>CM063252.1:17249527-19649527 GCA_032158295.1 Pycnopodia helianthoides | reverse complement strand
TCACCGAGGTGCCAATCCAAGGCTGGTTCCCACAACTACTGGCAAAGTGCACTGCAATACCACAATGGGCTCTCAACCAACCTCAACAAATCTGGACTCTCAGACTAGCCCCCTGGACCATCCCCGGCAACAATGGCAGTTGCAGGGACAATCCGATGAAGCTTCAAGGTTCATCTCAAACTCTATGGAGACAAGACACCAGAAACAATACACAATAAGAATCAGCCTGGAAATGTTGGGCTACATGTAACTGGTGCAGTAGAAGGAAAGTTGATCCATTTACATGAGCTATACATGACATAGCTAACTTTTTAGCGCACGAACATTCACTAGGAAGGTCCTACTTGACCTTAAACTTGTATAGGTCAGCCTTATAATCGACTGTCTCCTTGCAAGGAGGGCACCATCCCCTTATTGTTAGATTGCTTAGGGGTATTTTTTAATCTACTCCACCAAAACCAAAATTTTCAACAATGTGGAAGGTTTCCACTCTCCTAGATCATGAAGAAATTACCAGAGACTAATGTTCATCTAATTAACCTTACTCAATCTGAGTGAAACATTATTGGCCTTATTGACACTTGTTATGTATCGGCCCAGAGAACTTAAACTCTCGCTGCGTTACATTTACGTTTAATTTTCCTGACGAGAACTGCAGCATTACAGTCATGGAGCTACTCAAAAACAAATTGCCATAAAAATGGAATTAAAAATAACTAAATAGTTTTGCAAAGTTTCAGGGAAAACCCTAGGCCTAAGTATGTGTTCTTTCAGTTTTTAGGAAATATCTTTCATGCACAGATAAGTTAAAGGAACATTACAGAGTTGGTAAGAAAAAAACTTGTAAAATATACTTTTTGATCACAGATTTACATAAAACTTACATGGTCTAATGATGATGATAGTAGAAAACACCCCTTGAAATATTTCGGTCTGAAATGCCATATTTGATGAGAAATGAATAAACTAATTTTCCGATTGGAGTTTATCGCTCAGTGAGCGTTTTATTCATTTGTTGAATCTATATGAATTCATGCAAATGTGTAATTGGTTTTTCACTATTTTCTCGTGACCCAGATGGCCGATCGATCTCAAACTTCTACAGGTTTGTCAGTTTATGTACATGGTGGATTACATAAGTGCTTACACTGCCAGCAACTGTTTTGTTAGCAAAAACCAATTCAGTAATGTTCCTTTAAGAAGCTCCTCAAACGAAACTAAACTTTTTATTTCCAAACAAAAGCCACACAAGAAGGTAGCTACTGGAACTTTAGCAAGATGGATGAAAAATATACTTAAAGGTGCTGGAATAGATAGATATTTATACAGCTCATAGTTTTCTAGGTGCATCAACCTCGGCAGCCTAGCTCATGGTGTATTGCTACAGGACATTATTAATACTGCAGACTGGGCAAATGCCGGTACTTTTGTAAAGTTTTACAAAAAACCTTTTGAGCAACCAACCTTCGCCTCCTCTGTTCTACAATCGTGCTGAACAAATAGTCGGGCAGGGGCCTTTTTCAGTATAATCATGCTATAATGTTACCCTGTGATTATTGTATATCCTTTGTAAGAGATTTGTTGATGAACCAAATGACATTTTGTGTGTTTCTTTGAATGACATTGTTATTATCTTAGATGCCTTAAATTTTAAAGAAAATGGCACAAATAGTTTGGTCAATATTTTTCTCTCTCTTTAAAAAAATACTGACTCCTTCCAACAGGGGCTTATATACCTCATCCGACATGATCTTATTACCATGACAATACTTTTCTTGAAAGTAATTGTGTGATCTGCATGCCTGGCACATGGAAAGGAATGCAACCCTCTTTGACTTGTACTTTATTATTATTTAAAGAATTCAAATCAAAATGAACAATGTATTTCTGCCACCCCCCCCCTCCCCAATAAGAATGTCAAACTGCAACACTGCTGACGTTGGGAAGCCAAGTTGTAGGAAAGGTTTGGGGAGAGATTCATAAGAAAATTAACATGCACACTTCCATATCCTTTGAAATCAACTGCATTGCAGATCTTAGCAGATATATTTCCATAAAACAGGGTAAAGTTACCTATCTTTACCAATCCAAAAAATAAGTCACAGAGTTTGTCTTTGGGATTATTGGATTATTATAGTATATTGAAGACAGCATTCAGTAGTTTAAGACTAGACTTTCGTTATTGGTTTTTGTTAAAACTTTCAATACAAAGGTTTAATTCTTGTCTGTTTTAAAACCACAAAGAGTAGTAAAAAATGTCACCAAGATAATTTTGTTGTTTAAAACCCTGCAGTGTCACCATAAAAAAAACTCACACACTGTAGTCACCAACAGGGACTTTTTAAGTGTATGTTTTGATATTGCGTGTAATACATGTTTTTGAGAAGCACAATCACATTTAAATCGCCCAAACTATTAGATATAGACCCTTGTGACAAATAGAAATGAATTCTAGCCACTTTTCCTTTGAAATTAGCCCACATGTGACTCCATTTATAGTTTATACAACTTTACTCTCCCTTTGCCTCTGCAGTTCATGGAATTAGACCCCGTTCCCACTGGACCCCACATTGATCGCGCAATTCGAGAAAAGGGCGATCAGACCCCGCAATTTCTCGAAAAGGGCGATCAAAGGGCGATCAAGCGTAAGTGGGAACGCGAGGGCGATCAGGATCAGACCCCGCAATTTGATCCACCTCGGGAGTAGGATTAAAGCGGGATCTGATCGCCCTTTTGGATTAATGGGCGATCAAAAGTCTAGTGGGAACGCAAAGGGCGATCAGACCCCGCAATTTGAGGGCGAACATCCGGTCCGGTAGGCCCGAATGGCGCGAAAACGGTGTTCTTTTTTCTTCTATTCCCAGCACGCACCACGCATTTGGTGACATAAAAGAATTGCAAGTAAAGCATAAAGCAGTATTGACGTCACGTGACGATACCAACTATACGTTCTGTACAACGCATCCACACTAAACCCAAACCCACGCCAATTTTTGGATGCATTGTACGTTCTTTAAAGATGGCAGCGCCCAGCAATAAACGTCACATAAATTCGTCCAAAAAACCCCCCCCAAAAAGATGAGAAGCGAGGTGCTGGGAACTTTTTAGACATCTGGGCCAGTCAAGAAATTCAAAACAAACTGGACGGCACCGTGAGAAATAGCGCAGTATTTCAGGTAATTGTGAGGAAGATGGGCGAAAGTGACCTGCGTTGGTGAACTTTTGATCTACTTCCGTTTACAAAAGGTGGATCAATGCGCGATCATACTCAAGTGGGAACGCGACCGCGATTCACGTCTGCGACTAATCCTTTTGCGGGGTCAGGATCTTGTAATTGTGGATCCAGTGGGAACGCGGTCTTAGCACCTATGTTTGTTTACCAAAGACAGCCATAATCCCCTAATCTACTTTGAATGGTCAGCAGTCTCACTCATTTGGCACCTTGATATACCCCCTCTACAGTTCCACCGCGAAGCCATCTGGACACCAAATGGTTCACTTCACCTAGTAGTGACTATTAGGTCCAATGCTAAGTGAATGCTGTACAATTCCTATGGGAATACCAATTCCTATGGGAAAACAAGGTCATTAATTGATTTTTTTGTGTGGGAAAAAACCCCAATGGTAACAAGACAATTGGCATGCTATTTGGCTAGGTTTAGTTAGGCTTGGCTAGGTGAAGCTGGGGAACTTTGATTTATTTAGATTTATAAAAAATAAAACGGCGAGGTACTGATTGTTTAATTAAAAACCGACACTTGAAAAGTCCCTGATGGCACCACGGAGGGTTTTAACTCCACAAAACAATGAAAGAAAGACAAACTTTATAAATTTAATCATTCCCCCCCCCACCAACATAACAAAATAAAAAAGTACTTTCCATGTTGTTCAAGTCCAATGAAATGTTTCAGTAAAAGTTGTCTTCGATGTGATTGGCCAACATTACCAACGCTGTGTTTTTCATTAGCTGCCATTGAAATAGGGTCAGAACAGAGTTTAATTCAAACTTAAGAACCAGAAATGCCTCACAAGGCTATGATGTCACATTAGTCACTCAGACTCAGAGTCCCTTCAGCAAGCCACATTTGTAACAACTCATCCAGGACTTACATTTGAGTTCAATGATTAATGACTCAGACTGACTCGAATACTGCTGACTGATAACTCTGAAATATTCAATGTTAATTACCCCTGTCCTGGGTTAAAGTTGAAGTATAAGCCAATTATTTGATACTCCTTATCTTCAGGGGTGGGGGACTGATAAATCAAAGTAACTATATTCAGATGTTGAAAACTGCACATTTAACTTGGAAATTAAATATGCCAGAGTGCAACACCATTATATTATTGATATTATGGGTCAGACTATGGTGGAGTCTTGGAGGAAATTGTTTTGTCCAACAATTAGTTCTTGAGACATCTCATTCATATAAATTCTGCAATGAGGTTTTTCCTCTTGTTGTTAAGGCATCAGCTGGAACAAGAGAGGGGGGGATAGGGTCAGTGGCGTAGCCAAAAGGGGGGCCCCCCAAAAAAATTTCCAGTGCCCCCCCCCATACAAAAAGTTGCGGTAGTTCTCACAAAAATAATTTTTAAAAGAAAGGAAAACAAAGGAGGAAAATGCGTCTTTGTAAAATCTAATTAGTTAACGATTGCGTTCAGGATCCGTACCGCGGCCACAAAATGCCAATAAGAGAGGATGGTGGCCCCCTGCAGCGCCCCCCTCTCAATTAAAAGCATGACCCCCACCACTGACAAACCCATTCCCCCTGGCCCCCCCCCCTGTGCCCCCAACGAAAAAGTCCTGGCTACACCGCTGAATAGGATGTACAAAGATGAGGGACCTTCTAGCCCGACGGATACAGTTTGGTGTATGAAAGTCTGCCCTCTGTTGGACAATTTGGGAAAATCCCAAATGTAAATATATATTGACCCTGCAGGAAAACCAGGCCCCTCTGGCACTTTTGTAAACATGTGATGTCACGGCTACATGATGTATAGATGAACACCTGAACAGTTCCTCAAATAACCCCAGGGCAGGCACAAAAATTGCCTGTGTAGTTCAACTACAAATTTGCATTTAAAAGTGCTCTTTACCATTGAGGTAAAAATATTGTGCCCATTTAAAGGAGTCCACCAGTTTCCTTTTTACATAAGGGATGTGGAATCAAAGAAAATTATTTTGAGGTGGTTTACATTTTAAAAAAATCATCAAAATGTCACATAATTAACGAGAAAAAACAAAAGCAGTCCAAGGTCGGCTTAATTTTTATTTGCAAGCCATTGCGAGTGTCAAATGTATGTGGTATTGTTTGTTGCGCAATGTTGCAATTACTGGTGCTCTGTTTATGTAAATATTATAATGTAGTGTTTTTATAAGTCCGGAGAAACAAGAAGGCTTGACACCTTGTTTTGGGTTGCTCACTGGCAGGCTCAAAATTACTCTGGAGACTGCTTTACTCACCATTAAAAAAAACCCAACCGATCCTCTTCTCTAGATATTGTTAAATGAAATGGCTCCATGAGCGGGTCTCCTCACTTGCTTCCTCCACCCAAAAGTTGGATTTACTCTCTTATCAAGTGCCAACCATGGCAACTTTTAGAAACCAACACAGAAAAAGGACAAAACAAAGTGACCCGACCGCCTACAGGCCTGGATCCAGGGGGGGGGCCCAGGGGCCTGTGCCCCCCCAGGTAAAATTTGATTATTATTTTTTTTTTACTAATTGCCTGCTTAAAAATTCGCCACAAGTGTGTGTGGTGTTTTTCCCCCAGCGGCAGGACGAATTTCTTTTTCATCCTATGCCTATCAAATTGGTTTCTTTCTGCCAAAATGAATCTTTCATGATATGTCACTTGTAATTTCTTGGATTTGCACGATAACATAAACGTTTGAAACCTGACGTGCCAATTTGTCCTGGATAAAATATGTTTCATGTCGTTCTGGCACACTTAGCTTAAACTTATATTTTTTTAATGAATGAATATTTCCATAAAACCAGATATTGCAGCGACCAGATCCAAACGCGAGATTTGTGGGATTGAAATTTTCTTTGAGTAAAGTTAGAGAATTGGTATAGATCAGAAGTGCTTAAAAAGTGTGTCTATTTCTCGGTTTCAGGCACAGAGGCTTGATTTTTCACCCCTCAAAATGCCAAAAGCTCAGAGCTTCCGGGGGCTTCGCCCCTGGAGTCCCACCGGGGCCTCACCCCTGGACCCCACCATCGATGTTACAGAAATGTTTCCAGTAAACTTAGAAGATTTATATGGATCTCATTTCCAATAAGAGTGTGTCTATTTCTCTGTTTTAGGCATATGGAGGCTTGATTTTTACCCCTCAAAAAGCCCCCTAGACCCCCACCGGGGCTTCACCCCTGGACCCCCACTATCGATGTTACAGAAAATTTTCCAGTAAATATGGATATGTGTTTCTATTTCTCTGTTTTAGGCACATGGAGGCTTGATTTTTAACCCCACAGAACGCTGAAGGCCGGCCCCTGGACCCCACCCATTTTTTGTTTACCCTCCAATACAAAATCCTGGTTGCACCGTTGTGCCCCCCCCTCCCCCCCCCCCCCCCGGTTTAAAAAATCCTGGATCCGCCCCTGGCCTAACCCAGCTAATCTTACTATGCTCCACACTGATTAATTACCAATCTCGCCTATGAAGAGCTGAAGATTGAAAACAACAGTGAATATTTGTGTAATTATGTATAATTAATTTACATACAAGCAATGAAGACGAGATTAAGACTAAATTCTTTATAAGATAAAATAATTCCAAAAGTTATGCCTTTTTATATCCTTGCCATTTCTATCAGTGCGACTACCATGAGAGCACATTGGCGCCCTCTAACGGTTAACAAAATCATACGACCCAAACTTTCTATCAACACAACAAAATGCCCTTGGGTATACTAAAATGTTGATTCATCACAAGAACTATGGCGGGGCATGAGGATCCAGTCTGCATATCCATCCAAGCATGTGTAAACAACCAACATGACAAATGTCAGTCCAATCTACATTCTTTCGACATCCAAAGATCGTCCCCAAAAACATCACAAAGAAACAAACCCAAAATACGGCAAAACAACAAGTAAAACGTTTTTTAAAAAGCATGATAAAACTAAATGAGATAAACATACTACTAGTAGTACTAATACCAGTGTACTAGTACTATACTGGCATAGCCCAAACTGATTGGAATGCAAAAATCATAATCCTCAATTCATCCTCCAAGGTCATACATTGGAGGGTTGCGACGAACCACAGGTTATACTTTTTGAAATTTTGTTCACACTTTAAATGTACACAATTGCATCGTCACTATCACAAAAGTGGTCTGTATATGTTTTTTAACAATATAAGTCTTATTTAGTTGTCAAAACAAAATTAAGTTAAGTGTAAAAATGAGGGGGGAAAGTGCATACCCAGAGCATTGAAATGTTGCGGTTCTGAAACAGCGGACTTGTACATTGTACTTACTAAAACCCTTAATGACAGAAAGGTAACTCGGCAGTCTGGCTCCCTACCCTTCCTGCATGTTAATATAGCTATAGCTATTTCTTGCCTCAGGGCTGGGTTTATGCCTTGCTAGCCTAACGAGCCACAGCACCGGCTACACGGCATATTGCCTCATGGTTTACGTCTCGCTAGTCCCCATGATATACAACGTGGGACACGCTTCCATTGCACAGGCTCGTGCCCCCCCCCCCATTAAAACAACAACACTTAATAGTGCTCACAAATAAAGAGGGGCCCGGGGCCGGGCATATGCTGATCATACATGCTGAAAAGGCATGTCTGGCCTAAACAAAATGCCAAGAACATAAGAGGATGGTGCCCTCCTTCCAAAATAAAAGCATGACCCCCACCACTGACAAACCAATTGCCCCTTCCCCCAGTGTTTTAGCTAGCGAGCCGTGCAGCCGTGTTTTGCACGGCCAATTTTCTGAAAACACAGCCTATTTTTTTATGCACGGCTTGTTTACTGTAAATCAAGCCGTGCACCACATTTGTATAAAATATGGGCTGAATTGAATGTTTTTCCCTTCAAAAAACATGACAAAAATATTTATAAAATTTAATAATGTTGTAGAAAGACATGAAAACATCGTTGACTCCGATGCAATTAATATTAATATATCCCCAAATAAGACGCAAGTTGCATGTGTTAGTCGGATACCCCGTGTTTTTGGTAAACGTTTTCGTGTTAATTCTCAACACCGAAAGGCAAAATAAACTCTAGGAACCATACCACTCCCTTCATACTTCGTTATCACATGGATGCCCCCATTGACGATAAGCCGTGTGGGATCTGTAAACTTGCAAGCTGTTTCAACCAGAGCAGGCAAGCGTTTCAACGGACGAAACAAAGAAGGGAAATAACATTAAAGAAACGAAAATTACCGTAACAGATTTTGTGAAGAAGATAGAGGTTGACTCGAATTTCTCTCATTCTGTTTTTCGAAATTTATAGTCGTCAAATGCAATTCAAAACATTTAAAACTTTATTTAATATTACCAACAATTCTGCTCTGGTCCTGAGAAAACATTATTTTCCTTGTCACAATTTATAGAAGTGGGAAGGCCTACGGAGGTCAAGTCTCCGTTTTTATAGCTCGTGAAATGGTTCGAAATGTCCTAACATTTGTTCTGCCATCACACGGCCGCAATCGTTGTTGATGCTCACTTGCTCACTGTCATGTCTACCACCCATGCGTCACACGCATCGTGCTCGCGGCACAGACCGATACATGTACATGTACATATACGACCACGTGTTTGTTTGGTGCGTGCAGCCACACGGTGCAAAGTCCATCTATCAGCCTGCTGTGATTGGCTGTAAAAAATAACCATATTCATAAAGAAAGCTTGGCTAGACTCCAACTCAGTACACGTTCACAGTGTATGTAGTGGAAGCTGTGGCTTTCTGTGCTATGTACCATTTCTCTATGCTTGGACTAAGGCTACTAAAACATCGAGAACGTTCGCTGGGGGACCTTGTTTTAACGTTGCCTCCGCGATGCCATCGAAGTTGCGTTATCATCGGACGTGGCACTTCGTTAATTTTTCCATCAATGCTGAACCTAAAGTCTCTGTCCTTTCTCTATGGATGAATATTTACTGCTTATAAAAAAGGTTCTGATGTAATAGATTTTAAAATTAGCAATCTATTGAAATGGAAAAGAAATTGCGAGCGAATTAAGTTTGATTTTAGTCCATCCAGCAAAAAAAACAAAAAAAACACCAGTTTCGGAAAGCCCCTCTTAATTAAAAAATTAATAAATAAATTAATCTTAAATTTGCCAGCCTCCATGATACAAAACAGTATCAAATATCATTTAACATCAGTCAATATGTTTTGGGAATCATCAAGCAAAAAAGGTGGCAACAAAATTAAAACAATTTGACAATAATAAATTTTATTCAATCAAAAAATTCACAATGACAGCCAATCATTATAAGGTAATCTGAAATTTGCCAAAAGGAAAAACAAATAATTTTGAAATTTTAAAGATTCGTTGGCCTATATTTTACATTAATTCTTTACAATTTTTAAATTTAATTCTTGTGTTATTGATTTTTGTGGTCTAAACAAAGTTTCATCCTAAAGGACAAACAAGTTAATTTCTCAGAATGAATTCCACAACTTAAAAAAAGTATTTATAGGAGCCTACATTGCAACCCAAATTCAGGGCATCGAATACATCAGCGAAAGAGAGTATACAACTAGTAAATTAAGCTTCCTGCTGGCCCTTAAAACAATTGATAAACAAAGTTATGTTTTCAAGAGAGAGTTTGTGCACTTTGTGTGGATTTTTGGTGAAAAAAGTTGCACACCCTGTTTTTCAATTTGCACACCCACTTTTCAAATCCTAGCTAAAACACTGCCCCCCCCCTCAAAAGCAATGCCTTCCTGCCTCCCACCCCCCTCCACCAAAAAAGTAATGGCTTTGCCGCTGGTACTCAATGGTGCTTATAACTTTCCAAATTTATCCTATGGGATTGTGTACACTATCTTTGTGTGTAATTACTTTCAAACAGTTTTGGCTGAACAAAGAAACAATAGAACAGGATTTGAACCTACAACCTCCATATTCATGTGCCAGTGTTAGCCAATTTGGCTATCTTGCCCAATGTTGGCAGTTTTTATATTCTGTAAACTATCTTTGTTCCAGGGGCGCCAGTCAGAACAGTTTAAAACAAAAAAGGTTTCCATTGTGCTGTCATGGCAGCAAAGTTAGCAAAATTCAACTAACAAAAACAGGTTGCTAACAGGCTCTTTCAAGGCCATTGAAAAAATGCGGATCACTAACTAAATCGCTGAAAGTATTTACATGAATTTGTTGTGGGGTTGCACAACAGGGCACTTTGGGATGTTCCGTTTTTATGTTGCATTGTGGGTTTAGCATCAGTAGTACAGGTATGCGGGGGAAATTTTACTTGGTCACGGTCAACTAAACCTCCCCAGCCATTCCAATCCCTAGTTGGAGGTTAATTTTACTATGTCCGACCCACCTTTGAATACGCTGCTCCTGTATGGCATTCAGGTCTAACATGCAAACAATCTTTGTCTATTGAATCAATCCAAAAACGAGCTTGCAAAATCATTTTAGGCAGTGAATATAACAACTATGCTGATGCCCTTTCTACTTGTTACTTACAAACTATGTCCCACAGAAGAGATGAATTATGCCTTAAATTTGCCAAAAACTGTGTTTCTTCTAATCGTTTTAATAATTGGTTCAAAATTAACCCCAAATCTCATTCTATGTCACTTAGAAACACCACAAATTTCATGAACCGAATTGGAAAGTTGATAGGTACAGCAAAAGTGCAATCCCCCACCTCACTCGGATTTTAAATAGAGCCTAACTGTTTTTTTAATTTTTTATCATTTCCACTTTTGGCTGGTCCATTTTCATGTAATTGCTCTCTTCCTGTCTTTGTTATATCTAATAATTTTTTTTGTTTTTCTTGGTGTTCCGTGTTTTTATCGTAAGTCTTTTGTGGCCTTTGTGCCTTTTATATTTATTTATATTTTTAACATCTTAATTGTAATGATTGTGATTCAAATACAATTCAGCGTTTTGCTGTGACTTTTGAATGTTTTAATAAACCAATAATAATAAACCAATATGGCTTTAGGGCCATGGAAGTTTGGAGGATTTGGAACAAGGTTCAACAAAGGATTATGTTATGTATTGGGTATAAGTTAGTTGCCCCCTTTTGGGAGAGAGCATATTCTTTTCAGGTGAGTACTAAAACGTAGATTGCAGCTTGGGTGTGAGCTAAGGGAAATACTAATCTGTTGCAAGGTTGCAACACTTGCAAGGTTCAACAGTATTTTGTTTGTTACTTAAAAGGGACTCCGAAGTCAAGTCTTCCAAAAAGTGTGCCCTTGTTTTTATTTGGTTAGACTGGAAGTCATGCCTTCCATTAAGGTGTGTCCTTGATTTATTAGCCTTGATTTAATTGGGCTGCGAGTCAGGTTTCAGACAATGAGTCTTGTTTAAAAGTTGGGTTGGAAGTAACGTTTTCTGCAGCCCTGTGTCTTTTAGTTAAGGCTCCCATCTACACAATCACACTGTTGGTGAAATATTGTTCTTAGGGTGAAAACTGGGATGTAGTTCCTACTTGGTATATTGGTATCATGAGGGTTTGGCACAAATGGCAGGTTTTTAGCTGTTCAGATCAGCCACCACATACATCTTGTGATACTTGTGAAACTAGTTGAGCCAGTTGTTAATGATTTCCCTCTTAATTGTATCAATTTGTATAACTTTGTATTTGGTACAGTTGAAGTTTGTTATTAAACTTACTGAGGACATGTTCACCTTTTACCATTTTAAATTACAGTAATCTTTAAGGAAATATATCTATTTTTGTTTTATGATTGAAATGTTTTATAGGATGTAATAACTATACTATTATCATGCCACTCACCTGGGTCATGCTGGTGCCAACATCAAGTGTCATTTTTGTGTACTTAAAATACAGTGCTGCAAAAAACAGCCCACTGCATGACGATGTAGAAATGATGCAACTTGTGCCAAGACCCGCCAAAGAGTTCACACTGAAAAGGAGATAAAATATAAGATAAAATAATTAATTGCCTTATTTCAAGGGCAAGCTTTAGTTTTAACTTTCTATTTTTCTACAATAGGCCTACTTGATAAATTGCCTCTCAAAGCTTTCTGAACCAATGCAACCCCAAATTCACAATTAAGACATTGTGCTTTTCTGTTTACTAAACGAAAAGCATTAAATCGTGTAACCACTCATTAAACTGGTTTCAATCATTTGAAGAAAATACACATGGAAAACTTTGGCGGTGTTTAGTTCAGACAGCTGCATGTGTGTGCACCGACCTCATTGCACTGCATAACTAAACAAGTCAGTTGACTAGACCATAATGCATATCAGATCATACAGCACCTTCAGTGACATCAAGCTAATTAATTTCAGTATCAAACTATTTATATTGAACAAAAACCTATATAGGTTTTAGCTATATAAGTTTCTTGACAAGATAACAAAAATAAACTTTCTACACAGCACATCAGTATAACTTGCAAAAAAAAGAAAGACTTTGAATCACCATGGAAACAAATCAAGACCACAGAACAATAATAAAGCCCTATTTTCAGCTGTAATTTTTGTTGGATGGCAATATATTCGAGATCTTGAGACAAATCAACAGGTGTTAACATTCATTTTTGACTTAACACCTACAATCGAGTGGTTTCAAAATACCCCCAAACATACTAATATGTTGTGATCCAATCACAAAACAGCACCCAACTTGACGGAACTTTGCTAATTTCTTCTCAAACAAGATGGTTTGAACCAAACTAAGATAAAGCAGAGTAACATATCTTCTATTCATATTTTTAATACCAAATTGCTTTTCGTAATAATTTGGCATAAACATGGGAAAATCAGAGAACAAATGCATGCTTCTGTTACGATTGATTGCAATGCGTAGAGAAAGCGTGTGTAGCAGATCTGGTTCCCGGACCACCAGTGACCCATTCAAAGCGTATTGTGTATAAAAAAAGGACTGCACCAGACTTTGCATACAATTACCGATGTCACCAAACAAAGTAAAAAAACTCTTTACAAATGGACCCAAAAAATCAACCTTTCCTCTGGACCAATCAGAATTTGTTTTAATTATATAATGGCATGAACGTTTCCATGGTTTATTCTGCCAATGAGATGGGTCAGGTACCTTGACTGAAAGTATTTTGCCATTCACTTTAGTGAGTGAACCCACGGAAAATGTGGTCAAATTCCTGTTGAACTCCTCCATAGGAAATGCTCGTTTTTATGTTTTACTCAGTTTTGTATTAAAAAACGCACTATGTTCCCGACTGATTTGTGTTTCATTCCCAATACCTTTTCTGGAGAGTAGAATGAAGCTTTCACAAACCGGATGCGACAGTAAAATAGTCAGGAAAGTTTGCTGATTTTCCATCATCGGGCCTTCCCGTGTTCAACGTGCGTTGTGGATGCTCTAGGAAATGTGCGCAAGTTTTCCATATGAATAATATGATAAAAACGCCAGAGCTGACATGTATTTATTTAGATAACTGTTAAAATTAAAATTAATATTAAGTCTTCAAAAACTATAACTTTACAAAAGAGAGAAAAAAGCATAAACAAATCTGTGGCGGTCGGCCAGGCATGGCGCAAGACTATATCGTTACTGTGAATGGTGCACTATTAGCAGACGTTTTTGCCCATTTCTGTAAAAAATAGTGGAATGTTTTGGTTTGGAATTAAACATAACTTTCCAAGATGAATAAAAGTTTACTTTCTAACACAGAACACAGACAAAAACTCACCGTAAAATATGGTAACATTATTCGTACTTTACGAAGCTAACTTTCCAGGATGTTTCCCGATTCTTTTCACTGCGGTTTGATTGCCGTCTCGTGGGTGTGCAGACATTTTGGAAAAGGCCGCACATTGTTTTACCCGGCTGTCTTGCGCCCGACTCCCTTGACAACACAGCAACTGCATTCAAGAAGGATGGCGTAACCAGACTAAAAATGACACCTGCGATCTTGTTTTTTCGACTCATCATTTCAGCCAATCAAACTCAAGATTGCGAGAACTTATTATGGGATGTTCCCTTGTTGAACAATACATACAACAGTAGTATTTATTTAAAACTTTCATGTCGGGGGCCTACTAGTTTTTGAGTGTGTTTGTAATTTCTACAGTGAACTCGGATAGGCGACACCTGACAAAAGACTGATTATTTACTCGGGATGATTTATTGTTTTCTTCTCATTTCTTTGATATTCTTGCGATTGTCATTGTCAATCTAATTCTTAGAGCAAGACAATTTTAACATGGACGAACAAGCGAACTTCATTTTAAAGCAAAAATGCTGCAAATCAGTACATTTGCCCGGCCAATCAAAGTGAGAGAGTTCTTTCATTTGATTTTCTCCAAAAGATGACTGTGTTGACTAGGCACTGAAAAGTGTACCTATTTTTTCTTGAGATTGTTTTCCCACAGTAGGGGGAATGTTTATGAAATCAATAGCCTTTAATGAGTTAAGACCAGCTTTTAAACATGTTGAAGCGATTGTTGAGGTATAACATTTTGACCTTTCCTAAGCGTCATTAAATTGGCAAAATATATAGTTACAGTGCTAGTTTTTTCTTCTTTATAGCGGGGAAAAATAATTGGATACGGGTCTGGCTTTTATAGCCGCTCCTGCCTTGCCCCTAAGACACAACGCCAATCAGTATACTTAACACCTTCGCCAGAAATAGGGCTTCATCAGAAGGTTTCCAGTGGGCTGTAAACTGTCATATATCCCCCGTAGAATTCATCACGCGCCCCGCCAAGCTCATCTGGCCTTCCCGCTCCACCATAAAAAATTTACAGGAATTTTTAGTTATTCATAAGAAATGATCAAGTTATTGATGGCGGGTATAGAGGCTAAAAGTGTATCAAAAAACCGGAATGAATGGTACGTAAACTGCAATTCACTTTCACAATTAAATGTTGCCATCCCCAGACCTATAAGTCTTCGATTTTCCAAAACGATAGGAGGCCCATAGGTGACTCAAGATGTCCGATCGAACAGTGAGAAATAATTAGTCTGTAAAGCTCCCCAGTTTGCATCGAATTTTCGAGTACGGAACATTATCGGTACCTGTGACAGAGCTATGGTGTAACCTTCATGCTCTTTGGTGTAACCAGCATGACCAGGGCTGGACCCTGTGAGGGTTGTCACCGAGACCTGACACGCCATGATAGCCCCATGGTCATGTCACAGAATCCCGACGAAAATATCTGATCAGTTCTCAACGTTTCAACAAATCATGAAATAAACAACAAATATATAGGTCTACGACTCAAATGCTTGACCAGTCATCGAATGCGTTTTACATTATTTAACTGCTTCAATCGATTATATATACCACTCGTTAAATGCTACAATATCCAGCAAATATCAGCACACGTCACTATGCAATTGACCAAATCGTCTACCTCACATAAACCGACGATCCCATTTATTAGTCAACATTTCTAGCCAATATCGGTTTCTGTTGACACCTTTCCACAACATCGACCACCCACAACTTCTCAAGGGAAATAAAAATTGCTCGGGTAGGATTGTGAATAAGGGGCACACGCCCTAAAGTAGCTTCGGCGCCACATGAGGAAACTGAACTAAACAAAAATGGAGACATGGTGAGAAATTATGCAAGATTATAGCTTTGACTGGAAAGGATAGTATATGTCAAATCATTAACTATACTAGAATGTCAAATTAGCGTTTGCTAACAACTTAATTATTCACATCGTTATAAATCACTAATCAATTTGTGGTGGCATTTTCTGCTGAAGACGAACTTCCCTTAAAGGGTGTGTACAGCATTAGTAAGATTGAAAATATAAATGCTCACACAGATTTGCACGTAACTTACATGGTATAAAGATGGTCATGGTGGTAAACTTCACTTGAAATAGTTTTGCTTGAAATGCTATAGTTTTTAGGAAATGAGTAAAAAACTAATAGTCTGTATCACTAGTGATAAATCCGATGTTTGAAAACAGTGAAAACATATAATGGGGGTTTCACTTTTTTTTCTCATGACTCCGAAGACCGATTGAGCTTAAAGGAACATTACAGAATTAGTAAGAAAAAAACTTGTAAAATATACTTTTTGATCACAGATTTACATAAAACATACACGTTCGTTCTAATGATGATGATGGTAGAAAACATCCCTTGAAATATACCTGTCTGAAATGCCATATTTGATGAGAAATTAATAAACTATTTTTCCGATTGGAGTTTATCGCTCAGTGAGCGTTTTATTCATTTGTTGAATCTATATATGATTTCATGCAAATGTGTAATCGGTTTTTCACTATTTTCTCGTGGCCCAGATGGCCGATCGATCTCAAACTTCTACAGGTTTGTCAGTTTATGCCTATGGTGGATCACATAAAGTGTTTACACTGCCAGCAACTGTTTTGTTAGCAAAAACCAATTCTGTAATGTTCCTTTAACATTACACAGGTTTGTTATTTCATGTATTTTGGGTCACATAAAGTGTGGATACATAGTCTTTGATTGCATGGGAGTTTCTCATAAAAAATCCATTTCAATCTTGGTGAATAACTAACTGTTCATTAGCTTCGTGGTACATTCAATGTTACATCCTCAACTGGTATGGGATTACACTTCATGCAAAAAAGGCAATCAAGTTACATATAATAAAATCATATGAAAGTCGTTGTCATTACTCCTGTTTTGGTCGTTTAATTATTCGTAAACGGATAGTAAAATGTTTAAGCTTTGACTGAAGAATATAGTAATTCACTAAATGTTCATTGCATAATATTATGTACAACAGTACAAACATTCCTCGAAGAATACAGTTGAAGAGCATCACGATTATGTACCACTTTAGTATCCGAAACAGTAAAATAATCCCTTGCACCAGGCAAGGCATTTCAATAGGTGGATTTTTTTCTTATTATAAAACAAAACTAAAAAACAAACAATATTTTCGGTACCAACAAATGATTTTTGTTTAAATAAATTGAAAAAAAAATTGGATCAAGGTTCTGAGGCTAAACAGGACATGTTTTACAAAAGAATAGCCTGAATGGTGCAGAGTCTGGGTAAATTTCTGCCAATTTTTCAGCTAAACTAAATCACATGATTATTTGACTGTTGACATTCGTGTAATTTCAATGTGTTTGTTTAAAATAATTTACAGCTAGGCCTATAGCTAAAACAACCAACAGGTTTACTACGTCAAAATAAATATCTATGGTACCTTAATAATAATAGAAATCAATGAAAAATCAGTTGGATCAAATGGGCGTCACTTTATATATATATAATAAAAAATAAAAAAATAAATAAAAATAATAGAGCATTTCAAGTAATTACGTTTTTTGTTCAATAGGCGCGCCGTACAAGTCACGAAGTGTTTTCCCCTAGGATCGGATTTCCACGTGGACGTGCAAGTAGATTGTTGAAAGAATTTGTAAAAACCTCTTTTATAATAAATTAAGTTGACAGATGAAAAGCTACTTTGAGGAACTGATGAGAAAATAAAATAAAAGGTAGAGAAATTTGTTTCTAATTAGGTATTTTTCAACTTTTAATGTGGATCACAAAACAACCTAGTAGCTTGGTATGGCCTCAATTTTCTTTTGTTTATTAAATATACTTAAAGAATTAGGAAAAATCTTGTTTTTGCACTTTTAAAAATGTCAAACTTTCCATTTTGTCTAAAAAGCTCTCCTACAATCCTTCAACTTTGAATACAAAGGATAATTTCACCATGGAGTATAATTTCTTTCCGCCACACAAAGATGCTTAGCACTTACGAGTTTGTGGTAGCTAAATGTAACCATAGAGAAAGACCTTTCTCTGTGATGTAACCAGCTACATTGTAATACGCCTTGATGTGTTCTGGCAAAACATTTTCTGACTGGTACCCTGTTTTAGTCTAGATCATTTCCATTCATAAACCTAAATACATTTCAGCCTTACTACGCATAACTTAGAAATATACAGCAATGTTTCATAAACTTAAAAACTACATAATCTACAGGATAATTAAATACTAAAAAAATATATTAACAAGGAAAAATGAAAGTGAAAAATTAAAGATCCATAATTACTTGTTACACTATAGCAAGTGCAGAAATACTGAAAATTATAATGTCTTCGAATAATAACAAATATGCAGAAGGCAAGCAAAAGTTATGTACATTATTATTAGGTAAAAAATGAAAATGCTTCTAAAGACAGCTATGTATATGTTCTAAAATACTGCCCAAAAGGTGCATTTAACAAATAAACAGTGAGAATAATCATTAATCTTTTATTCCATTTATATACTATCATTCAGATGTAACCTGGGCCCAATTTCATCGAGCTGCTTATGCACCAAAGGTAGCTAAGCACAAAACACTTTTGCTTACCAGAATAAGGTTACCAGCCAAAATACCGTTCCACATACACTGTGTGTGACTGGTTTCCTGCTATTTGTTGCTTATCAGACACTAAGTAAGCACTACTTTCTGCCTAAAGCTGCTCCATGAAATTGGGCCCTAGATTTTGAATTCATAACAGGGAACAATGAACAGGGTAAACATTATGAAATTCCTGTAAACTATTATTTTTGTTGTTGTTGCTTTGGGTATGTTATTCTACAAACTATTAACTCTAAACTGCAGAATTAAAAATACATTAAATTTGACCTTCCATGGTTTCTTGCTTGTGCAGTAATCTAATTATTATCTTTGGGAATATCATTGCATTGTGCTGAAAACATTAAGCTGACTGTAACACACCTCAATATACCTGAATACCAAAGATGTAAATTTATTTATGTGGGAGAAAAATATCCAGCTAGAATAACTTGCCCTTTAAATGTCTTTGAATCAATATGAAGTAAAATATTGCAGATGGTTTTGCCATGTCGAATGAATAAACAATCCCAAACACTTCTGACAATGATTTGCAGTTACTTAGAATGGAAAACAAATTGGAAACCACAATGCACCTATTGCCAAAAAATATTTAAAATTAATAATTAAAATAAAGGTTTTGTTTGCAAAAACTATCAACATAGAGAATCTGCCGTGTAATATTAATGTCAATACAAACCGTTCATAGAATTATTAATATTTGCAGAGGTTCTGTAATTTAAAGACACGTGCAAATAGTCCATGCGTGTTTAACTGATGAGTGACATACAAGATGGACAAATAATAAATCCAATCAACTGTTCATTATTACCAATACAAGACTTCCATTAAAGAATATTGAGTTTGTTTAAATCATAATTCAAGGTGAAATTAATCAGCGGTTCATGTGGAATTTCTGCATGCAAGAAAGGTTTCATTAGTTTCTTGTTACTAAGCGCTAATAAACAAAAAATTAATAATAATGAGCAGCACTTTCATCATATATATCACTATGAGGTCCCTAGTCCATATTACTATACCTCATACATATTCATGACCGAGAGTCGAATTCTCACTGGTCCATTCAACATCACGTGTCAGACGCAATATTTGCTGTTTACCAAGCGCGCACGCGAGTAATCACGCACATGGCAAATGCGCATGACAAGTAGACTGTCGCCTGGACAGCCCGGGCGACAGTCTACTTGTCATGCGCTTTACGATCGTGGAACTGTTCACCGGGTGTTGTCCGCATGCGCGAACATCGCTCTAGCGCGACATCCAACACATGAAAAACTTATCCTGGATGCAATTTATCATTTCACAGTCGTCATGTTCCCCTTGGTCCTAATATTGTACCGGTGACTGAATATGTATGAGGTATAGTAAAACAAATATAACATGGTTTATTTCGGTTGATCAGTCGATAATAGCTCCCTCGGTATTGGAAGTTGACAAACTAGTTCCCTCGGCTTCGCCTCGGGAACTAGTTTGTCAACTTCCAATACCTCGGGGAGCTAATATCGACTGTTCACCCTCAAACCATGTTATATACAATTCAAGCAAAAATCAATGGAGACATTTGTATGCAAATATTTCTACTCAGGTTAACTTCCATATATATCTTTTCATTGAAGTTCAATATTCAAATGTCAGCTTTTTGTATACTCCTAACTCAAGTTGCGTTTCCTCAACTTTGCCAAATTTGAGTTTTCCTAACATTGTTCAATTTAAAGTTTTTTTCAACTTAGTTCATTTCGAGTTTTTTTCAACTTTGTTCAATTTGAGTTTCTCAACTTTGTTCAGATTGAGCTTCTCAATTTAGTTTAAGTTGAGTTTTTCATCAGAGCTACCAGACTATTCCCCTTTTCCTTTTAAGTTACCTTTCCATTTAAACAAACCCTTGCATTGATTTGTTCCGTAAAGATTCCACAACAAACTGTTTAATAACTTACTTCCTGTGGACCATGTTAAACACCTAGTCTCAAGTACATGTACACATAAATAATGCATCACAGGTCCAAAAGTATATAACTCAAACATTGCTGCTGGATTGTGATGGATTAGCAGTGGATAAGGGTTAGGCTTTCCTCAAAATTATCAAAAGTGGCACCCATCAACACATCTACAACAGTGCCATAGCTCTGCTCTTATGCACAATTCACAAAAGTCATTTAAGTTACAGTTAAAGCATCAATAGTTTCTACCACAGGTAACATTATTTGCACTTTCCCATTAAAAAATCAATTCCCGGGAAATACCTCCTACACACTTTACACAGACCTTACTGCATTTTAATTGCTACATGTGTTTGTCGATTATCACAGTGACACCCCTTGTTTTTACTTTACTGAACAATCAGAAGGCAATTATCTGACTTAGGACCTCCCGCTGTATTCCCCAACCCACTCACCTCTTATACATGAACGATATCTACAGACACTGTAAAGTGTTATAAAAAATGAATGAAAGTTGTGAATGCTAGTGCACCATTTAAAAATTTACAATCCATCAAGCCAGTTGTTGAATAATGCAATATTTTTAAAACTTTATCAAAACAAACATCTTCTTCATTATTCTTACTAAAACATTGACCACGTGCAAGTGTTCTTGGATTAGGGAAAGAGTGAAGTCTACTAGTCTGGTAATTAGCAGGCAATTGTACGCATTGTCGCTGTCCTTGCTAAAATGCAGACACTGCCCAGTAAATATTTACAACCTGTCATAACATTACAATGTGCACAACGTGATTGCATATATGTATTCTGTGTTATGTATATATATATATTTTATATATGACAAGAAGTTCGTACAAATAAAGGTCTAAATGACATTTTACATGATCCAATAATAAAACATGTTGCATATGTAAACATCCATACAATTTTTTTGCATGAATCAAGGGTGGTATAAAAACAATAAGTATATTACATGTTTTACAAGATTACCCTAAGTAGGCTTATGCCAGGAATTGCCCCTTATCCATAAATTTCCTTCAGCATCAACAGACAAACCTTTGGTACACTATCCATGGCTCATCCCTAAGAGCCATTTGCGAGTAAGATTTGAATGTCTGACAATGGCTTGCTTAGTCATAAGTGAATTCTTAAATTTGAACTCCTCGACTAGAAACAGGTGTTATGTCACATGGTTCGGGCAAGCTTCTGCGTTTCTACGTAAAAGACAGCGAAAACCTATAAACAATTCTAAATGAATTGTTTGTCACATAGTACCAGGGCCTAATTTCATAGAGCCCCAAAATTCACAAAAAGTAGCTAAGCACAAAAAGAAATGTGCTTACCAGAATAAGGTTACCAGCCGAAATACGTCACATTTGTTGTCATTGACTGGTTACCTGCTTATTTTTATTAAGGATTTGCCCATCTGGAAGTTGCTAAGCAAAAGCTTGCCCAAAGCATGTGAAGCAGCAACACTGTCCCTAGTCTGGGGAATTCAATTTGAATGTTCACCTGTGACCAATCAAATCATTGTACCGGAAATGTTTCAAAATCTGTTTTGCAACTGACTTATTGCTTACCACTACCAAATCTAAGCCAGTGAAATGTTGCCAAGTGTAGACAAAATTATTGAACATCAATTATTACATATACATTATCTTTTCATTCACCTGCTTCGTCTCTCTCAACAAATGAGACAACTCAAGTGAAAAAACCTTTCCAGAAACCTTCCACAAATGTTTGCATCTTTAAAATGTTCATAATTTTGTAACAGGAGTGACACATTCACAGAGTTTTTCCTGAAGGTATACATCTAAAGGATGTATGTTTTGTAACATTAGCATTTTCAAGAGGGTACATTACAACTTAATGAACAGGTACAAATATAATTGGGGGAAAAAAACTTCCTTTATTCATCCAGCAGGCTTCTTAGAAGCCTGAGACGTTGTTTAAACAGCTTAGCTATCCACAGAACTTGAAATGGAGAGCCTAGCTATCCCATGAGAAAAAAATGCTTTCTTTGAATTGAGGATCAGGTTTCTGACCAGCATCCAACTGAGGGCTGTTCAGGAGTGACTCAAGTAAACTCCCCAACCCGCGGGATCTTGGCTTGTTATAGAAGATGGATCAATCCAAGAGATCAGTGATGGACGATGGAGCAACTTTGTGAAAATATGCTAGTGGCTAGAAGCTCATTGTGTATCATTACCAGCTTTTCTCAAACTTGTTATTATAGTAAAGGGATAGAGTATTGGTTTTTGTTAGAGTGCACGCATTCTAGTCTTCTTGGTAGATAAAAAACAATAACCCGTGGAGATTTTGTTTGGGTATTTGCTTTATACCTTATCAGTTACTGGTGTGCTCTGTTAGGTCCACAGTTTTCAATGTTTTTCTTGCAAACGGTCCATGTTTTTTTTTTAATCTAAGAAGCATTTTGATTCTTTGCAAGGTGGAACAATCTTTAAACGTTAGCAAAGACACCTACATGTATAGGAATATCCCTGACAAGTTGTAATGCCGGAAGTGCAAAAAGGAAACCAGCTGTAATTGTACACAATTTTGTTTCTTTACAAATTCTTCTTATAGAGTGTTTGATGACACTTTACTAAAGGAGTGCATCCCTAATGAGTAATCACTTTTAACCTACTATGCGTTCAAATCTAACAATTTAAATGCAGGATAGTTAATGTCGTCAATTTAGCCCTTGGCACTGTTAAACATGTTACCAAGACATGTGCAAGACATTCATTCGTTCTTAAAAATCCCACCATGAACTACGCGCTCTGAATACAATCCTCATTACATACAAGTAAAACCAAGTAGCAAAAATTCTATGTACAAAACTGTATAAAAAGGTGTTTAATACTTGATGAATACAAATTTGAGCATTAAACTGATATGTTTAAAAAGATGACACAACCTTACGATGCATTCTCACTGCAAACCATGTTTTCATATTTAAAAAAATACTTAATGGTGTTTCTATGCGCATTATGTTGTAACGGAAAATCAAGCTGAACAATATTTACAAAGTTTATTGAGTAGTAGGATTAGATAGTAAACCCTGATGCTACATGTAGTCCTTACATTTCTTTGTGTTATTCTTCTATATAAATATTACCTCTCCTTGTTTATCAGCAAGGCAAACTTTGAAAAGGTTTGCACTCTCTGCTTGCTAAAACGAAACACCTGTTCGCCTATTTTGTTGAATACTTTCAAAACGCTTGTGGATGTTCCAAATTGTAGTCAACTGTCCAATACTGGTCCTGTTCTTCTCTTGCACACATAAATGTAGGTTCACCAATGTCCAAACTTTCTATACAAATCTGACATGAAAGAAAAATGTTTGGCATTAAATTAAGTTTTCAATTACAAAAGATTAAGTTTAAATGAATCATAAATAGAGCCTGATGTAGCCAGAAAATATTGTCAGGCCGGCGGAGCTCTGGTTTCCAAGAGCCAGACGTGGCCGGTTCTTTCATGATATGATTTCAAAAAGAGAAAACTATAGTTGAGCCAAATTAAAATTGTTTGAACGTTTCTCATCGGAATATTTAAAAAGATCCATGTCGGCTCTACCAACTGAGCAATCTACTAGCCCTATGTTGCAGGTCTTCTTAGTTTTTTGCCAATATCTTTGTTCACCCTATAAGCGAACTAACAACGATTTGATGGCCAGTGCACATGTATAAAAGTTCATTATTAAAAATAAATATCAATTTTTTCAATCAGGTACCAATCGCTGCAAGGCTGTCCTAAACCAGGGCTTGAATTACACAAAACACCAAGATTCATCTTAGGATGAGTTGTCACTATTGCGGGAGTGATTTGTATTGTGACATCACACTTTGCTTTTAGCAATTACGATTGATACACATCTTCAGATCAATGTAGCTCTTTGTGAAATTAAATTACACCCTGGTTTCAAGTGCCTGTCTTTTGGCCTTGATTCCCTCTAAAAAGTGCAAACACACAATCACGTACTAGAACAACTGCCCTTTAAGTACACACATTATGAGAAATGCCTTTTAGCTTTACAGACAAAAAATCCAGGCATTTCATAGACTGTACATGTGTCTTTTATGCCCAAAACATGTTTGTTCATCGAAAATACATCAACTGCCTTGCAGAAATGACAATTAGATTTGGAAGATGGCTTTTCTAACACACCTGCCTCACCCTGCTGCTATAATTTAATAACTCCACTGCTGACTCAGTGTGAAGAATTTCTTCAACATTGTTACTGTTCTGGAGGGGGAAGATTATGTATCCCTATGAGATTGAGTAAATATAGACCTTTCTATTGTGAATATCACAGCCGGATTTTTGCCAACCAAGGTTGGAAAACTATGGGAAGCTATAAATGCAAAGCAAAAACAGATACATGTGTAGCCACAGTTTAGTAACAGTCAATGATACACAAATGTTCAAAAATTGTGTTGAATTTGTTGGAAACAATTTTGGTCACAACATCTGTTAACAGGATTGAATGTTTTGCTAACATTCAATCGCTAACCAGAGCTTAGGCTGTCATCGCAGTCAAGCAACCATCTTGTTTGTCTGCAATTCCAATCAATGTAACCAAATCAAGGTGATAACAAAGTCTGCCAAACCGAGAAACAGCAAGTGCATTACTAATTACAAAAACTAAAATGTGCCATTGGATTCCAGCTGACAAACATCGACTGGTTTAGGCTGTTTTACCGAATTTGCCAGGATCACTGCGCTAACAAGCATTGAGGAGTACGCTGCCCTTGGCAACACCCTTAGCAACAGCTGTAGCCGCCAATTCGTACGTGGCTCTAGCTGGATGATGCATTTAAGGGAAACTAGAATGTTTTATTGGATTCCTACAGACTTGCAAATGACATCATCCATCATTATAATGCTGCAACACATGTACTTTAGATCACAGCGATGTACCTATGATGCAAATTTGTTTGCAGCATTTACATACATGTCAAGTTACATTTATGTGCTTCGTGGTGTCCTTTTGACAGTCCATTTTTAATCAACAGCCTACTTATCTCTTGTTCCAATTTAAGTCCAAATGTCAAAGTTCTTGCTATTATATCATCCTGTTCCAATCAAGAACCGATCATAGATCTTTTGGTTCAAATTGACTCTCAAAATATTTCTTGTTGAAACATTGCAAAAGAATTTGTTCTTAAAGAGGCTTTTCTGATTAATTTATCTTGTATTAATTAATTAATTTAATTCATTTTTAGATTGACTTTGTGGGTTTTGAGGCCATGCATGGTGACATACAAATGTATGTTTAATTTGCAGTAACACCATACGACTTTGTTCTTTTTTTTCTTCTGAATCCCTATAAAGAGACCAGCATCTCAAACACTCTTCAGTCTCCTGATGATGACTAGAGCAGGCTAGTCGAAACGCTGAGACCAATTAAAACTCACTCCACGGCAGTGAAGTTAATAATGAGAAGTCCCGGCTGATTTCCCACCTCCTGCCCAGGTAGTATGTAGTTAATAAGCAGGACAGTTCTTTTCAGAACTAAGTAGTCCCCCGAGTTCTGAAATCTACTCCGAGGCAGTAGAATAAATAGCAAGACAGTTCTCAAAAGAACAAATCTATACAGCAAAGTAGATATATATACATGGTGTAACTGCAAAGTGAATATAATGTATATTTGTTAAATTTTACTATTATTATTAATATAATTTCTATTTACTTATTTAATTTAGTTTATGTTTGTTGTTTAATATTACTATTATTTTCTTTTTTTATTCATTTACTTATTCATTCCAGTTTTTCTCTCTTTCTGTCTTTTAAATTTTTATTTATTCATTTATGTAATTATTCTTTTATTTATTTGTTTGTTTATTAATTGTTATTATTGGGGGTTTTTTTGAGGGGGCTGAATACAATGTATGCGTTATAATCTATGTTGAAAGAATGGGAAAGTTTTCCTGTATGTAACACAGCTTAAGTGCTTTTAAAAGATCACCATCCAATATTCTACACCAACAGTCCCCACACTATTAGACCTGTGACCCTATGAAAATTGACTGCAACACACCCATCCATCACTGGCACATTGAACCCCCTGCTGCAGGCAATGTAGGAATAAAAACAGCCTATTTTTACTCTAACCAACTTCGATCGCTTATATGGGGCAATCTTTGTTGCCGACGACCGACGAAGTGATCAAAATGTGTTAGGATAAATTGTAGCACTTCTGACAAAGGTTGACGACCCACTTGAATTTTAACGCGACCCACTTTAAGGTCTTGATCCATAGGTTGCAATCTGTCATTCTACATTACACAATTGTATTGTCATAATTTGAAGAACACACTATATTTTGAGATATGAATCTTACAGTTCTGTTCTAAAGGGAAGTTGGTAATCACAATTGCCAAAATTAGTGGCAATAAAAACTTACTTGGTTAGAAGTACTGTACAGCAGCTTTCGATAGTATAAAGCATTTTGAGAATCATTTTAATTCGAAGTAATGTGGTTATGGAAAAATATATATCAGTTTTAATCAGAAAAAATTTGAATCTGAGAAGCGTTTCTCAGATTGTGTGTTCCAATTGTGGATTATTCTTCCTGCGTGGATATAACTGCTCCGGATTTTCGGCAATATCTAAAAAAAACGCTACCACCTTTTGAAATGATATTTTCACAGGTTAGTTTTATTGTATTTTCTAATCTACATTTATATAAGATTAAAACAATCGAATGGTTCCAAAAACCAAAGGTATACTTTGCCTTTAACATGATGCCGTCTTTGAGATTAATGTCCTCTTATAATTGTCTTACAAAACAGCGTCCAGTGGCCTGTCATGAAATTGCACCTTTTTTTCAATTGAACAGTGACCGCAAAGTGTGTGGAAATTGCATTCACTCTGAGAGTCCCCATGACAAATACAGAAGCTTTAGTGTCATTTCCTCTGGATGGTACATTCTGAACGTTCAACGACTCCCAAGTTAATCTCAGAGACAAAAGTAAAGCTCCTCGGGTAAGCATTAAAGAGTAATAAAAATTAATTGAGACGCAGTGAGATATAAAGCATCTGAGGAAATGAGTTAGACAGTTGCCAATAAATATACAGTAAAATGTCTGAGACTAGATTTCAAGCAGGTAAATAAATCCTCTTATTATTTTGTGAAATTGCATCTCTTTAAAGGCAGTGGATACGTTTGGTAATTACTAAAGAAATAAATTATTATAAATACTTATTTGGTAAGGAGCACCTGAGAGCTACTGATAGCAGGCATGCAACTGTAACTTCACCAAAAAAAGAGAAAATTATAAAATTTCAGTGATTTTTTACAGTATTTTTCAATTTTGAATGGTAAAACTGAGAATAAAAAAGAGGAAATCAGCTGATCCGAGGAAAAGTTGCATGCCTGTGATAGAATAAAACGTTGTGAGAATCGACTCCCTCTGAAGTAATGTAGTTTTTGAGAAGGAGGTAATTTTTCACTAAAACATTTGAATCTGAGAAAGGTTTCATACTCAGGCATTTTGAAGCTCACAAGTCTATGCAACAAGGGTGTTTTCTTTCAATGTTTTCTTGCACATTCGATTACCAATTGAGCCCAACTGTACACAGGTTTGTTATTTTATTTATATGTTGGGATACATCAAGTGAGGATATTCGTCTTTGACAATTACCAAAAGCATATATTGCCTTTAAATGAAACATGCATCGAGTCTATGCCAAACGGCACAGCAAGGTATGAGGAAGAATGCAGGACTTATTCTGCATTCTTGTAGAAGCAAGGCAGATTTTCCTTAGCAAAATGAACCAGTATGAGAGAAATTAAACTGGAACATTTCAAGGGGCACCAAGGTAATGACGAGGGGCTTGGAGACAATTGCCTCTGTTGAATCTGGCCAACCAAAGATGTACTTGACGTTTGCCTCTTTTAATTATTTCTTGATCACATGGTATATTCAGTTGATTGAGTTTTTTTCTTCTTTTTGTTTTCCTTCCTGCAAACTTGCATGTATGGCCAGTGAAAACAGTCTGGCATCCAGAATAAGAAGGGTAGCCTGGTGCTGACCAACTAGCAGCATGCAACGAGCACCATGTTACTTGCTAAGTCTTTGCTCTAAGATGGTGATATTGGTTGGATTTTGTTCAATTACAATGTATGCCTGCTGGCAATGAAGTTTACATGTAAACAGTCCATTAATTTACGCTTATTACGATGCAGTGCAAAGTGCCTCTGAGTCTCCACGATAAGTGCTAAGAGGCATTCTATTACCGGTGGGATGGGGGATGTTTAGCAACCCCTCCACCTATTAAATTAATTAATATGATATTAAATGGCAAAACTTTCAAATGTTTAACCAAAAAGTATGCTGTATTTTTGGTGACACCAGTTTGCCAATTGTTAAGGCCTGTTTTCAAATGACTGGTTTAGAGAGAGCACTTACTTGACCTGAATGTGTAGTGAGCAATAATTATTGTTCGCCCAATCAAAAATATCACACCTCAGGGTCCCCAGATCAACACAGCTGGATAAATCAGGACTCGTATCTTTGCACTGTTTGCTGTAAGCAGGAAATCAGTGCTTACCATTTTTTTGTTCAACCCAAAATTATTTAAAATTTGCCCAGTCAGTTTCCCCTGCGGTTTATTACTTGACATTTGAAATAAAAAAGTTGGATTAAGGTGATCCCCTGGCTGCTGCTTCCCAGGCTGTATCCTAAACTTGGGTGTGATCCCTGGCTACACAGCAGTTAATGGTTGTACGGCTTCTGACTGGCACCCCCCCCCCCCCCGAACAGAGATATTGACAAAATAGGGGACCCCCCACATAGGGCTGTATAGCTCAGTTTAAAGTTTAACCAGTCAGTTTCCCTTGTGGTTAATACTTGACACATGAAATGATTGCTCACCGTGAAAAATTCTGCTTATATACAAAGCTAGTTCAGAAACAGTGCTAACTGTTTAAACAGAGACCGGTGACTGTAGATGTGATATGCACAAAGGGTGCCTGTAAGCGGAGAATGAGGATGGTAAGCGTAGAATAACACGGTAAGCAGCACCATGAAATTGGACCTTGCCTGACAGCAAGGTGAGATGTTCAATTAGGGATGCAGCATATTCCTCACAACTTCCCTGGTTCAGGCAACCAATCGACCGCATCAAGCTATTTATAGTCGACCAGCAAGGGACATTCATTGTGTGACTGATTGCTCACCAACATGATCTGTTAAGTGATGTTTGAAGCTTTGCATGGTGTGGACAAATAAAAGATCTGTTAGCCTTGAGTATTTCATTTCAACAGCCAGATTTTCCCCAAGATTTTCAAAAATAAGTAAACAGCATGTGTTTGATTCTTTATCTATATTTTGTATAGTGAAATCTGGAGCATTTTTTACAATTTTCTTTAAAGGCAAAGTATACCTTAGGTTTTTGGAACCGTTTTTTTGTTTTAACCCTATAAATAAATGTAGACATTACAATAAAATTAACCTGTGACAATTTCATTTCAGAAGGTGGTAGCATTTTTGCAATATAGCCCAATATCTGGAGCGGTTATGTCCACGTAAGAAGAATTAATCCATAATTGGAATACAAAGTCTGAGAAACTTTTCATGCATGAAACGTTTCTCAGATTGAAAAGTGTTTGAATCCCTCTCTCATAAACCACATTCCTTACAGGGGGAACCATTTCTCAACTTGTTATACATTATCAACAGCAGCAGTGCTTCTTACCATAGAGAAAGGAGTAATTCTCCATGTTCTTACCAAGTAAGTTTTTATGGCCATTATTGTGGAGTAATTACCAAAGGTATACCCTCCCTTTAAGACAAGTTTGTACATTGGGTCTTTAAATCTAGTACTAGTTACTGGCAAACCACATGTGCCAGAAACTACATGTGCCAGAAACCAGTTCAGATCGGAGCTGAAGCAGAAAATTTTGCTTGACCATTTTCTGCTTAGAACAAAATGAGCAGGATACCAGATACTACACACAACTTGGTACTTTGGCTGGTAACCTTATTCTGGTAAGCATAACCTTGTTGTGCTAGGCTACTTTTTGTACTTTAGCAGCTGTATAAAATTGGGCCCTTTTTCTTATTATTTGAGGTGGATTTGAACCAGGTCCACAGAGGTGAAAGAATCACATGGCAACTTTTCTTAGCAGATGTAGCTCACACACTTGGATTAAAACTGATGGGTGTGGCTCAAAAATATATATGCTGTAATAAAGTATACCATAGAGCATAAGTACCTCAATCAAACTTCAGTTGGTGCCATCTCAGGCGTTTCCCGACGAACCCTGTTGATGTCATCGTAACCCTGGCGACTGTTGAATGCCTCTTTGCTGGTTGTATAGAACTCCACAAAGTAGTCCTTAATGTCATTCCGCCTCATGTACAATACAACCATCGCCAAGATACCCACAAGAGTCAAGATGATGCTGAGTATGATGTAAGACGACTGTAACCCATCGTCCACGTTGACTTCTACAATGTCCGCACATTTTAAATCAGCATCAATGATACTCTTGTTGATGCTGGACTTCAGGACGGCATCATCACATCGCAGGCCTGATGTATCGGGGACGATCGTGGTGTTGAGGAGCCAGGCTTGGAAGGCCGCCAGTTTGCAGTTGCAGAAGTAGGGGTTGTTGCTGAGGTCAAGAGACAGGTTTGTGAAGGTGCTGAGGTCCTTGATGGTTTTCTGATCTATGCTGGGGATCTCGTTGGAACTTAAGTTCAAATGACGGAGATTTGGGAATATCTTTCGCTACATATAAATAAATAAAAATCATAATAATTTATCACTTAGTTTTATTATGCTATCAAAAAGACTTTTAATATCACCAACAAAAATATTAATAATGTACTGGTACCAATGAACTTAGAGAACTTTTTAGTGTGAATTATAGGTGAAGGGAAAGAAAACGTGAAATATTATCATAGTTAGGTTTTGATTTATAAACAAATGTAAAGTCCTGTGTAAGTCAACAATGTTTTACCAAAAAACAGGCAGTGCAATTGCTGCTGGCCTTAACATCTTTTTTAGTAGACAGTTTAAATACCGCAAACATTTATTGAGAAAGCTGAATATGTATGTGTTGCCTATGTTTTGTATCCACTACAAAACCACTTCTAATCAATGTTATATTCAGTATTTAAACTACGGTTCTTAATGTCAAATAGATAGTTTTTTTTGATGGGTTATGTAAATTTGGCAGCAGTTATTTTACATCCATGCTGGTAGGTGGTTTATTGTTCAATCATGCATTCCAATGAAATCTCTCTTATGACTTCTGAAATTTGTTTAATTTATTTAGTTTCTAAAGCCTTTTTGCATGTCTTGCTTATTTTAAACAAATCCTGGCCATACCTATCTAATTAAGCCAATTCACATCTTGTTTTTAATTAATGTGATGCCTATTTGTGCTTTTTTTAAATGAAATTTGTGCCATACAATAAAAGTCAATAATAACAACTCTTATTATAGTAATGGGAAATGTCACTCAGTTTGGCATTAAGCAATGAATATGTGCATGCCTGGAACTTTCTTCTTGCATGGAGAAAGGACCAAAGGCCAATGCAGTTTGTCCTCAGTAAAGGGTACCTCTGATCATAGTGTTAGCCAGAGGGGTGTCTGGGTGTCTTTTGGACACCCTGTTTTATATTTGGACACCCTGTTTTATCTGTGATTTACATGTAAATGTATTGTAAGTGAGCAATTTGGACACCGAGTTTTAAAATTTCCAGCAAATTTGGCCACTCTTTTAAAAAAAAATCCCTTTTACCAAATCCTGGCTTAAACCTTGCCTCTGATAGGGAAATATATTTTTCTTCTGGAACATTTCAGCACCAGGGCAATGACCAGGGACATGGAGACAATTGTCTTTGTTGCCTCCCTAAAGTATCAGGGTGTTATGTGACCTACTCCCACAAAATATGATTAGAGAGTTGCCATTTTGCCAAACTGAGATTAAAATCTTATGTCGTTCGGCAAGAAACCGACCCGCCATGTGAAGACACAAGTACGACAATGTTGGACTATTGAGGCACACATACAGTACACCTGATATGTTTACGTGTTAGCCTGCGACTTTTCCAGTGTAATGTGACTACTCTTCAAAATGTCAGCAAATGAGCAAGACACACCTACCATGGATGTTGTACTACTCATATCGACCAAGATGTCTTTGGTCAAGACAAGTGAGATCACACATTTACATCATTAGGTCACCGTATGTCAGGGTTTGCCCCTTCAATTTTTTGAATGACTAGCCAGCAGAACAGCTAATTTACCATTTCACTAGTCCGTCAGTTTTTTCACCACTCCATATTTCATGTAAAGTAGGGAAGCTTTTCAACACTGAGCTAGCAAGTCGAACCACTTGGAGTGAATTTTGACTGGTCCTTGGGTGTTTTAACTGGCATTTAGCCAGCGGACCACAGTTATGACCACACTGTATGATAACTGTTTATCAAATTGCTTGGTTAACTGTTTAAACAATTGGGTGAAACATACTGAAGTTACAGTTTGTGAACTAACTGTTAACTGACAACTTCCAGCACTAGCCGTTTACCCTGCACCCATACGCAATCTGAGTACAACCTGGGTTGGTAAAAAAAAAAAACATTTTATGTTAAGAATCTTACCATGAAAGTCCCCTGTAGAATTGCTATGAGGCTACTGTTGGAGAGGGTCAATCTTTGAAGTTTGGAACTCCCAGAGAACAGTAAGGTTGTTGGTGTCAGTAAGCCCAATTCATTGTTATCAAGACGGATCTCAACAAGATTGGATAAGTTTCCCATTTGCAGAGCATTTCCTAAATTATTGCCGATCATCTCTGTGTAATTCCTCTTGAGGGCGCCGTTTAAACTCAACAATCGCAGCTTCTTGGACACGTCTCGAAATGTTTCCTTTTCGCTGAGGGTTATGTTATTGGTGTCCAGGATTAGCTCCTCCAGTGCTGGGAACTTATTGCTGGTGAACCAGCGTGGCTCAATTTCTATAATGGTGTTATTAGTGAGGTCTAATGTTCTGAGGTTCGTGAGGGCGGTTCTGGGTTGGATGCTAGCCCTAAGATGTCTTGTATTCGAGCCCGATATCCTGAGGGATGTCGTCTTTGATGGAATCGACGTCATCAGAGGCTTAAGCCACTTGCTGCACGTCAGACTTGTGCCTGAGCAGCTGCAATGCACTGGTACATCCAAAGCGCAAGGCAAGTCCCGGTCGGCATTAGGCGTGTCCTGGGCGACACTGGGCACCGCAGACAAGGCGAAGACAATAATGGTAAAGAAGAAGAAGGCAGTGTCCAAACCGGAATGTGCCATACTTGCACCTCTTAATCTCACCTCTTCACTTGGTCAAGTGTGATTACCAGCAAATCTTACTGTCAGACCACTTCTCATTTGTTGTTCACTTAAAGTACCGTCTTGTCTTCTTTGATGATGAGATTCCAATGGTGTACACACCTGCAGAGTAGAAAACGCAAACATTTTTATAAATAATAAATAACCCAAATTAAAATTCCTTTCATGATTCACTTCCGTTCCATCAGTCACTGTTTTTGTTGTTAACTTCAGAGTGAATTGATTCCAAAGCACTTTTGGATTGACTCCGAAAAGCGACTTGATGTTACACAAGGAAACATTTTCCACTCAAAATTAAAGTTGACGGCCAAGTCATTGAGGTAAAAAGATGTGACTACAGGAAACAGCTTGTACTCCTTACATATCTACACACGTTCAGGCTTAGTCTTGGGGACCCTTACATTAAAAAAGTTTAAAAACTAGAAAATAATACTCTTGATTCTTCAACGGACACGTCCACTTACGGTATTGCATCCAGCCAAACTAGTTGCAGATGCTGTTTAACTAGACATCTCCTCCAACAATTTAATCAGAAATTCACTTCAGCGCTTGGAACTAATGAGTCAACCTTAGCCAAGATATGCCCATGAAAGATTCGGCATCATCCCTGGCGCACCGGGCAAGTAGGTGTGAAATTTATGATGAAGCGTTAAACAAAGTCGACACGCTCAGGTAACTATCATGATGGGGCAAGGGCTTGGATGCTGAGTGATTGTGATATGAAGAGACCGATGATTGCATTTTGTTATCGATAAAATAAGGTGCAACTGAGCCAGGATAAGACCAATGCAATAGAATTAAATGCAACGATTTTCCTAGAGAACAACATCCTTCAAGTATTGACAATCATACAGCTTTCTCAATATTGCAAGTATTCCCTTTTCTCAATATTGCAAGCATACCCTTTTCTCAATATTGCTAATATACAGTTTTCTCAATACTGCTAGTAGTAGTATACAGTTTTCTCAATAATGCAGTTACAAATTTTTCCCATAGCACTTTAGTTTTTCCAAAGGAAGTGCCCTTTGCAAAGTGAAAATGGCCTAGCCATCAAAGATGAATTCTAAGTCTGCAGTATTCTCTTTACTGCTACGTGGAGTATACAGTTTTCGCAATATTGGTAGTACACAATTTTCTTAATACTGCTGACTAGTGTACAGTTTATGCATGCTTCTGCAGTAACAACAAATAATTAATTGAGATACCCATTAAAAGCATAATGTTATGGGCAACGATTTTTGCATTTAAAATCATTGTAAATTGAAAAAAAAAACAAGTTGTTCCTTCCGCAATTGATCCCAGTCATGGGTGAACAATCCAATCTACGCACAGTGTACATATTTACATCATACACGATGCTCCGTCTTTAATCAATGTGCACAAAGCAAGCAACACTACATCAAATGTCACAAATGTGTACATTGCCGTCTGGAAAATGTAAACTAGGATTCAATTCGTCACCGCGTGTTTCACGATACACTAAGTCTCAAAACACTCAACATTAAATAAGTTGCATCGGTTGTTAAAATAACACATTTTTAAAAAATAGGCAAAACATGGTCCCTATTTTTGTTGTCATCAATGCATGGTGGTTTGTCATTATTTTAAGAATCACTGAATTACGGGTAGATGAATTAATAACCCTTTGAGAAATTTAAAGTTAAATTGGTTGCCCCACCCAATCCCCCCTCCCCATAAAAAAAAAGAAAAAGAAATAAACATAGGCATAACTTTACAATAATCACAGAGAAAATTAAAAAACCAAAACCCCACATTTGAAAACTAAAATAGTAGTGAATAAATTGTGTACGAAATATAAATTTTAAAAGTCAATCAATCAACCAACCAATCAATTAATCAATCAATCAATCAATCAACCAACCAATCAATCAACCAACCAATCAATCAATCTATCAAACAAACAAACCATAGTATCAACAAAATATTATTGATCTAAGGTGTATCCATTGTCAGTTTACTAGACCACGAGGTCGCCCTTTTTGTATTTGAGTTTGCCCTTCATCATATCGTGAGCTGATCACCATGGAAGATCAGGCACAGAATGTTATTCAATAATTTAAGACAACGGCACAGTAAATTGCATATTGGCACTCAACAGAGTAATATGAACTGCAAGGCATGTGAAGCCAAAACCTTGTAAAATGTATCACCACTTCATTATTCTTTCCTCAACATAATACTTGCTTAAAATGTCTGCAATATGGACTTAAAGATGACGTACACTAAAAACACTGGCCATATAAAAATGCCTCCCAACTGAACAAGGCAATCTAAACAGGGTTTATTTACCTAGGCATTTATTATTTCTGGAAATATATCAAGTTTTCGAAAATCGCCCCAGCCCAAATGCCAAGTTGAAGAAAAAAAAAGCGGATATAGAATTCCTCCCTGAAGAGGAAGGCAATCAGCCTGAACGATCTCAATGGTGTGCTCCTGAATCCCAAATCATACTTAAATAATTCATTAGATACATCAGGAGGGGCCCCCTGCCTGATGCGACTGACTTAAAAACCCTTGATATCTAAGTGCACACTGGCCATCTCTAGTACATCACCGATGCAATGCAAATTGGAACACTAAGAATCATTGACTGTTGAGTTCCCATTGAACAATTGAGACTCTTCATGTAGTTTTCTATGCCTCGGGGGAAAACATGTATAAAACTGTAACTGTGCTTTTCTGGAACACAAACAAATATGCACAACATCATCTCTCCAAGTTTATGAGAATCCACAATTTGTATTGGCATGGTTGCATGGCTTGTTGGAGGTCTCAGCACAACTGTGGTGCCTCATATATTAATTACGGACTGCATATTATTTCAAAACAAGCAGTAAAGCTGTCACTGAATAATGCATGTATAGGAATCCAGCTCGTTTATTGCTATACAGAAGGGGATTGCTAAAGTGCCATTGAATTGGCAGCAATTTGCTCCTTGGCAATTTGTAACCTGAGATTAGAAAGCAATACAAGTACATAAATGAAGGTCTCAACGTACTTAGCATAGTACAAATGTACATACATCATACAAACTAATTAAGTTTTTTTTTACCATAAATTTTGACTTCACATTTCCATACAGTAATCCCAGTTGAGTTACAGCATCATGCAATGTTCTCTGTGTCTTTATCTTGTCCACGAGTTCATGTTTCTCCAAACAAACCATAACATTTGCAGAATCCGTTACACCATTTATTGCCAGCAGATTGTATTGTACTTGTATTTAAACATGTCCATATACTGGTACAATATTCACCACACACATCGACCACCATTTGCATTCAAACTGACAAAGCTCTTACGAGGTAATGTAAATGTGAAAGTACACCTACATGTACATTGTACACTTTATACAAGCATTGGCTTTTGAAGGCAAGTAACTTGAGCTTTGACGGCCTCTCAATTTACCATCAAGCCACCTTCATCCAGATGTCAAGTGACAAAATCTACAATTCTAATAAAAATTAGCATACTTACTTTCCATTAAACAGAGGAACAGATTTCTGTAACACTTTTCTTAACAATTTTGGGTTGAATAAAGAAAATTTCGGTGGGAGCAGGATTTGAACCTGCGACCCCCGGATTAACGTGCTGGCACTTTACTACCAATCTTAACATTCTACTTATCCCAACACTACACAAATATTATGTACAATACCAGTGTAAAACCTATTTCCACTGTATGAAACTCACAAGGATGATGTGCAGAAATTTCATACATATGCCCCCCTCCCCCTGTCCTGCCCAAAAGACCACATGAAGACTAAAATCAAACTTAAACAAATCTGAAGCCGGGGAAAGATACATTGTGTAGCTTATTAAATTAGGGAAAAAATGCTATCGACAACTACAATGAAATTACTGAATCAGAGATTCTATAAAAAGTTATCTGCATTTTTTATTTTGAGAAAATAGAATTAGCTGTTGCAAACTGCTTACCAACCAAAAGGACCTATGGTACAAATGCAAAAAATAGTTAGTGGCCCGATATGTAAGCAGAGTCCTTCTTGAAGAGGCAAAACCATTTTTTTTGCCTTTAAGGAAGACTTTGCTAGGGTAGAAACGTCAGGCCACTAGCTATGTTTTGCATGTTTTATTGTTTTAGACAATACACTACACAAGAGTCTCATTCCCTTAGATCACTGTACCGCTTCCCAGAATGATCCCAAACTTAGGTGTGATCCCTGACAATATGGTACTGTAGTTTAAAGACACTGGACACCTTTGGTAATTGTCAAAGACCAGTCTTCTCACTTGGTGTATCTCAACATATGCACAAAATAACAAACCTGTGAAAATTTGAACTCAATTGGTCGTCGAAGTTGCGAGATAATAATGGAAGAAAAAACACCCTTGTCCACACAGATGCTTGATTTTGAGACCTCACGCGTGAGGTCTCAAAATCAATTCAAACATTTTACTGAGAAATTACTTCTTTCTCAAAAACTACGTTACTTCAGAGGGAGCCGTTTCTCACAATGTTTGATACTATCAACAGCTCTCCATTGCTCGTTACCAAGTAAGTTTTTATGCTAACAATTATTTTGAGTAATTACCAATAGTGTCCAGTGCCTTTAAGGTTGAATGGCTTCTGACTGACACCACAAAACAAAAATATTGACAAAACAGGGAGACCACCAACACCAGGACTAGACAGCTCAGTTGGTAGAGCACGAGATCAGAAGTTCAAACTCTGTTCCAGTCAATTTTTCTTTGTTCACCACCTAAATTGCAATTTCATTTAACACATTCATGATTTTGAAAAACATTTTCAAGAAAAACAGGGCTTCAGAACTTCTCTTTATCTAGAACTTAATTTGTACTTTTCCACATAATTTGAAGAAAACTGAATAAACTGCATTCTTGAGCTAAATTTTTCATTTTGAAGATAAATATTTCGAAGCTGAACTGAATGGTAACTTTTTTTGAAAACAGAGACTAGATTTTTTACCAAAACACATTTGTAACTACCACGTCATGTCACATCAAACCTAACTTCATTCTTGAAAGGCAAGGTACCGGTAATTATTCCTCTCAATGAGAGCAATATTCTTTCCAGGGCACAAAGGCAATAGCAAGGGGCATTCAGGCGATTGCCTCAAGCAGAAGAACCACGTACAATGTAACAGGCATTATATTGAAAAGAGGTAATCAGGCCTGCTATGTACATGCCACTTTCTCAACAGTGAAATAGGTTACCAATATGAGTCACTGGAAAAATGGATACTAAGTGTACCAGTCTCATGTATAATAGAGTACACTTTGTATGTTCACTGAAATATGTCAATTATATAACGTCTTGGCAAGTTTGACTTGTGATGACAAATTTATGTTCCTTATGCAGGCCCGGTGTTATGACCTCTGTTGCCCTGCTCTTGGCCTTGGTGCCCCTTCAAAATTTTCCCATAGACTTTCAGATTTTCCAATGGAATGCCCTTTGCAAAATGAAAAATGGCCTTGCCCTTTCTAAAATGAAATTCTAGACCTGCTTACATGTATGTCCTCTCAAGAAAAAGAAAAGAATTGTCACCTGCGATGAAAAATGTACTTTCATGTTCAATGAGCCGAAAGAGAGGCAAAATGTTGTAGAATGTTAACAAGTGTAATTGAGTATTTAATAATCAATGTTTCGACGCTACTGCCATGTTAACACTTCCGCTTAATTACTTACTGTTGGTCATGTATATGATGTTACCCTCCCTCAGGGTTATGTTCCGAGTTTGGAATAAACAAAATTCAGTCAATCTGCTGACATTTTAAATAAGTAAGTAAGGCATAGTTATTAATCCATCCATTGTATGTTTAGAAATAACTTGGGGTGTATTGATCAAAATAAAGTGTAAAATGATATTTCTGACTCAACAAATTTTTAAAGCTTCAAAAACTCTTTTCAGTTTATTTTTTCTTCTTCCAGTGATAGGCTGAAACCTGTCTCAAAAGTTGCGCTTTTCTACTTGCATCAACCTTGGCAGCTACCAAACTCTTAAAACTTAAATGTAGTCCTTCTCTAATGATATGAACAAATTCTTAATTATTTATTACAAACAGCACAGTGAGTGTCAATAACAGGATGAATAGGAAACAAGAAATAATACATCAGTTTAAGATGTTTGAGGAAAACCCCCATTGGGGAAAACACACAAAATTCCAGGCACCGGTATGAGGTGGGATTCGAACCAGAGTCCATAGAGGTGAAAGGCAGGGAAAGAACCAACTGAGCCAAAACCTGATCCCCAAACATCAACTTTAAATTACATCAACATAGTTTCACATTTTGAGCACTTTTCACTTTCTACATTGGCTATAATATTTGAAAAATACTCTTTTTATTTCATTAATATTTTTTCAGTGCTGAAATATCTCTCCATTGTTCAAATTACTTTTTAAGCCATTAAGCGAGGTGTGTATTTTCACCAACGCATGCATGTAGTAACTTATTGGCCCTTGTATAATGTACCCATCAGGGCTTGCTAACCTGTTCACTACAGCCGGAACTCTCCGTCAATTACCCCTTGGTGAGGTTCAGAAGCTCTAGCGGCCGGCCAGTTGCGTCATGATCACACAGACAGCACTGCACAATCGATAATTATACATTGATCAACTGCTGGCCAGTGTACAAACATGTTGCAAGTACAAGCCACATTTGCAGGTGTTTCAATGCAATGTCGTTAACAGCGTGTTAAGTTAATATGATACATGTAAAGGATGCGTGCTGTGCTGGGTACAGTTGTGCTGTGTGGTGTAGGACAAGCTCCAGTGCAGTCTAAGCATGCAATAAGCACTGCATAAAAAAAAATATTTGCTGTCTGCAAATACTGAATTGGAGTAGGTACAATTGCAACCATCAGAATAAACAAATTTCATCTCTGAATACTTTTTTTTTACATGACATGTTACAAGTACAATTCCAGGCCTGGAATATCATATTTGAAAGGGCAAGGCCATTTTCAAATTTTTCAAAGGGCACTTCCATTGGAAAATCAAGAGTCCATGGGAAACATTTGAAGGGGCACAAAGGCCAGGGGCAACAGAAGCCACGGCCCTCGTGGCCCCTGTGTAATTTCAGGCCTGTAATTCTGAGGTACATCATGTTGAATTTGCACCAAATAATATAACAGAGGGAGCCTGGTAAATTGTATTCGCTACATTGAACATACTGTACTGTAAATAAACTTTGCTTTAATGTGTATGTCACATTTCATTTATCTTGAAGTTATCATACATTTAACACATGTACCATTCTGATACACCTGTGGCCATCTTAAACATTTGTTTTGAGTTTTTTTATATCATGTTCACTAAGAATCATTATAATTCAATCATTATTTGAGGTAATGTTTCAATAAGAAAGCTAGCACAGATTGCCTTTGAAAGAAAAACAAACACGGAATAATTCCATTTTGATTTGCATGGATGTGTCTTAAAGGCAAAGTATAGTATACCTTTGGTTTTTGGAATCGTTTGATTGTTTAAATCCTTTATATTTGTAGATGTATTAATGTATACAATAAAACTAACCTGTGAAAATTTCATTTCAAAGGTGGTAGCGTTTTTAAGATAATAGAGAGGTTTCGCAAGCGTACGGATACGGATACAGATACAGATACGATAACCGTATCCGTTCACGTTAGATGCGCCTCAGATTTTGTTTCGCAATCATAGAGTTATGTGTCAGGCCTGGGCCAAACTATAGACACACGTTGGCATGGGTTTTGCGAGCAAAATATATCCAAAAACATTGTGTGTGTGTTCTTGTTACATTGGATAATTTGATTGAGTAGTATTTTTATTTAAATGATCATTTTCGGACCCCCACGTTAAACGTGTGTAAAGAAAGTTTCCGGTAAGCATGGCAAAATAGAGACTCCTGTTTATACTGTTTTTCCCCATATTATTTTGCTTACAAATGATGAAAACATTTCCATCTATGTCATAAATGACACCTTTAAAAGCAATACCAGGGGAAATGCTTTTAATCTAGGGCAAAAATACAACTAAAATCAGCAAAACGGTATCCGTTTTTAACGTACGTGAATGAGCTCCCGTATCCGTTGTCAACGCACATGCAAAACACGGAAGCCACGGTTACGCGTCACGTGAACACACAAAGTGTTGACGTATCCGTATCCGTAACCTTGCGAAACCTCTCTATTGCCGAATATCCGGAGCGGTTATGTCCACGCAGGAAGAAAATCCGCAATAAGAAAAAACATTCTGAGAAACTTTTCTCAGATTGAAATTTGTTTGAACCCCTTTCTCTAAAATCACATTCCTTAGAAGGGAAGCTTTTCTCAAAATGTTATACACCATCGACAGTTGCAGTGCTTCTTAACAAGTAAGTTTGTAGGGTCATTAATTTTTGGAGTAATTACCAAACGCATACCCGCCAGGCTTTAAGAAAATTGCATCCTTATCCTTGAAGCAGAAAATTAAAACCACTGGTTGTTCAGCCAAAGATGATTTCAATACATTCCATCACAGCCGAATCAATGTACTACTAGGGCATTAACCTTAGCTGTACAATTTAAAATTCCTTAATTAGTATTCAAGCTCAAGAAACTGACTGCGAACAGTCGATGGAACAGTGTACATTAACTTAAAGAAATAACCCTTTCTCTCTGAGTGTATGCAAACCATCACACCAAAGAAAATGTAGTATACGAGTACATGTAGTGTATTAGCTGTTTGATTAATAACTTATTGATCTTCAAACTCAAACTCCTGATATGATGCAACAGTGAAAAATGAAGAAAGGTTCCTTTCTCTCTAGTTTACAAATGCAGCACAACATCAAAGGTGCCAACATTTGCATCTTGCAATCAGAGAGATTTTGAACAACAATCAGGGAGATATTTAGAATTACATTCAACATAATGGGGGATAATTTTCCATAATCAGGGAGATTCTCAAATTTGTTCATCGAACATGTACAAATTGGTTTATTTTCAAGTAACTTTCTGCAGAATCAGGGAGAGATAGCAGCTACAAACCATCACAGCCAAAGAACTACATGTACATTGTACATCAGGCCTGGAATTACAAATTTTTTAAGGGCAAGGCCACTTTAGCCTTGGAGTATTCAAAATTTTGGAGGGCACCAATGCCAGTAGAAAGGGAAGTTAGGTAACCAAGGCCAAAGTGTGAAAATAAAAAAGGCACAAAGCCACTAAGTTATAAAACAAAATACAACCAATGGCGAACTACTTTGTTGATTCATTAAACAGGCCCCTTTATTGAATAAGTGTCCACCAGAAGAGGGCGTCCGAAACAACAGAGTTCCTTCTGTTGGTCAGTGGTTTTTGTTATAGACTGGTCCCTTGTTTAAGGACGTCGGGTGATTGTGTACAACGGGTATTTTTTCGAGGGGCACCATGGCCAGTTACAAGGGCATCGACGGCACTGGCCGTCGTGGCCGCCGTGTAATTCGAGGTCTGGTACATACACTTGGGTATTAACCTTTCTCTATGAGTGTACACGCAGTGCAACAAATATTTAACTGACCGGCAAATAAAACAACATCTTTTTCTTTGAAAAACAGAAAAAAACCTTTAAAATAACAAGTTGAAATTTCTGATACTTTCAAATAATGTTAAAGTGACTAAAAGGAGAATCATTTCTCCTTTGATTAGTGTCAACTTTGTACAATTCTTGTACAAAATACTTGTGATACGAATAGCGAAACTTGATAGTTGGTCTACAATAAGCAGAACATGAGACTGGCAAATAATAAATTTACTTTGATATATTCCATTAATATTTGTTAAATAAGTCTGGCTTGTTGACAATAGTACGTGGAAATGATCAATTACCAGTCAGACACTCCGGCAGTGTACACACTGAATACTTCAGATGAGATACATCAATGCGAGGGATCAGCTTCCCTCCAGCACATAACAGTTATTCTGACCACCAAAGGTTAATCTAAATTGAATTCAAGCTCATGTGCCATGGGCTAGAGGAGGAAGTTAATCTGTCTTGAAGGATCACAGTTGGAGACAACAAAAAAGCCATCTCCTGGAATGTCTGTTGATATTAGGAATCGTGATGACATGCATACATTGTAGCTACGCCTACACTTCCTAAGTACAGCAGTACTGATACTAATGACTGGATGTTTTCATCACTACAAACATGTAGCAATGAATATTTTCTAATTTGAGAAGGCATGATTTGATATTAGACAAGATTCATTATGGGACAATGTTTTCGCAGAGTACATGTATACAATCTGTGTTCATCTTCATAGTAATAAACAAAATTTGATAACAAATCGTCAACACACTATGAGACAACAAAACACTTCACTCAAGCACTTTTTTTTTGAAATATCAAGTAGAAAAAAGATGCTTCAAACTGTTATTATTAAATTTTCTTTAAAATTCTGATAAATAAGTAAATTTCCAATCTTCCAGTCTGAAGAGTGAAGTGAACCTAAAGTTATTCAAAGCACATGGCTAAGAGCTCTCTATGGAAGACTTTCAGAAGGCTGGACCACTCAAAGAGATTTTTGCCAAGTCCTTAGTTGTTGAGAATGGACCTCATGAAAGTCTGGAAAAAATTACAAGTCTCTTACCTCACGTTAAAACAGTCTAAAATTTTATATGATCTCTTTTCATAGCGAAATTTTGAAACATAACGTCATCGAACATTTTAAAAAATGGGTTTGTACAACAAGCAGAATTTGTTGTGCCAGTCGAAAGGTCAAATCCAATGTTGTTTTGATTGAATGTCACCAAAATTCAGGAATGAACTAAAAAAAATTCTGCACAAAAATTATATACAGGTCATATATTTAAAATGTGACGTCATCAAACGCTTTTGGATTTTCAAATTACACTTGAAGAGTATCAAACACAGTGACATTTGACATTTTAACATGAGGTTAGAGAGTTTCCCCACTTTCACGAGGACTCCATCTATTGGAAAATGAGTGGATCACAAATTAAACTTGACCTTGGAGCCACTCTTTTAAGAAAAAGTAAAGAATTGGTCATTTTCAAAAATGAAAAGTCACTGACTCTCAAGTTCAAACAAGTACCAATCCTCCGGAGAATCTTTCTGACTACATCGTAGTCATACATTGCACATATGTTATACAAACAAAGCTGGAAAAATCGTTTTAAATTTAGCACATACTACGTCCTTAAATCTTAATGTCGAGATGAGAAATTAGCAATGAATGATGAATTTAAGTTTACTCTATGATTTTTTTCTGGTCAAAATGACAGTCGATTTTACAAACATTATGTCAGTTAGGATGATTTCTTACTCCCTATGCCCGCACATGACACAGTGCTTGTTATCCGATGAACACATACATGTAGCTCTAGTTAAGAATTTTCAAGTTCATCAGACATGCCTCATGAACCTATCTGTACACCGTGTTCATTATGCGTTGAATTGTTCCCATACATACAGTTTATTCTGACCTGGATCACATTCCAGGTCTCTCACGAGGTTTCGTTAATAATCAATCGGTCATTGCCATGACAAACAGTCAAACACTAATAATTGGATTTCATCTTCAAAAACTGACTTGATGTTTAAACAACTGTGATGAAATGTCACTCAACCCAACATTACCTTTTCTGCAAAGCAGGTCAGCTATGTATAAAATACTGCACAAATTTAAAGGCTTTTCTTTGATCGCAGTCAATTGGAGGCATTTTTAAACAATCAGGCTCGTGCTGTGCCATTTTTTGATAAAATGTGAAAATGATTATTAAAAGGCTTTGTCAACATGATCAAAGCAGGCCTGTGGCTGTACATGGAATTATGAGCTCTCACCCACTTACTGCGCGCGTATGCATGCCATCCCTCCACATTGTCTACATATGGATAGAGCGCGCATGGGTGCTTTAAATGGGGTGAGCAGTCTTAATTACACGTACAGCCACAGGCCTGCTTTGATCATGACGACACGGCCCCTTTAACTTTAAATACAAATGTCTGTGACATGCAATGTGCAACACTCACTGGGGGAAATTATCCTTTTAATTCTTTTTAAAATGCCTACTTTGTATCTAAACTGTTCTCTTTTACAACTATTTCAAAATTATTCCATCCAAAAATAACTTTCCGAATGATTCACAAACAACACATTTGCACATAAGTCTCCATGTCATCTACATGTAAGTACATAGGTTAGAACTAGCCCCCTTCCCTCCACTTCCTGACTTTGTACACAACATTCAATGACCTTGTAGTTGTATTCAAGCATGTGTATCACGGAAGTATCCTTGATTTCACTTTGTCACGAGGAGGGGACTATGTCACACAGGAAGGGGGAACTATCTTTACAAAAATACAAGCGTTGAGATTGTTAAAACAGTGGGCAAGCTTGATGTGATTCTTATAATGGGCGATAATCTTGGACACGAGGCCTGTAGATGACCAGCTTTTTATACAACAAACCAGCAGCTGTTTGTGACTCCTTCTGGCATGGCTGGTCCTTGCTCTTGTCTTTTCTTAGTCTTACTTCTTGTTAAATAAATGAGTAAAAAAATTAATAGGACACTTTTTAGATGATAACGGGCGTTCCACTCACCAGTCCTTTTCTTGATTGTTCTCGTTACTGAAACAATGGAAAAGGACCGGTGAATGGGATGCTTTCTATCGTCTCATAAGTATGCCATTGTTGACTGTCTGTCACTAATCAGTATCACCACTTTATCACAGATTATACAAAAGGGTAGGCTATTTAGCTAAGTAAGGGTGCGAACATTTCATTGGATGCTTTGTGTCTGCTCCGCCACGCCCACAGCCCAGCCGGCCGATTAAGTCGTATTCGATTTGCATGATTGGGGTTAGTTGCGATAATCGTAACCCTCCATCCTCCCGACGGTCGGAGACCGGAGGGTTACGAGTCATGCAGTGCAAAAAAGTGGCGAAATTAAAATTTCGACTATTTTGGTCAGACTAGTCACCAGATTTACCAAATTTTTACCACTTTCAAAAAACATGACACACATTCTAAAAACATGGATGTGATCATCAATGTGTCATGAATCCATTCGTATTACTCAAAACATCATTGAGAAAATATTTTAAGAAAAAAAGACAGAAACTTACCAGAGACTGAGCGAAATTCCCATGAAGCGTAGACAATCTCAGGTCCGGTTTTCGAACCTCGCGATTCGTGACCTAGCAACATCTCGACCAATCAGCGTAAGCGGATTCGTCGTTGTGCGCATTTTGTTGAGTTGCACAATCACAGGATATTTATGAGGAAAAATTTCCAGATTGAGCGCGCATTCTGGAATGCTGTTCCTGCAATTAATCAGCGCAAACTGCAGATGGCGCAAATCCGTTAAATACATTAACTGCGTGCACGCACAGTCGCACACAGACGATCGCCACGCCTACATAACGGTTTGGTTTACGCTGATTGGTTGATTATGGGGAAGTGCAGTCCATGGACATTTCGGTCAGTTTCTGGTAAGTTTTTGTTCGTTTTTTCTTCAAATAATTTTTCAACGATGTTTAGAGTGTTATGAATGGATTCATGACACACTGAAGATCAAATCCATGTTCTTAGAATGTGTGTCATGTTTTTTGAAAGTGGTAAAAATTGGGCAAATCTGGTGACTAGTCTGACCAAAATAGTCGAAATTTTAATTTCGCCACTTTTTTGCACTGCATGACTCGTAACCCTCCGGTCTCCGACCGTCGGGAGGATGGAGGGTTACGAGAAATTAATTCAGAGTAAATCGCACATTGTTTGAAATATCTTTTTAAAAAGTTATTTGTCTGAACATCAAACCAAAACACACAAGCTGACAAGGCAAGCTAAGAGCTAAATGAACACTTTTAGCTGGTTTAAACCGCCGACTGGCCTGTAGGGATTGCGCCGTAATTCAATTGTTTATATGGCCGTTTCTTAGCTTAAAAAGAAATGGTCGGGACGTGTGCCCAAGGATTCAGCAAGCCTTGGGGCCCTTGCCCGCCTTGGCCATAGAATTAGTAACTAACTAGTACAGTACCAGTATACTAGTAGAAGTGGGGCTAGGCTACAAATTATTTAGTATTACAAAATGTTTTTGACTTACTGTAAACATTCAAAGCACGGTTCTAAAAGCCCAGTAGAAGATGCAAATCTTAAAACATACTTTTGACTGAAGCAGTGCTGCAGAAGTATTATAAATTGTGTTATAAATGTAACTTATTGTAAGTAATTGTCGCTTCCACTGTCGGAAAAACACGACACACAGTTACAGTTGTGCACAACTCTAAAGTCTACGATTGCATTGTGGTGTCAACACTAAAAAATAACTTGGCAGTGAGTGGCAGACAACTTTTGTGGTGGCAAGATCTGAGTAAGACTTCGTTGGTGTTTCACACATTCGAAAAGATTTTCAGTGTAAAATAGAATTGGAAAATGTACAGACCTTTAGCCAGCAACACAGACCGGGGAAACTTCAAGATGAATAGACTGAGAATGATTCACAAGGCGAAGTATTTTCTGTTCCTTTGAGCGTGCACTCGTGTTGGCTTTGGTCGATTCCACTGGTGATACTGAGCGCGTACACAACAAATACGTGTTATGTTTTGTGCGCATTCAAAAGCCAAAGTGTCAAACCGCAGGACAGTCGATTGTAGAAATAGGGAGGTTATTTTCTCCTTAAGTCCATCAATTACTTCCAAATTAAATACTGGAGACTTAAATTACAACATTCCAATAATAGCAACTAATTTCTCATAAATTCAGAATAAATTCAGAATTTGTATTAATTTTATCAGATTTTAAGCTTTAATATGTACTTGTCTCTAAAATAAAAGTCTTAGAAATATACCTCACCCCTCAAGAAGAGTGGTTTCATCAAAAACCTGTCAAAGAGCCAGACCGACAATGGGGTTTAGCCCGTAGAGTGCACTATACTAGAGGCCACTTAGTGGGATTTTGGCAAGGCAAGGATATTTCGCCCCCCCCCCCCTAAATAAATATAACAAAAGAAGACCCTTGAATTCTAAAGCTCAATTCAAGCTCACTTTTAAAAAGTGTTTTTCCATGAGTCAGCCCAGACTAAATGAAACCCCCACTGGCTATTCCACAAAAGAAAAATATAATGTGAACTGGGATTAGGAGGGCTTATTTTCGCAAAGTATGGTTAAACTTTCAAGAGTTTTTTGGGGGGTAACGGAAAAGGGATGTTACTATTGTGTTACTAAATACTAAATAGTCATACAATGTTGCAAGACAAATAAGTCTCTGAAATATTAACTACTCACCATAAAACAAAGGCGATGACACAAAATTTACTATTGCAATTTTAAATTTACATCTTTGAGAACTTTAATTTTAAAGTCATTCATATATCATTCATAGACTTCAGCCTTTTGGAATCAGTACATTTCTTTGTAAAATATATTTTTGGTTTGACATTTTATTAATTCAATCCATGGTTATTCATGATAAACAACAACTCAAGGCAAGTACAAACATTTTGGTGACATTTTTTTTAATGCAAAAATACCCAAGAAGAAACACAAACCAGTGTAATGTTTTTACTTCATTTTAAAACTTTCCTGTTATATTGTCATTATTTTAAAACTATTTAATTTAGTTTAAATTATTAAAAAAATAACCCAATCAGTTTCCCTTGTGGTTTCTAACTTGATGTTTAAAATTTAAAGTGGCATTCCCTTAAGGTGATCCCTCTGCTGCTGCTTCCCAGGTTGTATCATAAACCTAGGTGTGATCCCTGGCTATATGGCCGGCAGTTACAGATTGAATGGCTTCTGACTGGCACCCCCGAACAAAGATAATGACAAAACAGGGAGAACAGCAACATTAGGCCTAGATGGCTCAGTTGGTAGCGCACCGGCACATTAATCCAGAGGTCGCAGGGCGAGTCCAGCTCTAGTCAATTTTTCTTTGTTCAATCATAAATTATTTAATATGAACCCAGTTAGTTTCCCTTCTGGTTTTTAACTTGATATTTTAAAACCAGTCTGGAAATTTTGCTTCAATCAAACCCACATTTGACGGGCTTTACCGTCACACACTTCACATAATTGAAGTCAATCCCTCCATTTGAGAAAACTGAGATCATTGCTCCATAACATTCACAAAAGTAATTTTTTTTTTCACAGGTTTTAACAGTAGCCCTCACCTTAAAGTGGCTGTCTGGCCTTGTGAAATGAAGCAATTTCTCATAATTTTTTGCTTTTTTAAGTACAGGGGAAAAAGTTACAGTCAATATCTCACTTGACTTTGGAACAGATACAGTAAAGGGATGAAAAGATGTTACAAAATCCTTCCATGCAACCACTGTGAAAAGAAAAGGAGTCAGGTGCCCTATTCAATCAAAAGAAGTACTGAAAATCTAACTTGTGCTCAGGGCATATGACAAACATGGCTGCTGTATAATAAAAACCCTACCATAAATATTCCATCCAATTTGTTTAAACTTGATTCATCAAAGTTGAAATGTTATAGGAAAGCAAACATAATCTTAAAAATGTTTGCAAAAAGTTCAACCTTTTGTCTATACTATATACTGGAAAAAAATTGTTTACAGTTAAATAATATAAACTTGATTAATTGTAATGATTGAATCAGTTGAAATAATGTCTTACAAATTAAACAGAGATAAATTTCTTTCACAAAGTTCTTGTAATCTTCTCTTTCAGAGATGTGTCATTATTATTATTAGTGACCATCTGGTCTGAAAATGGGCACCATTCCTGGTATTAACTAGTTAGTTTAATCCTGGTATTAACTAGTTAGTCTAATAACAAGTAATCCCAGGCACAATAAAACATCAAAGACTCCCAAAGTAGACCAGTTAACTAGTTAACTAATCAGTCTGTCTGTCTTCCCACACAAATTTTCAAAGACTGATTTTGTGCAAGGCACTCATTTAGATTTTTATAATTTTTTTACAAATTAGTAGTCCTAGTAAGAACTACTTAATGTCGGTATTTAAACAATTTCACCGGGCATCTGTGGGGTATTATTTTTAGAAACTTTTGAGACCTTCCAAAGTAAATTGTTGTTTTTGAGAATATCGTTGTTGAAATGAAACCCTAATTAAACAAAGTAATGATAACAAATGTTCCAATAAAATGCACCAGGATTTTTGAATCTCTTTTAGCAAATTATGAATTGATACTGTGAATAAGCCCAAACCTTGGCTGTTAGCCACAGCCGATAATTGGTATGCTGGAATCAATGACTTGCCTCCCATATGCCGAATGCAATCATAAACAGTGGTGGCAACGAAAGGATGAAAGTCTAGAATATAGGATTACACAACAACCCCAGGAAAAAAAGGGAGATTTTGAGCATAATTTCCAGTACCCTTTGTCCATCCTTGTGCAGGGGAAACATACCTGTGCACTCTACACAATGAATTGCCAAGGTGCGTAAGCCAATCAACTGACTGCAACCAAAAGACGACATTCCGAAGTTGTTCAAGGCGTTCATAACCGTCCATCGCAAATCAGTTATGAAAAGTTTGGCTGAAAAAGACGTCATCCAGTGTGAAGTGGTTAAACAACGTTATGTGCTAAGTATAAACTAGTAAGGAGCCAGTCTCAAGCAATGCACTTGATATGGCATTTTGGATGAGAGAGAGTTTCTGCTTAGCAATATTGTTCTTAGAACCTTAGGTTGATGGGCCCTGAAGTCCTACCAAGGCATGGAATGTTACTTGGAAAGTATTGTATCAATTTAAAGCTAAAGTTATTAATGAACAAGCCACACAAATTATGACAAACAGGGTTTCAAATGAAATATTAACAAAACAAAGTCTTTTTTGAGAGGGGGGGGGGTTCTCAAAACCTGGAATGTTTGGGTTTGTTTCATTCATGAATAGTCAGTGTTCCTGACGGGAACATTTTACTGTTTCAGAGATTTGAGACTTTACCCAACTTTGGCAAGTTGTTCAAGGGAAAGTAGTGATGGCATAATAGTCAACAGGGATGTAGTGGCCAAGGGAATAGAGAAGGGGGGCCCCAAGACAGACGGCATTTTGAGCATCAGTTGGCAAATAAATCAAGTAGAACAAGGGTATCCAGACAAAAATTCAATCATTTTGCCGACCCAAAATTAACATTTATTTGTCTTCTTAGCACACAAATTTGCAACCACAAAGGTTTGTTGATTTGAGATTATTAAATACAGAAGTGTTTCATGCTGGACACACCAGTCTTTATCAAAAAAAGTGGAAAACAATGGTTGCCAAAGTGGCTTCCACACACCTGCCCCCCAAAAATTACTTGCTATGCCCCTAATTGACATACATCCATTGTTCCTCAAAAAAGGAGACCAGACAAATTCGATGTCTGGCTTTATATAACACACAGAAGTCAATACTTTATAGATAGCACCAAATTTATAGAGGAACAGCTTGGCAGCCGAGTTTGTGGCCACACTGGATGCCCAATTTATCCGGAGGATTGGTGAGAAGTCATCAAGGATACTAACAGAGGATAACAATTTTTACTACACCTCATGATCGAGAGCCAAATTCTCACTGGTCCATTCACCATCACGTGCCACATGCTATTTTCGCTGTTTACCAAGCGCGCGTGCCAGTATTCGCAAACAGGTTAAATACGCATGCATAGTAAACGATCGCATGAGCAAGTCTCATGCAGTGTAAATACGCACGCATATGGCATGTATATTGGTCTACTACGCCTGTCTGCAAAGCAATCGTTAAAACTGGAACAATGCTGCTACATACACATGGAAAGATGATGACACAGGTAATGTCAATCAGTGTTCTCCGAGCTCAATGATGCAGAATTAGAGAAGTATGAGGTATAGTCGAACAAATTTAACATGGTTTATTTCGGATGGACAGTCGATATGAGCTCCCCTTGGTGTTGGACAAGTTGACAGGCTAGCTCCCCCAGCTTCACTTCGGGAACTAGTTTGTCAACTTCCAATACCTCAGTGGACTGATACTGACTGTCCACAGTCAAATCATGTTGTATTTGTTAGTTTAAACTTGTCAGCTATTGTCTTTATCTTTCTTCCATTGGGGAGTAGCGATGACTTTAGAGGCTCTCTCTACAGTGATGAACTCATCTATGTTGTCCTGGGTGTGGTAAAAGGCACGCAGTTCTTCCAAAGCCTTCTCTTCAATCTATCATATTGAAGCAATATAAAGGAATTATTATTATTACTATTATTTATTCAGCCAACAAAAACAAGAACAACAATACAAACAGTACTTCCAAGGTGGGCTTGGTACAACAAAAGCAAACTGTGATCCTTAAGCCGCCCTCAGGTTTGACTTTGCGATGAAAAAGACAGCCGGCGACTGACTTTTCAGGATGATCTGTGACTGAGCTACGACTGTTGGGAACATATCAGTCCCGGGTTGTTCAAACTACTCAGTATTAATTTTCTGCATGACCCTGACGGTTCTGTCGCAGCACAAGCACAGCGCAAGCAAACGGCAGGCCAACCTGAGGGCGACTGTAGACCTGCTGCCCCACATCTTGTTGTAAGGACAAGTCTACATGTGTATTTATTGCATTCACAAGTGGATCAGAAAAAGTAGATCATGAGTTATCATGTTTAACTAATGCATGTTTTCAAGATACAAAATAAAGAAGATCAATGTTATACCTTGAAAAATGATCAGATCTTAAGTATGTTTGAGTGAAGCAAATTTATCATATATATTTATATTTTTGTTAAGAACTTCAACCCAATGGTCATTTCGGCTGGGAACCACCATAGATCCATGTAACATTTCAATTGGTATGTTTGTTCCCATATTAAGCATGATTTGTGCAGTAATAGATCACTGCAAGTAATGGGAGACATTTAGGACACCAGGTGGCAGCAGACTTACTTGGTAAACTTTTTGTTCTTGGAAATGTGTGCATGAACTACAATAGCAATGGAAATTTACCGTGCATATCTGCTGCCACCTAGCATCCCAAAGTCTCTCATTAAAGGCAAAGTATACCTTTTTTTCATTTTACCATCCTATTAAGAATCCTATATAAATGTAGATCTATAGAAAAAACTAACCTGTGAAAATTTCCTTTTAAAAAGTAGTAGCATTTTTGCGATATCGCTGAAAATCTTGAGCGGTTATGTCCACGTAATTAGAATACACAATCTGAGAGACGTTTCATCTAGAAACGTTTCTCAGATTTAAATGTTTTAAATCCCTCTCTCTAAAACCACACTCCTTTGAAGGGAATTGTTTCTCAAAATATCATATATATTATCAACAGCTGCAGTGTTTCTTACCAAGTAAGTTTGATTGGTCATTCATTTTTGGAGTAAATACCAAAGAATACTCTTCCTTAAAGGTATTGTACACTTTTGGTAACAGCTCAAAATCAGTGTCCACATTTTGTGTGATTCAACACATGCATGAACAAACAAACCTGTGAAAGTTTGAGCTCAATTGGTCATCGAGGTCACGAGAAAATAGTGAAAAGAGACCTTATGTGTTTCTGTTTTCAACATCAAGTTTATCACGCGTGATAAAAACTATTGTTTTACTCATTTCTCAGAAACGATAGCATTTTAGACAGAAATATTTTGAGGAACCCTTTCTACCATTACTTACTTTAAATCATGTAAGTTATGTGTGAATCTGAAACATTTGTGTTTTCTCGATCTTACCAATAGTGTCAGGGCCTTTTAAACTTGCGTGAGACCATTAAAATGAGTGGCATTGTTTACCTGAATGAGTGAGAATGGTTTCTTTAGCGTCTTAGTAAGTGATTCTTGCTGCTCGTTTTCCGTCTTGATGATCTCGGAGAAGCTGACATGACTTAGTGGAGGAGAGCTGGCCCCAAGATTCCATGGACTGATGAATAAGAAGTAAAGAAAATGTGAAATATCCCACATAACCATTTCCCCGGTCTTAGCGAACATCTTCATGGAAGATTTTGAACAGAAAGCTCTGGGCACAGCTCGACTCAAACCCAAGCTTTGGCTTCGATATGTTGATGACACGTTTATCATCTGGTCACATGGATTGGAGAATCTTGATGACTTCCTTAGTGACCTTAACCGGCAACATCCCAACATTCAGTTTACCATGGAAACAGAGACATCCGATTCATTACCTTTCCTTGATGTTCTCATTTCAAAGAGGGCTGATGGTTCTCTTGCACACTCCCTGTACAGAAAACCGACTCACACAGACCGCTATCTGAATGCTCGGTCATTTCATCCTCCTTCCGTGAAAGCCTCAGTAAACCGCACCCTACCCGAAGGGCACAAATTATTTGTGACGATGAATTTTGTCAATGAAATTCAGTTTGGACAGCCCCCCTCCTCCAGGAAAATTACCCCAAACCTACTTCTAAACTCAGGCCATTTCATACAAAATTCGATCTTACTTTTCAGGTGCCTCGCATGAATGGACTCCAGAGGGCTTGCATCATCCGATGTGATGTGATCTGACTCTGAAACTTGCCTTGCTACAATTCCAAAACTGTAATGAAAAATGCTGACATTTAATACAAAATTGACATTACGAGGTGTTTACACACACTTTGGTAAATATAAAAAAATGCTGCTAAAAAAGACTTCAAGGTAAAGTAAATAGTTGGTTTAAAAAAAGCACTATACAACCAGCCAAAGATTTATCAGTTTTATTGAAAATAATGAAAAACGGTTAACTTTTTATAAGTGGTCTCTGCACATGTGTACATGCATTGCTTTTTGTTTATTTGATTGTTTCAAATTTTGATAAACAGCAATTTTTTATTATTGTTTTTTATTATTATTGTTGTTTTGGCTGGGGGGAGGGTTGAAATGTTAATTACCTGACTTATATATTATTTCAGACAAAATATTTCTCTCAAGGAATTGTACTGGTATATGGTGAGCTTTCAGATAAAAAATAGTATTTAACAATTTTTATCATATTTCAAATAACTACCAATCCTGTGACGTCTTTAAGAAATGACCTGTTTATTTTTTAAAAAATCACAATTTCATTAGAAAAAAAGGCACATCCCCTTAAGACGATCCTGAACTGTCACCCTCCGGTGGTATCATAAACGTGAGTGTGATCCCTGGTTATATGGCAGTTGAAGGTTGAATGGCTTCTGACTAGCATCCCCCCTCCTCCAAACAAAGATATTGACAAAATGGGGAGACCGCCAACATTAGGGCTAGACAGCTCAGTTGGTAGAGTTAATCTGGAGGTCGCAGGTCCCAGGTTCAAATCCAGTTTAGTAAATTTGTTCACGTTTAAAGGCAAAGTATACCATTTTCAAAAGGTGGAAGGGTTTTTGAGATTTCGCCCAAAATCTGGAGCGGTTATGTCCACGCATGAAGAATAATCCCTCACAGGAATACACAATCTGAGAAACGTTTCTGACGCAAGCGTTTCTCAGATTCAAATTTGGGGGGGGGGAAACTAACATCTTTTTTATATCCACATTATCTGAATTGAAATATTTCTCAAAATGCTTTATACTGTCGAAAGTTGCTTTATTTCTAACCAAGTAAGTTTTTATTGCCATCAAATTTTAGAGTGATTACCAATCGTGTACCTTCCCTTTAACCCAACATTTGAAAAATGTAAAAATGACAGACTGAACAAACTCTGAATGTTATGCTGAACCGCTCAACTCCAGACAATTTGACATTTTCACCCAGTCATTCTAGACTATTACTGAACAAAGTTCACGACCTGCTTGACTTAAAGTTCAAGGAGCACCCATTTCACATCAGAGGAATTCCCCTTTTTTATTTTCACATGAGCAATGCAGGCTGGATGTGATTTAAGTGCAACACTGCTACGTGACTTCACAAATGCAGGAGGCTTACAGCATGTTCATGTCCTAGACAAGTTTTGGTTACATAGGTGTGGAGTTGCTGTTTTTGAATGAAAGGGTGAGTATTGAAAAGGTTAAGTGACAGTTTTTGTTTCACTTTATTTGAAAAGGTTTAGTGACAGTGTTTATTTCACGTCATGCCTGACACCATCTTTCCAATGAATACCATGTTCCCATACTGTATGCAAAAAGCTTATAGACCTTTCCATTGTTGATAAACAAACCGGGCTGGTTGTCATGGCCGGCTGAATGTTAGCAAAACATTAAATCCTGATTTAAGCGCAACACTGCCACAACTCATTCTACGTGACTTCACAAATGCAAGAGACTTACAGCACAATCATGTTCTAGACAAGTTTTGGTTACATACATGTAGGTGTGGAGTTGCTGTTTTTGAATGAAAGGGTGAGTGTTGAAAAGGTTTAGTGACAGTTTTTATTTCACTTTATTTGAAAAGGTTTAGTGAAAGTGTTTATTTCACTTCATGCTTGACAGCATCTTTCCAACGAGTGCCATATTCCCATGCTGCGTAGGCAAAAGCTTATAATATCAATGATTTTAAGTATGCACAAATAGAAATAGAATTAGTTGTTGCAAACTGCTTACCAACCAAAAGGACCTATGGTAAAAAATGCAAAAAAATAGTTGGTGGCCTGGCGTTTCGACCCTAGCAGAGTCTTTCTCAGGTCGAAACGTCAAGAAAGACTCTAGGGTCGAAACCTCAGGCCACTAATTGTACACATATAGGATACTTAATTGCCCTATCCAGCATCAGTATCATTTGACTGATTTGAATGGAATTAAACCAAGATGGTGTTTATATTGAAGTCTTGGTTTTCAAACAGTGGTCATCATGGATGTACAACGTGGACATTGCTGGCGCTGTGAGAAACTCATGATTGATTCCTGTAGACGCTGTGGCAATTGCTTTATGGCGGAGTACTGCGACATCAAGTGCCTATTTAGAGACGCAATGCGACACGGTAGTTTTGAATGCCTAATGCTCGGAACCAAAACATGCGTCACGTGTAATAAACGTGGCGTTTCTAAGGAGGTAAGTTGCTTATCATATATTATCATTGCTTATGTATTTGCAATAATTATATTTGTTTATAATATTGATTGGCAGCATATCGCGCCACCGCACCTTGTAAACCATTACATGGTGCTATGTAAAGGAATAGGTCTAACACTTCGAAATGTAGCTCCACAATACCTTGCAGGAAAATACTGAATGTTGAAGCGCCTTGAGTGTGTCACTGAGTGACAGATAAGAGCGCTATATAAGAAGCCACTATTATTTTTATTATAATTATATTTCATGAGAAGCAGGCATGATATTCAACATTTAAAGTTAACACACAGAATTGGTCAGGATAAAAAAACATAATTGTTTAATTTTAGTCTGAAAGCTTACTGATTATGAAGTTCATACTAGAACCATTTTTTTATGTGAAATATTTCCCTCTGAAATTAAGTTATAATCGAAAAGACTCTATCTGAAAACTTAAACAAAATCCAACAGCTGATTTCAATTGATGCAACCAAAATTAAAGACAACGTGTTTATGCTGAAAATTGTGCATGGTTTATCACTATTGTCTCCTGTCTCACACAACAAATAAGCCAACATTTTCACAGGTTTGTTATTTAATGTATATGTAAGTGGTGTTTGAAGCTTTGCATGGTGTGGAAAAAATAAGGAGTAACTAAATAATTATGCAGATGAGAAGTGTATACTGTCCGAAATCACACCGGCTCTTTTCAGAGCCAACACCCCTCCCAAAAGAAATTTTACACATGGTTGTGCAGGCTGCAAGTTTCCTAATTATACATGTAGTTACTTCTTATTCATGTATATGGTTGATCACACAACACATGAACACTGTCTGTGACTATTTTGTCAGCTCTACCAATCCTGTATAATACCTTTAATGGAGAACAGAGAGCCTGCCTGCTACAGTACAGGCTTTGCAGTTGAGCAAACATCTTGATTGTACACAAAACCACTTCTGTTGGGCCTACTGTTGTGTAACCCTACATGAGTTATGCCAGGTCATGAAATTACTTTCTAATGAGAAAACCAATTCAAAACAAACTAACGTAATAATTTTCAGAATGCATCAGGGGTTTCATTAAAAATATATCATGACTGAAAAGGGTGAGTGATCAGAACTGCTGATGACGCATATAATTAAGTAGCAAGCATATCATTTGTCAAGGTAGGGTACAGCAAAATGTGATGGACAATGCAGACATGAGCGTGGTACCACCACCATGGTACATCTTGCTTCCACCAAGCCTGTATTTTGTACATCAGGCACTGAATTAGTGTACAGATTCAGCTAAACAAGATGATGCCTTTTATATATGTAATAATTACATCTGGGATACAGAATATTACTTTTGTTTTTACCCTACACCAATGTGTGATAAGCACTTGGTGCTTTCCCGAGTCATGTGGGTATAACTCGGGAATCCTTTTGTTGATGGTGGTTTAGAAGTTCAGGGAATTTTAAAGAAAGTTAAATAAGTTTCTAAGACTGTTACATGAAGCTCTGTTTCAAGGCAACTTTCCTTTATCCCTGTTTCAGTGTGGACAATGCAACGATGGGTGGTACTGCAACAGGGAATGTCAAGTCCGCAATTGGCCCAATCACAAATCAGACTGTACCGTTGCCAAAGCCGCCATCAAATCAATGGCCAAGAGGTTTGCAGCAATGAACAAAACGTTTGATCCATCCAGGCGAGTTATGCCACGCTATTATGCGAAGTCACCATACTACATGAGTATCTTCCCCGCTATTGATTTCCTTCAGCTTGATAACAATGAATGGTCGGAGATGGTTAGGAAGAGAGACTTAGTGAGAGACTACTACGTGCTCTCTGCTGCGTCTGGGACTTTGAGTAACACTGTGCTGACGGCTGCTTCCTTGCCAGCCAGGTACCAGGGAAAACTTTACATCACTCTCAATGACTTTGACCCTTTTGTCATGGCAAGGAATGTCTTGTTTCTCTTCATGTTGGTTCGGTTTGCAGACACCGAGGGAATTGAGAGCAGTCTGACTACCATCTGGTACTCAGTTCACATTACAAAGAAAGAGTATGACCTGATCAAGACCAGCTTGGATGAGCTCATTCACATGACCCTCAAAGTCTCCAAGAGGTCACTCAAGGGTTGGTCAAAGTTCAAGATGAAGATCTTGCAGTCATGAGTCAAGTTTGGGACGAATGGAGATCACTTGAATGTCAGCGTGATAAAGAAACCTCCATCAACCTCAGAGACAAACGAAAAGCAGTGTACAAAATAAAAATGCATGATCTGAAGTCTTATTATATTGATCATTTACCCACAGATCAAAGGCAGAAGATGTTGGAGTGGTTTGACCATGGGTTATTCCTCCCATATGAAACTAGAGAAGCAGAGATGCCATTTGACAACCCAACACTCACTGCACAGAAGGCCTACACCACTAAAGAGCCTAGTTTCCTTGACCTACATGTAGAAGATAAAATAAAACTCGCAGAGCCGAAAGACACTTTCATCTACTGTGTTAGATTTGACTCAGTGCCCTTTGCAGTGTGGGATTGCTTGAGAGTGAGGGAGTCCGAGACCGGACCCTGCTCATCCCCGATGGTGATGTACCACAACTACATCACAAAACTTTTCAAGAAATTCAAAAATCTTATCCAGCAAGGAAGACTTTACATCCAAGTTTCTCTGGCTAACTGTACGGACTTTCCGTCAGTACACACGTCTCTTCACTACGACCGAATCTTCACTTCTACCCTTTCTGATTTTGTTGGGTTTCCCACTCTCCTCCGCACATTCAGACCACTCCTCAATAGCAAGAACAGATTCTCAGTAATCGTCACAACAACTGCAAACTGGGCAATGTACACAGAAATAGCTGATATTATGAATGAGGCATCCAACGAGCAAATCGCAAGCTACGCGTTATATAATCTGGATATGAGATCAGAGGCAGTCACACGTCCAGTGTTAGAAGATTACCACTTCAACACACCCATGTTTCTGGGTTATCTCAGAGCAAATCTCATGGGAGGAGCAGTTGGGTTAGAGCCCACCAATAAGACGCCGACATTTAGTGATGTGAAGACATGCCATGGAATGAGGATGCGTGATTTCCGCAAAGAACTGAACAAGCTCGTGCCATTCAAGTATCGTGTGAATGCAAGAGACTTGACCTTACTGAATGGGTTTAACAGAAGTGTGGAGTGGTGTCTGCCAAACAATAATACCTAGGAGAGAAACTGTAACATTGAATGATAGACAGTTGAAAGTAACTTGAAAAAACATCACAAATTACGGTCTCCCTATTTTGTCAACATCTTTGTTTAGTAGCAATCAGCTTATCCAGGAGCAATCAGCTTATCCAGGATAAAGACAGCAACCAGTCTTACAAACCCAATCCAAGAGTTTTGTTGGATAGACATGAAATGACACATTGTGTAGTACACACGCTACATAACCACCAGACTGACAACAGCATACATAATGGGCACACGGCATTATGCAATGCAAAAATTAAAGGTATTATACAGGATTCAAGGTTAGGATAAAAAACGTAATTGTTTAATTTCAGTCTGACAGCTTACTGATTATTAAGTTTACACTAGAACCGTTTTTTCTGTGAAATATTTCCCTCTGAAATAAAGTTATATTCAAGGAAGCTGTATCTGAAAACTTGAACAAAACGCAACAGCTGATTTCGGTTGTTACACCAAAAATTATGGACAATGTGTTCCCATGCTAAAAATTGTGAATGGTTTTCCACTATTTCCTCCTGACTCACACAACGGGTTAAGCCCAAATTTTCACAGGTTTGTATTTAGACTAGTTGTCACACAAAATTGAACACTGTTGTACTATTTGTAGCTTACAACCATGTAAAATACTGAGTGGCAAGTATGACGTACATGCACTTGCCACCAAAATAGGTTCTAAAGGCCGGCATCTGGCTTTTAATAATCACACCCCTGAAAGTGTGACGTCAGATGTTTGTGCTACAATTGGCCAATCACCAGTAAGGTAACTCACTGACACGTGAGGGCACATGTTGCAAGAAGCTACATGTACATTTTGGAGTTGGACGAAGCACAAGAAAGGACTTGGACCAAGTCTATTAATACCAGTATTTCACATCAAGGGGAATTTCCCTCTTTGGCTCTATATGAGCAATGCCAGCCATACATAAATAGTGTACCATAACTTTACTGTTATTATCAAAGTTCAATCTGGACAACTCAACAAATTACTTTATCCTTGTGGATATGCGTTGAGTTCCAGTATTTGGATAACAAGGGTGAGTGTTGAAGTTTTTAGTGGAGTGCCCGTGTTTTTGTTACAGCATCATGATTACAATTCTTATGACACGAAAAAGAAGACTGTTTTTTCCCTTCCGACCGACCTCCATTGTTTTGTTACATCAGTTTGATTATAGGAGGAAGTAAAACCTATTACAAGAATGCTGCTTTATGATAAGGGATTACAGACATTATGCTTGTCCCTAAAAACCCAGAAATTCCAATCTGTCTTCTCTGGACTAGAACTAAGCCCCAACCTTTGAGCTTTTAGACTTTTAGACCCTTATTTTCAATACAACATTTAAGTCCTCACAAAATTAAGAGCAGGACTTGAACCTGCCTTATAATAACAGGGATCACACCCAAGTTTAGAGCGCCGGCATATTAATCCGGAGGTTCCAGGTTCAAGTCCCGCTCTGGTAAATTTTTCTTTGTTTAACCCACAAATAATTCAAATTTTACTCAGTCAGTTTCCCTTGTGGTTCATTACTTGATTGATATTTGAAATATAAAGTTGCATCCCCCTTAAAGGTGATCCCTCTGCTGTCGCTTCCCAGGTTGTATTGTAAACTTGGGTGTAATCCCTGGCAATACAGCAGTTAAAGGTTGTATGGCTTCTGACTGGCACAACAAACAAATATTGACAAAATATCGCCAACATAGGGCTAGAGAGCTCAGTTGGTAGAGCGCCAGCATGTTTCCGGAGGTCGCAGGCTCAAATCCCGCTCTGGTAAATTTTTCTTTGTTTACCCAAAATTACTTAACATTTACCCAGTCAGTTTCCCTTGCCGTTTATTAATAAGTACTTAAAAAGATAGCCTTCTGCTGTGAATAATCTGATTATGAAGTTTTGGTTCCCACACAGCGATCATAATGGATTTGCAAAATGAACTTTGCTGGAACTGTGTGAAACATCTTCCTGACTCCTCTGTACATTGTAATAAATGCCCATTTGCAGAGTATTGCAACACCGAGTGTCAAAAACAAGACTTTCTGAGACATTATAGTTATGAATGCCAAATGTACGGGATCAAACGCTGTGCCTGTTGTGGAGCCTTTGATGTCAAAAATGAGGTAATTCAGTTAATGCAATGGGGGACTTTTGGGACGCTTGGTGGCAGCAGAGTACCAGGTAAACTCATTGTGCAAAATGGCAATGTGCGCATGCTTAGAATTTTATGAACAATGAAATTTTACCTGGGGTAAAACGCCATCTAGCATTCAAAAGCCTCTCATTCGAGACATTAGAATGCTATAGGTGGTAGCAAACTTGGGTAAATTTGTATAGTTTTCGTACACTGTAGTTCTCACACTGATCTCTATTTTACTGACTGGATAGCAGGGCCCAATTTCATAGAGCTACTTAAGCAGAAAATATAGCTTAACAAGTTTCTGCTGAGCAGAAACGGGCAGGATGCCAGTCACAAATGGTGCATGTGACATGATAATTTGGCTGGTAACCTTAGTCTGGTAAGCATAACTTTGTTGTACTTAGCTGCCTTTTTGTGCTTAAGCAGCTTTATGAAATTAGGCTCTGAGCATTTACCTTGCAAGTCTGCTTTCCACCCAGTGTCCCCAAAAGTTTACCATTATTTAAAAGCTCTTACTTTTTAATTGAAAAAAAGTCCCCATCATTATTGCTAACAAACAAAAACAGAATAAACATGTACCGTAATCTTTGGTATATAAGCCGCGGCTTATATGTTGATTTTGGCCCTAAGAAAAAATGCAGTTATACCCCGGGGGGCTTATACGCCGATGTGTTAATATTTAAGAACAAAAACCAACGTACACTTTTTAAAAAATACAAACAAGTTTGTATATGTTCAACGCATATCATTTGTTCATTGTCCCAGAATATAACCCCTCGTTGAAATCTGGCTCATAAAAAATAATTATTGTTGAGTAATCATTTTAAGACTTACTCTAATAATAACCCGCCCCCAAAAGAGACATTAAGTAACAAATAGTGGCTCAGATTGCATGACAGAGCATCTATAGGACCCCAAAGCTTCCAGGGCCCTTACCCCACTCCATAAAATTGTTTATTGTCGCAGAATATAATCACTTGGTGAAATATGGCTTTTCCATTTCACCCCATGAAAAAAGTGTGGGGTAATCACTTTTAAAATTACACTTTTAGTATCTTGCCCCCAAAAAGGACATTTAAGTGTCAAATAGCGGCTCAGATTGAACGACAGAACATCTAGGACCCGAAAGCTTCCACGCCCTTAAGCGGGCCATGGAACCCATACCGTAATGGCTTTGCGCTCTGCGCTCGCCAATTGTCTTGAAAAAACCAGCACCCCCTTGCAAAGATTTCTTCTTGCCGGCCTGTCTATTCCAAGACATTGTTGTGTACATTTTTTATAAAGCCCTATATCTGTGCCAGGGTACCAAACTATCAGATGCAAACAGATAAAGATTGGGAATTTATCAAACAAAGCAACAAGTATTACAGATGGACATGTACATCAGGTCATCGTTTTTTTGTATCATGGATTTTCGATTGTCTGCATGTTTAAGTTTAAAAGACTATTGCTCTGTTTCAGAGAAATGTTCTTCTTCACTTTTTATGTCTTAGTGTGGACAATGCAGCGATGAATGGTACTGCAATAAGGAATGTCAACTTCAAGAATGGCCTGCTCACAAATCAGAATGTAAAATTGTCAAAACTGCCATGAAACTTATGGTAAAGAAGCTTGCGGTCATAAACAAAGCATTTGATCAATCTGATGGGGCTATTCCAAGGTATGCAAAGTCACCATACTACCTTTGTAGATTGCCTGCTATTGATTTCCTTCAGCTTGATAACAATGAATGGTCAGAGATGGCTACATGTAGGAAGAGAGACTTAGTGAGAGACTACTACGTGCTCTCTGCTGCATCTGGGACTTTGAGTAACACTGTGCTGACGGCTGCTTCCTTGCCAGCCAGGTACCAGGGAAAACTTTACATCGCTCTCAATGACTTTGACCCCCTCGTCATGGCAAGGAATGTCTTGTTTCTCTTCATGTTGGTTCGGTTTGCAGACACTGAGGGAATCGAGAGCAGTCTGACTACCATCTGGTACTCAGTTCACATTACAAAGAAAGAGTATGACCTGCTCAAGACCAGCTTGGATGAGCTCATTCAGATGACCCCTCAAAGTCTCCAGGAGGTCACTCAAGGATTAGTCAAAGTTCAAGATGAAGATCTTGCAGTCCTGAGTCAAGTTTGGAACAAATGGAGATCACTTGAATGCCAACGGAAGAAAAAATTTTCAATAAATAACAGAGCAAGACGACAGGCATGGCGGGAAGACGAAAAAAGAACCATACAAACCTACATTAATCGCTTATCCAAAGTCCAACAGCACCACATGCTAAAGTGGTATGATGATGGTCTGTTTCTTCCAACTGAGACAAAAGAAGCAGATATGCCATTTGACAACCCAATACTCACTGAGCCTGGTTACTACTACCTGAAAAATGATCTAAGAACGCTAAAAGATCGCACATTCAAGTACTGTGTTAGATCTGACTTAAATCCTTTTCTTGCATGGGATTACTTGAGAGTGAGGGAGACTGGACCCTGCTCATCCCAGATGGTGATGTACCACAACTACATCACAAAACTCCTCCTGAAAGTCAAAAGCCTCATCCAGCAAGGAAGACTTCACATCCAAGTTTCACTGGCAGACTGCCTGGACTTTCCCTCAGTACACAAGTCTCTTAAGATGCCAGACTATGATCGGATCTTCACATCTAGTCTTGCAGATTTCGTTGGGTTCCCCACGATTCTTTTGAGATTTAAACCACTCCTCAACACTAAGAACAGATGCTCAGTTATCGTCACAGCGTCTTCAAACTGGGGAAAACTCACAACTGAAGCCTACGCTGAAGCCAATAACTACAGTCAAGCTTTTTGCTATGACACACCAATGTTTGTGGCTTATCTTAAAGTCAACTTCATGGGAGGAGCAGTTGGGTTAGAGCCTGACAATAAGAAGCTGACATTCAATGACGTGAAGGCGTACAACGGAATGAAGATGCGCGATTTCCGCAGTGAACTGAACAAACTTGTGCCATTTCAGTATAATCCGAAGGCAAGAGAATTGACCGTAATGAGTAGTATGAATAGAGCTGTGGAGTGGTGCCTGCCAAACAACAATGCTTAGGAGGTGACTGCTCAAATTCAACATCAGGGGTGCGTTTCACTCAGGCGAACAAAGCAAACGTCTGCCAACTACGCGTACGCTTTCAAAGTGGAATGCGTTAGGAGCAAATGGCGTTTGCCCATGTTTGCAACCACTGCTTCTGAACATGCTAGGTCAAAGTGCAATCGTCGGTCGTTTCCACGGCCTGACGTCATACATTTAAAGCTTTTTCACACAGCGCCACTAGCGGTCAATACATGAGAAGTTCTTAGAAAAATCATTAAAACTTCCTATACCATTTTTCTCTGTTAATTTTAGTTTGTAGATAGATTATAAAGAAGGCAAAATGTTTCTTGATGCTTAAAATACAACGTTCATGTTGCTCTTTATCAAACTCACTACAGGTGCCTGACCACCTGTACATTTTTCTAATAATGAGTATCTCTTGTGTAATAATTTCTTAGAAAACAGTTTAAAATGATTTTTTATAACAACATATAACCATTGACTACTTCAAGTGCTTTGGTTCAAAAATACGTCTCGGCACATTCTAGAACACTCCAAGGACCACCTAGGGAGTTGTAGTTTTAGCCATAGCACGAGTAAAAGCAGTCAATATTTGTTTTGTAAAAACTTAATTCATACAAGTATGCTGTGCCTAGACGACTAGGTACCAAGAAGCTGCTGTTGCTATGGGTATAGTACACTGGTTGCTGTGTGTATAGCGCGTTGTATTCCAGCGGCTTACTAGTAAAAAATAAGATAGTGACACGCTCTTAACCAATCAAAGGCAGAAACCATGTATGGGGTGTTATAATGCTATTTGTGTTTTGCTCATGCACCAATGTGTAATACTTGCCCTTGCTGATGTTTCGTTGAGTAATTTTGTTGGAATGATTAATTGATTTAATCCAGTGTTACCGTAATTGATTTGTATCAGTAAGATTGACTGCATTGTGTTATAAATTTGAGTATTAATTGTTTAATTACCATACATTATATATTATATATTTGAACAAGTATTTAGTAAGTGATCTTTGGCTTTTCTTGTTTATACTGGTTTGCTTAATTGTTGATATTTACTCTGCTTTTCAGTCCACTTAAACTTACTTGTTTAATAGTTTTATGGTATAAGAATGACAGCCTTTTTTTGATAGTTTTTCTTTTCAAAAAAAGTTTCCACTCCATGATGTATTATTATGAATGATGCAGAGATGCCAACATTGAATTCCCAAAAAGAGTAGCACCGCCGAGCACTGAAATTTCAAGTTAGGCATACAACTCATCGAGACGTAAAAAGAGGAATATTATGACATTATGGTATAAACTAATACTTTCAGCGAAAATCGCTTATTGCACAGCGGCCTTGCTTTAGAGGTCAAACAATTATGAATTTTATTCAGGCTTGAAAAACAAAGTAAAGTATCATATTTATAAAAAAAAAAAAAAAAAAAAAAAAAAAAAAAAAAATGTATCGGACCGCAATTTGTACTAGCTTGTGCATGAAGAGAACCTTTTCCACCTCAATTCAACAAAATGCTGTAGTTTCTGTCCCATTGTTTATTAAAATAGTAATGCTCACGTTTGCACAGAAAATAGTAAAACAAACTGACAAATGCTTCACACCACCTGACCACAGCAGGCCATCAAGTCTTCAAACGACTTCAGCAAGAGCAGTTTCGTCAACTGGCCTTTCCAACCAATTCTATTTCCACCACTGCATTCTTAACAACTTTTTTTATCAACAGTTTTCATCAGGTCTTGGCCTTGATTGTAATCGATGAAATATTTTCTTTCTGTCACTTTTATTTTAGTTGATATGCAGCGATCGCGATGTTTCAAACCAACTCCACACCGTGACCGTCGCGCGCTAATAATAACTTGCGAATTACATTGCAGATAAAGTTATCACAGTGTCTGTTTGCCGCCGCAATCCAAAGACGTGAAGCATTAGAAAAACTGCGGAACCAGTCTCTACTGTAGAATGTATGCTGTACAGGGAGCTTGTGGCTCTGTGTCATGCTCTGTGCTACGCGTGTGTCAGGTTGGCAAATCCCGAGTGCGATAGTTTATGGGATTGGTACCTCCTAAATAAACACAAAAACGTGTGTGAATTCGCCGCTCATCACTTTTAACCACGCGGCGGCAGTCAACATTTGTTTAATTTTATATTTTTAGGTTTAGTTTTTTTTATCATGATACATTGTTTGTAAATACATTTACACTGGGCGGCTTGTTTATCGTATTTAACGTAAGTATTATCGTAGCGGCGTAGTCATGGCCCAAATCGTGTATGTTGGTATCTCTGAATGATGTATTGTTTCTTAAAGGCACAGTAATTTGTCTGTAATTGGTTGTGTGTCTATGTGATGGTTTAATATTAAATGATAACATTTGAACAGCGTTCCAAATTATTTATCACAAAATCTTGAACTATGGCTCCTTCCCCCGCTACCCCCCCCCCCCCAAACACAAGCTCTAAATACTTACCTTAACTGTTGGGCAATTTTCCTTGGCTTTGAAGGCGGTGATGTTGCCATGGTTACTGACGAGGCACTTCCCATGAGCCTTTGCTCTTCTACCTGTAGTTCCCTGAATGATGTTGAGGATGAAGAGCTGATGGGTGATCGTCCCCTAAATTAGTAGAAAAAAAACCCATCTCAGAATACACTTCAATTGCAATAAATCTTGTCCAAAGTCACCATAGCATGACAAACAGACATTTAATGCTCCAGACTAGTTTTTAAAAATCTCCATGTGCAAGATGTACACCCTCAAAAACTAAACGGCTCAAAAACCTTAGCTTAGATTTGCCGCTACTTTTCATTTATCAATCTTGAATTTAATCAATTTCCAGCAACTGACAAATCAGTGGACTCTGGTGGAATGTACCAAGTCACATTGTTTACAAGATGAATAACCCTGTGCATTCCAGGACATTTTCTGACAGGCAAGTTACTGCACTCTTCACATGAATTGTTTCTATAGTTTGTATTGCAACAACATCAAATCAAGAATTGAAAAAATAACAGCTTAACAAGTTTTGAAATGTGCTGCCGTCCTTGTTGATGGAAATCAACGTTCTTAAATGTACATGAGACCTTTTGTCCAGTCTCTGTGGCTCTTTTGTAAACAGCACATGGCCCAAATTTCATTACTCTGCTTACTGCCGAATTTCCCACTTTTAGTCACCATTCTGGGCTTACAGGATTGTAAACCGAATTTTAGTCCCGAATTTCTGAGCTAGCTGTGTAAGCAAAGAATTCTTTGTAACAAGAGCACAAAGATTCCTTGCTTACCCATGAAATACGCTTACCTTAAGTAAGAATCGCTTCCGCAGGCGCCAAATCTTCTATTACAGTAAGCAGAGCCATGAAATTGGGGCACCGATCTTATGAAAATCAACTAGCTGAAGGATTTGGATTGACTGTGGCCGATAAGGTTTTAAAACATGTACGGTTGCTACAAGATGAATTGACTGCCAATTTACTGCATCACCATAGAGCAATCACTCACCAAGGGCACACTGGTTTCTTGTCCTCCACGGGAGACGGAATGGTCGGTGATGTAACACTATCTGCTGCCCTCTCTTGATCCTTCTTGCGTTGTTTCTGTGACTTCTTACCTACTGGGGTGTTGACTCTTTGGGTGGAGGGGGCCTTCCGGGGTGATGTTGATAAGGATGCCTCTGACTGCATGATGGTGCGGAGGTCTACTCCAGTCACATCTGGCATTCTAGGACTGAGAAAAATCAAATCAAATACAACAACAGTTATTACGGAAAAGTTACAAGCCACAAGGGAAACTGACCTGGTAAATTTCAATTCAATTTAGCGGTAAACAAAGACAAATTTACTCAAACGAGATTTGAATTAGAATTTATTCTGTCAGTTTCCCTTGTGGTTAATTACTTCATATTTGAAATATAAAGTTGCATTCTCTTAAGGTGATATCTGTACTGCCTCTTCCAAGGTTGTATCGTATACTTAGTTGTGATCCCTGGCTATACCGCAGTTTAAGGTTGAATGGCTACAGAATAGCATCCCCCCTCCTCCAAACAAATATATTTACAAAATGGGGAGACTGCCAACATTAGGGCTAGTTGGCTCAGTTGGTAGAGTGCCGGCACGTTAATCCAGAGGTCACAGGTTCAAATCCCGTTCTAGTCAATTTTTCTTTGTTCACCCCCAAAATGGAAAAGTTTCTTTTGAGTTGAGGACAGCATGCACTTTTTGATAGTTGAAAACAATTGTTAAAATTCTAACTCCTATAGTGATTTACTAAGATAATTTCTCATTCTAACAATTAATGGTAACTCAATACCCAAACTGTTGCACCCTAACTATGGTGGTATGCCTGATCCGATGTACAGCATAACAAGTTTACTGTGCAGTCCTCAGTCCAGCAGAATCAAGCAAAACATGCAGTTGGATTTTGATGCGGTAAGTGTTAATCTTTGCACTTGAAGGAAGTTTTTTTTTCAAATGCTGACATTATCAAACCATAGCTGAAATGATGGCTTTGATAGTGGCTATGACAAGGGCCAAATTCATAGAGCTGCTTAAGCACAAAAAGTAGCGAAGCACAACAAAATGATCCTTACCAGAAGAAGGTTACCGGCCAAACTACCATGTCACATGTACAATTTTTGACTGGTATCTTGCTCATTTCTGCTCAGCAGAAAATTGTTAAGCAATATTTCCTGCTTAAAGACACTGGACACCTTTGGTAATTGTCAAAGACCAGTCTTCTCACTTGGTGTATCTCAACATATGCACAAAATAACAAACCTGTGAAAATTTGAACTCAATTGGTCATCTAAGTTGCGAGATAATAATGGAAAAAAAACCACCCTTGTCACACGAAGTTGTGTGCTTTCATCAGATGCTTGATTTCGAGACCTCACGCGTGAGGTCTCAAATATTTTACTGAGAAATTACTTCTTTCTCAAAAACTACGTTACTTCAGAGGGAGCCGTTTCTCACAATGTTTTATACTATCAACAGCTCTCCATTGCTCGTTACCAAGTAAGTTTTTATGCTAAGATTTATTTTGAGTAATTACCAATAGTGTCCAGTGCCTTTAAGCAGCTCTATGAAATTGGGCCCTGATTGCTGAAAATGCTTGTTCTTCAACATTGCCTCAGCAGCCAAAAGCCTTAGCCGCAGCCAAAGTCACTAGATTCAGACACGGCATTTGTTTCATCGATTAACACTTGTACCAACTCTACACCATGAAAGCTTCAAGCAATGTTTCTTTTCTGCAGCTCTCTATAGTATTGAATCCCGTTGGGTAAAGTTATGATCACAGCAATGATTAGAAAGGGACCAGGCTTTTTGATAGTGCAACCTCATTTTGGTATCGTGGATTCATATGGTACAACATTTACATAGTAAACATCTCTTCAATAGATGTTAATTTTTGCATCGGGTATAAAGAATTTAATAGATGTAAACTAAACTCTTTATCCCCAATGCAAAAATTAACATCTACTAAATCATTGCAGTACCCGCTGTGAAGGATTCGAACTACCTATAGCCATCGGGCTAGCTCAGTGGTCTAGTGGTAAGACATCTGCTCTAGCAATGCAAAGGTCGTGGGTACGAATCCAACCCGAGCGATTTGCCTGTGGATTTTCTTTTACATAGCTTTGGGAAAGTACTAAGTATACAGTTCTTAATACACATCAGTGTATGGGTAAAATCAAATTAACAATGTCTTCCATAAAAAAACAATAAATGAAAGGCGTGTCTTATTCAGTAAGCGTCATACCTCTTCCATCCCTTCTGCTGGCTCTCATCCATGTTCTTATCAGAGTCCATTAAAACGCTCTTCGTTCGCTTGACAGCAATGACCTCTGACCTTTCCTTCTTCACCCACTGCCCCTTTGGGCTTTGTGTAAGGCTTGTCTGTACTTCAGGGTCGCTCAGTTGTTTTGTGTCCACGTTGAACTTCTGAATCTCTTCCTGTTGTGTTTCTGAGACACCATCTTGGAATGAATCTGTTGAAGAAGGTAGCGAGTTGGGTCTCAGGACGCTATCGCTATCTTCACTGAACTCCGTCTCTTTCAACAAGTCGTCAGTTTCCATGGCAACAGTTCTGGGAATCACATCAGGTAATGCCGCAACATCCAAGTTATCTTTGGGATCACTGATGGAAAGACTCTTCCTCTTCCCAGTGCTAGTTCTTCGTCCGATTTTCCTCCTCGCTTTCGCCTTGCTGATGATCTCGTTGAAGTTCCCTTGGTCGAAGGTGATCATGTCACTCCCTGTGACCTCTTGACCTTTGACATTAGTGGAGCTGTTGTTGTTTACGGAGGGTTCCTCTTGAATGTTGGTGATGTCTGGTGCGTCTTGGTATGGTGTGATAATGCGATAAGGCATTGATGGAATCTGTAATACATTGGGATCAAGGCATCAACAAATAATTTCTTCAAATCATTTCGTGTAATAAAAGCTGACTGACAATGTCCCGGCAAGTTCACTGGAGTTGTCTAGAGAACATAAAACCTACATGCCAAAATAATTTTAAAAAACTGATACAGAATGACAACAAACTTTGAATAAACTTGGACAGTTCTTTTAACAATTCTAAAATGAGTGATTACTAAGCATTTTTTAGAAACCTAAAATTCAAATAACTATTCTAATTAGATGATTGGGGAATTACAGAAGCAGAGAAACCAATGCCTGTCTTAACTTTGGGGGAAAAAAACAACTTTAAACTTAACCTAAAACAATTAAACAATGACTTTTTAACCCTTCACTAAAATGGGAACAAGTTTTTGACTTCACTTCAAAATATGAATGCATTTTGAATCAAAATACAATCAGAAAGAAAAAATAGAATTAGATTACTAATTACTAACCAAAATGACCTTGTTAATGACCTCGTGTTTTGAGCCTAGCTGAGTCTTTCTGAGACTCTGCCAGGGTCGGAACACATTAAACATTTGTGCATAAAATATACAAAAATAATTTTAGTTTAGTTCTTCAAACTCCTCAATTCTAAAATGGAAATAAAGTTGTTGTTTTTTAAAGCCACTTACCATTTCTTTATAAGTCTTGGTGAGTTCCAGCAGTACATCATTGCTCAGTACCTCTAGCGCCCTTGCTTCCAGTAAACATGCCAAGTTCAGACCAATGTACTGATGACAAGTCTTCTGGAGTTGATCAGCTCGATGGAGTGATGCAAACTCAAGAAGCTCCGCCACATTCCTCAAGGAAACTGTACAAGAGTAAATATCAGAAAAAATATAATTGTGAACCCAATCTAAGAGACATGGTCTGACTCTCACGAACAGAAACACATTTCTAAATAAATAATTTGGGCGTCGGGGGGGGGGGGGGGTTTAGACTCAAGAAAATGAAAAGGTTGTCATGAAATGAAACTAACTCCTTTAGAAATGTATTAACACTATTGGATTATTGTATCAACACTTTATCACACTGCAGTCGTCTTTGTCAGATTCCCCGTATACACAATGACATTGCTTCTCAATGTATACAAAAGGAAGAGTATTCCCTTCCAGACCCAGGCCGTGTCCGAATTGGTGGCTGCAGCTGTGGCGGTTGCTAAGAGTGATGCTAAGGGCATCCTATTCTCCAACGCATGATCACATAACCATTAAGCCACAGTCGCTAATTCAGACATGGCCTAATAGTCTGGTCACATTGGTTTGAATGGAACAAATGTGTCACAATTAGAACACAACAAGCACTACACCGAACAATGGACCTTATGCATTGAGGTCATCACGCTGTCATCTTAGAGGTAAAAACAGGATGAACCAATGGAAATGCACAGCTACATATGCGCTGAACACAGGATCAGCCAATGTGCTACCTTCTTTTGACCTGTAGCTGAGGGCGCCCTATACAAAAGATGTTGTGTGCTTAAGGGAGCGTCTCAAAGGTCGAGTACGTTCTTGGCACAAAAGAACAGTCCCATCGGCCATGGCAAAGCAATCCATTGGAACACCAGAACGTTCCGCTGGACCCCATCATTGTGCCAAAGTACAAGAGCAATCCTACATGAATGAATATGCGCATTAGTTTTTTTAACAGTCAAATGGAACATTCCGGCAGTCCATGAGCACGCGCTGGAATACTTGTCCGAACCAACTAGAACGCTCCTACCGATCCAACTTTTTGAGACGCTCCCTAAGGTCTATAAACAATGCTGTACTTACTTAGATCAACAAGAGCCACCTCACATATCTCCTTGAGTCGACCAATCAGCAGCTGATCAGACAACGTCAGTGTGTTACACAGTAACTCTATATCAGTACATGATCGAACCAACGGTGCATCGTCAGTGTAGATGTACTCTAGTATTATAGACAGGATGGAGGCAGGAATGGGCATCTTCAATGGGTCACTCGATGAGGCCTGTAAAAATAAATATGATAAATTCATTTTTGAATGTGTTGATCCTAATTGTAATGAAAACAGTTTGGTTTATTTTATAGAGCAGACATCAGAACATTGACTAGCACACTGCAAAAACATTGTAGATACTGCAAAATAATTCATCTGACAATTGAATGGGCGTAAAGCTTTTGAATACAGTGCATTCCGGTCCAAACTATTTAGCATGATGCACCTTTTATAAATAGTCGCGCAAATGCTCGCCCAAAATGGACTATACATGTGACTGGTACCCCGCCTATCTTTGCTAAGTAAATAATTCAAGGAGAAAGCTTTCCCGCTTAACAGCTTTACACAATTCTGATACCTGCAATATTGTCTGCTAAAGCAGCTCTATAAAGTTGGGCCTTTGGCTCTATTTCACATAGCTGCTAAAACAGAAAATTCCTTATAAAACTTCAGATACAGTTAAGTGTATCTGCTAAGCAAAGTTATTGAATACTAAGCAAAGTTTTTTCTAAAGCAGCTCTATGATAAGACCCAGGACCCATTTTCACAGAACTGCTTAAGCACAAAAACTAGCTCAGCACAAAAAATTATGCTTCACATCCAAAACAACATTTCTCATATACCATCTGTGATTGGTATCCTGCTCATTTGTGCTTAGAAAAAAATTGTTAGGCAATATTTTCTGCTTCAGCAGCTCTATGAAATTGGGCCCAGAGCATCAACCAGTTATTCACAGAGTACAGGACTAAATGTGACACCGAGTCGCGCTTTCTTAGCACGCAAAAGGGCTCGTCAATGTTGAAAAGGTGAAAATTTCTTACTCGATGTGATTTTTTTTTATCCCATTTTTGACATCGTTGATGTCCACTCTTTCATAATTTGTAAGATTGAATGTTCATTTTGATCAATAAAGTTGAAAAAACCCGTGTTTTGTGTACAATTTGTTCGTGGTTTGTACGATCGGTGTCCGTGGAATCAGCGAAAAGTTGCGTCTTTTACACGTCTGACACGACACTATTTGAAACCCCCCTATTATAAATTTGGTATCATCTGAAAGCGGAGGGCGTTGTCTTTCTAAATTTAGACATAGAAAAGGTCAGAGGTCAAGATTAAAAGCAGGGTCGGTAGTTTTATTACACGTAGACATAGAGCGCTTGTTGCTAGGGGCGTGGATCTTTGCTATCACGTGCACACAGTGTAGTGCACTCATTGGTCAATGCGCGCAATGTCGAGTGCGCGCATGCGCTGTGAACGATATCGGTTGTTTATTCTCTGTCAGGTGACTGTCATGTGACTGTTTATTATGTGCGTGCCACACGAAAATACAGCCAACTCAACCTCGTCCCCAGGGTGTGTCGAGCAGTTGTAAACATGGTTGGAAATAAAGTAAACCATGGGGACGAGGTTGCAGTCAACTGTGTTTTACCTCCATGACTCAACTGACCTGTACTGCTCTGAGCGAAAAAAATTGAGAATTATTTACCACTTTTAACCAAATAAATTAACTTTATTAGCCAACTGCTATTATATTTTGTATGGGTTCGAAGGATCAGTGTCTGGCTGAAGCTTTGAATGATCTCCGTGATGCCAATCTTGTCAGGGAGGAGAGAGACATGGTTGGCTTCGTGGAAGATTACTTCGTTTACTTCCGATGTGAAAATGACGATGTGGACTCAGAAACCGATTCGGAATCTGATTCCACATCGCCATCGATGCCAACGGATCTCTTCTGGCCGACGAACACCGCGGAAAGGCGAGTGTATTCCAGTGCGAATAAAAAATTCCCCTCTTTGATTCCTTGTGTTTACTTTATTTGTTTGTTCTATTTATTTGGGCAAGTTTTTAGCCCAAAGATTATTTCAAAGTAGATTAATCAACTTCAGATTTCAATAAGGCAAACTACCTTGACTGTGATAGATTATAATGGAAATACTCCGGTTTTAAACTAAAGTATCTTTTTTTACCAAAATGTTACATTTTTACCCCAAAATAGTTTTAACCGTGAAAATACAAGCTGGCTGAAGGGTTTAATGAATCAGCCTAAGCTGTTGCTTAAAAAAATACCAAAAAATGGGAAAATTTTTTTTTTGGCCAAAAAGCTCTTGTTTTCACCCCAAAATATTCTGTTTAAATTCATTTGGTTTCCTAAAAAGTCCAGTTGGCATTAGGATTACCTTAAAAAGTACTAAAACTAAATCAAACTGCTATAAAATCGTCGTAATAATGACTAAGTGTGTGTTTGCCATTTTAAAGATATGAAAAAGATTGCGAAAAAGCACAATATGCAAATTAGTTTTTTAAAAAGTGCGATATAAAGCATTAAATAAAATTAAAAATATTTTGAACTTAATAAGTCATATTTAACAATTGGTGAAAATTTCAGACGAATAGTATAATGGGAATGTGCTCGTTGTTAGAGTCTTTCATAAGAACTTTGTACTAAAATAATTTAAAATACAGTGTAAAGTCTACAAGGCTGTTTCTCCTCAACCTATTTTGACCAAAATGGCAAGAATGTTTATGTAAATTATGGTATAACTCTGGATTGCAAAATGCTACAGACTTCTAACATACACCAAATTAAAGCTGAGAAAAGGCCCTTTCCAGCCATGTATCTAACTCAAAAATAATTTTTTGCGACTTAAGGGCCTTTTTTGCAGAGCGGGTCACAAATGTCTCACCTCAATCCAGCCTGATCCTAACATGCCTTGGAAATACTCAAGCCTGGCAACAAGTATACACTTATGACATGGGAATAGGACTCCTTCTTCAGAGCAGAGCACCACATCAACCAGCTGGGAGAGTTGCTGTCGTTTGAAACCAAGCCTCTTTGAGCTTGGTCGGAAATTCTGCAGGCGGCCATCTCTGTATTTGACCTGATCCAACCTTCACAGAAAGTTACACAAAATATGATGCAATTATGATGCATTATCCCTGATGCAAAAATTAACATCTATTAAATCGTTGCAGTACCCACAGCGAAGGATTCGAACTACCTCTAGCCATTGGGCTAGCTCGGTGGTCTAGTGGTAAGACATCTGCTCTAGAGATGCAAAGGTCGTGGGTTCGAATCCCACCCGAGTGATTTGCCAGTGGAGCTTGGGAAAGTACTGAGTATACAGTGCTTAAAACACATCGGTGTAAGGGTTAAAAACAAATTATAAAACAAAATTAACATCTATTAAAATAAGTTCAAGTTTCAGTCTAAAAAATAGAAAAATTACTTTGCAGGCTAACCAGTTCAAATGTGATTTTGTCTGTTCCTGAGCATTTTATTCCTAAGCATGTTGTTTCTGTCTGTACCGCTCCAATGAAGCGTGACACCATGTGTGCATGCATGGTGTCACACTAAACAGTAAACTTTCCGAGCGGGTCTACTTGTTCACCACTGTTGAATTTGTCCCACACGGAACAATCTAGGCATGTGATCACATCTGTTGTATAAAGAAAGACCTATAGTCTAACTGCCCTACGCATACCTCACGGTATACAGTGAACGTTTAAGACACCACCGGTCACAGTGGAATAAAGATTTCACTAAACGATAGTATGCAAGAATGAGTGTACCAACTAGTTATAAAATATTAAAAGATCTAGACATTGAATACACTCGGCATGAATGGAAGAAAAATTAAAGAATAGCAAGTTTTGCAGTGTATTATGACTGGCGTGCAGGCAAGGGGAGGGTGAGTCACTAGGTGTATGGGAGATGTAGTTGTATAGGAGTGGTAACCGCCCCAAACCAAAGGGCACTTAATATATCTTTATCAGGCATCCACTTATGTGCAGGGTTTGCCCTTCGATTTTTCAGTGACTAGCCAGCAGGACCAGTTAGCTTGTCATTTCACTGGTCCCCCAGTTTTTTCTCTAGTCCATATTTGATAGGAAATAGGGATGCTTTCCAATACTGAGCTAGCCAGCTGGACCACTTGGAGAGAATTTTGACTTTTGCCAGCGGACCGCTGTTAAGGGAGAACGCTAATGTGTCCTTGAGAATTTTATACATTAAAGGCAGGATATACTTTTGGTAATTGTCAAAGACTGGTATCCTCACTTGGTGTATCCCAACATAAAAATAGAATAACAAACCTGTGGAAATTTGGACTCAATTGGTCATCTAAGTTGCAAGAAAATAATGAAAGAAAAACACCATTGTTGCATAGCATTGTGTGCTTTCAAATGCTTGAGAAAGGTTTCATGCCTGAAGCCTTTCTCAGATTCAAATATTTTAGTGACAAATTACCTCTTTCTCAAATACTACATTACTTAAGAGGGAGTTGTTTGTCACAGTGTTTTTTTATTATCAGCAGTCTTCAGTGCTCTTTACCAAGTTAAGTTTTTATGGCAACGTACTTCTTGAGTAATTACCAAAGTATCCACTGCCTCTATTAAAAAAAAACACATCTCTGGCGTTAAGTGGTTAAACAGCGCTTTCCAAGTTCCTGCTTAGGAAATAAATGAAGTCATTATTTCTATTACCTTTTTACAAGGGATCCAACTCCAAACTTCTTGGCTACATCAATCAGATTCCTGACTGGAATCATGGCATCCATCTCATCAGACTTCTTCCCTCCTCCTTTCTTCATTTTCTTGCCCCCTTCCTTCCGTCCGTCCTTCCTGCCGCTTTTCTGCCTCTCTTCTCTGTAAACTCCGTACGCAGACCGGTTCCTGTTGTGGTCATTCAGAGTCAAGTTCCCAAAGTCATCACTGATGTCAAAATCTGAAGAGGTTAGTGACGCCCCTGGTGCGTGATGATGATAGCCGGGGTTGAACACGTCACACGAGTCTGTGTAGATGTATTGGAGGAGATGATTCAGTGTCTGCAAGTCAGTTTTGTCCGAGACGTTGTGTACTTCTTCAGGGGTGACTGCGATGGTGTTGTTCAGTGTGGTGGTGGTGTTTGAAGGAAGAGGCGGCGGAAGTAATCACTGCGTAGCGCTAGGATATACTTGTGAGCTGCTATTGTCTTGTGACCAACCTGCGATACCAAAGACAAATAAAGAAACAACTGTTAAAAATTACGATTAATTTTGAAACAAACCAAAAAAAGATCTATTAGCTTGTGTTTTCACAACTAAATACTTTTTTCCCCCTTTTATGCAACTTTGCCAAGGCTAAAAGTCATTCTTGGTAAGGGGCTACAAGAAGAAATTACATCATACTTAATACATACACTTTTAACATTTTACAAATAATATTGCAATTCAAAATAAAAGTTTTTCAGCCCAAATCCTTCCCATTCATTCGGTTTTTAAAAAACTAATTAAAACAACCTTTTGGTTTTGCATTACTTTCATCTTCCCAAATGGGAAGGTAAAAGCTAAAGCTTCAACTCCTGAAGACCAGTTACAATTCTCTCCAACTGGTCCATCTGGCTAGTCAGTGTTGAAATGCATCCCTATTTAATATGAAATATAGATAAGTGAAACAGCATGTGGACTTGTGAAACAGCAAGCTCATTGGTGCTACTGGCTAGTCACTGAAAAAAAAATAATAATAATAATATAATAATGGCTTCTTATATAGCGCTCATATCCGTCACTCAGTGACGCTCAAGGCGCTTCAACAGTCAGTATTTCTGCAAAGTATATATGTGGACCTACTTTTTGAAGTTTGAGACCTATTCCTTTACATAGCACAATGTAATGGTTTACAAGGTGATGTGGCGCAATATGCTGCCAATCAAACCAGGAACACCTTCTCTTTTCGATAAGTGCACTGGGTTCTTTTACGTGCATTACACAACACACGGGACCAACGACTTTACGTCCCATCCGAAGGACGAAGCAATAATGGTTAAGTGTCTTGCTTAAGGACACAAGTGTCGCGACTGGGACTCGAGCCCACACTCTGCTGAACAGAAACATCAGAGCTTGAATCCGGTGCTCTTATCTGCTCGGCCACGACTCGCCACACCAAGTCCCTAAATTTATCTACTAACCTTAATGATGATATCATGTGTAGGATCAGTCGGATCTCCTTCTGCCAATAGCTGGGACATATGCTTTACTATCACGGATGGCCCTACCATGGGTACCTCAGTTAAACTACAACACAATCAGATATGTACTGTATAAGAGATTACACTTCAGGTAATTTACTGTCTGACCATTCAATACAATCCACTGTGTTTTTAAATGATAGGTAAACTATGTCAGCCTGCAATATGATATCATGTGGCAAAGGCAAATATATCAACACAGTACACAAATGTACACCGTTAGTTCTGTGCACAGTTGCGTGATAGTTGAATGGTAAGGAAACGTTGGTCACCTCACTTGAAAATGTCATCAAGAGCTGGATGGTTTTAATGTACAAGTGATTCATGCAAGAAGATAACTCCCCTTTGGAAGGACATGTGGATTGAAAGTGGCTATTCAGTTATGCCATACTTGTACAAATGTCTGCCAACTCATCTACGAACTGATATATTCAGTTTTAACAAAATGTGAGTGAGGAGACAAAGATGTTATGCCAACGATTAGTTAACTCATAGATGTATCTCAACATTGCAACGTAATTACTGCAAGATGAATAACATACCAGATTTACATTACAATATAAATAATCTTGGTTGTGCCATTTTGGGAGTCAATGTCACTGTGTGTTGTACAGTGTAGTGCTTATTTTAGGCGGCATGGCGTTTTATATGCTTACCATAGTTTTTACATGCAATTTGACACTAATGGTGAGCATGGCAGACAGTGGTTGCATGTGCCATTAATGCAAGGGGTCAATACATCATCATTATGGACTTCTTCATCGTTTTTTTTTAACACCCAAATATTATTCAAATTAATTGATGTATTTAATACCTGTACATCAGTGTCAGAGTGTTATTTTACGGTTAAACGGTTAACGGGTTAAATGTCCCAATCCTAGTTAAGGGTTTTCAGAAGGTAGATAGAATTCATTATGCGAGCAAATTTGGACTTGAAATTCTTACCTGGCTTTCGGGTCAGCTTGGATGACCCCAAAATTCAACCCATTAGGTTCACATGCTACTCTTGTCGCTCTGTGTATAACAGGGAGTCTGTTAAGACTAACACGCTCCTTCTCTTCTGGAGTTTCAGACCAATCCTTGAAGGGTGATGTTATCTCCCCCATGGGCGGGGGAGAGGCGGGGTGCTGGGGGATTAAGGCGTGCTGAGTTGTTTCTGTAACATAAATTGTGCATAATACATATGATTACTGTTTTGGACCAATTGGTTGTTTCATATACACTTCCCATTGGAGACTTTTGGTCAGTGTTGTAGGTCTAGAGACCGGTCTCTGTATCGAGACCCAATTTGTTGAGGTCTCAATTTTGAATACTCGGTCTCGGTCTCGGAGCAAAGGTCTCAGGGTCTTGAGTCGAGTGCAAACATACAAAAATAGAAAAAAAGAACCCAAACGAATAAGAAATCATCAAAAAAGTATTAATGTCTCTCGGTATTGGTCTCTGTCTCTACTACAACAATGCTTTTGGTATACAGGTTATTATTCCACAACCAGTCACCTGATTATTTGCAATCCTGTGTTCTGCATTACATTTCCTCCAGACCAAACTTCTGGTCTAGCTCTAACCCTTTTGTCTGATTTCCCCCCTGCACCCACAACAAATTATGATGACAGAACCTTTGTATTCACTGCAGCAAGGGAGTGGAACAGTCTACCATTTTGTTTTCTTCTAAAAAGGCAAGTCAACGGACCATTTCAAGAAAATGATCAAAATATATCTGCTTCAACAATAATCAATTTATTGCAGTATTTGTGGCTATCAATTAATTTATTTATTTTCAATAGTTGTTGATTATTGTTAGAGCTGTGATTTAGTTTTCTAAGCAGAGTGTCTTTAAATGCTTTATTTTTATAATCATTATTATTGCTACCATAATCATCATGTCATCTGAGACAATAAAACAGTTGTGAATCCATCCGATTTACAACAAAAGGTGCAAGTTTTCACGAAGAAACAAAACCAACCTTTGGTATTGCTTAGAGATGTTTGTTTCTTTCTTAAGAGGAACCTCCCAGAGAAAGCTTCCCCATCCTCTGTGCAGAGGAGAACTCCTTGACTGCTCAGTGCAATGTCGGACATGAAGACTTGACGTTTACGGTTCCACATACAACGCTTGAGGGTACGGCTGCTGGATCGCCAACTGTGAACCTACCATGGGAGGGTCAAGCATGAATGAAGAGTTACATTAGCAAACGGCTTCAACCAAGTCAAGGTTTTTATGCCAGTTGAAAAGATCAAGTTCTAAGATATATGAGGGAACGAATGGGAAAGCCAAAGGAGAGCCTCGCAGGCATGTCCACTGAGAAGAGTTAGGAAAATCTTGTCGAGTACAAGGCCTTATCTATATGAGCGTGGTGCATTGTGGCTGGTTAAAAGCACCGGATTCAAGCTCTAATGTTTTTGATCAGCAGGGTGTGGGTTCAAGTCCCAGATGTGGCACTTATGTCCTTGAGCAAGAAAATTTACCATAAATGCTTTGTCCCTCAGATGGGACATTAAGCCGTAGGTCCCATGTACTTAGATCGGTAATGCTCGTAAAAGAACCCAGAACACTTATCGTTGAAGAGTATAGCGGTTTAACCCCGGTGTTTATGGTTCACATAGCGAGCACTATAATGACCCTCTTAGCAGTCTCTGGATTCTATGACCTTGTCACAGAATTGGTGGCTGCAGCTGTTGCTATTAGCCCTTTTTGAGATATGGTGGACAATATAGGAGTGCACTGTTTGGTTTAGGTGTATGGAGACAAATTTACCCAAACCTAATAGTATCATAGTATTGTGTCCACCATATCTTGAAATGGCTTATGGGTGTTGTTAAGGGCCTCATCACATGACAATCAAGCCGGACCCAAGCTCTGGTGTTGTTAGCAGCACAGTGTGGGTTTGAAAATCCCGGTCATGACACTTGTGCCCTTAAGCAAGGCACTTAACCATAATTGCTTCGTAAAAAGTTGGGAAGGTAGTGCATTCTGCTCTACCAGCCAGGCTCCTAGTGGATGATACCCATGCCTACATCCTTACTGTGAAGGGGGTAACCCTGTTTCAGCCCCAGGAGAAGGTGGCAACGTGCCCCTGGTGTCAGTTGACTTGGGTCAACAGCCCAAATTAGTTAAATGTAGCCCTCACCTTGAAGCGGCCATTCGGCCTTGTGAGTTAGGCGATATTTCATAATAAAAAATATTTAAACAAATTATAATTTTGAAACTCAATGTGCTTACCCATCCACTTTGATTGAGGACCAGTAAGATCAGCTCAGTCCCTCCGTGTTTCTCTATTGACCCTTCACCAAGATCAGAGTCCAATGAGCCCCCACTGGCAACAACCTTCATCAAATTCAGCTGTCTGAAAATCAAAAAATACACATTCAATCCTTAAAGTTACCTGACAAAACATATTGTGTTTTATGCCAATTTCATCACAAGCTCAAACAGCACTCTCACTTAGGTCTAAGGAAGATATACCGATGGCTGAGAGTTGTGCATGGTGCAAATACATGCAAGTAAGTAATGACCTCCAATCGTGGACCCTCCTTTGTTCAACTCTTTGTCCTGACAAACGTGTGTCAAATCAGTCCCGTTTGTTATAAGGCCTCAGTCTGAATGTCACTACAAGTACATGTGCGCATTTCCATTGTTTGACCTCAGCAATTTATTTAATTTCATTTCATTTTGTCTTGTTTAACCAGGGTAGCCCATCAGTTATCAAAGAACTGTTCTCCCTGGGGGCCCTAGGCAATGGCAAGGGGTCTGTAATTGAGCGCATCAACAATGGAGACCAGAGACTTATTCCATAATAACAGGGTCATGCAGATGTTTGTTGCCAAACTCCTAATGAAAAACAAAATTAATGCACACACACTGCATCATATAAGGTAATCATTAGCTTATTTTGGAAGTATTGGGATTTTAATTTGTGAGATGCTCTTTAACCATTGACCCCTGAGGACATGTTATTATGCATAGACACACACCACACACACTTGGAGAAATTGGTCAACCCCTTCATAAGGTTCTGTGTGTGGCGAACTCAACAGCGGGTGGTGTTTTGACTTCCTCAGAAAGTTGTGTGTAGTGACACTCAGGGTTCCTCATCTTGATGGCTGGGACAAACGGGGACAAAAGGTGCTGGAATAATTGAATGAATTCACTCTTTACAAGGAATATTTGTGTGATCTCTTATTCCAGACCTTTGTTCCTTGATCTCACATACAAGGCTGCAAAGACTGTACGGCCTAAGTACGGCCTTGGTGAAAGCCAAGTCACACCAAACAAAGAGGGCCTCGGTGCAAGTTTTCTCAAAGGAGAACTGTAAATCCCAGTGCCAAAGAAAACCCTGTTCGGTTTCTTTACTACGTTTAGTCATGGTTTCACTTTGACAATAATATTCACCTCCAATATGTTGTTGATTTTTCACAAAAAATAATACCGTGGCTGGTACGGTAAAAGTTACCAGTGCCAATTGGTTATAAAATGAGAATGAAACACAACTATCTTACTTGGATGCAACTTTACGACATTGATACTCGTTCAGTACATAGATGTCCCCTGCTAATGTTGCACACACTGTTGCAGCGTCACTTGTTGTCACGTGGGTTAGGTGCACTTTGTCATGATGCAGGGTGGTTACATGACGTGGGGAGACAATGTATTTCTCTCCTTTGACATGCCCTGTATGAGATAGAATGAAAGAGAGTCAGGGACTAAGACTCAAGTATTTGTTGATCAAAGGAGATTATCAAGCAGGCAGGAGTTCAAAGGTTAGATGGAATGGAGCAGGTTAGGGAAGATGGGTCTGGGTTGGAGTTGGGTTTAGTAGGGTACAGAAACATGTGGCAGGTTTGGTGTGAATGGGATTGGGATGAGTGTGCTGGGTGTGGGTGGGTGTGATGAGGCAATGAAGGGCTGAATTGGACTTGTTGAAACAGGGTAGATTGGAGCCTCAGTGGCGCAAGGTAAGTGGACCAAACTGCTTTGCATATGATGTCACAAGCTCAAACAGTGGCAATTACGGAGGTCAAAGGAAGACCTATCGTTGAGTGAGATTTGTGCATGGTGTTTACACATGTCCAGATTTACATTGTTTTACCTCAATGATGGAGGCCTACTCAAGGGGTCTATAAAACTGGGTAAGACTAGGTTTAATAAGGCACTTCAGCAGAGAATGATGGCAAAGGCTGGGGTAAAATGGGATTGTTTCGGAAAGGGTTTGGCAGGGGTCAAAGAGAAGCTGAAGTGAAGCTGTGCAGAATTGTAAAATGAGGTATGTATTGGTCTGGTGGTCGTCCACAGTTGAAGGAGGAATATATCGTCGCGTGAGAACTATAAGGTCCTTAACAAACGTGATGGACAAAAGGTCGTTAAAAAAAAATTTTTAAAGCCTATAAAACAAAATAATAAAATACAACTATCAGAAATTAATGTTTCCTAAGGAAATATTAATTTCTGATAGTTGTATTTTATTATTTTGTTTTATAGGCTTTAAAATTTGTTTTGTTAACGACCTTTTGTCCATCACGTTTGTTAAGGACCTTATAGTACTGAGCCGACGATATGCATTGACCCTATTCATCTGACAATAATTTGGTTGCACCATTTTGGGAATCTATGTCCCCAATGTGCTATACAGTGTAGTGCATATTTCAATTTTTTACTGGTACTGTTAAAAAGTTGCACTTTTTAAGTGTAAAGTGTGCTGAGATAATTGAATGTGGTGCACTTGAAACAATACATGATTAGTTAGTTTAGATTTTAGGCCTTGCAGCATTTACAAGCTTACCATATTTCAATGTGCAATTTGACTCCCAAAATGGTAAGCTAGCATTGGTGCAAGGGGTCAATAGAACACCAAAGCCAAACTTTGCAGCTCTGCTTACCACAGAATTTGGCACTATTTTCCGCTTACAAGGTTAGCACTGAATTTGTAAGCCAAGAATACTTAGTACATGAAGTACAAAAACCATAAGCAAACAGTCCATGCTAACCTTTGAAATACACTTACGCTAAGCATATATATATATGCAACTATATGCACAGATTTTTCACTTACAGTAAGCAGAGCCATAAAATTGGGTCAAGGTGTGGTTGGCAGGGGTAAGGTAGTATGACAGGCAGGTATACAAAGTAGAATTATAAAACATAATTTGAAGTTGGCTTAATAAAACTAACATAAATTTTTTTTTTAAATTATACTGATTGTAATTTTTCCTTACCAAGTTGTCCAGCATTCAACCCAAAGGTAAACAGAGCATCCTTAGTGTGCATGACTGAATGGAACCGTCCTGCAGCCACACCTACAATGCTCTTATTCTTGAGCTGTTTACTGGAGATGAGTTTGGGTGTGAGAGCCTTAACACCCAGTGAGGAGTGTCCTAGCTGATGGTGGCTATTCTGACCACAGGAGTAAACTGTACCACTGGGGAAAGGGAATTGTACAAAAAATAAAGATCACATCAAGAACTCTTGGCAACGATTTACTCCCTGTGTAAACATGACTCCATACCAGGGCCCAATTTCATAGAGCTGCTTAAAGGTATTGTACACTTTTGGTAACAGCTCAAAATCAGTGTCCACATTTTGTGTGATTAAACATATGCATGAACAAACTAACCTGTGAAAGTTTGAGCTCAATTGGTCATCGAGGTCACGAGAAAATAGTGAAAAGAGATCTTATGTTTCTGTTTTCTGTTTTTTCAAATGATCGCGCGCGATAATTACTATTGTTTTACTCGTTTCTCAGAAACAATAGCATTTTAGGCAGAAATATTTGAAGGAACCCTTTCTACCATTACTTACTTTAAATCATGTAAGTTATGTGTGAATCTCTGAACATTGTGTTTTTCGATCTTACCAATAGTGTACAGGGCCTTTAAGCAGAGAATTATGCTTAGCAACTTTCTGCTAAGCACACATAAGCAGGATATCAGTCACAGATTGTACATATGACTTTGGTTGGTAACCTTATTCTGGTAATCAAAATTTTGTTGTGCTTAGCTACTTTTTGTGCTTAAGCGGCTCAATGAAATTGGGCCCAGGCATTATTCTCACCCGTATAAAAAAAAAACAGAGTAGGAGATGGAACACTGTATTGGAGCTGTGTGGTGGAGTGGGCTAGTGTACTATGTTCAAGTTCTGTCACAGAGTGTGGATTCAAATTCTGGTGTAGGTTCAAATTCCGACCTGACTGGTCGTGGAATAGTAGGAGTTTACCTCAGTGTTTATTGCAAGCACCCTTGTCTACAGGTTTCCTCAGGCTTCAGAGTTACATTGATTTAGTTTGCTTTTGAGGCAGCCTTTACATGTTTTATTAAATAATAATAATAATAATAATAGTGGATCTTATACAGCGCTCATATCCATCACTCAGTGATGCTCAAGGCGCTCCCACATTAGTAACAACATTTTGATTGGCCCGGACACCTGATAAAAAGGTCAAACTCTGCTTGACCCAGGTGACTCAAAACTCGACTTGACACAAGTGACTAAAGACTTGGACTTGGGCTCAACCTAAGTGACTCAACAACCACTCTGAAATACAAACAGCTGAAAAACCTTGGAAATTTGTGAAACAACCAGCTCTTACTGGTCCCACTGAACATTTTGAAACAAAAAAATACTGTGGACCTACTACCATTTTAAAACAAATATTAACCTTTCACTGATGGATAGGGAAGTTTAGAGGATCACAAGTAAATAAAGGATAGTGTTGTAGTTGCTACTCACTCATCCAACAGGAACATGGTGTGGTCTCTTGCTGCTGCTACAGCTTCACACACCTTCTTCTCCATGGCATTGACAAGGTGTGGCTTCAGACAAACCTCCTCATTGTTATGACCAAGCCGTCCTCCTTGTCCATGTCCACAGGTATAGACCCTACCACTCTGGCTCAGAAACACTGTGTGGAATTTACACATCACCGCCTGCAAGACAAACAGTGGAAGTTTCATAAATTTGAAATGTAAATTTGTGAGATTTTCCTTGTCCCATAGGACCGTGATACCAGCGGAGGGGGGTTAAAAAACTTGAAAATATTGAGCTTGAACAAGAAGTAAATACAGTGCTAATGAGAGAGGTATTATTGTACGTTTTCATAGGGATGGAGAGCTTTGTTTGAATTCTGACACCCATTTTGTGATTTAGCACCTTGTAAGGTTATACAAGGTGATTCAGCACAACTGGCAGCCAACCATGCCAGAAATAGTGGGGGCAAACCCCTTCTCTTAAAAATAAGTGTTCTGGGTTCTTTTATGTGAAGCAGTTATGGTTAAATGTCTTGTTCAAGTACACAAGTACAATGACAGGCAACCAAACCCACACTCTGACAACACCAGGGCCCAATTTCATAGAGATGCTAGGCACAAAAAGTAGCCTAGGGCTCACAACAAAATTATGCTTACAACAATAAGGTTACCAGCCCAAATACCATTTAACATGTACCATCTTTGACTGGTATACCGTCATCTTTGCTTAGCAGAAAATCGTTAAGCTTTACTTTCTGCTCAAGCAGCTCTATGAAAATTGGCCCGGTGCGTAAGCCTGGTGCGCTAGCTCTCATGACACTTCACAAATAGGGTCAGTTATTTGTACTTTGCACTTCCAGCCTTCACATGGTCGTAAACATATGGATTGGAGTTGGACGAAAAAAAATCTTCACCTGTTTGATGCTCAACTCATCTTTCTTTAGCTGGTCTACAATATCTGGCTGGCTACGACTCTGTCCTCTACCATGACCTAAGGTAAAGTTAGCATTGCTTCCCCACGTATACACCTGGCTAGGGCCATGGAGATCATACTGTGCATATTTAGGGTGGTCCTTCATGGCAAGCTCTAGAGCTGTCAGGTTCTCATTGTCGTGTTTCTCCAAGCTGGCTCCATGCTGTAAAAAAAAAAAAAAAAAAAAGGAAAAAAGGAAAAGTTATCTGACTAAGATGAAAATAAAACATTGTATAATTATCTCTCAAATTGTATAGTTTAAAGAGTAAACTATCTCAAATATTTTGCAGGGCTCGAATTTGGGGGAAAAATCCACAAGACCACAGGACTTGTATCTCAAAATTTTTACTGGACCAGAAATAATTTTACAAGACCAGATTCAAACTGAGAAAAAACTTCCTTGCACAGTTTTTGCTTTTAATTGAACAAGCAAGAAGACATATAAGAGAAGATTTACCTCATTTGTCTTTAAAGGTATCAACTATATTTCTAATCATTACTCGAAGTCAACATTTGAATATAATTTGTTTCTCTTCACAAGATATTATAGAGTGAGTTACATAAATTGTTATTGAATTGAAATCACAAGACCGCCGGATTTGTCCGGTCATGAGTTTACTGGCCCAATACTAAAATCACTGGCCTCGGGCCTGCGGTCCAGTGTCAAATTTGAGCCCTGTTTTGTATTGTACATGTGTTAATAGTAGCTTAGGTACTGGCAAGGCTCATTATTAAGCACTACAGCAAGATACTTGCAGGAGGTCAGGTGTAGTTAATTATCTATGGTTCCAGTTAAAATACATTAGGAACGAGTACAAATACTTGTAAAAATTGGGCTTCAATATTCACTCTTCTAATATTAGGCACATCTGATGATTAAACTTGAACTATATTTCAGCCATAACATATTAAGAAAACTTTTGATGATTTTGGGACAGTTTTGTTTAGGTTATGAGCACTTTTTGTAAAATGTTTGTATGTATCTTTCCTACTTGTAACATTAATGTTGTTCTATGTAACAAGTTCCAGATATGTTGGTATATAAACAGAATGAGTGGAATCTACACTTTTTTGTTTGGTACTTACATGAATGAGGTAAACTGCAGCTATCACCTGCCCATGGAAGATACTTCGATGCAGTGCTGTCCAACCAGACTCAAGATCCTCGGTGCTAAGACTGGCGTGCTTCTCCGACAACAACCAATCCACAATCTCAAACTTGCCGCAAGATGCTGCCATGTGCAAGGTGGTGCGACCAAACCTGTCGGAGACATGCGAGGCATTCTGACAGGTGTTGAAGAAACACTTGATCTGGTGAGTTGTTCCTCGTGTGACAACGGAAATCAAGTTAGCAGCGCACCTCACAGAGCGACAGCGTGGCGTGCAGTCATTGTCCAACTTAGTATTCATCACGACTTTTGGTTTTTTAAAGATTTTTTAAAAACCTTCAGATGAAAATCATTTACAGGTTTTGTTAAAAATACATGGGCTGTTAAACTGTTGGGTTTAGCACCAGAAAAAATGACAGCTGGATTCTTCAGATTCTTGTCCTAGAGAAGCACCATCAACAAGCTTTGAGGGACCAGTTGAATCACTGATCAAAGTCAGTGATGGAGAGGGTTGATCTTTAGAAGAATTTATCTGAGCCTGGTTGTTAACTGCTCCACAGCCTAAACCTAAGCCCCAAGCCAAGTGTAGCCCAAGAGGCTACCAAAGGCTACTGGGCCTCCATAATGGCAAAAGGATGTAACCTGCAATTTTTAAAAGGCAAACAAATAATAATAATAACTATTAGTATTAAAGCGCTATTTTTTTTATAAAAACGATTTGAAAAGAAATTTAAGAAAAAGAATTGTGATGCAAACGTAACTGTTGAACAGTGTACAATTCTGATGGGAAATTCTTTTCAGTTTCCATTTTCATCCATTCAAAAAGGATAAAAACTATTTTTTTTAGTCGTGGACATTTTGCTGGCATTGGCCGAATAATGAAAAACACAATTTGAAACTTCTTAAAAGAGCCTGGTTTACAGTATCACCCTCTTTTAATAGAACCATGAAACTTTGTTCCGCTATCATCACCATCGTGGCGTGTCATGGCCGAGCAGATAAGAGCACCGGATTCAAGCTCTGATGTTTCTGTTCAGCAGAGTGTGGGTTCGAGTCCCAGTCGCGACACTTGTGTCCTTAAGCAAGACACTTAACCATTATTGCTTCGTCCTTCGGATGGGACGTAAAGTCGTTGGTCCCGTGTGTTGTGTAATGCACGTAAAAGAACCCAGTGCACTTATCGAAAAGAGAAGGGGTTCGCCCCGGTGTTCCTGGTTTGATTGGCAGCATATTGCGCCACATCACCTTGTAAACCATTACATTGTGCTATGTAAAGGAATAGGTCTCAAACTTCAAAAAGTAGGTCCACATATATACCTTGCAGAAATACCGACTGTTGAAGCGCCTTGAGCGTCACTGAGTGACGGATATGAGCGCTATATAAGAAGCCACTATTATTATTATTACTATTATTATGGTCAAGGAGATGATAGTGGAACAAACCTCGTCATAGTTGTACTTGTAGGACTGCATGTAGGAGTACCTTTTTGACTTTGACACGTGTGTCGTGTCTACGAGTAGCCGACAAGATTTTAACTGGGCTCAAAATTTAGACCATTTAGTTGCATATGAAGCTACTAACTGTTCAAATCAAAGACCAAGCCATGATGTTTTTCATCATCAGTGCCATTTCGGCTTTATTTCGGCAATACCCATTTCCTAAAATTTCTGTGACCTTTTCCCTCAGAATGCAAATTGAAGATTATAATATTTATTAGTATGTAATTATAAATAATTTTATAAAACATTTCACATTACATGTACAACAAGGGCAATTGATTAATAATATAACAAAGCAAAATTATTGGCTCAATTTTATCAATCTACCAGTCGTTAGCTCGGGTCCCTGCCGAGCATATACACATGGTACAGGACTCCCCATCCCACTCCCGATCCCCAGCATGCACAGGCATGCCAGGGGCCGGCCGGGGGCCGGGAGAGAGGAGGATCGGATGAGGGGGAGTACCGGTACTGACCATTAACCACCCACTGACAGATTATATTCAATTACTCATTTAATTTTTTTTTTAAACACTAGCTTTACCCTGTGTTATTCCATGGTGGCTGCACCTCTCATACTCAAATTGGAAACAAAACTAGGGCATGAAGAGAAACCAGCATCAATAATTTTGCAGTTTAGACACATCTCGAGAAAATCCCACTTTCAGTGCCACATACACACAGTACAGCTAGCTGACGAGAGTCGACACAGAGACTGTCATTTTCTTACACAACATCCCTCGTTTGAGCACGAGATCAAAAATCACCTTTTTCCCAGATGGTCGACCGTGCTTCTCTTAAATTATCAGAGAGAAAGAACGGCACCAAGGAGGAAGAACGAGGCTGCATCAAAAATTGATTCCACATGCAAACAATAGAGGGCGGTATCACAACATTTCGTTCACGAATTCGGCGCGTGCTTTTGGTTCGTCACTTTTTCACAATTATCGTCTGCTCAGCTTTGGTGCTTAGGTATATGATACAATAATAATATAATTGTATCTTCTTATCACAAAACTATCCCTACGGCAACCTGGGAAGTTTGGAGGACTTGACTGAGTGTGCTGAACCAACTTTATTGAACATTTTGGTAAGTTTTCAGTTGCTGTTTGGACAATACTTCACTGTTTTAACTTTGGAATTCAATTGAGTGTTGTCATCGTTGTCAATTACTTTTTTAGTCAATGTCATATTCTACACAGCGTAAGAGTTAACACTGACTTAGGCCAACACTTAGGGCTACACTTGAGACTAAAAACACTTTACGGCATGGCTTTTGCACACTAACGGAGCCAGACTTCTACTACATTCATTACCAAAGCCTCTTGCATAATTTTGTGCAAACAAATAATCACTACACTCGTTAATAACACTTAACAGTGACACGACAGTCAGTGATGCTGCTCTGCTGAGTTTAGTTCATGGTCCGAAATTTCGTCGCTACTATACTAATAATACAGTATAAGCATGATAAAAAATAAGTGTCAGGAGGATATGTATTTTTTAATGTAGAATAGATTGAACTTCCGTTATCACAGTTGGGGAAGGTGCCGGGGAATGTTTAAAGGAACATTTTATTTCACTCGATGGATCTGAAAATACTTGCTTGAGGAAGTATTGAAGAAAATCACATATTGAAGAGTAGCTCTAAATTCAGAGATGAGAAATGTCAAAGCTTTGTCTGAATTCAGACTTGTTTTGGTGTCTGCCTGGTGAAAAAAATAGCTGTTATTATTTTTTAAATTCAGATTTAAAGAAATCCTCTTTATACCTCATGGCGTCATGCATGATCTACTTCTCCGGTTTGACAGGAGATTCTGTCCATTCTCTGTAGGCCCTACGGCGAACTGTGTACAAACCATAGAGCTATATATATTGCTCTATGGTACAAACATAAAAAAGGACACGGACTTCTGCTAGTGTCCTCTTTTGAATCAACCTCCTTCAGCCCATGTTAATTTCCCATAAAATTTCCTCCTGAGATTCTGTCCCCAATAGTAGATATTAAGGGGTGGGGACACAGAATCTCTAGGGGACCCCTCGGCGCGGTGATGTGAAATAGGGTGTCAGGACACTTCGTACCTTTGCCACTTCGTACCCTGGACACTTCGTACCTTTTGAAGTGACTTTGGACACTTCGTACCTTCTTACAAGACACTTCGTACCTTCTCACAAGATACTTCGTACCTTCAGGATTTGTGCATCGTTTCTACTAGGGTCACACCGCTAAAATTAAGTAATGGCCCGTTCTCACTAGACTTGAGTTCAAGTCAATTGTAGTTCAGCATCGGAAGTATTTAATATCATATTTACGTGTCGAGAAAATGAAAACATACAACAAATCTAAAGGGTTTCCCAAATACAAAACCAGTACACTTTCAGATCAACTTTATAACAACCAATTTTAAAAACAATCATTGAAATGAAACATTTAAAAATCATTTAAAAAGTTTGAAAGTATTCAATATCATATTTGCGGGCCGAGATAATGAGAACATAAAAACAAAAATATAGGGTTTGAAGATATTTGTATACAATAAAAATAATAACATTTTAGATGAAAAAGGACATTCACATAATTAAGCAAAATAAAAATTCATTGAGTATCTCAACGAACATTTTGTGATTGAGGAAATACCCATTTTACTGAAGGTACGAAGCCACTCGGCTGAAGGTACGAAGTGACTCAGCTGATGGTCACTTCGTACCTCGCCCACGGTACGAAGTGACCAATTTGGTTACGGTACGAAGTGTCCCGAAGGTACGAAGTGTCCCGAAGGTACGAAGTGTCCAGGGTACGAAGTGGCAAAGGTACGAAGTGTCCGACATCCTGAAATAATATTGCGGACAGACCGCGGAGATGTTATGTCGCCCTCTTGTGGTTGTAAGCTGAATTAGTTTGTAATGTTTAGGTGTTCAGTTGGTATTGTCTAGTTCATTGTATGTTGTCGTTTCTGTTTGTCTCAAATCTTGAGTTTTCTCTGTAGTTTTCTCTGTAGTTTTTGACTTTATGCTATAAAAAGACTTTTTCAAAAAAGAGCCATTTTAGCTCCATTTATTACATAAAACAAATTTGACAATCTACAATTTACGTCAAGTTAATTCAATGAGAGAGAAATGTCTGAATAAAAAGTTAACAACGTCACAAAGAAAATAACGCTCTGAGAGGAGCGCTAATTTCCAAACAGAAAAACAGTTATCTTTAGGAAAGGGGCCCTATGCCTGTGAGCAAAGTATATGAACAATTTTCAGGGTCTAAAAAAACGCCCAAATCACCTGAAACGGAGAGTCAAAAACCCTAATACACTATTTTTCGGAACATACAAAAATTCCATGAAAGTATTGACCGTTGACCCTCAACTCTGTCGAAGGCCTTCAAATTATTAATGAGGCTCAACGCATTGATTCAGTCGCTATTATAAAGAAGTAAAACAATACTTATAATAAACACTATAGGTAATTAGGCATGTGTTAAGACAACGCAAAACTCTCTGCTACGAATTCTTAAAGTTTGAAAACAATGATTTTTCCCCTTATCATTTTCGTATTATATTACACTGTATTTTAGGGAATATTTAACAAAAAAATTAGTTAGTGGACTGACGTTTCGAACCTAGCAGAGTCTTTCTCGAAGGCTAAACATTTTTAACCAATGACAACAACCACCTTTTAAACCAAATGTTACAAAATAACTACTGAAACATCTTACTAAAACAAATAAAACCAAATATTATTTTAGATTTAAACATTTCCCAAACACCGACCGTTCTTCCGAACGTCACATCTGGCTCCCAATTAGGGGCTGCATGCAAATTTGCTGATCAGCCTGGTCTTACCGTGTATTTATGAACTTGTTTTTCACATACACATAATCCCCAAAGTTACACGTCATGCAAACGCGCCTAAACTTTTGATACAAAAAAATCTATTTGCAAAGTCACGGACTTGCGAAACCTCTATATAATTTATTCATAACCAAATCATAAACACACCTCAGTGGCCTCATCAACTAATTGATAATTTCAATCAAATGATAAGTCAACCGTTTCAAAAAGTATCATATAGGCCTAAATGGATTTAAGCTGGTTTTAACTGCAGCCAGCAATAATCTGACTTTCAATCAATTAGGCCTATTTATTAGGGCATAAAGATTTCAAACGTACACAAATTATAACAACTTCAATTTATTTGCAATGCAAACCAGTTAGATTGAGGCCTTTTCCCTATCTCTGTCTAGTCTCTCACCGCCGGTTCCTAAAGCCAGAACTTTTATTTTTCACTCTTTCGTGAGTAAATAAGTTTCATCAGTTTCTGGGTCTATACTCAGGCCTCGGCTCATAATTGAGCCTTTAAATGAGCATCGGCTCATATTGATTGTTTGTGTATATTGTATTGATATTGAAAGACCACAACAAATGGGTGTAGTGTTTTTGAAATTTGTTTTTACCAATTTGTAAGGATTTTTAAAGGTTAATTTTCAGAACAAAAACAACATTGATTTTGGCTTTTAATAAAACCGCTCGAGAAGCCACATTTGTCTGTGTTTAAGGTTCAATACGGACCAAACAGTTTGGGGTTTTAAGTTTGTGGACAATATAAGGGTGGGATAAGGGTAACACATTAACCATTATACGAAAACGTGACCCCAATTTTGCCTTTCTTCCTGTCTAAACAGGAAATCCAAACTTTAAAAATTCATCCGTGCACCAGGTGGGGGTGAGGCTATGAATTGGGGTTCTATATAGCACATGGTTAAGTTAGCATGAAGGTGAAAGTTAGGGTTAGGTTCATAGGGTCAGGTTGAAAATCAGTTTGACAGTCATTATCAGAATGAAGATCACGTTTAGGTTTTTAGGCACACTCAAAGTCAAAATAAAGGCCTGTCAACGATCAAGGGTCTTCTATCTGAAGGTCAGGCTCACTTTAGAGGTTTGGAGCGTTTCATCAAAGTTAAAAAAAAAACGGAACAGCTTTTTGTTTGTTTACAAACACCTACAACTTGTATAAGATCTAGTTTATATTTGAGTTTTATTGCAATTAAAGTCTGATGACTGTTTACTCAAATTGTAGATGAAGTCCAGTTCCGGCCATTCTTTGCTTGTAAATCCCATCAAATGCCTCACTTTGAGCAGTTGTAAACATATTTTTCCAGTCGCCAACAATTCCTAAAGAATAAGAAGACACAACACAGTGGCTGAACTAACATGAAAAAGTACAACAAACGAAGTCGATAAACATTCACGGACAACAAATATCAGATTCCCTTGACATACCTTTCCTCATAACGTGGGGGAAACCATGTTTACCAAGTGTTGTTTTTTCCCCGAAGGTTCCCTCGCCGTTAACGAAAAACGTCTTCTTCATTGATGTGATATTGGCGTTTGATACAACTCTATCCAGGGCTTCGTCACTAAGAGAAATGTCAAGAAATCCCGCAATCTTCAAGACAGCACCACGTGTATCCTGATATAGAGGTGAGGTAAATAATTAATTTGAGGAATTTAACCCATGTCAAACTTTGTGTTTTTAACAATATTGTTGAGACTCCTTTGAAGGAATAATGGTGTATAGGAAGCCTTGTAAGATGGAACGAAGTACAACACAGGTTGTTAAAACTTTGGACATTGAACTTTAATTAAAAAGCTCCAGCGTTGACCAGATTCTTCCTGAAAAGTTCATTTTAAGAATCTTATTCTTTCAAAGTATAATAGTAATAAATGCACCAAAATGCAATTAGCAACACATATAAATAATTGTAATAGCGTACGTGTACATAAAGACAGCGTTGAAGAGTACTGCAAACATGAGTAATGTACACCAATTAGTGTCTCTAAAAATCTACTCTTAACTGATACTTACGGACTTAATATCCTCGTACTTCAGCATTAGAAGATTCTTATAATCGGGCATTTTGTCAACGAAACTGATGGTATGATCGTACCAAGAACCCCATCTCACTGAGTGAAAAACACAAGTGTTATCTCAGCCACAATAATCCAATATTGGATCTTAAGAGTGTCACATCTGCCATGCTTTTATTGAGCCATTATAGAGTTTTCCCTGACCAGCTTTTGCTTGGCTGCATATTCTCAATCAAAGTAAATGTTTTGTTGTTTGATAAATTTTACAATGTTTGGGACTTTAAGTGCACAATATATTTTTGTGTAATCCCTCTCGGTAATTTAAAGGGAAACGTTTTGAAAGATACAATTTAGTATAACAAATACTGCGATTTGTTAATTTTTTTTCGAATTATGTTACTTGAAGAATATTTTGTATTTACTTACAAGGAATAACCATTCATATATTATAGCTGTATTCTGAAACTAGTTTTAAAAAGGTTTTATAGCCTAAACTCGTATCTTATCCGAAATCAAATCCGATACATGTAAACAAACTTACTGTTTTCTGTGCCATACACCTCGACAAATGTATCCCAAGTACAGAAATTAGGATAATTCCTTGGCTTTAGGAAATGATAGTAGGAGACGGCACTATCCTTGGGGTTTCTGATTAGAAAGATGATCTTGTTACAGAAAGAAACAGAATTTTTTTATTTAAGTACCTAAGTTGTCAGTAAAAAAAATCATTCCAAATTGTATAGTAATTAAACCTTGTGTTTTAGAAAGTTGATCGGTGATGTTTTGTCAAATTCTAGACGATGTTTTCAACATATGATTTTGTGTATACTAGAAAAAATCCACCAGCCAATGGTACGAGCTTTGTTTTAAGCCGAATGAGTTTTAAAAATTCAATAACGATCGAAATAGCTCTCCTGTACGCGTTCGGTCGAATCTGATGTTGATTGATTGATAGTTCCTTAAAAATAAACACAGCAAACATACCTTTCCTTTGCCTTGACGAAGCTGTGTTGGTAGTAAGTTTTCATACAGATGCGAATCAAACACTCTCGGTGACTCCCAGCGCATTGCCTCTTCATATTGAGGCTCTCTGTCGAGGTATCTATCGAAAGATATTACAGTCGCCAACCTACTGCGATCGATTTTGTCCTTGTAACCATCAGCGTGGATTAGTTTAACAATTTCACACACCCAATGGTTTCCTGGTAAGAAATACATTGAAGAGAATGCAATTAAAATTGGTAGATCCATTTTGTACTCCTGGTTGGAGTGGAGCAATCAATGGAAACTTGCTCAAACTTGCATCGTCTGAGGTTAAAATTGGTTTACAGATGAAAACAAGCACTTAATATATAGTTAGCCCTATACTCTCCTCCTGGACTGATAAGCAATTCGTGTCAATGACAAATACATTATGTTCAAATTGATTGTATTCATCACTCAGCCAAAGGTCACAATCCATACATAAGTTTTTGTTACTTCAGCTTTGGTTAAGTTTTGTAAGCAGAGTTAAGCGTAATATATTCTTTTAAGAAACCAACAAAAGTTGCACGCTCGAAAAGAATAATACTAACATACCCATTTTCCCCAAGCAAAATACACGCACCTGCCTTTGGGAATGCACAAATCCATACGTCATCGTAACGTACGTCATAGTTTTTAACAGCATTCAGGGATCGCTGTGTCACAAATTCAGCATACAAGATGCCTCCAATTCGTTTGCATCCCAATGCTTCCTGGTAGTAGTCAGTATTATTACTATTATCATCATGATGCTTCATGTTGGCCATGTTGTAACTCGCCAACGTTTCTCTGTAACGGTTGGGTGAGGAATGCCATTAATTAAGACCGTGTTAATGGCAGTGTATTCTTTGGGTAATTGTCAAAGACCAGTATCCTCACTTGGTGTATCCAAACATATTCATAAAATAACAAACTAAAATTTGGGCTCCATTGGTCATCGAAGTTTTAAGAAAATAAAGAAAGAAAAACACCCTTGTTGCATAAAATTGTGTGCTTTCAGATGTCTTCATGCCTGAAGCCTTTCTCAGGTTAAAAAAATTGCCTCTTCTCAAAAACTGCGTTATTTCAAATGGGATCTTTTCTTACAATGACTTACAATATTTGCAGGTCTCCAGGGGTCGATTTCACAAAGAGTTAGGACTAGTCCTAACTCGAGTTAGGACAAGTATAACTCGTCCTAACTTGGGACGCGTCCTAGGAACGATTTCGCAAAAGATAAGAAGGGTTCGACGTGTCCTAATTACCTTGGAAACGGCCCGGAACCCGTCCTAAGTTAGGACGGGTACGAGGGTCGTCCTAGCGGATGATTTTGCGTTGAGTTGTACGTGAACGATACGTTGCTTGATACAATAATGGCGCTGCTACTGTTGGCTGACCACGAACGAAGAGAGACGGTGTCATGACTAAAACTGTCCGCTGACAAAAAGTGTCCGCTGAGCATGCGCAGTAGACCCCGGACACTATTTGGCATGTATTACGTGACAAATACCGCCCAACAAAAAGTGTCCGGGCGCACGCCATGCTGCTGCACGTTTGCATGCACATGGACAGTATTTGGCAGATTACGGACAGTATTTGGCAGAGATTACGGTCAGTTTTGGGGCATTTTGAGGCTGTAGAGGGGAGTTAGGAATATATCAAGCAGACGAACACTTAATCTCAAAAGTATGTCAAGATTAGTATTTTACTTAAGTAAAAAGAGTGCAGGTTTAAAAAGTACGAATAATTGTGAAAGGGCTAAATGTTACGAATGATTAATAATCAAATACAACCAAGAAAGCGTTCAAGTAAATACAAGTCAAGTTAAACAAAATTGACGAACACTTAATCTCAAAAGTATGTCAAGATTAGTATTTTACTTAAGTAATTAAAAAGTGCAGGTTAAAAAGTACGAATGGTGACAGTGCTAAATGATAAATAATACGAATATTTATAATCAAATACAAGCAGGAAAGCGTTACAAAAATGTAAAACTAAAAGGTTAAAAATGATCTTATCTGGATACGACGTCTTAACAGCTGAGAACCAAGGCACGCAATGATGATGCACGCTAACCGCGGACACTATTTAGCAAGCTTCCGTAAACAATGTGACGTCATAGACGCATGACCAATCAGAACGCAATATGATAATGAGCGGACACTTTTTGTCGGCGGACAGTTTCACCCAAACTACATTTTCTCCCTCCTTCTAATCAACTAATTCACACAAACCAGCTTACCTCAGCTCTATATAAACACACACATTGATTGTTCACTCATAAAGGCCTAAAATCAACCGTAAACTGTAAACAAAGCGAAAACAAAATGGCTGACGATCTGGTTTTTTTTGGTGATGTGCAATCTGAAGGTTCAGACGGCCGTTTCATTAGTGAAGCGATAGAGGCACCAAATAGCCGTTGTATTAGCAATTTCAGCCTCGTCTGAAAACTTGTTTGTGGTTTTATATTATTTAAGACTCGTCCTGCTTAGGACGGGTTTTGTGAAATCGATCCTAGGATCGTTCTTAGCTAGGATCGATCTTACGGCTGGGACTCGTCCTAAATCCTAGGATCGGTCCTAAGTTAGGGAGGGTTTTGTGAAATCGACCCCTGTTCTCTTTACCAAGTAAGTTTTTATGTTAGTTAACTTGTGGAGACCATAAGTACACCCTGTCTTTAGACCACCATCAGAAATCATGGATGATATTTGAAAAAAAAAACTACAAACAAACAAACAAACAAACACCCCAACAAACAAACAAACAAACAAACGAACGAACGAGCGAACGAACGAACGAACGAACGAACGAACGAACAAACAAACAAACAAACAAACAAACAAATAATCAAACTCCCCGACAAACAAACAAACAGATTGTGCTATGTGGCCCATTTAAGTGAAACGCACCGAATCTCATTTATAACTAGGTCGAAGACAAATCAGACAGGTACAAAACCTGAGTGTTAATGGCTGCTGATTAATGGCTATTGAGTGCCAGTCGATCACCCCTGATCCCCGCCGCCAACACCGTCATATTACCAACCAATAAACCTGATAAATCAACATCAGGCCACATTGTTATGTAAGATAATTTGTTGAGTGTTTGATGGAACATAGTCCTTGAAAAGATAATCCAAACACTGGTGTAAAATTCTGGGAAATTGTTACGTCAAATCCCCTGACATCACCAACCCGGAACGGGATTTTTTCTGTCCGATTTGAGTTTTCTCACAAAGAAAACACAGTGGACTTGAACAGTTCAAACTAATTTGCCTAAAACATAAAATCGGAAAAGCTGGGAATACACCAAACATATTTATGAAACGAAAAACTAACTGTGAAAATTTGAGCTCAATTGGTCAACGAAGTTGCAAGAAAACAATGAAAGAAAAACACCCTTGTTGCATAGAAATAATGTGCTTTCAGATGCCTTCATGCCTGAAGCCTTTCTCAGATTCAAATTTGTTGTGAAAAATTACATCATTCCCCAAAACTACTTACTCCAAAGGGGTCTTTTCTAACAATGACCTATAATATTTACAGGTCTTCGGTTCTCTTTACCAAGTAAGTTTTTATGTTCATTAGCTTGTGGAGTAATTACAAAAGGTACACCCTGCCTTCAAACCACCATCAGAGATCATGGATGATATTTGAAAAAAGTACCATCAAACAAAAAACAAACAAACAAACAAACAAACAAACAAACAAACAAACAAACACCCCAACAAACAAACAAACAAACACTCAAACAAACAAATACTCAAACTCCCCGACAAACAAACAAACAGATTGTACTATATGGCCCATTTAAGTGAAACGCACCGAATCTCATTTATAACTAGGTCGAAGACAAATCAGACAGGTACAATATAACCTGAGTGTTTATTATTGTAACGTTTTCACACAAGGTGGACGACAACAGGGGAAGCAAACTATCATCATACGTGCCACACCAAAAAACCAAGCCCAAACACAAACAAGTGAGTTTCTACAGTACAGCTACAAAACAATGGTTACAGATAGATTTAAATGTAAATTTGCAAAAATACAGTAAAACATAGCCCTGGTAGGACGCCAGTATCCGTTGCACTGCGTCGCGGTGTATGCAACGGAGGAGTCCAACTTGGGCTAAGTAAAACAATAAAACTAACCTGTGAAAATATCATTTTAAAAGGTGGTAGCGTTTTTGAGATATTGCCGAAAATCCGGAGCGGTTATGTCCACGAAGGAAGAATAATCCGCAATTGGAATACACAATCTGAGAAACGTTTCTGAAAAAACGCTTCTCGGATTCAATTTTTTTTCCGTAACCACAATACTCTGAAGTAAAATGATTCTCAAAATGTTGTAAACTATCGAAAGCTGCTGTACTTGTTCTAACCAAGTAAGTTTTGATTGCCATCAATTTTAAGAGGGCTTACCAAACGTGTACCTTCTATTAAAATACCCTCTTGTATAAAATTGTTACCTGCTGAGGCTGTTCGAAGAAACACAGGGAGCTGCAGTTTCTTGCTGCTGATTAGTGGCTATTGAGTGCCAGTCGATCACCCCTGATCCCCGCCGCCAACACCGTCATATTACCAACCAATAAAACCTGATAAATCAACATCAGGCCACATTGTTACATAAGATAATTTGTCTAGTGTCTGATGGAGCATGATCCTTGAAACAATAGTTGATAAACAAAGTGCGCCGGTTGGCATGCATGGACGGCCGAATGTTTAGCAAAACAATCAATCGTGATTTAAAAAATTGTGACTAAATTCAACATTTTCTGTAAAGATTCATGAGCTGAATTGTCTCTTATAACAATGGTTGATTTGTTTCCAACAAATTCAATGTTTTTTTGTAATATTTGTGTAACATTGCTACAAACTATGGCTATCTGTTTTTGATTTGCATTTATGGCTTTCCATAGTTTTCCAACCTCGGTTGGCAAAAACTCGGGCTGTTGTTTGGTTTTAGCATGTCTGAATGGCCTTGAAAAGCTCTCCTTGCTAAAACAAATATTTACATAGCATTGTTATAAAACTTACTAATAAAAGCCAAACATACATGATATAATGTTACTTTAACAGGCGCGGTACATGATTTTTTTTAAGCGGGGTGGGGGGATACCTAATTTGTAACCGTGTGCCCGTCCCTTTGCTGTGTATTGTTGGGCATTTCTATGAGACGAACCAGCAAGCGAAGCGCAAAGCCTTACGGCGTGGGGTCCGGGGCCCGCTTTAAGGCCCCGGGATTTTTTTTTTCATTTGGTGTCTCTGGTGCAATCTAGGACACTTCAGAGGCGTTTAACACATTATTTTTACCCAGGTTCATAAAAACTATGCTTTATTTGTCTTTTAGCAATATGATTGTTTTGCTTTAAAAAAAGGATCAGTCGGCTAACTTAATGGGCATGCTTGCCATTTATGTAGAAACAGCAGAAATCATGGTTAATCGCCCTCAGCGATCACATTATAGTGCCCTATATGAGATAGACGTCGAGTTAAAAAAAACTGGGGGGGGGGGCGACATTTGATATAGTGTCCCTCGCCCTTCAAAAAGTTGGGGGGACGTTTCCCCCTGTGTCCCCCCCCCCAAGGATTGACGCCCATGCAAAGAGTAACCGCCAAGATGGCCAAGGGACAGCCGATATTGCTGTAGTGTGAAGCAGACACTACGTCGAGGGGCGAGACAGTTATGTGCATTGTAGTAAAAACAAGGAGAGTACGGAAGGCCACATAGTTGGCTAAGAGCATCATTTGATGCAACGGAACAGAGATATACGATAAAGCTGAATGTGTTGTTGTACACCGGGATTTGGCAGAGCCGATGAATCATTTAATGAAGAAGTGAAGTCGCGGTTGAATTTAAAAGCGGTAAATTTGGATTATAATTTGGAATTGAATATTGATGAATTGCAGTAGAATTTCGAATTGGATTCATAAGTGATTATAGGAGTAGAATTTAGAATTGACCTCATAAGTGATTTAGAGAAGAATTTGGAATTTAATTCATAAGTGCTCTGGAGTAGAATATTGAATTGAATTATTGAACAATTGTATTTAACTATAAAGAAGGAGTCAAAGGTGTTTTATTTTGGTGATTTTTAGTATATAGTACCGGTTGGAATTATAGTAGGTGCGAAATAGTAATCCGCCCGGGCGAAATAGTAATACGCCCGGGCGGAATAGTAATCCGCCCGGGCGGAATAGTGGAGCCCGATTTTTTGTTTCGGTATACACTTCCGTATATACACCATAGAATATCTGAATCTAAACAATGCCCGGGAGCCTTAGGATCTGCGGCGCCCATCAGGCTCGGGAAAATTCGCTTAAACATTTTTGTTTCCAAGAAAGAGAACAAATTCAAGTAGAGAGGAAAACAACTGTTTAAACTTCTTCTGTTTACCCTACCCCGAAAACGAAATGGCTCAGAATGCGTACAACAGAGAGCACTTGTCAGATTTTACTAAAATGCGTTTTATTCCATTGCCACATTGTGCTTTTATTTCAAGAGCCCGAGTGTTTCTAGATACTTTTAAAATATTTTTTTTTTGAAAATTTGAATTTTGCTTGGATTGTGATGGTATTCCATCATGGGATGGGGTATTTGCATTTTGTCTTTGTGTCAGTTTTGGGTGCACCACACTAATTATGCCAAGCTGATTATCATTTGTAAGCCCAAAGAATCTTTTGAATAGGCCTAATAATCTTTTGAATAGGCCTAATATGTTTTGGGGTCATGCAATTAATAGATTGTGTAAATATAACAATCTTTTTCAAACCTGGGGGTTCTGTGCTTCAACTTTTTAGGAGATTTGATAAATTTAGGCTTTGAAGTTGGTACTATTTGGCTTGGGAATGGGAGGACTGCCTCATGGAAACTGGCAGCGAGTCGGTTTAGGAAAAACAAATTTCGGGGGTGTTCATTTTCTAGGGTAATTAGCAAAATTTCAAACTGATCTACAAAAAATTGAAAAGAAATCTAAAGTTTAGTTGTCTGAAAATATATCTGATTGGTTTTCAAGAGGTTGAGATGCTTAAAATATTTTTTGAGTATTTTTGAATATTTAGCATTTAGCATTGGTTACTATGGTAGTTTGTTTAGTGTGGGTCCACCCTTTAGAACAGTGAAATTGAAATAGCGCCACCACTTGTGCACTTGTGTGAATTTAAAGAAATTAGCATAACAATAGACTAGCCACAGCTACAATTTGACATGGTTCGAATGAATTTCTTATCTGTGAGTCACTGCACTATTGACTATCGAATCGTCGCCATTTGTTCAAACTGGATCGGATGGCATTTTAATAACCTAAAGTTGTTTTGGGGAACATTTGTGTGTGTTGTTAATTGGTTAGAAGTGAAATTTCAGTGAGAAAAATGGTCTGGGGAACGGTTTTACGCAGTGTGTTTGCGTTGGTGATTCTGACAGCAGGCAAGTATTTCTACACTAGAAATTTGAATGTATTGTTAATTGTAATGATTGATTGTTGGTACAGCCTTGCACAAGATTTAAGCGCTACACTGTGCTTAACCAGTAATGATATGTGCATTCTGCAAGGAACTGACCGTACAGCTAGATCATTTTTAGATGCAACCCTAAAATTAAAGTAAATAGTGGTAGTCAATTTGCTGGAAAAAGCTTCTGTCACAGATGATAAAGACAAACAATCAGAGAAGACTGCTGTCAAATTAGACTTAGAGTACTGGCTTGATTATTTAGGTTGAATCATTTTGCTGTCATTCATTGGCCAGTATTATTATAACTGCTCAAATCAAATTTGATAGCACATCTTTTTCATGTAAATTTCAACTATTTAAATACAACTTTATTTTTGGCCTCCTTTTAAGTTGAAATGTTTTTCAATTGGATTGTAAGGCCACGAGAATGAAAGTTATAGATTTGTGTCCGGGCATTTTTGAAATGACATGAGGCTTTTTTTCATTTTTCATTATTCATTATTTTTTTCGTAGCGAAAAGTACCCACAATTCAATGCGCGCAGCGCGCACTTGTGTATACGGCGATGTGTGAAGCGCATTCCACGGGTTTGCGCAATCTGCATATTGCGCACACCTTTGCAAAATTGGCCTCTTGAACTGCCTATCTACAGAGCGCAAACTGAAGGTTGCGCACAATTTGCAAGGTCGGGCAGATTAACTGCCAAATCTGCAGAGCGCAAACTGCAGTTTGCGCGCAGTTTTGCCTAATTTGTTGTGCAAATCCGTTGATTGCGCTCAACACATGAACAATCGTGGACACTATCGTCAATCGTGTCGGAATAAAAAAATAACGCGAAATAAAAACTTTCCGACCTACCGACCCAATTTTAATGACATGTAATCGGAAACACAACCCTTTTATTGTTTGGCCTGATTTGAAACGAAATTTGTGATGTAGAGTCTTTTTTGTGAAAATAATGAAATTTTGTGAAAATAATGAAATTTTTCGGCGGTAGCTTTCAGAGCACGCGGGCGGTGGACGCAAATCTATAATTTTCATTCTCATGGCCTAAAGAAGTATCTCCTCTTTTTAAAACTTTGTTTGTCGCGCACAAAGAATAGCTATTTACTAGACCCAGCAACTGGGGCGCTGTACTCCCTTTCTTACTTATATAATAAGCAAGTTGTAACTTATTTTGTATGCTATCAGTATCACCAATAACGGGCGCTTACTCTTGTGCTATCGCATTTTGACCGCTTGTTTGTCGCATGCAGCTGGTCGAATGGATTGTGCGTGGTGTACCGTGATTGCATTGTGGTCTGCGTTTTGCGGCACCTTCGTGTGAATTTTTTGACGGTTATCTGTAAAATGGTGTGTCATGGCCGAGCGGGTAAGAGCACCGTACTCAAGCTCTTGAGTTTCTGTTCAGCAGAATGTAGGTTCGAGTCCTGGTCGTGACACTTGTGTCCTTAAGCAAGACACTTAGCCATTATTGCTGCGTCCTTCGGATGGGACGTAAAGCCGTAGGTTCGGTGTGTTGTGTGTCATGCACGTGAAATAACCCAGCTCACTAATATTGAAAAGAGAAGCTGGGTTCGCCCCGGTGTTCCTGGTTTGATTGGCAGCAAATTGCACCACAGCACCATGTAAAACATGGTGCTATGTAGTATGTAAAGGAAATAGGTCTCATACTTCAAAACATAGCTCCACAATACCTTGCAGGAAAATACTGAATGTTGAAGCGCCTTGAGCGTCACTGAGTGACGAATATGAGCGCTATATAAGAAGCCACCATAATTACATGTCTGTTAGAGTTGTACATTGTAATTGACGTGTAGATCGATGTACTAAAATCAAGCTGAGCTGCGGAATCGCTTGCCTCTAAAAGAAATAAATCCCCAAATCACAAATCTGTTCAAAATTGGCTTGCTGATTATGTGCCTGTTGTATCGTCCTCTGAAGAGTCACATTCACGGCCGTTTTGATTGTAAATGTGATGTTTGGATGTGTATTTACGTTAGCAAGTATGTAGGCAAGTCCAAATCAACTAGCCACCGATGATGTCACAAGTCCTTTGCCACATGGTTTGTTTTACCTCAAGTTTTTCTGATTTTTGGCTGAGAGGGGTTTCGGGAAGAAAAAAAATGTTTTACCCTGTTTTAACTTTTATTGTGAGGTAATGGAATCAAAATAATTGTTTTCTTTTTATTCTGAACTCTATCTGATCGAAAAAATAATATAAAAATTTAAAAATCCAGAGCACCTTGGAGCCTCTTTTTAATAATTTACTTCATTAACTGTTCATTTTGATCTCTGATTTTGCCAGTAGTTGTGCAGGAATCTTTGAGTGCTTCCGTTGCGAAGAAGGTGCTTAGCAGAAAGAGACGCACAACAGATGATGTCAGGGATTGTCGATTGCCAGTCGTAAGTACAACTGATGAAACACAGTCACAGTAATTCTGGAAATTTATCTGTACATCTCATAATCTGAAACTTTTTTAATGAACCAATATTTAAAAAAAGGGGCTTTGTCCAAAACCAATGAAAATTTATTAGACATACCTGTAGTCTTAAAAACACAGTGATTTATTAACAAGACATAGCAAAGAGGTCAGTTATGGTCCTACATGTATTTCATCAGGGCTCAAAATTTACACTGGACCAAAGGCCAGTGATTTAGTGTCGGGCCAGTAAACTCATGACTGGACAAGTCCAGTGGTCTTGTGTTTTTCAATTGAATAAACAAAATTAAGGTCATCTCGTACCCGAGTCAACTTGTACCCGAGTCGACTCATACCCGAGTCAACTCGTAACCGAGTCAAATTGTACCCGAGTCAACTCGTATCAATGAGTCCACTTTCAAAATTCTTGACACACATTCCAAGAACATAGACTTGATCGTCAATGTGTAATAAATTAATTTAGAACACTTTAAACATCATTGAGAAATTGAACTTACCAGAGTCTGACCGAAATATCGATGAACTGTGGACAGCAACTTGTGTTTTTGAACCTTGCACTTGCAAGATCTTGACCAATCAGCGTAAACCAAGGAAAAACAGACTGGGGGAGCTAAGCACAGCTAGGCAGTAAGTCCGGAATACACAGGCAGTGATTACATGAACTACATGTAGCTCGTAACCCACCGGTCTGCGACCGTCCGGAGGATGGAGGGTTTACGAAAATCGAAGCTATTGAATTCACACCTTTTAAAACATCTTAACTTATTAAAAACAAACTGAAAACAGACAAGGCAAAATGTATCAAAATTCTATTGGCTCTGAAAAAACCCAGGTTTTTACAAAATAAAACCAGAGCTTTTACTACAACTTGAGGTTGTCATGCCACCAGAAAATCACGGTACACCAGGCTTAGTCTCCGCCGTCAGCAAAATTGTAAACAAAAAAATAAATTACTTTGGTACGAGTTGGCTTGGGTAAACATCTTTGGGTATGAACTGACTTGGGTATGAGTTGACCCATTTCCAAATAATGTTACCTCACTGTGTGTGTATTAATATCTTCTTTTTTTAAACAAACGACCGATGTTCAAATATCTTTCATTTCTGTTGAGTATCAAAGTATACTTACCCAAAAGACAAATGAGATAAATCTTCTCTTGGTGCTTGTTCAAATAAGAACAGTTTAAGTGTTAACGTGTGTGGATAATTTGTTCTCATTTTAATTCTGGTCTTATAAAAGAAAAGCAGTCTTGTGGATTTACTCCCCTAATCCGAGCCCATTGCCTATAATGGGTGCCCATTACTTTGGGGCACTTTACCCAAAATAAAGATTATTATAAAGTCATATTGAAAATGCTTTCCTTCATTCAGAAATTGCCTGAAACTGCAACAGACACAACTGAACGCCTGAGAGATTTGAGGAAACGAATGAGACACATCAAATATGACTTGGACGCTTACATTGTCCCTTACTCAGATAGACATCAGGTAAAGTAACTCAAGTGTGGATATATTCTCTTTTTCTGTTTAATAGTACACAAATATTGACTGCTTCGAGTGCTATGGTTAAAACTAGGACTCCCTCAGTGATCCCCGGAGCGTTCTATTTTCCCTCGGCTTATTCGCCGAGGGAAAATAGAAAGCTATTAAGACGAATGGTAGTTTTAACCATAGCATGAGTAAAAGAATTCAATATTTGTTTTTATAACACTCCAAACATTTATAAATACTGTATTATTAAGTTAAAGACCTACATGCTACAATAAATCAAGTTATCAAACCAACATACGACTTTTCTTAATGTCAACACTTTTGAACATGTTTTATTTATTATCATTGGTTCATTGGTTGCATGCCATGTGATAGTACATCGTCAGCCATGTGATAGTACATCGTTTGCCATGTGATAGTACCGCACGGTTTTCTAGTAAAACTTAGACATATCATGTGACGCGCTCTAAACCAATCAAAAGGCAGAATATTTGTAAGGGGTGTTATAATTAATATTATCCCTACCTTCATCCCATTGAATAGCCTTTGTCACATTCTTTCAAGTGGTGCAAAGTCCAACTGACATTAACCATAATTGGTATTTAGTCTACTTCTACATTGATGCTCAACAAAGTCCTTTGTCAGGGTATCACGTCAATACAAGGTTTTCAAAGTCAAAAATCTTGAGGGTGAAGGTAAAGTTTGCTTTAACCATCGATGTGGGGAAAGTTTGAAGGTTAGGGTTCAGGGAGATATGGCAGAAACAATTTACCTGTGTCCATCCTTGATGTTGAATTTCAGTGAAAATATTTCACATGCTATAGAAACAGCATACTAGTTGATTTGTTGGCAAATGTTTTTAAACGTGTTTGTTAAAATTTACCAAGTCAGACTTTCTTAGCTCTGATAGGACACATTCAGTTATTAACCACTTGATGTCATACTGCTTTCTGAAATTAAGCAGCAAATAATGGCAATGAGCCAAAATTAAAAGAATTCCATCTGAGCCTTTTTCAGAGATGTTATTTTAACTCTTTGTTTCAGAGTGACTTTGTTGCTAATCATGACAAACGACTGGAATTCCTCACAGGATTCAAAGGCAGTGGTAAGTATTCCACTTTTAAAATTGAGAGAGCTGGTAAGCGATAGAATGTCAGTTTGTGTTTACCAATCCATTGCTTTGTGTGAAATATTAAAACATTTACATAACTCTGTTTCTAGTTACCCAGATGTGTTGAGTATTTCTATTTGTCAAAAAATGTCATCATGAGGCGATTGTGTAATTTGGAAATCCATGATAGGGTTCTCACTGATGCCCTGGGCCCACATCATCACAGAGGTCTTCCAAAAACAAACAAATGCCAAACAGTGTGACCTTAATCAACATTGTCTTCCGGTTGAAACCGGAAGTTAAGAATTAACCTGAGCATTTATTTCCTGTGTAATAAATTAACTTTCTGTGAAATTTCAAAAGCTATCAATCTTTTTTATTAACACAACATTGAAGATGTAACACAACATTGACCCCAATGACATCCGAACACCTAGTGTTTGTTTCTACAAACACTAAATTCTAGTTTTTTTAGTTTTTCTTCTTCTCAGAGTCGTCCGTAGGTAGATTATAACTAGCACATGATGCAGAAGTTGTGGCGTCATGGTGACGTCATCGGGTATCAAATTACAAGCTATTTAAGATCAAAAAGGGGCCTTATGCCAATGCCTGTATGTCTCTGAATAATATAGCTACAGTATTCATATTTAGGCATATAATAGATCAAGACACGGGCAACATTTGAAAAGTTTACACCAAATTCACATGGCTTTTACTTCCGGTCGTACCGAAAGGACAACGTTTGCCTTTGTGTAATTTTCTTGGCAAAAACATTAACTTCTGTATATAAGATCAACTTCAAATTTACACCATAGGACCTGAATAAAATCTCCATCAGGTAGGTGTGACGTCATGATGACGTCATCAGGTGTCAAAATACAGTAATTCAAAGTTTAATACTTCATAATTCATTACTCAAGAAGTACATTAGCTATAATTCCAATCTATACATCATCGGAGAGGTCATGAAAAATGTAGCAAATACTACACAAAGTCTTACACATTTGACCTTGACTTCCTGTTCAAACCGAAAGTTGAAAATTTCAAAATTCATACTTTAGGTAATATTCATACTTTTTACACACACACTACTCACAAATTTTACATCATGTTGTAGGTCCATAAGCGTTCTCAAACTTTGCCGCAGAGAGGTTCATAGTCCATAATACATGATTGTACTCTAGTCTTTGTTCGAGGTTCACGCAACCTGATTTTGGCAATAGCTTTGTTAGTCTCTAAAACAGTCGTCCATGCAAACCTCGCTAACAATCAAATGTCAGGCTTTTGATCGGTGCTTTTTTAAGACTTTTGCTAAAGTGTGTAGCTTGTTAGGCATGCCACAAAACAGTAATAGCAGCAAATTAAACTAAACAAAATAGCTCACGCGTTGAGGCAACACTGACACTATCGATACCCGAACACCTAGTGTTTGTTTTGTATTCGTATTTGTATTTTGCTTGTTCATTGCAATGAGCGTTATGCCTGACAGACCTGGGCGCTCTATAAGAAGCCACCATTATTATTATTTTTAGTTAATATATTGTGTTTTTCTGAAAATGCAGATGCTTTAGCCGTTGTTACAACAGAACGATCAGGGGAAAGTGGGAAAGCTCTCCTCTGGACAGACGGTCGTTACTGGATCCAGGCAGAGAGAGAGGTCGATTGCAACTGGGACTTGATGCGCTTCGGTATGTTCCTTTTTTTTATACTCTAAAAGGTCTTAGAATGGGTTGTTGAATGTGAGATGTCATGACCAGCTAGCTGGTGTATTGTTTTGGACTCGAATTGAGCTGTATATTCACGCAAGACATTTCTCGGTCATTTTCAAAAGGCATGCTAACCTTCCTGTGCTTACCATATGAAAATGAATGATGTAACAATGCAAATCCATGGTGAACGTGCAGGCTGGCTGCCCAATTTTCTTGCTAACCTGTGAAATACACTTGCCCTTATAATACACGGTAAGCCTGAAAATTTGCTTACCGTTAAGCAGTGCTATGAAATTGGGTCCTTGTGTATGATACTGTGAAGTGCACAGGCGACGTGTGGCAGTTGGACAAGTATCTTTACATGCATCTTGACTTTCAACATGGCAGACTATTGGGTAGACAGTAGCTGGGTGTCACAGCAGTGCAGGGGGTTCATTGACCTGTAAGTGATTCTCCATCTAACCAAACAGTCGGAGAGATGTACATTTCTGCCTGAAGGGAAGCAGATCAGAGTACAGCCTCCTTTTGCGTACCATTTAGGAAGAGTAATCTGGGGGTTTTTTTCGCAAAAAATGTTCAATGGCCTCTCGTTTCGACCCTAGCAGAGTCTTTCTTAAAGGCTAAATGACAAGTGTAACAGGAGCAGTCAAATAGAATGAAGGTGAAAGAGAGAAGCAGAATGCAGTCGAAAGAAGCAAAGGGTATTTTTCGAGGGGCACCACGGCCAGTTACAAGGGCATCAACGACGTTGGCTGTCGTGGCCGCCATGTAATTCGAGGCCTGGATGAACAATGAAAAAAGAGACAAATGGGGGTAGAGGGAAGGGGCTGGTTTAACCACAAGAGATTAGAAACTTAAAAGACATAACCAAAGAGGGTGAAAAGTAATTAATTATTGAATGAGACAGGACTATTCCTAATTTCTGTTGGTTTTTATTTCTGACAGGTGATACTCGAGATGAGACTCCAGCAGAGTGGATCATTGAGTATGTTGTGCCAAACAATCAGTTGAGTCCAGTTGCCAGAATAGGTTACGACCCACAACTCCTGTCAATACGTGAGTAGTACCAGACAACAAAATGGGACGAATAAATATCATTTTCACTGAAACATTTTTTCTTATTTAGATTAATCAGATGTGTGTTTTGTGACTGACCTCAAAATAGATAAATAAAATATTATTTCTGACATTAGAAGTTCAAATAATTATTGAGATTGCTTTTTCATTTATGATATTTCCATGTTTTGTATCAGATGATTTCTACATCTTCAATCGTACTTTTGAGGATTATGAGATTAGGAAATTTAAGCTGATTCCCTTGGATGACATCCGGATTATCAACCTTAATCCACAAATTCCTGATCCTGATCTCATCAATGACGATAACGAAGAAGATGACAAGAATGATTTCATGATTGACTACATTTGGGCAGACAGTCAACAGGTGGATTATGGAATACAACCTCTGACGCCATATGATACACAACTGTATGCGGGTGAGTCTGATAATTTAAATCTTTATCCAAAGGTATTGGTAATTTTATCTACCCGCCTTTTAGTGATTCAGTGATTAGCAATTTGATTATAATTATATATTCGGTTTGCGGTAACACCATGTGTAAAAAATATCTACTTGCTGTGTAGATTTGTTCTTTAGAGAACTTGTCTTGCTATTTATTCTACTACCGCGGAGTAGATTTTCGGAATTCGGGAGACTTCTCAGTTCTGAAAAGAACTGTCCTGTCCTAACTACTACCTGGGCGGGAGGTAGGAAATCGGCCTGGACTGCTACTTTAGCTTTGTGGATCGGGGGGACTTCTCGTAATTAACTGCACTGCCGCAGAGTGAGTTCTTTTTGGTCTCAACGTTTCGACTAGCTTGCTCTAGTCATCGTCAGGAGACTAGTGAGTGTAAGACATGCAGTACTATTTATAAGGATTCAGAGGTTTCAGTGTAGAGTCATTCACTGCTCTGATTGGTTCTTCTGAAAGGAGAACTGTGATTGGAGGGCTCAGAGTTATTGTGTGGGTTGCCCATTGTGTGTGAGTGCCCTGTGTAGTGGGGCGTGTCAGTAGACTGAGGGATACCAGTAGAGTAGGGTGGTAGGATTGTGTGCCAAATATTGCTGATGAAGTAGCCGATATCTTGAAGCACTGTATTGTGCTTGTGTATTTCAATAGCTTCCCTGATGCGACGTGTATACCAATGTCTCTCAGGAGCTATGATTTGAGCTTGATCCCAATCTAATGGTCTAGATCAGCAGAATGTTTGACAATGGCAGATTTGTCCTATTCTCCTGTGCGGCCATGGGCTTTGTGTTCTTTCAGCCTTGTGTTAAGGTCTCTACCCGTCTCGCCAATGTACACTTTACCACAAGAGCAAGGAATCCGGTAAACTCCCGCTTGACTGCTAGAGTCATACTTGTCTTCGTGGGTGTGTAGCTTTATTTCCAATTTGTTGCGAGTACGGTAGTAGACCTTGATATCAACCTCACGGAGGATACGTTGGATTTTGTGTGAAGTGTGACCAATGTACGGAAGGACCGAAATGGGCATGTCTTCGGAGTTTGAAGACTGAGAGTTTTGTTTAGGAAATAAGGTCTGATTATAATTATCACCCTACCTCAGACCTTCATTTTAAGTAATACATAATCTCCAATGACTTCCCTACTGCATTTTGCCCATGTATGATGACTGTTTGTATAATTTTGTGGAGGTTGATTATTTCTATAAGTGTAATATACATGTACTTGAATATTTGAAATGAAAACAAAAATATTAAAGAATAATTTTACCAACCAAAACAGCATCTAGGGACAAAGGAAAATCAGATCTGAAACATTTTTAATCATTTTGGGTTGAACAAAGAAATATTAACTAGAGCAGGTCTTGAACCTGCGACCTCCGGATTAATTGTGCCAGCGCTCAACCAACTGAGCTATCTAGCCCTATGTTGGCGGTCTCCCTATTTTGTAAATATCTTTGTCCTGGGGTGCCAGTCGGAAGCCATTCAACCTGTATTAAACTGCCATGTAGCCAGGTATCCCAACTAAGTTTACGATACAACCTGGGAAGCGGCAGTACAGGGATCACCTTAAGGGGGTGCAACTTTTTATTTCAAATACCAAGTAATAAACCATGAGGGAAACTGACTGGATAAATCTAAAAATAATTCTGGGTTGAACAAAGAGAAATTGACTACAGCGGGACTTGAACATGCCGGCGCTCTACCAACCAAGCTATCTAGAGCCCTATCCTATGTCTTCCTATTTTGTCAATATCTTTTGCTCATTTTATTGTGGACTAATTTTAGGTGAGGCTTGGGAGGACAAGATTTACCGTCAAGAGGGCAAGAAGAACATCAGGGACATGATGGAGGAAGAGAAAATAGACGCTGTGGTGGTGACTAAACTGGATGAAATTGCATGTAAGATTAAGAATAAGTCCTATTGTAAAGTAAATGCAACTAGAATTCTCTTCATTACTTTTTCCCTACTGACCCAATTCACTGGATGTCATCACCACAATAAATCTTGAGAGTCAGTTTACCCTACTGTGTTGCGAGTAAAGCGCAGACAATAGCCACGTGTGACCTAAGTGCATGGGATCAATTGCCATGTGATTCTTTCACCTCTGTGGACCTGTTTCGAATCCACCTCGAATAAAAAGAAAAAAGAGCCCAATTTCATAGAGCTGCTTAAGCACAAAAAGTAGCTAAGCACAACAAAATTATGCTTAGCAGATTAAGGTTACCAGCCAAAATACCATGTCACATGTGCAATTTGTGACTGGTATCCTGCTTATTTCTGCTTAGCAAACAATTTTTAAGCAATTGTGTATTTGTTAAATCAATGGTTATATACAATTCATATGTATTGGTTGTATGCAGATTGACACTTTCATTATATTTCAGAGCCAACTTATATAACATTATTCTTAACAAACTATGGCGCTCTTCAAAACTATAACTGCTTACTCGCTTAGGCTCCATTTGCAAATTTAAAAACTTGTTTGGAAAGTAGACATTTTTTTCAAAATCAACAACAGAGCAGCAGCTGAAGCCCTGTTTTAGAAAAGGGCCTTTGTTTGTATTTGCACATTTAAACAACGTCTAGATTCTGTCTTGTGTGATTTGTAATTACTCTTAATTACAAGCATGATGTTCTTTTTACTTAAGTCTGATTTCCGACTTTTGGGCTCTCAGAAAAGTTAGCAATATTATTATTATACTTTACCTTGTACATGTAGGCAAGCCCTTGTACTCAATCAAATTCTCCCACTTTTTTCTAAGGACAAAGTATTATGCCTGATACATGCAAATGTAAAATATCAACTTATTGATGTGCTTAATTTCCCTGAATAGTTGTTTCAGCTTGCGACACAAAATATTAAATGTGTGTAAAACTGAAGAATGGACAAGTTACACCTCTAATTGAGTGCATGTGTCAATCGACGAAGCTCGTTATTGTTGTAGGTTGATTTGAAGGTCAAAGGTTGAGTAGCTGCTGTGACTTAACAGAGAAAACTTGATGAGATTTCACCTTAAACTCTATGTTTGATTTCATCATCAGGGCTGTTTAATTTGCGAGGTCGTGATATCCAGTTCAACCCACTCTTCATGTCATTTGCCATTATTACTGAAGAACTAATCAAGTAAGTCATGTAGGCATTGGATGATGTTACAGTATACTGTACTGATCTTTTGGTTCCTCTAAGCTATCTGTTCATCAGCATTAATTTATGTTTAAAGATATACACATATGAGATGTATGTAAGTGCTTTGTCGCAGAATATAAGCACGAGGTGAAATCTGGACTTCCATTTTCAGGGCGAAGCCACGTAGTTCACAAAGCGAAGCCAAGTGAAATGAAAAGGCCAGATTTCACTGAGTGATTGTATTCTGTGACAATGCACAAACCCAATGCATTCAATATCTGTTTTATATAACTCACACATGGATGTTTGTCATTTCAAATTTGTTCACGATAAACACAAAATAGACACAAAAACTAGTCCACCCCACATTCTGAAAATTAGCTTTAAAAAACCTCCTAAATGCCATGACACGACCTTGCCTTATTTGGACAAACCGGGAACGATTATTTTAGAAACTACACAGCAAAGCATCCAATAATTATCCATATTGGACTCTCAAGTTAAGTTTTGGAGCATTGTGGCAGTATACATGGCAAAATAGAGGATGACATGTAATGCCACCAATCAAATGACAATGATCTGTGTGTGTAGTATATACATTGTTATGTCTGGGGAATGAAACAGCAACTAACATTGTTCCCAAAAGCAGCAGCAAAAGATTTAAGAATTGAAAACTTAGTCTTTTATTTACCCTTTAGTAATGTATTCTTAAGCACTTGAAGGGTTTGCTCCTTATTTCTGATGCAAGAAATTGTTTGGCTTGAAATTACTACGTATTGGTTTTTGGAGATGTTTATGTTATCTTCTGATTTGTGCGCAGTTTCTTTTAAGAAACTTTAACCCAAAATGGTTACCATGTTTTAAAAAACTTTGCCAAAGTCCTTCGTAGAAAATCTATTTTTAATGTTTGTATTTTTGTGAAAATGTAACTTTCTATTAAAACTATGTTGTATGGTTACATGTATATTCAGCTTGTACTTGTATGAACCAACTCGTCGTTTGACCAGCACTATCAAGGAGCATTTGAAGATCGGAGCCAGCTATGGATGCCCAGAAACAGGTATAGCCATCTTGCTTTTACTCCATTTTTTTCAAATCAAGGTGACCGAAGTGAGGCTGGATATAAAATATTGGTTCACCATTTTCAATTGGACAACAGTATTCATTAAGTGTCATGTAAAATGTGAAAAGTTGAAGCTTCAGGGTGAAAACGAATGCAGTGGTTTTACTATCAAGACTAGATGCTCCAGTCACCTACCCCACCTTTTGTTTACCTTATTCATTGGACTCATTCACCCGGAACCTTCTTAAATTGTGTAGATTGTATTAAGAATGCACATAGATTGACCCCTTCATTGCAACTGATGAAGAAGTTGTTACTTTGAAAGGTCAAGCAGGTTTTTGTAAATAGTTAGTTTTTCAGTGTTACCACCACCATTTATTGTACAATCTTCTAAATGTTGACATCTTAGACGACTCCTTATTTTATACTGTGTTTTGTGTGGCATTTATCCGCAGGGACTCTACTGCCTTTATGCATAAGAGTATATGACTACTCAAACTTTATGACTGGACTTCGTAATACCAACAACAAAGGCTCTATCCGTAAAATCTGGATTGGAAATGACACAAGTATTGGATACCTTGAGGCTATTGATGAGGTAAGGTTAAGGACCCTGAGTAAGTGGTGACTGAATAAAAGTAACAATTTATGGGTCACAGGAATGTGTTCTCAATCAGGGCCCAATTTCATAGAGCTGCTTATTAACACGTTGACTGCCGCCTACTAGTATATACGTAGTAACAGGTTAGACGAATTCTGCCACTACGAGTATACTTGTAGTGAATGAAAGAGCTTTGTATTGTTATTTAAGTACTCTGGCATCACTTACGCTTCTGGCAGTGGTGAGGACATCTACCTTAGAATGTGCAAGTTAATTTTTGTATAGTAGCTATTTGTTATGCGCGCATGCGCATTGCACTTATGCGCACATGCGCACCGCACTTGGCAAATTCGAACGCACTACGAATATAATGACCGGCAGTCAACGTGTTAAGCAGCAAGTAGTGCTTACAAATTTTCTGCTAAACAAAAATAAGCAGGATACCAGTCACAAATAGTACATATGGAATGCTATTTTGGCTGGTAATCTTATTTTGGTAAGCATATTTTGTTGTGCTTAGCTACTTTTTGTGCTTAAGGTGTATGCAAAAAATTTCATAATTATGTTTATATTTTGTGCCATAGAAAAAGCGTGTGTGGTGTCTCCGTCACTTGTCCAGCAGCTGAAGGCAATCAAGAACGACAAAGAGATTGCAGGCATGGTTGATGCTAACGTAAGACCTTACACTTTTTTTAATAACATGTTAAGAAAGCTAGCTGAAATCCCAGGTAGATAAGTTAAGAAAAACCTTGGACTTTACTAAGGTCACAAGTACTTGCCTCCATACCCCCTGGGCTAAGCCTTGATGCCCATTGAGAATATAAACCTTGTACTTCACTGAGATAAACAGGTCTAAGCCTTGATGCCCATTTAGTTTCATACCGTGTACGTCACTGATATAAATGGAGGGACTTGGCTCCGTACCCCCTGGTCTAAAGCCTTGATGCCCATTTAGTTTCATACCGTGTACGTCACTGATATAAATGGAGGGACTTGGCTCCATACCCCCTGGTCTAAAGCCTTGATGCCCATTTAGTTTCATACCGTGGACGTCACTGATATAAATGGAGGGACTTGGCTCCATACCCCCTGGTCTAAAGCCTTGATGCCCATTTAGTTTCATACCGTGTACGTCACTGATATAAATGGAGGGACTTGGCTCCATACCCCCTGGTCTAAAGCCTTGATGTTCATTTAGTTTCATACCGTGTACGTCACTGATATAAATGGAGGGACTTGGCTCCGTACCCCCTGGTCTAAAGCCTTGATGCCCATTTAGTTTCATACCGTGTACGTCACTGATATAAATGGAGGGACTTGGCTCCATACCCCCTGGTCTAAAGCCTTGATGCCCATTTAGTTTCATACCGTGTACGTCACTGATATAAATGGAGGGACTTGGCTCCATACCCCCTGGTCTAAAGCCTTGATGCCCATTTAGTTTCATACCGTGTACGTCACTGATATAATGGAGGGACTTGGCTCCATACCCCCTGGTCTAAAGCCTTGATGCCCATTTAGTTTCATACCGTGTACGTCACTGATATAAATGGAGGGACTTGGCTCCGTACCCCCTGGTCTAAAGCCTTGATGCCCATTTAGTTTCATACCGTGTACGTCACTGATATAAATGGAGGGACTTGGCTCCGTACCCCCTGGTCTAAAGCCTTGATGCCCATTTAGTTTCATACCGTGTACGTCACTGATATAAATGGAGGGACTTGGCTCCATACCCCCTGGTCTAAAGCCTTGATGCCCATTTAGTTTCATACCGTGTACGTCACTGATATAAATGGAGGGACTTGGCTCCATACCCCCTGGTCTAAAGCCTTGATGCCCATTTAGTTTCATACCGTGTACGTCACTGATATAAATGGAGGGACTTGGCTCCATACCCCTGGTCTAAAGCCTTGATGCCCATTTAGTTTCATACCGTGTACGTCACTGATATAAATGGAGGGACTTGGCTCCATACCCCCTGGTCTAAAGCCTTGATGCTCATTTAGTTTCATACCGTGTACGCCACTGATATAAATGGAGGGACTTGGCTCCGTACCCCCTGGTCTAAAGCCTTGATGCCCATTTAGTTTCATACCGTGTACGTCACTGATATAAATGGAGGGACTTGGCTCCATACCCCCTGGTCTAAAGCCTTGATGCCCATTTAGTTTCATACCGTGTACGTCACTGATATAAATGGAGGGACTTGGCTCCATACCCCCTGGCCTAAAGCCTTGATGCCCATTTAGTGTATGAACCTTATACTTCACTGAAATAAACGGAAGTACTTGCCTTCGTACCCCTGGTCTAAGCTTTAATGCCCATTGAGTTTTGCAAACGTTAAACTTCACTGAGATAAACAGAGGTACTTGCCTCCACACCCCTGCTCTAAGCCTTGATGCCCATTGAGTTTTGCAAACCTTAGATTCGACTGAGGTAGCAGGCACACTTGCTTCCATACCCTTGGTCTAAGTCTAGATGCCTATTTAGTTTACAAATGTGTCATTCTCTTCTTTACTTCTAACGATTGATTTGATGTTCCCTTGATGCACAGAGGCGGGATTCAGCAGCTGTCTGTGAACTGGCTGCATGGGTTGCGGAGAGACTCCGCTCTGAAACGGTAAGTCAAACAGTCCAGAGAAGTATTTCTTTGGCAAATTGGGAATTAAAAAGGAATTCTTCTGTGTGAAACTGAACAAAAATTTTAATTTGCTTTCTGTTTCTCTTATACTGAAATGATATGAGGGTAAAAACACTGGGACTTTCTATGTTGTTTTCTTGCTGTAAACAGAATCCGAGCACCGGTAAAATAGAGAAACTGAGTGAGAAGATAGTAGCTGACCAAGCAATAGAGCTCAGGATGTAAGTATAGCTGGTATCAAAGACCTTGTACTTATTGGTTTCCCTGACCAGCCACTAGGCTAGTCATCTGTACATTTGACTAGTTGCCAAGAATTTCGACTGGTCCATTAAAATACGTAGTTGATCATTTTGTGTTGCAGTCATTACAAGATGAGGCTGTTGTTTTGTAGTCAGATGGTACATAAATATAATCACAACACGTTAACATCGAATAAGGATATATTTTGCAATAGTAATAAAGTCAATTCTACATCATATCTTAGTTTCACTATAGGTTGTTAATTTTTGACTAGCCTGGGCTACCTAAGAAAGGAAGTTTGACCAGCCTGCACAGTACATTTGACTAGTGTTTGCACACACCAGGCTAATGACTAAATTGAGCACTGTATCAGATGCAATCTAAAGGTTGCTCGGTCATTACTCTGCAAATATTTCTTTAGCTGACTTTTCACATCCCTGCATATAATAATAATAACTAGTTCTTATATAGTGCATTTCACAAAAACGTATCAACGCGCTTTACATTAATGCCCTGGTCATTTGGCCAATAGCATTCCTTTAATCTTTCTCAGCTCCCCGGGGAGTATACAGCCCTGTGCTGCCATGGCGCTCCAAAGGCTTTTTCATACACAATATCAACCTCTACCCTCGCGGGTACCCATTTATACCCCTGGGTGAAGAGAAGCAATAAATCATTACTCATTAATCATTACTACCTGCCCAGACATTCTTGATGTAATCTTTATAGCTATGGTCTCCTTTTCAGCCAAATCACAGAAGCATTTCTTTGAGAATCTAAAAGAAGAGCATTGTCTGAGATTTTGCTTTTCTTTATTTACAGGCAAGTTACTGGTTATGTCATGCCAAGTTATTATCCAATTGTTGGATTTGGTTACAACGGGGCAGTCCCAAGATACAAGTGAGTATTTTCTTAATTCCTCAGTCATTTAAGTCATTCATTAGTTTATGCATAGTATAAGGTATTGATAACGTTTATGAATTGATGATTTTATTTCACAGTGTTTCGGATGAGTCAAATCAACCTATTACCAACCAGTATCCGTTAGTCATAGACTCGGGAGCTCAATTCATGTAAGTTTCAATCTCTGTTTTTTCTTCTCCAACCTGTGTGGGTTTACAAATGTTAACTGCAAATGTATAATGTATCACTGTGTGCAAAAGAGTAACTAAACAGAGGCATCTTTTTAGTTGCTGGTATATCTTTTCTTTTCCTGCAGGACTCGGTCATGAGCTTATAGTGTTTTATTAACACATTTTGATAAACGTCAAAGCTAAACACAAAGAGCTACCTTGGCCATGCTGTAGCATATCCTGCCACTGGCAAACTTCTTTGTAGTTCTTAGCATCATATATTAAATAAATACGAGTTTAATATTTAAAATGTGCACTTTATGACAAATTGGTTTAAGTGTCTACCATCACTTTCTTTCACTGACCAATGAATACTTTATGAGTACCAAGGTTTAACCCAGTGTGTTTTTGTGTGAATGTATGATGTCATGTTTGGTACTCAGAATATCCAACAAAATTTACTGGTTGTCTGCTGAACATACAGTTTGTTAGTTTTTTTTATCAAGTTTTTTTGAAATAGAGTTGTTATAGTGAAAATGCCTTCTCTATCCCTAGACCTTGGCTTTGTGTCACGGTCTCCCTGTCTTCGTCAAGAAGCTACTTCATCTTGATGTCTTTTCTTTTAAAGGAGCTAAAAACTATAATTCTGTTTACTTTTTGCTGAATTTCTTAATACTTCCATGTCGTATTACGTTAGTCTATACTGCACCTTAAATGTAAAGACACTTTGTGTATGAAATAAATACTCTTTTATTTATCAGGGATGGTACTACCCAAATAGCAAGAACCTATCATTTTGGAACACCAACTCAGTTTATGAAGGTGAGTCCATTGTAAAAACTCATCAGGTTAAACATTTACCTATTCAAGTGTCTCAGTTTATTGCTATCATTGCCAAAAATTCAGGGGCCAATTTCATAGAGATGCTCAAAGGCAGGGTGTACTTTTGGTAATTACTCCAAAAATTAATGACCATAAAAACTTACATGGTAAAAAGTACTGGAGAGCTGGGATATTATACAGCATTGTTAGAAACATTCGTTTAAAAATTGCTTAACAAATTTCTGTTAAGCAAATATGAGCAGGTCACCAGTCACAGATGGTACATGATGACATGGCATTTTAGCTGGTAACCTTATTATGTTAAACAAAAAGTGGTTTATGCTGAATTAATTTCTGTTAAGCAAATATGAGCAGGTCACCAGTCATAGATGGTACATGATGACATAGCATTTTAGCTGGTAACCTTATGTTAAGCAAAAGGTGTTTATGCTGAATTAATTTTTGTGCTTAAAGCAGCTCTATGAAATTGGGTCCTGATCTTAAAAGTCCAAGGATGCCTTGAAAGTTATCTTTGTCGATGGAGCTTAAAAAAATCCTGAAGGAATTTCTTGCTTGCTGCCCATGATCCAGAAGTTTTATTATCATTGAATGAGTTTGTTATCTGTATATTTTCCTCAGGATGCCTATACAAGAATCCTCATGGGTCATATTGATCTTGCTTCTACCATTTTCCGCTCTGATGTCTACGGTAAGTTCCTTTCTTCAATTGAGGCACTGTTCAATCATAAACCTGCAGCAGATGGTAGAACTTTCCTAAATAAACTGCAAGATGAAAATTGGTACAACCAATGAGTAGCAGAATATCATGTGTACTACAAATATAGTATCAAGTAATAAACCACAAGGGAAACTGACTTGGTAAATTTTAAACAATTTGGGGTTGAACAAAGAAGAATTGACTAGAGTGGGATTTGAACCAGAGGCCTACAGATTAACATGCCAGCGCTCTACCAACTGAGCTATCTAGCCCTATGTTTGCGGTCTCCCTATTCAGTTTTTCTTTGCTCAACCCTAATAACAAATATGACACACACCTTTTAAAAGTTATTATCTTCTCTTGCCTTTCACAGGCAGAGATCTGGATGCAATCGCCCGTACTCGTCTATGGGAGTTAGGATTGGACTTTGAGCATGAGACTGGTAATGGTGTAGGACACTATCTCAGTATACATGAGGGCCCTGTTAGTTTCCGCCATGGCTACAACTCACAAGATCAAGCATTTCTACCAGGAATGTTCGTCTCTAATGGTAGGTAGATTTATTTCTTATGAATACTCTAGGACCAAGCAAGTATCCTTTTGAAAGGTCAATGTGGCAAATTCAACAGGTTTTGTTGCACTGCTAAAATATAGGATTGGAATTGCCTCTAGCTACCGGGCAATCTCAGTGGTCTAGTTGGTAAGACATCTGCTCTAGAATGGCAAAGGTCTGGGTTTGAATCCCACATGCCTGTGGATTTTTTTACATGATTCGGAAAAGTGCTGAGTGTACAGTGCTTTACAGTCAAAGTCTGATTATTGATACTTTTCTTGCATAAATCCACATCAAAAACTAGCTCAATGCAACTCCTATGTGCCTCTTGTAATCATTTGAGCCAGTTTGTGTGAAGTGAGCGTGGCTTACAGTGGACTTACATCACACTATGAACAGGATATTTGCATCACTGTAATATCTTGTTTCCATATTTAGGGGCCAAACATCTAACCAAGATATATTTTATTGGTTTTGTGTCTCAACAATGTGCTAGTGCAAAGTGTCTCAGATTTTTGCACTATTATCTTTGGTTTTTATCCAGATTAAAGGCCCTGTGTTTTATCAGATGTTTGATGTTTACATTACAGGGCCAGGTTATTACCATGAGGATGATGAGGATCTGAGAGATCAATTTGGACTTCGCATTTCGAGCGTCATGCAGGTCAAAGAAATTAAATTGGAGGTAAAGCAACATCTAAAACATTTTTCTATAGTATTTCTGCTTCCAAGCTTATGTTTTTTTGGTGTTTGATAAATTGGGCCTATTTTTATTGTAACCATAATTTACAAACCATTACCATGTCATAACTTGACTGCCAGTTGCTACTTATGTACTTGGCTGTCAGTAGCTTCCTATGTACTAGATTACCGGTAGCTTGTACGCACTTAGCTGTTTGTAACTTGCTATTAACTTGGCTGACAATAGCTTTCTATGAACTTGGCTGCCAGTAGCTTCCTATGAACTTGGCTGCCAGTAGCTTCCTGTGAACTTGGCTGCCAGTAGCTTCCTATGAACTTGGCTGCCAGCTAGCTTCCTATGTACTAGATTACGTAGCTTGTACGCACTTAGCTGTTTGTAACTTGCTATTAACTGGCTGACAATAGCTTTCTATGAACTGGCTGCCAGTAGCTCCTATAACTTGGCTGCCAGTACTTCCTGTGAACTGGCTGCCAGTAGCTTCCTATGAACTTGCTGCAGCTACTTCCTATGACTTGGCTGCCAGCTAGCTTCCGATGAAATTGGCTGCCAGTAGCTTCCTATGAACTTGGCTGCCAGTAGCTTCCTATAAACATGGCTGCCAGTAGCTTCTCATGAACTCGGCTGTCAGTGGCTTCCTATGATCTTGGCTTCCAGTAGTTTCTTATAAACTTAACTGCCACTAGTTTCATATAAACTTGACTACCAGTAGCCTCTTAATAAACTTGACTGCCAGTAGTTTCTTTTAAACTTGACTGACAGTAGCTTCTTATAAAATTTACTTCCAGTTGCTTCTTATAAACTTGATTGCCAGTAGATTTTTATGAACTTGACTGCCAATAAACTTACTGTGAACTTAGCTGTCAGTAGCTTCCTATGGATCCTTCAGTAACAGATTTCTATCTCTCCCATAGAATCGTTTTGAGGACTACACCTTCATGAACTTTGTACCAGCAACCCTTGTTCCATTTGAGCCACGGTTAATCTATTTCTCAAAGCTTAGCCCACGCCAGGTAAGAAGGCCTCATTACCATGACAACTTTCAATTCATCTCTATAGACTAAGAATTAGAGCTCTATGTTATTTAGCCCTTTTTAGATCGGTATTTGCATGAACCAGTGAATTGAAATACTGAATGTTAAAAAATATATATATACTCTGACTTAAAACTTACATGGATATTTGGTGCCTTTTTGCTAGCTTTCCTTTGTATTATTGGTTTTATCTTTTTGTCAGTTTGGTTATTCTAAATTTGAGTGTTTTTGTCAGGACTGTTTGAATCAAGGCCATTTTTAATTTCTCCAGTGAGGGATAATGAAGTCTTATTTTATCTCATCTAATCTTATTGAATCTTCCTTCAATCTGCAATGCTGTGCTTATTTGTACTACAAAAAAAACATGGTTGTTTTTGTTTATGAGATTTTGTAACTTTTGACCTCTGATACTGACTTTTCTGATGACCCTTGCAATCTGTACATTAGAATATGCCTAACTTACACAAAGTATGTATGAATAAGTACATTTTGAGGAATCTTAACTGAAAATGTACAACTAATTAAATGAGTAACAAGAGTTATACTTTGGTCAATAACTCTGAGTCATGATAACAACATAATACATGGTGTAATGTAATCGTTTACCATGATTTGATTTGTTTTTTAGATTGACTGGCTAAACAGCTATAATCTCCGTGTCCGCTCATCGATCGAGCCCCTCCTCAGAACCACATCGGCCAGAAAGTGGCTGGAGACCAAGACTAGGAAGATTGAGTACAACTTTAAGATTACTGGCGGCAGGGGATGCATGACCGCAGTGGTAAGCACAACACTGGTTATGTTATCAGCACTTACAAGCTATGTGTTGCAGCACTAGAAAGTTTTTCGCGACGGAAGCAATCAGAGAAGCCATCGTAGTTTTTTGTATTTGTAATTAAGCAATGAGGGAATCATCACGTTGACCTATCGACTGATGTGAATGGTTTTGTATGATAAAGGTACGGTACTACGTGACACTACATTGCCTCATAATGTGGTGAATACATCTAAACAGTACTGCTATCTCCCTGTATGTAGTTTGTCCGTCAGACAAAAACAGAGAGTCGTGTTGTTTTTAAGGGTTAGACTACATGTGTTGTGTAAATACTACAATAAGTAGGAGGGTTAATGAGGAGTATTCAATTAAAAATTGGCCTTACATGGATCAAAATGACACAAAGAACCAATCATATTTTTCTTGGTCTAGTGTTTTAGAGAGATTTTGTACTGCTGTTTTCAGTTTTATGTGAAGTTTAAAAAAAAAGCCTTGTCTGTAAATATTTGAGTTTGCACAAATGCTAAACTATAAAAAATTCTGTTTGTCAAAATCATGTATTCATATTTGTAATTAAAATAAATATTTGTAATTCCATAAAAATAATTCAGGTGCATCAAAACTGATATTCATGTTTACATTTAAAGTTGAACATATGATGAGTGGTGTGTTTTTTTATCAAGAATGCCAATGTTTTCTCAAAATTGAAATACAAGTTTTAAAAAGTTTGGTTTGTTATGATTTTTGTGATTGGCAAAAAGGTTATTGAACAAACAGCAGTTTGACAGCGATTGGGTGCCTCTCATAAGTCATGGAGAATACCATTTGTGGTGGCTTGGAAAAAACACGCAATAAGAGTAAAATGTATACAGACCCGCATGTGCGACTGCAACTTGTTGAAAAACAAAGCAAACAAAAAGGTTCAATTACTCCAACAAGTTTGCCAGAAAGCTAATATGAATTTGGTGATAAAAAAATGAGGTACAGAAAGCAGATGACCATTATCCCTGCCTCATCTTTACCAATCATGTACAAGTATTTCACTTTGTAATTGGCATTAATTCCAGATGATGTTTTATGACAAACTAAACTCACTTAATTTACGTTTTTTTTCCTTCCAATGGTTGTTGAATCTTGTGAATTTGATTTATATTGCTAATAATGAAATAGTAAGCAATTGAATGAGAAATTAGCCTCATATCTTGGACACCAAAGATGATGTTTAAAGTTAAGTATGTGCTCGCTTTTTTAGTTGTAGCTTTTGATAGTTTGCATAAGGTTTGTTGAATGTGTCAAAGATTTGTTTAGTGTTATGCGCAGTTTCTTTCTCCATAATTCAGTGCTATAATGTCCATTGTGACAACCTCAAGCTAATGGTAGCTCAGTGACCAAGTGTTTAAAGACATCTCCATGCATTGCGATTGGCATTCTAAAGGGAGGGTATACCTTTGGTAATTACTCCAAAAATTAGTGACCATAAAAACTTACTTGGTAAGAAGCACTGCATCTGTTGAAAGTGTGGAACACTTCTAAGGAATGTGGTTTTAGAGAAAGAGATTCAAAAACAATTTAGATCTGAGAAATGTTTCATACATGAAACTTTTCTCAGAATGTGTATTTCAACTATGAACTATTCTTCATGCATGGACAAAACTGCTCCAGATTTTTGGTGATATATCAAAAACGCTACCACCTTTTGAAATGAAACTTTCACGGATTAGATATATTGTATACATTTATATAGGATTAAAACGAACGGTTCCAAAAACCAAAGGTATAACTTTACCTTAAGTACCAATTCAAACAAAACCATGTGATCCTATAAAATAAATGTTCTAATTAATGGTCCAGGTATAGGTGACTATTCAAGTCTACAGAGTTGAGTTACCACATGCTTTGGGGTTGTATTTGATTGTGGAAGATTACTAAAAAAGATCTACCTTAAGGTTAAAGAATCTGTACGCAGTGGGTAATTATTTTTCTGTTTTGCAGAAGCATTGTGCTGTACAATAGCAACGTATAAGAATCTTTGTACAATAATTTGTGTCTTGACTATCAAGCTCAATTTATGGTGATGGTTTTTTTAAATTTTTCATGGAAGAATTATTTTTACAATTTAAATCAGTAAATTAATGAGAAAATAGAATTAGCTGTTGCAAACTGCCTACCAACCAAAAGGACCTATGGTATAAATGCAATGGTATCTTTTGTCAGATTTTGCTAAGTGAGTCCTTTTTAAATGTAATTTTAAGTCAAATCTTGTATTTTTTTAAATTTCAAAACTTGAAATAGATACTGATATCTGTATATATCGTAATGTCAATGTTTTTTTTAAAACTATTTTTAATTCTTAGGATCCTACAAAAATTTGTATGAAATTAATTGCTGCTTATTGAAACTACATTGTATAACTAAAAGAAGGGTTTATCAAACTTAAATCAAAATGCTGTTACCAATTTAAAATTTTTGGGATAACTAGCACCTTGGAATTATTTCCCCAAACTTGTGAAATCTTTGTGATGATCTGATGCACAATGAAATATGAAGGTGACTGAAGTTTTAAAGTGTGACAAATGCTTCAATCAGGTTGCAGTGATTGCTTTCAAGCATACTGTCTGATGTACCATTCTTATTCCACAGTTATTCAGAACATTTTATAACTGTTGAGAAATGTTTCAAAGGTTCTAGAATAACAGCACAATTAGAATGAGATGTATCAACCACCCTACACCTCTATGGCACTTAAGACATCTTTGTCATATTCCCTATGTACGATTGAGGATGATCAAACTTATTCACACATTGTAAAAAGAAGCCAGACTATTTTTGTTCTCTTATGCCACAGTGATCTTCAAAACTATACAGTTTTGCAACTTGAACATTCCAGTATTTTTTCCCAATAAGTAATTGATTGATTGATGCTATGTCTTTAACAGCATCTAATGGTACTGAGGGGAGGGTTTAATTAAAATGTAAAATTTGAACATGTTGTGGCAGAGTTCTGATGGCTATGGTCATGATAGTGTGGGTTAGAATCCTGGTCGACATTGTGTCTTTGGGCAAGACACTGTACTATAATTGCTTCTCATCACCCAGGAGTAAATGGGTACCTGCGAGGGTAGAGATTGTTGATGTGAATGATTAGCAACCTGTGCGCCCATTAGGCTGCTGGTGCTGCATACTCTAAAGGAGTTGAGATGGTTTCAGGATAGCTTCAGCCAATTAAACAAGGGTAGAACAAGGGCAAGGTGCTTTGACACAATGTTTAAAAGCACCTAATAAATGCCTCTTATGATTATATTATAATTACTTACAGGAGATTTTTGGACACAATTAAAAGACGAAACATCCAATACTTTATTATGATTTTGTGCAATTTATTTCTTAAAATTTTACAAAATTCAATGAAAAGATCTTCTGTACAACATTATGTTCTTCCAATAGATGTAGTGTATCTTCTAGTACTGTTGTAGTATATCTTTTTCTGTGTACTTCTTGTATTACACTGTTAATATTACTCATTAGTTATTTCTCAACAAGTTCATTAAAATCAATTTTTAAAGGGAAGATATAACATTGATTTTTAGAAGCCTACTTTAAATCCAATCCTTCAGTTTTCTACACAAATATGAAACTAAACAACGCACTGGTTCGATCATATCTTACTTTGTTAGTATTTTCTTTGAGCACAAAAGCAACTGTTTCAAACTTTGTAATTTGAACTTCCATTTTTCCATGTTTATAGTTTCCCTTTACGCTAACTCTAACATTAAAATTCAATCGTACGGAAATATTGAAATGTTTAACTCTAAAATCTTGATAATTCCTATAGTTCAGCAATTCTCCTTGTACACTCAAAAAAAAGATTTAGTTAGAATGTTCTAAACCAAATGAAAAGTAACACAAAAAAAGTTGTAAAAGTACCTCATTCTTTTCAATTTAAATTCAGTTTACAGATGATTGCCACTCAAGTGGGAAATATTTTTAATCCTTGTTTATGTCTCTGCCCAAAATGTCAAATGACAAAGGCTTCATACGACAAATATGTTTTCTCAGCAGTGTGTTCACATAATATGTACATGATTTTGTGAATTTGTTCAAGTTTTAAATCAAGTTCTATGGAATAAGGTTATTGGTGATTGGGTTTGGTGAAGGTATGATGCTACGGCCATTCACAACTAAACTAAGTTACTCTTCTGTTTAATACAATATCTGGAGTAAATTCGCTACATTTTATTTCACTCTGTGACAGTAATGAATGTCTTTCCCCAAACTCTTGGCTCTGGCTTGTGACATCACTAGCCACTTTGAAGTCTGTGCCTAAAGCATTGTTAATTGACTCAAGCCCAATTTAGTAGAGCTCCTTAAGCACAAAAGGAGCTAATCTCAGCAAAACTATGCTTACCAGAATAAGGTAAACTGCAAAAATACTATGTCTCTGTGACTGGTTTCCTGCTTAGTCTTGCCAAGCAGGTAATTGTTAAACAAAATTTTCTACTTAAGCAGCTCTATAACTTGGCCCAGGTCTAAGTCAAAGCCCTTTAATATAAGGCATTTTTATTCCGTTCCTCGGTTCTGTTTAACATCTAATATGTGATAATTTCATTACAGTTGATGTTTTGATTAGTTCCCTGAAAATTCTACCCTCTTAAACTAAAATCATTTGTGTTGATCGGTAATTCATTTTACCACAGAGAGTAATTTCTCTATGATTACACTTACACTGATAACACATTGAAGGCAGATACACTTTTGGTAATTGTCAAATACAAGTATCCTCACTTGGTGTATCCCAAAATGTGCATAATATAACACACCTGTGAAAAGTTGGGCTCAATTGGTCATCGAAGTTGCAAGAAAATAATGAAAGAAAAAACACCCGTGCTGCATAGAATTGTGTGCTTTCAGATGCCTGAAAAAGGGCTTCATGCCTGAAGCCTTTCTCAGATTCAAAAATTTTGGGGTGAAAATTACCTCTTTTGTTTCCTAACGAAAGACCTAAGTCGTTTCTCACAATGTTTTATATTATCAACAGCTCTTCAGTGCTCCTTACCAAGTAAGTGTTTATGGTCAGTAACTTGTAGAGTAGTTACCAAAAGTTTACCTTGGAATGCCTTTAAGGTATTGTGTTACATGAAGGTCATGACATGCATGCCTTGTTCTTGCACCTTGGCTCTTGCTTTAAAAGTGTTTCTGTTGGCAGTCTAAGGTTTACACTTTACAAAAGAAAAGTTTACAAAGTTTGTGTGCCCAAAAAGGCTTTCAATAACTGATCTAAATCATAGTATAATGTACCCCCCAGAAGTATTAATGATGTTCGAGACAGTTTGTTTACTTTACAAGAAAGAGTACAGTGCACTGAACAGCATAACTAAGATGGTTACCACACAGGGTGCTTTCATCTCTCCACTGCTTACCACCCCAGGAAGTTCAACTTCAAAGGTGTACTTAACAGGGTTCGTGTTTTTCATCATCCATGCCTTGCCTTCTGCAGAGAGCATTGGTTGGGACCCTATCTCATCACGGATCCTTTGGTTATACTCGTTGTACCATTTCAACTGGGGAGGTAAAGAATACTCAATGCATTACTGTTCAGGAATATATTTTGTTTTTTACAAGTGAATCAAAATTATCCAGATTTCGAGCAACATCCATACTTCTAATAAAGCATAATGCTAATCTGCTTTTCAACTTTGAAATCAAGATGTGCATACAATTTTCTACATAAGTGTAGTGATTTGTTTGCTCTTACCTGTTTGTTGTTGAACAATGTGAAGTCAATCAGTTTTTCCTCAAATGGCACGAGGGAGATCATCTTGAATGTCATGTAGTTGTAGTTATTGAAGTCATGCTGAGATAGAAGGCAATTGAAATCATAGTCATTGTTAGGTTTTTTTTCTTTATAGATTAAAAAACCAGGTTCCTCACATTACCCTTGCAGCAGTTTGCACTCAAAGCACCCAAGGACAACATGAAGTAAGTACCTTTTGTTTCTTCTACACCCAAACAGATGTTAATTTCATGTTTTTTTCTAATGATAAATCAAGTTGTAGCATGTCATGGCTGAGTGGTCTAGAACATCAAACTCTAGTTCTGGGCCCAATTTCATAGAGCTGCTTAAGCAGAAAATATTGCTTAACAATTTTCTGCTAAGCAGAAATCAGCAGGATACCAGTCACAAACTGTACATGGGACATGGTATTTTGGCTGGTATCCTTATTCCGGTAAGCATAATTTTGTTGTGCTTAGCTACTGTTTGTGCTTAAGCAGCTCTATGAAATTGGGCTTTGATGGCTAAGTCATCAGAGTGTTGGTTCGAATCCCGGTTGTGACACTTGTGTTCTTCAGGCACGACACTTGACTAAAATTGCTTCTAATCACCCAGGACTAAATGGGTACCTGCAAGGGTAGAGATTGTTGATGTGAATGAACCTGTGCGCAAATTTGGCTGCCGGTGTTGCATACAAAGGAATTGAAACTGACTCAGGAATGCACTGGGTCCCAATGAACAAGGGTAGTAATAGTGTTGGGCACTTTGAAACGATGTTTAAAGGTGCCCTATAAATGCCTTATTATTATAATTAAATTTTAAGTTGTTTCTTTTTTCGGCCCTAAACCAAAATGCTCAAAAGCTGGTTCTGTGAGATAATAGGGAGGTTTAGCTGCACGTTACGCGAGCAAAAACGTGAACGTAAACGTCAGAAAATTGTGTCATTTCTAGGTGACGTCACCACTTTGGGCTTGTTTCATGCTCACGTATGACGTCTGCACGTACGTACCTGACATGAGAAATGGTAACTTCACGTATGCTTAAAACGTGAGATTTTTACAACAAATTTTTTTCACGTTCACGTTCACGTTTTTGATCACGTAACGTGCAGCTAAACCTCCCTAATGATGAACTTTTATAGTTGTCTCTTACCGCAACAGTTGCTGGAATACTTCTCATGACATTCTCAATACGTATTCCAAAAGAACCATCCTCATAATATCCGGGCTCTGCCAAATTAAACCAACAATGATTCTATTAATGTAACATTTGGATAGAGTTTCAAAGTTGTTCGAGTTCAGGTGTAGCATCAGTTGAGACAAAAACAAACTACATGCAACATTTAATAATTTAGGAATGGTATATAGAGTTTTCTGTTAAAAGGTTCTGTCAAAGTTGAGGTCGATTTTAAGAAATGTGAAGTGATTTTACAAAAACCTTTCAACTTTCAACATTTTTTGTTCAACAAAACCCGCATAATTAACTAAAGGTTCCGAGGATTTAGCTTTCTTGCATGTATCAAAGAAAGTTAGATTTCTTATTTGCCATCAACCAATGCTATACCTTACCCCAAATCCAAATTAACCAAAGAGTTTGTTTTAAATATTGAAGAAAGCTGCTTTTTTAGCAGATTCCTATTTTTTTGTGGTAATTTCAACCATGAAGTTTAATAGTTTTTCACAATATAATTTTCTTTTTACATTTTCAAGTGGAATAAGTTTGTCCTGGAATCTATGCTTTCACAATTCTTGTGATGAACTCAAATTTTGGTATTCGGAGTTTAAACCTCCTTTAGTGCCAAATAATTTCTCATAAATAAATTCTTAGCATTGCAAAGTATTGTTTTGTGGTTTATTAATTTTTGCCAAACAATTTTGGCCAGTCACCCTGAGACCCACACAAAGTCCCAGCCCTACATTTCCTGTAAAAAGTACCTGAATGGTTGATTTTTAGATTTCAATAACTTTGTAATCTTTAGTTATTCATCTGCTCACACTTTCACAGGTGTAGGATTTCTCAGGATTTGATCTGATTTCATTATTTTCTCAAAATCTCCTTGAGCTTCTAAATTTTCTTGAAAAAGTAAAGCAGTCACAAAGGGAAACCTGTAGGTTTGTTGTTCTGGTGATGCACAGAGTATGTAAACCTCATGAATTGCAAAAGTGGGAGGTTGTGGGTCTAGAATAAGGGGGAGCCCAGGTCCATGCAGAAGCTGTTTTCAGGAATTTTCAAATTGTCAAATTTCATCCCTGCTATAAATATAACCAGTTCAGGACAAAGATGGTTATAAACCCCTTTTGAACATTGTTTGAAAAGAGTTGAGGTCGAAATGAGTAGAGAATAAAGTCAAATATCCTCTGAGGTTGTGAAATGAAGCCCAAAGTTTCCAGCATTTTGATTGTTCTCCTATAAACCATTCACCGGAAAGTAATAAACTACAACCTTGTGGTTTATTGCTTGAGATTTGGAACAAAAAGTTGCGTCCCCTTAAGGTGATCCCTCTGCTTCGCTTCCCACGGGTTGTTTTGTAAACTTGGGTTTGATCCCTCGGTATGCGACAGTTACAGGTTGAATGGCTTCTGACTGGCAGCCCGAACAAAGTTATTGACAATATAGGGAGACCGCCAACATTAGGGCTATATGGCTCAGTCGGTAGAGTGCCAGCACATTAATCTGGAGGTCGCAAGTTCAAGTCCCGCTCTTGTCAATTTTTCTTTGTTCAACCCTAACTTGTTCTATTCTATGTGTACTTTCACTTTTTTCACAAAATGCTTCTTTTCTCATTTTGACTTGTTAATGATTCAGTGTCTTAATCCCCCTCACAGGATATCATTGAGAAAAGTTACCCATTTAAAAGCTAAAGAACTGGAGATCTTGAAAATATCAAAAACTTCAAAATTTAAACTTTGTCCGGGTTTCATGGTGACAGATCAGAATTTATAGACAGATGTAAAGCTGTAAATCATTAATTATTACAAGGTGTTTAAGCTTGTGGTATCAAATAACTTGCAGTGAATTCAAACAACAGTTTTAGGTTTATGAATGAAGTACATGAATGAAGAGTGATGTGCAAGAAATGATCTCAGAAAATGCGATGATTGAAGTGTTTTATTTTGGAAATTGACAGAAGTGACCAAACAAAGTAAAATGTTGGTGATCAAGAATAGAGTGTTAGTTGTGCAGTAAACAAACCTGTCTCAAATTATCATTTATATCTAAGAGCAAACCATGAAGTCAATTTTGTTTCTCTTTTGTTTTCACTTTGAAAAAGATGCAGTAAAACCCACCTTAACCTATACATGTACTGTACACTAGCACTGTGCGTAATGTGTATCACATTGCACGACGCCCGTACTACTACTGTGCGCAGGTCATCCGCACTCGTATTACTGTCCGCATGCGGAGGCCGTCATAACAGAGCACACGCACACTGACTGCACAGTGCAGTGTGTACAGTACTCACAGACACATGCACACAGCTCGGGTGGGTAGCGTCGCGCAAAGAAAAGTATCAATAAAGTATTAATAAATAAAAAGAAACTTGATCAAGGCTACTCCAGATGCAGTAGAGTTGAAAAACATTAAAATGTTGAAAGGTTATCCTTAATAACATGCTCAAGATTCTCAGGAAGATTAGTACCCTTTAAAATTTCATTTGTTATTATTAGTTGAATAATATAGAAAATTTGTTCTAAATTTATTTCCCCAACGTATTTTTTTTTGCAGATTCAACATCATTTCCACAATTGAAAGATTCAAGAGTTCACAGCTGGTGATGTCCAATAAGGTAAGAGAAACTTCCAAAATATTACAAGAGCGCCGGTTTGACTTTTTCCACAAACATCACACAACTTGCCTCCTAATGAAGCAAAGCAATTTTTGCTAGTGGCATTTGGGAGAAGATTAGCTTACCTGTTGAGCATGCTGACCTTTGAGCTGACTTTTGACCTTGATTGTGATAACTATGGATAGATATCTTGTTTACCCAGAAAGTTTTTGTTTGCATCCTACCTTAGAGGAAGGACTTTTCCTTCTCACACAAGCAACAAGGCTCAATCCATGAGCTTTCATGGGATTACAAATAAATCCTCTAGCAAAGATGCAAAAAAAAAAAAAACAGCACAAAATACTATTTTTCTATTTCAATTATCTTAACACTTCATCCTTATTCTGTGTTTTTATTGGTTTTTGAAAGGAAGATTATTGTATGACTTTAAAAAAGATCAAGTTTTAGAATGGTACATTCTTCAAAGGTTGAAATGAACATTAGTCTCTGTAAATGTCGCTGTGTGCTGGTAAACATTGACAGTTTAGTTCGGTGGTTTTACAACCTTTAAAGGAAGGGTCATAGATTGGTTTTTGTCACCATAACGCTGATTTATTGGCAAAATTATCAAGAAAGATACATCAAAAGTCACATGTGAAAGTTTTTTCACAAGAGCGTGAATGCATCCATGTTCAGCGAGGTGTCAGCGGGTACCAACCGCATCTCTTGCCGCAGCATTAGCGATTGGACAGCAACCCTCGCAAACCTGAAAACGATTCATGCATAAGTCATTTCTCAGATTCAAATGTTTTGGGGTGAAAAATTATCGAAACCATATAGCTTCCTTTCTCAAAATATTGTATACTATCAACAGCTGTAGTGCTTCTTGTTAAGTAAGTTTTTATGGCCATTAGTTTCTGGAGTACTTACCAAAGTATGACCCTACCTTTAAGCTTTAGAATGTTATATTCTTGAAAGATTGAAATATAAATTAGTCTTGGTGAATGTTGATGTGTGCTGGTAAACAGTGACAATTTTTTATATTTTTATTTTTTTATCTTTAAATGAGTGACGTAAGCATGTACATGTGTGAATAACTTTCATGATGCAGGAGTGGGATAGGTAAATATACCCCACAACAATCAGAAACAAGGATTCTTGCTCACTGGATGAAATCATGATTATTGGACTTGGAGAGTTGGGATTTTCCAAACATTAAGACCCAATATTTTTCAAAGTAAAACGACATCAAGTTTATTTTCAAAGTATCGATAAACGGTGTTGATCCATATTGACAATGTATTGAAGATGATTTGACATCGATATTGATAATGTTGTTTATAGTGATAATTTATTTTGGATCGTGTATCAAATGTACACAAGGAATGAATTGAAATGACTGTATGTTTCATTAGTATGACATGTGTTTACCCTTGGAGATATTGATTAAAATAGTAAAGTATAAGCACAATATCTCAGGCCTTGAACTCTTGAAAGGGCACAGCAAATTTGCCCAAAGGGGCACCACAGCAAGAGCACAGGGCACCACAGCAATTGCTGTGGTTGCCGTGGGTTAATTCAAGGCCTGATATCCTCTGAATAATATCAAAGAGTAACACTGTACATAACCGGGCATCTTGTAGAGGCAAAGTTGTCAGTACTTTGATTGTGAAATGTATGTTTTACATTGTAATTTCAGAAGTACTGAAAATTGTTCTGTGGCATTTGCACACAATTCTTTGTTATATCTTCTTTTTTTTCTTCTCACAAATCTGTGCACACTTTTTGCCTGTTAACCTGTTACCCAGTCATATCATCTTGTAGTAGATAAGTGATGTTGTGAGTTATACTAGACCACATTCAGAACTTGGTTTTCATATTGATCTTGTCCAATTATTCTCAAATAGTTGTTTGGTGAAGCAGAATTTGTGTCATTTGAACATTTATACATACGTTGATTACAGGAACTACATAAGTAACTATCGTCGATTTACTATCGGTTATAGCAAACCTCAACATTAATTCAGTTCAAAACAGGTCATTTAGAAAACCAGATTTTTAAAGATATGTGGTCAATATAACAGGAAGAACAGTACAATTGTCCATTTGATTGTCTAAAATTAAAACATGTACCAAATCTTTTTTCGGGAGGGGATAAGTGGTATTGAGCAGTATGCTGTAAGTGAGCTTTTTTTAAAAAATACCCCCCAATAAAAAGAATCAACTAGATTTGTAGTGTAAAGGCCATCACTGTCTACTGCTCTAAAAAAACATATCTTCAGTTCTGATTTGTTACCTGGTATCCATTATGCCAGATTTAATGCCCTGTTTAAGTCATCAACTCGATCGTGGGGCACTTGCTAGGAGTTTATAACAAAGGTTAGCTCTTTGGGGATAGAATTGTTTGTAAAATTTGTTGTGTTGGCTTACCGTTGGATTGAATGAAGTTTGAACGGAAAGATGACAGGGCTACAAATATTCATTGTAAAAAGCAGAGAGGGAAAAACACACAAAAAAGAGAAATTGAAAGTGAGAAATGTTGTTTGCACTATTAGGCAACCCAGCTTGATGGTTATTGTTGAGGAACTTCTTCAACCTGCATATAGAAGGAGTTAACAGAACTTACCTTTTAGTATGGGTTCTAAGGCAACCTTACTTGTGCATTTCTAGTTATTATCTGCGTTCCTATTCTATAAATTAGGGATTAGGAACTTACCTACTTCTATTGCTGTAGCAAGCCAAGAGCTGATTATAACATTTTGGTGCTGTAATGAATGATTATGAGGCCTTAAAGAAATTTTGTGTTAAAAATTTAATTGAAAGTTGTTCAAGCAGGCTGAATCACAAGCTCTAAAATAAGCATTCACAGTGTGAGATGATTCAAGGATGGAGATGCTTGTTAAATTTTTAAGAGCAGCTGTGAAGGCTTTAAGATTTTCTAATGTGAGCGGCAGCAATGCATTTCAATCTCAAGCCATACATACCATCTGAAATAAAGGCGTTTAAACGGAAACTTTCTGCACCCCCATAGTCATGAATATTTATTGGATCTGATTTAGATATCAGGTGATGAGAGAATAAGTCCGAGGTTGTCAAGTTACAAATACGTTTGAATACAATTTGAATAGATTAGAAATCTCTGCATACTGATTCATGTATTTTTTCAGATGAGACGCCTAAAAGTTGAACCTTGAACCTCGACTTTTGACCTGTTGTGTTAGTATGATAGGATGAAAAAATGAGGTGTAGGAATACATAGGGGATAGCAGTCAGGAGCCAAGATGCTAATATTGTGTATCAACGTAAAAGGCTCTCTTTAACAGAAACCCTTAGTTAGAATTGAGGCAACCCCATTCAGCCTCTTGATGGTACTGTTCATGGACTTCTACAACCTGCTAACATGCCTTTTAGTTTGGGTTCTATGGCATCTTACTTGTGACCTGCATTTCTGGTCTGGATATTAGGGATTTAAGAAAGCTCTGAGAGTGAAATCTGATTGCTGTATCATGCCAAGAAAAGGCTATGAACTTTTGGTGTTGTAATAAATGACCCCAAAGATATGTTTGGGTTGAAATTAAAGAGAATGGAAGACTGGTATAATGATACCATGAGAGATTTACTCCTCTCAACCCAGAAGTGCATAGGCATCTTTGAGGATAAATGCTGTTCAAATGGTTTGGTATTTACCAGGATAGTAATCGTTATTGTGATTGATTGCTGGGGCGGGTTTGCCTCTCTCCACCTTGGAGTAAACTTTCAACTGATAATATTTAGTGAGCAGTATCTTCAAGGATATAGATATTTTGTTTGATTGAGTGCTGATATGATAAAGAAAGTTTGCTTCTCTTTCCACAGGAGTGCTCTTTTATCGTTGTGGATCAACTTTGCGTGTGTGATTGAGTGAGTGTAGGTACAACTTGCTTCCCTCCACCTAGGAGTGCATTAGTATCTGTGAGGATAGAAACTGCTGATATGATTGAAGGTGAGGACAATTTTCTTCTCTGCCCCAAGGAGTACATTTTTTACTTTAAGACTAGATACATGTATGTAATTGGGGGTTACATTGAGAATAATTGCTTCCCTCCAACCAGGAGCGGTGTCTGTAAGTGTATATGGAAACTTCTCGTCTGATTGATTGATACTTTGGGTGTGTAACCCTAAGAAGTTATTTTCATCTGAAATACTTTCTTCTTGTAGCCCCTTACCAAGAGTGGCTTTTAGCCTTGTATGAAGTGAACTTTCATATAACAAAATATATGCATATTTTTTTATGAGATTGGTCAAACAACCCAGAAGTTATTGCCCTCAAAAGCCTTTAAATGAAAAGAGTGTGTTTCAAGCGTGTTGAATCAGAGGATAAAAGAGGATATTGAGAGGATTAAAGAGCATCTGTAAATGCGTTAAGAACTATGTGAGCCACAGCAGTGCATTTCAGTCTCTATTTAGTCATTTTAGTCATACATACCATTTGAAAGAAACACATTTGAACGTAAACTCTGTTCACCCTCATAGTCGGCAACATTTATGGGATCTGATGTGAAAATCAGTTGATAATTAAAATATCAGGAACAAAACCCTCCATTTACTGATTCGTGAAGCTCTTCACATGACAGACCTTAAAATTGAACCTTGAACCTTGAACTTTGTCCTGTGAAGTTAATAGTGGGATATTTGTATAAATTGAGGTGTGGTAGTTGTTGTGTATTGATAGACAAGGTGTTTTTGTTTTATGAGAACGCCTTGGTCTTGGATGTCGGCAGGCTCTGTAGGTACCATGTACCTCATTGGTTAGGTATTTGCTGCATGAGGTAGATGTTGCAGTTTGTTACTACCCCAAAAGTCAAAGGTGAATATATTTGACAATGAGGGCTCACCATATCTCTGTTTTGGGTTATTTAATTGTTACATATAAATCAGACTTTTGGGCAACTGTACAGTAGTGGGTTGTCTAATGATAGTGCCCTCTACTGCTGATGAATACACAATGTTATAGCGTCTTGACTCAAGACTAAATTGTTAGTAACAACTTTGGCGAATAAAAATAAGTAGACTGTGTCACTTACCACACAACTGTGAAAAAGAAAGTAAAAACAAAAACAAAAACGGGGTGGGCAAGAAATGCAAATGATGGATGTGCCAGTTAAAAGCATCATGCATTTTGGAGGTTATGGGTTGGTACCACTCAGACAGGCATGGGGTGGGGGCAGAAGGCGGGATGGGGTTCAACATACCATCAGATTGAAACATATTTGTCTGTAATGGTTTCTCTCCTTCCCTAACTCCAATCCTGATCCTGGCTGGACCTACATTAATAAACTTAATTAGTAGTGGGGAACACTTGGAGTTTCAGCACTTGATGCAATGATGAATATTAAAGGATAGCATTATAGTATCTTATTCATTGATTTGAAAGTGAATTGTTGACACAGTGAATTGAGTATAGATACACGAAATAACCACCTAAGACTGATATAACCATCTTTGATGTAAATGGAAAGCATGCCTTGCTACAATGGGCAGTGAGTTTTATCGATACCTCTTGTCACTAACCCCTGGTAGGGATGTACAAACAACGCTGATTGTCTCCTCATAGCGACTCATTTGCGTGCACACCTGTTAAAAACTTTCAAGCACCTGTATGGCACTTATTGGAAGCTGAGTACACACTAGCTTGTCAAAATGCAAATCTCATTTCAAATAGATCATGTTTATACACAACCACCCTTAACTGCATACAGTTAGACATGTCACAAGATCAAAGAAGAATGACAGGCGACAAGTTGCTTTTTGATTTGATGCCTTTTTTGGGGACTACCACAGCTGTGGTACAGTGGATCGACTACAGGCCTATTTTAAATGTGCCATATATTCACACATTGAAATTAATACCAGGAGTTAGGAGGAAGCAAGGCATGCTGGAATAATGCTGGGGGGGAAAATGGCGCAGCGAGATTGATCAACCCTGAGAACGAGGTTGAATGAAAAAGTACTGTTCCATTATGTGGGTTGAATGCCAGTCTTGATGGTTGTTAGCTTGCTATACTTGGGCTAATCATAGCAAATGTAATGTCATAATACAAATCACTATCCTTTTGGTTAGTCTGATGTTTGGGAGCATGTATGTATACATGTTTGAACATGTATGTATACCATTTATTTACACTGCACTACCGGCTTCAAAACGCCATCACTTACTAACAGGATAGTTATTTTCTAACCCCTAAAAAAGATGCTCATGTAGTATGATGACATAATGGCTTTCTACACTCATTGCTTATTCCACGAGACCAATTCTGATGTACCTGTCAAATCAGATTGGCTTTAATTTGCAATGAAACATTAGGTGTTAGGTCGCATTTGCGGTTGCGGCTGTTGCTGTTGCTAAGGGTATTGCTAATTGCAGCCTATGCTCCAATGCATGTTGACGTGGTGATCCAGAGCTAGCCGTAGACAAAGCCACCAACTCAGACACTGCTTTCATAACCTGCAAGGATGGGTCTAAGCTCACTATCTGGACTTGAGACCATTGCACTCCATGGTTTCCATACATGTAGAAACTCATACAAAGTACTTAAAAATGTTAGAGACATACAGGCCTGGAATTTCATCTTTGAAGGGCAAGGCCATTTTCATTTTGAAAGGGCACTTCACAGACCCCTTGCATTGGCCACCATCGTTGATGAAATGTGTACGCGTGAAAGGCTATCATTGGCTGAGAGTTGTGCGCAGCGCGTACACGCGTGCATGTTTCCATTGTTCTTCATCAAAGATGGTGGTCAATGACGTCATGCGCAATCCATCTATTCCAAAATTTAAAAGTGTAAAGGCTTTGGAAGGGGCACCAAGGCCAAGACCTGGGCAATAGAGGCCTTGCGGCCTTCGTATAATAGACCCTTCCCATGAAATATGCAAATTGAACATCGCGCGTGCGCACTCTCCCTACTGGTGGGCAAAATTAGTGAACATCGCGCCTTTTTGCATGGGACTGATGGTGGCGTGGCGCACATGCGTTTGTGCGTCTGCCTTGTGCACAACTCTATGGCGTTTGCCAACCATCAGCGTCTGTACGCATGCGTGAATGTAATTTACATATTTCATGGGAAGGGTCTATTCCAGGCCTGGACATAAGCAACAATCTGAATAATTGCACAATGTATTTAAGGGGGAAAAAATGCCTTTTTTATTTATGATCTGAAAATGAAAGCATGAAGGACATAGGCCTACTAAAATAAAAGATGTTTAATGGAAGAAAACAATTGTAGAACAAAAAACAACAACAACAGCATCTTAATATGCCATTGATAAAAACAGATCATTCACTCATTCTGTTCAATCCTTTAAAACATTTTCAAACAAGTTTTTCTGTGTTTTATCTCAACATAGTGGTTGAATAGAACTCTTCATAAATTCAAAAAGGTACATAATATACACACAAACCTGAGGTAAATAGAATGGTTATTACCCAAATCTGGCCGTAGGGGTAAAAGTGCTATATCATTGCACTGTCCCAAATAAATTGATGCTATCAGTTCTTACCACAATTTGGTTCAAGTAACATTGAAACTGACATTATTAGAGGGCTTTCCAATGCCTTTGAATGATGTCTGGTACACTGCCTTGTTCAGTCACAATTGGTGCTCAATTTGAATTCCCCAGACTACATCCAGTGTTGCTGTGTCACATAACCAGGAGAAAGGTTTGTCTAATAGTTGCATAAAAGAGACAACAAACACCCACACACAATTCTCAATGGTATGTACTGTGGCACAAGGAGATATAGAGGTTGCGCTGCAAAAGCTTGCCCCGATTTATGTGACAATGCAACGCTGCGTTTAGTCTGAGGAATTCTAAGTCAGTGTTTACTTGTGATTGAAGAAGACATGGTACCAGGGGTCGATTTCACAAAACTCTTCCTAACTTAGGACTAGTCCTAGGCAATGCTAAGAGATAGGACTAGTCTTAAGTTAAGACCAGTTACTTAAGACTAGTCCTATCTCTTAGCATTGCCTAGGACTAGTCCTAAATTAGGAAGAGTTTTGTGAAATCGACCCCTGACATCGTTTATTTGGGAATTCCGTCTGCCAAGCTCTTTAGTTATGATGTTACTTTTTTACTTTTAGAGGGATCAATTAATGTCAAATTGTGATGCTCCAAAGTATTCACATTAAAGATAGCATTTTAATACAGTTACTTGCAATGAAAATCCACAATATTGTCTGCTTGTGTGTTTTGATTGGTCAAAAGTTTCGCCTGTATTTGCATAATGATTATTAATGTGCATTTTCTTTGTTTTGTTTTCTTTTTAGGAACCATTAGAAAAAGTCGGGACATATTCACGGAGGAAATATCACTTTCTTTCATGAAAAAAGGGTGAGTGATGTCAATGGTCTCATTTGTCATAAACACATCCCTTTTCCCTTGCTGTTCCCTTTCAATGTCAACCTTGTCCATGATTATCCAATCCCCTTTTTCTCAAGATTTGAAAAGTACTGAGTATACAATGCTTTATCATGCATGTGATGTAAAGAACAGCATCCAAAATACTGTCAATAATTGTTCCTTAATCCTCAATGCGTTTCAGTTACATTTTGGAGAGGACTTTGTCTGGAGTATTGAACTGAATATACCCATTCAAAACCAATGTTATATCTCATCATTAGTAAATTATCAGAATCCACAATAGCATTCCGCACTAATGAAGTCACAATTTTGCTCGGCAAGTACCCGGCTGTCGGACATACATTCCACCACTTACACAATCACCGCATCATCGATGCGCAAAACTTCACTGGCAGTATAGTCAGTACACGCGAGTAAACATAAAACTTGGACACATGTACGCGTGCGTATGTTCGTAAAATTTGACTGGTTTGTCCGAGATTCGGGTACTTGGCTTCTATTTTCAGCATTAGTGTGGAGTGCTATTTCCCAAGGTGACACTTGAATCCTGTTATACATAGAAACCATGAATTCTACATACCTTCATGAACATTGAGGAAATGCCCAATACCGTGTCCTGTTCCGTGGTTATAGTCCAACCCTCCTTGCCACAAATTGCCTCTTGCGTATGCATCAATATCCCGCCCTGATCATTTACACAAGATATAGTTCCAAATTATCAATTATGTGTTCATCAAAAGTCCCTTAGTTGTAATACTTGCTCCCATTTATCTCAGAACTATGAATGTCACCCTGGAACTTTAATTGCAAACTTGACTCAGTGCCTACAGTGCAATGCAATCCAGGTGCTCAAGGACAGTAGCTTTTAGGAGAGTACAGGCTTCCAAGAACACTCTGATAAATTTGCACATTTGAAATTTCTCTCATCTTAAACAAAACTGGATGATAAATCATGAATGTTGTTGTCTTTCAAAACCAAATGCCATTATTTTTTCCCTTTAAGAGAAATTAACCAGTTAACGCTGGAAGGCACAGATTTACGCAAAACTTTTTTGTTACACCCAGAATTGTTGTGGTTTTGGTATGAGGTCAACACCAATTGGCATCTTTATACGCCCAGACATTCCATTGTGTAGCATGCTATGCTTCTGTTCCCTTATTCAAAGAGGGCCAAAGGGTATTGGGATACATGCTCAAAATCTCCCATTTTCTTTGAGTTATTGTGTAATCCCTAGTTCCAGACCTTCGTCCTTTTGTTGTATAAAGGAGGATAACAAGAGATCGATAGGCTTGCCACATTGTTTACCATTGTAGTAAGCATTTGGGAATTAATTGGCCGACTCAAAAGAGAACAAAAATTCTTGGTGCATTTAAAGAGAGCATTTATTGTCTTCACTTTGTTTAGTCAGGGTATTTTAAAAACAATTTATTTCAGAAGTTCCCCCAAAATATTACTGCACAGAGCCGTGGTCATTAAACAAAAAATACTGCCCTAAAGTGGTTAAGAAATTTAACAAAATTAATGTTAACAGATTGTTTTAATCCGCATCAAGGGTAAAGTTTGCGTGAGGATAATATGTCTGTGAATGTTCATGTCAAATAATGCTGGTTGATATGAAGAATGAGGAACGTACCATACACTCCATCTCTGAACACTGCCATGACCAAGTCAATGCTTCCAAGTAGAACTCTAGTATATGATTCCTAAAGACAGAAATTAGAGAAAAAAAAGCTCATCAAGGTGCACCACAGATCTTCCATTCTCTTTGAGTTTGATAGATTTATTTCAGTGCTGCACTGCCAACTAATCCAAACAATGCAGAGGTTATGTTCTAATTCCAAGGGGATCCTCACCAATATGACTAGTGGTTTTATAGGCTAATCATTACTATCTTGATGGAGTGTGATAAACAAGCAATCTGGTGCAATTGTACATGGATTCTCAGGCAGTTGTCAGAGAGTGGGTTTGAATTCAAAGCCTTGGCAGGGGTAGCTTTAATAATAATAATAATAGTGGCTTCTACTGTAGTGCTCAAATACGTCACTCAGTGACACTCATATAATTTTTGCTGCAAGGTATAGGGAGCTACGTTTTGAAGTATGAGACCTTTTTCCTTCATGTAGCACCATGTAATGGTTAACAAGGTGCTGTGGCACAATAAGCTAATAAAACCAGGAACACCAGGGCAAACCTCTTCTCTTTACGATAAGTGCACTGAGTTTTTTTTCAAGCATTACACAACACACAGGACGTATGGCTTTACGTCCCATCCGAAGACAAAGCAATAATGGTTAAGTGTCTTGCTTAAGGACCCAAGTGTCACGACCACGACTCAAACCCACACTCTGCTGATCAGAACACCAGAGCTTGAGTGCGGTGCTCTTATCCACTCAGCCATGACACAAAGTTGACAAGTTCCAGAGTTTCTTGTACTAGTTTCACACTGAAGTTTACAGTGTATGTTAAAGAACTCGGAACCCACATCGAAAGTGCAAATATCCCGACCCCCCCCCCCTCTGTCTCTAATTGATACTGCAAGAAACTTTGTCCCCAAACTACAAGTTATGTGTATTACCAACACTTGTGAATATGTTGTTATATGTTGTTCACTTGGAAGATACTGCAGGGGCTGTTATGTGAAGTGTTTGTGAGTTTTAAATTTGGGAGTTACTCACCCTCATGAATTGGTTGGAGTACCAAAATGGAAGGTTCTGGTGATGTCGCATGTACCTTGCCTGAAATCAGAAACAGTTGCTTATAATAGGCTGGAAGAAAAATTCCAAAATAAACTTGGCTATCAAAGTGTTGTTATGTTTGCTTTCTATTCAAATTTCCAGCAAAATATTCTAGATTCAATTTACTTACAGGTATTGGCCTCCAGAATCCAAAAGGAAAGTACTGGCCTTTGTTATGGCAACATCAGTTTCTGGTGTAGATCTATAAACAAAAAATAATAGCAATAGTAATGATAATTTTGATTTTGAAATCTAGAATCAATTTACATTATCCATTGTCATGACTTTCTGCGAGAAGAGAGGAACGAAAAGTGTCTTGTATCTAGCTTCAAGAAACAGTCAACACTAAAACCACTTTAAAGTGCTATGAATGTAATACTTCACTTTTATAACACAAATATATCCTTTTACCAGCAATCAAGCATACTGTAACATTATCAACTCCTTGGTGCAGAGAAGCAATTATGGCAATGAGTTACAAAGACATAAAAGGAAATCAAAAATAACTACTTACGTGTAGTGAATGATGGCGCCATGGGGTCCAAACCCAGCGATGGTACCAAAACTTAATCCTCTGTTGTCCTCAAAATCACTATTAAATAAAGGCAAAGGGAATTTGAAAAACAATCAGACAAAAAGTTAATGTGAGTAATAAACTCCAATTATGTAAAGTGCATTATTCGGTAAGTAATGTATACTTACGCTCTTAACTCAACACATTTCTGCATAACAATCTGCTCACTGATCACACTTTTGTCTCCTACCATTGGATCCTGCAAATTAATTTGTAATTAAAAGGGTGAATAAATGGCTTTATCGAAGCACTATGCATAATCTGAAAGTGTGGGTGTTACAGCAGTATTATAGATTCAATCATACTTTATATGAATCGGAAGGTAGTACATGGTTTTGCACTGAATTTATTGCCAGATAAGTTGAAATTTACAACAGTCAGTGTGTTTTCAATAATAGCTAATAGGCCTAGTACATAAAAGTCCGATCATTTACAAAATCAGTATTACTCTTAAATCAGATATAAAAAGTGTTTTTTATCTTACCTCTAAACTGTCGATGGTTTTTTGCATCCAAGCCCCAAGATTACACAATGCGGTGGAATCCATGGCCTATTCAGAAAATATTGTAAAATATCAAAGAAAGATCGGAGTTTGTTAGTTGTAACTATTCATGATATTTGATACTTTCTAAAACTGATCATCTCCTACATTTACATGAGATTCTGGTCTTTTAACTATCAACTAATGCTTAAAGTTTGGTTATTCACGTATTCAAACCAGTTAAAAGAAATGCCTTAACTCGGCCTTACATGAGCTTCCTCCATCCCAAAGGCTTATCGTCTTTTAACTGTCGACTAAAGTGTTTAAAGTATGGTAATCCATTTACCCAAACCAGTCAAGAAATGCCTTTACTTGGTCTTACATGAGCTTTCTCCATGCCTAAAGCCTCCGTTTCACTCTTCACTGCTTTCATGAGAAGAAGCGGAGAAGTTCCTACGTAGCGCTTATCCTAAATCAACAAAATATTCACAAAAATGACATCATTTATTTAATTTGTGTTATTATGTTTTGGGGTTTTGGGTTGTTGTTGTTTTTTTTGTTTGTTTTGTTTTTTTTTGGGGGGGGGGTGGTGTCTGAGGAGGAAATGTTATGTTTATCAAATCATAATGTAGCCTTGATTAAATTGCTTTGAACCGAGGGGGAATTAAAATAAGGATCAACACAAATTAAAATTCTTTAAACACTTCAGCAAAACACTGCTCCCCATTGAAACTTACCCCCACAGCATCATAGACAGCATAACTTGCGGCATTACTAACGAGCATCTTACCACTCGATGCGTCACTCATGGTTGTTAGGTCAGGGAAAAACTCATCGTAGTCTTTGATTACGACACAAGCTGTTGATGAAATCAAATGCTGGGAAAATAAGTTGGTTCTTTCCAGATCAATCACTTCCTCTTATTAATTATACCAGAGGAGAGGGGGGGGGGGTGTGGGCCACCAACTCAGAACTCATCCCCCCCCCTCCCCCACCAAATGAGATCGAAAAATTGCACAAATGAATCATTCAATAAATTGAATAGCCCCCACCCCACCCCACCCCACCCCCCACCCAAATGTAATAAAAAATTATAATATGTATACAAAAGTTTACATTTATATGTCTTTGCCCTGACACCTCGAAATGAAAATGTCTGGTTACATAACTTTTCATTTTTTTAGAAGACTGTTTTATTTATACATGACTTCAGAGGTCTTAAAAAAATCACAAGCTTTTGTTTCTGAATTTTAGATTATTGATAATGATATCTGATAAGTATCTGTATTGATTGTTTTGATACACATTGTTGCCATGGTTTTGCCATTTTGGTGGTCCCCTTTATATTCAAGGTAATTCTGTAGGAAAGTCTCGATATAAGGTCTTGTTTGTGTTGTACTTACGTGTGGATATACAGTTGTTTGTAGTGAGGTCCAAATTGAGATGGGTTTTAACTGCATCTGGGACTCTTTTTGTTGATGTGCTGTCATAGAGATATAGGCTGCAAGAATATCAGAAAAAGTTAGTTTTTATATTTCTGTGCGTAAAGATAACTTGATCTATCATCTAGTTTTGTTTAAGATGAGACAAATTTCAAATGTGCACATTTATCAGAGTGATCTTAGATGCCTTTACTCTCCTAAAAGCTACTGTCCTTGAGCACCTGGATTGCATTGCACTGTTGGGCACTGAGTCAAGTTTGCAAATAAAGTTCCTAGATAAATGGGAGCAAGTATTACAACTAAGTGACTTTTGATGAACACATCATTGATAATTTGGAACTATATCTTGTGTATATGATCAGGGCGGGATATTGATGCATACGCAAGAGGCAATTTGTGGCAAGGAGGGTTGGACTATAACCACGGAACAGGACACGGTATTGGGCATTTCCTCAATGTTCATGAAGGTATGTAGAATTCGTGGTTTCTATGTATATAACAGGATTCAAGTGTCACTTTGGGGAATAGCACTCCACACTGATGCTGAAAATAGAATAAATATTCTTGAAAATAACTTCAACTTTAATCAAGATTTTATAGGAGCTTACATTTGTTCCGTCAAGGTTACAATGGCATAGGAGACAATCATTGGATTGTATGGGATATCATCACCACGGATGTTAAACAACCCTGAAAAACAAAGGGACAAAAAATTTACAAATTTTTCAGGTTACCTGAGAAAGACACTTTGTGGAGAATTGTTTGTCCCTTTTGTCAGTCTAGATTATTTCATATCACTCACTGCCTCAGTTTTGTGCTCAATTTATTTTGGGATCAACTAAGATACAAACTGGTCGGATAAGTTAAGAAAAGTACCTACCTGAGCTAGATTTGATATACAGAAATCACATTAAATTGGATTGAATTGTATTATTTATGAAGATTACTGGCTCCTAATATCAGATTAGCAATTCTGATAAGTGGATTTGATTATACATGGATTTGGATTATTAGTCAGAGGATTTTAGAGCAGACAGGGCCCAATTTCACTAAGCTGCTTAAGCACAAAAAATAGCTAAGCACAAAAAACAATGGAAACTCGCAGAGTAAGCACAACATTGGCCGTTAAGCAGCTCTATGAAATTGGGCGTAGGTCAGTGAATCAATTAAAATATAATCAGATCAAAGACCAATACACAAATCATAAGAAACAGTCCTGTGTTGATTTTGTTCGCATCGCCTAAATTTGGTTCACACATGCCCTCATAAATAAACAAAATCTGTGAATTACACGAAGGTCTTGGAGGCCATAGCCTCTGTTGCCCTGGTCTTTGCCTCAGTGCCCCTTCAAAAGTTTCCCATAGACTTTAAGTTTTTCCAATGGTTGTGCCACTTGCAAAATACAAATGGCCTTGCTCTCTCAAAGATAAAATCACAGGCCTGAAGAGATTGTTCAATCGTATCTTACATGCGATTTCATCAAGCTTGTTAATAACTATGCCCGTAATTGGGTCTCCTGTCATATCTTGGAGTTGTTTGCGAAGACTCTCCTGCCCTGGGGCACCATCAATGATTTTCTGCTGCCAAGTCTCACCTTTCATAAAAACAAACAAAACAAGTTTTGTCATTAAAGGTGTCATACACTTCAAATTTCCTGGTCCTTATTTATACTCCTGTGTGAGGAGAAGCAGTTCATGGTTAAGTTGATACTCGATACACATGTTACAACAACCAGCTTGGCTTGGTGTGTCAACACATATTCTGTCAATTATATCTTGAGAACTCGGTAAAAATCAGCAAGTCTGATATTTCATTTGATTACCTGAACAAGATTATGTTTTCCTCACCGCTCAGTCAAATCAGCTTTGAACTTGAAAGCTATCACTTAACAGAATGAACTTGACATGTGTTGTTTAAACAAAAACTTGATATCAACATGTTCTATTGGATTTTGTTTTTCTGTAGTTATCATACCGGTGTACTTGACTGCATCCAAGACAGTGATGACTGTTTCAGAATTGTATGCTGGCTGACTATCCCAGATTCCATCAACAAGATTTTCGCTGATGGATGTGATGTTGATTGTCTTGGTTGATGATTGTTCCTTGAAAGCTTCCTCATAGGCCTGATAGTCACCTATAAGGAGGGGGGGCAAGAAAAGGTAAGACACATTAAATGTCTTCAATAATGTTTTGGTAGGCTTATCATCCTTATTGGCAGCTGAGAAGCCGAATTGTGAAGGACACGCGGCTACAGCGTGTTTTAGCCATAGGCATGTGAAGGCGCCTCCAGCTGTACTCCGTGGTCATGGGTCAATGTGAAGGCACCTTTGGCAGCCAGCCACATTGACCCATGACCACAGAGCACAGCTGGAGATCAAAAAGTGTGATATTTCCAGAGTGTGGAAAACTGGAAGGCTCAGAAAAAAAGCCTGAAGGAGAGAACCACTGCACATTTCTACTTACATATGGCCCTAACCAGGAATCGAACCAGGGCCACAGTGGTGAGAGGCAAGCGCTTTACACACTTAACAACAATAGCTCAATGGAAGCTGAAGATAATAATAACAAACTGCCTGTGCTTTACCCACTATAACCAACCATAGCTCAATGCAAGCTGAAGATAATAATAACTAACTGCCTGTGTTCCTGTAATGTAGGAGTGAGTGTAACTATTAATGGATACCTAGTGAACCTTTCAACAAATTTAACTTGATGAAAGAGAATGTAGATCCAGGGTTGCAGAAACTTTGGAATTCTTAGTGTCTTCATCTTGTTTTTATCCAAGCAAATACATTTGGCCCCAAATGAGGATTGAAACAGTCTGGCACTTTGTGTGTGTGTTTGGAATTAAGTGCACATAAATGTTGTTGCATGTACAGGGATTTAGGAACCTGATATTGGAAGTTACATGTACATGGAATAGGAACCTGATATTGGAAATCCCATTCACAATTAGAAAAAAACCATAACTTGATATTCAAATTGGAAATGTTCACCATTCACGTCTGAATAAAGAATGAAGTTTTATATGAAGCTCATACAAGGCCAGTTTATTATATGAAGCTCATACGAGGCCAGGTACAACTAGAGTTAGCTTTAGGGCAACAAATCCACATTGAATTGTCAAAGATGAATATCAAATCAATAGTTTGCAACATTGTATGTCTGCATTCAGTACTTACTGACAGACATTAGTGTGGGGTCAAATCCTACTGCTTCTCCATCTTGAAGGGTTGTTGCTAAATATTCAAAATCAGACGGGTCATCAGATCCACCTCCTGCAAAGAATTATGTAAACACCTGAACTAGAAATAAGGTTTCACACAGAAACAAGTTTGGAAGTATTGTATAGGTACAACAGAAATTGGTTGTAAATGTACCGATAGTGTTGTCACCCATGAATAGTTGCTGCATTGGGCACCGCTGGTACCTTTATTGGGATAAGAAGGTTCCAATTGGGGTAAAAGTGTAACCTAATTGGGATCAATTGGGATACAATAATTCAGCAGCTAAAATGTGGATGAATTTTAGATGCATTTTTTAATTTAATGTTCATCACAAATATATATGGCAAGACAGTTTACTAGCTCTGGCACAACCAATTTTAAAACCAACTTCGAACTTCCACTTGGAAATGCCTCAAGTCCACAAAATCTATCAGTGAGCTAGAAATGGTATGCCAAGCACTGTGCATTTGGGCAAATTCAGGCAAAAGCAGGGGATGCTATATTGATAATAAGCAAATAATAATAAATACCAAAAATAAAACAGTAGTTAAGAGCAGCAAGTTACCAATCTTCATAAGATCCCAGTTGCAGTCCATTTCTTTCTCAGCTTGGAGGAAGTATCGTCCATCAGTCCACAGTTTGGCCTCTTTCATGGTCACTATGGCATAACCTAAAATACAAAGTGTGTAAAATCGACATCGTAAACAAAAAATCTGGGCCAAGCTGTGCTGTTTTATCTGAAATGGTGTATATTCCGATCAACCACTAGCAACTGTTAGCAACTGTTGAAACCCTTGACTTTGTCATCCTTTCAAAGTAATGCAACCAAAATGAGGCAGGAAAGGAAAGGAAGTGGGTCCCGTTTTATGAACTAAAATTAAGAATGATTATTGCCATAGTTTTGGCAGGGAATATGACAAAATGGCCAAGGATCTACATTGGAATCTGCTCTCAACCCTTCCCCCTTCCCACTCATAACAAATAATCTAATCATTTTTTGTCAGAAACTTTAAGTAATGTATTTCAGTCTTAAAAAGTTAAACAAATCTGGGAGGAGAAACATTGAAGGGTAAACAAACGGATACTTGTAATTATTCAGAACATAACATCTTATAAACAAAACAAAAAACCCCAAATCATAAATAATTAAACCAAAGAAAGCAAAAATTTTGAGAAATAAACAACATTTGGAGGTTCTTTGTTATCTCACCTGCAGAGCCTTTCAAGCCGCACATAAACGCGCGTCTCTTGTCGCGTTCAGCCACGTACTCACTCTAATAAACAAACCAGATTAATTTTGATATTTTAATATTTTGCATATTTTTTAGAGCAATTTTGTATTAAGCTTGATACTAATATATTTAATTAGTTGACAAGCGAGCGTTAAATTACACATTATTATACAGCAAATCAAACCATTTAATAGATACTAAATTTGCACAGGAGATAATTAATCTAATTTGGTTTTACCCTTACACCTATGTGTGTAAAGCACTGTATATTCAGCACTTCCACGAGTTCTATGGAAAAAAAATCCACAGGCATATTACTGGGTGGGATTCGACCCACCACCCTTGCCATGCTAGAGCAGATGTCTTATAAACAAACAAAAACATTAAACCAAAAAAGCAAAATGTTCAGAAATAAACAACTTTTAAAGATTTTTTTTTCACCTGAGAGACGGCTCTCAACACACTGATTGTGGAGCTTAAACAGAACCATTTCAACATTCTTACAATTTGTTTTATGAAAATATATTCTGTTCCATATCACGTACGATCTTTTATCCAAAGTTCTGCTGTACTTACCCCGTGTGCGTCTTCTGACGGGATGATATAAGCTGCAATGCCTTTTCCTGCCATTTCATTGCGAAGAGCAGCAAGCCTGGCTGTAGTATCGGTGACCGTAGGGGGATAAAACTTCAAAGTAAAAACAATAAGAAGTAACACTCAGTTTGTTTGGCTTTTTTTTTATTTTTTCGCGGAGATTGTGATTCAGTTTGCATTCGGTAATCTTATACAGAAGGGGAATGTCATCAGCTTTTACTTGGTATTATTGTGTCTGGTGGAATCATTGTTTCATTTTAACAAGTTTGTATTTTTAATGTCTGTTTGTTTTGTAACTGTTTTTTCGTACCCTGTGAAATTAAAAATGAAATAAAAGTTTAACTATAAATTCAGTTTTTGTGACATCACAAAAACAGGGTGTTCTGTCGAAATTACCAGAGCTGGTGAAAAGTAAAGAGAAAATGTGGTAAACACGTCTTTGTATGAAATATTGACGTAAAGTTAATTGTGGCTCTAAAGCAGGCGCGGTTCTAGAGCCACAATTTTAGGGGGGCTAGACCTTTTGCACGTGACGTCACCCTCTAACTTTCGCTACTGCTATTTCTTTTTGGGAGTCGAAAAGGAACATATAAACAGCGCATTTTTCATGTATTTGTCGCATAATAAGTAGAAAGATACAATAATCATACAACACATGATGCAGTTGCGTGCAAATTATTTTGACTCCAAAACGGTAGACAGAACAAAAGCTTGCAGTGGTTTAACGAATTTGATTGAGAATATTATGGGATGTTTACAGAGGGAAGAGTGAAATCATAATATGTAGCCGTGTGCAATCAAGTCAGGATGAGATCATGTGGCCACAAAAAATATTTTGATGGTATTCGATATAAGAATCATATAATAGAGAGGTTTTATTAATGGACAAGCAAAGAAAAAATAGCACTCAAAATGTTCAAAAAGCATACAAATTTGTCAGTTATGAAGATTCTCTCCGTGACTAGTGAGAATCATGTATTGAAAGGCAAGCTTTAAAAAAACATTTGAGGCGTCAAGTATAGTTCTTTATAAAAAACGGGGAGGGGGAAAGGAAGGGCAAAAAATCGCCGGAAGCCCGGGGATGGACGGAATGGAGGGAGGGAGGGATAAGGCCAGGTAAACCAAGTAACATGTTTCTCGTCTGGACTTTTTCAAAAAGAGGAGGAGGCAGGGCGTTACTATTTACTTGCCAAGACTTATAGTATGTGAAAAGACCGTGCAAATCTATTCATTTTTATTTTTAATAAAGATCCAGTATTTTCCAGCTTGTATCTTCTTCTTTTTTTCCCCTTGCACTTTTTTTTTTGGGGGGGGGGGCTAGACAAAAAAAAATGGGGGGGGGGGCTTTAGCCCCCCTAGCCCCCCCGTAGAACCGCGCCTGCTCTAAAGATTTGCCTTTTTGAAACAGAAACCTTGAGCAAGCCTAATTTGAAAACTGATAACGTCATCATAACGTTAAATGAAATGAAACGTTCGTCCTATTTTGACCCTGTAAGCTCTGCAAGAATGCTTCAATAAAGTTACTGGTTGAACTTTGTGTCCTTGCAGCTGTATAAGTCCTGGGATACAAATTATGCCAGGAAAAAATCCGTATTTACACCTGCCCTTTTGGGTCATATACTTGTTGATGTTGTCTGTTTCAATTCAAAGCCTAACTATAACTTTAAAACTACGTTGCGAAATTGCCAAGTAGGCCCACATGTATGGCATGTTTTATTTGTTGGATTCTGTAATTGTTGGTCCAAGTAATAATCAAAGACTATTCCTCTTATTCAATTTTTACACATCAATACTCTGGGTATACAACATCAATACATTTGTAAAAATCAACCAGTGTGTTTCTGGTCCTTGCTCTATGGTTTTACAAAGGTCATGCGTTATTTACACTGGTTACCTACCGGCGGAGATAGTGAACAATTTCGCACGTCCTCGGAGATCGTCTGACGCCGCCGGCGATCGTGGAGTTTTACCCCCGCCCCCAGCGAAGCAATGGGGTCGGCGCTCACACTCACTAATCCTTTATCGAGAGAGAGAGAGAGAATGCGAAAACACAGCGAAACCTAAGATTGGATCTAAGTTCTGAAAAGGGTCTTTAATAACAACTAGAATCTTTTGAACCGAATGAAAATACTGGAGGTTTTCAATACTAACATGAAAGTGTTGTAAACATGATTCTCCACAGACGATTCGCCGCTGGGGTGATGAGTTTTTAGCTTTTGATAAGATGTCTGGAACTTGAAGTGCAGTGCACTTACAGAAAACACATTTTTGTGTGTCAGAGGTAATTAAGCCTGAGGTGAAGTACATCAGCTGTTTTGTATATTTTGGTGCATTTACACAATGGGTCTTGAAAACGCAATAATGTTATTGACCCTATGAGTCCCACACACCTTTTTTTCCTCAGCACAGAAATACTTGTCAAATATTTCTTCTCACTCTGACAAGTTCTAGTAGAAATCATGTATTTCCATCAGAGGCCCATACAATCTGAGAATTCCCCTGGAAAAATGAACGTGTCCCACCCTGTCATGGGCTTGTTTAGATTCGAGCTGTCCACTTTTAAGGAATTTGAACCTCTTCAAAGGGGAAATCCTGGGTGCGTCATTCTCAACTATTTTGTGTTCTTTCTGGAATGTAAAACAATTCCAAAGCACTGTGCTAGCACCAGGCATTTTAGTTACCTTTTACACACACACGCACGAACTTACACTATTCTTTGATGTCGAACAGCACCGCAACACCTTTTTTCCAAATTAATTTCTTTTGAATTGAATACATAGTTGTTTTTACGTGATGTGATTGAAATCTAAGGAAAAACGATTAAGTCGGCCCCACGAAATAATGATGTGGGTTTTTACCCTTCATCGTCCTCATGAAGTTTTTCCTGGCACTATTTCACATGAGATTTTGTCTTCCAATGGCCTCCCACGACATTATTTTCTAGGGTACTCTTTCACTAGTTTATGTTCCTTGCTCTATGGTTTCTATCATATCTGGCGTCGGAGCCAGTTTTCCCCTCTGCTTCAATACACAACAAATCCAGATGTTGATTTGGAGTAAGGTGTACGCCCCTTACACCGTTTCTCTCTTTAAACAGAACTTTGTGCTTAGCATCAAACAATAACCCCCAAACTTACCCGCCGTGAGCATAAATCCAAACACCAACAAAATTCGCGACATTTTAAAAGTCTGTCTGCACCCGATCTGTGAACCCAAATCAATGTGATATCTCCAAAGAAAAAAACTGCAGAGTGGTTGTAAAACACGATTAACTGTCGACCGTGCCCTTGCTTTGTGCACTGGTGGGTTAAGACCTCCCACTATCCCCCCCCCTCCCCCCAATAATGCATGGTAACGTGATCATTGTATTGGAGGGCTGTGTGGCGCTGAGGGAAATGTCAATATTTGTGAGCCTTATCAGACATATCAATGTATTAATTGATGTTCAAATGTTCACAGGGGTTGTTTGTTTAAGCTGTGTCTTAGGACTTTAGCATTTTTCATTTTATTTTCCTCTCGAGACATAGTATATTGTATAAAATAATCGTTTCATTCTGCGAGAAGCCAAGGGGGCGCGAGCTGATGGACAAGTTTCTTACTTTGTTCAATTAATACAACATCTCAGTGTGGGTCAATTCCGCTGGTTTTTTTCTGTCTTTTGTTTTACTTCAGTGAAATCCCCCTTTTTGAGATAGTATAGTGATATCTGGGGTGAGTTCACTCACAGGTCGCCAGGGACCATTGGAAAAATTGTGCTCAGCCAAGCCCCGTTGAAACGTGTACAAAATAAAATTTCGACTATTTTTTGCAAATCAGTAGGGAACCAATGTGTAAATTGCCAGAATGCTTCAATCTTGGGTGTGTGTGTGTGTCCAGAGGGAGCTTCTCTAGTCAGACCATTAGAAAAATAATTGTGTCCCCAAACAGTTTAATTACCCGTAACATAAAACGCCTTCCGCTTGCGCCCAGTCGTGCCCCGTCAGAAATTGTTTCAAAAGGGTTAAAAAGTCTCACTGTGTTGGAGTTTTAAAAAACACTTACTTAGTTGTAGTATTTATACCACATGTTGCTTGTGTGATCAGAATATTTTTCAATTTGTCATTGATTTCATTTTATCTGGGACATATATTTTCAATATTTCTCCGGGGTTCGTATTAATATGTATCGGGGACACAACAATGCAAGTTGAACGTTTGTGTTTGTCTTTCTGGCTCTGTTGTATAATAATCTCACGCAAATCGCCCAAAGCATAATAACTTCAAACTTTAGGCGGTCCCCAGACGTGGCATTTCAAGCTGAGTGCACGTCCCTTTAACTCTCAGAGTTAAACCTGGTTTCCATTGAAAGGTCGAGATTGTCCCTGCCCCAAAAGGTACTTCAGCATTCTACAGTTTGAATGGTTGCTGTTGACTACCTCTGTCCGTGCGTAACTTAAATGTTCATATCAAACGAGTGACTCATTACCAACGTGTCCATCAATCTAGCGTCGATCGCCCGTGCTCAAGTTTGTGAACATGAATGTTGGAAGTAATGGTATATTAAAATGATATATATCGATTTTTTTCTGGGGTAGTTTTGGCTGGATTTAAATCTCAATTTCACCAGGAAATCGATAATGATAACTTGACTCTGATGTATGTTTAGTGTGACACATTTCACAATCGGTAAAAGTTAAATATAAGCATGGATACTAGACCTGACTTTGTATATCAAATAACGGTATTTGTTCTGGTGGAGCGACCGCGGCTCGACACCGTCTGCATTGGTAATACCATTGAGGAATTGAAACCGTAATATTCCGGGTCAAGGTTCTCAATCTCTAAATGTAATAACTGAAGATTGCCACGGCATCTGGTCCACGTATCCAGCTGGGCCTGTAATTTAAACTTGCCTTGGAAGGTCAAAGGTCATTTTGTTATGGAAAAAACATGGTCTGTTTTTTTGAAACCACTGCTGCGTCAGATCAGACTGTTTACATATTATGCGGTTATGGTAATAAGTGCGCTCTTTGCATATCCACTCACCCCCCCCCCCCCATTTTCCACGGATTTGCGAAGAAAAACAATGAAACACATAAGACCCGGAAGTGTAAAAGATCGTCAAGGCTGTGAGCCTGACGGCTCACGGGCTAGGATTGTGGGCGATAGTGGTGTGTGGACAATAGCGGTGTGTGTGTGGGGCTGTGTACATGCGCTGTGTGGGTGCATGGTGAGAGTGCGGTGTCCTATTTTTTTTAGAGTCAGTCGGGGGACTGGGGTTGTATGGCATTCGGGCGGCTGAGGTTTTAGTATCCTTGCTATATGGTTTTAGCTAGAGTACTTGTCTACACAGCCTTGATATCAAGGCTAACTTCTGAGAGGGGCATCACCCCCTCTCATACTCCCCCTGCGTAGCTGCGCGACGGGCAGTGCTAACGCACCGAAATACTTTTTTCATATTCGCCCCCCACCCCCCCCCCAAAAAAAATAAAAAATCCTGGTTATATGTAAGTTAGTATTTATAATTACATGGTGTAATCTGATTTCGGCATGTAACATAAGCTGCATAATTCCCTGGTACTGATTTCGGGCAGGCGGAACTTCCCATTTGTTTTTTCTTGTTTGGGTGTAGTCTTTTAACTCTCATAATATGCGTGTTTATTTTAGGCTGGTGCATACACCCCCCCCCCCCCCATATGAAGCTCCTGTTATAACCAAATACATTTGTTTTGGGGGAAATTACAAACATTTTAGTTCCGATATTAATGTGTGTATTGGGTTAGCTTGAATCTTGCCGTTTTGACGGTTACTGGATTCTGTTTATTCTATCTCATTTTGTTATCTTAGTTCTCTTATCCATGTGCCTCTCTTTTGCATAACTGTTATGCGATGGTGTAATCCTTTGTGCACGTATAGTTTTTATCGTTTTGTTCATGTTTTAATTTTCATGTACCCTGCTTTTGTGATGTGTTTAACATTTGTGTAATTTTTTTTCATCTAAGCTTGTAAGATTTTTGTTTTTGTTTTACATTCAGTTTTCTGTTTTGATTTATGGCTTTTCTTATTGCTTTGTACTTTATACTGTTTGTTTTTTTTATTATTTTTTTTATTACTGTTTGTACACAGGGCCCTTGTGACACTGGAAAAGGCTACCCTGTCTATAAATAAATAACTTCACATCATATTGTCCCTGCATACTGATTGGACTTTGTCATTTACCTTCTTTACATTTCAATACGTTTGCTGCATAAACAATCTCCATAAACAACGGTACAAGCTCGTACCATGGAGCTCCATGCTCGATACCACCATCATAATCTTTGTTGGACCATCCTGTAAAAAGCATGAAATTTAAAGACGGTTGGTCCGATTTGTAGAACAAAAATTGTCAACAGTTTTTCTTGCAGTGATAGATTCGAGAAAGTTACAAGCTTTCATTTTAGGTATTGCACGAAAACAACCACTGATGATTAGTGGCAGTTAATTTTTAAAAAAAACCTAAAAAGGAATTAATGTCGGGATCTGAACATGGAATCACGTCCATGTTAATACATGTATTTTGTAACGGTGAAAATTGGGCACCTCACTATCAACGACTTGGTTTCATGGTATTACATTCTGCATTTGAATCAAAACAGTTTGAATGGAAACTTGATCTTCTGTACTTTAAAATATCCACATTGCATGAAGTTCACTACCGCTCCCTCAACTTGGTTTTTTACATTTCCCCAAAACATGCGTAGTTGAGAGACGAACCTTTCACATTATATGCAAGAGGACGATTCATTGACCTAGCACACCTTCTAATATACAATCAACAAACATCGTTCAGTTGTAAAGGTTATGATTAGAGATCACTATCAAAAAAGGTCTGACTCAATATGGTATACAAGGCTGTTGCAAGGCACTCGGTTTGTCATTGCATTGCAAAACAAATGCTCTTTCTTTATTCAGAGAGACCAACAGAAACGAGCACACATAAATTGCCAAATAATTAAACACTGCTAAAGTAAGTCCTACTATGTCCAACATTTTCCTCAATCCTTAAATGTATTTTTAAAGAATGAAACATACTTGGTTGTCAATCAACTTGCGATTGCTTCGCTACTAAAATATAAACAAGTTGGTAAAAACAGACACTGTTTCATGACTTTATGAAAAACTGCCTAATTTTTCACATAAGAATATAATTTATATAACACTGTGATAATGCACGAATTTTGCTAGACTTGTTTTTAAATGTCAAGTAATGAACCACAAGGGAATTTGACTGAGTAAATTTCAAATAGTTTGGGGTTGAACAAAGAAAAATTGACTAGAGCGGGATTTGAACCAACATCCTCCGGATTAACGTATACCGGCGCTCTTTGTAATGCTCTTTGTAAATATTTTTGCTGATCAAAAACTAAGTGCCTGGCACAGCAAACTGGGTGCCTTGCAACAGCTTGTACATCGAGTCGGACCTTTTTTGATAGAGATCTCTGATCACAGTAGCCTTTACAACTGAACGATGTTTGTTGATTGTATATTAGATTGTAGTGTGCTGGGTCAATGAGGCGTACGAATTCTACGTTATCATTTTATCGTAACACTCGGTACCGCACGATGGTTAATTTATGAAGATAAGCGCCTGTTGGAGTCACAAGGTCAACTCATTGTAACCCCCATAAACCACATTTATGTGACGATTAGACCTGACACGCATGTTATTGTACGTCACCAACATGCATTCATTCTTGAAATCCCAGCTAAATGTTGTTTAGGCCGTGTCTGAATAGGCAGGTATGGCTACGGCTACCGCTAGACTTTCGCGTCATCCTGCGTTTTAGTATAATACGTCCTTCGCAACATCCTTAGTAACAGTCGTATCCGTAGCTGTAGCCGCCAATTACGGCCGTAATTATTAATATTAACTTAAAAAATGGAAAGTAAAACAAAACAATTTAAACAAAATATGTGTTAGACAAAATTTCTGAGTAAATAGAATTAGCTGTTGCAATAGTATTTCTAAAACGTATGAAAAGAGTTCATGTTGGTTTAACATTACCTACGAATAAATCGTTAAGATGCAATCAATTAACTATTTACATAACATCGGTGTTCTTAGTTCGACCGCTGTATTAATGCGTTAATGGTCGGGACGATGGTTAGAATCACATTTATACTTTTAAATTCGCCTTGAAAACAAATGACAAAAAACAAAGTTCAGTCAATTCAAATTGATGGTTGAACCTCCTTTGGTTTAAAGCTGTTTTGCGACTTCTTTCGGCTTAAAATACAGCTCCTTTGTCAGTGTCGACACAAAGCAAGGCATTTGTTTCTTCTGCGTCATAAACGTGTTTTGTGATCGGGATTCATACTGCAGCGCCACCATGCGGTTGACAAGAGCTAAGATTCTTGCAATTTCCCAGATTGCACCGTAGGCGTTAAGAACTTTGACAAGGGATTGAATGAACCAGGCGCCAGCGGTACCGTTTCGCCATGATGCGTAACCTGTAAAGAAATAATTATAATAAACATGTGATTTTGTCTTGCATGCCTTTTAATGACCTGTATCAAAAGCACACTTGTGTTATCAACCAGATCATACCAGATGTACTAAGTGTGGTTCCGCTTCAACTCAAGGACACAGGTAAAGCATAATAATGATGATGTGATTTTCAGATAGCTGTCCAGAATATGTATGCCTATATAAACTTGTATGGTTTATTGAGCTTTCCTTTGTAAAGGTTAAACCGCAGGTCGTAGAAAACCTCTTAGTGACTGAAGAAGTGTGTATTTTCCTGTATTTTGTGAATTTGTAAATTAGAAATATACTGCATCATCACTTGCGATATTTTTCTTCACAAAAAGTACCTTAAAACAGGTACTTTATTGATATAATATGTATGTATTTATTTATTAATTAATTAAATTATTTATTTTGTTGAGGTTTTATTTTTACCGTCTGGGGATGAGTAAGCTAACAAAAAATCCGCCTCAACTGGAATAGTATGAGCACTCTGGTAGCCAATCAATGCGTCCGTTTCATCAACGTCATCTCGGTTTATAGCAACGCCCTGGTCAACAAGTCCCCCTCGACAAGCCTAGAATAAACAATACATAATACTTACAAACGTTAATTATTAATTTGAATAGTGATTCATTTGACATTAAATTATGTGATTCGTGTGACTTACCATTTTGCATAAAATTAAGTGACAGTCCCTCTACGCAAACTAAATCAAATCAAATCGAATCGAATTCATTACCTGGAAGATGAACAGCTTGGGTTTGCCGATCAAACTCCGGCAGTTGTCTCCACGAAACGGCGTGGTTATCTCACTGGCGTTCATGGGTCCATCTGTGCCGTAGATCTCGCCTTCGTCCCCATGCGTCATCACGGCGACTAAGAGGCAGTCCGCATCGCTGTGATCGTCTTTGCTAACTGAGAAAAGTGCAATCTTTTGAAAAACATTTTGTTCATGATGAGGGCAAAACAACATATTTTGTGGCAACCAATCGCATTTTCAATTAAAGTCTCCCCAAATTTCTCAAGAAAGTATGTTTCTCATTTGAATGAGAGACTTCTCCCAGTTTTAATGAGAGACACTTCATCCTTCGAGCCTCGAGATCTGATCTCCTCATCTTTTTATAAGACGCTCATATTGTGCTTTTACAAGATGTGGTCTGAATTAATTTTTTTTTTTTTTTTTTTTTAAAGAATACTCAACTCACGCAGGTGCATCAAATGTCTTATTTTCCCACACGTGAGGTCCTCGAAAGTCTGAACCAGAAACCCTAAATCCTCTAGTGTGCTGCTGAGTGGGTCAACATCGATTGCTGGATTGGGACGGCTCGGCATATCGGTGCACTCTTTGAAATTCTCATTATTGATCAATACCGCCCTCCCGCGTTTGCTGTGCGTCATATCGTAGCGGTAGTCCGCCAACAGCGACGTAGACAGGGCGGGTTGTTTCACTTCTGCTTTGTCCTCCGTACTTTTATTATTTGCAGTGAGATGTGTAGGGAGTGGCATCTTTGGTTTTGAAGATGGCTTCAAGTGAAGTTTCGAAACGAGTTTTCTGAAAGAAAATATCGTTCACAAACTGAAATAGGTGGATACAAAAATAAATATTGAGACAACAAACTAGTTTATAACAAACCTAATTACTTGTATTTTTTACCCGTTATAGGCTTACCATAATAATCAACATATATACCTGACTGATTTCAATTTCTTAGCGTATCCCTCGTACGTATCATCTGACGTGATCATGTCGTCATTTGCGTCTGCCCCGTCACGACTTTGGCCATTTTTGTGTGTGTCCGTCTCTTTAAAAAAACAAAAATTAAAACACCAAAATTAGCCTTTGTGTATTTTTGGTTATTACTTCAAAAGTTAATGACCATAAAGAATTACTTGGTAAAGAATACTGGGGAGCTGTTATATAATAAAATATAATTTATCGTTAGAAATGACCCTCTTTGAAGTAATGGAGTTTAAGAGGCAGAGGTAATTTTTCACCACAAACTTTGAATCTGGAATCTGAAGGCATACAATTTTATGCAGCATGGGTGTTTTTTCTTTCATTATTTCTTGCAACTTCGATGACCAATTGAGCCCATATTTTTACAGTTACTTTGTTATTTAATGCATATGTTCGGACACTGGTCTTTGACAATTTCCCAAAGTATACCCTGCCTTCAACTTATAATTGACCGGCAAAATTGGCACCCCGATCCTTAGTGTTTTTTTCGTTTTGTGGGGTACATTTCTTTTTAGTGTTTCAGATTTGGTGTAACAGATGACTGTTGCGATTATTTTGACAGTATACGAGCAACAAAGCAGGGAATCTATTCTGCATTGATAGGCTCTTTTAGATCCAACAACCATGAAGTCTTGCAGAAACTTTGACATTTAAAATTTTTGATATATGCCTTTCTGAGACCAACAAATTATGAGCTATACTTATTAGATTATGACCGCAATGTATTCCAGCAATCTTTATTTTACAAAATACTACCAGTCATTTTTCACTTTAGAAAATATTATATTAATAATTTAATACTTAGCCATAATATTGGACTTTATTCTACTATCGCCGCATGATAAGACAGTGGCATGCCTGTTTATAATATTGTAAGATTATTATGACATGTTTTATAAATGAAACTGTCGAGATGATTTTTAAAAATGCAACACAGAGCCAAAGGGGAAACAGAATTTAGTTACAGAAATTCAACATCACCCCTGCGCAGTGTATCCCTGATGTCAAAAAAAATTAATTTAGGTAGAATGCATCGCGGGCAAAGTCGATTCAAAGGGCTGATTAATACAGTGTCTATCCCACAAAAAATGTTCAAAAACGGTGGATTTATTCCTTGCTAGCTGGGACTATTTTTATATTTTCTTTGCTTGGTGGACCTTATGTCAGACATGTGATTTCTCAGGATTTTTTCCTGATAACAGAATTTTCTCAAAACCCCCTTCAAATTTTCTTATAAGAAGTTAAGCAGTCACCAAAAGTAGTAAAGAAAAAGTTATTGTGTCCTAACCCGTAGTTTTATTTTTCTGTTTATTATGAGTCTGTAAACCTTCTGAATTTTAGCATCTGTGGAGGTTCTGGGTCTAGAATAGGGGGAACCCACGCCTGGAAGCCATTTTCTATAGGAATGTACACAGTCGTCAAATCTCATTCTTTTCCTGCCAAAAATACACATAGAGGTTGTAGAAAGTTGGCGACAAAACCATTATAGTTGCACGCAATTTGCCCATTGAGCTGAGCTTGCGTATGACGTTAAAACGACTGCACTGTGTGAAACTGAAGTTAATGATTTAATTCGACAGATAAGTGAATGTAAGGTCATGCTCGTCTTGACGATTATTTCGAATTTAAAAACAAAACTAACATTTCCATTATAGACGCTCCATTCTTACCTGTGCTCGATCCCTCTCCAGCGGTTTCGCCGCCACAAGTCTCGCTTTCTTGAGGAAAATCAGTCATTTCTTCCTTAGAAATCTAGTTTTTAAGCAGAAGTTTTGAATGCACTTGGATCTTCCGAAAAATGTAGGTTTTGATTAAGTCGAACTCGTAAATGTAAATGAAAGCAGTGTTTTGAAAGCAAGATTTTCACATAACGCTATGCATTGACTCTTAATTCTTGCTGGTATACCAGTAGCTATTCATTTGATGTGTCATTGATTTACAGATTTTGTTGATCCATTTTACTAAAGCAAAGACCATTAATCTATTTGAGTGTAGTTTTTTTAGAAGGTGGTTTTCCCCCGCCGCTGTTCATTAGACTCGTTTAGGAATCATCGGTTGAAGTCCTATCCTGATGATGACCGTTTTATGTATTGCAAGCAAGTTCGTGTATCGCCGTAGTGCGCATGGCGGCATGTGGGATTATGGGAAAAGCTTGTCACTGTTTCTGAGTTCTGTGCCCCCAGTAATGTGTTTATTGTGTGCTTGGAATGTTAGGAATTCTTTAGAGGATTTTTTTTTGGGGGGGGGGGTACTTCTGTACAAGAGGAAAATGATGTTAAAGTAATTGGGAGGGATACCTTTTGCCGTCGGGCATGATATAAGTTTACCGGCTGTCTTATGGTTATTGAAGTATTGATTATATTTATTTATTTAAGCTGGGTGACCCGTGTCGCCCCCCCCCCCCCCATAAAAGCACACACAACCAACATTAAAAAAACATAATAAACCCGATATTGGGCCGATATGTAATGCAACTGTTGGTTTTGTATTTTATCGGCCTATTTAGGCCCAATTGATAAAGAAAATACACTAATTATACATTAATATATTTAAAAGAGTGTGCTTCGTATAAGGGGACAAAATTTACCCGAAAATGGAATGTGTGCTAAGTAATACTGATTAGGAAAACCCCTCCCTCTTCACAACTCAAAGTAGCCCATTACTACACCAAGGCTGAGAGCCACTTGAAAATATTGTCGTTTTAAATTCATATTCAAGATTTACCTCCCCACCCTCTTTTCCACCACTCTCCCTTGGCATACTTCTATTTTAAAGCTCTGGTTGTGGCGGTACTTTTCCTTTACCTTGACAACCCCCGCATGATCAACAGTCGCCCCGCCCCTTCTAAGTTAACCAATGCTAATGTAAAGTTCATGTAAAAAACAAAAATTGAATATTTAATAAAATAAAATGTTTATATTTAAAGAAAAATACTTGTTTGTTATTTTTATTTTTAAAATTCCTTTTTAAAATTATCTATTGTTGAACCATTTTAATTTTGTATTTTAGAATTTACAACTCGTGAACGAGCTTGATATTTCATCAGTCAAGATGGCGACCGAACCCATGCTGAACCCGAATCCGCATCTGGCGAAACAAGATTTAGAAAATCTCGTAAGTTTCCTTGTTGTTTGCTATTTACAATTGTATATGATGTTCATTTAGATGTTGGAAGTTTATGAACTGTAATTGTTGTGTACTATGTTTTCATATTGTGGAGTATTTTCCTGCCAAATTGAATCTGTTCGTAAGTCGGTTGCCGACTTACCGGCTGTTGTCACTCGGTATTGTCAATCCGTATTGTCAATGAATGCAGTCATTCATTGTAGCTATGTGTGTAGAGTGTACTCCGACTCGAGCAAAGAAGTTACGTAGGTTAAACTACTTTACTTTACCCCCGTAATTAGTGCCAATGCACTGGACTCTCTATGCTTGTTGGCTCTATCTAGCTCCCCACATATAGCATCAGGAATGATCTTTCGAATGGAAACTTGTGGGTTTTTTGTCGAACTTTTTCTTGCCAGTTCAGTTGACTTTTTGTCACTTACATTTTTACAATAATTGCCAAAATTGTAGTCGAGAGTACATTAAAACCATTTTGTGCAAGCTAATTTTAGTGTAATTTTATGAAGAATCTCTGAACTGACACTAAGTAGTAAGTGACGGTCACTCGTTATTGAGGAATCGGGGTTCAAATTAACATTAACAACTTTTTCCAAGTGATTAGAGAGCCTTGAGTGCAATGCATGACAAAGTTCATTGATTTTTTTCCAAATTTGTGCATCGTCGAACACTGATCCTTGAATTGTGAAGATGTCAGTGCAAAAGAATTTCTATAAAACCGATTCTTAAATCATGAATCCATGAAAATTGTTGTTGCGGAAAATTCCATTCATTGTTATAAGGGCAGAATTTAAGCAATAAGATCGTCCACACGCGCACTAACAGTTTTTTTTTACGATGCTTCAAAAATTGTGTGCATTCATACATGCAGGCTAGTGAAAAACTGGCTTGCGACTCAACATTTTTGTTGACTTGTCCGGCCGGCGAGTGAAAACAAATGTTAAGGGAAACCCCTGTGTATAATATGTCTTTTTCCCATCCTCTTGAAATCAAAGAAATAATATTTGGTGACACTGACTATAGAACTTCTTTTTTCTTTTCATTCAGTCATTTTATGGAAGTTTAGCCAGTTAATTTTTGAGCAAAGTCTATTGTATCCTGAAATGGAAACAAGCCCATGAGGCCAGGGCAGAATAGACCTTATGCATTGATGTCATCACGCCGCCATCTTAGAGGTAAAACGATGACGAAACAATGGAAAAAGCACATTTTGTACGCGAGGCGCAGAGAATGGGCCAATGAGCAATCTTCTTTTGACCTCTAGACGAGGGCGCCCCTGGCGCCCTACTCAAATGATGTCATGTGCAAAAGGTCTATACTACGGTCTCACTATCACATCATAGCCGACAACTTAAAACAATTGATTTTTGAAAGTGATGAAAACCGGGTAAACCTGGGCTGTTAGATATGACAGAAAACTTGAAATGGTTAAAATTGCACCAGCACCAAAGATGTATGAAACGGTCCTCTAAACCCTCTGCCCTATGATTGACCAGGGGCCGATTTCACAAAGAGATAAGACTAGTCTTACCTGAAGTTAGGACCAGTAATTGGTCATAACTTAAGACTAGTCCTATCTCTTAGCATTGCCTAGGACTGGTCCTAAGTTAGGAAGAGTTTTGTGAAATCGACCCCTTAGTATGCTTTGGTGCCAATGGAATTGTATTCTGGTTTTCAGGATGAAAATGTTGTTAATAATTATTGGGCAGGGTTGAAGCTATGCTGGTCGGCGACAGTCAGCACTGACCACCACTTGGATTAGCCAACCTAACGTCATGAAAGATAAATGAAGTCACTTTGACCGGCACTCAATTAAAGTGCATAATTCTAAATACTGCATGATTTAACTGATTAATTGCCAAAGTATTCTTTTTCATTTACTTTTACTCGACCAATCTCAATCCAATCATACAACACGCGTAATACAACAGACTGCACGTAACCTGTAGATGTAGTGTACATGATGTACACATTCAATCTTGTATTGAGCTCTGGTACTCGGTATTGCAACTGGTATGCGTAGTTGTGTTCATTGAAATCAGCTGTTGATGTTTACACATGAAAAAGTTTCTTTGTAAATAACCAGCGTGATTGCGTTTATACTTTGATAACAATTGTAAGCTAAGTACTTGTATTTATTTATTCCCGTTTTTAAGCTAACTAATAGCAAATGTTATATCAAAAACTTGTTTGTTTGTTCACGTCACTGGGTGGAAAAAAATGTGCCTACATGTATGTGTGGCGTGCATTATGCACACAAGACTGGAAATAACAATTTTTTCTTTGTCTGTTTATGTGGCCTTTGTGTGTGTAATCTGAACTGTTTATAAATTGGATTTTTATAATTCAAAACATGTTCTAATTGATAGTTTCATCTCTTTTGTTCTATAGGATGCTTCCACATTAAATCCTCTCTCCCCAGAAGTCATAAGTCGACAAGCCACAATCAACATAGGTTAGTAAAAAAAAATTTTCATTTGACTTTTCTTGTCAAGATAGTGTTACTATTGTGAAATTAAGGTTGGACATCGGACATTTCTCGACCACTTTCCCTGTTTGTGTACGTACAAAAACAAATGCATTTTGTCAAATTGCACATACAAACATAGACCTAGTAACTTGGGTGCAGTGCTCCTCTTTAAAAATTGCCTAAATAATGAAGAAAATGTGACAAAATAGCTTTAAAAACGCCTGTTGGTTTCTCATTATGTCAAAGATGTATCACCAGGCATTAAATTGTACTTGTGGTAGCTTTCTGTATTCTAATTTGATGTTTTCAGGACCAAAACCATGTAAAAAATCACCTGACGTCATCACCACAATCAATCTTGTTTGTGCCATTTTGGGAGTCGGATTCTATGTGTGTTACTGTGCTCTTTACATTTTAAGTGACATGCTCACTGCTTTATCAGTTGTTGTGAGATAAGCTCCAGTTCACATGCTTTGTTTGGGGACCATATTTTTACTCGCTTAACTCCCAGAATGGCATACTGTGGACAGACAATCACAATTTGTGACATCAGTGCAGGAGGTCAATAGATACACAATTCCTGTGGTTTAAATTTCTTTGGACTAGATCATTGTAACATTTGGATTTGCTGTACAGTGAATCTGTCATGGATTAATGAACACATTCTTATAACTATAGGAACTATTGGTCATGTGGCTCATGGAAAGTCCACCGTGGTGAAAGCCATCTCTGGAGTTCAGACCGTCCGCTTCAAGAACGAGCTGATCAGAAACATCACCATCAAGCTGGGATATGCAAATGCTAAGGTACAGTCATCACGTCCAAATTCTTCCAGATGCTTTTCTCTCTTCTGTAACGCTATCACTTCCAAATCCTCAAAAATGCTTCTGGTAATTTTGTCTGATTTTGAAGGATATGGTCAAGTACCTCCTAACTACCCATTCTTAGCCTGGGGGTAGCTGCAGGCAAACAGTCTTAACATTTGGGTGTTGAGGATGATGGATGATTCATGTGGTTCAACATAAGAAAGTTCAGATCCCTGAAGTTGAAATCAGAATTTATAAGTACAATGTAGTTGTAATGGAAAAGTGAGAGTGCTTTAAATTGTAGTCAAATACATCAATGATAAATCCTAGCCTGTCCGGCCGATTTCTTATTGTGTATTATTGGCAGAGCCTATTTAGAGGCATTTGTCTTGGTTACCTTCAAGTGACCTTTGTCAAAATTCAAGTCAGCGTTAAACTAATATTTATGCCCTGACTGCTGTCTTTTTTTTTTAAAAAATTCTTATTTGCAATTCCTTAAAAAAGTTCAGTAGTAATTTACAGTTTAAATTTTATGGGTTACACTTTTTTAATACAGGGTATTGATGGGGATAAGATGTTTGCAAGACTCAACATTCATGATCTCATTGTTTCAATCTTGGTGTATTTTCCAGGTGTACAAATGTGATAATCCAGCATGTCCCCGTCCTGGTTGCTACAGGTCAGCAGGCAGCAATAAGGAAGATGTATTTCCCTGTGATCGACAAGGCTGCAATGGCAAATTCAAACTGTTAAGGTAAAACTCAATTTTGTTATTTCCTCACAGAGACACATGAAGGATGTAACTTGTGATCTTGGTTAAGTGTCAATGCAACAGGTTTAACATGATGTTGCTAGCTTGGCATATTCCTACATGAAGTAGTTGGGTGTTTGAGATGTCAGAATGTAGAGCAATGGTGTGTCGTGACTGAGTGGTCAAGCTAACTGGACTCTGGTGTTGGACTTTGGTGTTTCTGATCAACAGAGTGTGGGTTCGAGTCCCGGTTTCGACACTTGTGTCCTCAAGCAAGACATTTGACCACTATTGCTTTGCCTTCGGATGGGACGTAAAGCTGTAGGTCCCATGTGCTGTGTAGTTCTTGTAAAAGAACACAGTTACACACACAGTTACACTAAGGGAGCCTTTCTAAAGAGAAGGGGGTTTGCCCCGGTGTTTCTGGCAGTGGCTGCTGATTGCATCACAGCACCTTGTAAACCATTATTAAAGGTGCTACTTAAATCAATCTGCATGATTTACAAAAAATCCTGTCTTAAAAATGTTTCTCTTTACAGCGCCTTGAGTACCTTATTGGTAGATACGTGTACTACATAAGACTCTGTTACTGTCATTATTAACAACCGCTATCCTATTGTAAACACATGCGATTTGTCACTCTTAAAAGTTAAACAAATATATTGGTCTTTCAGATTGAAAATAAAGCTATAGTTTCCAAAGTAAGGTAGTGCATTTTAATGAACCTAGATAACTAACCACATAAGAGTAGAGTTCATCAGATTTGTTGTGGTGTATACACTAAATATCCTGTGTTAAAGTGTACCTTGGTCATTTAGTCATGGCAGTCTTTATTGTCTCAAGAAATGTTTTGTAATTGTTATCAGTGTGTTAAATTGTTTGATTTTTTTCTTCATTTCTTTGTGAACCATAGGCACGTTTCTTTCGTTGATTGTCCCGGTCACGACATTCTTATGGCAACTATGTTAAATGGAGCAGCTGTAATGGACGCAGCCCTTCTTCTTATCGGTAAGAAGTAACCTAACATAAGGCAGGGTACACTTTTGGGAATTGTCAAAGACAAGTATCCTCACTTGATGTATCCTAATTTATGCATGAAATAACAAATCTGTGAAAATTTGGGCTCAATTGGTCATGGAAGATGCAAGAAAATAATGAACGAAAAAACAACCTTGTTGCATATAATTGTGTGCTTGCAGATGCCAGAGAAAGGCTTCATGCCTGAAGCCTTCCACAGATTCAAATTTTGGGGGTGAAATCTACCTCTTTCTCTAAAACTACACTACTTCAAAGGGAGTCATTTCTCACAATGTATACTAGTAACAGCTTTTTAGTGCTCCTCTCCAAGTTAGTTTTTATGGTCATTAACATGTGGAGCAATCACAAAAATTATACCCTGCCGTTAAAGAACACTTGGCTTCACTTTTACTCACAGATTATAGTTTTTGAATGGTTGGTACACTATTTGTAATCCAAGGTTAATCGTGTAAAAAAAAGAGATTCCCACCAATGGTGAGTTTTTCTCCCTGAATGTAACAACCTTTCCAAGTAAATTGGGGTTGAACAATTGACTACAGCGGAATTTGAACCAACAACCTCCGGATTAACGTGCTGGTGCTGTACCAACTGAGCTATCTAGCACTATGTTGGAAGTCTCCCTATTTTGTCAATATCTTTGTTTGGGGGTGCCAGTCAGAAGCCATACCTTTAACTACAGTGTAGCCAGAAATCACAGCCTTTCTGAGTCTATGAGAAACCCAACATGATACAATAACACCCTCATGGTTACACTCTTATGGAATTGATGTAATGTGTCAGCCCTCTTAATTATCAGAGGCCATTAAAATCCACCAAAGTACTGTCATAAGAATATAGGTTTGAACTTAAGTCTTTATGGTCATAATGCTTGAATGCAACAGTGTTCTGTGTTAATTAGGGGTTATGCCATGCATTTTTAAGAAGTTGCCATTTAGTATTCTAGAAACAAAGACTGCAGTCAAGGCATACACAAGTTTAAAGCTGAATTCCAAAACTTTATTTTTGTCACAAAATGAACTTTCACACAGATCATTTTAAGGTCATGTGATGTGTTGTAACCAATACAGGCTGATTTAATCAACCCTGCTAGTACACATATTTAATCGACTGGGACGCTGCTAGGGTTAACCATCAATTGCTTCTTTCCATCTAGTTATATAAATGAGGGCTTGTAAAGATTGAGTTTGATAATGTTTTGTAGCCCGTGATGTATGCTCCACTTGGTGATGTAAAGTATTTTGTTTCCTGTACAGCTGGAAATGAGTCGTGTCCCCAGCCCCAGACCTCAGAGCATCTCGCTGCTATTGAGATCATGAAGCTCAAGCATATCCTGATCCTACAGAATAAGATTGACTTGGTCAAGGAGACTCAGGCCAGGGAACAGTATGACCAAATCCTCAGATTCGTACAAGGTAATCTAACAATCTAAATCTAACCCCCCTAAACCTACTTTAAGTGTTTATTCGCAATAATTATTGTTTGTTAATGACCTGAACAAATTTGGATTTTTATCAATTTTTTGCTGCCAGCTGGTCGGCTGATGTTTATATCCACCCGAACTTTCTACTCTTTAGTGTGCACAGGCAGGCACCTACCGTGCTGTGCTTCGTTTAACCCGTACAAAAGGACGACAAGAGGTTCTGGAAAACATGCCTTGTAAAATTCCTTTCTGCGATTCCAAACCTTTGTCCTATTGTACAAATGTGGCATACAAGAATGAACAGGCTGCCACCATTGTCTGCCATTATATTTGACTCAATGGGAGGTAAGTCTGAGCATTCCAAGACTCCAGCAGTGGCAGATGCTCATGGCCGAGGTTCTGCAAATCACGGTGGATGCCTACTCAATTTTCTCACATGACAACATCAAATCCCAGAACAAGTCAAGTCAGGTTTTATTGTAGCAACAATATTTTTGAAGGAAAAAGATCACTCAAAAAGGTATAAAAAGTTTCAAAAAAATAATACTTCAGATGGGCACGGAATTCTTTATTGAATACCGACTTGAAGTCGCTCTTAATAAGTTCGTTTAATGCACACACCATTCTTGTTACAACCGCAGTACATGATTCATTGTTTTTATGTGTGTTGTATCTTTACTTTTCAGGGACAGTAGCAGAAGGTGCACCTATCATCCCCATCTCCGCCCAGCTGAAGTACAACATTGAAGTCATCTGTGAATACATCACCAAGAAAATCCCCATTCCTATCAGGGATTTTACATCTGAACCTCGACTTATTGGTTAGTACTCAAAGTCATTAACCACTTACATTAGCTAGTGTCAGCCGATTTCAGTAGATTTCCTCTACTTTCTTCTTAATGGCAAGGATTACTTAAAAATATTAATGGAAAGTTGTAGGTGCTAAAACACTGTGTTTTGCAAAGTTTAAGTTAGTCCAATAATTGTACAGGGTCCGGTAAGAAATATGCTGTTTTGTATTAGGGTCCTGTCAAGGAAATTTACAGGCAACCAGTTCCAGGCAATCTTAAAGAAAAAAAGTCGTTCACGTTTGATTTCACATAATCTGCAGCCAACCACGCCAGAAAGCACAGTCTTATAACGATTAGTGTACTGGGTTCTTTTATGATTATTACACAACACACGGGACCTAAGGTTGTACGTCCCATTCAAAGGACGAACAATTATGGTTAAGTGTCTTGGTTAAGGACACACCTTGTAAACCGTTACATGGTGCTATGTAAAGGAAAAAGGTCTCATACTTCAAAAACGTAGCTCCACGTACCTTGCAGGATAAATTATATAATAATGTTGGAGCGCCATGAGCATCACTGACTGACAGTTTTGAGCGATGTATAAGAAGCCACTATTATTATTATTATACTCCGTTGTTGCCACCTGGTGAGGGTTGGTGGATATCGACAGGTGTCTGGATGGGTGTATTCATGTAATAATTGGTTAATGACAATATTAAACATAAGTTGTTATTGTTTTTTTCTTCTAGTGATCCGATCCTTCGATGTAAACAAACCAGGGAGTGAAGTCAAGGACCTTAAAGGAGGCGTGGCTGGAGGCAGCATACTTAGGGGGGTGCTTCGGGTATGTACTTCTTAGGTGTCTATCTTTCAGACTTCAGAATTTTTACACATCGCGGTGAATACAGACGGAATCGCGGAAATTGGTGTAGAACACGGAATCGGTCCAAATGCACAAAATTTCAAGTGAAAAAAAATCAGAATTCAACAGCAATCAAAATACTGGATTCAAGTAAAGACTAAATTAAATCAAGAACAAACAAAATACAACATTCTACAAACTCTAAATCCGTAAAATTCTGGCGATAAAAGTCCATCATCGCTGATCGATCATCATGACTTTTTAGCGTGGGTCGCGACATCGACATTCCCTTTTAGAGACCTCATTTTAGTCTGTGTGTTCTTTGCCCACATAGGGATCCAGACGACAGTGCCATGAACTGTGCTGGTATCCTGCCATATAAGCACAAATTATTAGAGTCGGGGTACCTTACTCGCACACACTCTGTCTGTTTCAGTGTGTCACAAGGCATGGCGACCAATCAAAATGCTTTGCTGTCGCCGTCAAGAAAACTTCACAATGAAACCTTATCACCAGATCTTCATGTGAGTCAATATCCACAGGAACAATGCATCTGATGGACTTCTGTTTTGTAATTTTTTTGTTCATAGTATAGATTTGAGATTCAAGTCAGTAGTTGCGTCATATTTATTGTGTTTTTTTTTTACCTTGAGCTAACACCGTTGTTATGACGGAAATTGTTAAAAAATGACACCGGTTATCTTTGCAATGTAAACTCTAGAGCTGTTCAGAAATTGATTGATTGCTTCACTCAACACAGGATTACAACAATATACCCTATTGATAGTTTTTTCTTCCTGGAATAGGTTGGCCAAGAGATTGAAGTCAGACCTGGTATTGTGTCTGAGGATAATGAAGGCAAGCTGCAATGCAGACCTATATTCTCCAAAATCATCTCGCTGTTTGCTGAAAAGAACGATCTTCAATTTGCTGTCCCTGGTGGCTTATTGGTAAGTTGCAATACTCTGCATAAAAGAGGGTATAAAAGCAAAACGCTATACCTCTGCTTAAATGAAAGTCCTTGGGCAAATTTAACACAATTTCTTTGTTCCTTCATCAAGTGTGGGTACCAAGATTGATCCAACCCTGTGTCGAGCTGATCGTCTCGTGGGTCAGGTCTTAGGTGCAGTAGGAGCCCTACCAGAAATCTACACCGAGTTGGAGATCTCCTACTTCTTGCTTCGACGTCTGCTGGGTGTACGGACAGAGGGAGACAAGAAGGCAGCCAAGGTAGGTTTGTAGACCTAAATTAGACCTTAAATTAACCGATGCAATTTTTTGAGTACTCCTTGTTCTATCTTTTTAGTGGGAATTTACTGAAATAAACTAGATTTCTTCTGCCTAGCCCCATAAATAGCACCAATACTCTGGACTCCCTACAATTCTTCATGTTCTTTGCCTCACTGCGAACATAACCAAGGAACATCAAAAGACTTTTAACTAAGTACAGCCTCTTTTATGCCTTCATGTCACCAATAAAATTCAATAACTCACTGTTTTGATAATAGTGAAAAAGAAGAATAAAACTAGAGCTGTGTTTGTCACTTGACAAACCCTAGGTGTTTGGGAATAAGTATGTAACAAGTTGGTTGGCAACACAACACAAAAAGTTTCCTTCAAATCAGCTTTCAATTTGGGCTTGCAACCCATTCTGTTTTTAACATGTTTAAAACCTATTACCAGAGGTAGGGTTAATTTGATGATGTCACTATTACTTCTTTTGAAGAGGTCATGGTTGGTATTTCTTTGTAACTTCTGGTTTGGACCAGAAAACAAGGGCAAATTGGGGTTACATCTGTGTAGCGTCTGTTCTCCAATCCAAAACCTTTCTTAATAACATGTGGTTCAGGAGTTAAGTTTTGTTTAAATACTTTGATTTTTTGTATTTTAACACCTGATGAATTCATCGCGACATCTTCCAGGATTTAGGTTGGGAGTTGAACATGAGGCCAGCAACCCCACTCCGTAAAAAACAAAGCATGTCTACAGAAACCACACTAGTCATCTCAGCAACTTATTCTTTTCTTCATTGTATCGTAGCACAAGAACTTACACATCCTATTCCAAAGTAATTCATTTTGACCTCTCAGCCCAATACTTCGGCTTCCATCCAGGTGTTTGAACTAAGCCTGGGCGGATAGTAAAATTTAGTATTTGGGTATCCGCTGGTAAGCTTGGGCGATGCCACGATATTATCGAATATCGCGATACTAGTTCTGAAACGATTACGATATCGGGTCACGTTTTTTTTAATCGTGATATCGGTAAATCGCGATATCGTTAAGTATCGCGATGTATTTCCTAGCCGAGACGATCTTGCAACAATAAATCTCCTTGTTGAGACGATATTTCAACAATAAATCTCCTTGTCGAGACGATTTGCTGCAACAAAGAGTTGCAAGTCACAGACCGCAACCGCAAGATTCCCAAACAGATCCGATCCGACGGGGTTTAGTCTTCGGAAAAAACCAACATCAAAGCCTTAGCGGTCAGGCGGTCTCACACAGACGGGTGTTATCACGTGCAATATCACGTGCGTGTTGCGGACGTGCGAGTAGCGTGATCTAATTAGCTATGCACACATAAAGAACAGTCTGTCATGCGCAGTTAACACATTAAATGTGTGTAAGTAATAGGCCCAGGTTTTCAAACCATAGGTTTAGAGTAAAACCCGAAGAATAGGTGATTGGAACAACGTTATAAATGATAGGTCAATCGTAGCCACAACTCACACCGTGAGATTTGTAGTAGATTGACGTCATAAAAAAAAAATCGCGATTATATCGAATATCGCGATATATTCTCGACGATATATCGTGGCTGAGAAAAAGCGATATCGCCCAAGATCCGCTGGCCAACTATCCGAAATTAACCAGATATCCGGATATTTTTTTCCCCAGTACTTACGTGAGTAAGGGGCTTACAACTACATGTACTAAGGCTCTCTTTATTTTGTTTATTACATCGGTCGCCGTATCAATCATCATGGCGACTAAGGTCGGCTCTGCATGTGCGAGACTACACACATAATGTACAGGGTACAATACACAAATATTGACTCCCGAGATGGTCCCGGAGCATTCTATTTTCCGCGAGGCGAATTTCCGGAGGCGAAGCCGAGGGAAAATAGAAGGCTCCGGGATCACCGAGGGAGTCGTAGTTTTAACCATAGCATGAGTAAAAGCAGTCAATATTTGTTTTATAACACTCTTCCTCCGTAAGGAGTGCAAAACTAGGGTTTTCTGCAGTCATCCTTAATACTTTTAAAATCACGACGACGCCTATGCAATGGCGAAATCTTTTGCTGTGCTGCATGTAGTGTCATGTGATCCGAAAGGGTTACAAACTATTTATCATCCCCGTACACATAACGTCCGTACGCGCATTTCAGATACACAGATGCACAACTGATTGGGTTCGAGGTGGGTAAAAACGACGTCTAGGTACTGCATGCCATGTGATAGTACATCACTGATCTCTATATACGTCGGCGTACTCACAGGAATCGGCGTACTTAAAGAACTCAAATGAAATCCCAGGAAAGTTAATTGTGCCTGGTATATTTTGCGTGGTTGTGAACGACTGAGTGTGTGACAAGCATCCGCCCGATGATCGTGGATAAAAGGAACCCGGTTACCTGATTGTCATTAGAGAACTATCCGGTTTATCAATACCGCGCCCCTGGCGGATATTCGGATATGTTCAAAATCAGTATCCGCGGTTTCGGTTAGCAAAAGCTATCCGCTAATAACCAGATATCCGAATAATCCGCCCAGGCCTAGTTCGAACGTCTGTCAGGCTTTTGTTTCTTGACCGTAACTTGAGTTAGTAGTGACATTTAGACTTGAAACTTGGGTTGGGGTTTGCCTTTGGGGAAAGGAAAGTTGGTGTTGGTTTGGGGTGAAAAGGACGAGGTCAAGGTCACGGTGGTGAGTTGTAGCCAAATGGTATTCGAATCATAACTTAAATTAGAAGTGCACTTGGACTTGAATTTTGGTGGGGGTTGGCCTTGGGGAATGTGTTGATTATTTTGGGGTGAAAAGGTCGAAGGTCGAGGTCATGGTGGCGAGTTAAAGTCAACAGATCAAATGTCAAGTTTACAGTGCTCAGGTATAGAAACATGGTTTATATCATTTGTTAGATAGAATGTATTAAGGGCTGTAGGGTTTTAGTAGGATCCCTGTTATCTAGTAAATTTTGATGCTTTTGATTTGTAGGTACAAAAGTTGAGTAAAAGTGAAGCCCTGATGGTCAACATTGGATCACTCTCAACTGGTAGCCGAGTTCTAGCGGTCAAAGCTGATTTGGCAAAAATTGTGCTGACTAATCCTGTGTGCACAGAGATTGGAGAAAAGATTGCACTGAGCAGACGAGTAGAAAAGCATTGGAGGTACGTCAGCTAACAAATAAAACATAACTATCTTTGAATAAAAGTTGTTGATTTCAAAAGCTTTGCCAAGTTTAACCTCTTAAAGTTTTTTAAACTAATAAATTTGGCTGAAGATATTGCGGTTCAAACTCTCTCTGAAGTTTAAGTAAGCCCTAGCCGTATTTTTGAGCAAGAATCCTGGCCCAAAAAGACCTCTTTTTAAAATCCAGGCCAAAAATGTTTGGTCCGAAATCGCTCAAAAGGACAAGTTTAACCCCTTGCATTTATTTCAACCCAAATTTCGGCCTCAAAAAGGCCCATTTTTTAAATTTGGGAAAAAAATGAAATGGTTTGAAATCGTTCAAAAGAACGAGTTTAACCCCTTGCAGTTTTTTTAACCAAAAATTTTGGCTCAAAAAGGCCCATTTTAAAAATTTGGGCCCGAAATAAAATGGTTTGAAATCGCTCAAAAGAACAAGTTTAACCCCTTGCAGTTTTTTTAACCCAAAATCCTGTCTCAAAAGGCCCATTTTAAAATTTGGCCCCAAAATAAAATGGTTTGAAATCGCTCAAAAGAACAAGTTTAACCCCTTGCAGTTTTTTTTAACCAAAATCCTGTCTCAAAAAGGCCCATTTTTAAAATTTGGCCCCAAAATAAAATGGTTTGAAATCGCTCAAAAGAACAAGTTTAACCCCTTGCAGTTTTTTTAACCCAAAATCCTGCTCAAAAAGGCCCATTTTTAAAAATTTGGGCCCCAAAATAAAATGGTTTGAAATCGCTCAAAAGAACAAGTTTAACCCCTTGCAGTTTTTTTAACCCAAAATCTTTGGCTCAAAAAGGCCCATTTTAAAATTTGGGCCCAAAATAAAATGGTTTGAAATCGCTCAAAAGAACAAGTTTAACCCCTTGCAGTTTTTTTAACCCAAAATCCTGGCTCAAAAAGGCCCATTTTAAAATTTGGGCCCAAAATAAAATGGTTTGAAATCGCTCAAAAGAACAAGTTTAACCCCTTGCAGTTTTTTTACCCAAAATCCTGTCTCAAAAAGGCCCATTTTTAAAATTTGGGCCCAAAATAAAATGGTTTGAAATCGCTCAAAAGAACAAGTTTAACCCCTTGCAGTTTTTTTAACCCAAAATCTGGCTCAAAAAGGCCCATTTTTAAAATTTGGGCCCCAAAATAAAATGGTTTGAAATCGCTCAAAAGAACAAGTTTAACCCCTTGCAGTTTTTTAAACCAAAATCCTGCTCAAAAAGCCCATTTTTAAAATTTGGGCCCAAAATAAAATGGTTTGAAATCGCTCAAAAGAACAAGTTTAACCCCTTGCAGTTTTTTTAAACCAAAATCCTGTCTCAAAAAAGCCCATTTTTAAAATTTGGGCCCAAAATAAAATGTGTTTGAAATCGCTCAAAAGAACAAGTTTAACCCCTTGCAAATTTTAACCCAAAATTTGGCTCAAAAAGGCCCATTTTTAAAATTTGGCCCCAAAATAAAATGGTTTGAAATCGCTCAAAAGAACAAGTTTAACCCCTTGCAGTTTTTTTAACCCAAAATCCTGTCTCAAAAAAGCCCATCTTTAAAATTTGGGCCCCAAATAAAATGGTTTGAAATCGCTCAAAAGAACAAGTTTAACCCCTTGCAGTTTTTTTTAACCCAAAATCCTGCTCAAAAAGGCCCATTTTTAAAATTTGGGCCCAAAATAAAATGGTTTGAAATCGCTAAAAGAACAAGTTTAACCCCTTGCAAATTTTTAACCCAAAATTCTTGCTCAAAAAGGCCCATTTTTAAAATTTGGGCCCAAAATAAAATGGTTTGAAATCGCTCAAAAGAACAAGTTTAACCCCTTGCAGTTTTTTTAACCCAAAATCCTGGCTCAAAAAGGCCCATTTTAAAATTTGGGCCCCAAAATAAAATGGTTTGAAATCGCTCAAAAGAACAAGTTTAACCCCTTGCAGTTTTTTTAACCCAAAATCCTGCCTCAAAAAGGCCCATTTTTTAAAATTTGGGCCCCAAAATAAAATGGTTTGAAATCGCTCAAAAGAACAAGTTTAACCCCTTGCAGTTTTTTTAAACCCAAAATTTGGCTCAAAAAGGCCCATTTTTAAAATTTGGCCCCAAAATAAAATGGTTTGAAATCGCTCAAAAGAACAAGTTTAACCCCTTGCAGTTTTTTTTAAACCCAAATTTTGGCTCAAAAAGGCCCATTTTAAAATTTGGCCCCAAAATAAACCCCCCCCCCCCCCCCCCCCCCCCCCCCCCCCCCCCCCCCCCATTTTTAAAATTTGGCCCAAAATAAAATGGTTTGAAATCGCTCAAAAGAACAAGTTTAACCCTTGAGTTTTTTTAACCCCAAATCCTGGCTCAAAAAGGCCCATCTTTAAAATTTGGGCCCCAAAATAAAATGGTTTGAAATCGCTCAAAAGAACAAGTTTAACCCTTGCAGTTTTTTTAACCCAAAATCCTGCTCAAAAAGCCCATTTTAAAATTTGGCCCAAAATAAAATGTTTGAAATCGCTCAAAAGAACAAGTTTAACCCCTTGCAGTTTTTTTAACCCAAAATCCTGCTCAAAAAGGCCCATTTTTAAATTTGGCCCAAAGTAAAATGTTTGAAATCGCTCAAAAGAACAAGTTTAACCCTTGCAGTTTTTTTAAACCAAATTTTGGCTCAAAAAGGCCATTTTTAAAATTTGGCCCCAATTAAAATGGTTTGAAATCGTTCTAAAGAACAAGTTTAACCCCTTGCATTTTTTTAACCCAAATTTTGGCTCAAAAAGCCCATTTTAAAATTTGGGCCCAAAATAAAATGGTTTGAAATCCTAAACAAGTTTAACCCCTTGCATTTTTTTACCTAAATCCTGCCTCAAAAAGGCACATTTTAAAATTTGGCCCAAAATAAAATGGTTTGAAATCGCTCAAAGAACAAGTTTAACCCCTTGCAGTTTTTTTAACCCAAAATCCTGGTTAAAAAGGCAATTTTTTAATTTGGGCCCAAAATAAAATGGTTTGAAATCGCTCAAAAGAACAAGTTTAACCCCTTGCAGTTTTTTTAACCCAAAATTTGGCTCAAAAGGCCCATTTTAAAAATTTGGCCCAAAATAAAATGGTTTGAAATCGCTCAAAAGAACAAGTTTAACCCCTTGCAGTTTTTTTAACCCAAAATCCTGTCTCAAAAAAGCCCATCTTTAAAATTTGGCCCCAAATAAAATGGTTTGAAATCGCTCAAAAGAACAAGTTTAACCCCTTGCAGTTTTTTTAACCCAAAATCCTGGCTCAAAAAGCCATTTTAAAAATTTGGCCCAAAATAAATGGTTTGAAATCGCTCAAAAGAACAAGTTTAACCCCTTGCAGTTTTTTAACCCAAATCCTGGCTCAAAAAGGCCCATCTTTAAAATTGGGCCCAAAATAAAATGGTTTGAAATCGCTCAAAAGAACAAGTTTAACCCCTTGCAGTTTTTTTACCCAAAATCTGCTCAAAAAAGCCCATCTTTAAAATTTGGCCCCAAATAAAATGGTTTGAAATCGCTCAAAAGAACAAGTTTAACCCCTTGCAGTTTTTTAACCCAAAATCCTGGCTCAAAAAGGCACATTTTAAAAATTTGGCCCAAAATAAAATGGTTTGAAATCGCTCAAAAGAACAAGTTTAACCCCTTGCAGTTTTTTTACCCAAAATCCTCGCTCAAAAGGCCCATTTTTAAAATTTGGGCCCAAAATAAAATGGTTTGAAATCGCTAAAAGAACAAGTTTAACCCTTGCAATTTTAACCCAAAATTTTGGCTCAAAAAGGCCCATTTTTAAAATTTGGGCCCAAATAAAATGGTTTGAAATCGCTCAAAAGAACAAGTTTAACCCCTTGAAGTTTTTTTAACCCAAAATCCTGGCTCAAAAAGGCCCATTTTAAAATTTGGGCCCCAAAAAATGGTTTGAAATCGCTCAAAGAACAAGTTTAACCCTTGCAGTTTTTTTTACCAAAATCCTGTCTCAAAAAGGCCCATTTTTTAAAATTTGGCCCCAAAATAAATGTTTGAAATCGCTAAAAGAACAAGTTTAACCCTTGCAGTTTTTTAAACCCAAATTTGGCTCAAAAAGGCCCATTTTAAATTTGGCCCAAAATAAAATGGTTTGAAATCGCTCAAAGAACAAGTTTAACCCCTTGCAGTTTTTAAACCAAATCTGTCTCAAAAAAGCCCATTTTTAAAATTTGGGCCCAAAATAAAATGGTTTGAAATCGCTCAAAAGAACAAGTTAACCCTTGCAAATTTAACCCAAAATTTTGGCTCAAAAAGCCCATTTTTAAATTTGGCCCAAAATAAAATGGTTGAAATCGCTCAAAAGAACAAGTTTAACCCTGAAGTTTTTTAACCCAAATCCTGGCTCAAAAAGGCCCATTTTAAAATTTGGGCCCCCAAAATAAAATGGTTTGAATCGCTCAAAAGAACAAGTTTAACCCTTGCAGTTTTTTAACCCAAAATCTGTCTCAAAAAGCCATTTTAAAAATTTGGGCCCAAAATAAAATGGTTTGAAATCGCTCAAAAGACAAGTTAACCCTTGCAGTTTTTTTAACCCAAAATCCTGGCTCAAAAAGGCCATTTTTAAAATTTGGCCCCAAAGAAAATGTTTTGAAATCGCTCAAAAGAACAAGTTTAACCCCTTGCAGTTTTTAAACCAAATTTTGGCTCAAAAAGGCCATTTTTAAAATTTGGCCCCAATTAAAATGGTTTGAAATCGTTCTAAAGAACAAGTTAACCCCTTGCATTTTTTTAAACCCAAATTTTGGCTCAAAAAGGCCCATTTTAAAAATTTGGCCCAAAATAAAATGGTTTGAAATCTCTAAACAAGTTTAACCCCTGCAAATTTTTTTACCTAAAATCTGCCTCAAAAGGCACATTTTAAAATTTGGCCCCAAAATAAAATGGTTTGAAATCGCTCAAAAGAACAAGTTTAACCCCTTGCAGTTTTTTTAACCCAAAATCTGTTAAAAAAGGCAAATTTTTTAAATTTGGGCCAAAAAAAATGGTTTGAAATCGCTCAAAAGAACAAGTTTAACCCTTGCAGTTTTTTTAACCAAAATTTTGGCTCAAAAGGCCATTTTTAAAATTTGGCCCCAAAATAAAATGGTTTGAAATCGCTCAAAAGAACAAGTTTAACCCTTGCAGTTTTTTTAACCCAAAATCGTCTCAAAAAGCCATCTTTAAAATTTGCCCCCAAATAAAATGGTTTGAAATCGCTCAAAGAACAAGTTTAACCCTTGCAGTTTTTTTAACCAAAATCCTGGCTCAAAAAGGCCCATTTTAAAATTTGGGCCAAATAAATGGTTTGAAATCGCTCAAAAGAACAAGTTTAACCCCTTGCAGTTTTTTTAACCCAAAATCCTGGCTCAAAAAGGCCCATCTTTAAAATTTGGGCCCAAAATAAAATGGTTTGAAATCGCTCAAAAGAACAAGTTTAACCCCTTGCGTTTTTTTTACCCAAAATCCTGCTCAAAAAGCCCATCTTTAAAATTTGGCCCCAAATAAAATGGTTTGAAATCGCTCAAAAGAACAAGTTTAACCCCTTGCAGTTTTTTTAACCCAAAATCCTGGCTCAAAAAGGCCCATTTTTAAAATTTGGGCCCAAAATAAAATGGTTTGAAATCGCTCAAAAGAACAAGTTTAACCCCTTGCAGTTTTTTTAACCCAAAATTTTTGCTCAAAAAGGCCCATTTTTAAAATTTGTTTCCCAAAGTAAATTTGTCTGAAATTATCTGAAAACCACCTTTATAAAGTAAACAAAAAAATGTATTATTATTTTTTTTACAGGTTGATTGGATGGGGACAAATCCGAAAAGGAATAACAATTAAGCCAACAGAGTCGTGAAGGGCGCCTCCAATGTAGGTCCCTCTCTTCTTTCCTTATTCATTGCACCATTTATTTCTTTACTCATACATAACTAAATAGATACTTTCGACCACCAACATTTTGCCCTGAGTATAGTCTAAAGGAGAATCTGATCCATCATTTCAATAACATCAGATGGTGTATAAATATTAATAGGTAATGCTTTGGTTACTGCTATTTCGTACAGTTAATGGTTGCAGCATCAAAGCTATCTTATTAACATCTTATAAACAAATCCATGAAGCCTTGCCCTATTACAGCAACAGTAATGGGCCATCATATGGACATAATTTACTCCTTGAACATTGTGTCATTTTTGTCAAACTTGTGGGCGCTTGGGCATGGTGCTGATCGATCAATGCATTAAAAGTAGGTCTAATGGATCAGTCTTTATTCTGATTCATTTTAAATGCCAATTCTTCAGATGTCCTCGTAAATATAATTTTCTGAAGTAAAAAAATTTACCTTTTGCTGTATCCAATTTACATGCTATGTTTGTTTTGTTCCCTGCATTCAACTTAGTGTATACTTGGGAGCTATTGATGTTCATGTAAGACCTCACCCAAATTAGGGTAATTACTCATTTTTATTGCAGTGGCAATATCAGGCTTAGGTACAAGCAGTGGTGCAGGCCAAGTCAAAACTAAGGCCATGTACGAATCAAGTGACTTTGGCCATAGCAGTTTGCTTCAGTGACAACACAAAAAGCAAGGCCTTTCCAGTGATGTGGCCATAGCCACTGAGAATGACATCAAGGGATATGCCAATACATGGACATAAACTACTTCTTGTATACATTGGTTCTTCACACTTAACCAGAAAAGAACTTGTGAAGGTGCAAATATTTACTAAAATCTAAATCTAAGGGATATCTATGTGCTGCTACATTAGTTATGTGCATGTTTTATTTGTAGCTACCTGATTTTTTCCCTTTTTGTTGAAAAAGTACTTCATTAATTATAATTGTTGTCACCTGGAATGACATGTAAATGTTATTTAGCTTTTGCCATCCACCTCTGGCCAAATAACTGCTAAATACTGTAAGTTGCATTTTTGATGAACCATGTCAGAAATACAATAAAACATTAGTAGATCGAATGAATACACTCATTTGTCGATGATTTGTTTTTCTAAAGTGAGTTTAAAAATTAGCAATGCAGAATATATAGTTGGGAAGACTTTGCTATACAAAAATAGAAATTATTTGTCTGGAAGAACTGATCGTAGTGATCGATAATCCAAAATAACTACTCTAGATAGTAATAGATTATTTAAAAAATCTTAATTGAAGCGAAATTGATCAAGATTAACAAACTTGATCTAATGTTGATAACTGCAAAAATCAAATTACCACAAAAAGTAAGACCTCACAAATCTTAAGTAAACAAATATCCAAATAGTGCAGAGTTGCCCAAAGTAATCTTTCAAGTTGTTCGATTTTCGTTGTGCTGATAAAAACCTTTGTTGACATGTTCGGACAGTTCATTCTCTTGGATGTATTTACAATTCTCCAGTGTCGATGGCATCTTTCTTGTCCTAAATTTTTGAGAATTTTTAATAACCAAGTCAAAAGGGGATCTTAAATTTGTACAAAATTTACAAACGTACTTAGTTTGTAATAAACTACTGATTAAGTGGTAAAAACTTAAGTGCTTTTATTCTGAGGAAGCTGAATTTTAACTTGAATAACATAATTTACAAAATAATGTCTTCAACCTAAATCAATGCAGATTACCAAATTTGTGTTTATTGTAATGCAACATTAGCACTCATGAAACTGAATGAAACTGAACTCTTACCCCTTGTATGAAATGATAAGAACTCAAGCAGCTACACCTGTTTATGTTGACAATGAAAGAATAATGAATGGACATGAATGAAATAAAATGACAATGGAACCCCCCCCCCCTTTCCATGAATAAGACATGGTACATGTATTTAATTATATACTTAAAATGCATGTTGAATGAAGGTTATTCATGTACATTGATAGAAAATGAAGATTGCAATCTCTTTCCCATGGGCATCTACCATAATGTCCTCCCAAGCACTTGTAGAGACACTGACACATTGATTGGTTCATGAAAGTGACTGTTTTATATGTGACACTTAAAGGCATGTGTCAAAAGTGCAAGTGTTTTGACGCAATCACAGTTCATCTAAATATTGTTCTGTGAAGTCAAGTTAAACAATTTTGGGGATTATGCTTGAGCAGAGCACCCTCGGGAATGAGATTGATAATTGTGCTCTGTGGATTTATACCGCCCCCCCCCCCAAACAAAAAACGACCAAAAAAACTGCACAAACAAAAACTTTTAAAACGAGATCAAACAAATGCAAATGAATGGTTCAGTGGATGATATAGTCGTGTCACCTCCCTTCCCCCTCCCCCCCCCCCGAATTATGTCTTGGCCCCTGCTTTTCCCCCAAATGGAACTGTCTGGACGTAAAGAGAGTTTGAGTGTTAAGCCTGCAAACCTTTCTGCTTGCAGAAAAAGATCCTTTACTTTTCTCTTGGTGTAGAGAGCACCCAATGTGCTCAGAGTTGTTAATTTTTGTTTCTGACATAACAGCATATGCATACCAGGAATTGAACATTCCACAAGCGGTACTTACAAATACACTTCTTTAGCTCCATGAAAATCTTAGATGCAAATGAAGAATCTTACCTCCCAAATTGTTCAGCCTCCTCTACTGTCTCTGGCAGCGATCTTCCTTTTGTCTCAGGTAAGAATAATGCTAGGAAACCAGCCAAGATGGACGGTCCCCCAAACAGAACCAGTGGGAGAGGTGCCCAAGTGTCGCTCAGTAGGAGAATGAGGGGCGAGAGGATACCCCCTATCCTAGATGCCATTGAACATATGCCCATTCCTGCTGTCCTGAAATGGGGGCATGAGTTGAATGTGTTATATATTGGAAAGGTTTTGTTGCTGGCTGACTTCAAAAGTTTAAAGATCACATAATACCTAACATTATTTCAGATTTTTGTTTTTCTTCTGAGGAATAATGCTAAGACTGTGAGTAAACAATAATGAAGGAGTTGATCTTGCCTTTTCTTGTATGTGGCAACCAACAATTTTGAGGTGAAAAATATTCCCCAAAACAATCCAGCAATTTTCTGGATACACTTGTTACGTAGACTGTTCGAGTCTCACATGTACATGTATCCCATCTTTGGGCCCTGTTCAAGTGTGCATTGTCTGTTCAGAGTTAGTTCTTTAATGTTGAATCTGTTTGTTCTCTCACCTTAGAGGGGTTGGGAAGATTTCTGCTGAGTAGATATAGACAATGGAAAATGATGCTGCCACACAGAACTTGCCAATCATTGCAACAGCAGTTTGCCATATACCAGGACCTTAGTTAAACAGTTAACAAAAGGAAATATTCAAATTAAAGAAACTTTGAAGAGAAGGTAAAACTTCAGAATCTTGAATCTTTGAATCTTAGTATATATTGCAAAACTAAATGTATTGTTTAGTTTATTTCGCTTTTCATTTATCTAACATCTTGCAAAATTGGGATGTTCAATATGCCGTTCCTAATATTTAATTCCATGCTAGTGGCGCAGTGCCACCAATACACCTATCCTGTAAGCCCTGCCCCATTTTTCATTGACCAATCAGAGCTGCCAAATCTCTGATCACCATTTTGTGCTGAGCCAAATGTCAGGTCAATGACTATTTTTTTGCATTTATACCATAGGTCCTTTTGGTTGCAGTTTGCAACAGGTAATAATTTTTTCTCTTCTTTCAACCACCACCCCCCCCCGAACAAAAACAAGAGGGTATAACTCATTCCCGTTTTCCTTTTGGTTGAGAGTAGTGTGGTTGTCTGAATCAGCCTAATGACACACCTATAAATATGGTACCCACACAAGCTGCACCACCGATGATCATAGTGAAACTAAGATTAAACCTCCTGCCTAGTTTTTCAATAGAAACCATTGCCAGAAGATAAGCTGGAATCTCAATGGCGCCAGATATGAAGAAAGCCAAGTATGCATCAGAGGCCAGGTCTGGTATGCTTAAAGAGAGTCCATAGTACACCAAGCTGTTAACACACCTGAAAAAGCAAAACGGTAAACACATTATAGCTAAAGGTATAACTTCATCGTTTGGATAGGTATACTTTCATTCTTCTTCTCTGGTTTTCGAAAGCCACAAATCGATAAACTTTTCGGTGAAAAAGTCCAGAAATTATTCATTTAATTTCTTGCGAATTTTGATTTAGGTTCTTGTATTCATCAGGTGAAGTGCCAAGATTTGTGAAAGGCCCTTTTTTAAAATTTGGGCCCCAAATTAAATGGTTTGAAATCGCTCAAAAGAACAAGTTTAGCCCCTTACAGTTTTTTTAACCAAAAATCCTGGCTCAAAAAGGCTCATTTTTTAAATTTGGGCCAAAAATAAAATGGTTTGAAATCGCCCAAAACAACAAGTTCAACCCCTTGCAGTTTTTTTAACCCCAAATCCTGGCTCAAAAAGGCCCATTTTTAACATTTGGGCCAAAAATAACATGTTTTGAAATCGCTCAAAAGAACAAGTTAGTTTAACCCCTTGCAGTTTTTTAACCCAAAATCCTGGCTCAAAAAGGAAATTTCTTTTTAATTTGGGCCAAAAATAAAATGGTTTGAAATCGCCCAAAACAACAAGTTCAACCCCTTGCATTTTTTTAACCCAAAATCCTGGCTCAAAAAGGCAAATTTTTAAAATTTCGGCCAAAAATAAAATGGTTTGAAATCGCTCAAAAGGACAAGTTTAATCCCTTGCAGTTTTTTTACCCAAAATCCTGGCTCAAAAAGGCCCATTTTTAAAATTTGGGCCCAAAATAAAATGGTTTGAAATCGCTCAAGAGAACAAGTTCAACCCCTTGCATTTTTTTAACCCCAAATCCTGGCTCAAAAAGGCCCATTTTTAAAATTTGGTCCCAAAATAAAATGGTTTGAAATCGCTCAAAAGAACAAGTTTAACCCCTTGCAGTTTTTTTAACCCAAAACTTTGGCTCAAAAAGGCCCATTTTTAAAATTTGGGCCCAAAATAAAATGGTTTGAAATCGCTCAAAAGAACAAGTTTAACCCCTTGCAGTTTTTTTAACCCAAATTTTTGGCTCAAAAAGGCCCATTTTTAAAATTTTGGCCCAAAATAAAATGGTTTGAAATCGCTCAAAAGAACAAGTTTAACCCCTTGCAGTTTTTTAACCCAAATTTTTGGCTCAAAAAGGCCCATTTTTAAAATTTGGGCCCAAAATAAAATGGTTTGAAATCGCTCAAAAGAACAAGTTTAACCCCTTGCAGTTTTTTCAACCCAAAATCCTGGCTCAAAAAGGCCCATTTTTAAAATTTGGGCCCAAAATAAAATGGTTTGAAATCGCTCAAAAGAACAAGTTTAACCCTTGCAGTTTTTCCAACCCAAAATCCTGGCTCAAAAAGGCCCATTTTTAAAATTTGGGCCCAAAATAAAATGGTTTGAAATCGCTCAAAAGAACAAGTTTAACCCTTTGCAGTTTTTTTAACCCAAAATTTTGGCTCAAAAAGGCCCATTTTTAAAATTTGGGCCCAAAGTAAAATGGTTTGAAATCGCTCAAAAGAACAAGTTTAACCCCTTGCCGTTTTTTTTTAACCCCAAATCCTGGCTCAAAAAGGCCCATTTTTTACATTTGGGCCAAAAATAACATGTTTTGAAATCGCTCAAAAGAACAAGTTTAACCCCTTGCAGTTTTTTTAACCCAAAATCCTGGCTCAAAAAGGCCCATTTTTAAAATTTGGTCCCAAAATAAAATGGTTTGAAATCGCTCAAAAGAACAAGTTTAACCCCTTGCAGTTTTTTTAACCCAAATTTTTGGCTCAAAAAGGCCCATTTTTAAAATTTTGGCCCAAAATAAAATGGTTTGAAATCGCTCAAAAGAACAAGTTTAACCCCTTGCAGTTTTTTAACCCAAATTTTTGGCTCAAAAAGGCCCATTTTTAAAATTTGGGCCCAAAATAAAATGGTTTGAAATCGCTCAAAAGAACAAGTTTAACCCCTTGCAGTTTTTTCAACCCAAAATCCTGGCTCAAAAAGGCCCATTTTTAAAATTTGGGCCCAAAATAAAATGGTTTGAAATCGCTCAAAAGAACAAGTTTAACCCTTGCAGTTTTTCCAACCCAAAATCCTGGCTCAAAAAGGCCCATTTTTAAAATTTGGGCCCAAAATAAAATGGTTTGAAATCGCTCAAAAGAACAAGTTTAACCCTTTGCAGTTTTTTTAACCCAAAATTTTGGCTCAAAAAGGCCCATTTTTAAAATTTGGGCCCAAAGTAAAATGGTTTGAAATCGCTCAAAAGAACAAGTTTAACCCCTTGCCGTTTTTTTTTAACCCCAAATCCTGGCTCAAAAAGGCCCATTTTTTACATTTGGGCCAAAAATAACATGTTTTGAAATCGCTCAAAAGAACAAGTTTAACCCCTTGCAGTTTTTTTAACCCAAAATCCTGGCTCAAAAAGGCAATTTTTTTAATTTGGGCCAAAAATAAAATGGTTTGAAATCGCCCAAAAGAACAAGTTCAACCCCTTGCATTTTTTTAACCCAAAATCCTGGCTCAAAAAGGCCCATTTTTTAAATTTCGGCCAAAAATAAAATGGTTTGAAATTGCTAAAAAGAACAAGTTTAACCCTTTGCAGTTTGAAAAAAGTGCCGAAATTATATAATCACATTTTGGAATCAACAAAAAATACTTTATGTTTTGTATGGAACGGCATTTCATTTTTTCCCCGAATTTTTAGAATGCAATTGAAAATCACATTGTTTTAAAAATTAGCAGAAAACAACTTTTACAAATGTTTCTTGATAATTGTTAAGAAAAGTATGAAAGAACTGAATTTTGTTGGGGTTTTGTGCTAATTTGTATCCCGAATTACAAATAGCATAGGCCTAATGTTAAATTAATTTATGTATCAACAGATTATTCATGCAAAAAAATTATTATGCGAAGTTCTTACCAATTAAACATTAGGTTGATTGTCTTGACAGCAATGTTCGGTGTCTTAAACAAGTCAAAAACTGTCGGCTTCCGTTCAGTTTTTAATTTCACCTACAGAAAGTGAGGACAAAATAAATATCTTTGAAAATCACAAATTGTTACAATCCGCTTCACACCACCACCTTCGCATCAACAACAAATGCCGATTGACTAATCCTTTCCTTTGTCAGGCGCCTTGATTTCATGAAACTGTTTAATGGATTTAGTGTTACCTTTAACTCCTCAATTTCATCATCTTCAAACAGCACAACAGGAAGCTCCTTTTTGTTCACCTTAGCAACTTTTCGGATGATTTTTTCAGCTTCGTTGTGCCGCCCTCCACTAATCAACCATCGCGCCGACTCAGGCAAAATGCTTTCAGAAAAAAAATCATAATGGAACCACTTTGTGAATAAAGAAAATCAAAGAGAGATTGAAAACTGTTTATGAAATCATATTGAAAAGTTTGTGATTTTTAATAACTTTCAGAAACACTAACGAATTCAACATTTTATTGGAGCAATAGGGTGCAAAAGTGACACCTTTTAAACATTATTTTCGTCAAAAAAAATACGGTTTTTACTTTTCTCCTTAGCATGGATGTTGCTGACAATAAATCGATGACAGCTGAATTAGTGGAATATGATTATGCTTTTAGGAACACTCTAGTGCCGACTTACGGTATGTAGAGGAAGAACAAGAGGATCGGTGCCGTTATGACAATCTCGAGGGTACGCCAAGCCCGGACAAGGTAGGCAATTCCTGCCAACATCATTAGCCCAATGGCAAAAAAGATCTGCCCCACGATCCCTGCGATAACACGCTTGGAAGGACCTACGAACTCCGTTCCTACAAGGCAAAAAATAACTTACATGAAAAAAAACGCACAAAAGTTACTTTTAAGCACTCATACATCATGTGATTTTAATTAGGACCTATAATAATTTGGGTAAGTATGTCAACCGAAAACAGAATAAAGCAATGTGGTATTATCTTATCAGTATTACATTAAGCAAATTCTCTATTATTAGGCAGCACCATGGACCAATTCCTAATAGGTTTTTTTTAAACAACGGCTTTTATTAAAAAAAAAAAATACGGGGAAAAAACTCGAAGGTTATATTGTTTGTGTATAATACAAGCAAACAAATGTACGTTTATGTGGGAGATCAATGCACCTTTTTTTTGGGGGGGGGGGGTAAACAACCAGATAATTGTCAACAAGGATCAGCCGATGTTTTCTAAGAACCTATAAAAAGCGTTAAGTAAATACTTGCCAAGCACATAGGCGGGAAGAAAAGTGCCGTAGCTCCCTGCCCCTCCAAATGCTCTGAATATCATATAAGCTTCAATACTTGGCGAGAATACAACGGCAACGGAGGCAACTAGCCAGAGGGTCAAAGCGATGTACATCGTCTTGGTTCGCCCGATCCTTACACAAGAAAAAACGCCTATTTTGATTCACTTTTCCCCTCAATTTATACTTTTCGATAATTTTTTTCAAATAAAATCTATAGGATGGTGTCAACATAAAATCAATCAGGAGTCATTCGACAAACTCGAGGCAAAATTAATATAAAACTGTCTTCAAGCGCTACCTTAATCTCCGATCAAAATGGGTCTACTTTGATCTAATTCTAAGATGCTTTATGTATTGGACGAAAAAGACCCTTCTTTTTACACTTTCACTTTTTCTCAAGAGAAACGATCAAGTTAACTTCAATAAAAAGGGAATAAGCTGTTCGAAGTTAATGTGTCTAAACTCCAAGTTATTCTCATGAGAAAAACAGTGCAACCAACACGTTGGAAATTCGTAATTTCTGGAGGAGGAAAACAATGTTTCAACTTCAAGGACATTTTGCTGAACTTTTCAAAAACTGTGTTCAATACATACATATTTCAAGAAACTGTCACTTCCCTATGTTTTAACTCACCGATCAGCAAGCGCCCCGAAGACCACAGAGCCAATCAAAATCCCAACAAAGTAGACAGACTGGGCTAAGTTTGACAACGATTTCCTGTCACACACTAGAGTAAACTGTTGAAGTAAAGAACATATATTTTTGGAATATAATTCAACGGGAAAGTGTTTGTCTCCAAAACAATGTATACAAGTTTTGAAAACAGATAAAATTTAATATTAATTACATTTCAATAATTATAGATGACTCGAGAAAAAATGTGTGAGGTAGAAGACGCGGTGAAAATAAATCCACTGAAAATCGTTTTAGATCAATTTGTTGACAATGAAACAACAATAATGCATAGCATTTCTACTCTTCTGTTGAAGATGAGCAATACACAGAGTAATTTTGTAAAAGTGGATATAAAATAATAACATTATTTAAAGGAACATTACAGAACTTGTTTTTTTGCTAACAAAATAGTTGCTGGCAGTGTAAGCACTTTATGTAATCCACCATATTCATAAACTGACAAACCTGTGGAAGTTTGAGATCGATCGGCCATCTGGGTCACGAGAAAATAGTGAAAAACCGATTACACATTTTGCACGAAATCATATAGATTCAACAAAATGAATAAAACGCTCACTGAGCGATAAACTCCAATCGGAAAATTAGTTTATTCATTTCTCATAAAATATGGCATTTCAGACAGAAATATTTCAAGGGATGTTTTCTACTATCATCATCATTAGACCGTGTAAGTTTTATGTAAATCTGTGATCAAAAAGTTTTTTCTCTCTTACCAATTCTGTAATGTTCCTTTAATTGAACTAAATAAGAAATAAATAACTAAATAATGTGAGGGATTTTGTTTTCTCTCGAAACATTCACATGTTATTGACTCTTACATCGGTTTTAATAGTGGTCTGGTACTGGCTGGTGTCGAACACCCATCCATCCAAGCATCCCTCCACACTTAAGTTCCGTGAGTCCAAACCAGGATAGAAAGTCACCCCCGTCACGTTGTACCGCTCACACTGATGATAACTCTCGCCGGATCGCGGGATCGATGCATTCTTCTTGGCAGATTCACACTCCGCATCGGTCAGATTCCACGCCGTGCAATCTTGGTTTTCCCACTCCGGCACGGCACACCAGTGATCACTGGATGCCCCTAGGAACACCTGGGCTAGCTTATGAAAAGCCCCGGGTACACTTAGGAGACAGATGAGGAAGAAGATTCGACGTTGGTAAGGGCCAAATTCACCCAGGAGTCCAAGAATCCGGTCAAAATGCATCTTGTTGAAAGATAATTTCCCGGTATTTCTGCCGCGATATTGATAGCTGTAGGAAGTAAAACAATAATAATATTCATAGCAATGGATATTATCTAACAACATGTTGTATGCAACCTTTAATATGATCAAACATCGCGTACATTTACAAATAATGTTTGCGATTCGATGTCCCAACTTAAATGGCAAATATCTCTGCAATGTGTGATGACAGTCGCAAATGTTTGTAAAAGATATTTGTGTTTGCGACATCGCTTAGCTTTGTCGCAGTTAATCAATTTTTCTGATGTCCCTATGGGCCACAAAAAGGCAGATATTTGCGATGTCGCAGAAATGTTAACGCAAGTATTTGTGGTTCTGCAAAAATCTGCAACAATGTTTGCGGAAACGGACACTTTTGCAGAGATATTTGCGACATCGAAAATTTTTGCAAACATTTGCGACGATTTTGCGATCGGAAAATAATTACTTGAAAAGCTTTCCCTTCAGGGCCACCATAGTCGTTGGCTTTTTTCGTATGTTCTTTCTAAGGGAAAGACTTAGAACTTACCATTGAGCATCAACATCTATGGTTGATTATCTTTTGATTACATTTAATGCACCGTGTTCTCTCGCTACGAAATAAAATTACCTGCTCAGTATAAGCTATAGTGTCGTCACTGCAAATCCGTCACTCTATTTACAAAGCTTTACAGTTATTATGACTATCCTTGAACGAAACGACCCGATAAATACAATACTTCGCACTTTGAACCCATTTAATCTATTTTGGTGTGTGTAGGCCCTCCATTTTTTCATTTAATTAAAGAATCAAAAAAGTCCAGGTTACTGTTGTTCACTCAACGAAACACAAGTGAAAAAAAAGTGGAAGTGGAGGGAAATGTACATAAAACACGTCCTTTGTCCGATACATAATAGTAAGGTAACCTCTTATAGGTAGGAGCTTGCATGCATGAGGGTCAGTGTGCTCGTTTATAACCCAGTGGCGGCAACCTGAATATACATTGATACCTCGCCATGCAATGTCTCAAATCCCGTAAGGCCAAAAGACAAGAAAAGACAAGATAAATAAAATGAATCACAAGAGGGCGCTACTCTACGGGGAGCAGAAAGAAGACTGGTGCCTAGACTACTCTGTCTTCAAAGTAAGGTTGACTGTTGAACAGACTACACGTTGACAACAATAAACAGCAAAGTCAACTTTAAAAATCTCCACTCTTTGCCCAGGAATCCAATCATTTCTGCTGCTGTTGTGGGGAAGTGAGGACGTGCGACTTGCCTGGCACTTTGATACTCATCACAGCCACTCCAATTAAGTTTGAATACCGATTACCATTGTTAGCTTTTCACAAACTCGACGATGGAGGGTGGTGAACGTGAAACGGCAGAGTTATTGTACAAGATGGAGAGAATCAAAGAAATACGGTAAGCAAAGCATTGTGTTTGACAGTTTGTCGATCGTTCTTGACTTTAGCTACCGTGACAGACGGGTCTACTTCCCACATGGTTTTGCCTTGTCGTAGGAAACGATTTTCTTTAATTTGTTGAATAAAATATACAAATATCATGGTTAGGATTAATGATTGTTGTGTTTGTATGAATCTTGCTTCGTACTTTTATCAAGAATGTTGAACCTTGGTTGAGCAAACCTTTCCCGCTGTTGTTCAGTTCAGAAGTTCAGTAGGCTAGATGTTGCTTTTTCAATCATTCCCCAAAACGTTATTTAAACTTTGTTGACCCTGTGCACCTGGAAAGCCCGATTGTAAAGAAAGAAAGAAATACTGTTCCAAGCCCTAACCTTTTTGATAGATACCATTCTCGGAAGTGATGCAAAGTAAATTTAGATTTTAGAAGTGCTCTTCCCAACCCACTTCCATGCTTGCAAAGTACGTACTACTGTTATACTGAACTACAAACATGCCATTAGCAGTCCTTGCTTGCCGTTTTCATTTTCAGACGTCGTATCTCATATCGTTAAGGTGAATGCAGTATTTTCTTGTACGTGTAGTTAAATTTGCATTGGGGAAAAGGCAGGACAATCTAGTACGGGTAGGCTAATCTACAATTGGTTAGAGCCAATGGATGGGGAAAAAATAAATAAAAAAATACATGCTCAATTATTAATAAATAAATTGTGAAAAAAAAGGAAAACGAGGAGCTCATCAAATATTTGTCTCAAATAAATGCATACTTGTAAGCCTCTAGTAGTAGGTTCAGTAGAATAAGCCTGTTGAATTGAATTTGAAATAATGTCTGGTATGACAGTCAGTGACTTGCCTGTGCACTATATGCACACAATGAATTTATTTGACCAGAAAATTACTGTTTAGTTCCATACCACATGGTCCAGGAAAAGCTTTTGCTTAGCTACCTCCCTTCCTTGTGCTGTACACTTCATTGGAAAATATGGTTGGTTACTACTTCTTGTGAAAAGTTATATGCTTGCCCCAAAGCAAATCAATAGCCTACTGGATTGAGTTTGAGGAATTCAAATCAAGAATTCACTTATGACTGAGCAAGGCATTTCATTCAAATCAAACTTGTAGATTGATTTTTGGTAAAAGGCAAAACAATGTTTTATAAAATGCTGCATACAAGTAGTAGAGCCCTTGAAACAATAGCCAACCCCATATATCATTATCAGTTCAAATTTTGTCAAAATGTGTTCACATATCCTACCAATGAGAACAACTTTTCATTCCCTCTGAAAAGAAACAATCGGCTTCAGTGTTGAGCGCAATGTTTGAAGTAGTAGTTTGATTGGATAGAGTAATATCAACCAATTGGGCTACTCCTAATGTGTCCACATATGAATGATTAGTTTTTTTGGCACAAGTGAAGCAAAGGTTTCTAAATCAAAATGACCTGGAAATTACAAACTCTATAACAACTTTTTTATGTTAAAATTTCATGTTCAGCACTCCTCAAAGGAAACAGGTTTTTCCTTAATTTGTTTGTTTGTAGCCTGCATATTAATTGTTCTTGTCTTTAAGAAATATATTTTGAAATTACTAATGACACACGTAGGAGGCCGGACTCTAGGTAGAGTAAGGACTGAAGACTATTCTGCAAATTTAATTTGATACATAGTGATCTTGCCCCTACTCAATTTCCCACCTTAAATAAAAAAAAATTGCCAGATGGTGGACACAGTGCTTACAAATGTTTCATTTATCAAATGTTAAGTAATAAACCACAAGGGAAACTGACTGGGTAAAATTAAAATAATTTGGGGTTGAATAAAGAAAAAATTACTAGAGTTCGATTTGAACCAACGACCTCCGGATTAACGTGTTGGCGCTCTACCGACTGAGCATTGTAAGGCGGCAATTTAATCACTTATTTTTTCACTACTTTATGGATGTCCCGTTTCCAAATTCTTAGTAAAAACCTGCCTGGAGAAACTACAACATGGTTGTACCTGCAAGTTACTTCTTAATTCTACACGCGACCATGCAAAGCTTCAAATATCACTTACAACAAAGGATGCCAAAAATGTTCACTAATCTGAAGAATTTCAGCAGTGTAACAAAATACTGCAAATATAAAATGACCAGTCTGTCAGTTCTTTTTAACATACTAGTGGCCCATGGAAATATTTCTATTGTTTTTGTGTTCATGACAACAACCTATTTTAGTTTTTTTTTAAATTATAAATAATGACACAAGCAATAAGATCTCATTGCCTATATTTGCGCATTAACAGTATGAGGAGCCGGTCTTCACTGCGTGGTAATGACCCGGTTGGTGGATGGCCGCTTTTAACAGCCATCCACCAATCAATCAAGGTCATAACCAGGTAGTGAAGAACGGCTCATCACACTGTTATTGCCATTAATAAATACCTTAAACGACAACAATTTGTAACAATCATCAGAGTTTTTTTATTTTGTTTTCGTCTATAGTTTTTAGAATTGTTTTCTTTATGTTCAAGGGCCATTTTTTAAAGCTGTTTTTAATTTTTTACACATATTTAAATTATGCATTTCAAGGACCAGTCTATGAGCTTTGAAAATTAACAGCACCATAAATAGAAATACTTTTGTTAGTGTTCGACTTAATGCTTTGCATTATGTTGGTTCATGAGTGTACCAGCTACCTTAATCCGGTACACTGTCTGCACGTTCATGCATACACGTGGTATGCGCCTGCACGCAGCACAATCTTTCCTTGCCAAAGTGAAAAATTTGTCTAAACAAAACAGTTGATTTTATAGTTCCTGTACAACAAGCACAGTGCGTCAAAACTTTTACACAACATTATGCTTGTTTAGGTGCCATTTCCTAATATAGTTCACAGAGGCGGTCTTTATATCATATATGTTAATAATTTATACCATCACGTGACCATTCTTCGACCAATCAGAGTGCATAAACTTATTTATTATTAATAACTAAAGCTGTTGTATAATATTTGACAAAGGGTTTTGCAAGTGAAAACATGGTTTTAACTAAAACTAGATCATCCACTGTTGTAGTAACAGATCATGATTGATGTTGATAATCAACACCCCCAACACATAAGTAAAGTTACATTTCAAGATTCTTTTCTGCTCTACATTTGAAAGAAACAGTTCAGATTTATACTTTTTGATCACAGATTTACATAAAACTTACACGGTCTAATGATGATGTTAGCAGAAAACATCCCTCAAAATATTTCTGTCTGAAATGCCATATTTGATGAGAAATGAATAAACTAATTTTCCGATTGGAGTTTATCGCTCATTGAGCGTTTTATTCATATGTTGAATCTATATGATTTCATGCTAATGTGTAAACGGTTTTCACTATTTTCTCGTGACCAAGATGGCCGATCGATCTCAACCTTCTACAGGTTTGTCAGTTTATGTGTATGGTGGATTACATAAACTTAAGTGCTTACACTGCCAGCAACTGTTTTGTTAGCAAAAACCAATTCTGTAATGTTCCTTTAAAGATGGATATGAACGAGATACTAAAATACGCTGCATGTTTAAATTCATGTTTGCTGGAGTGTAATAAAGATCTTAGTTTCACTTACACAAATTTTCAAAATTTCAGACCTGTTCTTTAAAAGACAATAATTTGATGTGAATCTGTTGCATTGCAGCGGACGTTTCGCTAAATGAGCGTGTCGTCATCACTTCATTTACATATCATGAATACAACATTTCACCGGTTTTGATGACGTACAGTCGTGGATCGAGACCGGACCCTGCGCCCGTCCGTATTATACGTTAGTAGTATGTATACAACGTGTCCGTGGACTGAGACTCAAAAAAAAAATAATAATTGGCATTTTTCCTCAATAGAAGTATCTTTGCGATAAAAAGACATGCAGTCTAGCCTCACTATTTTATAAAAAACAGCAGACAGCATAGGCTACGTACAGGTCAAAGTGCAATGTTCAGGTCGTCTCTACGGGTATACGTCATACAATCAGCTTTTTCACACAGGGCCGCCAGCGGTCAATATGCTGAAACTTCCTTGAAAAACCGCGGAAGAGTCGTTTTTATTTTCGAATTTTTTATCATTTCAAACTTCCAATATTAATTTTGTTTTGCTAAAAATGGTTCGTACATACATTGTTAAGAAGGCTAAATGATTCTTGTTGCTTGGAATACACCGTTCATATCCATCTTTAAAGTGTGCTGTCTCATCACACTTTCTCTGAAAATGTTGTAAATTCAATTTTACATTTGGTCTATGAACGATAAGGCATCCCCTATAGACCCCTTGCATATGCCGTCATTGCTCAGGTCATACAAAGAAAAAGTATGTGTGTCTTATCAACACACAACTCTCAGCCAATGACGGGACTTCCTATGACCTCAGTGAGGGCATTGTTGTAGACCCATCTGTTAAGCTTCTCCCCAGCATTGGCCAATCACAATCCTGTGACTGCGCAGCCTTGGGTCGATTTCACAAAACTCTTCCTAATTTAGGACTATTTAGGCAATGCTAAGAGATAGGACTAGTCTTAAGTTAAGACCAGTTACTTACTGGTCCTAACTTCAGATAAGACTAGTCTTATCTCTTTGTGAAATAGGCCCCAGAAGTACCATTACAAAATGTAAACAAGCTGTCCCGTCCAAATTGCAGTCCAAATTGCTGTTGTGCACTTTGTGTGTGTGTGAGCTTGTCTACCCATTGAAATCAAGGACTTTAACAAAAGGGATCCGGGTGTTTTGACAGAGTGAGAACATTCTCGCTTCGCATTCCTGTACAACCTAATGGGAACATCAGTAAAAAAACAAAACAAGTCCAAACAATGGGGGAGAACAAAGAGAAGTCCTTGATTTACCAGGTCAACAGACATAGGGTTAAAGGTACACACCGGCTTCGTTGGGCTATTTGGGCTACAAAATAGACTAAAACATGATTCCAAAGGTCTTCCTGAAATGGAGAAGATTGGTTCATAAAAGAAACCATCAAATTTGGCCATTTTCGAGCATTTTTCAAAAAACGAAGGTCACGTGATTTTTCGGAACCAAAATGTGCTTCAGAAAAGTCACGTGAACTTCAGATTTAGTTTTTCTTCCAGCCGTATAAAAGTAAATTACTGAACCAAATTCAAGTATTTTTTTAAAAACAATTATTCATGAGTATTTGGCTAAAAAGACTATGTATTCAGTTTATGGATGCAAGTTGTAAATAATGATGAAAAATTTAACGTAAGATTCGCATTCAGAGAGTCCGTGCACGGAAGCGTGTTTTACGGCGCATCAGCGTGGGGAGCTAGCGGGTAAACCTTGGGGGCTTGTCCCGCACAGCCGGTGCAGTGTCTCGCCGGGCCAGAGAGACAAACCACGGAGGCATGAACTCGGAGCCTGTGGAGGGGTAGGGAGCCAGACCATTGATTACGTTTTGTTTTACGAGGGTTTTAGTCTGTAGCCCTAGCTATTATCCCCTAACTATTGTCACGTTACGTGATGCCTGCGCTACACACGCGGCGGGACGACGACGAATACCTGCACGGTGTGGATCGGACTGCGTTTATGTCGGTTTTTTAATTACACGTGAAATTTGTGCTTGATGGATATGAAGACTGGATCCTTATGCCTCGCCATTGTTATAATTAATACATAAACAGATCACTAGTCTACATGATTCCAATGTCACGTAAACTTGACAGTTGCAACGGCTGGAAAAGCGTATACGCTGACCTTTGCTTTGACCGCGTTTTGTTTTTTTCACATTTTTCGTTAATTACGTGACTTTTTGGTTATTTTTTTTTTACAACAACCATCGAAAAATTATTGTCTGTGATTCAACATCACTTAATTAGGTAAACAGTAAGCCGGTGTGTCCCTTTAAGTGTGTACTGGTAGTGATATTCAAACCAAGAATTTATAAGAAAAGCAACAACTGGTCAACGATTGCTATCACAAACGAAAACAATGGGGTCCACGTTTGTCAGGACAAAGAGTTGAACAACAGTGGAGGGTCCATCCTTTACACACTTGCATGTGTGTGGGCGAGGGGGTGTGGTGCTGCATGCTTTGTGGTAGCTATATGATAATGGGGTCGAAGATGCCTACAAATATGTAAGCACGCTTCCGTTGGACAATTGAATGAATTGGTCTATTTAGACCCATGAATGCGCCAATTTTGATTCAATGTTTTGGGCCACTTGTAAGTGTGTCAGAGAGGTTGATGGTAAACATTTTACGAAAAGGTCAAACAAGTTTTAAATCAACTGCACCCCTACAATTCCTCAGGAATTGCAAAAATTATTGTTTCTAATAATATAGTTTTCTCGCAATCCAAATTGCAAAGCCGCTGTGAGAACAAGATTTTTTTTAAATGAGTTCAGTTTTTAAGAAATAACACTGAACTGGAGTAATCATAAATGTCAGACTTCATTTTTTCCTCTTACATTTTGGACTGCACTTTTATGTTTGCATTGAAAATTGATGTATGTGCTTAGACTGTTTGCATAAAATTTACATACGCTTTATACAGTGGTGATCACAGGAGCTACTAGACCTCTCTTTATTTAAGTAGAAAAGTTATAACTTTGATTGGTCATTCATATTATCCCAGTAACTCTAAATTCCCAAGGAAATTACAGGCAAGACAACAATCTGTGGATGTTAAAAATTGTAAAAAGTGATTGTCATGTGTAATGTGTGAATTCCAATAGAAATTTTCAAATCAAGTGGAAGTATTTTGCTGGGTGATTGATTCTTGTATACCAACTTGACAACAAATGAGCTGCAGTAATTTGTACTCCCCCACTCATCAAAAGATTTTTGTAAACCAATCATACACAAGAGTTATTGTCTTTAGGACACCCTGTTTTATCTACAGATACATGGCTACATATCTACAAATACAACACATACGTGTACAAGTATCTAATTTCCCAAATATGACAGGTAATATTTTGGAAATTTGATGTATTGTCATACACTATACATGCTTGAAGGAAACACAAGATTTTACAATATATAGTACTGAATGCAAAGACAGATAAAGAGAAAATAATACCCAGTGAAAAAATATAAAAACAAATCGGCATAATCTGTATTGGATTGTGACAAACTTCTCAAGTTTGTTAGGTACAGTTTCTGTCACACAGTCACTGAGACCTATCCCTGGGGACAACTTGCATTTCTCTGAATATAAAAAAAGAAATTACTACTCTAAATGTAAAACATACAAATTACTCGCCAGATCGAATTGCAGGAACCTTCTTCTGGAACAAAAATGGCCTGTGGCTATAAACTCAAACATAGGTTGTTTGCAGAAGAAAAGACCCACCATACGTGCCAGAATTTGTTTCTTTCTTTTCTGTTGTGGAAGACTTTTTTTAATCGTCCATTTACTTAAGAGAAGCTGTCTATTTGCAAATCAAGCCGGGAGAAAGTGCCCCTTGGACTAAAGCGTAATTGGCTAGACTGTTATACACAGGGCCAGGTTAATGGAAGCGTGGATCATTTACATCATTTACACAGGGCAGAAGCGTTAATGTCACCCTTGGGGCTATGCCTGTAGGGCTGTAGTTATATGGAGTAGCTAGCCGAGATGATTTTCTTAGGATCAGAGGAGACAGAAGTCCTTATAGTCCTTACAAATTTGTGTTGCTTGTAAGCACCAGTTTTGTTCTGCAATGTTGGCATTCAGTGCACCATGTAACACATTGGTGAGACTTCTTTCTACATACTCTATAATATGATGTTGTCTATGTAGATGTTTGTAAATGCATTTAAAGGAGCATATTCCTTTACAGCTTGCGTAATTAAGTGATGTAGAATCAAAGAGAATAACAGTAGTTTTTATTTTAAAAATCATTATAGTGTTACGTATCTAACAAGAAATGATTGGGAAAAAAAAGCGGTCAAAGGTCAGTGTGTACGCTTTACCAGCTGTTGCAAGTGTCAAATTTACGTGATATTGTTGCGCAATGTTGCAAGTAGACTGGTGCTCTGTTTATGTAAATATTATAACTATGGCGAGGCATGAGGATCGAGTCCTTATATCCATCCAGCACAATGGCGTGTGTAAACAAGTACATGCATCAGTCCAAACCACGTTCCTTTGACATCCAAAGATAGTACCCTAAAAATATCTCAAAGAAACAAACCCCAAATATGGTAAAACAACAGGTAAAAAGTTTTTAAAAAGCCTGATAAATCTAAAGGTGATAAACTTACTACTACTACTACTACTACACTAGCAAAGCCGAAAGTACAACAGTTGATAATCATAACCATCCATCCTCTTTAGGGTTGCAATGAGTTATAAGTTATACTTTTGGCCATTTTCTTTCAAATTTTTGTGAACACTTTGAATGTACATACTGTACATTGTGTAATGGCACCGAGACTATCATATGTATTGACAATATAAATCTTATTTATTTATCTTTAAAAATTAAGTAAATACAAAAAAGAGAGGGAAAAGTATACAGAGCTTTGAAACATTGGTGTTCTGAATTAAACAGCAAATTTTAACAGCTAGGTGCATATTGGTTCTCGATATGAGGCATGGTGGTAAACCCCCCCCCCCCCCATTGTGTCTTCATTGTGTGCTTGGAATCTCAGTAATTCTTTAGAGGATTTTAGGGGGAGGGTGCTATGGTACAAGAGGAAAATAATACGTTAAAGTGTTGGAACATTAGGGGGGTACCCTCTGCCCCCATATCGGGCATGGGCATGGTATCGCTAGGTTTATAGACAAAACTGTTGACAATAGGTACTCGGTTGTCTAGCTCCCAACTCCTCCCACGTGTTAATGAGCTCCCAGCTATAGCTATTCCTTGCCTCTGGGGTTTATGCCTCGCTAGCCCCACTAGCCACAGCACTGGATACACGGGATATTGCCTCCACGTTTATGTCTCACAAGCCCCCAAGCTGTGCAACTCAGGACATGCTTCTGTTGCACAGACTCTCTAAATTAAAATTTTACATTCGATTTTTCATCATTGTTTATAAGTTTTATCCCTTATCTGAATACATGGCCTCTTTTGTTAAATACTCAGGATATTGCCTCCAGGTTTACGTCTCACAAGCCCCCAAGCTGTGCAACTCAGGACACGCTTCAATTGCACAGACTCTCTAAATTAACATTTTACGCTTGATTTTTCATAATTGTTTGTAACTTTTATCCCTAATCTGAATACATGGCCTATTTTGTCAAATACTCATGAAAAATTGTTTTGAAAAAAACCAGAGTTTAATTTGGTACAGTAGGACCAACTCTAAAGATCATGTGAATTATCCATACCAAAAATCCAGTTCCGATAAATCATGTGACCTAAAAACAAATTTTGTAATGCTCAAAAAGCAAATTAGATGGTTTCTTTTATGAACCATTATACTCTACCCCTGGAATAACTTTGGAGTAATGTTTGGGTCTATTTATAGCCTAAATAGCCCAACAAATCCATTGTGTCTACCAATGAGGTCCTCAATCCACTTAAACAAACAGAACCATTAAGACAGGTTTTTGAATTTCTTTGAATTATGAGACCAATTTATGTAGCACCTTCAAAGGGGTTTACAAAGTTCTGCGGCACATTCAGCAGCCACTGCAAAAAACATCAGTATTTAGCAATAAGTTTAAATGGGTTCTTTTATGTGTGATCACAACACACGGGAACTATGGCTTTACGTCCCATCCAAAGGACAAAGCAACAATGGTTCAGGACTCGAACCCACATTCTGAAGAAACACCAGATCTTGAGTTTGTTTTCCTTTGTGATTACCACTGAGTTTTGTACAAAAAGTAACCGAGTATAGTTGTGTCTAATTTTAAGTAAGCGCAAGGCAAGGGCCTAAGGCATTGATTTACTCCAAAGAAAAGTTTAAAGAGAAGCTGATATTTGTTTTTACATTACAACCAATCGTTTCTTTTGTGAATAAAATCAAGTTTTGAATATAAGGATAATGGAAATAGTTCTGATAATAATCCTGCTTTTGCTGATTTAAAAAAGCAGTACACAAGGTTTTTCATTGAATTATTTGACAATTAGGCAATAACAGTGCGAGGAGCCGGTGTTCAGTGCATGGTAGTGACCGAGTTGGTGGCTGGCTGCAGCTATGGTGAATGAAGACCGACTTCTCACTCTGTTATTGCCATTAATAAATACCTTTAACAAAAAAAGGGAAAAATGCTCAGAAATTGTGATTTTTCTTTGCCGATATTTGTAAAATTGTTCTATTCATGTTTAAGGGCCATTCTTTAGGCTGTTTATTTTTGTATGACCTAATCTTTGGAAAGAAACCACAAAGCCAACCTGACCACCTGAAGTTAATTCATTCATAAACCAACCAACCATAACCCCACCCAACCTCAGCATTTTGGCTTGATCCAATCAAAACCATACAGTTTCAGTATTTCTAAATGTTTTGGCTCTGGTAAGATTGGTTTCCATGGCATTGTGTCAACTCAGACAAAATCAGGGAAAGTATTTTGTTAAATTGATGGAGATTGTGAAAAGTGCTTAAATATCCCTACTGTTATTTCAGTTGTTGTTTGTTTGCTTAGGTTTTTCTCAAGGTTTTCTTTACGATAAAACACGGTTATGGCAACAACTCTACCAGTGGTAAAATCCCCACCTGCTGTGTCAGAAAGGTTTTGCCTGGTTGCCAGTATTTTTCTCTAGCCAAAATTACAACTTTTATCTTCTATTGACAGTAACACTAACAACTTTGTAGTACTGATTCTGTTGATAAACTTTACCCTTTCAACATTGTATAGGACTAATTCTTTTCATTTGAGAATTCAATAACACATACCTTGACAAATGTTACAATAATACCATGTTTAATTAATTTTACAGTTTACTCCTTTGATTGAGAATATAATTCAAAATATTGATTGAATAATTGTTTGAATAGTGAACCCTCTTCAAGGATGAGCCAGAAATTACAAAAATACGCCTTGACAATTTAATTTGATTAAAAAGCAGATTCTGCTTTTTCAAACAACCTACACAATACATTGCAGTAGCTGATGTAGTTGTGTTGCTACAAGTGTGAATTTCCCACATAAACCAGCTTTCCCCAAGTGTTACAGAGCTGACTGCTTAAACAAACATCCATAAACAATAACGATTTCATTTTTCCCTGTCAAAATCAACGATCTATCCCTGCCAGCGTATGCTGGGGCTTAAGTCAACAACATGTTTTTTTGTAACAAAGTGTCCCCCAAGTGTGTTGGACAAACAGTTACAAAAGAAATTCAAATCAATGTTTCTGTGTGCGCAAACTGATCAGAGTTGAGTCTACTGGTAGGACCCAGGTGCAGAAAGCTCAGAAGATCTAATTTAGTTCTCACTTGAGTTGTGTATTCAATAATAGATGTCCGCTGAGCCGAAAGACTTTTAAAAATAACGCTGTAGGCAGCCCTGTTTCAATGTGCAGTAATAAATGGCTCACGGTTATGCCTGGAGTTGTACGCTTGGCTTTGTTCCTGCACAATGCATCCTTTGAATTAAAATTGCGCTAATTAATTTTTTTGTAGTCGGTAGATTGTTGGGGGAGCTAAATGTCAGTGTCAGTCTCGGTTGGATTCAGATTCTAAATTTGTCAAGTCTTTTGGGGAATAGTGCATTATGCAAGGTTTGCTCTTGTGGGATTGACCAATCATGGCAAATCTCTAAAGAGCTGTACTGTTTTGTTTGCTCAAGTAAGTTATAAAACACATTTGACACTTTTTTTGCTTGAACATATACACACTAGGCACTGCACAATTCACAAAATTGGAAAGTGTTTTCTATGAAAATTATTTTATTTTTGATAATGACCATCTAAGGGATGTTTGTTGTACATAACATGTTGCATTTGTTGCAAATTTACCAGTTCAATATCATAAAGAGTATCAAAGATACAATTTACTTACAGTTTAAATATTACACTTTCTTGATATAGATTGAAGTTTCTGTTCAAATATGTGAACAGGCATAAACACAAACTGTCCAGTTTAATTAGATTTGCTCCTCAGATAATTTTAAATGGTTTATTATTGGTGTGCATAATCCCACATATTGATTTGCTATTGTGTCAATGTTGTAATGGAGAGTAAAATGCATTTTGTTCAAACTAAACTTTAAAGGGGATTACATTTTCCTCCTCCTTATTGCCCCCATTTGGGGATATTTATGGTTTGGATCCAAGATAAATGGTTTTCTAAAACCACATTTAACTAAGTAATTTTTATCCTTGGCCAAGAATCTTTAAAGTTTAGTACTGCAGTGCATGCCTTGGATTACGAGAGTAGACTTTATGTGGACGATATGTTGAATCCTTTAAATGCTTATAACACCAAACATTTTAGAGAAGGGGTTTCCTAATGAAGATTCCTTTGATTTATGCTATTGTAACAGCTCAAAAATAACAAGTTTATTTTTCTTTGAAAGGTTACGTTAAACATTTTGAGAATGTTACACCTTTTTGAGTTGTTGTTACAAAAATACCATAACATTTCTGTGGTAGATCTGAGAATTCTGAAAAAAATGATAAACTCAAAAAATAGAGAGCTAAAGGAAGTGTTTTGCACTTTGACAAAATAATCACTGGGTATATCAAAGAAAAGTTTTTTTTAAGCATTGCAAAATCAAAGACTAATAAAACGTAAAACAAAGCATGTCATCATGTGCAGTGTTAATTCATTTTGTACAGGTTTTCTTATGCGATGGAAATTTACTTGAGTGAATGCACAAGTACTCTATTCAGAGTCAAGTACTCTTCAGAGTTCCAGTTTTCTGTCTTCAAACCTTGAACAGTAGAAGATTTCTATCTTGTAATTGTTTTCAGATTCAAAGCAGTGCAGCTGGAAAAAATGAAAGGGCGTCTCCTCCAGGAAGTGGAGGAGACAGAGAGTGAGGAAGAAAGGATGAAGGAATATCGTAACGAAATGGAGCTACTTAATCAAGAAAAGATGGCTCATGTAGAAGAACTCAGGCAGATCCATGCTGACATCAATGCTGTAAGTAAAGAGTTGTGTTCATTTAGAGCTTTGGAGGGGAAAGGTAGGGTGGGACAGGTATTTGAATGAGACAGGTGTTACTGTTGGGATGAGGTGAAGGTGAAGAATTGTAAAGAGATGGAACTACTGAACCAGAGAAGATGGCATGTGACGCTAATCTTCCATCTCATGGTCCAAACACTCATCTCATAAACCAAACTGGAGCAGTGAAATTTTGATTGTTGTAAAGTATTGCGGTATCATAACGTTTTGTTCATAAATCAAAACTCAATTTTATTTTGCTTAAATTACCAGATAGAAAATGTTGTGAAGCATGCTGAACATGATAGGAACAGATCTTTTGAAGCAGCATGCCATGCCTATCAGGAGTACATGTCCTTAAAGGGTGAAATTGACTCCATGAGAACAGCCATTGGCCTTGAGGGTCTACCGACACTGAGTGAAGATGATGGAAGACTAACCCCAAGGTAGGAAGAGTTATTGGGTAGAACCTGAATTGGGATATAACTGTACAAATCCCTTGAATTATTGACCAACATGGGGATGGTGGGTTTCTACTAAGAGCTTTTAAAGACCACTGTGAAGACTCACTGCCAGGCTATGTAAGGGACCTTTTGGTGGAAATAGTTGACATACATACATGTTCATGTACATATAAAAAAAATCTGTCACATCAGGACTAAGTTAATTGTACTGAGTAAAGACACAACAGAAAATGATGGAAGAATCACACCCCATTTGTAGGGTTATCACAGGAGAAACTTGCCGACAGAACAAAAGTTACAATTGGCTGCCAAACTGTGTTTAACTTTTGAGGAAATGAACATCAACAAAAAGGTATTGACCATCAAAATACCTTGAAATTGTCTTCTTCCCTCAGTTATTTTCGCAAGAGGAAATCAGAATGGCAGGAGGAACAAACAGACACACCTCTCCCAGCTCCTTTGACAATCCCTACAGACACTACGCCTACATTCCAGCTACCCTCAACAAGTCACAGTGAGGAACGCCCTCCATTCAGACAGCAACCCCCACCCATGAAGGTACAACCCCTGTCCATTATTTGATTGACTGCCTATTGCAAAACACTTAGCTGTGGGCAAACTGCAATTTTTATTCCCCACCTACCTGCAGGGCATAAAAATTGCAATCACTGCAACCAGCGATAACTCAAGGAGGACTTGCGTATCAACTCCAGGCTTGGTGTGGTGAGCAGGCGCGGTTCTGGGGGGGGGGCCCCAAAAAATAAAAACAAACTTCTGTCTAGCCCCCTAAAAAATGCAAGAAGAAGATACTGGAAAATAATGGATCTTCATTGGAAATTAAAATGAATAGATTTGCACGGTCTTTTTACATATACTATAGTCTTGGCCCAGACTACATGTACAGTTAAATGTTTTACGTCGGACAAGCCCGGTGCTTAGAATTTGCGATTTCTGCCGGCGTGCGCTTTCGCCTCGTTTTGTTTTGTATTACATGAACATTAAAACCAATCTCAGTTTGGAAATTAAGACGATGCGGTGATAAAACGCAAGTGGCTTAACATATTATCACTGGAAAAATGTTATTTTAGTAAGTTCTAACTTCTTTTCCTCTTCCCTTCCAAAAAACCTTCCGTCTTTCTATTAGTATAAGGAGGCTTAAAAACATCAAAGAAAAGGTCTGTTTCAAACATCGCCTTTTGACTTTTCAAAAGACAGAGACCTTTGTCTCCCACTTAAACAACAAACAGTCATAGGATGGTTGATTACGAGACCACACGGTACACCTGAGCCATGGGATATTAGTTTCACAATGTTTCTCTGCCTATTTATCTCTCGATGGCTAATAGTTTCCATTTTTCACATTTAACAGTTTCCAATTAACACATCACTTATTCGCTGCCGACTGGTTATACCCCCCCCCCTCCCCCCGTTTTCTATAGAGAACTATACTTGATGCCTCAAATGTTTTTTAAAGCTTGCCTTTCAATACATGAATTTCACTCGTCACAGAGAGAATCTTCATAACTGACAAATTTGTAAGGTTCTTGAACATTATGAGTGCGTTCCGGTTCTATTATTTTTCTTTGCTTGTCTATTAATAAAACCTCTCTATATGATGCTTATATCGAATACCATCAAAATGTTTTTGATGATCTCATCCTTTGACTTGATTGCACAGGGCTACATGTATGATTTCACTCTTCCCTCTGTAAACATCCCATAATATTCTCAATCAAAGTCGTTACACCACTGCAAGCTTTTGTTCTGTCCACCATTTTAGAGTCAAAATTTGCAAGCAACTGCATCATGTGTTGTATAATATTGTATCTTTCTACTTATTACCGCCAAATACTTGAAAAATTTGTGTATATATGTTGCTTTTCGACTCCCAAAATGAAACAGAAGTAGCGAAAGTTAGAGGGTGACGTCATGTGCAAAAGGTCTAGCCCCCCAAAAATTGTGGCTCTAGAACCGCGCCTGGTTGTGAGGATTGAACTTGAAATCCCAAGAAGCCTATTAAGGTCATTATGGCTAAAACAAAAAGAATGTTGTCCAAGTGATTACTCAAGACGAATTAAATTAATCTCAGTGGGGCATTTGCATTTGTCAACATACCATTCTTGTTTATTACTTATAAAACAAAAAATATTTCAGGGTTCTCTCCTCATCACAAGTTAGCATATCAGGCTAAAATGCTTTATTTATTTGCTGATATGTAAATTGAAATGGGAAATGTGAGTGCAAATGGGAGGGCAAAACACAGGCATGTCCAAATACTATTCGCGGCCTTTCCTTATTGCGATGTACGCCCTGATGAAGGCCACCACTATAGTGCAAAAATTCTGTGATTTTATTTACATGTGAGCACCAGAATTGTATATGTATTTCCTTACATCAAGGATTGACATTTTTTACTTTTTTAATTAAACAAGTTAGCCTATCAATCTCAAATTCAAGGTATCAGCAGTTTCAACAGTAGCGGAACTTAGAACAGCGCAATACGCAGAGTGTGATATGAGCCGTGCAATATAGGTTTATATCACACTCCTTGTTGCTATGGATTGACCAATCAGAATCGAAGAATCAAGCCTGCTTGAAGATAATAAATATCGCCCCATTTCCATCCTTCCATTTCTGAAATACTTGAGCAAACGTGTTTCTATACGTGTTTCTCAATTTTTAGGGAAAAACATTCCACTACTCATGCCATCTTGCAACTAATTGACAAAATCCGAGCTGGTCGTGATCATTCACTACACACAATAATGAGAATCTTCCTGGACCTTTCTTAGGCCTTTGACACCATTGATCATTCTATTCTTTTCTCAAACATTTCCTTTTACACTGTCAGAGGGATTGCCGTGGAGCGGTTCAGTAATTATCTGTCCGACCTCAAGCAGTTTGTTTGCATTGATGGCAAAAAATCCTCTATACCAATCATTACTTTGTGGTATTCCACAAGGATCCCTTTTGGCTCTTCTCCTGTTTTCAATTTACATAGATGATTTCCCCAAATTTTCTGATAAGTTCACCTTTATTCTTTTCGCAGATGACTTAAATTTATTTTACTCCCATAGAAATGTTGACATTCTTTTTAAATTGTAACCTTGGAGCTTATCCACATTTCCATCTGGATAAAGGCAAACAAGTTGTCCATTAGTATTATGAAAACTAACTTTATGTTATTCAATCATTCCTATAATTCACTACCGAGCGACATTACATTTGACAATTTACCTCTTTTTCAAACTGGTTGTGTCAAATTTCTTGGAGTGTTTATTGATCATGATAAGCCTTCTTGGAATCAACATATTGATTACTTATGCAAACTGATCTTAAGGAACATAGGAATTATCAACAATCTTAAATACTTTTTCCCATCAGCTATACTGTACTCATTTGTTCTGCTTTAAGTCTTTATAAAATTCTTCCCTTGTTAATGGAGAATCATGTATGGAAACTAAAGAACGTATGAGGCGATATGTGCATAGTTCTTAATAGGGAAGGGGGGTTGTGGTTTAGTGAAAGGGCAAAATCAGAAGGGAAACAGATGTTGGTAGGGGTTGGGGTCTGGAAAAGATGGAAGGTGTGAAGGGGAGACTGCCAAAATAAACTTGAGTGAAATGCACTGTGTGGAGCGGGACATTTGAAACTAGATCCGACGCTAGCAAAGATAGATTGGCAGCGAGAGGGAGTAAAGGGAAGACACATGTCGGTTTGGCCTCTGGTAGTAAATCATCCCCTGACTGTTTGGATGGTTTTTTTTTTGTGGGAGACAAGTGTCTCCGTTATCCAAATACTCATGGCAATGGTTAGAGCAGAGCTTATTTTTGATGTTTTTATTTAACCACATGAAGGAAAGAGAGGTTTTTTTTAAGAAAAGGTGGGGGGGGGGGTTTGGAAGTCGAAAAGTTTTATCTTATAGACTGTTTTAGAACTGCATTGGTGTGTATCAACTATCAGCTAACATATTTAATGGTAATCTTGCATTTGTTTGGCACCCCCCCCCCAAATTTAATCTTTGCCCCCCCCCAAAAAAATAAGAAAAATGAAAATGTCTAGTTACGCCACTGAACTCCAGCATGGTGCAAATCAAGTGCCTGTCTACTGAAACAAATTCTTTTGTTACAGAAAAGGGCACTTAGAATAGTTTTAGTTAATCGTGCCGACTTTGATGCTCATTCTGACCCATTATTAAAAAAACACAGTGCTATTAAATGCACCAATTCAACTCTAATGATTTACCTAATTCTTTTAAGAGTATGTTCACACTTAATTCTCAATCCCATTCTTATCAAAATAGAAATGCAAAAGATGTTCACATACCTAGTGTTTACTCATCTAAATCCACAAGTTGTGTTTATTTTCAAGGTCCAATGTACTTGAACGCCCTCAGAAATAATTTTGTCAGAGTCTTCAGTGGTTGAAGAAATTTAAATTGAACTTATTGGAAAATACTGAGTCCTCAGTTTCTCTGAGGCCCAATTTGTTACAATAGTTATTACTCTTGTCTCTCACTTAACTATTGATTTGAGAGCTGCCATGCGATGAGCCTCTCCAGCTATTTGTTGTCCTGTTACTGTTTGTCCTGTGTCCCCCTTGTGTGTTTACTTAATCATTGGACATTACATTACACTTCAACTTGTAGGTTCCTTACTCAGTACTTCCTTAACCCAGTTACATAAATATTGGGGATCTCCACCCAACAAGCTTGCTTTTAGGACACTCCCACCACTTAATCATTACACTTAATCATTGTATCTAAAGTGCCGTATGTGTATTACTGTGAAAGCAAATTGAATGAGTGGAAGATAAACTGAACTGAACTAAATTCTTTAAAGTATCACAACATGTTGCATGGAATTATAAAACTGACAACACCTCCTCACCAACCCCTAAACCCCATGGTTTCTAAAGTTTTTATTTAACCACATGAAGGAAAGAGAGGGTTTTTTTTAGAAAAGGTGGGGGGGGGGGGGGTTTGGAAGTCGAAAAGTTTTATCTTATAGACTGTTTTAGAACTGCATTGGTGTGTATCAACTATCAGCTAACATATTTAATGGTAATCTTGCATTTGTTTGGCACCCCCCCCCCCCCCAAATTTAATCTTTGCCCCCCCCAAAAAAAATAAGAAAAATGAAAATGTCTAGTTACGCCACTGAACTCCAGCATGGTGCAAATCAAGTGCCTGTCTACTGAAACAAATTCTTTTGTTACAGAAAAGGGCACTTAGAATAGTTTTAGTTAATCGTGCCGACTTTGATGCTCATTCTGACCCATTATTAAAAAAACACAGTGCTATTAAATGCACCAATTCAACTCTAATGATTTACCTAATTCTTTTAAGAGTATGTTCACACTTAATTCTCAATCCCATTCTTATCAAAATAGAAATGCAAAAGATGTTCACATACCTAGTGTTTACTCATCTAAATCCACAAGTTGTGTTTATTTTCAAGGTCCAATGTACTTGAACGCCCTCAGAAATAATTTTGTCAGAGTCTTCAGTGGTTGAAGAAATTTAAATTGAACTTATTGGAAAATACTGAGTCCTCAGTTTCTCTGAGGCCCAATTTGTTACAATAGTTATTACTCTTGTCTCTCACTTAACTATTGATTTGAGAGCTGCCATGCGATGAGCCTCTCCAGCTATTTGTTGTCCTGTTACTGTTTGTCCTGTGTCCCCCTTGTGTGTTTACTTAATCATTGGACATTACATTACACTTCAACTTGTAGGTTCCTTACTCAGTACTTCCTTAACCCAGTTACATAAATATTGGGGATCTCCACCCAACAAGCTTGCTTTTAGGACACTCCCACCACTTAATCATTACACTTAATCATTGTATCTAAAGTGCCGTATGTGTATTACTGTGAAAGCAAATTGAATGAGTGGAAGATAAACTGAACTGAACTAAATTCTTTAAAGTATCACAACATGTTGCATGGAATTATAAAACTGACAACACCTCCTCACCAACCCCTAAACCCCATGGTTTCTAAAGTTTTTATTTAACCACATGAAGGAAAGAGAGGTTTTTTTTTAGAAAAGGTGGGGGGGGGGGGTTTGGAAGTCGAAAAGTTTTATCTTATAGACTGTTTTAGAACTGCATTGGTGTGTATCAACTATCAGCTAACATATTTAATGGTAATCTTGCATTTGTTTGGCACCCCCCCCCCAAATTTAATCTTTGCCCCCCCCAAAAAAAATAAGAAAAATGAAAATGTCTAGTTACGCCACTGAACTCCAGCATGGTGCAAATCAAGTGCCTGTCTACTGAAACAAATTCTTTTGTTACAGAAAAGGGCACTTAGAATAGTTTTAGTTAATCGTGCCGACTTTGATGCTCATTCTGACCCATTATTAAAAAAACACAGTGCTATTAAATGCACCAATTCAACTCTAATGATTTACCTAATTCTTTTAAGAGTATGTTCACACTTAATTCTCAATCCCATTCTTATCAAAATAGAAATGCAAAAGATGTTCACATACCTAGTGTTTACTCATCTAAATCCACAAGTTGTGTTTATTTTCAAGGTCCAATGTACTTGAACGCCCTCAGAAATAATTTTGTCAGAGTCTTCAGTGGTTGAAGAAATTTAAATTGAACTTATTGGAAAATACTGAGTCCTCAGTTTCTCTGAGGCCCAATTTGTTACAATAGTTATTACTCTTGTCTCTCACTTAACTATTGATTTGAGAGCTGCCATGCGATGAGCCTCTCCAGCTATTTGTTGTCCTGTTACTGTTTGTCCTGTGTCCCCCTTGTGTGTTTACTTAATCATTGGACATTACATTACACTTCAACTTGTAGGTTCCTTACTCAGTACTTCCTTAACCCAGTTACATAAATATTGGGGATCTCCACCCAACAAGCTTGCTTTTAGGACACTCCCACCACTTAATCATTACACTTAATCATTGTATCTAAAGTGCCGTATGTGTATTACTGTGAAAGCAAATTGAATGAGTGGAAGATAAACTGAACTGAACTAAATTCTTTAAAGTATCACAACATGTTGCATGGAATTATAAAACTGACAACACCTCCTCACCAACCCCTAAACCCCATGGTTTCTAAATGGGTATAAACTCAATGCAACATTGGTTTGACTCTGTGAAGAACTGTATTCGTAGTCAGGCTTTATATCAAATAAAACGAACCCCAATTATGTGGGATGACCAGGACTTTAGCTAAACACAACTCTCTACCTTGTTATTCAATTTAAAGCAATATTAACAGAGGGCACTGATTCAGGTAAGCAGTGTCGGATGTAAACATGTGTACGGATGTAAAATTGAGCACATCAGTAGGTACATCACTATGGTTCTGCAGATTCAGTTACTTATAACTTGTGTACGGTAGTATTTACTAATCAATTATCTATGATCAATTAACAACTATGTAATTGTACACAATTCCGTAATCAGCTTCAGCTGTCTAAAAGCTATTACAATGTTTGCCTTTTCCTTTATTAGTCAACCAGTTCTTTCTTTTCCTTGCAGAATTGTCTCTCTTGTCATCAGCAGATTCACCGCAATGCACCAATCTGCCCTCTGTGTAAAGCAAAGAGTAGATCACGCAACCCCAAGAAGCCAAAACGGAAACAAGAGGTCAACTAGACTCTGAAGACAGAGTAACAGGTTGAGCCATGGGTTTGAAACAGTTAATTTGGTTTACCAACTAAAACTAACCTTGGATTTTCAGTCATGAATCGAAAGAAGCAACACCATCATATTTTAAAACAGTTAACAAATAATTTTCTGCAAGCTACTGAGCTATTTAAATAGTTCTTTACTGGCGAGGAAGCCATTCAAATTGTATTACTAGAGTGAGATGTATTTTATCAGCCGGTAACTTATTTAAGAGAGTAATTCATGAGCCAGTCAACCATTCAGAGACATGTAATGTATGTACATGTCAGGTTGAATAACTCACGCTTTTAGTACTTTCAGTTTTTGATGTAACAGCTTGTCGATGTCATCACAAAAAGATTTTTACCGATTGGTGGATCAAAACTGTTTAAGTCGATCACAATTTTGTATTGAACCATTATGAATAACTAAACGTTTCATTTAAGCACAGATCATGATCCCATCCTTGTAAATAATCCAAGCTACGCAAAGTATTCAAAAGAACGTATCCTTTAGTAAGCTTTAACCTAGTTAAATCCAGCACACACAGCACATAACACTTCAAATTAATTTGGTATGGAGGTTTAAAACCATATAAGTTCATTAACTTTTTGGTGGTAGAGAGTGTATGGATTCCTCCTGATTTGTTGATGTTTGGTTTTTAAGCCTTAATCCATTTGATTGTTTAATATCAAATTTGCCTAGAGACAGTAAAATTAGTTTGGTGTTTGATGATATCACAACTTTGTTAGATTAATTTTGGGGAAAAGCCACCCCTCCCCGGCCCTCCCAAACAAAAACAAAACAATGGATTTTAAACAATTTTTTTAACCCACTAATAATAAAAGAATTCTTCAATTGAGTTAATGTCAGACTCCAATCACTATCATGTGTTTTGCATTTTGTAAGCTGTTTAAAGAGCCCTCCAATGTGTTTTTGTAACTTCAGTCTGTTTTGCCAGCTTATACATTTATTGTAATGGTAGAAAGCAAAAATTATGAAAATGAACAAATATGTGACAAACTTTCTATTGTGGAGATTCTTTAATGGGATTTTTCTAGTTTGAATGGTTTTCCTGAATGCTGTAAGGGCACAAAAATGTTTTTAAAAAGATGCCAGTGTAAGAAATTACAGAGATTATTTAGGATTTAAATGTATGTGTACGTATCATTCCTTGAAGTATTTCCAATCAGTCTTTTTATCCAGTTACCCTTGTGATGGAAATCAATGTAGGGCACTATATGCCAGAGTGCAGCATAAACCACACACAGAAGAATGGAAACAGACTAGTTTAATAGATATTTTATTAACACTAATTTTTGAAACTTTACCGAATAAGTTGCCTACAAGTATGGCTTTACGGCTTTACCGTATTTTGTTTAGATTCAAAAGGTGTTTAGGGTTTACAGATTACAAACCCTAATTTGGCAAAACCTGGCTTTGAATATACTAGCTGATCATTACAGTTAGACAGAGACTATATAGAACCAGTGGGAAGTTTATCAACAGCTTTGTGAAGGAAACACAACAGTGAAGTCAGCTGTACATTTCACAAGCAAAATGTAAATAATTATAACTTGGCATTATTACTTTTAAAATTTGTTTTAGTAAACAAGACCAGTGCAATATCAAGTTTCATTTATTTTAAGGTGTGTAACTTTAGCCCTTGCTGTCCGTAAAACAGTATGGTTGTAAATCATTGTATATTAGTCATTGGTTAGTTCTGAAAAAGTGAGGCCCAGCAGAAAAAAATTCCTTGTACAAATTCTACATGTTTCGCAATGTAATAAATAATAATGACATTAATCACATGCACAGCAGTGTTTCTTTTTGTTTGTTTGATATATTTGATCACCTCTGAACACTAGATTTGCACTATTACAGACCTGTCAGTAAGTGTTAACTTGGTACATTACCATGCTCCTATGCTGGTATATCACACCCTATTTGATTTATTTTGCTTTATGATCACTTTGGAAGAGTTAACTTTTCACTTAGAGGGGGTACATTCAGAGAATAGAGAAATGAAATTTATTTAAGTGCATATGGGGGTCTATGCTTCTAACAATACTGGAGTTAAAAACAGATAAATGTGAAAATAATTCACCCTTCAGCAAAAAGACCTTTTTATTTTGGTCAAGTCCCAATTATGAAGATTTGCTGTTGAAATATAGAAAATATAAATTAGCCTTTTTAAAATATTATAGTCAACACTATAGGAAAGCTGTTTGGTTTGGGTGTAGACTGACAGATTTACCCAAACCTAATAGTGTCATAGTATTGTGTTCACCATATCTCAATAATGGCTTATACAGTTCTTACATTTTGAGTTGAAATATGTCATTAGAGGGCCACCTATCTCCAAGCATAAGAGAGGCTTGTACAACTGAATGGGCACAATTATCACCATGTTTAAAATTCTTTAACAAAATATAAGGAGAAATAAAACTAACCTTGCAACACTGTTGTTCAAGTTATTCTTCTGAAGTGTAGACCCTCAACTCCTCTCTGGTGATGACCAGTGCCTGGTTTACAGACTTGTATAGTTTCTTCTTTCATAAAGTGGTGAGAATTCCTTTACAAGCACTTTTGACAACAATAACGAGAATAGTATGTACTAGTTAGCCTATAATGTACATTGTATTTTTGTTTGAAGTTTTCATCCAAAGGCTTTGTCATTGTAAATGTAAGCAAAAGGTCACACATAATACAAGATTTGCCCCAAGCACAACATGTACAAGGGCAATTATACTGTCCCTGCGCGCCTGGGTGTGGGGCTATAAACATTTATCTGATATCACCAGTTGACATAGGCCTTATGTACTGTTGGATTCTGATGGCAGACTCGGGAATGAGAGAGTGCATAACTAAAAAAAATACCTCCAAAACAAATTACACAAGAGAAGGACAAAAGCATCTCCCCATCGACAATCAAACCTTCATACAAATCATATTATTAATTTTCATTTCATTACTTTGTAAAATTTTGAAAGCAATACTGATTTTTATAAATGTTTTTAAATTCCTTTGAGTGATGAAGGGTATACTTGCCTTGTGAAAACTGTTGTCTGTGCAGGTTACTGGCTGGATGTGGGGATGCATCCATTGAATGTATACTATTTGCATTTTTGTACCAGTGAAATAACACAGTCAGACTTTCAAATTTCAGGCGAGTAAATCTCCCATACTGAAAGTGAAAAAGACAGCAATTAAAGACAACCCAAACCCAAGCCTAATTAATACTTCATGCCAATGCACTTGCAAATCAAATTCCCAGGTCAAAATAGAGATTTACATCAAAACATTTGGGAAAACAAGAGGCAGCATAACTGAGTGAAATCTTTGCCAGAAAGTTGTGACGCCTGATTTGTATTGCGTTATCTTCAAGCATGAATTGCCTTTTAAAATGAACAACCATGTACAGATTTTTCCGTGAGTATCATGAAATATTTGTTTCAGTGAATAAGGCCCCCCCAAAAAAGAGTTCTGTTTCCGATTACATGTCATTTAAAAATAGGGTCGGTAGGTCGGAAAGTTTTTTTATTTTGCGTTTTTGTTTTTTATTACGATACGATTGACAATACGTCCACGATCGTTCATGTGTTGAGCGTAATCAACGAATTTGCACAACGAATTAGGCAAAATTGCGCGCAATCTTCAGTTTGCGCTCTTTAGATTGGCAGTTCAAGCGGCCGGTTTGCAAATATGTGCGCAATCTGCAGATTGCACAAACCCGTGGAATGCGCTTCATACAGCGCCGTGTACACACGTGCGTGCTGCAAATTGAATTGTGGGTATTTTTCGCTCGTAGTCGAGTCGTTGAACATCGCAGGCTCAAATCACGGAGATGTCTGTAAATTCTTCTTGATATGTTCTGGTTTTTATTTCAAATGTTGCCTAAACCATGGTAAGTTGGTAAAAGTCGGACATTTTCTTCCAGGAAAAATAGGTTTTTGTTTTATTTTTTTTCGTTTTTTTTCCCGTTTTTTTTAAAGGCCAAATAAAAAGTTTAGGGTCGCGGCTTAAAAACTAGGGTCGGTCGGGGAACCGGAAACAGAACCCTTACTTTTTTGGCCTAACTTAAAATGAGGTATAATATCCAAATAACAATTACTTTTGTCTTCCAGTTTCGATCTTACATTGTCTTGTACTGTCAGAGGAATTTACCTGTCGGATCATATTTTTGTGCAAAGCATCTGCAGAGGCAGCATACTGGAGTTTCATTCCATTAACCATGAGTGCAGGCACTTTCATTTCACCATCTAAGGTATCAACAAAATCAAGATATATTATTAAACTAAAAACAATTTTGACATCGTGCATTGCAAAGCCTGAGTAACTTATTCTTTTTAAGAATGTAAGCGGCCACATTCAAAATTAGTGGATTTATATTACACCTTGATGTTAAATATTAAAAACATTTTGCATTGTTTTCATTTCGAAGTTGTTCTTACTTTCCACTTGGGTGCCCACAAAAACAAAACTTGCGTTCAATTCCATAAAAGACAACACATACATTACACGAGTTCCAACTCTTTACCTCATGTTGAAACTCATGTCATGTCAGTTATTACTTGTTGTTTCGACTTATCTCATAATTTCGACTTATTGTCTCGTTATTTGAATTATTATCTCGTTATTATGACTTACTGTATCTTGTTATTACAAATTATCATTATTATTATTATTTTTTTTTTCTTTTTTTTCTTTTTTTTGGGGGGGATACTATGCTTTTATGAACCGAAGGGGGCATGCTTTACACCAAACTCAACAAGTCATGCAAGTTGCCTGTTGTTAAGTTGTAGGTGAAACCCCGGGCTGAGCTAAATCATTACTTTCGGATCTTCCATCATCCTTTTGGCACTGCAGCTGCCCACAGCCATTACCATGACAGCTTTGAACTTGGCATAATTATTTGAGTGAAATGGTTAAAGGTAGCATTACTGTTCAAATATTATTATTCCAGAACAAGTGCGATAAGCATGTCCATAGGAAATTACAAAACCCATGGTTAGGATCATAAACCCATGAACCTGCTTAAAAACCAAACTAATCTAAACTAAACTAAAACATTTACCACATAATGGCTGAGGTCTTTCCCATTTGATACCCATACAGGACTACAGGTCTTTGCATATCCTGCCCACATGGGCTTGCCCAGGTCTTTCCAATACGACACCCATCGGAGCCTTTGCATATCCTGCCCACATGGGCTTGCCCAGGTCTTTCCAATACGACACCCATCGGAGCCTTTGCATATCCTGCCCACATGGGCTTGCCCAGGTCTGTCCCACATGATACCATATACGTTTATGCATCATCTACATATTCTACCCACATGGACTAGCCAGGTAGCAAGCCCATATGGGCAAGACATAAGCTTGCCCATCAGGTGTGTCCCATATGATACCCATATGTACCAATATGCATACTCTACCCACATGGGCTTGCCCAGGTGTGTCCCATATGATACCCATATGGACCAATGCATAATCTACCCACATGGGCTTGCCCAGGTGTGTCCCATTATACCCTAATGGACCAATGCATACTCTACCCACATGGCCCATATGGGCTACCTACCTGGGTAATTTAAATTGATTCGTAGGTAGAACAGCCACATACTTATGTGCAGCTTGACATTGTTTTTGCAAATGAACCAAAGACTTATCATTAAAATATAATGTAGGGATTATATTTCCTTGACTGCTATAATAAAATAATACAAGTCCTCACTTCACTTGACTGGACAAAGCATGCCCCATTTGGTTCATATAGCAACCAGTCGCTTGCCCCACCCCACACCCCTACCCCCATGTAATTCGTAATTTTGAGATATACAGTGCCAGTAAGTCATAATTACGGGATAAGAGGTAATTTTTGTATAATATAGTTGAAATAACAAGATGATTGTCAAAATTATAAAACAATAAGTCAAAGTTATGACAAGTAGTTATGATAAGTAGAAATTACTATATAAATAAAATGTTTATATAATTCATTTTTTATGCAATATACTTTGCATGACACTTGGCAGGCTTTGGTTAAAGAAATTGTCCTCTCTAGTGGATGTTTGTTGATTTTTTGAGAAAATAAATTGATAAAAAATACAAAAATACAACAATTTCTTTTATTAAACTTAGTTGCCCATGTAGTGTAATACAAAACCTTTGGGGTTTGTGTTTAACATGTTTGAAATTCAAATCTCTTGAGAAATTTCCATCCATAGACCTACAGATGGCATTTGCACACGAGGGCCCAATTTCATAGAGCTGCTTAAGCGATTCTTCACAAATTTTCAGTACCAGTCATTGTACATGCGACATGGTAGCTTGAGTGGTAAACTTATTCTGCTTAGCACAATTTTGTTGTGCTTGGCTACTTTTTGTGCATAAGCAGCTATATGAAATTGTGCCCAGTCCTGAAGTGCACCATGGTTCCCTCAATGACAACTTGTGTAAACTTTAAAAATGAGAAAAACAAATTTAGTATGAAAGAGTTGATAAACAAGATCTTTGTTGATTTAATTACCATGTTGAAGTTTCAGAAACTGTTCTCGTCTTTCAAGACCATGCCCCTTCAAACTACACTGAGAAATGAATGAGAAAGAATGCAGGTAAATCTTTTGACAAAAATTGTTTATTGAAGTTTCCGTCTTTGTCAAACAATCAGTAACCTACAGTCAGCCCACACAACTAGGGCTTGATTTCACAAAGCAATAAGATTCGTCTTAAGATGAGTTGTCAGTATCACCATAGTTATTTGTATTGTGACATCACACTTTGCTATGCAAGTACGATTGGTTCGCAGTTAAGATCAATCTTAACTCCTTGTGAAATTGAGCCCAGGACCCAATTTCATAAAGCCTACATGTAAGCACAAAAACTTGATAAGCACAGAAAAATCTGCCAGAATTCCATAAAATTTACATTTTAATACGTGTTAAATTTGCACCAAAGAATATTATTTGATTTTCCCCTTTCACCACGTGTGTAAAGCACTGTATACTCAGTACTTCCCCGAGTTCTGTGAAAAAAACCTCACAGGCATATTACTCGGGTGGGATTCGAACCCATGACCTTTGCCATTACATTGTTGCTAACTGGTGCCTCACTCATTTTTTCGCTTAGCAAAGAAATTTCCCAAGCAAAATTTTCTGCTTGACAGCTTTATGAAACAGGGCCCAATTTCCTGGTACTGCTTACCAAAGAATTTTGTGCTTGTGCAGCCTGTAAAGCGTGTATTTCGGAGGGCAGTGGCAGGGCATAAGACTTACTTAAGAGAATAATTCCACGGTAAGCATGGTAAGCAGGGCTATGAAAGCCTCAGTAGTGTAAGCACAAAAACTTGTCACTGTTAGCACAGAAAACTCTAGCTTATTTGTAACAGCTAACTAGCCAAAATTTCATAAATTTTACATTGTTGCCACTGGTTTCCGAATTCCAGCTCAAAGTTTTTGCTTAACAAACAAATTTGCTTAATGGCTTTGTGAAATTGGTGCCTGGACATGACATACGACACGACACGTCATGCCGCATAAGCCTACGTAGTAGTACTACAGAGAACTTGTCAATAAAAAGGTAAAACAAAAGAGAAAATTCGAACATCAATTATGTGCAAAAAATACATAATTACCTGGACTCCTGCAGCCACCAGCGTAAAGTGAACGATGTTTGCCATACTTCTACCTTTGAAATAATATAAACTTCGCGTTTGAAGAAATTTTCAACCACAAAATGTTTTGAAGTTGTAACTTTTTTGACCGAGTTATCGTCTGCATTCTTCTCTTGGAACCACGTGCGTTGTCAGGGCGTGCGGTTGGTGCGCGCGCAATACGAAAATAACACCAACTGCTTGTATGGGGGTGGATATCGTTACTAGTTTATTCAAGTAACTAATTTAAGGAATAAATACATGATAATGAACCTAAAATATTTAGAAGAAATTTGTTATCAAGTCTTCTATCAAAATTGTAATTTCATTTCAAATGTTGCCTCCTTAATTTTAAGATCAGAAGATTACTTTTAATATTATTTATGACAACATCCCCCCTCCTTTTTATACTTTGGTCGCTCCCAAATTGACCCACGGACTGACTTCTGCTTGACCGTTTTGTTTCGCCCAAAATTGTGTTTACGAAACGGAACGCACGTTGGGACACGTCACGTGCGAAATGTGTGGTATCCAAATTGTTTTCACGAACTACAAACAATCAGCTTTTCTTAAGAGACAAAACTCATTTGCAGCGAAGTGGAAAAAGTACTATTCTTCTTTTTGAAAATTTTCTCGAGGATTCTTATCATCTTACAAATCAGTTAATTTGAGTTAAAATAATAAAATCATAATCGGTTAATGCGGGGAAGAATGCTTACTTTCAAAAATGCAAATGTTACTACGTTTTGTTTTTCTGTTTAACTACTTGGAAATACTACTAGAAACAATTTAATAACACTGTCAAAAACGTTGCATTTGTTTAAATGATTATATCATGATTTATTTATCACTTGCAGCAAATAATTCAATGTCAAATGAACGAATTCTTAAAAAAACGGATCTAAAGAATACAGATTAAGACACATTTATTTCAAACACACATCCTACGGAAGGATATAGAGTAATATGATAAAATTATACCCATCCCAAAGTGTTTTTTTTTAGGGGAAACACCTGCAATAACAAACATTGTTTTGTTTTAACTCTGGTGGGTTATACATTTCAGCATTCTCATGTGTACAATTAAACACTTTTTACAAAATATAACCTCAGATTTCTCACCGGAAAGACTTTGTGATTTTAATAACTGCATAAGTATTCTTGACTTGTATTCCAGACTTTGGTGGGTAACAGATATATTGCAAGTATCATAAGTTTGTTTCCATTTAATTTTTTTTCTTATCAGTATGGATGTATGAAATATATAAATTGTAAGGTTATAATATTATGTGTCATTTTTTTCATAAAAGAATAGAAGGAAATATTGGTTAGTTCTAACCAGGCATTTGGACTAAATGTATGCAGCATAAGACATTGCCTTTTCAAGTGTAAAAAACTTTGGTAGGCCTGCTCTGATCCTAATTGATATTAATACAATGAATAATTCAAAAACACACTTCATCTACAGGTTTTTTAATATAAACTGCTTAGTAATACAAAATCCTTGACTTGAGGAGGAATACTTTCATTGTGTTAAATACCTTTTAGAAGAAAAAAAACACCTTTAAATGTTGAAATTAAGATTCAGCCTCAGATTGTTTTTTTCCTACCCTGTTGAACACTGAAGAAAGATCAGTTTATTTGGAAAAGTATGATGTAAATTACAAAGAGATTCTGCCACTAGCATGGTTACCTTATAGACCATGTGAACGTTGTTTACAATAAGTGTGACCTTGTACATTCTTTGAGTATTATGGCAGGCAAGATACTACACTGGTCCGATGGGAAAGTTGACATTTTGTGTCATAATTTCCACATAAAACCAAGAGTTATGAAAGTAAAAGCTGGACAAGTTTTTAGATGTGCCCCCTTTTATCATATCAAAAGTTGATCAGAATTAGACAGTGCCATTCCATAAAATATAAGATTTTATGCTTTCATCCATTGAGCTGTGTACAAATCGTGCCTGCAGGAAGTCCAGGCTCTGTGGCTCTTTTGTAAACATGTGATGTCACAGGTCACATCGTCTATAGTATACACATTGGACTGGCAATGAGGTCACTAGAGCACGTCTATTCCCCCGAGGGACTGTGAGTATCATACTTGAAAAAAATTGTAACAATTCTTGTCTGGATCTTATTCAAACACAGAGAAATTAAGTAACAAGAAATCAAAGTTGAATGAGGAATTACAACAACAAAAAACATAGTAGTTTTTTGTTATTGTGACCCATCAGACATTTTCTTAGTCTGTTCAGTTTGAGCGATTCTGGTCAGCTAAAATGCCAGCACCTTCCTGACTGTAGCAATGTACTCCTGATCGGGAGGGAGATGCCTCTGGGGCCCCTTCAAAAAAGCGCTAATTCTTGGTAGAGATGAGATCTTACTCATAAAAGCCTATATACAAATGAAATCAAAAGATGGATAATCAGTAATGTTTAATCATTGGCTTTGTCATTCTCTCCGAAAGAATGTATTCCTTTCACAGTAGTTTATGTTGAAATACAGCATGATAAGCTTCCATGTACCTAACCAGTGCAATCTTGGAGGTCTTTCTAAACTTCAATATTCAGAATTTACTGTGAAATGTTTGTTTTGCAATGCAACGGCAAAGTTTTTCTCAAGGGACACGTTGCCTTGGATTGGGAAAGTTGGGCTAAAAAGCATTTGTTATGAAATGAATTTAAATTAATATGGATGGAAACATGTTTTTTAAGTAGAAAGTAATGATCCATGCAAACACCCCTCAAAAATGTGTGGTTTTCCTTTTACTTTGTCAACTAACATTGTCCGCCATTTTGTGGAGTCAAAAATTTTGTTCTATAAAATGGACAACGGTGTTAGTTAACAAAGTAAAAGTAAAATTTTAAGGCATATTTGTGTGGATCATTATATTCTACTTTTAAAACATCTTTCCAATCATGTTCATTTCATAACAAATGCTTTTATAGCCCAGAGCGCCAACGTGTCCCTTTAAAAGCTTGAATACCAAAAGGAAACTACATGTACCTGCATCTGCAGTCAAACATACACAAACTTAAAAATACATATATTTGTTAATCTGTTGAAGTTTATTATAATCTGCACAATACTTACAGCCATACTCGGGAAAGTCGCAGATAACTCTGGTGCAAGCTCATCAGCCCACAGAAAAACTTCCAACCAAGCAAGGTCAGCCAGCGTCAGTGAGTCCCCAACAAGGAACCCTGAGGTACTCTTCTTGTAAATCTGAAACAAGCATTGAAATCATAAGGTAGTGAGAACTTTCTGTATCTTTGAATGCACTTTGTTTATTTCCAAACATATTTTCCTGCTGATTAAACACTTTTTTACTGAGGTGTCATCGAAGTAACATTTCTCATAAGATTATTTATTTGTTTTTTGCCATACACCAATGTGTAATATCTGTTATAGGTTATTTAATGGTTCGGTTTTTAACAATACAGGTCTGACTGTACCAACATCTTGAGATAACATGTAAACTACTGGAGTTTAATTTTTCCCTCCATGGTTATGGCAGATAAACCCCCTGAAAGCACAGTGGGTCCTCTCAAGCTTTTGTTTACACAAGGGTTTCAGCTAGAAAGCAGGGCATTCACTTTGCTGAATGAGACACAATGCAGTTCATATTTGACTAATGTCTGGTACAATGACCTGCTTTTTTGTCACAAGTTACAGCTTGAAGTTGAATTCAAGTAATAAACCACAAGGGAAACTGAATGGGTAAATTTTAAAGAGTTTGGGGTTCAACCCCAAACTGAAGTTGAGTTCCTCAGACTACAAATTTATACATTATGCAAGTTGCTGTGCCACATGGTTCCAGCTAACTTTTGTGTAGCTCATCTGGAGGTTGCTATACAAAAGCTTGCCCTGGACCTTGACACAACAGCTTGTATAATGTATTTGGAATGAATTCACTTCAAGTGGTAACTTGTCACTTGTGGAAAGTGGTAAGCAAGTCATGGTAACCTTGTGCCATACACATATTCATTCAAAATTGTGTATGGGTGTTTTCCATCTCTTATGTAGCTATGCAAGCTTGACAAATAAGTGATATGTAACTATCTAATATCTGAGGAATTCAAGTCTAGTGATAACTCGTAACTTGTAACTAAGCGACAACTATGTTTAGTTCTAACCAAGCCTGATGAAACACAAACAACTTGATTGAAAAACTTGTTTCTAGCAGGTGAATCTTGATGCAATTAGCATGCAGGATATCTTTTGATCAGGGCCCACTTCATTGAGCTGCTTAAACAGCAACTATTGCTTAACTGTTTTCTGCTAAGCAAAAATAAGCAGGATACCAGTCACAGATGGTCATGTGGATTGGTATTTTGGCTGGTTACCTTATTCCGGTAAGCATAATTTTGTTGTGCTAATCTCCTTTTTGTGCATAAAGGCAAGGTATACGATTGGTAATCACTCTAAAAAAATTCACAGGTTGGTTTTATTGTATACATCTACATTTATATAGGATTTAAATACTCAAACAGTCCCCAAAATCAAAGGTACACTTTTCCTTTAACCAACTCTATGAAATTTGGGCCCTGGGGATGCTTCCTGGTGCATTTGACCGGGTGATGGGAAATGCCTGCAGGGAAAAAGGCTCAATACAATTAACAACAAAGATTTTTTAAATATCCCACCTTCTCAAACATGGGCAGATATCGGTCCTTAGATTTATTTTTGATCATTTCTATCGCTTGCTTCTTCTCTTCCTCAGTCTTCCTGAATTGTATCCCCAGGAAACCAAGTCCAATGTAGTCCCTGTAGGCTTCAAACAACATATCCACCCTGAAAGAAATCAAACCAAAATAATACCATCGGTGAAAGATTTTTAATTTAAGAAACAGTTATATACGTAGCCTCAACATCATTTTGGAGGACCAAAAGTCAAGAACCAGTGGATGTTGCCCCAATGACTGTGGACCAAAAGTCAGGAGTTGGACCAGAAAAGTCTCACTGCCATACATTTTTAAGATGGCAGAAAGATAAATAGATGATACTATTTTGTTGTATACAAAACTATTGTTTTAAGTTATAAACCACAAGGGAGACTGACAGGTAAATTTGAAATAATTTGGGGTTGAACAAAAAAAAATTGACTACAGTGGAATTTGAACCACTCCGGAGGTCGTTCAAATCTGGCTCAGGTAAATTTGTCTTTGTTCAACCCCAAAAATAATGTAATGTTATTTTTAGTGGTGGGTTTTACACAGTAGTTAGGGAAAATACATTTTCAGATAGGAATGATAAGTTGGAACTATATGACATTTAAAAGAAACGGCATGACTATGGGCCTCAATATTGATAGCAGTTGTGTCAGTTTTTGCACTCTCTTACTCAACATTTTAAAATGTCGATCTTTTTTTCAAAATTATGGGTTGGTGATTCAAGAAATAACTGACTTAAAATTGAAAATCAGTTTTCATTTCAAATAATAAGAGGGAATTGTATGTGCAGTTCCGTTGTTAATGGTCAACCTTGTTTCAACAGTCGACCTCCGATGGGGAGATGGCAAGGATTTTATCAGTTTCAACATGTAAAAAGTTGTATGCTGGAAGCCAAGAAAAGCCTTTGAAAATTTCTGAGCTGGGAGAACATGTTTAAAATATCTGCTTCATATGAGGCATTTCTTTGTTCTTTAGTGCGGTAAATATTCAGTCAATATTTAATAATCTAAATTTGGGGTGGGTGGGTGGGTCAAAACAAATTCAAAAAAAGATCAACATTTTAAAACATTGATCATTCTAAATGGCCCCTTAATCAGTTCCACTTTGCTATATTTTTTGCACAAGCCGAACGCAGCCAAGCCCTAAGCTCTGATCTTACATTGCAGATTCTTCAGGGGATTTGCCCATCAGTCCATATTTTTGAGCAACGTATCTACAGATGGCAGCAGCCTGGAAGAGCTTCAGTCCATCAATAGTGAGTGCAGGTACTTGATTGAACAAGAGTTCACCATCTACGGAATCAACAAATACAAACCATAAACTGCATCATAAAAATAGGACCAACAAATTTGAATACTAAACATAAAGCACCAATTATAAATTGACAATTAATTTATCATCTTTTTGTTTTTGTTTTTTGTTGTTTCTATAATGCCAGCAAAATAATGTTAAAATGAAAACTTCAGCTGTGCACCACTGCACCATTTGTTACAGAAAATCTGTTGAAATGTAATGAACTGTGAGACATTGTTATGAAAAAAAGGATCATGATGCCGCAATTTTATGCACAAAATCTTGACTCAGACGGCGTACATCCCTTCTTCACAGGCCTAGAATTTCCTCTTTGAGAGGGAAAGGCCATTTTCATTTTGCAAAGGGCGCGGCGCTTCCATTGGAAAATCTTTAAGTCCATGGGAGGCTTTTGAAGGGACTCCAAGGCCAAGACCAGGGGCCTGTCTTCATTTACTGTTATGGCACGTTATGGCACAACACCTGTTCAATGTATTTCATAAACACTGCGAGGAAAAGATTTTGTGTGGAACTTCTTCAATGCCCGAGATCAAATAAACCCGCATCTCCCCTTCTTTCAAATGAATATGAAAGGCCTGGAAGATAAAAGTAATGTATACATGTGTTCGTACCATCACAGAGTTTCAGGAACTGTTCCCTTTCTGTCAGAAAGACGTCTTCAAACTGCAAAAATGACAATAAGTTGTGTGTGGAAATAATCAGACAATGATAAAGAATACATCTTGATTTTAATGAAAGTTTACTGTCAAAGTTTGTCGACAAACAAACTTTGGAAACCTAATGAGAACAAATTTGTTTAACACCACCTAAAAAGTTTGAATCATCAACCTTACAATTACAAAATTGTTTACATGGTCTTGGTAGTGTCCTGCATTCTACACTAGAAATGATCCTGTATCATCAATCAGTGTCGAGCTTTAATGTCAGGCAACCAATGTGTCAGTGTCACTGTATAGTTCTGCCCTAGTGGAGGGCCATGCTCTAAATTGTATATCTTTATAAAGAACATTATTTTGAAAATAAAAAAAATAAAAGTTACAATATCAGTATCACTAAGAAAAATACCTCAACTCCTGCGGCTGCAAGAGTGAAACGAATGATTTCACCTCTACCTCTACCATCGAAATAAATCAACTTTGCTTTAGCGGCCATGACTTGCAAAACTGTTCTGGTTGTGTGAGGTTTCAGCAATCCTGAAATTCTGTGTACCACACCAAGGTAGCTACCTAGCTATGAATGCTGATTGATCCTGATGTGCACTGCATGCTATGGTCTTATGATATGCAAATTATTAATCCTTTGAAGCACCGAAGCCTGGGCCAACCGAACCATGGACAACTGTAGTATTACCGAGCCCAACCCCCGGCCGTTGGATCGGCATGTCAGCAGTACAGTACTAGTAGTAGTACCATGGAGGTAGTGGTACATGTACGCCCCGTGTTATAAAATGTGATGTTTTTTAACGGTCTCCTTATATACCGCCCTCTGTACTTGTTTTAATATTCTGATTTTTTAACGGTCTCGCTATATACCGCCCTCATTGTTCTTGAGAGCGGGGTAGATGATACCATTATTTTTTACGGGAAAAGTCATTAACGTAATTCGTAATTATACAAATAAATTACTTTTTGACTTTTAAAACTTAACAAATTTATAATTTTTAATTTATTTTTGTTTGTGTTTTAAACAAAAATTACATTTCTTTTCAATATATTGTGTTATATTGTATTATGTTTTCTTCCTTTTTAACATAACCCCTATTTAATGTTTGGTCGCTACCTGTCAACCTTGACTTTATTCATGTTTTATGGTCGAGCCCCCGTCCGAATTGCAAGTAGATTTCGACCCCAACCATGGGTTTAAGCTAGTAATTAAATGCGATTGCCAAATAAAAACGCACGTGTTTATTAGGTCTTGTGCCCTGTGCGAAACGTATACATTTGAATAACTTTTGAACAGTAAACCAGACTTTAAAATGGCTGAAACGCAGTTGGAAGCGAGTGCGAATCGGAGCAGAAATCAACAAAAAACGAAGAGAAAGAAGAAGTCACTTTCATCCATTTCACAGGCTACGGATGCTGGGGAAGGTATGATATTACTTAAAAGCGTGTAAACCTTTAATGACATGTTATGTTTTTTCCTTGATCACAATCTTACTTCATACATTACTAATACTAATATCTACCAACACAACAGAGCAAGGAACACGCGTACAATCATCACAGTACTATAGCCCTATAGCCCCGGAGGAGTGGTTAGTGATAGTGGTACTGTACTGTGGACGTCCTGGGTGTAAAGCTTCTCTACAATGCGAACAAAATTTCAACTGATGTTTTTTTTCAATTTTTTTGTACCTGATTGAATGTACAATACGAAACACAATCCTTCCAGACGAAACAATTAAATTGCGCATGATTGAATGCACACATTTATTTAGCCCCATGAATAGGGCCAATCCACTCCGTATCCTTGGCCCCAGCACCATTGATTACCAATTCTTTCGCCCTATGATGTTTTTTTTCTGCAAAGATCTAGATCGTGAAACTTACCGATTGAATGCTTATGTACTTGCAGATAGCCGGACTGTTAAAATTTCTTTAAAAAACATCACACGTTTTTGGTGAAAATCAAATGATTTTCGAGAGTGAACTTTTAAAACGATCTCAACGATCTTGTTTATTTGCACTCGCGGCGTTAGTCTTAGTGCAAGACGTTGTTGTTCATTATCACACAACTATCGTGAATAGCGGGCGCTGTTGTGAAACTTCCAGATCACCACCACACTGATTGACGGTTTGCGGCTTAACGCCCTCTATCGGTGGAATAGTCGCGTCGTGTGTAGTGTTGAGTGACTCAAGAACGTTTTGCACCAAGACTATCGCGGCGTCTGCGAGTAAATTAGTCTGGTACCAACTCAATCGTAGCAATTGATTGTATCGTTTTTCTAATGCTGTTAAGGGAGCCAGACAATTGAAAATAATCAAGTTGTCAAGATCGTTGAGACAATTCTAAATATTAACTCACGAAAATCATTTGATTTTCACCAAAAACGTGTGATGTTTTTTAAAGAAATTTTAACAGTCCGGCTATCTGCAAGTACATAAGCATTCAATCGGTAAGTTTCACGATCTAGATCTTTGCAGAAAAAAAACATCATAGGGCGAAAGAATTGGTAATCAGTGGTGCTGGGGCCAAGGATACGGAGTGGATTGGCCCTATTCATGGGGCTAACATTTATTGTATTAAAAAGTTGTGCATTCAAATCACATGCAGCAATAAAAAAAGAGTTGCCTACTCAACTCAACGACTGCAATGATGGCATCCATTGCAATGCATACTTCACATTTATTTTCAGTCTGACTTTTACAATCTTAAAATTATACCACAATGCGTCTTGGGAAACAAAAAATAGTCGTGACTGTGCAATTGAAGTGCGACTAGTCGGGTAGTGCAATTTACTAGTCGTCCAGCCCTATATGGCAGTGCCTGAGTGCTGAACCATCGTACAATACGTATAACACAGTTTACGCACCAGTTCACACAGCCAATATGAATATGTTGTAAGGGGAAATACGTGTGCATGTATTGCAATTTACCCTCAGGGATTTAAATCCATGGTGGACCAGCGCGGTTACGAATACATGTGTTGTGTGTAATTGGAGTGTACACTCTAACTGTTGTATATAACATTAGGCTATGGTACTACAGTCACAGACAGTGTCAGTCAGGACAGTACAGTTTACGCAAGGGTAGCCCTATAGTACTAAATAATGCCAATTATATGCTGAGCTATTGACACTATTTTAAGGGTGCTAACGACATTCAACTTACTAATAATATTATTTATTAATATATTTTTATTTAGTGTTTAGCCGCCATACTGGGCAGTCAGGTTGGCTGATTGTTTTCTTCCCTGCTTCTGTACTTGGGCACTGTATTCCTTTTAAAGAAATGTTGACATCTGCAGACGTGGATGTAACAGTCTTTGGTTTACATCATAGATCTCCATCCCCAGTCAATATTAATGGAGATCAATGATGTAAACCAACGACTGTTACATCCACAACCCATAATGCATCAACAGCAAACTGGACACGTGATCACATGATCTACCATGACGACGGTCGGTAGGGCACCCGTCTATTTTAAAAGTCATTATTCTAGAGGGTACTCATCGACATAATTTTTCTGATTGTGGACTTAAGAACATCCATGTAGAGCACCAAATAATGACCGCAAGTACAATGGAATTGCCCATTGTTGCATCTTTAACATATCAAGTTCAAGCCAGTAGGCAATTTTTAGGCTATATTGTTAATGTCATTTTGGCATTTTTTGTAGCTGGGTTGTGTGGAAAATCATAGCAAATCACTGAAACAAAATCTAATGGCAGGTTTTGCCTTGGGTGCTAGTCAACCGCAGATAATAATAATAATAGTGGCTTCTTGTATAGCGCTCATATCCGTCACTCAGTGACGCTCAAGGCGCTTCAACGATCAGTATTTTCCTGCAGATGTCAAAATTTGTATAAAAGGAGTACAGCGCTTCAGTTACTGGGTCTAGTGTGGACCCCAGTTCTATTCCCAAACCGAACCCTTGCATGTGGATTGGGTTTTCACTTAATTTAGTCGCTACCTGACTAATCTTAGCCCAACCACTGTCAGTCAGAAAGGGTGAACCCTTACTACTTAGCCACACATCCATCACATGTACTGATGTACCCCTAGAACTTTGGCTGAGGTTTGTTCCGCTAACGTCTCCTTGAACATCTTATATGCATACATGCAGTAAATCATATTTAAAAAGTTTTGCCAGTAACAGTTCCCCCACCTACAGATCTTTTTTTAACCAAATAATTAGTGTTTGACAAATTCTGTTTCAATCTCACAGGTGCAATGGAACAAACATCAGTCCTAAACAGCACAGATGGAACGAGAAATCAGAAGAAAAAACTGAAGAGGAAAACTGATGCTGTGCTCTCAACACCTGGTAAATATGTCTGCATTTTTGTAGTTGCCAAAATATTTAATATGAGGACCATTTTTTTTTAGCTTATGAAAGGTTACTGCATAGGTATCTAATACTGGCTTGTGTTAAAAGGTTGGTTCCTTGGGTATTAAAGTTGGTTTGCTACCAGGGGTAGCATTTTTAAATGTTATAAATATTTAGGGGGATGGAAACTCTAGTCTAGTAATGTGTACAGTGTCTAAAACATTGAACTTATTCTTACACAGATGCTAAAATCCAGAAGAAATTGGGCAGAAACGTGGGAGAGGCTTCTAGGGTATCTACGCCTGGCACAAGGACAAAGAACAAAGAGAAGAAAAACTCAAAGACATCGAGTGTTGAAAAACCAGTAAGAGATGACGACGATGGTCAGGATTCCGATGCCCTCCAGGGAGAATTTGCCGAGTCCGATCTGCAGTTTGAGCCAGAACTTGAGTTTGAGTCGGACGATGAAGATGATTCTGAAGATGATACAAACGATAAAACGGGTTCCACTGAGAAGAGAACAAAACCCAAGAAAGATACGGAGGAGGAGGAGGATGAAGAAGACAAGGATGAGGATGGTCAAGACACTGAAGATGTATCCAGTAATCCACAAACAAAACCAGAAACACAGTGTAAGTTTCCTTTGCTTAACCCCAACCACCTCCAACCATTCAAAATCCAAGTTAACATAAGAAAGTTATTGAATTTGAATTATTTTTATTTCATTACAGTACCGGGTACCAGCACCATTCTGACAGACACAAGTTTTGAGTGCTTAGAAGGCAAAGTATCAGACCTGACTCTGAAATCCATCAAGGATATGGAGTTCACACATATGACAGAGATACAGTATAAAGCCATTCCGTATCTCCTAGATGGCAGGCAAGTTACTCTATGTTGTCTCACAGTCTGTATCCGGTCAAGCCAAGTTCCATAAAGCCATCATGAAGTTTATCAATTTGCTATGCACAGAAATGTTAACACTAACAGGCTGGTAATATTGTTAACCACATTTTGCCTTTTCAAGTAATAAACCGTATTTTGCCTTGTCGACATTTTGTGTTATGAGCAGAGACGTCAAAGTATGGATTGTGAAGTCATGCTTGTATCTTTGCTTTTAATGAAGGGATCTTCTGGCAGCTGCTAAGACCGGTAGTGGCAAGACGCTAGCATTCCTCATCCCTGCAATTGAGCTCATTTACAAACTGAAGTTTATGCCCAGAAATGGTACGTTATGAATTGTGCATTTTATGTATGTCTGAAATATTATTTGTGAGCTTTGTGTTTTGTATAAGATTTTTTATTTACTCTTAGTTTTGTTTTATTGATGATCATTGGAATTTTTTTTTAAATCTACAGTATAGAAGTTTCAATATGAGAAGTATGTTAACACCAGACATGTCATTTGTGGGAAAATAACAAGCATTTGCATATGGCCTGATTGAATTATTGATATTAAACGCTAGCGCTGATATTGCATATGGCTATTGTCTACCCATTGTCTGCCATTTGGGAGTCGAATTACATGTAAAGATAACCATGCAAGCCTCGTCTAAAATATGCCCTGCACACAGGGAAAATAACTCCCAAAATGGCGCAACCAAAACTGTTTTGGTGATGATGTCAGGTGAATTGACTCAATATCCTTTGTTTTAATTAGAGGCACCATTAAGAATAACAGAGAAATATTATTATTTGTAGGCACTGGGGTCATCATACTGTCACCAACTAGAGAGCTGGCAATGCAGACGTATGGAGTCTTGAAGGAAACTCTGAAGTATCACTATCATACCTTTGGGCTTGTGATGGGAGGAACATGCCGTACGGCAGAGGCTAAGAAACTAGCCAGGGGGGTCAACATTGTGGTTGCCACACCAGGGAGACTGCTCGATCATTTACAGGTGAGAGCAGACAGAACAAACTCTGTAAGCTTTTGTATTTGAACTGTTCTTAAACTCATCAGAATCACATCATGTGATAACTAGCAACTTACTGGACTCTTTCCCAACATGAAATTTAGTGCCTACAGGCACAAACCTAAACTAAATGATCAACTCGGTCAAAAGGTTTGCACATGATCAATGGGGTTCTTATATGTACATATATGCAGTTTATTCTGTTGCACTCTAATACCCCAAGCTACCAATTTGTACAGAAAGCTAGACTAGGCTACCTGAAAAGTGAACATGGATAAGATATGTCAGGGCTCCAAATGCCTAATGGACCACTGGCCAGAGTCCAGTTAATGTTAACACTTAGCCAGTGTCTTGCAGTATATTTTTGTTCAAAACAGAAACTTTTGAAGATTTGTTAATGATTTCTTAAAAATTAATTAATGAGTTCTCACAAGTGAAAACCTTTTCAGTTTTAAGTCTTCTCCTACTTTAGCAAAGATGAAAAAGAAATTGGTTTTGTAACTTGTACTTCTGGTTCAGTGATTGTTCTGAAATACAAAACCTTTGGTCTTGTGGAGATTTTGTAGAATTCAAGCCTTGTTCAAGTTTAATATAATCTTGATGGAGTTGATTGTAAAGAATATTTAAACATTGTTGTGGTATTTGTCTGATTCAGAACACAGAGTCATTCATGTATAAGAATCTACAGTGTCTTGTGATTGATGAGGCAGATCGTATTCTCGAGGTGGGATTTGAGCCAGAGATGAAGCAGATTATTCGACTTCTTCCTAGTAAGTTCAAAGATTATTTAATTAACCCCCACAATAAGGACGTATTGCAGCTTTACTTGGCAATTTGAATTTCTTTTTTTCTTGATCCTGAATTATAAGACCTATTTACATAGCACCTTTTAATGATGAACCTTGTTGAAGCAGTGCAATCAGCTGCTAAACTATGCCAGAAACACCGGGCCAAACCCCTTCTCTTAGCAATAAGTGTAACTGGGTTCTTCATGTGTATTACACAACACACGGGACCTACGGCTTTACGTCTCATCCGAGGGACACAGCAATAATGGTTAAGTGTCTTGCTTAAGGACACAAGTGTCAAGATAGGGACTCAAACCCACACCCTACTGATCAGAAACACCAGAGCTTGAGTCCGGTGTTCTTAATCGCTCGGCCATGACATGCCACTATTAATGATTTATTGAAGCTTTACCCAAATGAGTAAATTCTTATGAACCAGCTTTAATGTCCCATTTATCGCTCATTTGTTTCCAGAGAGACGTCAAACCATGCTTTTTTCAGCCACTCAGACCAGAAAGACAGAGGACTTGGCAAGAGTTTCCCTCAAGAAAGAACCAATTTATGTTGGTGTCGATGACAATAAACTAGCAGCAACGGTGGATGGGTTGGAACAGGTCAGTCAGACTCTTGTAGTTTTCCATCTTTGATCTCTTGTTTTATGTGAATCAGAACCAAGTGTTATTTTAGTTCTTTGCTAGGACCCTGGAAACAAGTTCAGATTTGCTGTGATTTTGAAAGCAGGGAGTGCAGTTGCTTACTTACAATATTTTTTACTTGTGAGTGTCAAGGTATGCAGAGTGTCTTAATTAAAAAACAAACACCCAGACCTTTTTCTGTCTACACTGAATGAACTCTCCTACTCTTGGCACATCTTCCAATGAGTTGACCAACTGCACAGGTTGTATATGGTGGTACAGCTGTGCCTGGAAATAGTTGTGTCTTAGTGTTTACTGTATAGTTGCATTCACTACATATCATAATGCAGGCTGGCATAGTTTAGCTATCATTCAAATGAACGATGAGCTTAAATGGGCAGACAGTAGAAGGATTGTAATGTGCTTCACCTGTTAATTGTGTTTTTATTTTTGTATTTTAGGGTTATGTTGTGTGCTCGTCGGATAAACGATTCCTTCTCCTCTTCACATTCTTAAAGAAGAATCGTAACAAGAAGGTGATGGTGTTCTTCTCCTCTTGTATGTCAGTCAAGTATCACAGTGAGCTGTTGAATTACATTGATCTACCAGTCATGGCAATTCATGTGAGTTATTTCATTCAATCATTATTTATATAGCACCTTCTGAGGGTTTGCAAGGTGTTGCCAGAAGCACCAAGGCAAACCCCTTCTCTTAATGACAAGTGTACTGGGTTCTTTTACATGCATTACACAACAGAGTGGACCCACGGCTTAATGTCCCATTTGAAGGATGAAGCAATTATGGTTAAATGTTACTCAAGGAAACATGTACCATGACTAAGAATCGAATCGAACAAATGTTGTACTTTTTGTTTTGCATTCCTTTCTTATTCCCTCCCCAAACAAGCCAATAATGATCATTCAAATGTTTTGTGTTATTTGCCTACAGGGTAAACAGAAGCAGACTAAGAGAACGCAGACATTCTTCAGGTTCTGTAATGCAGATAAGGTATCCTGCTATGTACAGATGTAGCTGCTAGGGGTCTGGACATCCCAGAGGTCGATTGGATTGTTCAATACGATCCCCCAGATGACCCCAAGGTCAGTATAAATGCTGCTTCATTTATGATTCAATCTTAAACCTGTCAAAATGTGGATACTCTGGCTGTCGCTTGGCCATTGGCACCAACAGCAACATTGAAGTACATACATTGTGTACATACCATCCTTAGCCCAATCTGAGATCATCAAACAAACTACTCTTGAACATTTCCAGATCTCATTATTCATCAGGTGATGGAAGCTTTGTTTCATTTGCAGCAAAGCTATGGATTGATGTCCTCAATCAACTCCATACACTTGACTCCATACAGATCTTCAAAAGCAAGCTTCAGACTCATCTCTTTGAATCTGCTTACATTTAGTCCATTTCACTTGTCATCTCCACATGAAATTCTGTGAACTCTTCCGTCTTGAATTTTTCTTCACTTTGCTAAGTGCCTTGGAATAGGCAACTAGATTGATGGGGCTCTACAAATGCCTGATGATTGATTGATTGATTGATTGATTGATATGCATGCAGGAATCTGGCCATTGCTAAAGCCAACACTTTGCATTTTCAGTCTGAAAGTGATTCACAGCTTCTTTCCATGATTCATTGCTTTTAAAGAGATAATCCCTGTTTGTTGGTCTTGAATTTTATTTCAAGTTTTTATTTCACCCTCCAGGAATACATTCATCGAGTTGGTCGTACAGCCAGAGGCTTAGAGGGCAAAGGTCACGCCCTTCTCATACTCCGACCTCAAGAACTCGGTTTCCTGAGATTTCTGAAGCAAGCACGAGTGCCACTCAATGAGTTTGAGTTCTCATGGACAAAAATTGCTGACATACAGTCACAGGTAGGTCATGATGAATTATTTTAGCCCAATCTCCTACAAGTAGTTTGACAGTCCACTTGTTTAAAAGGATATGACTTAAAATATCTGATTTGCATAAACAAATTATGCACACACATGTATTAGACAAACAAAGTCACTTTTAATCCTTATCAAATGAAAAGTTAAACTTTATCGGTCTTTCCTGAATACATTTTCATGAAGTTGGACTTTCTCAGTCTTTTTTAAATATTTGTAATATTTAGGAAAATAAACTTTGTAAGTCCTTATGCAGTTTTTTTCAAGAAGACTTTCTCAGTCCTTTCAAAGAGTTTCACAAGAATAAGAAGTTAGACTCTCTTAGTCATTTCTCAATGATTTTGTTCACACAGCTAGAGAAGTTGATGATGAAGAACTACTACCTGCATCAGTCAGGTAAGGAGGCATACAAGGGATATGTACGGGCGTATGATTCACACAGCCTCAAGCAAATCTTTGACATCACCACGCTGGATCTACAGAAGGTTGCCAAGTCATTTGGGTTCAAAGTCCCACCAGGGGTCGACCTCAGTATCCTTTCCAAATACATCTTCAAGATTAACATAAATTGTATTCAGTATTCACTTCTCTAGATTGTGACTCTATAGATGTAAGAGTCCATTGACTGCTTGCTAATGAATCAATACCTATTGTTTGGTGTGTGGAATTGAAATCACAGTGGGTATGTGCATGCCAAGAAGATAAAATACAACCCAGTGTTCTCCCATAGTAGTAGTCTGCTTGCCAAAATGTAAGTTAAAGACTCATAAGAATAAGTAACTAGTTTGTCCAATTGCTTCTAAAAGCATGTCAATTTACATATAGATCACTGACAGAACAGACTGGGAGTTTCAATTTCAACTCAAATAAATGACAATGTTGAAAGTAAACATTATGATTCGGACCACTGAAATTGCTGGTAGACTATTGAAATAACACACTAACTGGTTGTGCAGTGCTGGCTGTCACTAACAAATTTATGAGCAAACCCTGCATACTCATCAACATTAGCCCTCCTACGGGTGTGTACTCCAAGCTGTTTGGAAATCTCTCATTGCTATGCACCCAATAGTGAAGTAACCCATGCCACACTTTCCTGTCATTGTATTTGTCAATCAGTGCCACAAATTGCCACTGCAGAAATTGACCAAGGTTGAGAACTCTATCTCTTCCAACAGTGGCCCAAATTCCATTGCAACTGAGCACAGCTGGTGTCTTCTCTAGTTTACCACTTACAGTGAAGCACGTTGGGCTTGCTACATAAGCATGTGTGTGCCTCAAAATGCCACTGTTGAGGCATAGTGAGGTTATGAGTTGTTTGTCTTGAGAAACACGCCTGATAGTAGGAGGGTTAATACTGTCTTCATTCAGTGCGGGTTGTAGCTTCCTCATGTGTATACAAAAAACCATCAGATTATTTTCCTTTACCACATTTTTTTCTCTCAGGCATCAACGCCATCAAGAGGGCTCATAAGAAGGTTGGTTTCTCGCCAGCTCAGCTCAGTCAAAAGATGGCCCAGAAAACCAAGATTTATAAACACATCACAGGGAGCAAAGATAAACGACAGTTTTCTCGCTAGGGCAATTGCATTCACTCCCTCTCTTACTAACTGATCATTCAAGAAACAAAAATAACTTGATGCCAACAGTTTGCACACTTGGTGATTGCATCAGTGTAAGGATAATCTACCGTTTAAAAACAGAAAGCTGTGTGATTTTGAAGGATCATGCAACTGTGAATGGTACCAACAGCAGAGCCCAATTTTATAGCGCTGCTTAACGGTAAGCAAATATTTGTGCTTACTGTAGCAGAAAAAATTGCTTAAGCGTAAGTAATTTCACGGGTTAACAAGAAAATTAGATGGCCAACTTGCGCATTCAACATGGATTTGCATGGTTACGTCATTCATTTTCATACAGTAAGCACTAGGATATTAGCATGCATTTTCGTTCGCTTGCGGTTAGCAGCGCTATGAAATTTAAACTTGCACGGTAAGCATCAAATCGGCTGTTAAGCAGCTCTATGAAATTGGGCCCAGGTCAATATTAGCCACAAAACACGAAAGACTAAGTTTTCAAGTTGCCACCCTAAATATTGCTTGAACGATTTTGTTTTTTCACTATGTATAGATGCATATATACACATCTCTTTTAATAATAGTGGGTTTGAAACTTCATTGATTGTGTTTAAAAAAAGTCAACAAAATGGAATAATATATTTTATGTCAATGCACTTGTAGGGATTTTTACTCTCACAAAATGTTTAGTTTATGTTTCAGGGCAGTTAATATGCTGTAAAGTTGAATTATAAATGGGTACCTATTCCTCCAATTCTGTGCATCATTTGTACATTATGAATCAACAGGTTTTCCATAAACTTTGTTTTAGTCATGTAGGTGAGCTTGATCAGAAGTGATTAGCTATTAATTTTTTAATTTAAGTGTAAAATTAATCTTGGATGGATAATAAATTTGCATACATTGGTCCGTAATAATGGTCTTATAGCCTAATGCCTTAATTGTTTAAGCAATAACTGACTTAAAACATGTGACAGTTGTAAGCCCGGTATTACCAGTATTGATTGTGCTACAATAACAAACTCGCGCACTTAAACAGGTCAGAATGTTTGAAAAAGCACAAGACTTGCACAGGTTATTGGCAAGGGACAGAATTAATTATAGCAGTCTCCTGACGATGACTAGAGCAAGCTAGACGAAACGTTGAGACCAAAAAGAACTCACTCAGCGGCAGTGCAGTTAATTACGAGAAGTTCCCCATATCCACAAAGCTAAAGTAGAAGTCCAGGCCGATTTCCTACCTCCTGCCCAGGTAGTAGTTAATAAGCAGGACAGTTCTTTTCAGAACTGAGAAGCCTCCCAAATTCCAAAAATCTACTCCGCGGTAGTAGAATAAATAGCAAGACAATTAAGTTCTCTAAAGAACAAAATCTACAAAGCAAAGTAAGATATTTATGCATATGGTGTCACCGCAAACCAATATATTGATACCTCACCATGCAATGCCTCACCCCCACCCTACCCCTACCCTCACAACCACCCCTCCCTTCATATCTGACAACCCTGGATCAGCCCCTGCGTTATGACCAAATACATAATCATATCCGATGGTAGGATAAATCCAAAAATATTTATTTTAGCGCCATTGTATTTTTTGGATTTATCCTGACAAACTATGGACACTTGAGGGCGGCAGATAAGATTAACGTGGGGATTTTTTTGCCGTCGTGGTCTGAGCGCAGCCGCGCTATAAGTCGTAATGCAAGTTAGAGGCGGAGCGGAACCAGTCTATATAACTCGTCATAAACAAATACACACATTGGCATTGCATTCTATGTTGTTATTCTTGCGGTGGATTTTATACTGTCAGGAATTCTTTGTTCTTGGAGCTGAAATGGGATCACAAACTGTTGGATCTTCACGTGAGAATTAAAAAGTGAGATATGTTATCATGTTTATGTCTGTGTGTATTTTGGGAGGCCATAGCTTGGTTAATCCATTGTTAATCTACACATTTTCCATTGCTTTGGTCGTTGGTGAAATTGAGAGCGAACGTCACATCGCCAGCAAGCAAGTGATTTGATCAAGGTTATGTGCATTGTATAGCAATTTAACCATGCACAAGTCGCAGCTATCTGCAAATTTGTGTTTCGGGATGAGTATCACGAATTTCCAGTATCACTCACTTACCTTGATGACCATCACAGTGCCTTAGTCAGGTTGATAATGATATAAAATAATGCTAATTTTCCTACCACTTGACTTTCACTCAGTCAGTTGGTGCACCTCCCCATTCAACACACACAGGATATTGCTATTATTTATGGATTATGCTTAGCACACAGTGACATTGCATACAGTGAGACAGAGTCCAGGGTTATATAAAGTTCCCCTGCCAGGCAAAACATTTTCATATTTATACCTGACGTAGGAAGCTGAAGCTTTGATCACGAATTCCTTATTTTTTTTAATAAGCATGGATCTGTGATTTATATTCTGGAACAATGTCACCTATACTACAGATGCCATATGGATTATTTGTTATTTGTGGACCCATCAAAAGTGTAGTTAAGGACATAAAGCATATATGAACAGAATTTTAGCTTCCTCAATCAGGTAAATAAAAGTATGAACAAGCATTCATTAGTTAGTTGAAATTTTATTCACATTGTAGAGGACGTCAGTGTAGTGCAACAAAGATATTTCAGAAGTGAATTATTGCTGTGCATAAAACCTAGCTTTGAACTCTGATATTTCCCTCCACTTTTTAATTTGTATACAATATACAGGCATGGTATAAATCCTTGCTATTTGGAAAAATGCAGCCCCACTTTTTCACTCATTATTCCCGAAATAGTATCTTATTTAGGAGCCAGTAAACTCTTGACTGGACAAGTTCAGCGATCTCGTGTTTTTTAATTGAATAATAACAATCCCTTACTGTGTAGGCCTATCCCTAATAAGAATAAAATTGTTTTATGTTTGAAACTTTAAGTGTGATAAATACCGTTGACCATCAAAATACATTGCTTAAATTTGAAATAAAACAGTTTACATTTTAAACAGTGTAGAAAGTATGCTCTCATGTTGATTATGGTCTTGTTACAAATGTTCTGGTCCAGGAAAAACTCTGCAAGCTACAAGCCCTTTAGGTGGCCTTGTAGTTTTTCCTACCGAGCTCGAGTCCTGGTAATAATGTACTTTTTAGCATCTGAAAAAAGGTCCTACATATTACACATTAACAAATTTACATTTGTCATGACATCCTGTAGGCTATACCTTTACACTCTATAAATAAAATAAATTTGTGACTTGTACACATCCTAAGCATTGTCATGATGGTTTAGATCAATTTTAGGTTCTTCCTGAGCAGGGAACATTTTGTGGACATTCCTTGAACTTTGTATTTTTGTAACAATATAATATCAGTCAATACAGTGAATGAAAGCTCTGCATAGAGTTTACAGTTCATCTGTGGTACAATGTGTAATTTACTGAATTATATCCTTTAACATGAAGAAGAAGATGCAATTTACAAGGCAGTCCTCCACAACTGAGCTACAGCGTTGACTGGTATTTGGCCAGTGCCCGACACAAAACAGTGTTGGGATTTCTTATTTTCTGTGTAGGCGTTGTGATTGAATAAGAAGTTTTGTGAAACAAACTGCGGAGTTTTTATGAATGTTATTTATCTATTGGTGTCTCCTAAAGAATTTTGCTACACTTGTGTAATATGCAAATTTATACACTATTTTGTATACAGGGCGTATTTCTGTTTTTGATACAACAATTGTGCAAACATACACAATGCAAGTTATCTGGTTGTTTCTGAACTTCAACACATCAAAGTCTACTTCAAGAGATAACATTTTTTGAACAAATTTCTGTTCAAAGTTTAAAAAGTGAACTGTACTGTTGAAAACAAAATCAAAGTTCACATTTGACATCAATTGCAATCTGCAAATAATATGCTTGCCTGTCAGATATGAAGTATGGAAAATACATTCAGCATTATCACAGGAATTTAAAATACTTTGTTCTTGTACTTAGTAAAGGGCATTCTTGTACTTAGTAAAGGGCACTTTAATGAGGGAAATGTGTATTTCTATTTGAGCATATTTCAAGGGGTACCAAGGCAATGACCAGGAGCATTTGCCTAGTGAAGTATGAGGCCTGTTAACATCTATACTGACTGTCCAGTACATGTTACTGTAGTGTACACAGATCCTGCTTTGAAGGATACAATATTATTAGTACATGTATTTTCAAAGACTCTGTAAGAGCTATAAAAGTATAATGTAATTGCTTCCCAACCATTTGATGAGGCGTACATGCATGTACATTTGTACACAATAATTACAATAGATGGATGTACATGATGGTATAATGAACAATGTTCCACTCTGTGGGAGGATAGCAATATGCTAAACATTAGCATGCATCATTGAATCCAATGAACTGTATTGTTCTCTTGGATTAATCTCATTTTGAAACCTACCATTGGTCGATACAATCCCTGGCATTCATGAGAGGACCTCTTCAGGCCTGGAGTTTCATCTTTGAAAGGGCAAGGCCTTGTTTATTTAGTACAGGGCGCTTCCGTTGAAAAGTATGTGGGAAACTTTTGAAGGGGCACCAAGGCCAAGACCAGGGGTAACAGAGCTCTCCGTGGCTTTCGTTTAATTCCAGGCCTGCCTCTTGGAACAAAGAACTGTCAAACAACCTTCTTTTTTCGAATCCCACCAGAGTTTTGCCTGTGGATTTGTTCACAGAACTCGGGGAAGTACTGAGTACACAGTGCTTTACACACATCGGTGAAAGGGTAAACCTTTCACATTTTTCCCCACTCATTCCCATTTGACACAATATACATTTAACCCTAAACTCAGGCTGTCAACATTTTTACTCGTTCAATGTATACTGTACATGTACTGACAGGGTTTGTAGATAAAAGAGTCTGGCCTTGTTTTCACTTTTGATATTTTAAGCAGGGAACACTAGAACAGTGATAGAGTTGACAAAGGAACTATTGGTTGCCTATTAGTGCAGCCATCTTATGTTTTTGTCAATTTACCCATATTAATTTACAAAAATAAATGCCTGAGTCTACAATAGTAGGCCCTATGTAATTGGTACAATAATTTTTTTGTGGGGTGTCATGGCCGAGCTGTCTAGCCCATCAGACTCAAGTTATAATGGCCTGGTCATCTGGGTGTGGGTTCAGATCCCGGTCATGGCACTTGTGTCCTTGAGCAAAAAGTACATTTAACCCATAAATTCCTTCTCTTAACCTACATGTAGGTGTATTATGGGACCGTGCATGGTCTGAGACGGTTTATGTTGGATTAACCTCTAAGTGCTAATATTATAAGCAGTTTGAGGTTTTACATGTATACTGCCTAGGGGTTGAGAAAGTTTGTGCATTGGTTAGAGTATAAATGCCTAATTGAACAGGTAAAAACATGGTAATGCATCTCGTTCTAGCAACTAGGATGTGCTCTTACACAAAAACCTAGAATTATTGTTACAATCGGGGTCAGCAGTTTATTATGACAAAGGAGAGGGAATAGTTTGGATATGTCATGAGTTGTTTTGATTTGACTTGCTTCACAACAAGTGGAAATACATGTTAAATTATACAATTGTGTTTACATTGTAATGGCGGATTAATGTTGAGATGTCATTCAGGACACTGGCAAACAAATGTCTAATTCCCTTTTTAAAATGTTCCAACAATACAACAAAAAACATAAACACTTAAATACTAAACAATGTATTTTTTCAAATAAATCTAAGTACGATCATAATCAAATAGTGTTATTTTGGTAATGATATTTTAAACTATAAGATCTGCAGCGACTTTGCCATCATGGGCATAATCCCAACCACATTCATTTTGTTTAGTTTCAGAGGGAACTTTTTCAAACGCACTGGCATGTGTTACATTATAAACAAAGTGCACATTCATGTTTGTAAGCACATACAGTGCACAGTTTACTGGGACAGTATGCAAATGACATGGTCATGTAGCTGGTAGTAGATTAATTTCTACAAAAAGTATGCCTAACAAGGCATAAACTGTTATATACAGAGCCAGTGCATTGCGCATTATTTGGCTGTATAATGTCAGTGAAATGTACTGTACATGTACCTGTACTTCAAGCATCTCGCCAGATAGCACTCAAAGTGAGGATGACAAATCTACCATCTACCCCCAGCCTTAAAAGTGATCGTTGACAACTTGAACAGGCAGGATAGATGAGTAAACATGACTCATCATCAGAGCAAACACCCTGAAAAAAAGGCTTTTAAAATTCTCTGTCATTCCAGCGGAATTACGAGCTGAAAGGATCCCTACACAAGAATTTTCAGCATAATTTCGTAGCTTTTGTGTACAAAAAGGAGAGTGTCTGTTTATTTATTTATTCAAATGGGTGCATAAATAGTATGCAGGACCACATTTTTGAAATCAATTGTATATTTTTCTAGATTGATGTACGATACTGGCATGTCTTTAAATGTTCCATTAGAATAAACACAAGCTGTTCAAAAATTTAACAGTTTTTTCGTGTACAATGTAGAAGCAGATATTTGTGCTTTATTGAAAATTATCCTTTTTCAAAAGTCTTAGTGTCAATCTATTTTTATGAGCATTGAACAGTTTTAGAATCAGTTTCCTATTGAGCATGCTGATTTAGGAAATTGGCTTTTAAGCTTGAACCTGTTTCATGTAAATTGATCGGTACACGTTTAATGAATCTTGCTACACCAATTAGTACCCCCCTCTCTTAGTCCCTTCCCTTACAAAACCCCTCCCTTTACTCTCGTTTCTGGTTTCTATTCCCATTGCAGGACACACAGCCAGGATGTGACTCAGAGCACCCATTGGAGTACCCATTCTAGTAGAAGCAGTTGGCGTAAACCCCCCTCCCATCCAAGGGTACAATAGAAGTCATTCAGAGGGGTGCCTGTTCTTGTCCCCTTCCTTCCCTAAAACAACCCCTACTTTTTCGTCACTTGCACACCGGAACACAAACAGGTATATAAACAGGTCTTTCATTTGCAATGGTGTACAAGGTTTTAACCATAATTTCAAAATACCATATCCAGATTTGCTGCTAATTGAAATATAGGATTCGAAATGCAACCTAATAGAGGTCCAAATTTAAATCAACTGGAACCAAAAGATACCTTGACTTATGAACCACTTTAATGATATAGTTGTTGATGACGGTATCACTCATTCTGATAGAGAAGCATATAAACTGGAGATTTCTGGAAAATCTATGTATCAAGCTTGCAAAGAGATTTACTTGTTAGTATTAACCTAATGATGCATTTGTCATTGTAAAGCAATCTTGTTTTTCCTCCATTCATATCAATAACCAAATCGAGGCTGGGAGGAAAAGTAGTCGGGCTCCCCATTGATTATACATGTACCACTGTCATTTTGTCTACAGGGAGCCTGACTAAAAATTTGTTGCAGTATAAAAGGTCATGAAAGGTTCAGGTGCAACTCATTGTTCCTAAGCCGAAGAATTCTCCCCCTAAAAAAGAACCCCTCTTCTAAAAAGCTATGCTTGTGTCTGTGAGTCATATCCTTCATTCACATGTACCACATCAAAAGTTGGTAAGGTGAAAATATTGACATTCTTCATTCATCAGATAATCCGTATGAGTAGGAAATATTTAATTATGGTTATAGTTTATTTATAATGAGTTGCCTGGTTCTGTGGTTCACCTTTAAAGGGAGGCATGTGTTCAAGCATTAGCTTTGTCTTCATTTAACGACGTCACTTTGCATAGAAATGAGGAGGATTCCTACCTGGGCTTGTTTGTACCTGTGCTAGTCTGTAATGAACAAAATTCCAGCACTAATTCGTCAATGTACATGTATATGTATGTGTCCTACATGTTTATGTTGAGAGACCGTTAACCTATTACCTTGCAGTTTTGCAGGGTTTAAATGTTGAGAAGGCAATCTATAATACAATGGTTTTATTTAATAAACTTCAACATCCTATGAAATCAGATGTAAACTGTTCTACTAAAATCCGCATTGGTTTTTATGTGTAATAGTATGGCAAGCAGTCAGTACACAGGTGTAACTTAAAAACTCTTACAACCAAATCATTTACGCAATACATAAACCTTCCATTGAACCCAGCTCAGACTCAGCTTAGGCTCAGCTTAGCCAATTTGAAGCCGTTTGATTTCATCACCTGTAGATTGTAAGCTGCATCCGGTGTCTCCATAGTTTTTAGTATGCTTCTTTAGATTGGTTTGAACCTTGAAGAGGACTTGGGAAAGTCTACAGCTTTTCTGATACACTAACATGCTTTGATCAGTATGCACACATGTACAGTAGGTTCTTCTGTGGGCTGTGTACATGCTTGTCTTTGTCTTATAATGAGCAGACAATTTGGTAACACAATTCATTGGAGAATAGTTCATAAGAAGCCTTATTTTCAGCAACACCTACAAAAACAAGAAATTACCTGCTGCTCTGCAAAACTATAGACTTGCAGCAACTGAAGAACCGTTTGTTCAAGGGTTTCCAAATTGAAAGGAATAAATTGCATGATCATTGCATGTGTAGATCTGTAGATGCTACATGTACACAGAAAGACTATCAATGAAATTGTGTTAATATTTCACATCTGATCGTCTTGACATCCATTACGCACATGAGCAGATATAATACTTGGTAAAGGGACCATTAAGAGGGTGTACAGTCATTGAAAGCGAGTCAAGCATTGGTTGATTTGTTGACGGCTGTGAAAGTGCATTGGGGATAAATCAACGTGCAGGTTGTGGATCTCGTGATCATGGTGATGGGGAGTCGATGACGACATCGTTACTCATAATATGCAATGATCAGCTGGAAGATGTGTCGCCATGAGCGGATTTATTGAATTGCATACTGAGTGTGATGTTGTTTCTCTAATGACACTGAATGTTGTGTATGTAAGGGTGCACACCAGCTGTTTGTTTTGAGGGGCTTGTCTTAGATTGAGATCATGTGCAAGAAAACCTATGGACCAATGTGACTATCGATTTCAAATAAAAGTAAACTGATAGACTCACCCAGTATATAAAGTTCTCAACATACGCACGTAAAATGTCACCCCTGATTTGATTACAGACATGACAGAGCATGATTTCTTCAAGTCATGAAAATCTTATGTTGGGACTTTCAATTTGGAACAGGCTCTCACAAAGACATAAATTCACTCATAGGATCCAGGTTTATGCTTGATATTGCCCTTTTAAGAAACATATACATTGTAATAACCATTTGCCATGAACCACCGTCAGGAAAACATTCAACAGGCAACTCGAGTTGGACTCGAACCAATGACCTATGTACCTTGGTGTTTTAACATTACCATTACGTGAAAGAATTTCCAATCATAATCACATCATTTCTTTTTACTTTTAGGATCATGTACGCTGTCCTTGAGAACAATCCTGCAGCCCGCAGCGATTGTACAATCCTGTCACTGTCTTGGAAGGGGACAGTACCAGAAAGCGAGAAAGACAAGAGTTATACGAGGAAACGTTGCTACACTGAAGGCTGGTTAGCTACAGGGAACTTAAAGGGGATTGTCGGGGCTACCTTCACATCAAGCCACTCTAGGAAGAGCGGCACTTCACCTTCAAGGACTAACTTTAACTTGCGAGGTCATAACAGTGAGGTAAAAACCTGTGTGTTTGATGAAATATACAATTTTGAGACGGTATTTTTGCTGACGACTTGTTTTCTGAGACAGGCAGCCCGAGACTGAACACCTTTAACACACTGAGCTACGTTGAATCCCGTCCGTGAATTTCCCAATGGAAATCATTTCTTTACAGGGGCGCAGAAAAGAAGAAAAGAAGTGATTATCATGTTTAACTCAACTTGACTATTGCAACATTTAGTAGTCATGTGTGAAAACCCATTACGCTGCTTGGCTAACTCTGTCATGAAAAAAGTATTATCTCGTCAATCATTCTGTATTTCCGCTTCTGGAGATGATGCTCATGTGTTTAGTCTATTAGTATTACAGACTGACGAATGGCTTCCAAACACTAGTCACTTTGCTTTAATGTTCGGTCCTAATGTGTTTTACATCAGACCTTGGGTCTCATTTTCAGATCTGCTGTTTTTTTTTAATTAAAGCAAAGGTTTTGGTTTTAAAGCAGAAAGTGATGTGTTAATTCCTGTTCTTTACGGACAGGGCACAATTTTATTGAGATGCCACATGTCTCTAGGAAATGCTGCTCACTGTGGTCGTGTGCTAAGCAAACGGCAGCGGGGAACCAGTCAAAAACGGTATGAATGGCAGTGCGTGTTCACTGGGCACTGGTTTTCTGCTTAGTATGTTAGTCTGTGCTTAGTCATTTTGATAAGGCATTTTCTTAACCTTAGTGCATTACCTGGATTAACATTGGGCTGGTATTGTTAGCAACCAGCGCAATCATAACACAGAATAATAAAACTGAATGCACATCGATCTTGTGTGGTGGGTGGAAGTACATGTACGTCATCCATTTTAACTTGCATGTTACTGTCTGATTAGGGATCCAGTGCACGTACATAACACTTGATAAAAAAATAAACATGTAAATTAGTCACCTAATGTTGGTGCACTGACTAATAGAAAATGGCCGATCAATGCACTGCATGGCAGAGTGAGAACAACCTCATAATTCCTTCAAATTATCCGGGTTTACCACTGTGTTCCAGCCTTGGACACGTTGGAGGAAATAAGGTAATCCAGCAATCATTCTGCTCCATCTATACAGTCTGGATATGGTTGTAATTATTTCCACAACGGGATGACGCGCTGAACGATTGTGATGGGCAAGAAACACCTGCATTCTGTGTGTGTTTGAATAGTCTACCTTAATCATCAATATTTCCGTTGAATCGATACTGGTAGGACAGTCGGTGGTTCTCTTTCTTTCTTTTTCACTGGACATATTATATGCATGTGTTGCTTTGAGTTTGTCTGTCAGTGGTTTGCAGTTGACTATTAGGTGTCTACTCCTGAATGCAAATCATTCATGGAAAGTATCCAATCGCAATGCGTATCACATATCACATGACAATACCAATCTAAAGCAGGCACCGGATGTTTTAGATTTGAAAAAACCACATCATTTAAACAGTAGATCAGGTTTTGTTTTTTGAGTCTTAAACATTTTTATGATAGCACCTGGCACCTGCACATTAATTTTCATGATATTATTTGGTTTTTACCCTAACACCGAGTATGTGAAGCACTGTATACTCAGTACTATCCAGAGTCCTGTGAAAAAAATCCACAGGCATGTTACTCGAGGTGGGATTCGAACCCCTGGCCTTTGCTATTCTAGAGCAGATGTCTTACCAACTTGTAGGGTGCTTATAGCCACTTAGTGCGTGTGTCTAACTTCAAATCCCACTTCAAATGAAGCTTGTTTAACACTGCAAACAGTTGAACATGTCACAAGATCAAAAAAGAATGAGTGGGACCAGTTGCTCTATGACTTGATGCCTCTTTTGCGGGCTACCATGCTTGAGCCTAGGCCTAGAGTGTAGAGCAACCACAAGGCTAATTTGAATTGTTGCTGTGCCATATATTTGCACATTTAAATTAGACAACCTGAGGGGTTATGAGTGAGCAAGGTATGGAGGGAAAAAAGTGCCGCATTGAGATCGATCACCAGTGTTCATTGTAAACTGTTAACACGGCTGTGTCCAGTGTACAATATAGTTTCCACAATGTAAAAACTGTAACCATCAGTTTTAGTGACATTTTGAAACAAAACCGTTTAAACAGAAATCATATATTGTGTCTGTGAAACGTGAGCCTGTGGGAACAGAAATCCATCCAGGCAAAGGTTCTTGCTCAGTCATTATGCCTGCTAGCGGTTAATCTATATGCCTGCTAGGGCTGCTAAACTGGAGTAGACTAAATATCCCACAATGTTAGGTCTGGGATTGAATGGTAACTACATTTTGTGTACATTGTGCACTTGCATTATACATTGCACTGTATATGTACTATCATTGGCAAACATGTTTGAAACAATCAAATTTCCCGCACTTACTGGAGCAAGCTTTCATCAATTTTTCACTCGACTGAGATCTTGAACTATACTCTTCTAGGGAAGAGTAATTTTTTGTAGTAAAGGGTGTGCCCATTGTCAAAAAAAACCCACAATCAAATATATCTATATAGAGCGAGGCACCGAAGCAAATGACTACGGTGAGCAATTAAGAAAATTGCCTTTCTCTAAGGTCAGGGCCCTGTCCCTTCTTTGCAATTCAACACACAGATTTACACATTGCCGGTAGTGTCTGCCAGAAGCATGCTCTGTACTTAAACAGGGTCACACTGCATAATTGAGAACACACTGTTGAGGTGGCACTAGCATTTGTAAACAGATGCAGCTCTCCTCTGCAAATTGAGTTAACTTGCAATATCTCTCAAGTCAAATTTTACTTTTTTTTCCTTCCGAAATGAGTTTTTAATTTGATTTATTTTGTCTTTACTTCATACAGTGATCAATCGACCAGTCAGAAAAACATTTCATGAGTTACTTGTCCATTTTTTCTTCAATGGAAAGTGAAAAAGATAAACCTTTTTTTCTTCCTCGTCATAATTTGTTTGATAGCTGTGTCTCAAATTGGCAACACATGCAGCAAGTAAATATACATCTCTGGTATTAACATGTTTGACATTGTAAATTATGAAGGTCCACCCAGCCTTGCTGTTAGTGCCGGAGGAAATGTCTTGAGCAAAATGGCAAAGGGCGGCCCATGGGCAGTGACATATACAGGGGCATGTGCATTCACACATTAAATACCCCTGGCATGTGACTCAGCATGAAGGCTTGTGAATGCGGTTCGCTGTTTTCAAACATGCAGTTGAACCCTTCAGATTTCAATAGAAAACATGCTGTTTATGGGACTGTCTGTTTGCTATTTGTTGTTTTCTGTCACTTTTGATACAGTGCTCTAAACCTGACAAAAAAGAACTTACATGTAGGATGTAAAGACCAGTATCCTCACTTGGTGTATCCCAACATATACATGTACATAAAATAACAAACCTGTAGAAATTTTGGCTCAACTGGTCATTTAAGTTGCAAGAAAATAATGAAAGAAAAAACGCCCTTATTGCATAGAATTGTGTGCTTTCAGATGCCTGAGAAAGGCTTTGTGACTAAAGCCTTTCTCAATTTCAAATTTTTCGGTAACAAATTTTAAATTACCTGTTTCTCTAAAACTACATTACTTCAAAGGGGGTCGTTTCTAACAATGTTTTATAATATCAACAGCTCTCCAGTGCTCTTTACCAAGTAAGTTTTTTATGGTCGTTAACTTGTGGAGTAATTACCAAAAGTACACCCTGCCTTTAAATATTATGTAAACAACCAGGCACAGGACTTTTCTGCAGATCAGCTGATTGTCTCCTTTCAAAAGCTGAAAAGCACTCCGCAAAGTTCTCCTCTCTTTTTGCAAAACTATACAAAATTGCACATTTGAAAGTACTGACAGAGAATAAAACTACATGTATGTAAAGTTGTATTGTTTGTAGTTATAAAGCGCTTTCTAATGCCTTTTATTATCGTTATTTAATAAAGTTGTGTATACAAGTACATGGTTGTATACACTATTTCAACTATACATTCAATGATTGAAAAAATCCAATGCTTTCATATTGCGTACTTCCTGCAATATGAACATGATGAACAAGTAATCCGATTTTGCCCTTCTCAAAGCTACTGTAATGCTTTCAAAATTCAGCTGTTAACATTCAACTTAATTATATTTCTAAAGAATTTTTACTCTAGTAGTAATTACAGTATCTGAAATATTTTGGTCATTTCTCTACTAGTTATTACTTTTATTACTTTTAGTGTGGGTACCTACAAACCGCCAGTAAGGGTTAACTTTAACAATTTGCCTGCCAGAACAATTTCACAGAAACTTTTTAATATGCATAGAACGTTATGATGACAATGTTGAATGAATTGTTTGAGTTAATTATCAGTAACTATGCATAGGGAACATCATCTTTACCTTGAGCTGGTTCATTAACCACAACAAAGATAAGGTGTATGTTTCATTTCCAATTTTAAATTGGAAAAAGGCAGACATGTTTCTTAGATTAAGTTTGTACTCGGCGAGAAACATGAGTATTTGAACATTCGAACTGGATACGTAAATTGTATTGATCAATACATGCTTGTTAATTGATTTGAATGTTGGCATTTCTGTTTTAAATGTCACTGAATGTACTACAGCGCAAGAAAATTCATTCCTGAAGGGAACAAAGCCACTTTTCTTGAGTAAAGGGCATGCCATTAGAATAAATTGGAATGTATGTGGGAGCATTATCAAGGGGGCACCAAGTACAAGACCAGCACCAAGGAATTAGTTCTTGTAATACCATAGGGGGCAAATTTAGCATGGAAGCAAACAAAGCTGCTAGGGCAGAGGGATAAATTGGGTTTTGATTTTGAGCATGTGTACTGTTGACACAGATAACTTTAACAAAAGGGGTACGGTTTGTTTGACGAACAGAGGATGTTCTCTTGTTTATTTAATGTAAAAAACAAAACAATGAGTAAGTCCATAACAATGGCAGACACTAAGAAAAGTCCTCATGCAAGTCTCGTGCATGTTGAAATCGAGAAAGCAAATCGAACGATGAGAATATTTTTCTATGAAATCACATCTTCTTTTAAAATTATATTCATTCAAAATTCTTGGAAATAAAAATACCCGTAGCAAGTTGTTATAAATAAAATTTCAATTTTTATATAATGAAAAATAATTTGTTCAAATTAACATTGAAACTAATTTAAAACTTGGGCTGAGGATGCTTATTTTTAGAAATCCCATTCGCCAATCACACTAGAATTTGTGCGTCCATCACGTAGGTTTAATGACAACATGACCGACATTTGGGCAAAATTCTAAATTTTTTACAAGTAACCAGAAACGGAGGCCAAGTCTTAATCTCTGGTTTTCTTTGTTATTTTGTTGAATTGATTTTACTTTCATATTGCTTATCACTTAGTATTACATTCTCAACAACATATCTACTTTTCATGGCCATGAAGTATGCTAAAAACTAAGATAATTGACAAAACAAAATTCTGCCCAGGTAAAACTCCATATGGTTGGGACCACAATGGTCCCGGAAGTTCAAATACGCGCGAGATTTACACAGTCTATTTACTGGGTCGACAAACGTGTGTGTGGAGTTGTCACCCATTGAAACTGGGGAATTAACCAAAAGGAATTTGGGTGTTTTGGCGGAGCGAGGACAGGTCATGTACAAAACAAACTCAGTCCAAAAGCATGGGAGAATAAAGAGAAGTCCTTGATTTACCGGGTCGGCAAACATGTGCGTGTGTGTGTGTTGGGGGGGGGGGGTTGATAATGAATGAAAACATCAGTAAATCTACAAGACTGTTCAAGAGTTGGCTAACAGGATCTACAGTAAGAGCAATCATAAATTACCCAGTCTGATTAGCATGCACTTTGATAGCTTCTGAGATTAGCCTGGAGTCAGCTGGATTTGGTAGGCGTCTTTCGGCAAAAGACGTACATGTAGAAACATTTCATATGCGTGTACATGCTCTATCTGCACATTGTATGTGCGTGTACGTGGGAAGTTCTTTCAAATTAGTCTGTGTGTACTCGTAAAGGGTATAGTGTTTCATATAGTGTTATTACACCTACAACTTTTTAAGTGCCGTTTCATATAGTTTCTTAAGCATCCATTTGGTGAGCTAACTCAAAGAAGGGATTAAAGATGCAAAATATTTACTCTAATGTACTATAATCCAGCTTTACTAGATATTAACACTTTTGAAATTGATGATTTGATTTTTTATTTTTTTTTTGAGAAAATTGGGCTGAAATATTTATAAACCCAACAGGACTTATCATAATTCATCAGTGAATGACCAAAATGTTTGAATTCTGATAAGATTAGAGTATCTGGTCTTATGTTTTAAGTAAGTGACTTAAAGGTGCAAAACCAAATCCATCAAATTCAACAAAACATGAGATGGATTTTGAAGGATTTGAGGTGGTTTGGGTACATGTACTTCTGTGGCCAAGAAAAGAACTTAAAAAACATGTCAAAAGAACTAATGGTTGAGTTCTTTGTAAAATACTTGGAAACCATGATGTGTCGCTGTAAACTTAATGTAGAGGAATGTATGCATTCTAGTGTTCTGCACATTTACACTTTATTGCGTATATTTATTCAATCAGTGCCTATCTGATTGCGTGGGTTTACCCCAGTTGGGGTTTTCCTCCCACATCTAAAACTGAATATTTCTTCTCGTTTCCTATTCACCATCCTGTTATTGGCGCTTGTGCTGGTGGATGCGTAATAAAATAAATCAATCAATAAATATAAATTTACAAATTATTAAGTACAAAAAGTGGTACGAATGAGTAGAAAAAGTTAACAAGTCCAAATGTAGGGAAATTCATTTGAGACTGGTTCTCCTTATGTTAATGCTTATCACATACGATTACATATATGTAAACTTGTTACCAGTTTTGTTCAGATTGGCAGATTTTTGAAGCAAGGTTAAGGTTATCACTAATGGACCAGCCATTCAGCCTGTACACAATATGTTTACCATTAATTGAAAACTGGCGGGCATGATGTACATGTACTTAAAGCTATGTGTACAAGAATTTACCCCCTTTCCTCCGGACGTTCTTGTTCGCAACCTGCACCTAGATGTCTGACACTACCTTGCTATCAATTTCTCCCCTTTGCAAAATCTAACTCAATCACGGAACATAACCTGAACCTTATTAAATCAGGGAAATATTCAGCGTCTATTTAGAAAGTTGTCAGAATAAAATTTCCCCCATCCCCGCAGTTGTCCTCGGGCGGAAATTTCTCGTCTCACTTCTCTCACAGTTGCAGACAGATTCAAAGTCCACATCTTTTTTTTTCTTTTACCTTCTGAGGGGTCGGACAACGACCACTCACATGGCAGTTTCTTCTGCATATCATGCCACACTAAGAGGGCTCTCATATTTGCTGTAGTGTGCGACATACACATCTCGACCAACTCTTCATTTAATTTCTGCTTTTGTCCGTGGGCAAGTAAACAAAAGGAGCACACATTAGGACACTCACTTTCCCGCAGTCTGTTTTTGTCGAATGTGTAGGCATTTATGCAAATGTGTGATCTTTTGGAAGCTTAGCCTACAGGATGTAATTTCCTCCCGTTATTATTAGGCGATGAATTTTGTACGGTACTCATTTCCTCGATTTAGTGCATGATTTAGTGGAGTAAAAGGTTATTAAAACATTCCAATTAACAGTTTCAGAATAGGAAGAAGTCTCTTCTTTAATATTGCATTCATTCATACTCTGGAAAGTTGTCAATCTGGTTGGTGCAATATGTATTAGATGCAAAATAATAATCATTTATTGGAAACAGACAACTGGTTGCAGCACAGAACATTTTATTTTGACTGGTACATGTAGCATTAAACCTGCTTTGGATTTAGCAGACTTCTTTTGGTCATCAGTTGTCTCATATAATAAACCGTTAATTTGGGTCTAAATTTAAATTTTGAATTGAAAGTTCAGTGGATTATTCAATATTTCTGTAGTGTAAACTTTCTTTTGTTTGTTTTTGTACGTTTGTAAAGAAAGCAACATTATTTGTGACATGAAATAAGTGTATCGGAGGACCAGGGATACATACATAAAGCAAATAGCAAAATGCAAGAATTATGCAAGCTTTAAAATTATTATTCCCCCTCCTGTCAAAATGTAGCAATGTTCAGTAATCCACCTGTTTGCTATCACACTCAATATCTCAGTGAGTTGATGAGTTGCACACGTGTGCATCTTCTAGGTTGAACCATACTTCATTAGAAACCAGCAATGACACCAAATCAATCTGGAATCATTTCCGCTTGTCATTGCACATTCCTTTTTTAATTTTAATGTTGAAACCCCCGTTTTGTCAAATACTGAAAGCATTCTTGGACACGGTGGATGAATTTAGGTTAAGTACTCTGTGTCCTAAGGCTGCAGATGCTACAGATCTATACATGTATGTATAGCACTAATGTGTATTTTAATGCAAAGCTTGCGGTAACAGAGCGTAAGGTTTACAACACCCTCTTAGAGTCAGTTTTGTTTGAATTGTACAATAAATGTTGCTTGATCTACATGAATAATACATACTACATGTATGTACGATATGAAGTTTATAGGTTGTTTTTGAAGAACTGGTTCCTGACCCAATTTAATAAAAACCAGGTTTGTGGAAATGAGAGCCGTTACTGGTACATTTGCATTTGTAATTTTAGATTTCATTCATTCAGTAATGCACAGGTAGTTGGTAACACGGCATCGGCTGTAAATTTGCAGGCAGCTTATTGCAATCAGCATTGCACCCCGGGTTGCGGAATTAAATTGTGGCTGGCGAACTATGTTCACCAGCAATGAAAATGGGATTTATCACTTTTTAAATTGCCTTGGTCTCCATCATGGCCTATCTTCTCATTCAGGAAAAAAAGTGTCAGGTTCAAATGGATGACAAGACTTTGTTTTTCTGATACAGCCTGGAAAATATCTGGAGGCAGGAATGGTGACAAAGCATCTCTTCATTTTATGATGTCCCGCAGTTGTTTAGCATGCTTTATTGGCCTTAATTTAGGTTAATAAAAGTAAGGAGGTTTCTGTGCTGAAGTGAAATTAATACTATGATCAAAAGAATTTTTTAAAAGGACTAAATTTACATTCACAAACTGTAGTAAGTGTATCATTTATCACAGTGTTATAAAACACTTTTCGAAGTAACCAAAGTGTAAACGATAGTGAGGACGATAGTGAGGACGGTAAAAACACAAAACAGATGGCTAATTTAATCATAAAAAATAATGCATAAATAAATCAGTTCCATAGAAGCAAATTTTGCTTAGCACCGAAAGGGTTTACCTCATTTCTGACCATATTTTTGATTATCTTCTACTTCTAGTAAGCAATTAACTCATGCAGCAATTTTTCGGCTAGTTCGGATTGCTTCTTAAGCACATACACTTACTATGCACTGACATTCTTTTGCTGAGCAGAAATGGATAACCAAGCAAAAGACCATGTGATTCATTCTGTCTGTCGCTGGTTTCCCGTTGATTTGTGCTATGTTACAAATTTTAGTAAAGATCTATAGAATTTGGCCAAGACCTCAAATGTAATTCAACTTTAACAATTTTTGCAACAACTTCTGTGTTACATTTTGTAGGTCCTGAAAATTAATCATGACAAGTGTGACTCTGCACTCACAAATTATTCTTCTTTTTATTTTCTTCACAATCTCCCAGGTTGTACTTGTCCGATGGAATGAGCCTTTTCAGAAGATGGCAACCTGCGATGCACAGGGTGTCATCTTTGTTTGGATCAAATACGAGGGGAGATGGTCAATCGAACTGGTCAACGACCGCTCGTGTCAAGTAAGTCCCGTCATTTCCCTGTGTGTGTTGGCACTGGCCATATGCAACGAGCTTTCTAACTCAATCATTCATTAATGGATGATGGATTGGGAATGAAATTTAGCAGTAAAAGAGGAGGAGGGGTTCCTATACACACATTAACTTAAAGGAAGGGTTTAACTTCTATATTTCTTTCTTTTTAATGAGTAAATCATAGTTTAAAAAAACACATGTTATCTGGTGAATGCATTCAAATGTATCAGCTTTAAAAGATTTTGTCCCTCGACCCTGGACGAGACTGTCCACAGATAGTTTGAATATTAATATATAAAGGGTAACAAGTTAACACTGCAAATGTGTGAAACAATTGGGGTGATGAAGAAAAATCAGCCTGCGTGCAATTTGAACTTGCAATTTTCTAGTAAATACAGACAAATTTGCTGCCCAGCCCAGAGTTATTGGTCTACCTATAGGTTTTTTGTCAGTATGGTTGTTTTCTTAGCAAAGTTTGTTTTGTTTGGAATATCACTAGAGTAGGGGCAAGGCCATTTACTCTTTTTAATAAAAGATCATGAGATAAGAAAGTCTGAGGATGTACATGTATTCTTAAAGGGCATCAAGGCCAAGACCAGGGCAAGCGAGGCAGACCTTTTGAAATTGGCCCTTGATTGTTAAGCTTTACTGCCCCAACTTGTTTTGTCATGAATCACATCTTTAATATTATGCACGATCCACAACCCCAGAAAAACAAAATTGTTATTTATAACTGGCGACCTTTTAATTTCCTCAAATCATAACTCTGGAGACTCATTCCAGAACAGCCGCACAATGCTCTTATAAACCATTCTCTATATCTAAAAGACAATACAAACAATGTAAATCATACTGCTGCCATCTTTGTCTGGTCCCCTTGGAACCAGTAACCATTGTCATGCTGAACCTAATACATCCAATTATGGTGCCAGACTATTTATACTCTGAATCTCAGTTTGGTTGTGTAGATCTTTGTATTTATTCTGCAAGAGCAATAACGCTTAGTGCAATTACAGTGTTCTTTATGAGAGCAATAGCGCTTAGTACAATGTTCTTCGGCCATTTGGGTGATTAAGCTTTCAATATGTCACTTCAGGCAGCCCTGAGGATTCTATCTCCATCCCAGGTGAAGAGCCTTTGTCAGGAATGTTTTTTACTAATTTATCTGTCAGACATGATGCTTGGTGGCTACTAGAAAGTATGCGCATGTGTTTGGCTGTTGAGAACATGTGTGTGAAAATGTCAAGTTAATTAGGTGTGGCATATGAATTGTGCAAGTTCAAGATCACACTTAACAAGTGAAATACATTGATATATGAACAGTTAACAATAATACTATTTGACTTATACGAATGTGAATCAGACGACCTGTACATTGTATCACCATCCATCGTATTGCTGATGAGTAAAACTCATACTCACATTTGCCGAGTAGCATTGAGATCTCACTGTTGTTGAGTTGGATAGAGTGAGATTAAGATCACACTCTCACTGCATGGGACTGAGATTGATCTCACTATTAAGAAGTAGGATTGAGATCTCACTATCATTGAGTTGGATATAGTGGTATTAAGATCACACTCTCACTGCATGGGACTGAGATAGATCTTACTATTAAGAAGTAGGATTGAGATCTCACTATCATTGAGTTGGATATAGTGGTATTAAGATCACACTCTCACTGCATGGGACTGAGATTGATCTCACTATTAAGAAGTAGGATTGAGATCTCACTATCATTGAGTTGGATATAGTGGTATTAAGATCACACTCTCACTGCATGGGACTGAGATTGATCTCACTATTAAGAAGTAGGATTGATATCTCACTATCATTAAGTTGGATATAGTGGGATTAAGATCACACTCTCACTGCGTGGGACTGAGATAGATCTTACTATTGAGAAGTTGGATTGAGATCTATCTATCTAACTATAGTTGGATAGAGTGGGATTAAGATCACACTCTTACTGCATGAGACTGAGATTGATCTCACTATAGGAGTAGGATTGGGATCTCAAGGAGTAGGATTGAGATCGCACTATCATTGAGTTGGATATAGTGGGATTAAGATCACACTCTCACTGCAAGGGACTGAGATTGATCTCACTATTAAGAAGTTGGATTGAGATCTAACTATCTAACTATAGTTAGATAGAGTGGGATTAAGATCACACTCTCACTGCATGAGACTGAGATTGATCTCACTATAGGAGTAGGATTGGGATCTCAAGGAGTAGGATTGAGATCTTACTATCATTGAGTTGGATAGAGTGGGATTAAGATCACACTCTCACTGCATGGGACTGAGATTGATCTCACTATAGGAGTAGGATTGGGATCTCAAGGAGTAGGATTGAGATCTTACTATCATTGAGTTGGATAGAGTGGGATTAAGATCACACTCTCACTGCATGGGACTGAGATTGATCTCACTATTAAGGAGTAGGATTGAGATCTGAAGGAGTAGGATTGAGATCTGAAGGAGTAGGATTGAGATCTGAAGGAGTAGGATTGAGATCTCAAGGAGTAGGATTGAGATCTCAAGGAGTAGGATTGAGATCTCAAGGAGTAGGATTGAGATCTTACTATCATTGAGTTGGATAGAGGTGGATTAAGATCAGACTCTCATTGTATGGGACTGAGATCTCACTGTTAAGGAGTAGGAATGATGTTTCACTAGCTGTTGGTTTTCTATATTTCAACAAACCTTGATGATACAGTCATCAAACTGTACATACTATAGCACAAGCAAAAATGCACTTTAAAACAAACGCTCAGGGTTTGAGATCCTAAAGGTCTATAAAGCACACATTTTCTGATCACAATCAAAATGCAATTTATATTGCTTGGGATTGATTCTTTTTTAGCAATATTTCCCTCTGAATAGCTTTATGAAATTGGGCTCAGTATTAAGTTCAACTCAACTTAATATCCTCCTGACCGAATTCAAGCGCTGGTCCCAATATCAATTTCCTAAACAAGGACTTCAGAAGCTACGATGACATTATTCCTGTATCTCTGTCTACTCACATGTGCCCTGTTTATTTTGGAAAGAAGGCTCTGTGTATTAATTGCATCCAGGGATCACTCACATCAGTGGGTAATTGTACAATAACAAAACCCCAGATGTGTGTTTAATTCAACGATACGATCTTTTGGTCCAAGCAGCCTATCTCAATCTGATGCCTATACGTGGATTCGCATGTTGCGATAAGCTTAAGGAAACGTGACTGGAAGAATGCCCATGTACATTACAAGCACAATAACACTGATAATGCACACTGGAAGAGTATTTCTTCTTAAATCAAAGTGTATGTTTTAATAAAAAGGTAAAGTGCAGGTCCAATTGTATGAAGTTGTGAAGCATAAAATATTGCATAAAAAGGTTTATTCACGTAAGTCAATAACAACAGTGAACCAGTCAAACCACTACAAAGTAAATGTTATTTTTATTTTCTTGGTACATTGTGAGTTAAATAAATATTCGGACATATATTGCGCCAAACTGCACAAAGGATCTTTCCATGAGCAAACAATTTTCTTTGGTTTTGAAAATCAATTTTATAAGGGAACTGCCTCTCTCATCAGCATAGAGGAAAGCCAAAAACAGCCCAATCACTAGGGGTCGTAACTCATGGATAAACCACAACAGCAAAAATAAAAAACACACTGCAATAGCTTCCTCTGTGTTTAATTTGAAAAGAGTCTGGTCTAACATTAGGGTTTATGTGTCAGATAGAGGCTTCTGACGCCGACTGTGGAGATGCAAACTACAATTCTTTCCCAGTGGCAAACACAAAATGATGGATTTTCAGAGCTAAGGGAGTCCAAATTGGGTTGGGTTGCGTAAAATTGAACACTTGCATAAACGAGAAGAGGAGAAAAGATGTGCGGGCTCTGGAGATGAACCCTCATGGGGGAACGAGGGTAGGGATGATTAGCCCGGCCAATAACCAATCCTGATAATGATGTGAATGTACAGGATACCGACGTATATCATATTCACAGTAAAAACGCCGTGGGCACGACATCACAGCAGACTGTGGAGTTTAACACACAATAACAAGTTCATCATCAACATCATTACAATACTCAATCAGATGGCCACACTTGAAGGAAATTATGTTTGATGTGTCGCACCTAAAGAGAGGTGATGCCGTGTTTTAAACATCACTTCCTGTGTTTGACAAGCCTGACAAGCACTGCGGTGAAAATTAAATTTGATGAAGACCTGATATTTTGCTGTTTACTTTTAGGGCAGTTTCACTTTACACAAGAAAATGAAGTGTCTTGAAATCTTTTTTTAATGGCCAAGTCCATGATTAAAAGACGATGGCCTCCAGAACCTGCTTGAAAATTATGGGGCTGCACTGTGCATGTATGTAGCTGATTAAGGAGGGTGGACAGTTTTACAAAACAAACACTTTCAAAGTTATAAGATGGGTAAAGTTGATGCTTATATAAGCCAACAGTGTGAAAATGCTTACGGACATTTGAAATGCAACTTGTCTTGACAAATTAAGGGTATGCTTTACGCTTGGGAAAACTAATGTTTAATAAATTAAAAAGTATAAAACGTACATGTATGCACACAGTTACTTGTTGAAAATTATCTTGCTGGGAACATCCTTTAAGAGCGTACAAATTATAAGCTTATATATGAAAATGGAAGATTCCAATCGCCTCTTTTTAGGGCATTGTATATCCACAATACCAAGAAGGTATCAGTTTTTATCACCGAGACAACGGCAACTATTTATATATATATATATATATATAAATAATAAATGAGCCCCTTGTATGAATTTTGTCACTATGAAGTGTTTGGACCCAGATGTGCACTGAAGCTAAACACTTACAAAGAGCCATTTAAAGGGTATGGTGTTAACGGACCTCAAATTCATATCAGTAGACATAAGTCCTTTCGAGTATGCTGAAGAAAAGTAGTTTTGTGATCCATGTATGTAGAAAATTGTGCTAAATAAACCATAGCTAAGGTAGGTTTACCCTGCAGAAAACCCTAGGATGAACAAGGAGGAGTTCACAAAAGTATGCAATGTCATCAAATTGTTGTTGAAATTCCACATGAGAGGTCTTGAAGACCCTCTTGAACTATTTGAGTGTAGAGGATGGGGATGAATGGATGTCCCAAGGAACGGGACGTCAAAACCTACCCCCTTTAAAAAAACATCACCTAGCTTTGTTGACATGGAAACATAGATTGAAACAGCAAATATCTCATCCCAGAAAGGGGATGAATGATCACTGTCTATCAGGGAACTCATCGCCATGAGTGACAAACAGTTTCTGCTCTTTGGAAATGCCGATAACTCCCCCCCCCCCATCATTTTTATTTTCCTGAAAGAGAATTTGGAGTAATGTCATGCTGTGTCGGTTTAATACTGTGCCCCTCTCTGCCCTTGGGGGGAATGGGATCGATGAAAGGAATCCGTGGACATTAAATAGCAGGGGAGTACATTATGAGGCATGGTATTGATGTTTGATGGAATGTAAAAAGGTATAAATCTATCACTTTTGTATATATTTATGTTTAATTTAAATTTTTCACATTTGTTTTCTTAGAAAACTCAATTTACAACAGTCCAATTAAAAGAATCAAAAGAAAGGTAGCATTAGTTATGTTGCTTAAAGAAGACAATTAACTTGCAATGAGTACATAATAACCATAAATCATACAAAAACATAAATCACTTCAGGGTGGCTCTTTTGCTAAAAATGTTTACTTTTACATTGTTTCTGAAACTTTTTGCAATCAACTTGTTATTATAATAGACTTTCTCATAGAATGTCTATCTTCTTTCCAAACCTATAGATGTGTTGAGAAAGAAAGCCTTTGTAAAAAAACAAAAACAAATTTACAGTACAAATTTTAAAAGTGCATACAGTGTTCAAATCAACTTATATTTGTCAGTGTTCTCAAAGGACCCTTTATATCTACTCAAATAAAACCTCCAAAAGGAAATAACAATTTTTCCTCCAAGCAAACCATGAAACATTCAAAAGGCAATTTAAATGTTTTGTTTGCCAGAATGTTCAAACGCAAATTAGTAGACAAATATTGAGCTTCTGTGTGATTGACTCCAATACCCCATGGAGATGAGAAAATCCAATGATTTCCCTACAGAACCATGAAACATCTCTGCATATTGATCTAGACATGCCTCCGGGAGTGTTCAACGCATAAATTATGTAATTTAGATAAAATCAGACAATTATTTTTAGGAGGAGGGCGTCTACGGAAATTTAAGAGAGTGTCTGTGAATGACAGGATAGATTTGACCATGTCTGTATTTTACCTATGAAATTACATTTTTGGTTCTTAAATTCTCGTCCCAATCTGGGTCCACTTTCATAAGGCCAAGTAAAAAAAGCAACGAGTTTCTCGTCTGGACTTTTTCAAAAAAGGAGGAGGCAGCGCTTTAGTATTTACTATTTTTCAACTTTTGCTATTTTTTCCAAGATGGCCGCCATGCTAAATATGGCTGGCCAAGGTACATTTATTCATAGATATTGTGCTATTTGAGTATACCGATGCAATGTATGACAAACAAATGATTTGTATCATTTTAGTCCACTTGCTAAGCAAGTTTCAAAATTCAGAAACAGTGAAAAATGTACATATGTATTAAGCTTGAATTAGCTATAGAAGCTATTTATACAAAATGAACATCACAGCCTGGCTGTTGTATTGCAAAGGTGAAAAAAGAGTCTAGTCAAATTCGTAGGCAAAAATAAACCAAGGAACTTTGATTTTTTTCCCCTGAATTTCCCCCTCTCCTCTTTTGGGGCTTTTGTCTGAATAGTAAAAAGTAAAAATAAAAGGAGCAACGACCAAAAAGAAGGCAGATGGGGATGAGAAACTCGTAAGTGTTTTTACTTGGCCTAAAGGTTTTAAGTACACAGCAGGGTCGACTGACCAGAGAGAGGCCATCAGCCACATTGTCACCCATGTGTTCAAATTGTTGGACTGGAGTCTTGACTACCTTTTCCTTAATAACAGCAAATTGATTTATAAGGTTATAATTCAATTTCTATTTGGATGCTCTTTGACCCAAATTGCTGGTTTCTGTATTTCAAAATGAAAAACATGTTTGCTTTGGATTATCTATGCGCATTCATATGTATTCTAGAAACCAATAAATACATTTCATTTTATAACATTTTGTACACAACTTGAAGGATCCCTGCATTGAACATTTGTGGTCGTTTAATTTTGCACATATTGTATGCCATGAATTTGAGAACGTTGCAACATTTTTTTTCAAAATATGACACCATGTACTTGAGTTTCTACAATTTCAGTGTTGATACTTCAATATTTCAAATTCTCACACCTTTGCAGTTGCTGAGTCGACACGGCAAAAGTTTTTTCAGTGGTTTAATCAAAAACCTGTGTGGGATTAAAGCAGGGGAGTCATATCAGCCGATATCACGGCTGCTGTACTTTAGAGCCTTTGCATCGATAAAAGATGTGTTTTATTCTCTGCATGTATGCAAATCCTCCAATTACTATGGGGAAATTGGAGCAGAATTATATGCCCCTTGCAATGGCTTGATACAGTACACTGAACTGAATAAAGCATTGTTTTTTTTAATACTGTGCCAAGATCCTGGTTCAATAGTAGAACTTTCTTTTTAATATATTAAAGTGCAACAACCTTTTTTTTCATCCTGAAGATATTAAATTGATTTGAGATTCCCTTTTCATGAGTTGGGTGGGTTGATGAAACACACATAACATTTTAAAGGGATATAGGAAATATAACAATGTGTTTCTGAGGATGGAAATCAATTTAAATTCAGTTAGTGTTAAGAGATATCATATTAAAATTTTATGACATAAGTGCTAGGGTTTTAATATAAAAGGAATAAAACACGGGCTTGGCTGGCATCTTTTATAAAATTGATTCAAAGTTATTTCATAACTTGTTACTGGGTGGACTGAAATAAGTATACTCTTAAAATAACAGTACTGTGTTGCTCTTTAATATCATTGTATTCAAATAACAGTACAGTAGAATATTTGAATAAAAACTTCCTCTAAATGAACGCTAATAGCAACCATTGTGAACAGTTGAGACGTTCTTAGTATGCAATCAATAATGGAGACTGCTGCGTGACTATGTCAGCTTTCAGACTAACCAGCTCATAAATGAATGAGTCATTTTATATAAGGCTCTCCAAAAATAAAAGATGAATAAATGACTTCTGAAAGAACTATGGCGTTCAACTTTCTGATAATCAATAGTGACTTTTTTTATTTTACAACTTTCTGGTAATGAGACTAAGGGATACTAAAAAGCAACTTGCACTGTAGCCTGTAGGCTTGAATACATTGTAAATAGAGAAGATGATGCAGAAATGTCAGTTCTAGATTTGCGAGGGAAACCCCAAACAGGGCAAAACCCACATTATTGGGTAGGGACTGTAAAACCAATCCACATGTGAGGCTTTGGTCTGAGGTAGGATGCTGAGGGCAAGACACATCTAAGGCAACCTGATCCAAATGTTCTTAAATGGGTCTCCACCCTGGTAAAATACTCTACTGTTATTAATAATAATAATAACACATAGTTCTTATGGAGCACTTTATCACAACCAATGGGTGTCTCAAAGCACTCAGTATTTTTTCCTGCAAGGTATGGGGAGCTACGTTTTAAAGTATGAGACCTTTGTCCTTTACATAGCATCATAAAATGGTTTACAAGGTGCTGTGGTGCAATATGCAGCCATTCAAACCAGGAACACCCATGCGAATCCCCTCTCTTTACGATAAGTGCACTTGGTTCTTTTGTATGCTTTACACAACACACGGGACCTACGGCTTTACGTCTCATCCGAAGGATGCAGCAATAACGGTTAAGTGTCTTGTTTAAAGACCGGGACTCGAACCCACGCTCTGCTGATCCGAAACACCTGAGCTTGAGTCCGGTGTTCTCGGCCACAACATTAGACTATAGAGTATGGATTAGAAACCTGTTGAAATTACATTTCAATTTTGTATGGCCTTATTTATTTAGGAAAGAGGATGCACTTCTATCCTGAATAAGTATAAAGCTGTATCTGAATTAGCGGCTACAGCTACGGCTTCGTCTAGAATTCCGCATCATCATGCGTCGAAGTATAGTACTTCCTTAGCAACCCCCACATCAACAGTTATAACCGTAGCTGTAGCTGCCAGTTTCGGATACAGCCTAAACCTCTTGCTTTCGATATCACAAGCTCAGACAGTGCCTCACTGAGGGCAAAGGAAGACTTCTCATATTGCTGAGAGTTGTGCCTAGCATTTGTACGCTTTTGATTGTTAGACCTCAGTGACGGCGGCCTATGCAAGGGGTCTATTGAATCCATTTCAAATTTTCCAATGAATGGCTTCAAAAATAAAATTAAGACTTTCTGAGCGTTTTGTTTACAAATTTTTAAAATTCTTTCAGAATCAACAATGATGTGTCTTGTATACGTGTATTGATCTTTAAACTAACTCATTTGTTGGGACGGCTAATGTTAGTGCTCAGTAAGGTTACCACTAGGTCATATACATAAGATTTTGTTTAACAAAGGGTAAACTAGGTACAGGGTTTGTCGTTTCCAGCTTGGAGATTAAAAAATTTGATTTGGTAAGAAAAGTTCAAGGCTAGGAATGCAGACTTTGATGAAATGAATTTATTCAGGGTCTGCACATTGAAGGTTTTTCATTTCATTGATTATTTATTAAAACTCGGAATAGTATGCAGTGCTGCATTGCTTTTCAATTATCTCTTGCTGGCCGGCTAGGAATCTCAGCAACTTTTTTTTTTAGTAGGATGTTCATTGGTTGATATAAGACATGTGATCATGGGTTGTCACCAATGCTGTGTCATCCTGAAGGATGTACGTGGCTGTAGCTAATATTTGCCCCAAATTAAAACTTAATAAGCCTCTGTAGCATACTTGCTGCTGCTTCAGGGAAAGTAACAAATTGCCTGATTATTAAACAGCCCATAATCCTGAATTTTGGAAGAAATAACTGGATGCAGCTCTTTCATTTATTTTACAAAAGATCAGGGTTGCCCCAGAGAACGGAAAAAACAGTCTGGTTACTGTAAAGAGTATCTAAGACTGACACTGCATTCTTGTAAGGGCAAGGCAGTTTTTAATTAATAGTTAGGACACTTTTTTTGAGGGAAGTTTTTTCTACTGGAAAATTTTGAAGGGCACCAAGGCAATGCCCAGGGGCATGGAGGCAATTTCCTCTGTTGTCTCCATGAAGTCACCTGCATCCTTATAAACTCTTTACATTCAGGGAATAACACATAGCATGGCTAACTCATTATAAAAACATGGACGCACTATATGTCTCCATCATGTTGTAGTAATACACATGTAATGAAATGTAGTACAGTCTAGAATTTAATGAAGCATGGAAAGTCGTATATAGCCTGTAACTGTTAAACCTTGGCCTGCCATTTGAGTCAAGGCTTTTCTTTATGTCAATGTGTGAGGTTTTGAGTCTTTTTAGTCGCCGCTCTCAAGTTTTTTCTTTGTTTAAATGATCTTGACCAAAGTGAGAACTATTTAGGTAAGGTGTCTTGACGAGTCCTTGCACAACCCCAAAAGGAAAGTAACAGCTTAAAAACAAAAAAATATATATTTTAAATTTTACATAAAGCTTGGAATGCCAATGTCAATCAGAATGAATCCTGATTTCAAAATGAAGATTGTGAATTATTGACTTTAAATTAGCTTTTGGTTGGCCTTAGTATGTAATGAGATGAGCACAACCATCTACTTAGATAGATAGTTTTGAGATAATGTTTCTGCAAACTGCTTCACTTCAGATTTAGTTCAATAAATCTCTTAGAGAGACCAGAATGTCATACCCTCAAGATAGAATGATGATCAGTACAATTCATATTTGGAATAAACATTTCAATCCCGTCATTAAGGGATTGAAAGTGAAGGCACATCAACAATAATGACCACTTTCTGTGGAGCACATTAAATTTGATACAATTGCTTTCCACTGCACTACGGGTGACTTTGACTCAAATAGCCTACAGATCTTTGCTTTACTTTGATAAAAAAACTGCTTGCAGCTCTTACAAAACTTGTTGACATTTGATAGATTTCATTGTTTTCTTTTATCAACTCATCCTGTATTTTTCACTGAAGCACTCCAGGCCAAGGTGATAAACTAAAAATACATTTTTGTAATCAATAATTCGCCAACATCATTGTATTTATTTTGTAGGTCAGCGACTTTGCATGGAGTCATGACGGTCGGATGGCGTTGATTTGTTACAAAGATGGCTTTGTTCTGGTAGGTTCGGTCACTGGTCAGCGCTACTGGTCGTCGATGCTCAACCTTGATGCTAAACTACTGTGTGGAGCCTGGGCACCAGATGATAAGCAAGTATGTGTTTGTTTAATGACAGACTTTACTGAGACTTGTTATTGGTTATTCATCAAATCTACACACATGTTGTGCATCGATTTGGTGGAATCCTATGTCATACTGCTTAACAGAAAAGACCTCATTAAAGAAATTAACAATTTGACCCCAGGAGCCAAGTTTATGGAGTTGACAAGATTACTGTTGCAATACACACTAGTACTTTTAAGCAATGATGACAGTTTATGAATGTGATACTGAAGTTCAGCAAAAAAAAACAAAGTATCAGTCAGAAGTACATATATATATTGCAGTATGTGGACATCAGATGGTAAAACTAGAGTTATTAGTCTTTATCCCCATGCAATTATAACATCCATTAAATTGTTTGTGGCCTCTCATCACTGGGAACGTGCAGTGGTCTGGTGGTTCAGATATTTGCTCTGGAATGCGGGGGGTTGTGGGTTGAAACCCACCCTTGTAGTAGGCCTGTAGATTTTTTTCTGCAGGACTTGGGGAAAGCTCTACACAGTACTTTATATCAATCATCAGTGTATGGTAAAACCAGAAATATTATTCTTTATCCTTGACGCAATTATAACATCTAACAACAAAAATCTCTTTATTATTGATTTTCTTGGCTAGCTGTTTTGTTTAAAGCACAGATCATTCAGGCGGAAAGAAATCTAATTAAAAAACAATGAATAAATGATTTTTCATTATATCTGTAAGGTTCTACTTGGCACATCTGATGGTCAAATTCTCGTCATGGACATCCATGGTGCCCTGGTGACCCATTGCACATTGGCTGAGGACCGACCAATCAGGGCCCTCCTTTGGTCCTCTGAGAAGTTCCGAATGATCAATGTGAGCGACAATGAGTCGGATGAGAAGCCAGACAAAAAGAAACGGAAAGGTATGATGAATAGAGTAGATAGAGTGCTCCATGTCATTCCACTACCTACACCAAACCTGCTAAGCCTCTTTGTCTTTTCCTGGATGGTCAAACTCTGCCTGCCAGTTTTTTTGTCACCCACGCCTTCCTCCTTCTACCACTCTTTCCTAATTTTGTCCTTGTCTCGTTTCTTTTCTAACATTAGTTTTGAGGTTTTAAAGTGTTTAAAATTGTCCTGGTTGTCATTTTTTTCACATTTCCTGATGTGCATTACCTTTCCCTGTGTAGACTGGTTTAGGGAGTGTGCTGATAGATTTTTTTAGGTATTGTAGAAAGAGGCCATAAAGTATGTTTCAAGCACCAGACTAATTTTACACTGGAGCCTCCATTTGGCGACATTGAGCTGTATAATATAGGAGAACAAAATGGCTACACGATGGTCTAGTCATTGTCCATCTTTGTTGTATTCCAAAGCTTACATTTTCATCCCTTCTCGTCATCCTTCCTCTCTCCGGAACCGCATCAAAGATTTCCCACTGACAAAATTTTCTGGGCAAATCCTCCTCACTTTGCCATTTCTGACTGAAACAGAGACCCCTAGTAAAGATACAATCAAAACATGGTCCAGCTGAAAGGCGATTAAATCTACCTCATATTCTCTCCTTGTGCCGTTTGCCTCTCAAGTGTCTGGTCGGACGTATTGTACATCTACGCTCAATATATGTACACCCGCATGTACATGTGTACCTTTTTCCTTTAAACAAAATAACACCCATGCGTAATGCATACCGTCTTACACCTCTGATGCAATTGCTAGTTCTTGAAGGCAGACAAGCTTAATAACATGATTAGAATCATTCCAGAACAGAATCAAGTACTCTATTAAAGGGTAGTTGAACTCTGTTTTAGGCAGAAGGGTTGCTCTTGAAGGTTCAAGTATACAAGGAGAGGAAAATGGGGAAGCGGTTTGACATTTCATTTGGGGAAGTCGGTGTTTTCAATCAAGCTGTTTCACTTTAGACGCCGAGGACAAATTAACACCTACGCTTTTATATACCAGCTGCCTCTTACTGCTGGAAGCAACTCCCTCAGAATGAGCGCCCTAAGTGGTCTTTAAAGGGCAGATATATTTTTGCTAAGTGGGTTTGCAAGATACCAGCTGTAAAATCTCCTTGCAAACTTAATGCAAATTGGCATCGTTGTCACGCCTTGCTGTTTTATAATCAAAGCACAAAACCTTGCTAAGCAATAGTCTTATCATGTAAGACTTTCTTTAGGTATACACAAGAACATGTACATGTAAATGATAGCTGAAGGTCAAGTGGTATTAGTGAATGGTAAACTGCCAAATAACATAAATTGCCGTTGGGCAATGTGTTAATGTACCTGTGATTCTGTGTTCGTTTGTTGGTATAATTTAAAGGCATTTGTTGAAATTTCCTCAGGTCAAGTTTCATTGTATTCAAAGAGCAAGAGGACTGAAATACACAAAATGTAAACAATATTCTGAAAAGGCAATTCAACAATTCCCCTTTAAGGTTTCAGGGTCTTCAGCGCCGCGCCGTAGTAATAAAGGACTCAAATTGCTTGCCTTCGAACAGATATTGTAGTAGGTCTTGTGTAGTTCAGGGCTTTTAGGCGCCAAGAAATTCTGTTGAAAATAAGGAATGGCCATCAAGGCTAGTGTTTGCTGATAATGCATTTTTTAAAAGGTATTGTTCATTATCGCATATTTTTGAATTTATTATGAGAACGTCCATTTAAAGTTAGAAAGCAGAAGATAAAAACGGGAGCAGTCACCTAAAAATGATTCTGCTAAATACTTTCAGTTATTGACTTCATTATAACTTATGAAATCCAAATGTTTGTTGAATCTGAATGGAATTACAGCTGGTATTTTATTTCTGCATTGATAAGAAAAAACAAACTTACCAACATTCTTTACAGGGCAGTTAAGACCATTACATGGGCGAACATCACCGAATGGGAAGTTACAGTATTGGAAATGGGTATTGAATTGGCTACCAAAATCTACCAGTACATGACTCTTGCAATTATAAAAAACTGCACATTTATTGATTGAACCACGTAAAACATTCCTTCGTTAACAACACAAAATATGTGTAACTTTTGGGGCTTCAAAACCCAACAGTCTTGAAAATATGATATCTTAGATAAGTGGTTGCAGAGACTGTTTTTTTTTCAAGTCTCTCAATTCCATTTGTAATCTGAAAAGAAAATTTTAGCATCAAGTGTGTTTACTACAAGAATACTCCTATATAAACTTGACTTCAAATAATGCATCATTAATCAGCAGTGAATGTCTGACTCTTCTTTGAATGTCCCTTTCCTTTAAGATGTTTACTTTGTCTTTATTTTAAAAGGTTGAATTTGTTATGTCAGTGTATCAGCCCTTAATACAAAGTGAACTTGCCAAAGAGCCTTGCTAAATGCTAATGGCAAACATTCTCAAAGACATTTAATTATAGTTTACGGCACTTCAGGTATCTCTTCAGCACGAATAATAAGCAAGAAAAAAGAAACAAAAACAGAAACAGTTCATAGCCAAATAGGTCAGGGAGAAAAAGGAGTTTGATTTTTGGAACTTCTTCATGTACATGTATGTATCTCTCTCAGGTATGAGCAGTTTGGATTGAATGATTATCGGATTTGGTCAATTTAGCAGCTGTTAATTAAAATGAACTTGTCCTAAAGACTGCAGCTTTAGAATAAAACATGTCAATTGTCCATCTTGATATATCTATGAGCCAGAAATAGTCGCTAGAAAGACAACTAACAGCTCCACCTTAAAATTGTCAAATGACAATGATGCTGTTCAGACGCCATTGATCAAATGACAAAGATCGTGTGAAACTCTTACTGTTCACCTCAAACTATTTGCCGAAATTAAGTTATGATTTCATGGGTGATATCATAATGTCATTTTTATACACAATCATTTTGTTTGAATATAGTCATGATGAGTAAACATTTTAAAATGTGTTTTGTTTTTAAGTAATCATTGATTGTGATTTGCATTCTTTTTTGTTGCTGCTATCTATTGTGTGCATTGTGTCGGCACCTTTGAATTGATTTCAAGAAAAAAAAGAGATGCATTTATTTTCGAGTGGGCCTTGAGTTTCTCAAAAGCAGTGCTGGAAATTTCCTCCTTTCCGTTTTTCTTTTACTTTTCTTCTTTGTCCTCTGTATTTGCCTAGCTTTCTCTAATGGATGGGCTTCCGTGTAAAGAGAGAATCATTGTCCTTGTAAATGCAAATGCATTATAAAGTATCAAATGTTATGTTTGCGGCAAAATTTGTTCAAAGTATTGGCTTGCAATGGATTGCCAGAAAGATAAATGTATTAAATTCCAAACACGTGTTCTAGATTTAAAGACAAGTTAAAGCAACTGATTGTCAACCGCCGACAGAATCTTAAAATGTCATTGTAATGCTTACACAGTCAAAGGCTTGTAATTTTTGTGTTAATAGGTAGACGGTTTTTTTTCTTTCTGAAATGCTGTAATTTTTTAGAGTTAAAGGAAAGTATGAAAAAGTGTCTGTGCCAATTGACTATTTATTATTGATGTAAAAAAGAAAAAGGGAGTAATCAGACAAGAAGGGGCCAAGTTGCAAACAATATCGATATTGTACTATATCTTGATTCAAGGGGGGGGGGTAGGCAGTAGTTATGCCAACAGTACAATTGATGTACTGTATCTTATTCAAGAAGAAAACCTAGTATCTCTTCATTTATATTTTTTCAGTTGATGTCTATTGGTGACTAACATGTAACCATATACATAATGCAGAAAAGCATGTACGTCAAACGAGTGGCTCATAGTCAGAAAAACTCATTAAGTCCCTTATCGATGAAGGCTTATAATACAGAACCATTTCTCAGGAATTGAGGCTTGTGGTCAATTTCTGATTAAATCTTTTAGGTAGTACATGTAATGTGTGCATGTGGTTTTATTTGTACCAATGCTGTCTTATCCCTGTAGGCTTGTCCTGCTTACATCATGTACATGACGTAGGACCGCTACAAAAGCCAAGCTTTAAAATGGCAAATGGAACCTACATACGTTAAAGCCACACCATGAGCCAATTCAATTAAGTCTTCATTCCGGCAACTACAAATCAATACATATCCAAGCTATTTCACTATGGTGTTGTCTTTTTGTCTGGATAATTTTTCAACAGGCCCCTTCTCCCTCCATTCACACACTTTTATATCGTGTTTGTTTCCTCATACTTGTAGAGCCCTCATAGAGCAAGTATATGTACAGTACGGACCACAGTCCACACCACTTTGCCTCTCACACCATCTATTTACACTCATTTCCTCAGCTTGTTTGCTTAGTAATTTTCTTTCAGCTGATTCTTCTCTCTCTCTACTCGGATGAAAATAGAAGGGACATCCCTCGCCCATACCAGGGCCCAATTTCATAGAGCTGCTTAAGTAGAAAATATTGCTGATCGGATTTCTGCTAAGCAAAGATGAGCACGATACCAGTCAAAGAGAATACATGTGAGATAGTATTTGGGCTGGTAACCCTATTCTGGAAAGCAGAAATGTTCCATGCTTAGCTGATTTTTGTGCTTCAGCAGCTCTATGAAATTGGGCCCAGTCCTCTATGCATGCATCTTCTCTAAACCCCCATCACCACCCCTACCCCTTACACTCTTAACTACCAAACAGCTTATGATCATCTATGTACGTCACACCATACATCAATCCCTGATGCCAGAATCTCTTGTTTTATTTATAGTATTTTGTTTATTTAGCGTCTTGACGTCTTTCAACATCTTGCTATCAGATAAGAGCTGGCCAGCCAACCAACAAATAACAGAAATAATACCCTCCAACAAGACACATAATTAGCTGGACTCCCGGGGCTTTCTGATAAATTGTCAGGTTTGTTCTCCGGACTGTTTGAGCAGAATTTTGCTGTTTCATCGTTGATGTTGATGTACAGCGAGACAGTTTTTCTTGGTGGGACATAAAGTTGTTGTCTTGTTCTTTATTAGAGATTCAATGCTTAGACTCAGAGGGCATAATGTTTGCCTTTGGATCAAACAAACCTTTTGAGCATCACAAAGAGATGATCTCTGCAAGTTTTTTCATTGTTGTAGTTTTGCTGGAAATTTTATTTTCACTTGGTTTGTGGTTGTAACTAAAGAAATGCTTGAAGCCAAGTCTGCAGTTTATTGACGTTGTAGTTATTCTTTTTATTAAACTTAAATGGATAAAATCCAAGGTTTATTGTACTTTTTTTGCAAAACATTCGCATCCATTGTAGCTTCCCAAAGCATTGTGTCTGGTTTTGCAAAGAAGAAAGAGAGAGAGAGAGAGAGAGAGAGAGAGAGAGAGAGAGAAATGAATCCCATTGTTCCTCTTTTTTTCCTCAAAAAAGGTACATGACTAATAAATCCTGGCTTACATTAACAAAACAGTGCATGTTTTGACACGTACACATGTACATGCTGTCCAATATTCCATTACCATGGGAATACTGCAGTAATATTTCCAAAGTACTATGTGGCTATTGTTTGTTCATGTTCTATGTAATCAAAGCATGTCCACGTTGCTAGCACTACCGTAAAGTCTAAGGCAGGGTCAGTGTTGTGAGGAAAATGTTGTGAAGGTGGCAGCTTCATTTTGATTTGGTTTATATTAAAGTGAAATGAAGACATTTTACTGTTTTAGATTCCACTCTCAAAGTAGTAACTTTTCAGACGTGTGTATATTTACTATTTATACATGTACTGACCATATTTTGACTGCATAAGGGAGCTTTCAAAGGAGAATCTCCTTGCATCACAATTAAAGTTCTATCTTATTTTGACTGCCTGTTTTTAATTTTCTTGTATTATTGGCTAAATAAATACATATAATAATAACAATTAAAGAAAACCGCCAGTTTGTTTTACTTGTTTCGCATCACGTAAATTTGGTTACACGCTTTCACGCAGTCAAAAATACTGCAAATTATACTTTAATTCAGGTCAGCTATGAAAACAAGAGTATTGGAATGACCTCAACTCTGATAAACTAATGTTAAATAGCACCTCTCAAATATACATTACATGTCTATTGATGTACAAATTCGATGTGGTTGCTATCGGGAAATTAGAAAGCCACAACCATACAGAACGGATACACCTTCCTATCGGTTGCATCTCAATGTGTGGCGTGGCACCAGAAATAGCTTTAGGGCTCAACCCACTGGAGTTAGGTTTTAACTCGAAGCATTCTGCAGTGGTAGGCACGAAATGCTCGCGATGCAAGCCCATACTGCCGCTGTGAGCAGTGGCATAAAGTTTCCCAAACTCTAACAAGAGCAGGTAAACCTTGCTTAGAAGAAACGAGTTACCTGCCGAAGTGGCACGTAAATTGCTCTGCTTGTGACTGGTTCCCTGCTTATTCCTTAACAGCAAATAACGGTCATTAAGGAGTAAGGCCCTGGGCTGACATTTTTGTAGTCTTATGCGTAGAATACCTCTGAAAGCAGAGCTGTGAAATTAATGCCAGTATTGTTGCCATGGTATCTGTCATCAGCTTCAGGAGATAATAAAAATATAGCTTGCCTTTTACAAGCACTTCCAAAAACAGGCATAAAATAAAGTACATCAATTAATAATTGTTGAATTTTGTAAACTGCTGTGTATACCGTTCATAACCTGACATTTTCTCCCATACTGTACACTCAGAACTGCAGGATTTGTTCATTACTATTATTTTTTTATTCTGTTGAATGTCAAATAATATAGTAAACAGCTATCTTAATCGTTATTTCAGAAATACCAAATCTATACGGCCCTAGGAAATGAGAGTCAAGGAATTATTTAACACTTGAGTTTTAGAGATTGAATTATGTGTTGTGCAGGTTGAATGGGAGTGGATCATATGCACCCTTGATATTTGCAGTTTGCTGTAGGTAATCGGTTTAGGCCACTTGCAGACACTCCGGCCACTAAAAGGTTTCAGCAATCACTGTCATGGTTTTTTCTTCCATACAAATCAATGCAATGAGACTGAGGCTGGAAGGGAAACTAGCCAGGCTCTTTACTTTTATAATCAGAATTGCTCTTCACAACAGTTGATGTTTACAGGGAACGTGACGTGGATGATGCGGGTTTAATTGTGTTGGGTTTCATTCAGCTATGTCAATGCTCCAATACATGGTATAAACGTCTGCAGTGAATTCCTGTTCAGAGCATAGGATCAATGTTCAGCTGTTCTAGAAAATAATAGTATGGGGGAAAGTCATTAGGGAAAAATCATTGCTGAGCTGGTCAAGTTACATATCAGATGTCTCATAGCAAACTCACTGATACCCCAGTGGTAAATAACTGTTGCTACTTATACACGCTGTAAAATCACCGTACAAACCTCCATTGACTAGCTCGTAGTTATAGAATGTTATTTTCAATTCAACTTTTCTAAAGTATTTGTGTTGACAGAGTGACAGAAGGAATTTATCATAGGTGTATTATCATGTTGGCTGGGAATATGAAGCGGTGATTATGTTTATAAATATTTGTCAATGATGACACATTTACAATCTTTGTGTTGTCTGTGTCATTGGCATTTTGCTCCTTTGTAGGCCAGAATTGTAGCTCCTTTATAGGCCAGAACTGTGGCTTGGAAGTAGATTATGAATGTTAAGAGTGTACAAGGCACACAGTAAGTACGGCTATACTATAATAGTCTGTCCTGTGCATGGTTTCATAAACATTTCATTAATATTTTAGTGCAAAAATTAGCTGTCAACTAGTAACAGCCATTGAATATATCACTTAACATTTGGCTTGTTAACTGTATTGATCAGGCATTCTTTTGTAAAATAAATGACCCCCTGAAATTCAGTGTTAAAGAGCAATGCACAGTTTCTTCTCAACATTTGATACATTATGCACTTTGTGTTCCGTCATGAATTTCACAACATCTTAAAAGGTGTGTCAAATGTTTTATTGACTGACATAATCCAATATAAATATTTCAGGTAGCATCTCCCCTTTATTCAAATTTCCTTAAAAAGGTTCAGCCTTGAAGGGAGAATATGTTAAGTAGATCCAACAAAACTTGTCTTATATACCGTAGTTCTACGACAGTAGTGTTTTGTTGAAGAACAATTGCCAGTGGAGAATCCGCAATTGGGAATTTGTGTCTGGTTTTATTTAACCCACAACACAATTCCATTAAGCAGATTTAGTGAAACTCATTTGTGATTCTGTGTTGATGGGTTGCCATGGTAACAGCACAGCTTCCAGACTAAACAATCAATTTTGATTGAAAACCCTGATGCAGCGCTACACCTTTGGTTCTGATAATTTGTGTCATGCATTCCATAAGGACTCCTGGACCATTAATTTGTACCTAAAAAAAAAAGTTATCCACAAAGCCATTCTTTGTTACTTTTCTAAAAGCATGCGGTTTTGCGAAATCTGTGTGATTTTTTTCTACACAATAATACAAGGGTTTCTTGATAGAGATCATTGATTGGGAAACGAGGGTTCCAATCATGGCAAAGGTGTATCCCAATTTGGATAGTGTGCTGTCAACAATATTGTAAAATAAAAGATTGTTAAAATAATTTGACTGTTTGGAAACGGCTGTTGACTGCAATCCATAATTTATTGTCTGGCTAGACATCAGTCTGTCATTTTATAACGTAACTGTTTGAAATTGTCATGAAATTAGTAAACAGTGTTTGTGTTAGACCATTGAAGCGGTCTACCTGTAACTGTTATGTTCATTTGGGGTTCTTTTCACAAAGGGGACTTCAATTTTTATCACAGTTGGAGTTTTTTAGTAAGGAAAGAGCACACCGGGAAAGCATAAGTGTGCAATGTGGTTGACAGCAAGGAGTCTAACTTTAATTGGGTTCTGTCCATATTTTTGAAGTTTTACTTGTTAGATTTTCTGAAAGTGAATGAGTAATATGTACTGTACATGTAGTTGGACCGTTGGGTGTACTTAATTGCAATGATCCATTTGGGCACTTCAACATTTTCTCAGGTGGAAACTGTCGGCAAAAAGATGAATAATGGATGTAATGCATTTCACCATTAGGTGTCTACGTCGCTAATTGCAATATTCCATGTGGATAACTGAATACATCTCCATAATTGGGATGCTTCATTTTCTGTTTGTCGATTAAATGACATGCTATTTGACTATCTAGGGACTTAACATAAATGTCAACATATTGTTAATGGGAAACCACGAAAGAAAATCTACAGAGTAGGCCTACTGCCTTGAAGCAGAATGAACATTTATTCTAAACTACTGAATCAATCATAATATAGTTAGGTTTGTATTTGAGTGTTTCTTTCACAAGGCATAAATTTCACGAGGGAGTGTGTTGGGGTATATGTGTACAGATTCCACAAGGGTCCATTGAGTAGGTCATTAAACACTCCATTAGTTTTTTTTTCTCATGACATCAGTCATATATATATGTAGTCAAAACGTTGATGCTTGACACGCTGTCAGACAAACAACATTGTTCAGAGTGTTTCAGAACACAAAATCTAACAACAGGTATTCATGAACTTCAGGTACCTTGCATTACAAATTGTATTCAGAGTCTAGTGGCTTGGCTGAAGAGGACTGTAAAATTATCAGGATAAAACTCTGAGGGATAGTTCAATTGTGATGGGCTCATCCTGCATAGCCAAACCAATGATGCTTAACCTGAGACCAGGCATGCAAATTCCATTAGAGTTCACTGGGTTGGTCGTTGAAGCATAACCACACAATCATTTCTGATCTAAGTACCCGTCATGTACAACGCTCTATGACACACCTGTACTTTATTTTCTATTCTCATTAAGTGGTTAAACGCACCATTTTACACGCCCAATTTGGCCTTCTCTGATCTATGTACTTGAGCGCATCCATATTTTAGTGAGCCGTATATACTTGAATGTACAATGAGCTTACACAAAACATTAGTTCCTTATGTGTTACTATTGTGGTCGTTGTAAACCATGGAACATCCCAGGGGACCATTTAGCCTCAAGCAGGTAAAGAGTGCTGAGGGGTTAATTTAACACATTACCAGCCCAGCCGTCACAGGTGTTCATACAGCCATGTGGTACCAACTCCATGAAGTTGTTTAAGCACACACATTGTCTATTCACTGAAAAATGTTACTTAGCAATAGCAGGCTACCAGCCCAAAAATGGCATATTAATAACACAGTGTTTGTGACTTACTCCAAATAAAATTGAGCTAAGTGAACAAACTCGTTAAGCAATATTGCATCATTTAGAAGCTTAACAAAACTAGTTTCTTGTCTCGTGTTTGAAGAATGCAGGAGTATATTGTTTTATCTGGATAGCTACATCACCTCTCTTCCTTTAAAAAAAAAAATCCACATTGTTGGGAATGTTTGCTATCGAGGAAAATACAATTTCAACATTTTTATTTTGTATCATGTATGAGCGATTTCCTTGACCTCTATGCGGGGTAAGACCTAACAGATTGGATTTGCATGTAGAGATGGAATCACTGCTCATTTTTTGTGCAGCGCCTGTGCGAGGCCTTTGTTCGTGTGCTGCACAAAGGTTCGTTCAATCTCAATTTCAATTTGTGCCACTTTACTCAGTTCAACAACCCGCTATCCAAATATAATTCCCTGGGTCTTCTTTGTGAACACTATTATGAAACTTTCAGAGAGAATATTTATCCTTTTTATCTAAATGTGTTTTATCATCTCCAGGGAGTGAACGTCGATCACGGATGAGCAAGAAAAGATGTCCAGTGATGGCAGTAGACCTTGGTGATAGCGAGATCCAATTAATGAAAGCATATGATGACCTAACACCGATCATTATAAAAACAGAAATGACAGGTAACTTGGCTTTTCTTTTTCCAATAATTTCTGTCCTGTCGGGCTAGACAAATATTTTCATACGAATATTAGTTCCTTAAATTTTTTATTATGGAGAAATCGAATCTCCGAAATGCCCCTGTTTTTAATTTAAAGCAAATTTTCAGTTGGAAGTTGCTGCTCATAAAATAGCTTATAGAATGGGAAAATAGAAGTGTTGCGTAGATTTGAATTCCTTTAAACCTGAAAGGTAATTTAAGGTCATTATTTATGAATTCATCAAGAGCTCAGCACATGATTGTACCAAACTAATTGGACCTTAAATGCATGTTTCACTATTGCTGTTGTGATTGTGATTTGGACTAGATGCCTGGGTTGGTTACTCCATAATATAAGGAATTGAGATGATTTAAGAAACTAATTTTGCAGTATGAGCAGGCACGGTAAAGTTGCTTTGACTCTTCGGTTAAAGGCCTCTGCTCAATGCCTATTATTAGTATTATGTTTATTAGTCCTACCCTCGTAGTTCCCCATTCACCACCGGCTTCACCACTCCTGTGTGAAGAGAAGCAACTCCTACGGTCTCTACAGGAAATATCAACATGTTTTTTTTTATTTGGTGGTGACATTCTAACACTTCTTACCCTCAGACATCAAGATTGAATGGAGCAGCTGTGGTGCATTCCTGGCCGTGGGTGGCACACAGCCTGTAGAGAGCATCAGTGCTGTCAAATTCTACAACACCAATGGCCACCTGAGGTTTACTCTTAACATCCCCTCACAGGTAAGGCTTAGAGTCGGAGTTCGGAGTGATGGGGTGGGATGAGGGTGGATGATGTTAAGGTGAGGCTTGTGTGATCGAGGGGTGACTTTCGGGTAAGCGTTTGGAGAGTGGTTGGGTGTCAACTTAAGCGATGCTGTGGTGGAGATTCTACAACAATGACGGACATGCTTAATGAAATCTTGATAACACTGAGTAAGTTATCTGTTAATAGCACTGCAGTATCAATCTTGAGATGACTGCAGGGCTCGAATTTGGGGGGAAATCCCCAAGAGAGCAGGGCTTGTAGCTCAAAATGTTTACTGGACCCGAGTTTCTTCTACAAAACCAGAATTGAAATGAGAGAAACAAAAAATACCTCTGGCCTGTGGTCCAGCATTAATTTTGAGCCCTTGACTTTTGTCAGTAAGGATGAGGTTTTGGTGGGGATGAAGGTCTTACATTCATGTTTTTACCAGTATGATGTAGTTATGAGAGTTGGGTTTCAAGTAAGTGTTGGTATAGTTATTTGGTTATGCAAATTCTTCATCAGCAGACAAATATCTTGTCGCTGTTACCAGAGTATCAACACGGATTAGTTTTAGGATTTAGTCCTTGATTGAGAGGATTGAAATGAAATGAATTCATCCAGACACCTCAGTCTGAAACTTCACTTTAAAATGTTATTCCCTGGAAATGAGAGAGGGATAGATACTTAAATATGTTTTGGTTTTATTTGTGTATCACAGCGCCCTCTCTCAGCTCTGACATGGGGTCACAATGATCGTCGTCTGTTTGTCGCATGCGGGTCCATCCTCCATGTGGCATGGGTTGAAAAGGGCGTGGCCCCATTGCAGGTGTTATGTCGTGAGGTCATCATATCGCTGGTGAATGAGGAGAAGATGATGGCAAAGCTTCCACTGCCGATTCGACTCAGGAGTCACGTTACAGAGAGGCTGGCGCTGACTGTCAAGGTATGTCTTTCTTTGCACTTGGGGCATGAGAAGAAAAGATTACTAATGTATAAAGTAGCCTTTTGCGGACTTTCTCTTCTTACAAACGTGGCACTTAGTCAGTGTAATAAAGGTTTTGTTGGTTAGTTTTATGAGCTCAATGGGGCTGTTTTAACCTTTGACCTGGTTTTGACCACAAAATATTGAGTCCAAATCTCAGTAGGAGTTGGTGAGCATCTATTCAATAGGGCACATTTGTTTATTTACAGAGCTCACTAATTTAATTTATGTTAATATTTGTAGATCAGGTCAAAGGTGAAAACTTGGTGCACCAAATTCTTTTTGGAGAATGCATTGTAAAGGCATGTTTAATACGAGACTACTATCTTGACAGCATGATGTGTCAACTCGGTTGATTTTCATGTCCTCAAATTGACTCTTTAGGCTACCATTACCCCTGTTTCCCCAAGGTGCCTCCACCTTGAATCAATCCTCAGCACTTTAATTCCATTCTGTCTCGCAGGTCTGGAAGGTTTGATTGAAAAAGGGAATCGAGGCAAATCCTGTTAATTTGCAAAGTGGCAAACGGGGTATGCATTATATATCAGTCACTCAGTTTGGACTTGGAATTGCCATTGTCTTGGGGGACGGGGAGGAAGTTACAATTTGATAGAGCAGAATTCCATCATGTTCTGCAAGAGTGAGGGTATTTTGCCAAAAAAACAAATCAAATCTCTTGTGAATTGTTATTCAGTTTCCTGATTAGTTTTGAAAAGCTATTGTTGCTTGGGGTGAACCTTTTGTCAGTAAATGAATTTTTTTTAAATATGCAGTAAGTTACTACTTAACAACGGCTCAGCTGTTTGTCTCAAAGTTCGCTTAAAGCAAAATTGCTCAATTTACAATGATAGGCACTTTACCAGATGCCAAATATGGTATCATGGGAGTATGCTTCCAATCATTGTTAGTTAGATTACACTTCCTACACTTTTTAAAAGCAGCCGTGTGGCTGTCTGATTTTGACTGGTCTATCAACAAACTTCTTCTTAAGGAGAGTCACTGTCAGAATTGTTTTTTGGAGAATTACTTCAGGGGAGAAAAGACCATCTAACTTGTATGCTTACGTACATGTACATGTGTACATTGTACACTGAAATAAAGGTTCTTAAAAAAAGCTTCTAGCTAATTGTTATTGTTTGAGCTTGTGAACTTCTTACTAACTCTGCATCCAGGTCCTAAATTTTAGGTGAGTGAATGTACACAGCGATCAGGAAATGTATGATCTACATGTAGAAATGTTCTTGTCTACACATGGATGTAATTTAGCAGTTAAAAAACTCTTTAGTGTTTTCATTCCTGTTATAAAAGGATAGGAGTAAGATGTCATACATTGCATACATTTAGATTTATATTTCTCAGAAATTGACGTCTCATTTTTCAATATAAATATTTCATGAAAAAAATCCCTGCTTTATTGCTTCTTAACCGAGTGGGAAAAAAAGAAGGGTGCACTGGGACGAAACCTTATACTTGAGCTCCTGAGATACCTGGCTATTTGTTGCCGTCCCTTGGTGCTGGATTTGGTTTGTAAGATTGAACATTGTTTAGCCCCCCTAACAGAATCAGATTTCTCGCCACAATTTCAGACTACTAAGTCTATGAATCTACAGTAGGCTGTACATTCTTGGACAAGGAAAACACCTACTGTTTGAAAAGGGGTGCAAATTAAACCTGGGCAAAGAATGCTTTTGCATTTTGTTTTTTTACGTTACAATCTCGGGTATTTTTCTTTTATATGTCGGTAGACTTTAGCAGTGATGGATGTAGCCCGTAGGCTCCCCTCAAGGGTTTTCTGCAATGGCAGCAAAGAGCATTAAAAACAGTAACCCCCTTAGGAATGAGAACATATGAAAATGGGAGCTGGAAACACAGCTTCATCAACAGTATTGGTGCAATGGTGTTTTGTGGGGTTTTATTTGCAAAGTAGTTTCATGAATTGACTATTGAGTTAAAGTATAACAACGAGAGTACAATCAAACCAAGTAGTTCTGGTATTGTGTTAAAAGGTTTTCTAGCCTTGCACAAAAATTGGCAATTGTCTGGAAATAACAATCAGCTTTCCTCAAAATGTTTAGTTAAGAAATTTAGGTTAAAATATATTATACATACATGTATGTGTAGTGGGTTGAACCATGAGAGACCTTACACAACCAACATTTCAAAGAATCAGGCATTTATTGTTATTCGACCATCTTGGTTCTATCCAAATCCATTTATTCAAATTGAAGCTTGGAGAAAAAATCCTGGCCCTCGAAGTGTTTCATGTCAATCTTGCTTTTTATCACAATGTGAGGACATGAGAAAGATGGTGGCAGAATGATCTTGTAAGTTCGTTAATGTTTGTACACCTGTGCTACGGTTCAAAATGTTAAGCCTATAAACAATTTTCAAATTCTTTATTCCATTTGTAATTTGTCGTCTATTCAGGGGTGTATTCCAGATCCGACCAAGCTGAGAGAATTTGGCAGTAGACCTCCACCAGGTAACAAATGTTTTTCAGACTTAAGTTGATTTTGTCCAATGCTGAACACTCCCATTCTAGACAGCAATTCTATTCCAAAACAAGAAGACAATGGCAACTGAGGCCATGACAACAGTGTCATTCTACATGTTATACACATTGTTTCGTCAAAACTAAACAGTTTTGTTTGCGTCAGGTAATGAAAGACTTCACTGCACAATGATCCGAACAGGAGACGACACCAACCCTAGCAGCTCCTGCTACACCTTGTTCCTGGAATATCTAGGCGGATTGGTCCCCCTACTTAAAGGTCGCAGGGTCAGTAAGCTCCGCCCTGAATTTGTCATCTATGACCCCAAGGTGGATCAGAAACAAGGTAAAATATAGAAAGTAAAACACACCACTCCACAATACACCACAGTATTTTTGTAACTATTTTCTGCGCTTAGTGTCAATGAAACCAAAGCAAAGTTAACAGTGATTAGTGCTTGCTTCAAGAAACATTTGAAGAGAGGTAATACATCAATAGTACAAAACATTTTAAAGAGTACAGTCATTCAAAATGTTTAATTTTCTAAAGTGCAATCGGTAAAAATTGATTAGAATAGGTTCTTAGAAATATTGTATAACAGTGTCATGTTTTATTTGGTTTGTTTAAAACAGTTTTTTCTCTAGCCTTTTTAAAACCCACATACTATGCCAAGCAAGGGAAGAGGACAAAAATATGCACAAGACATGCCAAATATAAAATGACGTTAATACTACTTCAACCATAAAATGCAGAGGTTTTTCAAACTAGTTTCTGGTAAAATAAGTTTTTTGTGTAGGGGTGATTCACAGTACAGTGTGTGCCCTTCACAGTTTGCCCAGGAGAGGCTGGTATCATGGAAATAAGGTGTTTAGCTTTTGGTTGCCGCATTGCATGATGTCCCAGAAAATTGGGTCAACTGTTGAGGGCGCACTTTGATGCGAATCTTACATATTGGACATTCCCTTCCCGAGACCTTTTTGTAAAACCCCTTTAAAAAAATTTTGTTTGCATTTTCTCGATGGGTTTAATGGATGATCAAGAGAGTCTCTTAAATTGAAGAAGCGTATCTATCTGAAATCTTTTTCCGATCTAGGCATAGGTGAAGAAGATGAGAGGTTGCCCTTGGGTACAACTATTTCATCTTCAAGTAGTAGCTCCAGTTCAGATGACAGTGAAGATGAAGCACTATCAAGAATGATGAGGAGGAACGGCACATCAGTGAAGGATGGGGGAGGGAGCGGAGGAGGAGGGGGAAGCCCTAGGCTGATACGGGATGGAAGTAATGGTACAGATTCACCCAGACGGAAAGAGCGCCAGTATGATAGCTTATTCTTGGAGAGTCTCCCTGAGGTAAGATGTGCAAGAATCAAAGTCTGAATCTGGTCAAATTTGTATTTTGTGTACAATCCATTTCCATGGGGTAAACTGGGCCCAACTTCATGGCTCTGTTTACCGCTGAGTTCTGCACTTGCGATCACCATTCTCCGCTTACTGTGCAAGCGTAGAATTTCTGCACTAGCTGTGTAAGCAAAGAATGCCTAGTAATGTGGAATACGCACGCACACAAGCAAAAATTATCTGCTAATGCGTGAATTAAGCTCGGTTCATACTTCCTGCAAATGCAAATGCAAAGCAAACATTGACGTCACAAATTCGCAACGAACAATTCCAGGCTTTACACTTGCAATTTTTTGCTTACTCTAAGCAGAGCCATGTAATTGGGCCCTGATCTGTAAGCTAGATATTTCACAATACGCCATACGATTCACTCTTCTTGGAAAATGATATCTTACACTTTCTGTCAAAACATTTTCGTGTTTTACTTCCTTGTAGCAAAATCGCCTTGTTGAGGTCACTTCCAATATATGGGGCACAAAGTTCAAGATTCATGGCCTGGCTCGCTTCCTGCCATCCAACCTCGGTCAGGTCAACTACAGGACTAGCCTCCTTCACCTGCAACCCCGGCAGATGACCATCGCACTTGTGGAGCTACGCCCTGATGCCAAGCCACGGAGGGATGATGATGCAGACTTTGATCCCAATGTATTCAGTGAGGATGAGGATGATCCTGGAGGTAAGAGGTCAAGCACATTCATAAAATCTTGAAAAAATTATTGGCATCAATTAGGGGCAGTGTTCGGCGTAAAAATACCCCAAGATTTTTTGTCTTGCTAATTTTGATGTTTATGTTTTTTTCAGAGCCACCTCCACAACCCCCCTTGAACAGAGCTGGTGGCCCCGCCCCAATTGCTCCAATGAAATCGACCAATCGTAGCTTCTCAAGTAGTGATCTTGATGTTGCTGACCAGGAACCCCCTCCACCTGCAATGGAAGTTCCGAGACAACGAGAAGTAACCAATGAGAATATTCCCCCTGCATCTAAGGTCCAACCCGATCGAGAACAGTTCATTAGGCAGGGGGCAGTACCAAAACGGCGGACTACAAATATACTTAAAAATTCATTGGAAGCATCCACAACAGTGGCGGGGAGAACAGGATCACTAGACGTCGTAGAGAATGCACACATTATAAATGGAACCACTGAAATTGTGGATGGAACCTTGCTTTCAAGCGACCCATGTGATTTTGAGGAACTGCAATCTGACATGCCACGCTGGGCAGACAGTGCAAGCCAGTTGATTCCAAGCAGTGTCTCGCAGCATCACCAGGCTGATGGTGTGACCAACCAAACAATGGACCACAAATCTCTGCTAATGGAAGTGCATGAGGGCTGCAGTGTCGGGACACCGTCCCGCAAGAAGCTTGACAGCTTACGACGTGGAAGCGAGAGGGGAGATTTATCAGTGCAATCACAACGGAGTCTGAGTCCGGCGTCGAAGGGCAATCGACCACGGTCTAGCTCCACTCCAAAGATTACAATGCAAACAGACAACAGGAACAGTAATAGTTTACAGAATGGTAGTGGGAGAGACAGTAGTCCATCAGGGGTGGGGAAGTCACCCCAGGAAAAACGCAAACGTCCCAAGTCTAAGACTCGCAGCAGGAGTGAAAGCTGTGCTGGGACATCATCCAGTGGTAGCAGGCAAACCACACAAAATCAAGACAGTGAGATTGTCCCCGAGCAAGAAAAGACTACAAAGAAGATGAAGGAGAGACGCACATCCCTCTGTGGAGGGGGAAGTCCGTCCAGAGCGCAACTGAAAATTCACGCCGACAGCTCAGAGAGTGAAGGTGCCGACAACAGCAGTGATGAGACACCAGCTAGCAGTTCCAAATCCCGTAAGGCTAAGCTAATGAGGCAGTATGCAGACTGCAAATCAAGGGTGTTTGTCATGCACAACAAAGCACCCCTCTGGAATGAGGGTACCCAAGTGTACCAATTGGACTTTGGTGGGAGGGTGACCCAAGAATCAGCTAAGAACTTCCAGGTGGAGTTAAATGGCAAACAGGTGAGCTTCTGTTCTTTGTTGGGAACATTCTAAATGTTTAGACTGCAAACTGTGGAACTGAAAATTTTATTTGGTAAAAGCAAAGCACTTGTATTGCAATCACGAGGTCTGAGGTTCTACTCTCCTAATGGGCAAGTTCTTTGTTCAGTTCAAACATTTATGCACAATTGTCTTACTTGTCCAGTTGGTAGATTTTAAAAATCTGATTTGAAATTTTTAAAAGTGCAAAATTCTATTTACCTTTCTGGATACCTTAACTTCAGTGAAACCTCTAGTGAGCATTCTCTTGATATCCATGGGCCAATCAAATTATGCAAGGTGACCGTTTTACATATCAAATTAGTTCCTTGTTTTTCCTGACTGCTTTCAGGTGATGCAGTTTGGTAGAATCGATGGCCACGCTTACACATTGGACTTCCAGTATCCGTTTGCGGCCCTTCAAGCGTTTGCAGTCGCACTGGCGAACGTTACACAACGCCTGAAGTGAACATGGAGCGCTGGATGAGGTCATCAATGGTAAAATTATTTCTAGGGCAACCAGCGATGCAGGAATTAATGCATACCCCCTGTCCACTCCCTTTGAAGCAAGCATGTTGTAAAAACTGGTCGTTCTACTTTACTTATTTGCAACTTAGCCAAGAATCCGCCGGCTTTTAACTTAAAAAGGGAAGTTACAATATTGCTGCATGTTTATTTCAGCCTCTTAACTTGGTAGTAAATAAATCTTTCAACTTGCCCATAACAATGTGCCCATAACAATGCTAACCTTGGTGAGGAAAACACCAATCTTTTACAATGGTTGCCAGAATGGCAAGCTGTACTAGAAATTTGCTTTTGATGTAGACAAAAGCATAGTTGGAAACATTGTTAAAAAACAACTATTAGAAACTTACGCATGATGCAAGAGTTAATTACCAATGGTGTACCTTCCCTTTTAATAACAAAAAGTGTAGCTTTAGCAAAAGCGCCAGCTTGTAAAGTTTTCACTGAATTATTCTCTGCATTGACTTTTTGGCCCTAAACATTGAAGCTAAAGTGTCACACACCTCTGACTTGAGAATGCTTGAATGTTTAGTTGATCAATGGTAAGAAATCAAAGACTTGAGTTAGTCGTTGAAGGGGTGAAGAAATATGCATAATTGGAATATTGCATAATTCAAAATGTTAGGTTGGTTTTTTTTACCTACGAACCACAAAAGGTTATGATAATTTATTGTTAAGACAAATTATGATCTACTTTTGTCAGGCGTTCATCATTTTGAATAATCTCTTCTTTTTTAAGGAGGGGGGTAAACTACAACAGTTATTGTTATGTAATAAGAATGCTCCTTCCTTGTCATTCATTCATATTTTGTAGGAGTAAGAATGGGATTTGGTGGGAAGGGGATAATATGTAATATATGTCAGTAGAACATCTGCTGCCGTTAAACACTTACTGCCATCATTTATAGTTCTTAACTACCTTGACCAAAATATGTTCTACCTGGGTTATATTTCTTTTTTTACTTACTTATTTAATAGACCAATTGCTGCATCATGGCTTGTAATGCTACATTGTAGTTGGGCATATCAGAAATCACAAAGGCAGCAGTGTATGATAATGCAAGTCAAACACTAAAGAGAAAAAGAGGATGGGTATATCAATGTACATTTTTTGATTAATTAAAACAAAATCAGAACTCATGTTTATCAAATTTTCTCGACACCAAAACAATATCATAGTTCTCAAAAACCTTATATGTTTAGTTTTGTACCTTTATCTTGATTCTCAAAGAGTATTATTGCATTAGCAAACAATTTTTCAAAACTTAAAATCTATATTACAAACCAACAGTATATCTATTATTACCTGAATCACAACTCAATTTTATAAAAAGAAATCTCTGAAGGGCAAAGTTAACAACAGAAAATTATTGATTATCCATGCAAGAAAAACATTTATGTAAAATCTTTTTTGAAGAAAATGTTTAGATATAAGTTGCACTGCACACAATTGTAGAAACAAGCCAAATATATCACTGTAACTCATATGAGATACAGGGTATTTTCAATGGAAAAGACTGTACCCCTTGCAATTCTGTTTGTGTTTATAAGACTTTAATATCAAATGATTTAATACAAATAAAGATTTGATACGAGTGAAAGGGTAAAATGAGAACATATGAAGTTAGACATATTTAGGCCCAAAACAAACCTTGGTTTGTGGTCTGAACATTTGATGCACCCTACCCGAGCGAGGACATTTCTTTTACATTATATTGCTTCGGAGAAAAGCACAACAGATTTTTGCAACTCAGCTTCTAAAACTCATAAATAAATTATATAACAACAAATAACTTAAGTTTATGGTGTTACAGTCACTGCATATAAGGCAAATTTTCCGCACTTTGACCAAATATAGAAGGTTTTTTTGCTGCTTAGTTTAAAGCATGTAGCGTCATACTTCGAGGCTCGTGTTTTACGCCAGAGAAAGGCTTCGAGCATTTGGAGGAATCCTGGCAAACGCACCTTTGACCTCGCATCCCATTGCGGTCTTGCAGACCAGTCAGACAGGGGACCAGTAGCAGTGACCATCTCTTTTATTAATAGACCTGTGCCTGCCCTTATTCTTGCGGATAAGGACAGCGGACCAGTCTATAAAGCATGTTGCTTGAAATTGATTACTTGGCAATGGGAGACTTTTTGGGACAGTAGGTGGCAGCAGACTTACCAGGTCAGTCCATTGTTCTCGGAAAGTGCGCATGCTCAAGACTACATAAACAATAGACCCTTCCAATGAAATATGTAAATTGCACATCGCACGTGTGCACTAACATTACTGGTTGGTATGGGGCTGATGGTGTCATAACGCATACACACTTGTGCATCTGCCTAGTGCACATCTTATGGCTTTTCCAACTAAAAGTGTCTATACGCTTGAGTGAATGTAGTTGGCATATTACATCGTATAGGTAAATGAAAGTTACCTGGTATGTTTGCTGCCATCTTTTATCCCAAAGTCTCCCATATGACCCCAAATTGAAGCCAAATGCAAGAGGATTTATACCCTGGTTGTAACAATTAGATTATCAACACAACTGTGGAGGGTAAATGAGTGCTTCCCAAGTCTGATTAGTTGTATACCGTCGTCGATTGTAAAACCTGAAAGTAAAGTAGTTACATGATTAATATTTCAGTATTGATTGAATGTAAACATTGACAGAAGAGTTGACTTGCTAAACATGTGCCAATAAGGTTTTTTGTTATTTGGATATACTCTATCCTGGTGTGAAGCCCGTTTTCCCTGTGGTACCAGATTGGAAACCTTTGGGTACCCAGTACCCAAATGGGAAACCTTTGGGTACCCAAATGGGAAAAGTTTGGGTAACAGTGACTTCCTCATGAAGAGAAAGAGAAGTTTGTCTGGGTTCTCCAAAAAAAAAGGCAATGCTCAAATTTTGAAGAGTTCTTTTCATGATGTTATCATTCTTCTGTTGCTAGGTCAAACTTTGGCAAAGGTCAACAGCATTTATTAACTATTAGCCTCTAGTCGGTGTGCTTTTTTGACTCAAAGAACAGTAGAGCCTGCATTTGTGTAATATGAATGGGTTAAAGGCTAAGAAACGACAGTAAGCTCATTGTAGGACTGTAGTCTTTATCAAAGAAATATACAACACACTTACTTAACTTCCATTTACTCGTATATACTCCAATTTATTTCCTCTGTCTTGAGTGGAGTTTTATTACTACTCCTTTTATTCCAAATAATCAACAGTAAAACTCCCTTTTACAACTTCTTTTTTAGTTTATTTTATGTTTTATCAGAACTCCTTGCCCCAAAAATTAACTGAAATTCAACAGCGACTGCATTTACGTTTAACTCTATATTTATTTAATCATTATGTAGAATAAAAAATTAGTTCCGTTTTGTTTTGAGATGAAAATTGTGCCAAAGGTTAAGATGCAGCGGGAAAAAGAAGAGGATTTCTCAGACATTTTTGTGTGACAGCAATTCCAGGCTAAGCAACTTATTACTTTTTTCTGAACCTCTTTGCAATTATGTGCATTCGTGGGTTTTTCGTTTAAGGTTTATTGCCTAAAAGCAGAAAGCTTTTATATCTGCTTGAAGTGTGTGAGGTGTATCTAAGGTTCCTTTTTTCAAGTAGGAAACTTTTTCTGACGAGATAGTAGTCCTCATCATTGAGGAAAAGTAGTTTTGCAAAAACACTTGTTAATTGGTTTTTTTTTTTTTTTATATCACCGTTCCTAATGGAGCAGTTTTTCTCACTTTAAGGATACTGAAGAAAAATGTTTGTTTTTGATTTGTGGTTTTCATTTAAGAAAGATTAAGGGTTACTAAAATATGGGTTGGGCATACAATACACAAAAGCGTTGGCATTAAAGCAGACTTCAGTTGACTAACTTACGTGTATAGGGCTACTGTTATTATTGCACATTGCTATAATCCATTATGGGCCTGCTGGTCTACTAATGGCTGAATGTAACTATGATCTTTGTTTTGTATGTTTTTATGTTTTTGTTTTAAACTATGCATGCATTTGGTCATATTTTACCAATAATGTCTTTAGCCTTCAAATAAGTATGATTGATGCTGGCATGAAGTGGCGTGGGTTTGCATGATTGGATGATTGATTTGAAGTGGTGTACAACTTGTAAAAGTCACTTACACAACCTGCCATTTGATTGGTTTATTTTACTATGTAGGGAAACCAGTTTGACCATTCCAGTTTGTTGTTAGAAGCTGTTTCCTGATACAATGAGTTTATGTAGTATCACCATTCTGCATTTCTACCTAGATCACTCTTAATAGTCTTGGGTTCCAGACATTTGAAATAATTTATTATAAGAAACTATGTGATAACTACAGTGATGCATCATAACATGTTCAAACAGGTTTTGACAAGAGACTACCAACCTGCCTTAATCACGACATCATGAACAAATTTAAAACAAAAATGATTAAATAGCTGGCAGTGGGGATTTTTTCTTAAGTTGTTGATCCTCTTTATTATGTAGTTTTACAAAAATACAATTTTTATCAGAATTATTTTAAATTTGGGAAAGAGAGATGTGGGAACCAGAAATGTTGGCAAGTTGCCAACAATCACTTCCATTATTAAAACCAAATTAAAACCACAGACTACAAGTTGAAAATGAAAACTTGCTGTGCTTAATTAATTACAGGTAATTTAAAACTTTTTAGAGGGAATCATTTTTTAAATCAGGCAACTTAATATAAAATACCCACAAATTTAAATGAAAATTACCTAGCATAAAATTTCTTCTCAATTTTTGGGAAGAGTTCAAGTGGACGCCTGGTTTATCAGACACAGTTTTTCTAACATAGAGAGACAAATTAACATGTAAATGTAATGATTGTTTTCTTAACTCTTGAAACAGGATGTGTGTGTTGTGTGCGAGAGTTGTCTGAAGTCCTGCCTCCACTACTTGTTATATCTATGTTTCCTCTATCTAGTATGGTATTCACAGTAATTAATATTGTAAAAGTAGTATTTAAAGAGTTGTAATAAATCAGATTACCCTAAATGGAAAAAAGGTAACATCTGATTTTGAGTTGATATCAAGTAATATATTGTAATTGTATGTTCAAAAGAGATTTTATATGTCAAGTATTGGGGTATTAAGAAACAAAACCTGTGTATTCACACAATGTTGATTGTGATAACAAACATTCTTATTATAATAAAACAAGATTTATTGTCTTGGAAACATTATTGTTGGTTCTTTTAATTAGAGTTGTTAAATTGAGCCCCCCCCCTCAAAAAACTGCTTCGCACAGTACCTGTTTTAAATTGAAGATACAGCTGGATTTTTTTTTCTTCATCTACACTATGGCGTAACCAGAGGGGGTTGGGGTGGGGGCAGGAGCCCTTGCCCCCCCCCCCCCATATGATATTGGGAAAAAATGCACAAATGAACGGTTCAATACATTAACTACCACCCCCCTCCCCCCATTATGTCTTTGGACCCACTTGCCCCTCCCAAAAATGCTTGATTCATCCTGAGATAAATGTAACTTTATGATTTGTGAATGAGTTATAAATGTAACTTACATGTTGTGTTTTATATTTGAAATCACACTTTGCTTAGCTTTTAAGACTGATTCACAATTTAAGATAAAACTTATCTCTTTGTGCAATCCAGCCATAGGTTATTGAAAATCTGTTTTGTTTCAGCCTAGGTTTTAGTCCTAGGTTCAATACCCACTCTGTTGTTTTTCCTTTTTATTATCTGTGTCCATTCTAAGGGTTTAAATTAACGTCAGATGCAAGTTTCTTAAGAAGAGTTGGTGGTCCAGTGGAAGGACTCAAGGACTCTTGACTCTGGGGTCCTGGGTTCAACTCCCACTCTGTACCTTTTTATTTTTCATTACCTGTGTCCATTCTAAGGGTTTTAATTAACGTCAGATGCAAGTTTCTTAAGAAGAGTTGGTGGTCCAGTGGAAGGACTCAAGGACTCTGGACTCTGGGGTCCTGGGTTCAACTCCCACTCTGTACCTTTTTATTTTTCATTACCTGTGTCCATTCTAAGGGTTTTAATTAACGTCAGATGCAAGTTTCTTAAGAAGAGTTGGTGGTCCAGTGGAAGGACTCAAGGACTCTGGACTCTGGGGTCCTGGGTTCAACTCCCACTCTGTACCTTTTTATTTTTCATTACCTGTGTCCATTCTAAGGGTTTTAATTAACGTCAGATGCAAGTTTCTTAAGAAGAGTTGGTGGTCCAGTGGAAGGACTCAAGGACTCTGGACTCTGGGGTCCTGGGTTCAACTCCCACTCTGTACCTTTTTATTTTTCATTACCTGTGTCCATTCTAAGGGTTTTAATTAACGTCAGATGCAAGTTTCTTAAGATGAGTTGGTGGTCCAATGGAAGGACTCAATGACTCTGGATGCTATGGTCCTGGGTTCAATTCCCACTGTGTGAAACTCTGGCCTTTTTTATAAAAAAAAAAGTTGAATTAAATACAATTTTTGCAAAAGGAGCTTGTTTCTAGTTTCTAGTTTCTAGTTTCTAGTTTCTAGTTTCTAGTTTCTAGTTTCTAGTTTCTTTTAAAGCTCGGACCTCAGGTTCGGCGGACACCACCAGGTCTTGAACCTGGATCAGTCGCTTCCTATCGCACAGTCTACCCAGTTGGGCAGTTGGGCAGTTGGGTCCCCCCCCGATAAAATGTGCTCGTTTCTAATATATAAAGAATAAATTTGTACTTAGAAATTTTTTCACACTTTGCATTATGTATACAACAGGCAAAGGAGTCTGTTGACTAGATATTGGGGGAAGTTTGGACTTAGAAAATTTCACTCACTCAGCTCAATAGTCACTAATGGGGTAAGATGACTGGACATTGGATAGGGTGGGGGTAGGGTCTGGGTAGTATAGTGGAAGTTTGTACTTAGTAAATTTCACTTGCTCAGCTCAATCTAAAAGGGAAGTTTGCACTTAGTAAGTTTCACTCACTCAGCTCAATAGTAACTAATGGGGTAAGATGACTGGACATTGGATAGGGTCGGGGTAGGGTCTGGGTAGTATCTTCTAAGTGGAAGTTTGTACTTAGTAAATTTCACTTGCTCAGCTCAATCTAAAAGGCAAGTTTGTACTTGGTAAATTTCACTTGCTCAGCTCAATCTAAAAGGCAAGTTTGTTCTTAGTAAATTGCACACACTCAGCTCAATAGTAACTAATGGGGTGAGATGACTGGATATAGGGTCTGGGTATTATAGTGGAAGTTTGTACTTGGTAAATTTTACTAGCTCAGCTCAATCTAAAAGGGAAGTTTGTACTTAGTAAATTTCACTCACTCAGCTGGTAATAGTAACTAATGGGGTGTGGTGACTGGCCACTGGTAGGTAGTGTCTTCTAAGGGGAAATTTGTACTTAGTAAAATTCACTCGCTCAGCTTAATAGTAACTAATGAAGTTTGATAACTGGACAGTGAAAACTTGAGTAAATTTCTGGACATGGACACAGGCAACTAAATTGGTTATGAGATTTTTGACAACAGGCATATGAAAAAAGAGATAGATGTTTATTTAGACTACTAAACATGTTTCCAAAAACACAATTTACAAGAAGTAATAAATAAAGCATTAGTATTTATTGTTTTAGATAAAGGGATAAATAAGCTGCAGAAAATGCAATTTTTAAAATGATTTCCCCATGTGAAAGGGAAAACACTCTCAGTTTTAAATTTGATACTTTTGTTCAATTACTTCAAGTTCAGTGATAACATTTTGTGAAAACTATGAGAAACAGGGATTTTGTACACTATTGTCTATAGGGCTTATTTTAACTGCGGCAATCGAAATAAGCAAATCTTTGAATGCTATTTCTTTAACTTTTAATTAATTTAGATGGAAATGTTTCTGGATTGGGGCTGCTATAATCTTTTTAACCAGTGAACTTTAGGACGGAAACTACCCTTTTTTATAACTACATGAACCTACCCTTCACTTTGTCCTTATCAAAATTACCGCAACCTTGTGGTTGTTATATAGTGAAAAGGGCTATGACATCATCAACAACTTTGCATACCGTTTAGATGTAATTATGTGTTTACATTCATGAATTTGTACACATTTATTTTTTTAATAAAGTATCTCTGGATATAAACTTGTACTTTGTGAGTCATCCAGAATGGTCAAGAATATAAAGGTAGTACAGTGGATAAAAATTGTCCTCACAATGATCAACCCAAATCAATACTTAAATAATTTTGTTTTACTAATTTCTTTATATTTTCCAGAACAGAATGATTTCTAAAGACTTTGTCCCCCCCCCAGCTTTTTTCTCCCTGTACTACTATGAAAATACTGACAGTTGTGGATGGCTATTTACTAATGTCCATCTTACCATGTCCTGGAAAACATTTAAGACATCCCTTGTATTAATGATTAATGTACATGTAGTTGATGCCAGATGAGCAGTTTTCTGAAAGACAAAAACAAAAGATTGGCATAAATAATAAATCATGAAAATCGTGCTCAAAAAGGTTTGCTCTGTCAAGAAACTGCAATCTGATCTTTTTTTTAAAATAAATGCAGACCAAATTGTAAAACGTTTGTGGTTTACAACAAAAACAAGCATGGACTGGACTGGTATTTTTGTTGACCCAACAGTTGATAGTGCACATATTAAGACATTGACAGTTCTCAAAATCCAAATACAGGGGTAGAAATAAACATCCGACATACCGTGGCTAAATTTAGCCTCTGGGTGAGCAAAAAAAGGACCGGCCCAGGGGCTGTACTCCTGGAACTAGGGGCTTTTCCTGAATTACGCAATACAGTATTGTTTTTAAAGACAACACAAATTATCTTTAACTCACTCTCCATCTCTGACTTTTTCCCTCTCTGTAGTTATTTAAGTTATAATTTTGACAAATAAGATCAATTGTTTTCAGTAAAATTTAAATACAAAAGAAACCATTTGCAGGGAACGCTCAATGTTTATTGTGCTGGTAAGGCAAAAAAAAAAGAAGAAGTTGTGTTTCCGGTTACCCGACCGACCCTAGTTTTACGCTGTGACCCTAAACTTTTTTTTAGCTTTAAAAAAAAATGGGGGAAATGGGGGAAAAAGGGAAAAAGAAAGAAAAAACAATAATTTTTTTTTTTTACCTGGACTAGAAAATCTCTGACTTTTACCAATTTAACATGTTTTAAGCAACATTGAAATAAAAACCAGAACATCAAGAAAAGTTTACAGATATCTCCGTGATTTGAATCTCATGATTTTGCGATGTCCTACGACTCGACTTTGAGCGAAAAATTACCACAATTCAATGCGCCGTGCGCACGTGTGTACACGGCGCTGTGTGGAGCGCATTCCACAGATTTGCGCAATCTGCAGATTTTTCCCCCAATCGGCCGCTTGAACTGCCAATCTAATGAGCGCAAACTGAAGATTGCGCACAATTTGCAAGGTCGGGCAGATTAACTGCCAAAATCTGCAGAGCGCAAATCTGCAGAGCGCAAACTGCAGTTTTCGTGCGATTTTGCCTAACTCGTTGTGCAAATCCATAGATTGCGCAGAACATATGAATGATCGTGGACGTATTGTCAATCCTATCAGAATAAAATTAGTCCGTCCGTTGATGAGACGATACGAACGTTATTTGAATAAAACCATCAATGAATTTCCACTCTATGACTGAGTGAAATACGGGGGAAATGGTTCAGGTAAGAATGGGATCAAGGTTTTTTTTTAAGCGCCGGAAGCATTGTAGAAATAGAGGGTCAAGGGGATTTTTATTGGGGACCAAGTGCCAATAGTGCCGAGGCGCCGGGTTATTTTGAAGCCTGCAAATAGGTTTGAAACTGCTTTATGATCTTTCATAAAATAAAAAAATTGTGTAAATTGTTTGTGTAAAACAAATTCCCAAATATCTTAAATGAGTCTACAGAGTAAGACTATTCGAAACCAACCAACAATTGATTAAATTTTTATAAATTGTGGCCTAAATCAAGAAAGTATTTCCATGCAAATAAATGGCCTCCCCAAGTAAACTTGTAAAACTTGAATATAATGAACACACACAGATTTGACTTTGAAAATGCAGGGTTAGCCCCTTGCCTTGTTTGAAGAAAATGAAATTGTTCTCAAACGGTGTAATTTTTTTATTTGTGCCAAATTCAAAAATTGTCAAAAATTCAAGAAATCAATTACCCATTGTCATTCAATAAAGTCCCCATAGGTTCAGGCCAAAATCATCTTTGTTTTTAAATTTTTACTTATTGATGCCTTTAATTGATTTCAAAAACATTGCCTCAAAAATGCGGTGTTTTCCCTCAAGTATGACTTGATACTAGGTGTATTTATGTGCCTTATATTTGCCAAATAAGTAAGGTTTGGTTTAGGAAGGGGCAGAATATGAATTATTTCTAAGGGTTACCTCTTCCAAATATTTAACTAAACCTAAAAATTCAGGCCATTTCAAAAGTAAACACAACTTACCTCTGGTTAAAGTTGTAGCTGGCTGATTTCTCTAAAGATGAACATTTTCATGATTTGTAAAATGAGGAGTTGGCTTCAGATGAGTGACCTACTGAAATAAAAGACCAAAGACCCAAACATTATGAAACTATTGCTCAACAATTCACTTGATATTATCTATGGTCAGACTGACGGTATATGTCAGAATTTGTATAGCTTACAAATATTAAGTAAATATGCAGAGACTTCCTATGATCTTTCTTTGTTTTGTCAAAATAAAAATTAAACTTATCTCAAACAAGTTTAACTGCCATTTGTGTTTATTTCATATTTTGTTCAATAACAGAACTAAAAATTAGTTGGAAATGCAAGACCATCACTGCAGTGGTTCATACAAAATGTGGCTCTAAATTTGTAATTCTATTTCTTCCAACCTCACTCCCCAATCGAAAAAAGTCACTTTTTAATCTTTACCCAAAACGACAGTAAATCTTAGTCCCAAGTGTTTCATTTTCCTGAATAAAAACACTAAAATATGCGAGCCTTAGAACGCTTAATATTTTTTTTTTGTTTTATCTTTACCCAAAAGAAAATGGGGTCATCGTTGCATTAATGTGTAAACTATTTAATTAAATCAATGAAAAGATTGATGAACATTTATTACACAGGAAATAAATGCTAAGGTTGCTACTTAACTTCCACTTTCAACCGGAAGACAATGTCAATTGAGGTCACACTCTGTGTGGCGTTTGTTTATTTTTTCGAAGACCTCTCCGATGATGTATAGATTGTAAAAATCCGATGCACGGTTCATAAGTTATTAATTTTTCAAATATATTAAACTTTTTAAAATTTAATTGAACACCTGATGACGTCATTATGACGTCAAGAAAGCGGTGTCTTCTACAAAATGGAGAGCTAACTATGTGCGAAGTTTGAAGGTTGTGTGATCTTTGGAAGTGTGTCTTTTGTTATCTGACAAAAATTATCACATTTGGATTAGACTAACAGCCCATACAGCCTTGGTCTATGCACAGCCTTATGCCAATGGACTTTGCCCTCCCCCCTGTGATCAGTAGAGCGGAACAGCCCACCACAGTGCTTTTGCACTATACAAGGTTGCACTATACACAGTTAAAACGCGGGTAATCACTCTCGTGGGCTTTAACGTTTGATTTCGACCGGAAGTTATGGTCAAATTGATATCATGTCTGTGCAAAAGTTTGAGAAGGCTAAAGGACCTACAATTCGGTGTTAAACTTTTAGTCTCTAATATAAGCAGTTTTTGAGATATGAATTTTTGATGTTATCAACTTCCGTTTTGAACCGGAAGTCAAGGTCAAATGGGGTCAAACTGTGTGTAGCAATTGTTAAGTATTGGACGACCTCTCTGATGATGTATAGATTGCGCTGTTGCACGTACACCTCAAAAATTCTTACTTCATTATATAGAATGGAGCAAAGATTCTGTTTAGATCATTGAGGATGAGTGTCACAAGGCTGGACAATCTCCTTGATATCCAGGATGGAGAGGTACACAAAGCTCCATGTGAATCTGCCAAACACCTGTAGATCATCTCACCCTGCAACCACAAGTAAACATTACAAATTGAAGGCAGTTTTACAAAATTGGAAACGTAATATTAGTTTTATCTGCTAAATCAAAGACATGTAAAACAAAAGAAAACTAAAATCTATATAAACAATATAGCAAATGTTTATTTAGCACATAACAGTTTCTTCTTTTTCCTCTCAGATTTCAAGCAAAGTTGGCTTTTGCTAAACTTTTCCAGGGCAGAGTGATTTCATTATAAATTTGCAAAACCTCGCTCCCTTCAGCAACATGCAACAGACGACATGGAGCATTAATCTTTTCACAAATTGCTTGGACCCCTCTTAATTCTACTAGAATTCTTCAGGTAACTTGACACTTTAACATTTCGTCACCGTTTTCACGAAGAGACAATTTTGGCCATTCAACAAACATTCTTGTTTGGAGAAAACCCTGTTTGAAGTTAAACTATTTTTGAAATCACTGTTTCGGACACTGTTTGTCATTGAAACGTTTAAATTTTTCCAAGCATGAAAGTGGAGATCTTAAATCGTGCAAATCTTTTGCTATTTTAATTACAGTTGGTTTTATTAATGAGTAATTAACTGTTTAACACAATTGTCTGTTCGTGAAACTGCAAAACGAGGTGAGTGTGCAGCACGTCGTGTGCGCGTTGTGTACAAGCCAATGCGTAAACGATGATTGTCTGTTCGTGAAAACGAATTTATCTAGGTCATACATTATTGTCCCTTCGTGAAAACGTAAAATGCAGAGTATTCGTTTTTGGCACCGTGCCAGCGCTATGTACTTCAACGTAACAAATGACAAATCTAAAATTGTCTGTTCGTGAAAACGAAAACCTTATAGTTTGGTCAAATTGTCCTTGTGCTAATTAGTGTAATTCAAAAAGTATATTGTTTTATCACTTGAAACTTGGGGAAAATGTTGATGTCAATAGTAACATTTAAAATGTGTAAAAACATCGGTTTGCCAAAATGTACACTTTTTGTCAGAATTGTCTCTTCGTGAAAACGGTGACGATTTGGACTCAACTTTTTCAAAATAAACTCCCGGCCCTGTCTCATGTTAAATGAATTGGTTGTGGAGTTGCTTCGTCAATCAAAAATCATATACGAAAGGGTTGAGAAGGTTTGGGGTTAATAAACTGAAGAATTTATTCCTAGAATTATACCTGTGCATACCAAGTGTCTTGATCATTCCATCTGCTGATCCTGTTCCTGTTGCATCTAGTTTTCTTGTATGTGGTTGAGGGATTCCAGCAAGTATTCTTGAGGGAGGGGGGGCACATGGTGTCTGTTAAATGAAAAGAAAAATACAAACAGGCTTGTTTAAACTTTATCAAATATATTTAAATGTGTGTCACTTTAAGGAGATGACACAAACTTATGCAATTCATTTATTCAAGTCTCTAGCCGCAGCACTTGCGAACAGACACCAACCCTCAGCAATCTGAGAACTCAGATTCACATGTTGTTGCTGTTTCTTTTTACTTTCCAAATCATATTACTTTGAAAGGAATCCTTTCTAAAAATAGAAATACTATCAACAGCTGCAGTACTTCTCACCAAGTAAGTTTTTGGGGTCATTAATTTGGAGAGCATTTACCAATCTATGACCGTACCTTTAAAAAACATATGAGAAAGTGAAGAAATATTTCCAATAATAAAAATATTAAACAAATACAGTCGTTTGACCAGTTCTGGATCGCTTTTTGAATTTATACTGTTTTTTGTTGCAATTGACACCTTTGAAAAAAAAATGATCAGTTTCCCTAAACATGTTATAAAACTCACCAAGTATCCCTGACCAAAAAAAGATTAATACTTTTCGAGAGGCTTCGAGAAAAGTATCGTCACCTGTTTGACCAGTCCGGGATCGGTTGACTCTATTCTGAATCAGTAGCGTGCCCTCTATTGCAAACCCATACTCCTATTCATAAAACTGTCTCTCAAGGATACAAACTTCAGAAGTGTGTTGGCATGGAGGTGGACTTCCTTTCTCCAGTGAATGTCATGTAAGTGTCTTCAACAGCAGTGCAAAAACACAGCGACAAAATTTCAGAACTGCAAAGAAAATGAAAAAGTGAAGCGCGCCTAAAAAGCAACAATGACCTGAATTTCTACTCTTACAGTCGCAAACCCCACTCCGAATTTCTTTTTCTCACAAAAAAACAACATCACTACAAGAATTTGTTGAAGTAATGTATCTTAAAAGCAATTTTTTTTATACTGTAGCCATGATTTCACCTCACTTAGGGCAGCACCATTTGACGCATGAGATGTTGAGTGATCCCGAACTGGTTAAGGGTACGATCCCCCCAAAAAGTTCATTTTGGTAATTTCACCTCTTACTTATAAAAAAAAGGACGACTGCTCAGCATTTACGTGAAATATTTTTGACACATTCTTAGCATTTTACACAAATGTTATTCACCCTGGCATTCAAATTTTAAAGGTGAGAAGTTCAACCTTTCAAAATAATGATCAATATCGCAGACAAACTTTAGAAAAGTTGCCATAATTTTTTTGTTGATGATGTTTGGCACCTCATTTTGGGTTTGTTGGTTTATTGGATGTTATTCTTCACACGATTGTTTGGTCATTGCAAAGTTACAGTGTCAGTGATCTCGAACTGGTCAACGATCCCGAACTGGTCAACGACTGTACATTAAACAAATATTCAATGATATACAGTGAAGTGTTGTGATCATCCAACTTTTACTGTTTATGAGCACGTTGATTTTATGGCCAAAACATACGCAGTAGCTGATCACTTCATTGCTGGGTAGATGTAAGGGAACCCAAAGGCAAATTTTGAGGTTTTTTGAAAATCTCAACCCGCCTATTCGTTTTCTCTGTAGTCTGTGATTGCGAGTCAAAACTCAAAAATGTTACCCCCATTTTAAACCACAAATACACAATCCATTACCTCACCTTATTAACTATAAGGTTCTTTATAATTCTGCAGTGAAGTATGTTGATAACTAGCATAAATAAAGAAGCATTTTCTGCAATTTTTCGGAAGTTAAAATGTGCACCAATCTTGCCCTTCACTCGAGTCTAATCACGTGTGACACTAGCCATTTAATTTCACGGACGACTGCTGCAAAACCTGAACATTTGACGTCACACTTCGAGGCTCGTATCCTTGCGGTAAAGACGGGGAACCTGTCTAAGGCAATATTAGCCCTAGACTGGTACGCTGTTCTTAGCCCGAACATCTGACGTCACACTTCGAGGCTCGTATTTTACGCTAGGACAGCGTACCAGTCTTAGGCAGTATGGGCTTTTCGCTCGTCCCCGCTGGGGCCGAGCGAATATTTCGCTCGGCCCCAGCGGCCTATCCAGGACCGCTGGGATGGGCTAATCAGCTTGCACAGATTCTTGTTCAGAAAGTACGTCATGCGTGCAGTGCTTGCAGTGTGAGTGTGATGCATGATGGGACTGAGCATGGGACTGAGCATTAACGTTAACTATACGTTTGCCCATCCCAGCGCCTTTGGTTTTAATGCACGGCGCTGGGGACGAGCGAAAGCGAATATGGGCTTGAAATCACCGAATGTCAACAGAGGGCGACATAACCTTTTGGGGTTTGTAGCTTGTAGAAAATAATCTACAGCAGCAAATTAGAGACGCCGCGCGTCATACAAACAGCACTTCATTTCTTTCGAAATAATGATATTAAAATGAAGTTCCAGTTATAAACTACCATAATCCCCTCTAAACAGTCAATTTCCAAACAAATGCTTCATCGGGAATGTGATTGATTCCCAAATAGAAGTTGTATAACGGAGTGACGAAACCGCCACCTGCGGGCAAATTTATATTTTGGTTGTTCTTAACTCTATGCGACCACAAACGGGAGCCTCGAACATTTTTTTCACTTTTTTTTAATTACTGAAAAATGTTTTAGCAATTCCGCTGAAAACTATCATGGAACCCTCAATAAACTCTTTTTGACATTCTAAATCACTTTTAACATTGTGCTCTAATTACGTCAGGCAATTTTGATTCTGCGGGAAACTCAGTCAACCTAATCATCTGGTAAAAGTATAAGCATCGTAGTGGTGCAGATCTCAATCCCTTATTTTTTTGCCTTGTTGCAGCTACATTCCTAGTCCAGTGACAGGTTGTAAATAAACAGCGGTTCCCACAGGTGCTGTCTACCACTGTTTTATGTCCATGTTTCAGACGACTGTTTGATGTACTGCTCATATTGTATGGCAGTTACTGTACAACAAGAAATCGTGTAGGCCCTACTGTACTTATAAGAAGTGGCAGTTACTGTTAAAAAAATCATGTGAACCAACCTATAAATTGCCTGAATGCTTCAATCCTTTCTAGGTGTGTCCAGGGGGACCTCCATTCATCTATATAGACCCTTAGAAAAGGGATTGTGTCATCCAAACAATGTTATATACGCTTATTAAGAAACTGCCTTCTGTGAGCTCCCCCTTTGCTGCATGAGGACATTCAAGGGGGGTGCTGCTCGCAGGGTTAAACATGATTCTATGGTAAACAAGATCATATCGAATGTCTCAAACTATTTTACTATTGACAGCTAATTGGAATAATGTAAATAAACAATAATTCTCAAATCATAACTTTTTCTTAGTCTACTATCATCCCAACAAATATTTCTGGTATATGGATTAAATAGTATTTTTGTAGCATTCTGTATAATTTCTTACAGTGTCAATCTTTCCTGTCTAGTTTCTGCTGGAGAATCAGTTCTAACAACTCGAATCTCTGTACAATAATGACTAAAACTAGTGGCCAGAATGCCCAAAGTCCCATTCTTCAATTTTGTCTTTTTTGCAGCTACTTGCTACAGCCCTTGAGCAAGTTGGAATGCGCACTAGTAAATCTGTGGTTGACCACTGAGCAAGCAGGGCGTACTCACTCTAACAACTCGTCTACGTACAAGTCTAGTCAACCATCAACACTTCCATTGCCTTCTCCCATTTCGCTATAGTGTCACTGGTTCCCTTCTGCCCTTTACATGGGTTAGCATGAAACAAGTCTACCGGGACCAGGGAAGAAACCATAGTCCTGAGGCTGGTTCCAAATGGCAAGACCACAGTAGTAAACCAATGGTTGACTAATCTGGGTTTGAGTCCAAAAAGTTTACCTCTTGTAAACCATGGTGCACACTCGAATTTGCTCCTTGCTTTTAAAGTCACTTGACTTGTACAAGGACATTCATTAAGCATTGAATTAGATCACTAGACATAAGACAACATCAGACAATAAGTCTTGGAAGAACAGACAGTGGTTTATTCATGGTTCTGGACTTACGTTAAATACATCATTGTGGACTTAAATTGCATACTGGGAGACTCAATACTGGAAAACATTCAATGAATAAGTTTGAATAAACTTTAAGTTAAAAATTAAACAAATTGAAACTGAAGACAACTTGGGGCTAAAAATCTTAACTACAGACACAGTAAGGCATTGAAAATGGGCTCCATTTACTCCACAAATATTTTCTTAAATTAATTAAATGAAATCATTTTGATTTGGGATCACTGCAAATGAATAATCTGCATCATAAAAATGACAGCGTTTGTTTATCTTTGATGTTTTGCCAAATCACCTCAAACAACAACATCTGTGTCAGGAATTCTTGAACAAGAAATCATCTTAATTTTAAAAAATAAACTATACCATCGGTTGTCCAATTGGTGAGAATTTCTTTGAATTTTGTGATCCTTTTTTGTTATGAAAACAATAAAGAACAGCAATTTTGTACGCCTTCATAAAAGAACAGCAAATTTGTACATGTTCATACAATAAAAGATTGTTTCCCCTTCCCCTGCCCATTCAAACATAAGGCAGTCACTTTGCTACTTTCAGAAACCACCTCCCTCATTTTTTTCTGAATATCACCACCTTGCTGTGAAGATTCCCATAAAGGAAATACTAACTGAAAAGTATTCACTTTGTGTCATTTATTAGCTTTTCCTTGACCTCTATGTATCAAGAACTCACAATTTGGTTGTGTAGATGATATCATTTTGCGTTTGTTTGAGCACTGCAATCTGTTCAATTTGCAGGCTGAGTAAATTTTGCTTCAATCATCAATTTTGAATATTTACCACCTCACTCAGTTCATCAGCTAGGGGAAACACTAAGCAAAACAGGCATCGGTGATTTATTTATTTAATGGTAAATAATTTGTCTAAAAATGAAAAATAAAGCAGAAGTGTTTTTATCTTTCTGAATATAATAAGGTCCTCTGGCAGTGCTATTTCAAATAACATAGACCACAAAAAGAGAGAAGATTTTCAACTACGAACAAGGCTTTTAATACAAAGCCTTGATGGTTTTGCAAAACAAATGAATTAAAATCAAAGCATTTTTAATATTTTCGTACATTAAATCTATTGATACCATTACTGCCTGATTTCCAACTACATTAGCTGTTAGTTTTCACCCTATTTTATGAACAAAAACAATTTACATATTATGCAGATACACAAATTGTCTCTACAAAAGGAATACACATATTGTATTATTTAGTTTATATGCTGAAGGAAAAATTTGGTCCTGATAAATATTAAATAGGTGTTTTGAATATTCATTATGTATTACATGTGATTGAAAGTATTCCCTGTTTCTGTACATTGTATTTGTCCTCAAAGCACCAAAAGAAAAAATATATTATAACACTGACTTTTAACTACAGACATAGTAACTAATGCATCAATACTTTTTGATTACATAAAAAAATACCAAATACAACATCATCTAACGATATGATGAATTTCCAAACTATTTCTTTAGTTTTAAAGTTAAAATTGTATTCATATAACTTTTAGCAAATTTGGCTTTAGTGCACACAAAGGACAACTATTCTGTGCAGTGTAAATCACTGAAAAGCACGAGGGGAATTGACAACCTCCTTTTACTATCAAATGTTTTGCAAATATTCATTGGTACCCTAGACTTTCCCAGCTATTTGTATCTCATAGCAAGACTCTGTCTCTCTCACTGCCATAAATAATACGTATACTTTTAAGAAGAAAAGTGAATTTTAATTTAAAAAACCATGCCAAATTTAAGTGGAATCCTCAGTGATGACTAAAAACAGTAAACAACTAATAACATTAACATAAATGTAAATCAGATATGTATCCCCTGCTGTTTACAGAGATCCCACACCGACAATGCTTATAATTTTTCAATTGTTGGAGGCGGTGCTAATCACACATTCTAAATAAAAGGAAAATACTTCATTTGTAAACCCAAATGGGGTAATTGTACCACAGTGCTTTGAAACAAATTTAGCTAACAAAATTGTATCTGTAATTTTAGACCCAGTAACTGGGGCGCTGTACTCCTTAAAAAAATTTTTGACTTCGTCTGTCGTACTAGTACGACAGACGAAGTTCAGACGAAGTCAAAATTAAAAAAAAAAAGGAGTACAGCGCCCCAATTACTGGGTCTACTGTAATTTATAATTTTGAAAAAGAATTAAAAGAAAAACGTCTGTATCCGAATAAAGCGCTTCATAATGTGTGATTTGAAATAAAATGTTCTTGTCATTTGTACCACTTTTTGATATTCTTAATTATACTGACGAATATCACAAACATTTTTGTCCAAAGCTAGAGGCGTTCGTTGGCAAATGATTGTTGCTATTATCACATACTTGTGAGCAGGCGAAGAATGTTCTGTCAAAATACCACCAGTCATGTGTCAAAAACTAAGCTCAAGACAAATGTCTTGAGCTTTTTGACACATGACTGGTGCAAGATATGTATAGAGTGACCTACATAGATCTTTAAAACTAAAATAAAAAGTAAGTAATATTTCATGCTTACTTACAATTCAACGATGACCACTAAAGATTATTCATTTCTCACGGGCGGCGCCATCTTTGTTAAATTATAACGGTATCCTCAGGTACTGCCCGCTACAGTTTTAATAAATTTTAATTCAGAAGTTTTAATTTATTTACGGTCTCCTTAAATACCGCCCCTGTACATTATGTATGTAAATGTTTTTTAACGGTCTCCTTGTATGCCGCCCTCTATCTATATAGCCTGAACATGACGTCACACTTCTTGGCTCGTGAACAGCGCCAGATGTAGACTGGTACGCTGTCCTTGATCCACAAGGATAAGGACAGGCACCGGTCTATGCATACCGGTCTATTAGTCAAAGAGATGGTCACTGCTACTGGTCCCCTGTCCAACTGGTCCCCTGTCCAACTGGTCCCCCTATCTGCAAGACCGCAATGGGATGCGAGGTCAAAGGTTCGTTTGTCAGGATTCCTCCAAACGCTCAAAAAACACGAGCCTCGAAGTGTGACGTCAGATGTTCGGGCTACGCCAGATACTCCTTTGACCTCACATCACATACATGTACATGTAGTACAACAACAAGCATTATGCACGTGCAGACGATCGAAAGTGGTAGGTGACAAACTACGTCACTTCTAGGTGGACCAATCATAACACAGATATGGAAAGTATATCGTATACCCTACTACCAGTTACCAAGGAAATCCTTGGGCCTATAAGACAAGGATAAAGACAGGGGACCAGTCTACCCTCTATTAACGGTCTCCTTAGATACCGCCCTCTACGGCAAGCCTTTTCGAAACGATGGACTACAATTCCGGCTCCGCCTCCATACCCACCAGTATGTGCATAGATACAGTGCGAGTAGCAGCCAAAGCCAAGCATTTCCTACGCATGTTCTTGTCTTGCTTGTCGTTTCGAAAACACTTTATTATAGAGGGCAGTATTTAAGGAGACCGTTAAAAAACGGCTATGGCTTCAGCTTAACTATAAGGTAACTGGTAGCCACGACCTGCTTGACCTATCAATGAGAATCACTATTAATTAGGTCAAAGGTGGTAGCGGCTACTGGTTACCCTTTAAGAGTAAACCTTTCTTCACCTTTAACGGCTTCGTGACGTCATAATAAGGGCAAAACCTTTTTGGCGGCAGCCATTTAAATCCTCGGTTACACGAACAAAACTTGAATAATTTAGGTCTTTTAGGGACCTTCTACAACCTACAGTACAACCTACAGTTTACTCAAAATGCCTGTTGGGATCAAGAACAATGTCTTTAAATTATATGAAGGAAGTCCTCATTATAAAATGTATTTTTTGTCGTGTTTTCCTTATTAGAATGGAAACGGAAAGTGGCAGAAAAACCAGATACTGCATCTATTTCGTGAAAATCAACTTTGAGCTTTATATGTTTATTTTCAGTATACTGATGCAGACATGATTAACAAATGTTTTTCTTAATTTTAGTGATGCTTTTTTTAAGACATGCAACTGAAGTTTATCCAAAAACGAGAAAAGTGCACAGCAAGACCTAGCTTGTACTTAAATAGTTGTGAGTTGTAGAGTGTTTTTACCCCAAGCAAGGAAATCAGCTGATCAGCTGAAAATATACTTTTGCCTGTTTTTCTAAAGAAATATCTAGTAAATTTGCTTTCATGCATCTGTCCCACTGCAACCAAGAAATGACTGATCCTCTGAATTATTGAATTGTGTCGTGGTGTGAAACCAAAGCCCTGCAGAGCCAAAACCTGAAGCCAAAGCCAGATTGTTGCTTTAAAAAGGGTTTTTAATTTTTATTTCACATGGAGTATTTGATCCAGGTATGTTTTGTCATTGTTGGTCCACTGGCTGATAACTCCAAAAGATTGGTTTCGAGTTGGTTTCTTGAGAACAAAGATGTTGACAATTACGAGATAATAAATCTATTTAAGATTTATATATCCCAAAAGTCGTAGTCATACTCATATGACTCATAACACTTGAAGATATCCTGAATCATATTTCCTTAACAATAACAGGATATTTATTATTGGTTATGGAAAAATTTTTATGAATGCTTTTCAAGAAGTAGATTTAAGAGGCTGTGTTATTATGACTGGTAGAATTTGAATTTGATCCTCTCGATGGTCGTAAGAGGCATGACCAAGATCTTTGATTATCTGAATCCAAAGAAAGTTTTTGCTCTGAGCTCAGGCTCTCTCAAGAAACAAACACACCCAATGCTACCTGATCCAAACGCAATGTAATCTGATCTCACAAACAAAAATGAGTCTAAGATTCTGAAAGGTTTCTATGTCATTCTAATAATATAATTGGAAAGCAATTCTTTTTTGTAGACAATAGAGTGTTGCTGTTTGCTTTTCTTTTACATTTGGGCCTCTAGCGCTAGTCAAGGGAAAGGTTAATTTTAATCCTCTATTTAAAATTACAATAACACATCATTCATTTCTAAGCATTAAATGTGGGGTTTATTACATTTTTAAAAAGCAATTTTTATAAATTCTTTTTTGTGAAGACAGCAAAATATCAAAAAATATTAAAGTAAATAACATTTTTTCTTTTTAGTAGTGCAAACAAAAGTACATAACTCACAAATTCAAACATTAGTTAAATGTTAACTACTCAGTAAGATCTAAAGATTGATTTAATTTATAACAAAAAGATGGCTATTGTTCATCAACTGATTCATCATTTCTTTTCAAAGACAACTTGAAGACTCATTTATTGTGAGATCAGATGGTTTGTGACATTGAAACTAAAATCTACTTGGCTTGTGATACTTCCCTTTCCATAATGTGGTCTAAATCCACTGGATTATTAATGAGGAACATCCTGAATTTCATTAAAAGTAATTCCAAATAAAACCAGCTCTACTTTGAAAGAAATTAAACACAACTTCACACAAACTTTCAAGAATGTTTCTGTTAGAAAAATTGTCGAGTAGCAAACCTTGAGGGAAGCAGACTGGGTACATGCACAAAAAGTTTTGAGAGAACAAAGAAAAATGGACTTGAATCTGCAACCTTCGTTTTCCGGCTCCAGTAAATTTTTCTTTGTACACCCACATAAATTTTGATATTCAAAATGTTGTTGGCCGCAGCACAGCTGGTAAAGTAACCCCAAAATGATATTTTTATCCCTAATGAAATTATCACATCATTTAAATTGTTTTGTCGTACGGCTGACAATTAAAGGATTTGAACTGACCACCAGGCCCGCTTGCTGGTCTAGTGGTCTGATTCGGACACAGCCTTAGTCTGGGGGAAATCTAGGCTAGGCCGCACAGAGTATTTTGATGGGGTAATGGGTGGAAATTTTGAAATCCGGGCAGGCCCGCCCAGCGCCACCCTCCGTGGCTACAACACTGCACTTACACAGTTGTGGCGAGTACATTAAAATGATTGAGACAAGCAATTTTTAACATAAAAACCCAGACCTGTCTCCCTTTTCAGGCCTAATAATTCATTGAGGTGACTGAGGCAATTACCTGAATGCCCCTTAAAATAATCTAGTAATAATTTACATTTCCCTCATTTGTAGTGCTCTTTAATAAAGCACAGACAACATTGGTGTTTGCCAAAGACCAGTATCCGCACTTTATGTGATCAAACATATTCATGAAATAACACACAAAGTTTAAACTCAAGAGGACATCAGAGTCACAAGAAAATAGTGAGAAAAAATATCTCAAATGTTTTCACTGTTTCCAAACATTGAACTTTTGACTCAAAACTAAATCATCTCATTTCTCAAAAACTATGGCATTTCAAGCAAAGTATTTCAAGGGAAGTTTTTCACCATGTGCAAATCTGTAATCGTTCATATTGTCAATCTTACCAATGTTGTGCACACCATTTAAGGAAAAACTGCCTTGCCTTTGGTATTGAAGAACGAAGTATCATACCTGCATTAACCTTTAACCTGCATGAACCATTTTCTTTATTTTGTTTGATCTTTATCTCTGATGAAGGTCTTGTTACATCAACAACTGAGGCTACCCTCTTCATTTAATTTGGCTAACATTCTGAATCCATATGAATAAACATTCACACTTACGGGTAAGCAAGGAAGAACAAATTCAGAGGTGAGTTGCTTAGGAACAGTTTCCATAGTGACCAAACGGCTGCTCCAATGACGCTCACAGTGATGACAAGTTTGATGGATTTGATCAAATAATATAGGACTGAGAAGACAGTGGCGTCTTTGTAGACCTGCATGAATAAAAACAAGTGCATTTTTTAAGAGGATGAATGTATTAAGGTTGCCAATATTTGACAGTTGGCCACTGAGGTGGTCTACAGCTTTTTAAATTTCCACAAGTTGGTTGCATCATAGTTTTTTTTACTTAAGAAAGGGAATGTATTGTACTCTTCCAGAGGTTACACACCTATCTATCTATCAATACCCCCATGTTCAGACACCCCTAACATATTTTCCTAACCCTAGCATGTAGATCATGAGGGGTTGTTGGAACATAGAAGTGTCGGAAACTAGAGCTGTCACCCTTCCAGAAACCAATGATGTTTATGTATCATACAACTGTACCTGTAAATGACATTTTGTCAGGGCTCAAGGTAAGGTACGGCATTGGTTTGGGGGAAGCTAACCACATCGATTATAATCTTATAGCTTCTGATACTTATCAGAACAAAAAACATTGTGACAGTTTGGTCACAAAATTCTTTCTTTTCATGTTGAGTAAAAGGCCTGCTATTGACCCAATTCACCTAACATCTTCACCACAATCTTGGTTGCGCCATTTTGGCAGTCAATGTCCTTGTGTGTTATACAGTGCAGTGCGCATTTTAGGCGATGTTGCGTTTACCATAACTTTTTTATGTACAATTTGACCTCAATATGGTGAGCAAGTAGCCACACATGTAACATTGGTAAAAGGGGTCCATTGGACTAGGATTAATGATCATAGCATAAATTGTTAAATATAAGATGAATAGTGCAAATCAAAAATTACAAACTTTGGTGAGTACATGTAAAAAAAGAAATAATTATAATGGGTGTGTTGCTAGAGCTGCCCAGCGAAGATAAAAAATAAATCTCATGTAGATCGTTCTCTTTGGGCTAATGCACAGGATATTATTATTACAACAACTGTATGGCTAAACAAAGAGTACAATTCATCATTGAGTAGTAGCGTAGTGTACAAAAGGCAATCGTAGAAATGAACAAGAATGACAAAAAAAGACATTAATATTTGGCCTTTTGGTCACTGACATTGACTATTTGACTATTGACAGTTAATTGGAATAATGTAAATAAACAATTGTTCTCAAATCATAACTTTGTCTTAGTCTACTATCAATCCCAAATCAGTACTAACAACTCAAATCTCTGTACAGTGACTAAAACTAGAGGCCAGAATGCCCAAAGTCCCATTCTTCAATTTTGTCTTTTTTGCAGCTACTTGCTATAGCCCTTGAGCAAGTTCGAATGCACACATTTAGTAAATCTGTGGTTGACCACTGAGCAAGCAGGGCGCACTCTAACAACTCGTCTACGTACAATTCTAGTCAACCATCAACACTTCCATTGCCTTCTCCCATTTCGCTATAGTGTCACTGGTTCCCTTCTGCCCTTTACATGGGTTAGCATGAAACAAGTCTACCGGCACCAGGGACGAAACCATGGTCCTGAGGCTGGTTCAAAATGGCAAGACCACAGTAGTTAACCAATGGTTGACTAATCTGGGTTTGAGTCCCAAAAGTTTACCTCTAGTTAAAAATAGTGCACACTCGAATTTGCTCCTTGCTTTTAAAGTCACTTGACTTGTACAAGGACATTCATTAAGCATTGAATTAGATCACTAGACATAAGACGACATCAGACAATAAGTCTTGGAAGAACAGACAGTGGTTTATTCATGGTTCTGGACTTACGTTAAATACATCATTGTGGACGTAGTTAAATTGCATACTGGGAGACTCAATACTGGAAAACATTCAATGAATAAGTTTGAATAAACTTTAAGTTAAAAACTAAACAAATTTAAACTGAAGGCAACTTGGGGCTAAAAATCTTACCTACAGACACAGTAAGGCATTGAAAAGGGCTACATTTATTCCACAAATATTTTCCTAAATTAATAAAAATGAAATCATTTTGATTTGGAAACACAAATGAACAATCTGCATCATAAAAATGACAGCGTTTGTTTATCTTTGATGTTTTGCCAAATCACCTCAAACAACAACATCTGTGTCAGGAATTCTTGAACAAGAAATCATCTTAAGTTTAAAAAATAAACTATACCATCGGTTGTCCAATTGGTGAGAATTTCTTTGTATTTTGTGATCCTTTTTTGTTATGAAAACAATAAAGAACAGCAATTTTGTACACCTTCATAAAAGAACAGCAAATTTGTACATGTTCATACAATAAAAGATTGTTTCCCCTTCCCCTGCCAATTCAAACATAAGGCAGTCACTTTGCTACTTTCAGAGACCACCTCCCTCATTTTTAAAAAATATTACCACCATACTGTGAAGATTTGCCATAAAGGCAATACTAACTGAAAAGTATTCATTTTGTGTCATTTATTAGCTTTTTCCTTGACCTCTATGCATCGAGAACTCACAATTTGGTTGTGTAGATGATATCGTTTTGCATTTGTTTGAGCACTGCAATCTGTTCAATTTGCAGGCTGAGTAAATTTTGCTTCAATCATCAATTTGAATGTTTACCACCTCACTCAGTTCATCAGCTAGGGGAAACACTGAGCAAAACAGGCATCAGTGATATGTATATTTAATTGTCAATAATTTGTCTAAAATAAAGTAAATTTTAGCATTTTATCTTTCTGAATATATAAGGTCCTCTGGCAGTGCTATTTCAAGTAACATTAGACCACAAAAAAGAGAGAAGATTTTTCAACGATGAACAAGGCTTGTAATATCAAAGCCTTGATGGTTTTGCAATAACAAATGAATTAATCAAAGCTTTTTAAATATTTTGGTACATTCAATCTATTGATACCGTTACTGCCTGATTTCCAACTACATTAACTGTTAGTTTTCACCCTATTTTATGAACAAAAACAGTTTACATATTATGTAGATACACAAGTTGTCTCTACAAAAGGAATACACATTAGTTTATATGCTGAAGGAAAAATTTCACTGTATAATTTGGTCCTGATGAATATTAAATAGGTGTATTGAATATTCATTATGTATAACATGTGAAAGTATTCCCTGTTTCAGTAATTTGTATTTGTCCTCAAAGCACCAAAAGAAAAAAATATAATAAAACACTGACTTTTAACTACAGACATAGTAACTAATGCATCAAATGCTTTTTGATTACATAAAGAAATACCAAATACAACATACGTTTGAGGAAACAGAAACTCAGTAAAAAAGGTAGTGAGATTCCAAACTATTTCTTTAGTTTTTAAGGCACAGTACACGTTTGGTAATGACTCTGAAAATTAATGCCAATAAAAAACTTACTTGGTAAGAAGTACAGCAGCATTGGGTAGTAAAATGAATTTTGAGAAACTTTTAACTTCAAAGTACTACGGTTATTGAAAGTATATCACTTTTTATTCCCCAAAATTTGAATCTGAGAGGCGTTTCTCTCAGACTGCGTATTCCTACGGGGAATATTCTTCCTGCGTGGAAATATTCACTCCTGTTTTTCGGTGATATCTCAAAAACAGGACCACATTTTGAAGTGAAATTTTCACAGGTTAGTTTTATTGTATGTACCTACATTTATATAGGATTAACACAATCAGTAGGCCAGGGTTCTACCCACATGGGTCGATGCCGGACAACCCGTCCGTCACTCAGGATTCTCCAACCACCACTGGCAGATTTTTCTCTGTTTCCGACCACACATTTTCCAAATTTTTAAATTACACTTGCAATTTCCTTTCAAAGGTTTTCAGCGAAATGTAAAATTGGGTAATTACCAGTAAAAAATGGTATCAGAAGCCATTAATTTTGAGTACTTCTTTGATTTGAGTCTATTTATATGATCTACCGTGTAACTGATCCATCTCGCAATGGTTTCCAGGGAAAAATTGTTCCACCATTAAAGAAATCCTGGGCAGAACCCTGGTAGGCTCCAATTACCAAACGTGTACTGTGCCTTTAAAGTTAAAATTGTATTCATATAACTTTTAGCAAATTTGGCTTTAGTGCACACAAAGGACAACTATTCTGTGCAGTGTAAATCACTGAAAAGCACGAGGGGAATTGACAACCTCCTTTTACTATCAAATGTTTTGCAAATATTCATTGGTACCCTAGACTTTCCCAGCTATTTGTATCTCATAGCAAGACTCTGTCTCTCTCACTGCCATAAATAATACGTATACTTTTAAGAAGAAAGGTGAATTGTAATTTTCAAAAACATGCCAAATTTAAGTGGAATCCTCAGTGATGACTAAAAACAGTAAACAACTAATAACATTAACATAAATGTAAATTCAGATATGTATCCCCTGTTGTTTACGGAGATCCCACACCGACAATGCTTATAATTTTTCAATTGTTGGAGGCAGTGCTAATCACACATTCTAAATAAAAGGAAAATACTTCATTTGTAAACCCAAATGGGGTAATTGTACCACAGTGCTTTGAAACAAATTTAGCTAACAAAGAGAATTAAAAGAAAAACGTCTGTATCCGAATAATGCGCTCCATAATGTGAGATTTGAAATAAATTGTTCTTGTCATTTGTACACACTTTTTGATATTCTTAATTATACTGACGAATATCACAAACATTTTTGTCCAAAGCTAGAGGCGTTCGTTGGCAAATGATTGTTGCTATTATCACATACTTGTGAGCAGGCGAATGTTCTGTCAAAATACCACCAGTCATGTGTCAAAAACTAAGCTCAAGACAACAAATGTATTGAGCTTTTTGACACATGACTGGTGCCAGATATGTATAGAGTGACCTACATAGATCTTTAAAACTAAAATAAAAAGTAAGTAATTTCATGCTTACTTACAATTCAACGATGACCACTAAAGATTATTCATTTCTCACGGGCGGCGCCATCTTTGTTAAAATATAACGGTTTCCTCAAGTACTGCATGCCCGCTACAGTTTTAATAAGTTTTAATTCAGAAGTTTTAATTTATTTACGGTCTCCTTAAATACCGCCCCCTGTACATTATGTATGTAAATGTTTTTTAACGGCCTCCTTGTATGCCGCCCTCTATCAATATAGCCTGAACATGACGTCACACTTCTTGGCTCGTACGTGAACAACGCCAGATGCACCTTTGACCTCACATCACATCACATTATGCACGTGCAGCAGACGATCTAAAGTGGTAAGTGACAAACTACGTCACTTCAGGGTGGACCAATCATAACAAGCACAAGTGCAGACGATCGAAAGTGGTAGGTGACAAACTACGTCACTTCGGGGTGGACCAATCATAACACAGATATGGAAAGTATACCGTATACCCATTGATCTACAGTAGATCAATGCGTATACCCTACCACCAGTTACCAAGGAAATCCTTGGGCCTATAAGACGAGGATAAAGACAGGGGACCAGTCTACCCTCTATTAACGGTCTCCTTACATACCGCCCTCTACCGCAAGCCTTTTCGAAACGAAGGACTACAATTCCGGCTCCGCCTCCAATCCTGTATCAGTATGTGCATAGTATGTGCGAGCAGCAGCCAAAGCCAAGCATTTCCTACGCATGTTCTTGTCTTGCTTGTCGTTTCGAAAATACTTTATTATAGAGGGCGGTATATAAAGAGACCGTTAATAACATAAACAAGGAAGGGCTATATAGAGGGCAGTATTTAAGGAGACCATTAAAAAACGGCTATGGCTTCAGCTTTAACTATAAGGTAACTGGTAGCCACGACCTGCTTGACCTATCAATGAGAATCACTACTAATGAGGTCAAAGGTGGTAGCGGCTACTGGTTACCCTTTAAGAGTAAACCTTTCTTCACCTTTAATGGCTTCGTGACGTCATAATTAGGGCAAAACTTTTTTGGCGGCAGCCATTTAAATCCTCGGTTACGCGAACAAAACTTGAATAATTTAGGTCTTTTAGTGACCTTCTACAACCTACAGTTTACTCAAAATGCCTGTTGGGATCAAGAACACTGTCTTTAAATTATTTGAAGGAAGTCCTCATTATAAAATGTATTTTTTGTCGTGTTTTCCTTATTAGAATGGAAACGTAAAGTGGCAGAAAAACCAGATACTGCATCTATTTCGTGAAAATCAACTTTGAGCTTTATATGTTTATTTTCAGTATATACTGATGCAAACATGATTAACAAATGTTTTTCTTAATTTTAGTGATGCTTTTTTTGAAGCATGCAACTGAAGTTTATCCTAAATGAGAAAAGTGCCAGGCACAGCAAGACCTAGTATTTGATCCAGGTACGTTTTGTCATTGTTGGTCCACTGGCTGATAACTCCAAAAGATTGGTTTCGAGTTGGTTTCTTGAGAACAAAGATGTTGACAATTACGAGATAATAAATCTAATTTAAGATTTATATATCCCAAAAGTCGTAGTCATACTCATATGACTCATAACACTTGAAGATATCCTGAATCATCTTTCCTTAACAGTAACAGGATATTTATTATTGGTTATTGGAAAATTTTATAAATGCTTTTCAAGAAGTAGATTTAAGAGGCTGTGTTATGATGACTGGTTGCAAGAACCAGAATTTGAATTTGATCCTCTCGATGGTCGTAAGAGGCGTGACCAAGATCTTTGATTATCTGAATCCAAAGAAAGTTTTTGCTCTGAGTGAGCTCAGGCTCTCTTAAGAAACAAACACACCCAATGCTACCTGATCCAAACACAATGTAATCTGATCTCACAAATAAAAATGAGTCTAAGATTCTGAAAGGTTTCTATGTCATTCTAATAATATAATTGGAAAGCAATTTTTTTGTCGCAATAGAGTGTTGCTGTTTGCTTTGCTTTTACATTTTGGCCTTTAGCGCTAGTCAAGGGAAAGGTGAATTTTAATCCTCTATTTAAAATAACAATAACACATCATTCATTTCTAAGCATTAAATGTGGGGTTTATTACATTTTTAAAAAGCAATTTTTATAAATTCTTTTTTGTGAAGACAGCAAAATATCAAAAAATATGAATGTAAATAACATTTTTCTTTTTAGTAGTGCAAACAAAAGTACATAACTCACAAATTAAAACATTAGTTAAATGTTAACTACTCAGTAAGATCTAAAGATTGATTTAATTTATAACAAAAAGATGGCTATTGTTCATCAACTGATTCATCATTTCTTTTCAAAGACAACTTGAAGACTCATTTATTGTGAGATCAGATGGTTTGTGACATTGAAACTAAAATCTACTTGGCTTGTGATACTTCCCTTTCCATGATGTGGTCTGCATGACTCCAGATGAAGTCATCTTCGGTAATAGAAAGATCCCTACAAAAGAGAAGCGGCTACTCCTAGGTCTAGTTCCTCAGTATGAACAGAATGTGGTACAATGTATTTACAATAGAGACATGCTTGAAGCTTATTCAACATCTTGCTCTTTGACGTGGTAAGCCTGGCCCAGGATAAAACGATCTCTCAGAAGCCTGAAGAGAACGTAGTAGTTACAGAAGAGGGGGAGAGACAGGGAGATTACGTGATTCCAGTGGGAGTGCATTGCAAGAAGGTACAACTGGAACAAGATGACAACCACCTGAAGGCTGAGAAGTCCATTCAAGACTCTCAAGGGCTGGTGGAAAATAAACTGAAAAAGAGCCAACAAAAATAAGAGCTAATGAAACTTTTGTCATAGAAAGTTTACGTAAAACTCATTGCCAACATCAAAATTGTAATAAGAAGTTAGATAAGTGTCTCTCTCATTCCCAATGCACTCTTAGCTCTAGTTGAAACGATGCACCAGTCACAAAGGGCATGCATGGTATCAATCTTTTTCTTAAAGTCATATTCCAAATTCCAGTGACCCTTATGCTAGTTCTGCAGGAAGAGCTCTTTAAAAAATTATAATAAATAAAACATGGGCCTTTCAAAACCAAACATACTTTCCCTATGACGAGGAGTAATAACTTACATAGAATCTACCATAGGATCCCTCCGATGGTAGAGCCACATTCTGTTGTCCCATTGCTTTGTATAGACCCTTGTTGTATCGCACTAAGACACCCTGTGGCCACACTGTAGAATCGGACCATCTAAGGACATGAAAAACATTCAACCAGTGTCTAAATAAATTATTTTCTATTAATGCAAACTGGGAATAATTTTGCTCAGTCGGAGTAGATTATACAATCTCCACTATTTTCATTCTAAAAGAACAAGGAATTAATAATCTTTTCGGATAGTGAAGTGCATATCTTGAGTTGTGATGTTTGTCACGCTACCTGTATATGAGCAACTTTGTCAACAACGGAAATGCTCTACTTTATCATTAACAAACGCTGAATTCTTATTGAGCTCAACCAAAAGAGGTGCTATTTTGGCAAACTTTTGAAAGCAAGAAAAAATTAATTAAAATTACTTACAAGGGAACAGGAAACCTATAAATAGTGGAGGTATAAATGGAAGGGTGGTGTGACATAGATACATAGTGTTATCCAGAGAGTAGCTTGAATTTGGAAATGAAAGAACATTTAGTCCGAATGTTGTTGAATCAATCTGTCATAAAAGCCAATAGAGCTATCATAGTGTGGTGGTGTGGCTATCTTTGTCTTGTTCCTAGTCTACACAGTGTCACATTGGCAATGAACAATTTAAGGCTGTGTCCCAAATAGCGGCTGCGACTGTGGCTTGGTCGTTATGTAAACATGCATTTATACATAGGTAGCCCATAGCAAGATCCTTAGCAACGGTCTGGGACACAGATTATTTCTCATTTATAGGGGGCCAGACTCACAAGTGCTGGGGAGTATTGCTGTAGCCGTGATCCACTTTCTGCCATTTGCAAAGATGGAGGGAGCATCGATGGAGAGTGTCGCAGTAATACGCTGGCAAGAAATGAGAGCTGAACATGATGAAGGAATTGATCCAGACGGAGGCAATCATCAGACATGCCCACCACAGATCTAGATTCATGGACGGCTGAGGAAGGAAGAAGAGAGACCGAAAGAGATGTGGAATTATTAAATTTTGCATCAACAAAGATGAGAATGCTCAACCTTAAATGGTTTAAACCCACTGGATTACTAATGAGGAACATCCTGAATTTCATTAAAAATACTTCCAAATAAAACCAGCTCTACTTTGAAAGAAATTAAACACAACTTCACACAAACTTTTAAGAATGTTTCTGTTAGAAAAATTGTCGAGTAACAAACCTTGAGGGAAGCTGACTGGGTACATGCACAAAATAGTTTTGAGTGAACAAAGAAAAATGGACTTGAATCTGCAACCTTCGTATTCCGGCTCCAGTAAATTTTTCTTTGTTCACCCACATAAATTTTGTTATTCAAAATGTTGTTGGCCGCAGCACAGCTGGTAAGGGTAACCCCAAAATGATTTTTTTATCCCTAATGAAATTATCACATCATTTAAATTGTTTTGTCATACGGCTGACAATTAAAGGATTTGAACTGACCACCAGGCCCGCTTGCTGGTCTAGTGGTTAAGACATCCGCTCTAGAATATTGGGGTTGTGGGTTTTAATTCACTTGAATAGCCCTTAAATTGTTTTCTAATTAACGGATTTGGAAAACGCAGCGCATAGAGTATACAGTGCTTATCATACACAGGGTTAAACCAAAACTTTATTGATGCATATTGGTGAAACTATTAAAGGAACATTACAGAATTGGTTTTTGCTAACAAAACAGTTGCTGGCAGTGTAAGCACTTTATGTAATCCACCATATACATAAACTGACAAACCTGTGGAAGTTTGAGATCGATCGGCCATCTGGGTCACGAGAAAAAACGATTACACATTTGCATGAAATCATATAGGTTCAACAAACGAATAAAACGCTCACTGAGCAATAAACTCCAATCGGAAAATAAGTTTATTCATTTCTCATCAAATATGGCTTTTCAGACAGAAATATTTCAAGGGATGTTTTCTACTATCATCATCATTAGACCGTGTAAGTTTTATGTAATTCTGTAATGTTCCTTTAAGCTTTAAGCAGACGTTTTGCCTGTTAGTAATTGATTCCATATGCATTTGCAACCAACCATGCTTAGCATAGGACTATGTATTAACAGAGTTTAATTATACAGGTCTTTATAAGAATTAACATGTCAAACAAATGTTGGTTGGATCAGTCAGGAGTTGAGAATATTGTGGGGCGGGGGGTTTATGGGTACAAACTATTGAGAGGAGTGTTCTCTAGTTTTATGACAATTAACCTGGGAATTAAAATGAAGCAATCTGATAAGCCTTCCTAGTTAACAACTTACCTGCAGAAAACATATAGGAACGAATCCTACATAGAAGGCACACACCATTGAATTGAAAAGCACATTCTTCATCCTAGCATTGAAGTCACACTTCAAGATATCTGCCTCCTTCCGGACCTCCACAGCAATATGAGTACACTTATGCTGGATTGGCTCACAGGGAGACAGACTTGGCATTGGGGAGAGGGACTTCTCAGGCGGGGCGGAGTGGTTTGTGGATGCCTCCCCTTTCTGAAGAAGTTTGTTGATGGTTGTGGCGAAAACGGATTTATTAAGGTCAAAGGTCAAGCCATACAGGAGGAAGTAGGAAACCAACCTAGAGATCAAACAAATAATTTTGAAAAGTATTTTCGTCTTTAATATTTTGAACAAAGAGGAACATTAAATATCAACCAAATTTCACAATGCTGCTTACTACATGATTTTGTGCTTACGGCTCCTTGTAAAGTGTGTGCATCTATGGGCTGTAAGCGCAGAATTCTGTGGTGGGCAGAGCCATAAAATGTCTATCAGTTCAGTCAGCCTGTACTTAGAGCTGGCTATTTAATCATAACCAGATCTGCCACAGTAGACAATACTTTGATTTAGGCCATATCAGAATTGGCGGCTACAGCTTCGGCTATGACTGTTGCTTAGGGTATTGCCAAGGATGTCCTATACTTCAACGCATGATAACGCGGAATACTAGCCTTAGACGTAGCTGTAGGCGCTGATTCGGACACAGCCTTACTCTGGGGAAATCTGGGCTAGGCCGCACAGAGTATTTTGCTTGGGGTAATGGGTGGAAATTTTGAAATCCGGGCAGGCACGCCCAGCGCCACCCTCCATGGCTACAACACTGCACTTACACAGTTGTGGCGAGTACATTAAAATGATCGAGACAAGCAATTTTTAACATAAAAACCCAGACCTGTCTCCCTTTTCAGGCCTAATAATTCATTGAGGTGACTGAGGCAATTGCCTCGATGCCCCTGGTCATTGCCTTCGTGCCCCTTAAAATAATCTAGTAATAATTTACATTTCCCTCATTTGTAGTGCTCTTTCATAAAGCACACAGACAACATTGGTTGTTTGCCAAAGACCAGTATCCGCACTTTATGTGATCAAACATATTCATGAAATAACACACAAAGTTTAAGCTCAAGAGGACATCAGAGTCACAAGAAAATAGTGAGAAAAAATATCTCAAATGTTTTAACTGTTTCCAAACATTGAATTTTTGATTCAAAACTAAATCATCTCATTTCTCAAAAACTATGGCATTTCAAGCAAAGTATTTCAAGGGAAGTTTTTCATCATGTGCAAATCTGTAATCGTTCATATTGTCAATCTTACCAATGTTGTGCACACCATTTAAGGAAAAACTGCCTTGCCTTTGGTATTGAAGAACGAAGTATCATACCTGCATTAAGCTTTAACCTGCATGAACCATTTTCTTTATTTTGTTTGATCTTTATCTCTGATGAAGGTCTTGTTACATCAACAGCTGAGGCTACCTCTTCATTTAATTTGGCTAACATTCTGAATCCATATGTATAAACATTCATACTTACGGGTAAGCAAGGAAGAACAAATTCAGAGGTGAGTTGCTTAGGAACAGTTTCCATAGTGACCCAACGGCTGCTCCAATGACGCTCACAGCGATGACAAGTTTGATGGATTTGATCAGATAATATAGGACTGAGAAGACAGTGGCGTCTTTGTAGACCTGCATGAATAAAAACAAGTGCATTTTTTAAAAGGGGGGAAGGTATTAAGGTTGCCAATATTTGACAGTTGGCCACTGAGGTGGTCTACAGCTTTTGTCATAATTTCAAATATGATTCAAGATTGTTAAACTGAAAGCTTGTTTTCTTTTTGACAATAAACATAATAATACATGTAGTATCAATGGACTACAGATAAACTTCCATCCAAGAGTTTTCTTGAAAGTGTGATCGCCTACATGTAAACTGAATTAAATTTCCACAAGTTGGTTGCATCATAGTTTTTTTTACTTAAGAAAGGGAATGTATTGTACTCTTCCAGAGGTTACACACCAATCTATCTATCAATACCCCCATGTTCAGACACCCCTAACGTATTTTCCTAACCCTAGCATGTAGATCATGAGGGGTTGTTGGAACATAGAAGTGTCGGAAACTAGAGCTGTCACCCTTCCAGAAACCAATGATGTTTATGTATCATACAACTGTACCTGTAAATGACATTTTGTCAGGGCTCAAGGTAAGGTACGGCATTGGTTTGGGGGAAGCTAACCACATCGATTATAATCTTATAGCTTCTGATACTTATCAGAACAAAAAACATTGTGACAGTTTGGTCACAAAATTCTTTCTTTTCATGTTGAGTAAAAGGCTTGCTATTGACCCAATTCACCTATCATCTTCACCACAATCTTGGTTGCGCCATTTTGGCAGTCAATGTCCTTGTGTGTTATACAGTGCAGTACGCATTTTAGGCGATGTTGCGTTTACCATAACTTTTTTATGTACAATTTGACCTCAATATGGTGAGCAAGTAGCCACACATGTAACATTGGTAAAAGGGGTCCATTGGACTAGGATTAATGATCATAGCATAAATTGTTAAATATAAGATGAATAGTGCAAATTAAAAATTACAAACTTTGGTGAGTACACGTAAAAAAAGAAATAATTATACTGGGTGTGTTGCTAGAGCTGCCCGGCGAAGATAAAAAATAAATCTCATGTAGATCGTTCTCTTTGGCCTTTAGGATGCATAGGATATTATTATTACAACTGTATGGCTAAACAAAGAGTACAATTCATCATTGAGTAGTAGCGTAGTGTACAAAAGGCAATCGTAGAAATGAACGAGATGGAAAAAAAGACATTAATATATTGGCCTTTTGGTCACTGACATTGACTATTTGACTATTGACAGTTAATTGGAATAATGTAAATAAACAATTGTCTCAAATCATAACTTTGTCTTAGTCTACTATCATCCCAACAAATATTTCTGGTATATGGATTAAATAGTATTTTTGTAGCATTCTGTATAACTTACAGTGTCAATCTTTCCTGTCAAGTTTCTGCTGGAGAATCAGTACAAACAGCTCGAATCTCTGTACAATATGACTAAAACTAGTGGCCAGAATGCCCAAAGTCCCATTCTTCAATTTTGTCTTTTTTGCAGCTACTTGCTATATAGCCCTTGAGCAAGTTGGAATGCACACATTTAGTAAATCTGTGGTTGACCACTGAGCAAGCAGGGCGCACTCTAACAACTGGTCTACGTACAAGTCTAGTCAACCATCAACACTTCCATTGCCTTCTCCCATTTCGCTATAGTGTCACTGGTTCCCTTCTGCCCTTTACATGGGTTAGCATGAAACAAGTCTACCGGCACCAGGGAAGAAACCATGGTCCTGAGGCTGGTTCCAAATGGCAAGACCACAGTAGTAAACCAATGGTTGACTAATCTGGGTTTGAGTCCCAAAAGTTTACCTCTAGTTAATCATGGTACACCTCGAATTTGCTCCTTGCTTTTAAAGTCACTTGACTTGTACAAGGACATTCATTAAGCATTGAATTGGATCACTAGACATAAGACAACATCAGACAATAAGTCTTGGAAGAACAGACAGTGGTTTATTCATGGTTCTGGACTTACGTTAAATACATCATCGTGGACTTAAATTGCATACTGGGAGACTCAATACTGGAAAACATGAAATGAATAAGTTTGAATAAATTTAAAGTTAAAAACTAAACAAATTTAAACTGAAGGCAACTTGGGGCTAAAAATCTTACCTACAGACACAGTAAGGCATTGAAAAGGGCTACATTTATTCCACAAATACTTTCCTAAATTAATAAAATGAAATCATTTTGATTTGGAAACACAAATGAATAATCTGCATCATAAAAATGACAGCGTTGTTACTTTGAATTTGTTTATCTTTGATGTTTTGCCAAATCACCTCAAACAACAACATCTGTGTCAGGAATTCTTGAACAAGAAATCATCTTAAGTTTAAAAAATAAACTATACCATCGGTTGTCCAATTGGTGAGAATTTCTTTGAATTTTGTGATCCTTTTTTGTTATGAAAACAATAAAGAACAGCAATTTTGTACACCTTCATAAAAGAACAGCAAATTTGTACATGTTCATACAATAAAAGATTGTTTCCCCTTCCCCTGCCAATTCAAACATAAGGCAGTCACTTTGCTACTTTCAGAGACCACCTCCCTCATTTTTTTGTTTACAATATTACCACCATACTGTGAAGATTTGCCATAAAGTAAATACTAAGTGAAAAGTATTCATTTTGTGTCATTTATTAGCTTTTTCCTTGACCTCTATGCATCGAGAACTCACAATTTGGTTGTGTAGATGATATCATTTTGCGTTTGTTTGAGCTCTGCAATCTGTTCAATTTGCAGGCTGCGTAAATTTTGCTTCAATCATCAATTTGAATATTTACCACCTCACTCAGTTCATCAGCTAGGGGAAACACTGAGCAAAACAGGCATCAGTGATGTATATTTAATTGTCAATAATTTGTCTTAAATAAAGTAAATTTAGCATTTTATCTTTCTGATTATATAAGGTCCTCTGGCAGTGCTATTTCAAGTAACATTGGACCAAAAAAAAAGAGAAAAGATTTTTCAACGATGAACAAGGCTTGTAATATCAAAGCCTTGATGGTTTTGCAATAACAAATGAATTAATCAAAGCTAGCTTTTTAAATATTTTGGTACATTCAATCTATTGATACCATTATTGCCTGATTTCCAACTACATTAACTGTTAGTTTTCACCCTATTTTATGAACAAAAACAATTTACATATTATGCAGATACACAAGTTGTCTCTACAAAAGGAATACACATTAGTTTATATGCTAAAGGAAAAATTTCACTGTATAATTTGGTCCTGATGAATATTAAATAGGTGTATTGAATATTCATTATGTATAACATGTGATTGAAAGTATTCCCTGTTTCTGTACATTGTATTTGTCCTCAAAGCACCAAAAGAAAAAATATAATAAAACACTGACTTTTAACCACAGACATAGTAACTACTGCATCAAATGCTTTTTCATTACATAAACAAATACCAAATACAACATACGTTTGAGGATACAGAAACTCAGTAAAAAAGGTAGTGAATTTCCAAACTATTTCTTTAGTTTTTAAGGCACAGTACACGTTTGGTAATGATTCTGAAAATTAATGCCAATAAAAAACTTACTTGGTAAGAAGTACAGCAGCATTGGGTAGTGAAATGAATTTTTTTGAGAAACTTTTAACTTCAAAGTACTACGGTTATTGAAAATATATCGCTTTTTATTCCCAAAAATTTGAATCTGAGAAGCGTTTCTCTCAGACTGTGTATTCCTATGGGGAATATTCTTCCTGCGTGGAAATATTCACTCCGGTTTTTCGGTGATATCTCAAAAACAGGACCACATTTTGAAGTGAAATTTTCACAGGTTAGTTTTTTTTGTATGTACCTACATTTATATAGGATTAACACAGTCAGTAGGCCAGGGTTCTACCTGAGGGTTGAATCTGAGAAGCGTTTCTCTCAGACTGTGTATTCCTATGGGGAATATTCTTCCTGCGTGGAAATATTCACTCCGGTTTTTCGGTGATATCTCAAAAACAGGACCACATTTTGAAGTGAAATTTTCACAGGTTAGTTTTATTGTATGTACCTACATTTATATAGGATTAACACAATCAGTAGGCCAGGGTTCTACCCACAGTGGTCGGTGCCGGACAACCCGTCCGGCACTCAGGATTCCCCAACCACCACTGGCAGATTTTTCTCTGTTTTCGACCACCAAACATTATCCAAATTTTTAAATTACACTTGCAATTTCCTTCAAAGGTTTTCAGCGAAATGTAAAATTGGGTATTTACCAGTAAAAATGGTATCCGAAGCCATTAATTTTGAGTACTTCTTTGATTTGAGTCTATTTATATGAAACTACCGTGTAACTGATCCATCTCGCAATGGTTTCCAGGGAAAAATTGTTCCACCATTAAAGAAATCCTGGGCAGAACCCTGGTAGGCTCCAATTACCAAACGTGTACTGTGCCTTTAAAGTTAAAATTGTATTCATATAACTTTTAGCAAATTTGGCTTTAGTGCACACAAAGGACAACTATTCTGTGCAGTGTAAATCACTGAAAAGCACGAGGGGAATTGACAACCTCCTTTTACTATCAAATGTTTTGCAAATATTCATTGGTACCCTAGACTTTCCCAGCTATTTGTATCTCATAGCAAGACTCTGTCTCTCTCACTGCCATAAATAATACGTATACTTTTAAGAAGAAAGGTGAATTGTAATTTTCAAAAACATGCCAAATTTAAGTGGAATCCTCAGTGATGACTAAAAACAGTAAACAACTAATAACATTAACATAAATGTAAATTCAGATATGTATCCCCTGTTGTTTACGGAGATCCCACACCGACAATGCTTATAATTTTTCAATTGTTGAAGGCAGTGCTAACCACACATTCTAAATAAAAGGAAAATACTTCATTTGTAAACCCAAATGGGGTAACTGTACCACAGTGACAGTGCTTTGAAACAAATTTAGCTAACAAAATTGTATCTGTAATTTATAATTTTGAAAAAGAATTAAAAGAAAAACGTCTGTATCCGAATAATGCGCTTCATAATGTGAGATTTGAAATAAAATGTTCTTGTCATTTGTACCACTTTTTGATATTCTTAATTATACTGACGAATATCACAAACATTTTGTCCAAAACTAGAGGCGTTCGTTGGCAAATGATTGTTGCTATTATTAATTAACATACTTGTGAGCAGGCGAATGTTCTGTCAAAATACCACCAGTCATGTGTCAAAAACTAAGCTCAAGACAACAAATGTCTTGAGCTTTTTGACACATGACTGGTGGTATGATATGTATAGTGTCCTACATAGATCTTTAAAACTAAAAAGTAAGTAATATTTCAGGCTTACTTACAATTCAACGATGACCACTAAAGATTATTAATTTCTCACGGGCGGCGCCATCTTTGTTAAAATATAACGGTATCCTCAAGTACTGCATGCCCGCTCTACAGTTTTAATTCAGAAGTTTTAATTTATTTACGGTCTCCTTAATTACCGCCCCCTGTACATTGTGTATGTAAATGTTTTTTAACGGTCTCCTTGTATGCCGCCCTCTATCAATATAGCCTGAACATGACGTCACACTTCTCGCGCCAGATGCACCTTTGACCTCATAACACATCACATTGTACAAGCATTATGCACGTGCAGCAGACGATCTAAAGTGGTAAGTGACAAACTACGTCACTTCAGGGTGGACCAATCATAACACAGATATGGAAAGTATACCGTATACGTGCAGACGATCGAAAGTGGTTAGTGACAAACTACGTCACTTCGGGTGATTGCATAACAAGCATTATGCACACGTGCAGACGATCGAAAGTGGTAGGTGACAAACTACGTCACTTCGGGGGTGGACCAATCTTGTTATGATTATGCACACGTGCAGACGATCGAAAGTGGTAGGTGACAAACTACGTCACTTCGGGGTGGACCAATCATAACACAGATATGGAAAGTATACCGTATACCCTACTACCAGTTACCAAGGAAATCCTTGGGATTATAAGACAAGGATAAAGACAGGGGACCAGTCTACCATCTATTAACGGTCTCCTTACATACCGCCCTCTACCGTAAACCTTTTCGAAACGAAGGACTACAATTCCGGCTCCGCCTCCAATCCCACCAGTATGTGCATAGATACAGTGCGAGTAGCATCCAAAGCCAAGCATTTCCTACGCCTTGTCTTGCTTGTCGTTTCGAAAATACTTTATTATAGAGGGCGGTATATAAAGAGACCGTTAATAATAAACAAGGAAGGGATATACTAGAGGGCAGTATTTAAGGAGACCGTTAAAAAACGGCTATGCCTTCAGCTTTAACTATAAGGTAACTGGTAGCCACGACCTGCTTGACCTATCAATGAGAATCACTACTAATTAGGTCAAAGGTGGTAGCGGCTACTGGTTACCCTTTAAGAGTAAACCTTTCTTCACCTTTAATGGCTTCGTGACGTCATAATTAGGGCAAAACTTTTTTGGCGGCAGCCATTTAAATCCTCGGTTACACGAACAAAACTTGAATAATTTAGGTCTTTTAGGGACCTTCTACAACCTGCAGTTTACTCAAAATGCCTGTTGGGATCAAGAATATTGTCTTTAAATTATATGAAGGAAGTCCTCATTATAAAATGTATTTTTGGTCGTGTTTTCCTTATTAGAATGGAAACGGAAACTGGCAGAAAAACCATGATACTGCATCTATTTCGTGAAAATCAACTTTGAGCTTTATATGTTTATTTTCAGTATACTGATGCAGACATGATTAACAAATGTTTTTCTTAATTTTAGTGATGCTTTTTTTGAAGCATGCAACTGAAGTTTATCCAAAATGAGAAAAGTGCCAGGCACAGCAAGACCTTGTACTTAAATAGGTTGCGAGTTGTGGTTGTAGAGTGTTTTTACCCCAGGCCCAAGCAAGGAAATCAGCTGATCAGCTGAAAATATACTTGCCTGTTTTTCTAAAGAAATATTTAGTAAATTTGCTATCATGCATCTGTCCCACTCCAACCAAGAAATGACTGATCCTCTCTCTGTATTGAATTGTGTCGTGGTGTGAAGCCAAAGCCCTGCAGAGCCAAAACCTGAAGCCAAAGCCAATTGTTGCTAAAAGGTTTTTAATTTTTATTTCACACTGAGTATTTGATCCAGTTACGTTTGGTCATTGTTGGTCCACTGGCTGATAACTCCAAAAGATTGGTTTCGAGTTGGTTTCTTGAGAACAAAGATGTTGACAATTACGAGATAATAAATCAATTTAAAGGAACACGTTGCCTTCGGGTTGGGCGCTTTTGGGCTATAACAAGCGTTTGATGTATAATGAGCACGGTCGGAAAGATGTTTAAAAAGTAGAATATAATGATCCACACAAATAGAAATGCTTCGCTTTTGATAAACAAAAAGCTCCGCCATTTATGGGAGTCAAGATTTTGACTCCCATAAATGGCGGACAAATTCTATTAGTCTTATTTCCAGTCGCAGCTGTTGAACTACGACTGAGCAATTATTTTATTAAAAATGTTACGATTACCATCTGTTTATTGTATTCCAATAAATATCCAGTTAATAAATGAATGAAAAAAAGAAAGAAAAAACATATGTTAAATAATTAAGTAGCAAGTCCCCACGTCTCGGTCCGTCCAGGCGTCCAGGGACGTACCAGCAGCAGCAAAACCCTGTGGCCATACCACCCATAGCCCTCCCCCTGCATGCTGCAGAACAGTAGACGACGCGAAGACAAGGTTCTCGTACAATGTATGATTTTAGCGGGGCCAACCTAGTAACACCGATGCTTTGTTTGGTGTAAGAAGGTCTGGTACCCGTTACTGTTATTGCATCGACGATCGTATTGACGGCTTGAAAAACGTATACATTTCGCGGGACATGTCTCGGGGGTCAGAGGTCAATGTGTTTTTTTTTAATTACCATTCACTAATTATAACACATTAAAGGTGTTTTATTGCAAGAACAACTCTTAATAAGTATAAGGAACACCTCCAAACAGTAAAATTTCATGAGATTTGAAGGCAACGTGTTCCTTTAAGATTTATATATCCCAAAAGTCGTAGTCATACTCATATGACTCATAACACTTGAAGATATCCTGAATCATCTTTCCTTAACAATAACAGGATATTTATTATTGGTTATGGGAAAAATGTTATGAATGCTTTTCAAGAAGTAGATTTAAGAGGCTGTGTTATGATGACTTGTTGCGAGAACCAGAATTTGAATTTGATCCTCTCGATGGTCGTAAGAGGCGTGACCAAGATCTTTGATTATCTGAATCCAAAGAAAGATTAGCTCTGAGCTCAGGCTCTCTCAAGAAACAAGCACACCCAATGCTACCTGATCCAAACACAATGTAATCTGATCTCACAATTAAAAATGAGTCTAAGATTCTGAAAGGTTTCTATGTCATTCTAATAATATAATTGGAAAGCAATTTTTTTTTTTGACAATAGAGTGTTGCTGTTTGCTTTGCTTTCACATTTGGGCCTCTAGCGCTAGTCAAGGGAAAGGTGAATTTTAATCCTCTATTTAAAATAACAATAACACATCATTCATTTCTAAGCATTAAATGTGGGGTTTATTACATTTTTAAAAAGCAATTTTTATAAATTCTTTTTTGTGAAGACAGCAAAATATCAAAAAATATGAATGTAAATAACATTTTTCTTTTTAGTAGTGCAAACAAAAGTACATAACTCACAAATTCAAACATTAGTTAAATGTTAACTACTCAGTAAGATCTAAAGATTGATTTAATTTATAACAAAAAGATGGCTATTGTTCATCAACTGATTCATCATTTCTTTTCAAAGACAACTTGAAGACTCATTTATCGTGAGATCAGATGAAACAGGTGACACTGAAACTAAAATCTACTTGGCTTGTGATACTTCCCTTTCCATGATGTGGTCTGCATGACTCCAGATGAAGTCATCTTCGGTAATAGAAAGATCCCTACAAAAGAGAAGCGGCTACTCCTAGGTCTAGTTCCTCAGTATGAACAGAATGTGGTACAATGTATTTACAATAGAGACATGCTTGAAGCTTATTCAACATCTTGCTCTTTGACGTGGTAAGCCTGGCCCAGGATAAAACGATCTCTCAGAAGCCTGAAGAGAACGTAGTAGTTACAGAAGAGGAGGAGAGACAGGGAGATTACGTGATTCCAGTGGGAGTGCATTGCAAGAAGGTACAACTGGAACAAGATGACAACCACCTGAAGGCTTAGAAGTCCATTCAAGACTCTCAAGGGCTGGTGGAACATAAACTGAAAAAGAGCCAACAAAAATAAGAGATAATGAAACTTTTGTCATAGAAAGTTTACGTAAAACTCATTGCCAACATTATATATGGTCAAGGGGGTAAAGCTCTATTTAAATCAAAATTGTAATAAGAAGTTAGATAAGTGTCTCTCTCATTCCCAATGTACTCTTAGCTCTAGTTGAAACGATGCACCAGTCACAAAGGGCATGCATGGTATCAATCTTTTTATTAAAGTCACATTCCAAATTCCAGTGACCCTTATGATAGTTCTGCAGGAAGAGCTCTTTAAAAAATTATAATAAATAAAATATGGGCCTTTCAAAACCAAACATACTTTCCCTATGACGAGGAGTAATAACTTACATAGAATCTACCATAGGATCCCTCCGATGGTAGAGCCACATTCTGTTGTCCCATTGCTTTGTATAGACCCTTGTTGTATCGCACTAAGACACCCTGTGGCCACACTGTAGAATCGGACCATCTAAGGACATGAAAAACATTCAACCAGTGTCTAAATAAATTATTGTCTATTAATGCAAACTGGGAATAATTTTGCTCAGTCAGAGTAGATTATACATTCTCAACTATTTGCATTCTAAAGGAACAAGGAATGAATAATCTTTTCTGATAGTGATGTGCATATCTTGAGTTGTGATGTTCGTCACGCTACCTGTATATGAGCAACTTTGTCAACAACGGAAATGCTCTACTTTATCATTCACAAGCTGTATTCTTATTAAGCTCAACCAAAAGAGGTGCTATTTTGGCAAACTTTTGAAAGAGCAAGAAATAATTAATTAAAATTACTTACAAGGGCACAGGAAACCTATAAATAGTGGAGGTATAAATGGAAGGGTGGTGTGACATAGATACATAGTGTTATCCAGAGAGTAGCTTGAATTTGGAAATGAAAGAACATTTAGTCCGAATGTTGTTGAATCAATCTGTCCATAAAAGCCAATAGAGCTATCATGGTGTGAGGTGTGGCTATCTTTGTCTTGTTCCTAGTCTACACAGTGTCACATTGGCAATGAACAATTTAAGGCTGTGTCCCAAACAGCGGCTGCGGCTGTGGCTTGGTCGTTATGTAAACATGCATTTAAACATAGGTAGCCCATAGCAACATCCTTAGCAACGGTCTGGGACACGGATTATTTCTCATATATAGGGGGCCAGACTAATATCCCTTCCAGCCTCGGTTTGAATACAATATTTTGAATAGCAGAAAAACAAGATGATGTCGACATCAAAAATGTCTTCATCAAATTTTCAGGATGCAAACCCATTAAAGTGCATACAGTATCTTTGCCTGACTTTTTCAAAAGCTTGACTGTACTTGAACTCACAAGTGCTGGGGAGTATTGCCGTAGCCGTGATCCACTTTCTGCCATTTGCCAAGATGGAGGGAGCATCGATGGAGAGTGTCGCAGTAATACGCTGGCAAGAAATGAGAGCTGAACATGATGAAGGAATTGATCCAGACGAAGGCAATCATCAGACATGCCCACCACAGATCTAGATTCATGGACGGCTGAGGAAGGAAGAAGAGAGACCGAAAGAGATGTGGAATTATTAAATTTTGCATCAACAAAGATGAGAATGCTCAACCTTAAATGGTTTAAACCCACTGGATTACTAATGAGAACATCCTGAATTTCATTAAAAATACTTCCAAATAAAACCAGCTCTACTTTGAAAGAAATTAAACACAACTTCACACTAACTTTCAAGAATGTTTCTGTTAGAAAAATTGTCGAGTCTGGGAAGCAGACTGGGTACATGCACAAAATAGTTTTGAGTGAACAAAGCAAAATGGGCTTGAATCTGCAACCTTCGTATTCCGGCTCCAGTAAACTTTTCTTTGTTCACCCTACATAAATTTTGATATTCAAAATGTTGTTGGCCGCAGCACAGCTGGTAAGAGTAACCCCAAAATGATATTTTTTATCCCTAATGAAATTATCACATCATTTAAATTGTTTTGTCGTACGGCTGACAATTAAAGGATTTGAACTGACCACCAGGCCCGCTTGCTGGTCTAGTGGTTAAGACATCCGCTCTAGAATATTGGGGTTGTGGGTTTTAATTCACTTGAATAGCCCTTGGAATTTTTTTAATTAAAGGATTTGGAAAACGCAGCGCTTAGACTATACAGTGCTTATCGTACACATGTGTAAGGGTTAAACCAAAACTTTATTGATGCATATTGGTGAAACTATTAAGCTTTAAAGGTACACGTTGCCTTGGATCAGTCGAGTTGGTCTATAAAAAGCGTTTGTAACCGTTTGTTATCAAATGCATATGGTTAGAAAGATGTTTTAAAAGTAGAATACAATGATCCACACAAATATGCCTTTTTCCTTAACTTTGCGAACTAACACGGTCGGCCATTTTGTGGAGTCAAAAATTTGACTCCATAAAATGGCCGACTGTGTTATTTCACGAAAACTACGCAATTTCGAGGCATATTTGTGTGGATCATTGTATTCTACTTTTAAAACATCTTTCTAATCGTATGCATTTTAAAACGAACAGTTTACAAACGCTTTTTATAGACCAACTCGGCCGATTCAAGGCAACGTGTACCTTTAAGCAGACGTTTTGCCTGTTAGTAACTGATTCCATATGCATTTGCAACCAACCATGCTTAGCATAGGACTATGTATTGCCAGAGTTTAATTATACAGGTCTTTATAAGAATTAACATGTCAAACAAATGTTGGTTGGATCAGTCAGGAGTTGAGAATATTGTAGGGCGGGGGGTTTATGGGTACAAACTATTGAGAGGAGTGTTCTCTAGTTTTATGACAATTAACCTGGGAATTAAAATGAAGCAATCTGATAAGCCTTCCTAGTTAACAACTTACCTGCAGAAAACATATAGGAACGAATCCTACATAGTAGGCACACACCATTGAATTGAAAAGCACATTCTTCATCCTAGCATTGAAGTCATACTTCAAGATATCTGCCTCCTTCCGGACCTCCACAGCAATATGAGTACACTTATGCTGGATTGGCTCACTGGGAGACAGACTTGGCATTGGGGAGAGGGACTTCTCAGGCGGGGCGGAGTGGTTTGTGGATGCCTCCCCTTTCTGAAGAAGTTTGTTGATGGTTGTGGCGAAAACGGATTTATTAAGGTCAAAGGTCAAGCCATACAGGAGGAAGTAGGAAACCAACCTAGAGATCAAACAAATAATTTTGAAAAGTATTTTCGTCTTTAATATTTTGAACAAAGAGGAACATTAAATATCGACCAAATTTCACAATGCTGCTTACTACATGATTTTGTGCTTACAGCTCCTTGTAAAGTGTGTGCATCTATGGGCTGTAAGCGCAGAATTCTGTGGTGGGCAGAGCCATAAAATGTCTATCAGTTCAGTCAGCCTGTACTTAGAGCTGGCTATTTAAACATAACCAGATCTGCCACAGTAGACAATACTTTGATTTAGGCCGTATCAGAATTGGCGGCTACAGCTTCGGCTATGACTGTTGCTTAGGGTATTGCCAAGGATGTCCTATACCTCAACGCATGATAACGCGGAATACTAGCCGTAGACGTAGCTGTAGGCGCTGATTCGGACACAGCCTTACTCTTGGGAAATCTGGGCTAGGCTGCACAGAGTATTTTGCTTGGGGTAATGGGTGGAAATTTTGAAATCTGAGCAGGCCCGCCCAGCGCCACCCTCCGTGGCTACAACACTGCACTTACACAGTCGTGGCGAGTACATTAAAATGATTGACATAAGCAATTTTTAACATAAAAACCCAGACCTGTCTCCCTTTTCAGGCCTAATAATTCATTGAGGTGACTGAGGCAATTACCTGAATGCCCCTTAAAATAATCTAGTAATAATTTACATTTCCCTCATTTGTAGTGCTCTTTAATAAAGCACAGACAACATTGGTTGTTTGCCAAAGACCAGTATCCACACTTTATGTGATCAAACGTATTCATGAAATAACACACAAAGTTTAAGCTCAAGAGGACATCAGAGTCACAAGAAAATAGTGAGAAAAAATATCTCAAATGTTTTCACTGTTTCCAAACATTGAATTTTTGACTCAAAACTAAATCATCTCATTTCTCAAAAACTATGGCATTTCAAGCAAAGTATTTCAAGGGAATTTTTTCACCATGTGCAAATCTGTAATCGTTGTCAATCTTACCAATGTTGTGCACACCATTTAAGGAAAAACTGCCCTTGCCCTTGGTATTGAAGAACGAAGTATCATACCTGCATTAAGCTTTAACCTGCATGAACCATTTTCTTTATTTTGTTTGATCTTTATCTCTGATGAAGGTCTTGTTACATCAACAGCTAAGGCTACCCTCTTCATTTAATTTGGCTAACATTCTGAATCCATATGAATAAACATTCATACTTACGGGTAAGCAAGGAAGAACAAATTCAGAGGTGAGTTGCTTAGGAACAGTTTCCATAGTGACCAAACGGCTGCTCCAATGACGCTCACAGCGATGACAAGTTTGATGGATTTGATCAGATAATATAGGACTGAGAAGACAGTGGCGTCTTTGTAGACCTGCATGAAAAAAAACAAGTGCATTTTTTAAAAGGGGGAAGGTATTAAGGTTGCCAACATTTGACAGTTGGCCACTGAGGTGGTCTACAGCTTTTGTCATGATTTCAAATATGATTCAAAGATTGTTAAACTGAAAGCTTGTTTTCTTTTTGACAATAAACATAATAATACATGTAGTATCAATGGACTACAGATAAACTTCCATTCAAGAGTTTTCTTGAAAGTGTGATCGCCTACATGTAAACTGAATTAAATTTCCACAAGTTGGTTGCATCATAGTTGTTTTTACTTAAGAAAGGGAATGTATTGTACTCTTCCAGAGGTTACACACCAATCTATCTATATATCAATACACCCATGTTCAGACACCCCTAACGTATTTTCCTAACCCTAGCATGTAGATCATGAGGGGTTGTTGGAACATAGAAGTGTCGGAAACTAGAGCTGTCACCCTTCCAGAAACCAATGATGTTTATGTATCATACAACTGTACCTGTAAATGACATTTTGTCAGGGCTCAAGGTAAGGTACGGCATTGGTTTGGGGGTAGCTAACCACATCGATTATAATCTTATAGCTTCTGATACTTATCAGAACAAAAAACATTGTGACAGTTTGGTCACAAAATTCTTTCTTTTCATGTTGAGTAAAAGGCTTGCTATTGACCCAATTCACCTGACATCTTCACCACAATCTTGGTTGCGCCATTTTGGCAGTCAATGTCCTTGTGTGTTATACAGTGCAGTGCGCATTTTAGGCGATGTTGCGTTTACCATAACTTTTTTATGTACAATTTGACCTCATATGGTGAGCAAGTAGCCACACATGTAACATTGGTAAAAGGGGTCCATTGGACTAGGATTAATGATCATAGCAAAAATTGTTTTCTTAAATATAAGATGAATAGCGCAAATTAAAAATTACAAACTTTGGTGAGTACACGTAAAAAATTAAATAATTATACTGGGTGTGTTGCTAGAGCTGCCCGGCGAAGATAAAAAATAAATCTCATGTAGATCGTTCTCTTTGGCCTTTAGGATGCATAGGATATTATTATTACAACAACAACTGTATGGCTAAACAAAGAGTACAATTCATCATTGAGTAGTAGCGTAGTGTACAAAAGGCAATCGTAGAAATGAACGAGATGGAAAAAAAAGACATTAATATATTGGCCTTTTGGTCACTGACATGGTCAGTGCATGGTTGAAGGGTCAGTGTGACACGGTCTGTGGGGGTGGTCCATAGGTCATCAAAAAACACATAAATTCTTAAAGTCCCACACAGCCAGTCTAGACACTGACCATAGGGTTGGGCATTGGAATATGGTGGGGGCACCTTGTGAGGCTGAGGGGAGTGTGGGGTGTGACAAGATTACAGCTATTAGGGTTGAAGTCAATATCTTACCTCCGTAACCAAGTTCCAAACAAGACGTCTGGTCAGTACAATAACGATGAAGACAACAAGGTATGGATCGATCAGGTACAGGTTCTGTATAAAAAAAATATCCGCACCCAAAAAGGTAATTTTGTTATGAAAAGACATTTGGGTAACCATTAAACCTTACTCCATAGGCCCAGTTGTCTACAGGTGACGTCAACCCTCTAATATCCTCCTTTCCTATGTCACTTCACAGCCACATGTGGATTAAAGCTAAGATTTGAATGCCTGACCCAGTGCTAGGCACCGGCCTGCAGCCCTCAGTCCTTCTAAATCTTTAATTTTGTTAAAGAGGATATTGACCAAGTTCCCTGGACACATCATCATAATAATATTGTTTGCATCATTTAGGGAGTTAATGTCCTTGAGTGTAAATACAGTGTAGAGCGAATTTCAGGTGAAGTGGCATTTACAAGCAAACCTGTTGACTCCTAAAATGGTGAGCTTGGCATAGTTGGCATGTGTGAGGAGCATGCAAGGAGTCAATAGGGAGGCTTTGGGAGGGTAAGGGTTAAATGAAAAAATCCATATTTCTGAAATCTGAATGGTACACTCAAAGTTCAACTTTAATTTTAAGAAGTGCTCATCTATACTGATTTTAGAAATAACAAAATATATCTCGGCAGTTTCACAGGAAAGGTAACAAATCTACAATTGCCCCCCAAAATTTGGTGTAAAATTGTTGATCAAATGTTTCAGACACGTTACTTTGTTTTTTTCAAAATAAGAGGAAACTTCCCAGCACATAAAACCTTGTACAGTATTTTCCAGTTTTTGATGACACTGAAAATGAAGAAAAAAGAGGGAATCAGTATATTGGCTGTAAAGTAAAATGGCTGATAATTATTGTTGCATTTTTTAAAACACTATAAGAAAACAAATTAAATTAATTTGTTAGACTTTCACTGTTTTTAGGTCTTTAAGTTTTGCTTTGAAATCAGACAACTTGTGGATACAAACCATAGCTGTTTGAGATGGTGACAGAGGCAGCCACCAGACAGTCTTGTAGATGTTGACATACTGTAGAAATAGCACGGTAAATAGGTAGAGGACCACGGTGACTTCAAAGGTAAAACTGCCCTCTACTGGCAGGACTGGGATAGATGGATGATGGATTGGTGTAATCGTGATAAGCGTGGTCAGTGGGGCACCAGCTGGCATAGCACCAGGCCCATTCCTGAAAACAAAATAGTAATAGTTTATGGATAGATTAAAAGAAGAAATAAATTGAAATCACTATGATCAGAGGATCTTGTGACAATGCAGCTAACACATCTAACAATGTAACAACTGCTTTTTGATCGACTTGAAAATCTGAAATATTTTGACACGTTGCTGTAGCAGCCACTAATCACGCTAACATAATTTGTGTCCAATTCCTTTTGCTATGATGATGTACACATGGCACACTGAATCATATTGTCTGGCTGAACGATATACATTCACATTGTAGGTATGTGAAGAAAAAATTCAAAGTAAACCAATACCAATGCAATTAGTACCACTGGAAAGAGCTTGAAAAATCCTACACAGTGATACCAAAATTATTGAGATATCTTAATTGATAAATAAATTACAAGCATTTGAAGCTCGTTAATTAGTGTCATTTATCATACAGGTAATTGATTGGAATTTTGTGACCGAAAACGCAAATTTTTTGAATAAAAAGGCTTGTGGTTCCTTCGTTAATCAAGATATCTCAATGAAACTTGCAGGCAATGTGTATCTTGTTAGACTCAAAAAAATGAAAGAATAATAATGCTGATTTAATCATCTTCTTGTAGGTGCTGTTGTCCAATGCCAAGTTTGGGACGGGGAAGACACCGCTTCATCTTAGTATTTAGGCATCTTCTTAAAGAAAAATAAAGTAAAAGACATTAAATTGTGAAAAAAAAAAAAAAAATTATAACTTGGCCCTGCAAATAAAATAAAGGCATAAACTTCTAATTTCCAAGGTGTAAGGGTGTCCCTTTCTATTTCTGTCGTTCTCATTTCTGACCGACCCTATTTTAGGCTCCTGACCCCAGAAAAAATATGTATAACCGCTGACACTATCTGCAACCACATTAAAAAATAAATAAACAACTGCATCCGTGGTCGACAAACTCTAGTCTTGTCTTTCTTTAAGTTCCTCTATTTTCAGAAGGTGCTCCTTCTCCTGCTGAGTCAAATCTTAACAAAACTGGAGAATAATACACACTTCCCATCATATATCATAGAGAAATGGTCCTTTCTCTTAATCTCTATGATTTAATTTAGCCTAATCTAATCTAATCTAGTGGAGCTGCAATTTTCTTCCTTCAATTTTTTAATTCTTTTTCGACCGGCCCAACTTCAAAAATTAGGAAAAAGCTGAGAACAGAAGTTAATTAAGTTGAAATGTCAAAACTGACCAACCACGAAGCAGCTAGGCGGTCACATGACCAAAATCGCCTATCAAAGCAGAAAAGAACTGCAATTAAAATCCCCAAACATCAGCCGGATAAAATAATTTTGTGTACAAATAAGCACAATTCCTACGTCTAAATATGTTTATTTGTCACTATATGGTGCTATTTCCTGGTCTCGTACAGTGATTTCGGCTCGCGTTCATGCCGATTGCCCCGCGACCCGGCTGCGACCGGGTCGACCCCGGCCGCGACCGGGTGGGTTATTTTTTGTTCTCTACCATAAAAAATGACGAAACTTTCAGATATTAAAGACGAAATAACAATTAATATGTAAGTTAACTTTCAATAACGTAAGGTACAGAAGTAGAGTGTTTATTGTGCCGCCAAAACTTGTAATTTTTTCAACTTATCCTGCGAAGGTAAAAACATTCACCAATTCGGAAAAACAAACATGGAGGATAAAGAGGGGATTCTCCACTACGTCATTATCGATTTTCCACAACGTCATCATCGCCGACAGCCAATCAGATAGCAAATTTATGGGGGTATGCCCAGCGCGCACGAAGTAGATCGCGGAACAGAAATCTGGCAGAAAATAGCAGCCACGATCGACGCGGATATTCACATACCTACACATTGACATTGTCATACACTAAGTAAAGTAAACTAATATTAGGGACAGAAATGGAAATTTTCAAATGGCATGCATCAGTTTATTGTTTGCATACTTTGATAACTTGTCAAATTATGAGTCATTCAACATTTAAATGAAGAAAATCGGTTCAGCGGTTGTGAAGATACGTTAATTTAAAATTTGCCTAAATTGACTTTGTCCGTTTCCAATTGTCTATGGCATTCATGGTAAAATAATGGCCACAAAAGAAACTAATTGTGCTATTGACAATAAGTAAACAAAGTAGTAAACAAATTGATTCATGTATAACTTTTCAACAGACATTTATTCCATTCCAATATTTTCACAATTGGTAGTAAACAACATATGATTCACATTCTTGTAATCAAATAACTCATTAGTACTAATTAGATTGAGATGCGTTGCCATGGTAACAAAGATAATAATTCAAGTGCATTATTTACCTTTTAATCATTAAATTAATTACATTAGGACACCATTCGCATTTCAGTCATGTTGTGAAACTCTTACAAAACACCATATCAAAAATTCATAGGCTGATTACACTCATTAAGCTAATTATTGCTGTTCCTCTTTGTTTACCTAAAATTGGAATCTTGCGTGAAAGGTAAACAAAGTAGTAAACAAATTGGAAACATCATATCTCCATACTCCCATAGAGTACAAACTTGATTTTTTGAGGTATACAGGAACATAGATAGCAGCACACATATGATAAACAACTAAGTAATTCACACTTAGTAAATAAAAATGGGTTGCCATGGTAACAGAGATATTACTTAAATCGCATTATTTACCCTTTAATCACGAAACTGATTAAATTGGGACGCAATTTGCACTTCATTCATGTTGAGCAACTCTTAAAGAACACCATATCAAAAACTCACAGACAAATTACACTTATTAAGCTAATTAATGCTGTTTCTTTTTGTTTACCTATAATTGGAAACTTGCATTAAAAGGTAAACAAAGTAGTAAACAAATTGGAAACAACATATCTCCATACTCCCATGGAGTACAAATTTGATTTTTTGAGGTATACAGGAACATAGATAGCAGCACACATATGATAAACAACCAAGTAATTCACACTTAGTTAATAAAAAAGGGTTGCCATGGTAACAGAGATATTACTTAAATCGCATTATTTACCTTTTAATCACGAAACTGATTAAATAGGGACGCAATTTGCACTTTACTCATGTTGAGCAACTCTTACAAAACACCATATCAAAAATTCATAGGCTGATTACACTCATTAAGCTAATTATTGCTGTTCCTCTTTGTTTACATATAATTGGAAACTTGCATTAAAAGGTAAACAAAGTAGTAAACAAATTGGAAACAACATATCTCCATACTCCCATGGAGTACAAATTTGATTTTTTGAGGTATACAGGAACATAGATAGCAGCGCACAAAACCAAGTAATTCACACTTTGTTAATAAAAATGGGTTGCCATATGCTTGATTGCGACCTCACGCGTGAGGTCTCGAAATCAATTCAAATATTTACAGAGAAATTACTTCTTTCTCAAAAACTACGTTACTTCAGAGGGAGCCGTTTCTCACAATGTTGTATACTATCAACAGCTCTCCAGTGCTCGTTACCAAGTAAGTTTTTATGCTAACAAATATTTTGAGTAATTACCAATTGTGTCCAGTGCCTTTAAGGGATTATTTCTAAATTACCTTCTCTATAATCATCAACCAACTTGTAAGAGTATACTGCATCATCGTCGTCGTAAATAATATTGAACCAATCAGGAAACCCCGGTACCTGGCTAATTACCTTCCCAACATATGTAGTTTTCTCCACATCATCTGTAAGAAATGAATGGGTAACCCTTTGCCCAACTAGTAATGGAATTGCATAGCTTTCTTCGTCTGGAGTAATTTTAGGGACAGATTTCCCTTCACTGACTGAGAGTCTACAAAACAAAATAAATGATCTTTTAATTGGACCCATGACTTAGGTTTTCCTGTTACTGTGAATTTAAACTTGTTATCTTCTGGAATATATTGATTTAGGACCTCTCTTCGAAATTGAATTTGCTTTTTACAAGCTTCAAATTTCTCCTTCTCCGAAGTGCATTCATTCATCTTTTCCTCTACTTTCTCTCTAGTTTGCCATAAACCTGCATCAATTATAACACATGTCAAATCCTCTTTGCGTTTTACTTTATTTTTTTCCGATGTTTCCTTTTTTTTTGCTTATCCATTTGCCTTTTGATAAGTTCTTCTTGCCTTTGCTTATCTCTCTGTTTCATTTTTTCCCGCAGATCTTTGCTGGTGCTCATAGCTTCTGTTACTAGTTTTTCCATTTTTTCACGAGGGAGAGAAGAGATGAAGTCTGCCGTTTTGTTGAATACAAACATGACTTGTGCTTCGTTAGCGATAGCACTGGAATTTGGCCTTTTGCCAAGCAAAAATCCCAAGTAACCAAACACACGCTCTGGAAGCTTATTATGTTTGGGAGAAGACTTTGTGTCTTCCTCGTAATCTTTATCTCCCTGTCTCATATTAAATTTACCCCCAGGTTGATAGTCAACAGTCACTCTTGAGACAAGTTGCTTTAATGCAACAAGGGTATGGTGCATCATAGCAATTACAAGGTCATCATGTATCCATGGTTTCGCCAACGAATCAAAAATGTCATCTTTTGTGATAATTGTTTCTGAAAAACACGAATTTTCACATCGTACAAATTTAGCAAGGTTTACATCAGATGAAATGAGTGAATCTAAAAACATGTCTAACTTAGTGTAATGGTCGCACATGTCCAAGATATGCCCAGAGTCTTCTGTCACACGCCAAAGGGGGGCCGTTATCAACTTATTTAATATACCAAGGACTTTACAGCCAGCTAAAAATAGTGGCACTTGAACATCAGCATGAACTGCCTTCAATAATGCATTTGTCCGACCGTGAACGTTGTGAAAGAAATAAAAAATATGGTCATGGAGATGGAAGACACACCCGCCTAAAAGAAAAACTATATTAAACCGGTTACCTCTAAAGTTTTGCAAATAGCGTTTATTGATGCCGTTATTAAGCATGTAGGATTTCCAAGCTCTATGACACCCACTTTTTTCATCAGCACCCTTAGCCAAAGCTTTACACACATTCCTTACCAATCTCATTGCACCACTGTCTGAGCCTAATATTCTGACACCAGGAAGTGAAGGGGCACCAACACGTTCTCCCCCCAACTGAATTTTCTCAAAGTTCTTGTATGATTTACTGATGGTCTCAGCCATAGAAACTAAAAGATGTAGCCCACAAAAAAAATTGTTCATCTCACTTAATTTTTGTTTGGCTGAACTTGAAAATTTGTCCCATCCATCCCTGTAGAGCGGGAGACATGATTCCCTGTATGTTTTCAGTATATCATTAAACTTTGCCTCTGTGGCTGCCCTGTCGCTCATTGTATTTTTTATTTGACACAAAATCTTGTTACCAGTATTATTGCCTGTTTCACTATCTGGTGCCACTTCATTACAGATTTCAGTGATGTCGTCAAGAATGGTCTTAAGTGTGCTGAGAGTATCTTCCGCACTTTTTGAAACTATTTCCCTGAGTCCTAACACATAAGACTTGTCATCGTCATTGACAGTATAAGTCATATAGATATCCCCGTCTTTAGGGGTTTCATCGGTACCTAAAGTGAGATTGGGTTTGTCGGCAAGTTCCTGCATCTGTCTCTGTGAGATCAGTAACCGCTCATCATTCATGTGTGATACAGTACGCCCTGAAGGTAACTGGTCAGCTTTTTTTCCCACAAGGCCAAGTACAGCATTGATAGCTTTACCAACATTATCGAACCCTATGTGCAACGACAAAAGCTGATAGACACATAAGCGGGCTTCAGCACTGTAACACATGTATCCTTTCTCCTTTTTCATTAGACTTACCACGGTCGACTCCTTCTTGTTAAGCTGATGCTGCAATTCGGCATTTACTTCTTGCAACTCTAGAATTTGATTTTTGGCTATGTTGAGTTGTTCTTCGAGAGGGTCCTGTGGCTGTGGCTTATCTAACTTTCGAGTCTTCCTTTGAAGGCGGTCCCTTTCAAAGCTCAGTGAACGTTTTGTCTTTTTCAAGGACGACAGTCTTTTGTCTTTCGATTGAAGTTCAAAATTTAGTTTCTTGAGACTATCCTGCTGTTTCCTGATGAGTTGTTGGTGTCGCTTTTCTTTCCGAGTCATTACCTTAAGTTTGTGTGGTGATGGTCTCTCCTTCATTAGTGTGTCTTTCTCCTCAGTCAGTTGCTTTACTTCTTTTGCAAGGGATAAGTTAGTATCATGCAATGCTTGCACATCTGACAGGCTTGGTGATGTTATACTTTTCTTGGGACCTTTGGGTCTGGGTCCTGTTGTAACAGGCAACGTGTACTGGCTTTCTTCCCACTCTTCAATCTTCTCTGGATTCTGACGGACAGATTTACCCAAGGATAGTTTTTCTTTCTTCAGTCGATACCACTGACCCTGAATTGCAGGCACGCTGGGTAGTTCAGTCACTTGCTTATCCATCAGTTGTGCGAGCCACAGCGTAACATCTCCCCATGTTATTGACTTGTTTTGCGTCTTCAGTTGGTTCAACTGGAAGATATGCTTGTTGAGGAGTGATGATGGTTTTTCAACCAACTCTTCCCCTGACTTGAGAGCTTGAAGGTCATCAGCACTGAAGAGCGGTGTTGGTCCCGAGTTTGTCTCCACATCACCAGCCAAAAGAAGATCCATTCGCAAATACGGGATGAACGAATGATTGCCATCCATCTCAAAACCATGATTTGCATGTACATGTATGTCTTGTGTACATGGCTGATGTACCACCAGATGAACTCCCATTACCAAGGTAACCAGAAGATAGATCAAAACACTTGCTGGTGGTGCCGAAACATCACTATGCCATTCATGTAGCTGGCCAAGTTTCCGAGACAACTTGGATGGAGGCATTTTGAACATTCCTACTTTCATACGCCATACATCAATAGAAACGGGCATCTAAAAAGAGAAAGAGGGGGAGTAAATTTATTAATGCCCGCTTAAAAAGTGTATTTTGATACTGAAAAAAATACATATTAGGTAGAGGAGTACAAAAATAACATTTATATTAAATCATGCTTTCATTAAATATTGAACAAAAAATTCAGAAAACCAGGTGTTTTATGTTACAAAATTATCAAAATAATGCATTAGTGCAGATCTGTACTGTAGTGTAGGTAGGAAGGAAGAGAGGATTCATATTGAAAACTTGCCTTCATTAAGAAAATTGTCTAATGCCTCCTGAGAAAAATACATAAAAGTCATGCTTGAGCTGGGAATATATTAGTGAAACTAAAAAAAAACGCTTATATATATATATTTTTTTTTTTTTTTTTTTAAAGTTTTACTTATTATATTTATTTTATATTACAAAAATTACAAGGGTTAGAGAAGTTAACAGATTTATAATCAACATGACATTGATACTAAGGGTAAGGGAAAAATAATGTAAAGAAACATGATCTTTGCAAGTAATGACTAGACTAAGTTTGTAACACCGAAAGCCGCGCACCGAAGCGTGCGTCAGCGGAAGGCATACCGTGAGCTACCAACTTGTGACGGTAGCGGAATCACGGTGCGTTCCGCTAAGTTTGTCCGGCCATCGCAACGAATCGGATCAGTATAAGATAAAACATTTACGTTTTCTAGATAGTTTGAACCTCTAAATCAACATTTTTGTTTATTAAAAAAACTTAGTATGTGTATAAATGTCCGAATTATGCAAAATAAAAACTTACCGTTTTGTACAGACCGTCAAATCCTCTGAACTTTGGGCGATTTTGCTCGGACTTTCGATGAACGGTAGCGTTGTTTCTCCGTTCAGAATCGCAGGGGGAAGCACATAGAATTACCCACAATCCTTTGCAAATCAAGTCCTTTGCCATCATATGGAAAAGAAATCGCGCTAAACAGAATTTCATGTAGGGCGATGTGCGTGCGCGAACGGGATGCGCAGAAGTAGGATTACGGTCCCTACTAATATTACTATAGTATTAGAAATTTGATTATTTTTTATTAATTAATTATTATCTAAACTTGACAAAAACCATAACGATCCAATATCTGTTACTGTTAAAAGTGTTAGTCAAGCAGGAGTCAATGTTCTTGGAGGAAAGTTTGCCCATGATACACCGATTATTATTCAGGTAACATGATTCCATTGAGTTAGTACTAGCAGTAGCAGTGACTAACCTGTGTCTGATGGTTGTAGTCATGGTCGTTTGCCCAGAAGTTCCCACCATATTAGCAGCATGAATCGGTGGAGGCGGGGCTGTCCGACCAAGCTGAGGCCTTCCAGGACCTCTTCGTCCCCCTGCCATTCTTGTAGATGACGACAGGATGTCCCAAATCAAAACGATTTTGGGAAAGAAAAATTTAATTTCAGTAGACAGCTGTCAACTTTCCGATAGACCATTAATTTTGAATATCGCCCTCTCTTGCCAGTGTTTCGTTATATTTTAATTGACCTTTGACATATTAATAATAGATATTTTAATTATTGTTTGATGCTATCATTTAAGTGTACGTTTATATGTTTATTAAAAAATTATGTTAACAATTTAATTCAAGTTATTAACAATTTTGAGTTAACTTTAGCTATTAAAATGGAATATAATTTGATATAGTAATTATGTTTTTGCACGCATTGATTATTTGCTTGCCTTTGACTTTGTTAAAAGAAATTATTTAATTACCACTGATTTATTAGTTTTTTTAAATATTAAAAATCTTTATACATTAACAAACATATGTGTTTAATCAAAAATTATTTATTAATAATTGTAAGTCTTTTTTTTTAAATAAAAAATATACTTTTTTATTTATAAAGTATTTTATGTTTGACTGAGCCTTAACTTTCGGGCACCGTTAATCTTGAACGCCGCCCTCTCTTGATGACTTATTTATTGACCTTTTATTATAATATTGGGGGTTATTTTAGCTTTTAAATTATTGTTTTCTTATATAATAATACATTTTTAATGTAATATAAATAAATGTAAGGGTTTAGAGTTATTTGTTTTAAATTATTTGTACATTTTATTTGTTTTAATGTGTAATTTAGTTTTATAAAATATTTATATGTTGAAAGAGCCTGTTTTTCGACACCGTTAATTTTGAATGCCGCCCTCTCTTGATTCATTTTAATGATTAACCTTCAACAATTTATAATAAATAATTGGACTATTTTAGCCTTTAATTTATTGTTATTTCTATTAAATAATACATTTTTTGTAAAATAAATAAATATTAAGAGTTGTTAATTCTTTGTGTTAAATTATTTGTACATTTCACTTGTTTTAATGTGTAATTTAATTTTATAAAATATATTTATGTTGAAAGAGCCTGTTTTTCGACACCGTTAATTTTGAATGCCGCCCTCTATGGCTATTGCAATCCGAATTGGCGGCTACAGCTACGGCTACGACTGTTGCTAAGAGTGTTGCTAAGGACGTCCTATACTTCAACGCATGGTGACGCGGAAATCTAGCCGTAGCCGTAGCTGTAGCCGCCATTTCGGACACCATTAATCTTGAATGCCGCCCTCTCTTGAGTTATTTTCATGTTTTTTTTATTTATAGACCTTTGATATTTTTCACATACTTGTTTTATTTTTATCCTTAGCTCAGTTATAATTATCTTATATGATACCTATTATGTTAGTTAAAATATGAATACTGCATTAATTATAAATTTTTATAAAGTATAGTATGTAAACAATTGTTCATTATTAAGGGTTTCATTATACGGGGGTTGACCTTTTCGTTTTGTTCTTGACCTCTAGCATTGTAGTTAATCATTGTAGTTTTTCTTTAATCATTTAATAATGATTGTTTTAACAATTTTTGGGTATAGAACTGTTCGTATTAAAATAATATTTGATTAATATTATTTTATATCCTAAAGTTTTAAATATTCTTAAATTGTAAAACTTTATTTCATGGTAAAGAGAAATTATTATTATTTTTCTTGGCAAGTGCCAATCAATTTTTGTGCACACACGACATTTCGCATAGCAACCCACCTGATTTGTATCTTGTATTCAGAATTCCTTTGCCCGTGTTTTCTTTCTGACTTTGATTTTTTTCTGAGCCTCAAAGAGAACTAATTATGACAACTTTCAGGGTATGTACATCTTATAAAAACACTTTTTGGTAGAAATTTGCGTGGAAAACCCTTTGGTTTTCTGCAACATCTCTTTCACAAGAATGAAGAAGATTGTATTCGAATCACACCGTTGTAGGTGAAGGACGCCCGCACATGTCTGAAAATTGTAAACTTGTTAAATCAAGAAGTGACCAATTTTACCTTTAAAATATTGAATTAAAAATGGTTTATCGCTTTCGAAGTAGGTATACTATTAGTTAGCTTAAGGACATACTTTTTTACCACTAGTAAAGGTATTGTACACTTTTGGTAACAGCTCAAAATCAGTGTCTACATTTTGTGTGATTAAACATATGCATGAACAAACAAACCTGTGAAAGTTTGAGCTCAATTGGTCATAGAGGTCACAAGAAAATAGTGAAAAGAGATCTTATGTGTTTTCTGTTTTTTCAAATTATCGCCCGCGATAATTACTATTGTTTTACTCGTTTCTCAGAAACGATAACATTTTAGGCAGAAATATTTTAAGGAACCCTGTGTGAATCTGTGAACATTGTGTTTTTCGATCTTACCAATAGTGTACAGGGCCTTTAAAGGTATCTTCTTGTTATAACCTTGTGTGCAAATGTTTTTTTGTTTTTTTAGCCTGCTGATTCCAAGCGTGAAGAATTCAGAAAATACCTAGAGAAGGCTGGGGTACTGGACTCACTCACAAAGATCCTTGTGTCACTGTATGAAGAACCGGAGAAGCCCAACAATGCCTTAGAGTATCCTTCTTGTAATCCAAAGAGCAGTCGTCATCTATGCATTTAGCATAAAAATAGCTTTGTGAGAAAAAAAATGTTTGGGTTTGACAAACGCAATGAGAATATTACTAGCAGTGCACTGTTCTCCCCTCCAGGCTGGCTGCCATTTGTGAACTGCTGACAACGATTACAAGCTGCCATTCAGTTAGCCCAATTATAGAGCCAATACACTGGATCCCTCCACTTCTTAGTTCTTGGCCCTAAGCCCACATATCATTCAGGAACTGACAGTTATTTATTTTTTAAACGAAAGCTTACAATTTTTTTCTCCCAGTGTTCTCGTACAGCTTTGTGATGGTGAAATTTTATAAAGAATCTCCAAGCCGATACTGACACATTTCAAACTTGTTGGCAGCCAGGATGTTTACTGATGGGCTTGAGTGTTGATACAGGGCCATGACCTGCCTTCAAGAGCTAGTCTCTGTTGCATTCGGGGTTATGATAAGTGATCCCAACAGTTTGCATTAAAACAGCGACCCAAAAAAGAATAGACAGGTCATTCAAAAGGTCATGTCAGTTCCTAAAGCTATGTGGGCAAAGGGCCAAGAAGCGACAGGAGTCCAACATATTGGCTCTATTAATGGAGCTACCATTCAGTTGGACTTCAGTTGAGTCAACGTCATTGGGACCAAGTTATCATACAAGTTATCCTACCTTTTCATCTCTCATTCTCTGATTTATTTATTTGATTAAAATACAATTTAGCATAAAATATTTTTGTACAAAAATAGTGTTTAGGTTTTATGACCATGAGGAGAATAGTAGCTAACTAATTCTGGATCTCTCTAGACTAACTGCAACTTGTGAATTGTAGACAATATTTTCAAGCCACGCCATTCAGTTGGGCATCAGTTGAGTCGGAGACCAAGTTGATGTATATTCTTTCAACTAGTATAACTTGTTTCAAATGCCACCTGAGATTGGAGCCTGATTGATGGATTATACATGTAGTGTGTTCCATCACATCTAAATTGAACATTTAAAAGCTTTCCCTGTAAAGAAGGGGCTTTTAGAATTCTTGGTTTCATTTCATGAAGCAACTAGTTATTTTTTTGAAAATTGGTTTGAACTTTTTTTGGTGTCTAAATGTTTAGACAGATTTGCATATTTAGTGGAGAATATCGTAATGTCCAAAGATGTTACCTCTGTTGTAGCAAATTCTGTCCTTATTCGTGATATTACAAAGTTAGGAATGTGAATACTTGATGATTTTTTCATTTATAAGGAAGTGTACTTCTCCTTAACTCTAATTTGCCTGTCAGCTTCTTGAAGCAGCATCTGAATGTAGCTGGTCCAGAGACTGCTGATGTTGAAGCGCTAAGACTTCAAGTCAGCGAGCTACAGCAGAAGGTTGAACAACTTCAAGATGAGAATAAAGAACTCAAATCGAAGGTGAGAACCCCAATACTCAAACTCTTTAATCTTAAAATCAGATTGCTACTTTTCTGTATGAATACATTGGAGTCTAAAACTAGTTTTCCTTACTATTTCCATTGGACTGGAAGTTAATTAATTAGTATTATCCCTTCTGTATGCACATTTAGGTTTAGTACATGTTTTGCTGCATCTCCTTATTCCTTCACTGTATCAGTTCCAAAGTCCTTTACTACGAGATATTCTTGTAGCCCGATGTACTGTTCCACTTTGGAACTCCCTACCTGTAATTTGCTTTCTACCAACTTATAATGTATAGCCTAATATAGGTCAAGAGAAATGTGAACAGAAATTTATATGTCCCTTTATCTTTTCAATATTTCTTTTAGAACCCTTACCTCGGTTGGGCCTCGGGCCCTTTGATGGGTGATTTTTCCAAGTATAATTTTTAACATTCAACATTATTGCTTTACATAAAACCTTTTTTATATTTTCATATCTTCAGATCCAATTTGTTACTGATAAAAATACTGATGCAAAATCTCAATACAGTTAGTAAATTAGTTCTCTGATTCATTCAGCTACACCGCTTTCATGAGTTGACCAAACGTGTTAAAATCCCACTTCAAAATGTACACCAGCAGCCACTTTTAATAGGCATCCTGCAGCATGTATTTTTTGTGTAGCATTGCTTCTCAGTGCAAGACGCATGCACCTTTCACATGTGGATACTGTTGATAGACAGTTGCTACGTCGGGTGGGGCTTTATGATTCAGTCTGTTTCACAGTACATTTTGCTCAATGGCAGCAAAGCAAAAAGAATGTGAATTTGTCCTGTTTTAACAACATGACTTTTATATATTCTGTTCCAGTTGCAGCAAGAAAACCCAGATGGTGAGCAGGCCTCCGAGAGCTAAATATTCTAGCTGACCCATCGACCTGACCTCTATTCCATGTAAGGAATGTCATACTGACAGTTAGCTGATACAATAACAACATCGCTAAGCAGGAGTTTTTTTTGAGCTGCCACACTTGTTTAGGGGAACTTTGCTGGAAAAAAAAAAGTTTTGGCTTAGCAGCTGTGTGAACTGTTAACATTTTTGTACAAAGCTGTGTAAAAGATTAAAAACCTGTTTACTAAACCTTTATTGAGAGTTTTCCTAAATTTGTATTATTTTGTTCCAATGTGGGAAATAATGACACAATTTCTTTTGACTTAATCCAAACTTTCCTTCGAGGAGACACTCAAGATTTACTTACTCAATATTCAGAAATATGAACCATCTTGTGAAAATCTTTGAGGTTAGAAAATAGAAGTTTTATATTTCAAAACCAGAAATAATCACTTGAAGCCGAGTCTAATTTGCATTTCACTGTGTATATAATTTTTTTGTGTAATATATATATGGAAACAAGTACAAGATTTTCTTTGACCCTTCTGTCCTTTTTAGTACTTCGTCACCCATCCCAAGAGAAATATTGATGATCATCAGCGTATTTGAAACAATCTTGGGCAATTGGAGTTGATTTTTAGATTCAAGTAACTTATTGATATTTATATTGGTATTACTTCAAGGAAAAAAACTTGTTTCGATTTTGCTCTGGATAATGGTTAAGAAAAATGTTCATGTTGAAGTTAGCCTTTAAGTTCATTGTTTAGGTTCTATGTACATGTTGTGAATTTTCATTGTGTATCACAATTCTAACATCATCAATAGTGAAAACTATGAGCTTGTTTTATGGCTGTTCAAATAAAATAGATTTTATATTGACATCCACTCAATGAAGTCGTGTTTGAAATGAATATAGAAGTCTGAAATTAATATTTGTTTTGTACAAGTCCTGCAGCAAGAATAATGAAAAAAACTTTGTCTTTCTGTATATCAGTAAAAAAGGCAAAATTTTAAGTTAAATAACTGGGCATGTCCGTAACTTGAATTTCAACTAGAACTTTTCAAGGGGCACCACGGCAATGGCCAGGGGCATGACGGACATTTCCAGTTGGTGGGAGGGGGGGGAGCACAGATATAATTTAGGGGGCCATTTAACTTATCAAACCATTCATTTGTGCACTTTTTCCATTTTCGATCACATTTGGGGGGGGGGTGCAAGGGTTCTGCCCCTGCCTCCTTCGGGTTATGCCACTGTCTGTCAAGTATCTGACCTAATTATGTGAAACACCATTCTGATTTTAGAGGTAATAAGCCAGACACACCATAGGCTGTATTCTTCTTTTAGTCTTTATTTCATGGGAAACATTAACATTATAAAAAGATAAAATCCCACAACATGTTATATTATTATTTTCAAACCAGTGTTATAAAGAGTTCACATTGAAGGATTTCACAAGGACTGTTGGAGAGTAAAATGTCTTAACAAGAACAATGGTTTGGATCACTTGTAAATAAAACTGTAAAGTGGTTAGACTTGCCACTTTCACAGGTAACTTGCTTAGCAAGAATCCCTTTCAACAGAACATCTGGGTCCAATTTCATAGAGCTGCTTTTAAAGGCAGTGGACACTTGGTAGTTACTCAAAATAATTATTAGCATAAAACCTTACTTGGTAACGAGTAATGGGGAGAGGTTGACAGTATAAAACATTGTGAGAAACAGCTCCCTCTGAAGTGACATAGTTTTCGAGAAAGAAGTAATTTTCCACGAATTTAATTTCGAGACCTCAGAATTAGAATTTGAGGTCTCGAAATCAACAATCTGAAAGCACACAACTTCAAGTGGCAAGGGTGTTTTTTTCTTCATAGTTATCTCGCAACTTCGACGACCAATTGAGCTCAAGTTTTTACAGGTTTGTTATTTTATCCATATGTTGAGATACACCAAGTGAGAAGACTGGTCTTTGACAATTACCAAAGGTGTCCAGTGTCTTTAAAGCACAAAAGGTAGCTAAGCACAACAATAATTTTGCTTTCCAGAATAAGGTTACCAACCAAAGTACCATGTCATATGTACAATCTGTGGCTGGTACCCTGCTTAGTAGCTCTATGAAATTGGGCCCAGGTCTAGGCTAGTACTCAATTTAGAATAACCAGAGCAAGACATTTACAAGAATTGAGATAATAAGGGTTTGGGGTAACTGATGTTTGTTAGGGGAGCGAGCTAAGAAACAATAGCACATGGACAGTTTAATAAACAAAAAGACTTGTCGCTTGTGAACCTACGCCAACATCCCCATCCCCCTTACCCATCCCTATCTCAAAGGTCACCTCTTCATAGGTAAAAAAAAAAGACGATTTATCACCTATACAACACAGCACTAAAATCCAGTCATCCAAGAGTGCTCAACTATTCATAACTGTGGTCAGCTCTTCCATTACACACTTAAAACACCAGGATATTTTGCAGGACTGCTTTCTTATTCTAAAAGTCTGTGTTCTTCAGTCCATCCTATGATGTGTCAATGATGAGCTCGTCAATCCCCCAGTCCTCAAAGCTTCCATCAGGAAGGTAACGTCTGATGATGATGGGAATCTTTCTTGCCTTCAGCTCCTTCATTGCAATCTGAAGTGGGTCTGTCTCACCTTCCAACTCTACCATGACTGGGGCATTCATCCTAGAAGACAGCGAGGAAGAATGTAGCAACTTTAATAGAAGATATTTAATAGTATATATTGACATAATAGGGAGACCGCCAACATAGTGCTAGATAGCTCAGTTGGTAGAGCGTCGGCACGTTAATCCGGAGGTCGTTGGTTCAAATCCCACTCAGTCAACTTTTCTTTGATCAACTCGAAACTTTTTAAAATCTACTCAGTCAGTTTCCCTTGAGGTTTATTACTTGATATTTGAAATAAAAAGTTGCATCCCCTCAAGGTGATCACGTGGCTTCTGCTTCCTAGGTTGTATTGAAACCTTGGTGTGATTCCCAAGTTTGACGTGCATTTATGATAATAATAATAATAGTCAGCATCTCAAAGCACTTATTAATTTTTAAAGACAGGTATGCCAAGTTTGAATAATGAGACCAATTAATATAGCACCTTGTAAGGGTTTACAAGGTGATGCAGTGCTATCTGCAGCCAACCATGCCAGAAACACTAGAACAAACCCCTTCTCTTAAGGATCAATAAGTGCACAGGGTCCTTTTACATGCATCCACAACACACAGGACCTATGGCTTTACATCCCATCTCGAGGAACAATCCATTATGGTCAAGTGTCTTGCTCAAAGGACACAAACCCATACTCTGAAAACACCAGAACTTGAGTCGGGTGCACAAGACCGCTTGGCCTCAACACTATCTTTTAGGAATTATTTTATGTGAAGAATATGAACAGGCATGCAACTGTAACTTCACCAAAAAAGAGGAAATTACAAAATTTCAATGATTTTGTACAGTAGTTTTCGATTTTGAATGGTAAAACTGAGAATAAAAAAGAGGAAATCAGCTGATCCGAGGAAAAGTAGCATGCCTGATATAAAAGAGGACTTACGCTATTTGCAATGCTCTTGTCCCAAGGACTCTGGCCCGTTCATATTTGGTCATATAGGGTGTGGTGATTCTCTCTGTCTGTTGCTGGCCTTCACCGGCAGGGAGGACCTCAATGTTTTCACCTCCTTCTTCCTGAAGATGGTGCAATCCAACAACAAGTTTTAATGAATACCATGGAAGATGGTGAATGAAAGAGCTCTATTCTGACACAATGCGTATCCAGATTAAAAAAACATCCTTTAATCATAAGACTTGCGTAAATTACAAATTATAATCACACAGGCCATACTTGGGTGTACTGTGTACTTCATTTCAAACTGTCCAATCAATAGTGGTATATGTCATAACTGAATATGTACAGCCCAAAAGGCCTACCTTGAGTGTTGTCAAGTAAAGTTTGAACAATAAAGTTTGTGTGTAAAAGTTCTATTAAAGATAAATTACTCTGTTGGATTTTGGAAGAGTACATTTTTATCTCTCATGAAGTAGCCAGCTTAGCTCCAATAGTTCCAATCCTCTAGGTTTGTATAAAAACACCACACAAGTACACAATCGACCTGTGAATATAAAATAAATGATATATAACTAATCCTTGGATTCATTCACCTCTCCATCTTGCATGTCTTCCAGCTGTTCATCGTCAACATCATCGTCAAATCCATCATCAAAACTGTATGTCATGAAGAGAGGGATTTATACTGATTAGTACAAACAGTATTCAGGATACTTGAATCTCATTTCCATGAATAGTAAACTAAAGCTTTAAAGGCAAAGTATACCTTTGGTTTTTGGGACCGTTTGATTGTTTTAATCCTATATACAATAAAACTAACCTGTAAAAATTTCATTTCAAAAGTTGGTCGTGTTTTTGAAATGTCGCCAAAATCCACAGCGAATATGTCCACGCATAAAGAATAATCCCTAATAGGAATCACACGATCTAAAAGATTCAAATTTTTGGGGATAAAAACTGACATATTCACATTATTTTGAATTGAAATATTTCTCAAAATGCTTTATACTATCGAAAGTTGCTGTACTTCTATTACCAAGTCAGTTTTTATTGCCATTCATTTTTAGAGTGATTACCAATCGTGTACCTTCCCTTTAATAATAAGCATTTATTAGGCACTTTCAAACATTGCCTTACACTAGTATTACTGTCATTGGGCCTTAAAGGCACAGTACACGTTTGATAATGACTCTGAAAATTGATGGCAATAAAAACTTACTTGTTAAGAAGTACAGCAGCCTTGGATAGTATAATGAATTTTGAGAAACTTTTAACTTCGAAATACTGCGGTTATGGAAAATATATCACTTTTTATTCCCCCAAATTTGAATCTGAGAAGCGTTTCTGCTCAGACTGTGTATTCCTATGGGGAATATTCTTCCTGCGCTGCGTGGAAATATTCGCTCCGGTTTTTCGGTGATATCTCAAAAACACTTCCACCCTTTGAAATGAAATTTTCACAGGTTAGTTTTATTGTATGTACCTACATTTATATAGGATTAACACAATCAGTGGGCTCCAATTAACAAACGTGTACTGTGCCTGGCTGGGGGCATCTCAAAAGTTGGAATGGATTATTCTAGTTGGATTGGATTACATTCCAATGTGGTGGGGGAATCGAATGTGGAGTGTTTCAGTTGAAAGTTATAACCAGTTTTTATAAATGCAAAATAATGGCCGGACGTTTCGACCCCGACCCTGTTAAAAGTCTTTAGACTTTCACCATAGTCCGACCAAGTCCAACACTGAACAGTATCAACAGATTTACATACTGCACTGAGCATGCTGAGTAACATAACACTAATTATACCCCGTACCCGACAACAGAATCCAGAGACAAAACAAATTAAAATCACAATAATTGTTCGATAAATAGGGCAAGTCGTATTTCCCAAAAGAAACCGTAGAATAACCGAAACAATTTGAATTTTTATCACTTAGATTCTTTAACTAAAGCCACAGGAAAAATTGATTTAATTTGCAATACTTACTTGTCTACTTCTTCTTCATCTGCCATTTTGCACGCGTTTAATGTAAAATTGAATACTGCCCTCTATTGACATCTAGCTAAGACGGTAAGTAAGAGCATAGACTTGTATAAGTTATTTCAGTTTTATGAGGTATGTGTTATTAATGCGAGCGCGTGGCCCATGTCTAAAAGAAGCCTCAGTTCAATGTCACATCGAAATCATTTCTGATAATTTTAGAGTATCGGTCATTTAAACCCAAATTATTGGTAGCAGAACTTAGCCAATATTTTGTTGGACCTTAGTTGGCAGAGGGCAGCTGTGTGGTGGAGGTGGTTGGGCCGGGGGGGGGGTGTCAAATAAGGAAAGATAAATTTATCCACCGTTTTATACATCAAAGATCATGATAAAAGAAGAGAAGCTGACGATCGGAACTTTCTTGATTGAATCTCCACCATACAGAGTTACAATCACCACCCACAAAATACGACACCAGTATTTTTGATTTGGACAAAATCCCGTTGAAAGGAAAAAAATGTTTATTTTGTTCAAATTGTCATTACGTGTGTCACGTTCTCAAAATATTTAGTAGTGAGAAGTGAATAATATGGTAACACAATTGCAATTGAAACAATCACCAATTTCACCACTATTATTATCGATTTCGATCCAGTAATAGGACTGACTGACAAAATCTGACTCAAAAGATAACCGACTCATTTTATCAGACTCTTTCACACATTTCGCGGCCATTTATATTATCTTTCTTGCCCACGCACGGGAGAAATCAATTGAAATGAAATATAATGTAAAAACAAATTAGACACAGCTGACCTCGCTGGCATATGTAAGCATGAACCACTGAACAATAGAGACACATGTGCACAATTCTGTAAGTTATTTCCCCATTGTTATCGGTTTATGAATAAATTATCTTCCAGTGCGTGACGTCAGGGTATGATATTTTGCCTATACGTGCATACCATAAGGAATCTATAATAATGCAATTACAAGTGAAAACTGGAGCATGTTATGTTTTGCGATGAGCTGAAATGGATTGGTAGTCATCATTTTGTTCAAAGCATCTTTACTTAGCGGGCACTTATAACTTTCAATGTGTGACGATACGCATACCATTAAAAGGTAAGATACAAATGTCCTTGTTTGTTCCATTGTCAAACTATTATAAAGCGTAGCCGTTTATCCGAAAAAGAAGAAGAAAAACGACGTTTTCATAGTATTGAGAAATCCACTTTTCTCGAACAAAACAAAAAATGCTTGAATATTACAATGAAAACTTTTGAAAATTATTTTTTTAATAAATTCATTAAAATTGCCTAATCACTGTTTCAAACATTCGTCAAGTACCTGCCCCAAAAATTACAACAACGGTTGTTTTAGTTAGCTCGTTTATTTTATTTATGTAGTTAGCTGGCAGCAGGTTTTAACACATCGTTCGGTGAACTGTCCCAGTTTATACTGATTTCAAAGTACTCACACCCCGCCATCTGTAAAGCGATGTTGCCCACGGGCCACAGTTAAATTTAACATAAATTATTTCAAACATCGATTATTGTGGTTATGGCATAGAAAGCTGGCGTTCTAGCAAACAATTACAACATTTTGACAATGAAATCAGCTATTTGGCGATCGAGGTACGGCTTTGCTTTACATATATGACCGACCTGGCTAATGTTAATCAAAGCATCACGAGGAGTTCAAAAAGCGCACGAAACGGAACAACAAACGAATAAGATGCAACATTTGCCCAAAGTTTGACAATAATATTGGCCAAATCGGAGATTGGCATGACAATCTTTTGTATGTAGCCCTTATCTCTGCAGTTATTTTGGACTTGTTAATGTTTCAATTTGTAGACCAAGCTGTCTTCAGGAATTACAGGTAGGTCTGGCCGCTCATAGGGCGAACAGATTAACTCGTTCCCATTTAAAGTCAATGCCGTACTGAGTGTTTCTGCTTTGTTTGTTTCAGATTTTAAGACTGAAGATGAGTTCCACTGAATATCACCGAGTGATGGAAGAAGGCCTGACCAGGATTACCAGTTGTGGTATATGTCAGGAGCGATTCCACACTCCTAAGATCCTCCCATGTCATCACACATTCTGCTGTGCCTGTCTGGAAGGACTTAGCAGCAGTGGTGAGATCGTATGCCCAGAGTGTATATCCAGTCACCAGTTACCGACCACAGGCGTAAAAAGTTTCCCAGATGATACCAAGATTGACGCTCTGCTTGATCTGGAAGAACGGTGGTTACTCGGTATACAGCAGGCCCGGCCAGGCGACAACACTGGCGAACTCACGTCCCTCAAAGCAGAGTTCCATCGGCTCCGGGCAAACGTGAATGATTTCAACAAGTGTAAGGATTTGTGGGACCGAATCCAGCAGTCATCGGAGGATGATATTGCCGGGATAAGTAACGGGAAACAGATTGAGAGTGCTGTGGCTCTCTTGAGGAGGCGAAGAAGACTCTTGCATCAGAAGCTGGACGAGTTTTTGAAAGAGGAAACCGCAGCTATCCAAGCACGGGCAAAGTGTGAGTATAACCGGGCCGGAGAGTACTGCTCATTTGTTGAGAGCAGACTACAAGACTTTGAAAATCATCCTGATAGGGAAGAGTTGAGTCATATGAGTGGACAGTGTGCGGCAATTTCACAGCAGACCAGCAGGCTGTTGAATAGCGTATGTGAACAGACTGCAAAGATGCCCTTAAAGATCATCAAGGCAACGGATGACATAAAGTCCCATCGCCCACCGAAGACTTTCTATGGTGTCGATGTCGCTGTTCAGGCGTACATTATCGAGGACGATCTGGTGAGAAAATTTGAACGATCTCAGAATCTCCCTCCTATCGGCTACGTGCCACCGTTAAGATCAAGAAGAAGCTCCACTGACAGTAACTCTACCATTTGCAGTCGTAAAAGTTCCGTGGTTGCTCCGTATAATCCTAGATTTTATGGCATGGATCATCAAGGCTCGAAGAAAATCCGGCAGTACGGGGACATACACAAGATGAAAGTGTTCGGGAAAAGTTGGTTTCAAGGTGTTAAGAAGCCATCGGACGGTGGTCCGACCGGTTTGGGTGTTGTCCGGGACAACCTTGTCGCCGTCACTGACTCAGTAAATGGTTGCATCAGACTATGTACATCATCGGGGTTGTCTCCTAGACGGCTCCTCACACACGATGGGATCTTCTCTAATTTCGGCAACCCACAAGCAGTGTGTATGGATCTGCCACAACGTCATATGTACGCCACGGACAAGGACAATGCATGCGTTGTGGTCCTTGACATTGACACCGGTGAAGATGTTAATACGATCACGTGTGCTGGCCATCGACCAATCGGTATTGCTCTGGATCCTGGTTCAGACACTTTGTACATTTGTTGTGATGAGACCCATTCAGTGGTCATGTACCGAACCGACGGCACACAAGTCGGGCAGATTGGGGAGCGAGGAAGGGGGCCTGGTCAGTTCCTTCACCCGCACTCTTTGGCCATTAGCCCGGAAAACCGACTGTGGGTGACGGACACCAATAACAATCGTATACAGGTAATCCATCCCAGCAATGGAAAACAATAGTTTAATAGTTAATATGCTTCATAAATAAAAACTGTTGCAGTGAGCAAAATAAACATGTTGAACTAATTGCACACGATTAAAGTTTGGGGATTCCTTTAAACAAGACAGTAATGGCCTTGGGCTATAAATTTGGGCTTCTCTTAATACTGAAATAATGCAATACATACATTCTCTCCTAGGTATTCTCTCTGTCTGGTAAATATATGAAAACCATTGGGTCCAAAGGGAGCGGCCAAGGACAGCTCAATCACCCCAGAGGTTTAGCAATCGATGACCGTGGATTCGTTCTGGTGGCGGACACGGGAAACCAGCGGATCCAGATCTTTGATGCCTACGGCAAATCGGTGTTAATCTTCGGCAGAGAAGGCGGTCCGGTGACCGGAGGGCCGGTCATAAAGGCACAGGGGAAGGGAGTATTGTCACATCACAACAGCGGACCCGTTGGGGTGGCGTCCACAGGATCTGGTGCCACGAGGGGGAAGGTTTTTGTGAGCTATCAAGGGGATTCCAGGATCGTGGCTTATCTTGTGCAGTACCAGAAAATGCCATAGAACCCCTTTTTAGTTTGCACTTATTAAAAACAATAAACAAAGTTACTGGATGGTTGTGCTACAATGTTGTCTTTACTGTTTTCAGATAGTAAAAACAAAATGACATCACTTTTGATGGCTTGGGACACAACAATTTAAAGGCAGGATATTTTTTGGTAACTGTCAGAGACCAGTATGCTCACTTGGTGTATCCCAACATAATATGCGTTTAAACAAAAAAACTGTGAAAACTTGGGCTCAATTGATCATCAAAGCTGCAAGAAAATAAGGAAAGACAAAATTGTTGCATAGAATTGTGTGCTTTCCCATGCCTGAGATTTTAAAAAGGGTTCATGCCTGAAGCCTTTCTCAGATTCAAATGTTTTGTTTTAGTATCAGCAGCTCTCCAGTACTTTTTACCAAGTAATTTTTATTTTGTCATTAATTTTTAGAAGAATTAACAAAGGCAAACCCTTCCTTTAAGGTGAAAAAGAGGGCCCCGTTCTCATACTGTGTAAAACTGGGTGATTGGCGAAGAGTATGTTTTATACATTATCGTTGAACGCGTCATCATTACAAAACACTGTTCCTGATTTATAAATATTGACATTACTGATTAAAAATGGGAGTTTCTGTTTGGAGAAATTATACTCATCTTTATTACAAATAGCGAAAACAACACACATTTAGTCACCCAAAATCAACTGCAATAATGGAACAAATCAATTGTATTTCTATGATACTGCTAAAATATCAGAACATGTTCTACATTGTTCTATTGCCTTGATCATTATGAACAATTATCTTGTATTTACAGGCAAAAGTATACACAAAACATATTATTTAATCGATGGAGATATTATACAAATACTGACTGCTTTGAGTGGCGTAGTAAAACTAGTCACTCGAGGTGATCCCCGGAGAAGCCTATCTTCCCGAGGCGAAGCAGCCTATCTTCCCGAGGCGAAGCCGAGGTAGGCGGCTCTGGGGATCACCGAGAGTGACTAGTTTTACTACGCCACGAGACAAAGCAGTCAATATTTGTTTTATAACACCTTTTCCTTTGATTCTATCTGAATACTTTAATAAAATTAATTCACACAAACTTTACGTACGTGGCAATCAATCGTCAAACAAGAACTGTAAAATCTACGTTGAAATACCTATTTTGACAAAATAAGAGGGTACCAGACTACTGTTGTTACGTTCGTTCTCTAAACTGTATTTCAAATGCAAAACACATTATAAACATCACTTTAAAAATTAAATGGTTTAATACTACTAACTGTACGTTTCGTTTAAAAGTATTGTTTCAAAATAAGCTTTAACCTATGGAGCTTTTAAAGGGAAATAGGTGGGGAAAAAATATGGAAAAAATCTTCGTTCGAACGAAAATAATCTACGAAAATAATCTTCGTTCGAACGAAAATAATCTTCGTTCGAACGAAGATTGTTTCCACCTATGTCCCTTTAAAAGCTCCGTATTAACCCAATATTGAACTGCAAAGTTATTTAACTGTATATCATGTAAATTATCTATGAGGCTGTGAAACGTATTCAAAAAAGTTTGCTTTAAAAATATTACTACACTAACAAAAACAATTTGTGGATCACATGCCTTTCTAATTTTAGGGTTTTGAAACAGCTTTTTTTCTTCATTAAAAATATGTCAACATAAACAAAACTACTACAATAAAAATGGGCTTCTTGAAAATTGGTGTTCTCGCTTTTTCCCCCAGGGGACGCAACACAGACATGCTCCTCCCTCAACTAATAACGTGTCTATTATAGTCTAATAAGTATTCCGTATAGGAAAGGAACTCGGGACCAACAAAATGCAAATTAACATTGGAAACATTACACAAAATTCTGTTAAACGAAATGATACAGCTTTTAGATATTGGCAAACTTGCTAAAGTCACTTTGTGCTCTCCTCAGTTCTCAAAGCTGATGAGCTGTCATACACACCGTTGTCATAGTAACTTCACCTTGTCCTTTATCACCTGATAGGTAGGTGCCTGGAATAAAGACGCAGGAGAAATAAGTCAGAAGTGTTCATGTTTCAGAAAGTGATATTTTGTTATTTCTAGATGACGTTTGCCATCGTGTAAAGAGCGATTTTTGAAAAGTAAGCGGGTACGCACTCGTTCTTTGTTGGCTTATCTTCGTCGTTGGTTGCCGGGACCTCGTTTGTTACCTGCTCGTGTGTCTGCTGCAGGTGCGTTTGGGAAGAAAACTTCACTGGTTTCAGACGCATTGCGTACATCTTCTCATAGTACCCAATACTTGCTTTCGTTGCTTCCAAAACCTCAGGTGATATAAGGCTCAAATCAATTGGTTTCTCCGAGTGCTGTTCGAGTCCAGTCGTTTTAAACGCCCGTTCATATTGCCCAATGAGCTTATTAATAATCATGATCCTTGTGGAGTAAATCCAGCTTCTCTTCTCATCTTTGATTGGTCGCCACTTATCCATTGATGGCGAGAAGGGTATGTCCACTGCGTTACAGTATGCGCATAAAACACCAAGAGGATTGTGCATAAGATCATCAGCGTCAATTATGATTGGCTCCTGACCAAGATCATTCGTCACGTGCTCAAAAAGTCGATACATCTCTTTGAATACAAATCCTTCCGGGACAACCTGGTTCAGTTGAAGATTAAGAAAAGTCCGAGCAAAGTATTTCTTCAGCATTTTATTCATGGATATGAACACCCTTGCCGGGTGGCGTATCAAGAAAGTATGTCTGTACCCCGCTGGTAACTTGTCAAACTTTCCATCCACCGTATACGCGAGTTCTTTACAAAAGAAGACCTGTTTCTGGGGAGGGGCAGGGGCCTCCAGAATCTTCTGAACTTGTGCGTAGGTGTAGGCCGGATCCCTCATAACTGACTCAAACATGGGGATTTTGATCTGATTTTCGGGGCCGATGTGACACGCAGCGGTATATAACTCGTGGAAGATCTGAACGTTGTCACCGAGCGCGCTGATGCAACGTTCAAAAGCGGTTGAAAGGGACCGTGGTGGGGCCCATAACAAGACGCGTCGAGTCTTTGCTGCTTGCTCATCAGTGGCCATCTTGTTCTCTGATTTTCGCGTCAATTTACTTGATTTGAAGGAGTTGTAATACTGCAGTGAAGAGAGCAGAGAAAAGATAAATAGTGCATATCAAACACAGACACATAATATTATTATCGATACATTTAAATAGAGCAATAACATTAACGCTGAGAACGCACTGAAAGAAAGTACAGGGATCGCCCCATTTTCTTCTTCCATATAAGTACAAACTCAATTACATGAGCAAAATCGTACTGTGTAATCGTACATTTACGATCATCATCCTTTCAAATGACAATTTTCTGTAGGAAATATTTAGAGAAAAACAATCCTGAAGATCCATGTCATCACTTTGGGGCGAGAACAGAGACCTTGCATTTTTGGCTTGGAAAGTTAACGTTAATAATTTGTAGCAAGTTTAGCTACCCATGAATAACAAAACCATTCAACAGCGATATTCAAGCTCGTGTTTCTTCACTGTAGCTTTTTCGTCATGGTCACCCTCTTTTGTGGCAAGTCTTCCCTATACCAGTCAGGCCTTCTACCGTGTGCAATCATGCCAAACGAAATTCCAAGACAAGTTATAAACCGTTGACTTGGTATAATACACAATGGCCACCAGACGTGATATATAAAACTCTAAACACGAACATGGCAGAAAAACGAACAATTTTCAAATCAAGAACCATCATGTTAGTTGGTGTCAGTTCTCCAACGTTTTTGCGTATAACATAAGCATTTAAAAACAACAACTAATAGTGTTTAAATTGTTTGTTAATATGCCGAAATGGCTCACCGATATGCCTTAAATGGCATAGAAACAATACAATTCAATACAATGCATACAATTCAATATCCTCAAAGATGCCATTCTGGTTGGTAGAACAGTTGACGGAAACTTAACACTTCTATCTTCACATCAAGCAACATTTTAGAACTTAAATAGTATGACCTCAGCCAGTAGTGTAATAACCGATAATGACATAGTAAGCTAAGAGGTAGCGTCTTTTAGTTGCATTGGTTGATAAAGACACTATACATACCAAAGATTATAGAGCGCCAAATGATATTCATTAACAGCAATGGTCATTGATTGTCTGCACTGATCTATTGTTGCATCGAAAGAGTTGCTTGCTGAAATGGCGTCCAGTGCACATTTCACATTTCTGACCGAGTTCCCCATCTTGCGCCTTTGGCGCTCTATAGTCTTGAGTACAGACCTATTTAGATTCACTAGACCAGAAAGCTGACCACTGTTCGCCATTTGCACGATCAGCCATCCTCAAATTGGAGACAGCATTATATAACTCTGTATTGTCACGGTAATGAATGGCACTAAGTTCATCCAAACGGATACTTAATGAAGCATGAAGTCGAGGCAAGTAGCGAAAGCAACCACACAGGGAGAACAAATAGAAATGCTTGAAAGAGTTTTACATACCAATATTCAATGCCTGCCAAAACAACATACACAATCAAGCAGGTCTGCAATAGTCGTATAAATCTATCAACGAACCTAGTCAGGCATTTTTTAACAACAGACCAAATTATTGGGAAATTCATCAACAGTGGCTGTATATTGAGACATTTTCTGTAAATCAATTTGATTTTTGCATCAAAATCGTTCTTAGGACACTTGGTGAAAACTGTAAGGATTTTTTAGCGAACAATTTTTGTATGGATGCAGTATTGGACGCAATAGTATGCCTGCGTATCAACGGACGCGTCTTACCCTCGCGATTTGATTGCACATGACGTCATTGACCACCATCTTTGACGAAAAACAAAGAAAACGTGTATGCTCTGCACGGGCACAACTCTCAGCCATTGATCGCCTTCCAACGATGGCGGCCAGTGCAAGGGGTATATCATCCTCATTCCCAGGGGTGATCGATCTCGCCGCGCCATTTTGTCCCGCATGCCTTGCTCGCTCATAACCCCTGGAATTGGTGAGCCCTTGACATGAGCTAATCGAACGCCAACTTCCCCCAGCATTCACACCGTTGCATCTTGGGACAGCCGACCCGGAACTACTTTCATTTTGTGCATTACGTCCGTGGATTCACGAAAAGGTCGTAAAATAATTATTCTCAAGGTAAAACTGCATGGTTAAATTATTTTACAATCCCACGTTGATACAAAATGACTCATCTTCGAATAAAAAAAATACTTTTGCTCACAAAGTCACTGTTTAAAGGGTGAAAATTCGTGTCAAACTTCCTGAAAGTGCCCCGCTGAATTACAAACAAAATGGTGGCCATTGAGAAAGTTTTTCGTCGTGACGTCATGCACCTCGGTCATCCCCAAGCTTACGTATCATAGAATTATGTGCTACAAGGGCTCCGTAAGCGCAGAATTCCGCGGTAAGCAGAGTCATGAAATTGGGCCCAGGTCACTTGGGGCTGACCCGGGTGAGCCCCGAGAATGACATCAAAGCTCTTCGAACGCACCAGGGGCAGGTCGACCCGGGGAAGCTAATCGAACGCACCCTATGTGCTCATACACTGCACATTTTAATTAGGCCTGTGGCCGATCCACTCTACGCGCTCGCTCAAGTATGGTTACCCGCAAAAGAGGCCCGAAGTCAAGGAGCAACTGGTCCCCTCTCATTTCTTTGATCTTGTGATATGTCTAACTCTATGCAGTTTAGGGTGACAGTGTAAAAACATGATTCATTTGAAATGGAATCCCGTCAAATACTTGCATTTTCACACGCGCGTACTAAGCGTCATACAAGCGCCATACAAGCGCTCAGAATATTTAAACACTTTTGGAGCAATCAGCGTTGTTTTTCAGTACACCCAGCCTCGCTACCATGGGCAGCGCGCCGTATCGATACCTCTCGTTATGAGCGAGCAAGGCATGCTGAACAAAATGGCGCGTCGAAATCGATCACCCCTGGGAACGAGGTTGAGTACATCCCTACCAGGGCCCAATTTCATGAAACATGTAAGCAGCCGTTTTGTGCTTACGGAGCGTCCCTTAGCAGAATTTCTATTTCATAAAGCTGTTTACCGTAAGCAAGGGTAAATGCTGGCTAACCCGCGTTTAGCACACAAGTGACATAACAATGCAAATCAATGGTGAATGTGCATGCGCGCCAAGAAATTTTCTGCTAACTTGAGAAATCTTGGTTCAAATACGCTTATGCTTACGCACATTTTTCTGCTACAGTAAGCACAAAAATTTGCTTACACGGTAAACAGCTTTATGAAATTGGGCCCAGGGGTTAGTGACGAGAGGTATCGATATGGCGCGCTGCCCGTGGTAGCGAGGCTGGGGGTCTATAATCCATAGAGTTATATATAAGAACTAAGAGCTAAGAACTAATAACTAACATAAGAGTTATATATATATAGAGTTATATATAGAGTTATATATAAGTTATATATAAGTTCTTATATATAACTCTATGCTATAATCTTGGTCCGGTTGCGCCATTTTGTCCCTGTGCGTTACAGTGTGCGAATTTTAGGCAACGCGGCTTCACGCTTCTGTTGGCTCACAAATGGAGAGCGTGGCACAGTCGTCACGTTTGACGTGCATGCAAGGGGTCAATAGAATGGTCAAGTCTAGCGCGTATTCGAACATTGGGACCCGTTAAAGTTCACAAGTTTGTTTCCTTCACGCATAAATGCAATGTACGCCGGACCAAAGTGGTCCCCAAAAATGTTCGTATACTACGCGCGAGACTTGCACGGTCTAGGGCACCAGTCAAAGTCCATGGGAAGATTACGTTTTTATACCATCCCCAATATGGGCAGATGGGTATCCCCCCCCCCTCCTCCCCACATTGTTCCCATCACGCTATTTTCCTCTACGGTAAAGAAGTCCCCCCTAAAATCCCAGGCCTAAATAATTATTCATCGAATTCCAAGCACACAATGAAGACTGGGTGTGGGTCGCCACGCCCCATATTGAGCACAAAATGTCGCTTTTACCGATAGAACTCACCTAGCTCTTTAAAAATATTGACTATTAAAGTTACTTTTTTGGTTATATCTGTGTGACTGAGTCGACAATTATCCTGAGACGAATGGACCGGCGGAGATTCGTTAAGCTATTGTAAGGCAATACATAGGCAACACCCCCACTTGATGAGGGGAGCCTGAAATCTCAACGATTATTTGTCAAGTTCAACAAACCAACGAAAAATATCTGCGTTTCTCTGACCACACTCCAAAAATACGCTTGATCCAAGACTTAACGTTCTTCAGTATCGAAAAACATATGTTCAAAAACAAAATAGCTCTGTTGTATACATATACATGTAGGCCTACTGCGAAAAAAAACTCAACTGTGTAATAGCTTACCTCATCAGGCTAATCACAAGCTGTCCGTAGCAACTCTGTCTGCAACTGACTTGTGAATAAAGGACATTGCATATAGGGCATTTTGATTTTACATTTTGGCCGTGTTACAAAACAACCAGCAAATGAAAGTAAAATCCCGTGATTTTGAGATAACACAAGTTTAAACAGGTACCGGGATATTTCTCGAATTCGTGCGTCATTTGGTGTAAAGTCTTGGCCTTACAAGAAACACCATCAAATGGTACAGTATTGTAGTGACTCACATGTCGATTGAATGTAAGGCTTCGACTTCTGGTAATATACAGTGTGAAAAGCGAATCAGCTACCAGCAGAACTTCACCGGGCCGTGCAGCCTCAATCACGAATCCACCCATCTGCTTAAACACTAGTTTTGCTCAAATTATAATATACCATCGTGCCTAATATACATGTACATGCAGTGTCAAATGATGCAGAACCGTTTTGCATAAAACAACATAAAAACATAGAATGCTTTATGTAGCTGTTCACACAATGGCATCAGTGAAGTAAACATTTCTATTAATGTTGATACATCATAGCCTACTGAGTGATACATGGGCAGCAATGCTCCCCCAGATTTCGAACAACACAAGCAGCACTAGATTCTGTAACAGTTTTATGTACGGGCCAAACTAAATGAATTTAAACTATTATTGTTATCAACAAATGAAACTACAACGGAATAAAAAATAATAAACTATTATATTTAAAAAGAAGAATAAATAGGTTTAGAGCTCGATTTGGAAAATGTTCACAATAATCATATGCCTATAAATTGACACAACGTATCCAGACGCGTGTCAGAAAAAGTAACTTTCCCAGAGACATAATGTCCCCATCCCGTGCAGTTCTAAATGGATCTACTGTTAATACCACTTTGCCAACAGAAAAACATTGTGGTTTTTTCATTCTTCATCAACCATCAAAATGTTACAGCTGAACAGTTTAGTGTGTGTTTTTTAAGGCCACGTCGCTATTATGATAATGACAATTGCACAGGTACCCAGCTGTTAACAAAATATTGAACGTCCAGCCAGTGTCATAAAGTATGTAGGCCTGCCCGCCCGTATTTTATTTAGCAGCATAATATGCTCGTTTCCCCGTGGCTTGGTCGAATCATGAGATTTTATAACTCGTGTCTAACCAGCACATCACTGATTAGAATAAACCCTTCGTTCTAATTCCATAACAAATATATTCCTTTCCTCGAACAGAAAGAGAGAACAAAATATACGTATTACGCCTATTAATACTAAGACTGTCTACCAGGCTGAGCCCCTCCAAATGTTAATGCTATTTGATTTATTCATTTTAATTGTAAGTGGGGTTGGTACACCCTCAAAACCTTCTATACTTGTGTTTACTTTTTATTATATATTGAGTCCCGCACCCCCCTGATGGGCACTTGAAATTTACTCTGAGCTGTCTCAAATTAGTATATTGGTTTCAGGTTGAACAAAAAAAAATTCCCTTGTGGTTAATTACTTGACTGATTAGTATATTGTAAACTTTGTGTGTGATTTTTGCCACTTATTTTGTTTAGCATCGATTCAAGTTGAAAGTTGTGAAGCGATAGTACTTGCTTCACAAACGAGAATGAAAAACTTGTTTAAGATAAAAACAATATGGAATTTTATAACTACTCTAGGCCAGGCATTCTATTTGAATGCAACTCACTCCAACTACAGGAATGTGTCCAGTAAACTGAATGCTAAAGCTTAAGTTTCTCCAGAGATCCGATGTTTTCAGTTGAGCATAGTTTTCTAAACAAAATATTACACTATATCTTCACTGATTTCTTCCTAGTTTGATCACATCGTGACGCAGACAATCCTGTATCTAAAACGTCTGAAATTTGTCCATTCTTCCCAAGTCGTGAAAGGGTCATGTAACTTTACCCAACCTTGAAGACTAGTTCTTAGCAGACGAAATACAGATTTGAAATCTTTTATTCATCATTAGAAAATATAAGTCTATTTAATCGCACCATTAACTTGTTGGATTAGAAGTATTTACTTCTAAGATTGCCAAGTACTGTTAAGTTAAAATGTTTAATTTCTTTCCAAATTTGCTTGTGCAGTTAAGTTTTGCATTGTAAACTGTTGTAAAAGATTTTTGATTTTGTGATATAATAAAACAAAACACTTCATTATTATTTTAAAAAAAACTAAAAAAAAACCCCTTCATTTTTCACATTTATTTTTAAATGGGAAGTTTTATTTATTGCTTACAACAAAATATACATTCTGTAATACATTTTTGATTTTTGTTTACCAAACAAAGTGGACGGATATCAGGACTTCTGCCAAGCCAAGTAATATAAACTACAAATCACTTTTTTTCTGTCAACAGGAAAAAATAATGATTCAATGCATTTGCACTTCACATGATATGAACAAAGAACAACCTGTTAACACATTAACCTCTATCTTTTTTATGTGTAAAAATAATGCAAAAAATGAACTGAAATCTGTTGTTGTGCTTATTTCAAAATTGGACATAAATCACCAACAACTGCAACAAACTGAACACAACACACTGATGCCCCTCCCCCTGTCTGTTCACTGCACATCTTACCCCACATAATCTATACAATTCACCCATGATGTGGGAACAGCAAATAATCAGAATGAATAACTTGCTTTCATTCCATATTAAGGTTAAAATATTTTTTAGTCATGGAAAAAAAACCACCAAAAACCAAACCTGATTGAGTCTATGATTTGATAATTGTCATTGTTCAAGTAGGAATTTATTCATAATAAGACATGAATTATTCAATAGCAGCATACATTAGAAGGTGGCAAGCAAACAAAGGTCCTTCTCAAGTATGGTGTATTTATATTAACATTTAGAGTATCAAACACCTATGTACTTAAGGCAATCTCTATGGCAATCCTTTGGGGTACCAGGGTACGTCTGTAGAGCAAATGCTGGTTGATGTTGGTCCTTGGCACTTTTGGGCAGGATAAGGTTCAGGTCTGGCTATGGATTACATCTTTAGAGTAAACCACCAGGTCCTTTAAAGCAAAATACAAAATGTTTGCAAAAGTCAGTCCTGTTAAATGGTTACTTTTATACCTAACAATGAGCTGTCAGATCTTCAGTTGCTGAATCTCCCAGATTAAAGAAACTAAGGCAATTTATTTTGGTTCACAAAGTTTCCTTTTCTTTCCATCTGATTTTAAGAAATCATTCAACTTGTTTTGAAAGTATCATTTCACCTTTTGAGAAATAAAAAAACGTGCATGGCACGACAGAGTACATTGAGGAGGTTTTTAAGTCATCGCTGGACGGAAATAGATTTTAGGCAAATTTCATAAAACTTGTAAGCAGACCTTTTCTACTTACAGAGGATCCACTTACAGAATTTCTATTTCATAACCACTATACCTAGCTCAAATTAAGCAAAAGGCTCGCTAACTTGCTGGTGGTTCGTGTAGATAGATGAGTGATAGAACAATGCAAATCCATTGTGAACATCCCTCAACATGAACATAATAATAGTAATAATAACAGCTTCTTATATAGCGCTCATATCTGTCACTCAGTGACACTCAAGGCGCTTTAACATTCAGTATTTATCCTGGAAGGGATGTGGAGCTACGTTTTGAGGTATGAGACCTTTTTCCTTTACAAAGCACCATGTAATGGTTTATTTGCAAGATGTTGTGGCGCAATATGCTGACAATCAAACCAGGAACACCGGGGCGAGCACCTTCTCTTTTCAATAAGTGCACTGGGTTCTTTTACTTGCATTACACAACACACGGGACCTACAGCTTTACATCCCATCTGAAGGACGCAGCAATAATTGGTAAGTGTCTGTCTTGCTTAAGGACACAAGTTGGGACTCAAACCCACACTCTGCTGAACAGAAACACCAGAGCTTGAGTCCGGTGCTCTTATCCGCTCGGCCATGACGTGCCAAGGTAAAGACATGCACTGTCAAATCTTCTTGATCGTTTATGAAACACACTTTTACTTATGCATATTTTTCTGCTATGCATTTTGTAAGCACAACAACTTGCTTACTAATAAATAGCTTTTCAAAAGTGGCCCCCTAATTTGAACCCATGTCTGCCATAATACCATAAAAGAACGTCTTTACCTTCAGTAATAAGCTTCATAAATTTGTGAAGATGCATGCTGAGGGCGCCCTCACTTGTCTTGATTAGGTCTTGCAAGAAAGCTTCCCCACCTTCACTGCAGAAAATCTGCTTCAGCCGATAGTCACTGATCATATTTCTCAGTGTCATTATGCCTATAAAAAGTATAAATCATATTAAAAAAATTGTATGATAAAGTAAAGAAATCAAAATTTTAGCAGACCTTTTGAAACAATGATATTTCAACCTTTGGTAACCCCTGGGGTTATAGATTTCAAGGAGCTTCTGGGAACAGTATCCTCGGCAATAGAGAAGTAGATCAAACAGATTGGTTTCTTCATAAATGGAGGGCCAAAAATTTACACAGAACCACAGGCCCTGAGGTCAATATTGTTATTGTCGAGCCAGTAAAATCATAAATAGACAAGTCAGGCTGCCTTGTGTTTTGCAATTTAATAATAACACCTCACTGTGTATAAATCTTAAATAAATGAAACAAATTATGTTCAAATGTTGACTTTGAGTCCGATAAATATTTTTGAAATTTTGTTGAGTATCCAAGTGTACTAGTCCAAAAGACAAATAAAAAGATAAATCTTCTCTTAGTGCTTGTTCAAATAAAAACAGTTTACATATTAAACTTTGTGGACAGTTTTTTTCTCATTTTAGTTCTGGTCTTGTAAACAAATTTCTGGTCCAGTGAAAGTTTTGACCTGCAAGCCCTGCAGCCTTAGGTATGTTCCCACCAAATTCCAGCCCTGAATGCAGCCCGGCTGTTGTAAAATATTTCGAGCTTTCATTCACTTAACTGCATGAAAAATGGATGCATAATGTGTTTATCCAAACATGCAACTTGTAAATACCCACAAAAGAGTCAACAGCCTTAGACACAAACAGCTGTATAGTGTTTAGTCAGTATTGTATGTTGCATTAGCATGCATGGGTTCTCACGTCACACTCAGATTAATAGTTAAACACCTTTATGAATGAGCTAAAGAAAAACCTGGAGTATCCTGGTTAGAGGAAAATCAGCAATATTTTAATTTGTCAACAACATTGTACTTACCTAAAATTGCACTTTTTTCATTCTGCCTGTTGATGCGTATGAAGTCAATCAACCGTGACACAACACCTAGTGAAGCTAGCTTCATGTGGACCATAGTCTGAAAAAAACATAGCAAAATGAGGTGTACAAACAAATTCCCATTTTCCTTTATTGACACACCAGGGACAAAATCATAGAGCTGTAGAAAAAACATTGCTAGCAGAAACAGGTTTACCATCAAAATTACTATTGTTCCATAACAAAATGCACTGAATAAGCAATATTTTCTACATGCTGGCATGATGCTTGATCAAATTTGTGATTCTTGGTATAAATTTAGCTATTACCGCATTGATGTCTCTAACAGACATAATTATGAAGAATTTTTAGACTAAAACTTTTATCAAGAAAGAATTTCACAACAAAACTTCTTGGTTAACAATAATGATTCTGGTGAGCATTTTGTTCCATAGACAGCATGCGCAATGGACCTTACGCATTGACGACATCATGCAGCCATCATAGAGGTAAAACGATGATGAAATCATGAAAAATCTTGTATGCACGATGCAGAGGAATGAGCCAATGAGCAACCTTCTTTTGACCTCTGGCAAAGGTCACCCTACTCAAATGACGTCATGTGCATGTGTCAGGTTCAAACATTACACCAATAAACTTTTGTATTGTTCATTTAGAGAACAGATCGCAATTTTGTTTACCTCTCCATAAGTCACAAGGTCATGCAGGACGAGCAGGCAAGCTCTTCTGACCTCTGAACTGGAACTGCTGAGTCCTGCTATTATCTGAATTCCGCAGATGTCTAGAAGATGGATAGAGCACTGCCATCCTATTGGCTCCTCTTGGTTACATGCTGGCTTGTGATTGGCGACAGTTGAAGGGGGCTTTGTTTTGGGCTTGCTCTCTAAAAAAATCATCGTGATCAATTTTTAAATTAGGTGTTTACTTTTTTGAGAAAAATTACCCAATACGGTTTATGTACCTTCAGGAATTTTGTGCGCAGTCATAATATTCAAGTTTATTTGGCTTGAAATAAGGGACAATTTTCTTGTATATGAACGTATTTCACACAGAAAAATTCTCACATCGATGTTAGTATCAACTTATTACTTTGTAAAAATCATTTGTACTGGTATATACTCCCTCAACATAGTACTTCTAGCCACATGCACATCATTCTTTTGATGTTTAGTTGTTGAGAGAAAACACCCAAATGTTGCTGTGACATGGGGCTAACCATCAACATTGTAAAAAAAAATCACAGAATGTAAACTGCACAATGTATAACCTTTCCGATGCAAAAAGTATATTAGAAAAAATATTACTGAGAATAAGGGAAACTCTGTATGTATTAACTGACCACTGCTTGTCTTTGTTTCTTCTTGACAATGACCCTTGACCCCAAGAGCATCTTTGACGACTGCTGCTGAGTTGGTTGACATCTGACCCAAGACTTGACTGAGTATTTTATCTCGTTCTGCAAGTGTCTTAGCCATTTCTGATCTAGAGGGGGTAAAATACAAGTATGCCTTAATTGAGCGATAAATTTGTTTCATAGACAGAGGTAGCTGGAAATTACTATTCTCTTGCCCATCTGAGAAAATATAACATTTATGAGTGGCCCTTATCCTCTTTGTACCTTGATTTGTGCCTGTTTAGTCTCTCTTTAGCCTCAGCTGCCTCCCTAAGCTGGCGAGTTTCTTCAGGGTGAATGGGTTGGATGATCCACCGAAGGCATTCTGCAGCCAAAATCTAGGACGAATGATTTTCATTACTGAGATAAATAATCACTAGGCTAAGTAGCAAGTTTGATTAAGATGTTTCCATGTCACTACAGCAATACTTGATAGAGTTTCGGTTGTTTTGTTGTTGTCGTTGTTATTGATGTTTTGTTTTTTTTGGTGGGGGGGCTTTTACAATCTTTTGTTACTAAACTTACTAACTGGTGGCTGCAAGACAATTTCGGAAACAAGTGTGCTCAACACCAATAGTGTTTTATCAGAGAAGTCCAATGTTTTCACAATACCTGAATCTGCGGCCCTTGATAATAGGCAACCAATGGTCCAACTGTGGCACAGACACCCTCCTGGAACAGCCTCAGCCTCAAGCGTTTGTGTCTCAGCTCACTGTCCTCATCATGTTTGATTGCACTCTCATCCCTCTTAATATCTTCATTTGTAACAGTTACCGAAGGCTTCCCGAACCCAGCAGTCCTGATGTTACGTTTAATCCGAGCTGCTTCGGCTCTTTCTGCTGACGATGGACCTGACAATGACGCCTGCTCATTGAAAACACTCTTACTGAGATCAAACTTCATGGGACTATGGCTTTGCTTTTGAGCAGACAGGGGTCTTGTCTTTTTAGTTGTCAAATATTGTGAGTCTCCTGATGAGGGATTTTTTAAAGAATGAGTCATTTTATGATTAGATAGTTCTAAATCTTTTTTATCACTCCACGCTGTTTTCCGGTGTTGAAATTCCTTCTCTCGCTTTGCCCTGATGTCATTGAGCTCCTGTCTGTGAGATGTGATATTCTCTACTGTGTAGCTACTTGGGAAAGCCTGATCGACTGTCTTCACATACTGGTAGCTGTGAGCAGTAACAGCCTCCCCTTCTTCTTTCCAGCCTTGATGCTCAGTGATCTCGGACTCGACTTCCTTTTCAATCTTAGCATTCCATAGCTGTGATGAGGAAGCTGCAAACAGGTGGACACATTCCAGCATCCGAAAGACAAACTCAAGCTCTTCCTCCCTGGCTGGGCACAGTCTATCCTGACTCAGTGAAGGGGATTTCATTTGCCACACCTTCATCATGGCTTGAAGATGCAGAATGTCTAAGTTCCTTTGCTGTTCAGTTAGTGACAGTTCCTTAATGATGTCTGGAAACAGCCAAATTGTGTAGGTATGGAGAAGATTAAGAATACACAGAGCACCATGGATGAACATAAACTGGACGATAGATGAGTTGACTTTTAGAGTTTTGCCGTTTGACCTAAAAACAAAGTAGGAGGAACATCATTATAAAGCAACTTGCTCTTCTTTCCAGAAACATGGGTATTGTTGGAAATCCACTTGCTGAAACCTTTAAATGTAAAGGTGTATAACCTTTTATAAAGATGTTTTCACATTAATAATCCGAGGCTGCAAGGAAAGTACATTGGCTCCTTTTGCTTAGTGGCTGTTGCCATTATGAATAGAGAAGAAATATGAATAGAGAAGCAAAGAGGGACCCAACAGTTTCTTCATTTGCAAGATAAACAGCATGTCTTGCCTGAGCAGTCACGTGCACTGGACTCAAGCTCTGGTGTTTCTGATCAGCAGAGTGCCGATCTGGACAAATGTGTCCTTGAGCAAGACACTTAACCATTTTTGCTTCATCCTTCAGGTGGGACGTAAAGCTGTAGGTCCCGTGTGTTGTGTAATGCAAGTAAAAGAAACCAGTTTCACTTATCACAACAAGAAGGGGTTTGCCCAGGTGAAGGGAGTTGTTTTATGCAGGTTTCACAAAATTTCAACCATTGACACTTTTTGTCATGATCAAAGTTTGAACTTGTTTCTTTCTATACTTTTCTTTCATTACAGACCAAATTTCTTGCTCTGCAATTTTGTGCAGAGGCAATCAATCTCAAATACCATGGTATGAAAGTATAAATCATGATTGCATAGAACGAGTTTCTCCATGATCTTAAATTACTTCAGTATGCTCACCCTTTAATGGTTATTCTGCTGCTGTGACTTGAAGTTCTCATTCGTTGCTGACCAGTTGCTGTTGTTGCTAGCTGACTCATACAAACAACAGCATTGGATAGCGTCTTGAAAAAATCCACACCGGGATGAAATCCAATTGATTTAATCTTCTTGTTTTGGTCCAAAGTTATCTTTGCTGTAATGAAATAGAGATCCTCAAATTTACTTTCCACTTTGCGATTACATAGGTAGAGTTTAACCCATACAGTAAGTGACCAGATATCGGGTGGCATTTCATTTTTCGCATCTTCAAGCAGTTCCTCAATCATTTTTGCTCGGTTCTTACAGACTTGTGTCAGTAGTGTTGGTCGCGGTCGTCCCCTCTTCGTGTACTTGTCCGTGTTGACAATAAAGTATGAAATATTTAAAATATCTTTGGAATGTATTTGAGTTAGATGACTGGTTTATACTACTCTGGCAAAACAACATCAAAATCACCGAGTAGTATCTGCGACTTATTACTCATGAAGTCAAAGGTCAAAATCTTTCCATTGATTACATTACAATTTTGACAACAAAACTGACCTTCTTTGTGAATTGTCTCAACTAGAATTCTGATGAGGACTTTAGCACCTCCCTCGCTTCTCGCAGAGGATTCTTTCTTCCTGGTTGCCAGATATCCCGGATCTTCCTTCCTTCTCCTGATTTGAGAATTCTTGATGTCTGAGGTTAGCTCGTCACTAAATGCAGACTCTGTTTGTTGGGTCACGTCTTTCAGCTTGTTTGGGGAGGCAGTTTGTAGGATCTCTGTCAGCGTGGCCACACATAACTCTCTCAATCTCCTTTATTAAAGACAAACCAACATTGACTTATGTAATTCACAAGAGAAACCAACTGGGTATAGTACGTTTAAATTGTACCAACATTTGAACAACGTCTCAGGGAGAAATCTCTAGGTAATAGTACCAGTACTACATCTACAAGTTTTGTTGCTAAGAAATCAAATTGAAGACATGACCTTGCTTTCTGAAGATCAAGTACAATTCAGGATTTGTTATTTAGTCTCAGCATTGCAATACAAACTGAAAGCTAAAAACAACATGGTCTTCTGTAATAGAAAGAGACCAAAGGAACCAACATGATTATTGGGTCAGTGATTATAACTGAGTGTAGTGAGACTCAGGATGTTTTTTTTTTATTCTCAGGAAGCAATGTAGAACAATGTTAACATCCAAGCATGACAATCCTCACCTACAATGTGTTGCTCTTAACACTCTGAGGATCACCTTCAGCTTCCCATCATCCAGTAAGGCAGCCTGGCCATACTCAGAGCAGCACAACGCTAGGAAGAATTTAGCAGCTTTAATCTGAACACAGCTGAAGAAATAAGAACATCCAGAACTCAAATGTTACACAATTTTCACAAGACCACAGGTTTTGTAGCTCAAATTTTTTGCTTAACCAGAAAGTATTTTTCAAGACCAGTAATGATTTCTTCCTCTTTTATTGTTGCTGAACTGTAAAAGGAAGTTTGGACTTGAAGGCTATAGAGAAAAAACTGGCATTAAAAAATACATTGAATGCGTTTGGAAAAATACTACAGACTGCCAGACTTTTTTGGTTGTAAGGTTACTGACCCAGTGCTAAAATTACTGGCTCAGGTCAGTGGTCTAGTGGTAATTTTCTCATCATTTCTCAAACTGCTCTTTGTATTCCACTCAACTTTGGGCCTGAAATTAAAGAAAGACCCCAAAAAGCCCATGCCATCATTGCCTCTGGTCTTGGTCTTGGTGCCCTATAAAGGGATTCTCTAAAAACTGTCAGACATTCTTCTAGGGGTACCTTTGAATTAAACAAAAAAGCCTTGCTGCTTTAGGATTGAAATTCTACACCTGCAACTGTCTCGTTTAACTTACTAGCTATAGCTGCCATCTAGCATCCTCAAAGGGGCTCACCTGTAAAAATCTATTGTATTAGTTGCAACTTAATCTCCTGATGGACTTACCAACTCTCTTGTGTCAGTGCTACTGCTATATGCTCCATGACTCTATGCTCTATCACTCCTGCTACAGTGTGGTCTGTGTGCTGAAGGAGGTTGCTAAACAAGCCTGTCAGACTTTCCTGTTACACAAAAGAAATGTAAAAAGACTTGCAAGTTGCTTTTACATGACAAAGGAGATAGTTTTCATCCTAAACAAATTCCATAAAATATAAGAATCTATGACATGAGATGAGACCAATCAGATCAATCTGAGAACAAACTTAAAAATCTTAAAACATTTCACTTTAGTAACAGTAAGGCTCAGTGTTTGATTCTTCCTTTTCTAGCACAGGCTTTAGGTTATTGAGCCATTGAATATAATGGGATGGAAGTCAAGATGTGTACGGGATTATGTTAATACTAAACACACAGTTTACCTTCATAGCTGGATATCTCAGCCAGACATCCATAATGTCAGTCATACAGTGATCCAATAACAAGACGGCAATCTCAAAGCAGTGTCCTAGGCTACTCAGCAATTGGCCCACAGCTACTTTAGTCTCTACTGCCTGATTGGTTGATAGACAGCCAATAAGGATTGGCAATCCCATTGTGATCATGTTCTCCAGCCAATGATCTGTCAGATTTTTGTGCACCACAACCTGGATGATTATTTATGAACAGAGAAAATGTAGCCTTTACAAATTTGCCAGCATTTTTCAAAAAATAAGTTTGAAAAACCTAAATCTTATTGAACCTTATAAAAATTATTATTTACTAAATAATCTCAGTTTTTACTAACTTCAAACCAAAAAAAAAAAAAGGTAAAATAATTCTAGAAGCTGGAATACCCCCCTTTTCCCCCAAATGTTATGATATTACAACCCTATTTAAGGTAGTGAAATTGTCCATACCTTCTCCAATACTGCAGCAGCTATTGCATGGCTGGGAGCATCCATTTTATCCTGCAGGAGGGCTAGGATCTGAGGGACTATACCCATTTGGAGGAGTATTTTACTGTTTGATTCATTGGTAGCTGCCTGTCTCATTACGAGGAAAGAAACATTTCTAAGTTGTTGATTGCTACAGCTGGTTAGTCGCACAAGCTATGAGGGAAAACAAACATGAAAATGATGTTCAGAAAAAGTTAGCACTCATCAAATATCATGGCAATACACCAACTGCAGAATACACCTGCAGAAACCCAAATTGCCATATTGGTTTTAAACCATATGGAAGGTATAGTGCATGCATGAGAATCAACATAATGTACATGGATGCTTATTTCATCCTAAACAAATGCAATAGCTGTTTCACCAACAAGGGGTCTATGAAGGTAAAGTCGGTTATAGGATATTATGGTAAACTAGATTTGACAGGAATTCAAACTCTTTAGGTTTGCACAAAAAAACAACAACCATATTTATAAAAGGCAGGCCTGGAATTTCATCTTTGAGAGGGCAAGGCCATTTTCATTTTTGCAAAGGGCACTTCCATTGGAAAATCTTAAAGTGTATGGGAATCTTTTGAAGTGGCACCAAGGCCAAGACCAGGGCAACAGAGGCATTGGCATCTGTGGCTTATGTGTAATTCCAGGCCAGAAAAGAGCTGGATGCCATACACATACACAAAGTCAATTTTGAGGTGATTTTCAAGTCAAATGAATAAATTAAATCATAAAATCTCACCTGGTGAAGATGCTTATCTGATATCATATCACCATAGCACCTAACAGCCAAATTTCTGATAGCGCCCAATTGCTTTGTTGAGCCTTTCATTTCCTGTGCAACCAGTACCCCGATTAGAGTAACTAACGAGAATGACTCCTCATCAGAGTCTACATCAGAGTCCGATGAATTACTCGATGATGATTCACTTGATATTGGGCCACCGTTTCTTAGCTGACTCCGGTTTGAGGATAAGTTGGTGATGTTGCCACATGAGCAGCGAGTATTGAGTTTAGCGGTGAGTACTGATGCATGAGGGATATCAAGTGATGACTGCGGATGAGGATCAAGGGATATCTTCTCAAGTCGGTTGAAGATGTCGCTCAGCTGTAATCTGTCTTGGCTGAATGTAGAAAATTTTTTAGTTTGGGGGCAATCAAGGGGTAGAGATGAAAAGATTTACCACTCCATCTGTATCCCTTCACAGCACAATTTGACAGAAGGCTGAAAATAAAAGTAAATGTAAAATGGAGTTGGCCCTGGGCATGCTCTCACTCCTGAAGTTTAACACTATCCACACTAGACATGGTTCCCACTTTACTAGAAAGGGTAAACTTTAAAAGATGTTTACTTCATCATCATCATTATTATTATGAAAATTGATAGTTTTAAAAATCAGCTTCATTACCTTGCTACCATTAGCTAGAATGGCAGAATTGCAAAAACTGTTACAAAACTGAAACAACAAATAAAACTTGTAAAACTTTAAGTAAAGTTTTCTCTTCTTGTATGAAACTTTTTGATCCACCGTTGAGATGACAAAGTACTCTTTAGTTTAGTATCTTATGCAAGTAGCCTGAGGATTGTTCAAGGCGGTTGATCATAGTTGATTGAAATTTGCTTTCAATTAAATAATTTATTTATGACAAGCTTGAAACTTATACCTTAAACTCTCCTTGGGTCTAAATAAAGAGTCATGGCAACCAGCTTTGGAGGATGCAGGGGTCTTCTGCAAACGTTTGCCTTGAACAACTCCAGGAGGATCCATGGCCATACTATTCAAGTTGAACCCTTCAGCTTCCTGGAGTCTTGCATGAATGTCTTTGACTTTGACATTGGTTACTCATAGCATGATGGAGTTTACACTCATGGTTCAACCACTTTCATTCTGTAAACAGCAAAGAAAAAACAAATTAATTTGAACCCCCACATTCTTGACATTCCAAGAAATGAGAATCAACAAACACTTTTTAATTCTTATTCATCTAAATTAGACCATGATTTTAATCATAACGGGTGAAAAGGTGGCAGTCAGATGCGGTAATCTCACCATCATTCCAATCTTCTTGTTTCAAGGAACATTACAGAATTGGTAAGAAAAAAACTTGTAAAATATACTTTTTGATCACAGATTTACATAAAACTCACATGGTCTAATGCTGATGATAGTAGAAAACATCCCTTGAAATATTTCTGTCTGAAATGCCATATTTGATGAGAAATAAATAAACAAATTTTCCGATTGGAGTTTATCGCTCAGTGAGCGTTTTATTCATTTATTGACTCTATATGATTTCATGCAAATGTGTAATCGGTTTTTCACTATTTTCTCGTGACCCAGATGGCCGATCGATCTCAAACTTCTACAGGTTTGTCAGTTTATGTATATGGTGGATTACATAAAGTGCTTACACTGCCAGCAACTGTTTTGTTAGCAAAAACCCATTCTGTAATGTTCCTTTAAGACAGAAGCCATGCTTTTTTAATACACTTCATATTGTTCGTACATACTCACTCTAGGAGGCAAAGTTCTGATCTTTAAAATTCAAAGTACAGTTTTAATTCATATTAACCCAATGATCTTTTTATTATGTATGTTATTAAAGTTGTGAAGAATTATCAATTAAACTTCAGAAAAGAAGTTCAGTTCAATTAAATCAATTTAAAAATTTCAACTTCGTCTGCTAACTAAGAAAAGATTTAAAATAATTTGTGTAAAAACAAATACTTACAGCCATTCATGTGTAAATACCATGGAAGCTTTGTAATGGAATGGCAATTATAATGTTTTTAGGCAAACCCGTAGACCTGAACACAACAACCTGACACCAAAATAAGTGACACTGTCACTGACGACAGTGTCAGTGAGTTTAGCAGCTGGTGGAATTTTGTTTAACAACATTGCGGTAACTAGTCTGGTTACCTGCTGAGTGTTCTCGTACAACATATCAACATATAACAGAAAGTACCAGACGTCAAAATGGCAGAGAAAGACAGCGATCGACTGAAACCATCGGTGGAAAACGAAGGTTATTTTTTAAGAGTTTCTATGATAATTGTTGATAATTGTTGTCATATTTGATAACAGGAACAATTTCTTCCCAATAAATTGTTAATAGTTTCTTACCGATCCATCTTGATTGCCAGGAAAACCATACTTTTCGGTTGTTCTCCGTCTCAATTCACTTTCCTTGTATTTATTGTATTTGCTAAGGACTGGTTATTTCTAATCGCAAGAGGGCGGGCGACATGAAGACCACTAATTTTTGTATTGAATGATACGAGGGTGGGGCCTGTTTAAAGGGGGGGGGGGCGGTAAATGTCTGACACGGAAATCAAATTAAATCCGGCAGATTAAACGAAACAAAAAATGTGAATACATATTTGGGACTATTTTCTTGGCTAGAGGAATAGTTGGTGGTTGGCAGTGATTGTTGTTAAAAATCTGGATCAAAATTTCTTAATTTATTTACTCATGGATTAGTTGCTCCGACCGTCGGGAGGATGGAGGGTTACGATTATCGCAACTACTCATGGATTTACTCATGAATCATGGATTCTACCTCCATGCTCAGATGAGATGGTATACAATACTAGTACAAGACTCTGAATGCGTTTTTAACTCTTGGACATTATCTTGCATATGTAGGGTCCGACTGAATGGTTATGTCTGTGTTTGTTTTGTTGGTACACTGTGTACAATATGCCCTACACGAATTAAAAAAACAACATGGAACTCGGACAAAAAACCGCTCTAAAATCCATCAAAGACCTCTAATAAAACTTTAAACTTGCCTGAGGTACGCAGGAGATGTTAACCCTTAAAGTGACCCTTAACTCATGTTGTGCATTTGTACATGGGTACCAACAAACACATTAGTGTTCACTTGGACCCTACATATGTCAAATAATATCCAAATGTAAAAAAAAGCATTGTTGGGTCCAGTTACTTGAACTACTGTACACGTACAATTTTGGTATACATGGGTTTTAACCATTTTGTATTGCAGGTAAGCATCGATCAATACTGATGATCGATAACAGTAAAACAATTGGTCAGGAGTGGTTTCAACAAAGTCTGCAAGAGCCTGACCTCGGCATATAAAGCATGATCCTATTTGTGTATCAACGCTCTAGCTCGCCACCAACTTATTAAAATAGATGTCTGGGTGGTATAACAGGTGCGTATAAATCTTCTCTAATTATCAAGAGTTCAAATAAGCACCCTTGTTTCAACTGTGGCAGTACCTATGTTTCAACTTCAGGGGTCACGGAGGTCACAAACTCTAAGATATCGACAGACCCTGGCGTTAGAACAAGACTGGAAATAAGTCACAATGCACCACACAGTTCTCCGCTTTCACAAGGGGAGAAGCGTCAATCAACAAGCCCAGACGATGGAGGAGGACAGAAGAAAGCTAGACCATTTTCAATGTCTTTCGGAGTCAAGTCGAAAGGTGGAGGGGAGGCGACATCAGCAAAAGTGGGAGGTGGTTCAGCAGGAGGAAGGATTGATAGCAAAACAAAGACTGCAATGATACAACCAGTTAGATCGATTACAATGAAATTAATGCAGGTAGGGAAGTATTAACTTAATAAATTTTATGGGCCAGTACCATAGACTTGGGCATAAAGCTGTTAAGCACAAAATGCTTAGCATAAAAAACTCTTGCTTAGCAGAAGCAGGGACCAGCCAAAAATGCCATCTATTGTATACTGTTTATGACTAGTTCCCTTCTAATTTTTGTGCAGCAGAAGTATTTGCTAAGCACCATTTTCTGTTTTTTAAAACTTGGCAAGCCCTGTTAAGTGCCCAAGTTTGCTGAGCACAGAGATTTTTTGCAAAACAGGTTTCCAGCCCAAAGCATTGTGTTGACTTTAGTCTGCCAAGTTGTTTTAACTCTTTCGCTACGTCGAGCCGCTCACAGCGGCTCACAGAAATGTCCCGTTCCCTACAGAAAGCCGCTCACAGCGGCTCGTTGACGTCACTGTAGATACTCGGGGCATCCCCATGACGTGTGCCTTTTTTACATAATTTATGCCGTATTGCCATCTTGTTGCAGCAGCTTTGAGTCGCTGCTGTTGGCTTTCCATCGCGCCAAGGGTATTATTGACACATTAGATGGCGGCGTCCAATAATTAATTCCGGACAAACTGCGCGAAATTCGAAAATTCTATTACGGAGTGAAAGAGTTAAGCCAATGTGTATACTATCTATGGTATAAAATTTGGGCATGGTTTTTACCATTGACTATCAAAGGGAGAGTTTAGTACATTCTGTTGATTTTTGGAAGAGTTAATTCATTTCCTTCCTCAAGTTTTCCATCAACATGCCATGCAACCTTGTACCTACCTGTGAATTTATCATCAAATTTAGCAGCCATATTGTGGTGAGAACACCAAAACTGGTTGATATTTTGTTGATCATTTTGTGTGTGTTCATATCGGCTTGTTTTTTATCGCCAAGCAACAGAAATTGATTGTGGAGGTCTTCAAATGGTATTTTCTTGACATTGACAGTATTTCAGACAAAGGTGTTTTTCTGGAGGACTGGATTGATAGTGGTATAAACTTTATGATCAGCCAACTTTCAGATTGAAACCTATCAAATGTTTTTTGATATTTTACCAATTCTGTACTTATTTTGCATAACAGAGTTTTAATTTTTTCCCCAAAATTGTTTGATGATTTTACTTGGATACTTGTATTTCTTCCCCAGAAATCAAAAGAGCCTGAACTGAAGATGCCTGCAAGTCGAGCAGTTGCTAAAGCCTTCACGGAGGACAGTGATGTGAGTTTATACACCGTAATACAAAGCCTTGTCTCACACTGCATTTTTTTTACAGGCAACTTGGAGGGAACAAACTGCACTGCTTTGTTCAACAGTTTCTGACTTTTCTCATGAAAATTATGTGAAAATTAAGATGGCCTAGAACTGGTGCCGGTAGTGTGTGTTGTAAGACATGGCCCATACGATGTCTTGACTGTGCTACTATTCGGCCATTTTGCGTAAAACCTTTCAAATCCCTTTAAATTTGAACAGTGGAGACGCTGACCAAAGCTGAGTGACTTTTTGACCCTTTCCCCTTTGTTCCCATAAAGCACATCAGCTCATCGTTTTAAACCCCTCTGCCCAACAGATTCTGAGTTGTATTGGAATTCGGAAGATGCTGATCCCTTTTAGTGGATTTGAATTAAAATACATAATTGGCTTGAAAGCAGCGGATACTTTTGGTAATTACTCAAGAAATACACTACCATAAAAGCCTACTTAGTAAAGAGCACCTGAGAGGTGCTGATAGTATAAAACATTGTGAGAAACGACTCCCTCTTAAGTGATGTAGTTTTTGAGAAGAGGTAATTTTTCACTAAAATATTTGAATCTGAAAAAGGCTTCAGGCATGAAGCCTTTTTCAGGCATCTGAAAGCACACAATGCTTTGCAACAAGGGTGTTTTTTCTTTCATTATTTTCTTGCATCTTTGATGACCAATTGAGCCCAAATGTTCACAGGTCTGTTATTTTATGCACGTGTTGGGATACACCAAGTGAGGATACTAGTCTTTGACAATTACCAAAAGTGTACCCTGCCTTTAAGGATATGAGTATTAATGTTTATGATTTAATTCTCCATAGGAGGAGGAAGAAATGCCACCAGAAGCAAAGATGAGAATGAAAAATGTCGGCAGGTAAAAAAACAAACAAACAATGGTTTAGCTTAACCCTCCTACTGTCAGTGACTCTTGGCAACATTTTCCAGTGAGTTGACCAACCATTTGAAACCATTCGACTGCCAAGGTTGTGGACGGTGGCACAACTGTGCACAGAACTAACTGTGTACTGTGTACATGCATTCCCTCATGGTATCATACTTCAGGCTGGCATAGTTTATCTATCATTCAAAACCACTTGAATGGTATTGAATGGTCAGACAGCAAGAGGGTTAAACCCTAGCATTGTCCTAGTACGATTAAATCAGCCTTATTTTTATGAAATTGTAATGATATATTTAAACTGGAAATACTTCCTAACCCTAGCAGTACCTTGTATTAGATACGTGCATTTGAATCTGTAAATTATTTTATTTCGCAAATTTCTACAAACAATGAATTTGCAGTCAAGGCATACACAAGTTCAAAGCCGACTTCCCAATTTGTTTTAGGTCATAACTTTAATTTTGATAAAGCTAATTTTGAGGTCAGTTGGTCCGTTGTAACCAATACAAATTGAGCTGATTTACCGGTAATTGGCGGCCTGGGACACTGCCAGGGTTGACATAATGAACTTTTCGATTAACAAATATTGAGGATCGGCACTATATTGCATAATAACCCTGTTCATCAGGCACACTTAATTCTATTCCTCAGATATCATCTTGGGGGACAGTTTAATTACTAATAACTTAACATCAAATCAAGTTTGTTGGCTTTTCCTGCACTATACAGGGAACTTATGTTTAAATACGAGGAGACTTAATGGCTAATAACTCATAGACCTAAATGGCCTTTGTGAAAATTAAGGCCGCTCCAATGAATTTGTTAATAAAATAGTTTTAAAGTAATGTCTTTTCTACTATTTCTAACTTGTTTATATTGTAACGATTGTTTGTTTTCATTTTAGGGAAACTCCCACATCAGCAGGTCCAAACTCGTACAACAAGTCTAAATATGGATTCAACGACCACGCTCGAGTGTGGAAGAAAAGTGTGGAGTCAAAAGACGGTGAAAAAGAAGTCGACCCAAAATGATAACTTTGCTGAATTTTTTATTTACAATTTCTTTCATATTTTATAAATTTTGAAAAGCAGTTGAATTTGGGCTTGCAAGTTTCAGCTTTGTTGAAGAAACAGTAGCAATGCTCGTAAACTACAGATGTTTTTGTTAGATGCATGGTAACAATTGGAGAAATTGTAGAAATTGTTTTTACAGACTGGTAGAACGAATATTTGTGGGAAATCTTCATAAACTCTTCCTACTTGTATGTCAGGATATATTTTGGCCAGTTAAAATATAGGATTTGAATTGCCTCTAGCTACCAGGCTAGCTCGGTGGTCTAGTGGTAAGACATCTGCTCTAGCTTGGCAAAGGTCATGGGTTTGTGATATGCCTGTGGATTTTTTTCCCCAGAGCTCGGAAAAGTACCGAGTGTACAGTGCTTAATACATATCGGTGTAAGGGCAAAAACCAAATAACACAATTAATCTACATATAATGGGTTAATAACTTCATTTGGCTTTCTTGTGTACCTGCTAATGGGGTACACATGAGGCTTGGTTCTGAAGTTAGAAAAACATAGAAGAGTGAAGAGTTTGCTGATTGACTAAGAAATGAAATCCAGTCCTATGGATAAGGATAAAAATTGTATTCAAGGTGTATGAAGTGGTCAATCAGTGGTGGAACCAGTGGTGGCACTGGGAAGAAACCAACTTCTCAAAGCTGGGTTTATTGTTGGCAAAGCCTCAAAGCCCTGTCTTCTCTCGGTTAATGACTCTCAGAATCCGTCTGTGTCATTGTTACTCTTGAGTGTTACTCACTCACTCACTCACTCATTCTCAAAGACAGCGTTGGTCTGTCACGCTGACCTTTCTATGCCCACATCTAACAGCATGGTTTCAGGCACTCTCTACTCAGCCTGGTCCAACCGGTTGATTGATCAAGGGTCTTCTTGGGCGTCCTCCGGGAGCTGGGGGTTGACCTCTAGGAGTTGTTGGCAATGTTGAGTGCCTAATGGCTCGAATGTGTTTATGAGTGTTACTGGATTGCATATTCGGTAACTGAATAGCATGACTGGTAGTAGTAACCCACTCTAAACTCTTTGATAACCATCTATGCCTCTTGAGTTCATGATTAACCTTTTAAAAATTTATTAATCTGCATGAAACCTCTCTTTTGTGTTAAGGAACTTGAGCATTAATTTGAATAAAATACTTTATTGTACAGAGTATCGAATTACTGTTTTGTTTTATTTTAGCTTACAATGGGAAACCTCATAAAGATTTCCTTAAACAATGGCACAGAAATTGTAAATATTTAAGAAATCACTGTGCTCATGTTTAGTGTTTGGTGGTTCCCCCCCCCCCATCCTTCCAACTCGAATTCAATATAAAAAAAAATTGATTGACTATAAGTTGATCCAATTTTCCAGTCTTTTTATTATCATTTTATAAATTTATGAGATTTTTATTTGTAACAGAAGACGACTAATGTCACTCTGTTTGAAAAAAAAGGCATGTAAATACTTTTTAAAGCTTGAATGGGGGAGGGGGGCGTGGCGAATTTTGTTTGCTTTAGTGGACAACAGAGGGCGCCCTTTTTGTAGACCGCTAGCTTTTCCACTTTAGACTGGTTACCACTCGGACACAAGTGAATATGAAGCCAATTTTAAGGAGAAACAGACGTAATTCACGTGTTGTGTTAGGGAATGAGATTTTGAGCTTATCAAAAGACACGATTGAACTTTATGAAACAGTACTATTTAATTAAATAATTATTAATTAGGTGGCACTACAACGCCGGTCAGTGATCTATTCTGAACAGTCTCGTTTTTTCAACTGGAAACTATGGCTGTCGCACAACCAAATAAAAGAATCCTCTCGATCCAGAGCCATGTTGTCTCTGGATACGTCGGAAACAAGGCTGCAACTTTTCCTATGCAGGTGAAATTTGTTTTCATATTTGGTTTTGAGATAACTTTGATTTGTGGCAAATAATGTAACTTGTTTGTTGTGTTAATCGTAACCCTCAATTCTCCCGATGGGAGAAACTTTTTATAACAACAGTAAACAATGTTAGGTTATTAATATTGTTTTACTTTATATCTTCTTTTATTTAGTTTTGTTTAACTAAATTTTACTTTTAGCATCATGGAGCCTATTTTATTTGGTAGCATAGATTTTGGAGGAAGGCATTTCTTTTGTATGATGTAGTTCGTTGTGTCAATGAAGACCGCTCACACAGGCAGACTGACACAACAGTCAATGTCCCACCAATGATCACATTATTGTATTTGATGGAGGCAAAAATAACATTATATGCAGAGATTTAATAATTTAAGGAATACAAAATGAAATCTGACATAAAAACTACAAATAATCCCATAGAAAGTTGGTCAGACAAAGCATTTTTGCTGAAGTGTCAGTTATTGAGTTAATAATAATACTTATAATATAATGTTAATGTTATGGTTGAGGAGCTGATTGTTACAGACCACTAACATTTTATTTTGATCTGTTTACAAACAGATTCATGGTTATGAGGTTGATACCATTAACTCAGTGCAGTTATGCAACCACACCGGGTACAATGTCTTCCAGGGACAGGTGCTGAATGCCAACGAGCTACGAGTTTTGTCAGATGGTCTCAAGGCAAATGATATCAACCACTACTCGCATTTGCTCACAGGTGAGAATGAGAGCTGTTGAGAGACTCAGTTTACCACTTAAACAAAACTGAGATGAAAAGAGCCTAAATAATGAACTTTCTATGGAAGGGTGAATGGAGTGATCTTTTTAAAGGCAAAGTATACCTTTGGTTTTTGGGACCGTTTGATTGTTTTAATCCTATATAAATGTAGATATCTGTACAATAAAACAAATCTGTGAAAATTTCATTTCAAAAGGTGGTTGCAATTTTTTAAATATCGCCAAAATCCGCATCGAATATGTCCACGCATAAAGAATAATCCCTAATAGGATAATACAATCTGAGAAACGTTTCTCAGATTTAAATTTTAGGGGATAAAAACTGATATCTTTTTTCCATATCCACATTATTTTGAACTGAAATATTTCTCAAAATGCTTTTGTACTATCAAAAGTTGCTGTACTTCTAACCAAGTAAGTTTCTATTGCCATTAATTTTTAGAGTGATTACCAATCGTATACCTTCCCTTTAATAAATCAATAACATTTACATGTATTTCAATCTTGCAGTGATTTTGTTTGTTTAATAATCGGAGCTGGAATAATGACAGAAAGAATCAGTAGCAGGTTTAAGATAAATTTGACAAATTTTCAGTTGAAATAGCATAACTGAAGTATAAGTTGGTTAACTAAAGATTTTGATTAACATATCTTTGAATTGAGAAAAAATTAAGAGAGAACCAATGTTATGAAATCCACATACAATGTTTTGCTTCTTAGTTGTGCTTTTTAGCTTTTATAAAATTGGACTACATTTAATAATCTTAGAATCCTTCTAGAATATCCATCTCTCTTTGTCAGGTTACGTTGGGTCCAAGTCTTTCCTGAAGGAAGTCATCCATGTTGTGAAGGAACTACGAGAGAAAAATCCAGACATCATCTTTGTGTGTGATCCCGTGATGGGAGACAATGGTCAGTTCTACGTTCCTGAGGAGTTGATGTCAATTTACAGGGATGAGCTCCTTCCATTAGCAAATATGATTACTCCAAACCAGTTTGAAGCTGAGTAAGTAGAAAGTGCTACATTGTAAAATACACTTCACTGTTGAGATTCTTTTTTTATGAAGAAACTATTAAGTGTTATAGCAGTTGCAATGGGTGTACTTTGCAAAGTTTTAGACTGAGTAAGTCCCTCGGTCCAATGTCAGTTCCGCATAGTGTCATGTTAATATTTTTCTAATAAAGTAGGCCCACATGTCATTATTATTTGAAATGCATGTACATCCCCTTTGATACAATGCACAGAAAAAAAGAAGAAAAAAACACTCAACATGATTCACCATCTTGGCAATCTTAGGAGAACTGTGCATATTACCCCAACCTACAAAACTTGCCAACAATGGGATAATACAATTGTTTGTGAGATTTTTAATATTGACTAAAATACTTTTGTAGTTACTATTTATTGCTGTGACTGTGCGTCTAGCAGTCATAACTATTTATTTGCTTTACCCTTTACACCAATGTGTGATGTGTGCTGTGTACTCAGCACTTTCCGAGTCCTACAAACAGGGTTGAGAAATTTCAGACTTTTATTTTTATTCAGAAATATTTGTGTCTGCCCGACGGAAAAAAGTAGATGTTATTTTCTTTAAATGTTATAAATCCTGCTCTTTGATCTACTTCTCTTATGCTAAAGATACTGTTTCCAAAAGCACTTTACAATCTATACATGTAACTGCAGGGGTTACCAAAAGGTGGGAAAGCCATCAATTCAACATACCTCCTAAAATCTGGAACCTAGTTTCAGACTTTTTTGTCGGCAGTGACTCGCACCCCAGTAAAAACAAAATCCACTGGGTGGGATCTGAACCCATGATCTCTACATATTATTCCTGACCAGATATTTTAACCGCTAGACCTCCAAGCATGCCTGGACCCAATTTTATAGAGCTGCTTAAGCACAAAAAGCAACTAAGCACAACAAAATTATGCTTACCAGAATAAGGTTACCAGCCAAACTATCATGTCACAAGTAAAGTTTGTGATTGGTATCCTGCCCATTTCTGCCTAGCAGAAAGTTGTTAAGCAATATTTTCTGCTTAAGCAGCTCTATGATTTTGGGCCCTGATGTTTGTCAAAAGGCAGTAATAATCAGTGGGTATCGCAAACAATTAAGTTGGTGTTAAACTCACATCAGGGGTTAAGAATTTTATTTTGTTACCCTTGCACTGATGTGTGACAAGCACTGTATACTCAGTGCCTCCGATTCACAAAAAACAACAAAAATATTCTCCTGAATTATTAGCAGTCATTGGCAAACTGGTTCTGTTTTTTCCAGATTACTGAGTGGTCAGAAGATCACAGATGAAAAGAGTGCATTGGATGCCATGCAGAGGCTACACGAGACAGGAGTCCAGACTGTAGTGTTGAGTAGCATACCATCACAAACGAATGGAATGCTGGTGTCATATGGAACGACAGTTACGGGTTGGTTAACAAAAATGCCGGCCTCTGTTGCCCTGGATTTGTCCTTGGAGCCCTTTCAAAAGTTTCCAATAAACTTAGAGATTTTCCATTTTGTCCTCTCAAAGATAAAATTCCAGGCTTGCATGGCCTTCGTGGCCTCAGTGTATTTCCAGACCTGGAAGAATAAGTAATTTTGTTCAACTCTATTTCATTAGGAAACTGCAGTTGTTGCAAGTGCACAAGTTTGTCTGTTTGGCTGATTGGTAATGTCACCCTATATTCTTTTAATCCTCCCTCTGTCTGACCATTCAATATCATCCACATGGTTTTTAATGATAGATGCTCTATGCCAGCTTGTAATATAATACATCATGTGTTTATAAAAGCATCCACAAAGCAGTCAGGCCTATTTTCCTGGAAGGGCCAGGCAGCTTTTCATCGATAAAGGGCACCTCTTATGTAAATTTCTACTTGAACATTTAAGGGGCAGTAAGGGCAATTACCTCGGTTACTTCTGTGAAATATCGAGCCTGATACAGTTACTCCACCATACAAAACCTGGTCAGTGGTTAGACAGCAGGACTTGCAATTATAAGGTTTTGGGTTCGAATCCGGCTAAGCTAACTGCTGATTTCACAATGACTAGAATAAGTATTCTGGTCTAGTTACTGAATCACAATTTCTTGATTTGTGCGATTCATAATCATAGACGTTAAACCAATGTTTGTATGAGAGAGGTTGGCTATTGCCGGCTTGGTGTTTATATTTCTTAGTGGGAGTTTGCCAAGTTCCCTTGAAGAGAAGATCATCTAAGCAAACAAACAAACAAACAAACAAACAAACAAACAAACAGTTGAACGGTTTCACATGGCTGGTCAACTTACTGGTAAATGCTATGGAGAGTACAAGTTAAATGGGAAATGTGTGCCCTTTGTCAACAAACTTCAAGAACTTACTCACAAGGTCAAATTTAAGTATTGATTGTTCAGAGGAATTACAACAAGATGACATTTTGAAATAATCACTGACTATTTTATGTTGACATTCTGTATTTGATGTATGATGTTGAAGCGCCTTGAGTGTCACTGAGTGACAGATATGAGCACTATATAAGAAGCCACTATTATTAATATTATTCTGTATTTGATGTATGATATTTGCAGATGGTAAGAAGACAGGATGCAAGGTTGAGTACCCAGCACTTGATTGTCAATTCACTGGAACAGGGGATCTATTCTCAGCACTGCTGCTTGTGTGGTCACACAAACATCCCAACAATTTGCAGGTTAGATTTTGTACTTATTTTTCATTTTATCTTTCTGGTAATGAAACCAACTCAAGGAACCCTCAAAAAGCGCCTAGTACTGTGACCTGTAGGCCTGAAGCCACCTGTGAAGAGAAGATGATTAAGAAAGGCAGTTTTAGATATGGGAGGAGAGACCGAAATAGAGGAAAACACGATATAGGCAACACCTGAAAATGGAAATCCAATGCAGTCAAGTAGGGACTTTAAACTCACAACCGGGTTCACAGTGTAAATCCATTAAAGTCCAACAGTAGGTTGTCATGATTTTGTTTGGTTGAATACTGTAAGGCCAAACTGTGCTTTGCATTGGGTCATGCAAACCAAATCCATGAAAGTCCTCTTGTTTAGTAGTTTCGTCATTGTATGGTGTTTAAAGAGGGTCTCGTAAGTCAAATTAAGTTTTGTTATGCACTCATTTTGCAATAGATAGAGTTCTTATAAAAGTGGGGGGAAAAAATCACAAGTCTCTAACCTTTGGTTTGGGGTTGAACAAAGAAAAATTTACTGGAGTGGGATTTGAACCAATGACCTCCGGATTGACGTGCCGGCGCTCTACCAACTGAACTGTCTAGCCCTGTGTTGGCGGTCTCCCTATTTTGTCAATATCTTTGTTTGGGGGTGCAGCCTCCGAACAAAGATATTGACAAAATAGGGAGACCGCCAACATAGGGCTAGATAGCTCAGTCGGTAGAGCGCCAGTACATTAATCCGGAGGTCGTTGGTTCAAATCCCGCTCTAGTCAATTTTTCTTTGTTCAACCCCAAACCATTTGAAATTTACCCAGTCAGTTTCCCTTGTGGTTCTTTACTTGACAAGTCTCTAACTTCACGTTAAAGGTATTATACAGGATTGGTAGAGCTAGCAAAATAGACGCAGTGTTCAAGTTTTGTGTGATCATAAATACACAAGAAAAAACAAACCTGTGAAAATTTGGGTTAAATTTTTTTTCGTGAGTCGGAAGAAAATAGAGAAAAACCATGCACGATTTTCAGCATGTAAACACATTGTTCTTAATTTTGGTTGTAACAACCGAAATCAGCTGTTGCGTTTTTAAAGGTTCTCAGATAGAGTTTTCTTGAACATGACTTAATTTTAGAGGGAAATATTTCACAGAAAAGAAGGGTTCTAGTATGAACTTCATTATCAGTAAGCTTTCAGACCAAAATAAAACAATCATGTTTTTTATCCTTACCAATCCTGTATAATACCTTTAAAATGGTGTAAAATGCCATGTTATTGATACTCTTTCCACATGCCTGCTAAACTTTGAATCCCAGTTTAAAACCTTTTTGTCAACAATGACTCTTAGGGTAGCTGACTTTATACAATGATGATTCGGTTTTACAGCTTGCTCTTGAGAAGACCTTGTCAGGGATGCAGGCTGTATTGCAGAGAACGCTTACTGATGCCCAAGGTATGGCCTTTATGTTTCATAGTTACCGGTCTATGCCTTTTGAGCTTTAGAATTTGATGGACAGACAATAAATATAATTTATGTTTATTTGTTTTATTGAAACCATCTTTAACGAGGGTGACCCATCCATCAGAGCTGATTTTTAGGGCCCCTCACATATCATAAATACAAACATTGACAAGACTTTGGCAAAAAGTGGCATTAACAAACAAACTAATAAAAATAACCAGTCTTAATGGACATTTATGTCTGAGAAAAAACTTGGTGGACGATATTGCACAAATTCGTTGAGGTTTCACACACAAAGAGTTGAATATTTTTATGCACTTGTATAATCTTAAACACTGACTAAGAACTAAGACATACTGATAATGACTCTTTATGATTTTTTTAAAGATAAATTAATGACTTATGGTTCACACAAATCCTTCACTAAATACTGAATGGCTTCTTGTTACAATACAGTACAGCAATGACATTGAAAAAGTGCAAAGGTTTGACAGCATCGATGACTAGAGTCAAAATGTCGAAACTAATAGATCCCACTTCATGCTATCATACTGATACTGGTATTAGACATTGATTTTGTTTTTCAGACAAATACATGTGTTTCAATTCCCTCAAAGTCATAAAACACTGAATGTCTTATTGTTTTGATACGGTACAGTAAGGAAATCAAGAAAAACAGCAAAGGTTTAACAGCCTCTAACAACAAATCCAATAACAAAGACTAGAGCAGGCTAGTCCAAACGTTAAGACCAGTATATCATACACCACGCTAGTGAATAATAATAATAACTAGTTCTTACATAGCGCATTTATAATGCATTTTATCGTGAAGATATTTACGAGAAAACCCTGATCCACTGAGTGAATGAAGATGTCCTCTGGTTTTTGTTCATTCTAAAACTTGGCAGAAGATTCACAGAAGAACAAACTCTAGATAATAAATTACATAAATAAAAACAATTCCACATAGCACAGTTAATACTATTACATGGTGTCACCACAAACCCAATATATGGACACTCCACCATCCAATGCCTCATATTACATGCAATAACAACATTACAGCTAGTTCTCTGAAGAGCGTTTCATGATCTTTATAGAAAGAGTGAACCTACATGTATGTATTCCAGAGCACACTCCTAACACATTATCATTATTATCATAATTATTATTATTATTATATATTTCTGGTAATGATACAAAAGAACCATAAAAAGTGCCTTGCACTGTAATTTGAAGTTACATTTGAAGAGAAGATATTGAAGAAATTTCAGTTTTAGATTTTAGAGGAAAACCTCAACTGGGAAAAACCCATGCAATTAGGGAGGGACTGAAAACCCAATCCACATGCAAGGTTCACTTATAATCTAAGAGAGTGTTTCTATTATGTTTTTAAAAGAAAATCTTGACTAAATGAAATAATTTCAAGGATAATTAAGTACAGTGCAAGTGTCACTTAGATTGATCTTACATGAACATGCTTATTGTGCTGTCTAATCTGGTGTCATAAGTAACATTGTAACATTTAACAATTGTGCTTATCAAATTTCATCTTTGCTGAAATTATTATTATTATTTGGGGGAAATGGAGGATATTTTCAAGATTTGTTTTGACCCAAAATAAACAGGAAACAAAAAATTGAACAAAAATAAAAGAAATTTAAATTGCGTGGTGGCCGCCATCGTCTGGCAAATCCCAGGCAAAATAACTGTGATAGTCTCTGTACTGTATGCGCGATGCAACATGCCCAGTCTGTTAACATGGTGTTGCTAAAGGCCCTATCGTTAGTGGCGAATGATACACTGTTGCAGAGATGGCAGATTTGTTTATCATGGCGGCTTGCTTGTGTCAGGAATCCTGACGGAAATCATGCATTGTGGGAAAGTTTGCGTGGTGAAGAGTTTCAGTTTTCCGATTTTGGCAGACTTGAAAGGTTTTATCAGCTGTTTGGAATCTGGATTTGTGATTGTGATGATTGGATTTATTCGAAAAAAAATGGAACTTGACCGGACAGCAGACATTGGCAGGGTTGATCTAGGGATAAAGAACAAATGGAACTGGAAATGGACAAAAATGAAGGACGCGAACAGAATTTTCCTTGGTGGTTTTATACGGAAAATCAACAAGCCAGGTTTTGCAAGATGTACAATTTGCCATTGTGATAATAACTATGACAGTGGTGGTAAGTGGGATAAATTTATCACACAGCAAAAAAAAGAATCATTCAGCAACAAAAAGCAAGAGATAAAGTGCTAATAAAGAAGAAACAATCAAAATAAGGTTTAAATACAAATAATTTTGTATAATTTTGTAGTGTATGGAAGTTTATTTAAAGCAAAAATAGTGCTCTTTCATCACTTTTTTGTGGATGAAAAAACAAAAACTCTACTCTATTTTTGCTTAAAATCTGCACTATTTTGTGCTTAAAATGTTCAAATTTTCTCACAGGGGGCACTGCTCCCTGTAACCCTGGCCGGGGGCCGAGACCCCTTGGATCCACGAAGACTCCTCGCGGATGCGGTCAGAGAGCTTTCTTCGATCGCTCATTTATGTTTTCCAGATTTTTTTCTAAAGCCAACTTACATCCCTGTTAGTATATGTTTTAAAATATATACATAAAAATGAAATGCAGCAATCTCCAAGTTATCTCCAGTTATAGTGGAGTACACACTGAGTGATAATATTACTCTCTTTTTAATTGAGTGTCAGCTAAAAGTATATGTTCTTAAAGTATATATAAATATGAAATGCAGCAATCTCCAAGTTATCTCCAGTTATAGTGGAGTACACACTGAGTGATAATATTACTCTCTTTTTAATTGAGTGTCAGCTAAAAGTATATGTTCTTAAAGTATATATAAATATGAAATGCAGCAATCTCCAAGTTATCTCCAGTTATAGTGGAGTACACAATTGCCGCACAACCTAGTTGGTATGTAAATCTCCACTCTTAGTCGGATAATTTAATCAGCGATTTTTCAGCATAGACATTTTTCTTTTTCGCTAAAAAATTTCTTTGGTTATTCCTATTTGCAAACTAGTGTACAGTTTTAGAGTAATTTTTTAGGGAATAAGTCTTTTTCACTTAATCTCAAACTTCTCTTGCTTATGATTTAGCCATCAGTATGAGGTAGATACCATTCCACAGCTCTGTCATGTGTACTTATCAGGGTCAAATCACGATTATTGATTCGATACTGAAATGGGACAAGACGATTCAGCTTCTTCCGAAAGTCACGCATTTGCAGACCATTGTACTTCATCACTTCACCAAATGATGGCACATTAGTCAATGGTTGTACCCCAAGACCCCCTGCCATGATTTGTGCACGCAGATATGCAATAAAATAAGGGGAATTATCAAAGTACTCCAACCAGATATGAGATGCTACTGTTATTTTTAGAACGGTGGCAAGATCACTGCCTGTGTCATGACAGTATGCTACAAGACATTGGGGTAAATCTTTGTCAGAAGGTTCTCCAGCCTGAGGTAGAACAAAAGACCAGTTCATTGTCTCAGTAACAATTACTGAAGAGTAGTTACTTTGGTTGAGAAGTGGTTTAAATTTTTGTAGAAGCTCGGCAAAGCCGATGTAGTCACTGAGATTGGATGTGAAGATTCGATCATAGTTTGGTATCTTAAGAGATTTATGTATTGAAGGAAAGTCCAGACTGTTTGCAAGAGAAACTTGGATGTAAAGTCTTCCTTGCTGGATGAGATTTTTGACTTTCTGGAGGAGTTTTGTGATGTAGTTGTGGTACATCACCATAGGGGATGAGCAGGGTCTGGTCTCAGACTCCCTCACTCTCAAGCAATCCCACACTTTGAAGGGATGTGAATCTGCTCTGATGCAGTACACAAAGGCATAATCCTTTGGGTTTGCTTTTGAAGTAATTGGGAATTTCAGTGGATAACCTGGAGGTGTTTCAGCTTCACGTCCTGTTAGTGTTGGGTTATCGAACGAAATTACTTTTTGTTTGGTCTCTTTGGGGAGGAACAATCCATGGTCAAACCACTGTTCAATTTGCTTTTCAACACTGGATGACTGTAAAGGGTTTGTATAAACATACTTCATTCCTAGCCCATACTGTTGCTCAACTTTTCTGTTGAGTTTATCAAATACTGTTTTTCTTTGTTTTCTGAGATTTATTGAGGATGGCTTCTCTCGTTGGCATTCTAACGATCTCCATTTTCCCCAAACTTGACTCATGAATGCAAGATCTTCATCTTGAACTTTGACCAATCCTTGAGTGACCTCCTGGAGACTTTGAGGGGTCATCTGAATGAGCTCATCCAGGCTGGTCTTGATCAGGTCATACTCTTTCTTTGTAATGTGAACTGAGTACCAGATGGTAGCCAGACTGCCCTCAATTTCTTTGGTGTCTGCAAACCGAATCAACATAAAGAGAAACAAGACATTCCTTGCCATGACAAAAGGGTCAAAGTCATTAAGAGTCATGTAAAGACTTCCCTGGTACCTGGCAGGAAGGGAACCTGCTGTCAAGACAAGGTTGCGTAAGTCTCCGCAACCAGTTGACAAAATATGATAGTTCCTGTTCAAGTCAACTTTCTTCATTGACCCATCAGACCATTCACTGTTTTCAAGTTGCAAGAAGTCTTTAGCAATGCAGTTTCCAATGTAATAAGGGGAACCACCAATTCTGTCTTTACGCATTGTAGAGTGTATTTGTGTTAGTTTAGCTGCTGCTGTTGTTATACATGTAGTTGCTTTTATCTTCTTGCATGACTCCTTATGATTGGCCCAATCACTTTTTTGACATTCCTGGTTACAATACCATGCGTAGTTGCAACCTCCACACTGGAAAGAAATAATATCAGAATGAAATATATTAACAACTTCTTTTTAGAGAGTTTGTTACTGTTCCATTTGTAACTTTAAATCAGGTTTATCAGGCATCCTCTTTCTGGTTTATAGAAGTTGTACAAGTGTGCCTGTCCTGTGGTGTGCACAAGTTAAGGAGAGCTCTGATTTGTCGCTTCTAGATTTTACAAGGCAGGCAAGAGATTACCCATTATATAACGCCCTGCCTATTACTCAACATACCGCCTGCAGCTGCCCTGCCTATTACTACACATACCGCCTGCAGCCGCCCTGCCTATTACTACGCCTGCAGCCGCCCTGCATATTACTAGGCATACTGCCTGCAGTACCACCCTGCCTTTGACTCTGTATACCGCACGCAACCACCCTCGCAGTTTGACAAGTTGTGTTTGAGTTTTACTGATTTAAATTGCAGTAAACAGCTGTAGTGCAGTCTCAAGATGACAACAGTCTAAAAATTGCACCTTGCCCCCATCAGAAAAAAATGACGCTGTGTACCTCCAAAAGGTTGGAGGTCCCATCACCAACGTGTGTGGACAGACCGTAAATGTATGTTACATACCACGCATCACACACGGAATGTACACATTAATTGCGCCCTTCTGCGTGTTTCAAGATAAATCTTTTTACACACAGAATACAATGATTTGAAAGAATTTTACAAAGGGTTTTAGGGAAAAAAAGTTTTCTGTTGGTAACAGAGGCATTCGTTTTCATTTCCAAAGGTATGTTTTGATGATTTTCAATCGCTTTTTAAATTTGTTTTTCTTTGAGAGGACAGTATGGTTGAGAAAACTAAAAACCTGTGTGCACAAATGTCACGTAACAAATATTAACTTCATTCACAAACAATGTTTCCCAATCTTAGTTGATCTGTCTTATGTTTGGTAAAGCAAACAAATCAACTGTGAACATTCAAAAGATTATTTTCATTCTAGCTTCGGAATAAGAAAAAACAAACAAAAACAATTCAATACAATTGATTGGATTTCATGAAATCACGTGAACTTTAAGACTTAATTAAGCAACATGTTGGAAAGTAAGCCAAGCTTCAATTTCATTATGATACATTTTGAAAATGATTTCACTCTTCCCCAACAAAATCAATAGAGAATGATGTGAATTGTCTTTATGAAATAGTAAGTGGAAAATAATAGAAAGAAGCAAACATACCTCTCTCATTGTACCCTTCTTTCTGCATTTGTTGCATGATCTTGTTCCAAATAGCGGGCACTCTCTACTCCCATGTCTAATTCTGTCTCCGCGTTCACATTTTGTGCTGCAATACACCGCCATCTTGCAATCAGGACAGTGAAATGTCTGTTCCAGTGGAACTTCACACCGCCAGCAATGTCCACGCTGAACATCCATGTTGATTTCTAAGAACCCAAAAGAAAGAAACCATACTGAACAAAATTAATCACATTGGAAGGATAAACTTGATTCTTCGTCACTGGTTGACCATTTTGTTATTTTTGTTGTTTTTTTATTGAGCAGAATTTTGAGATTTTTTCAATCACATGTATCAGTTGGCTTTTAGAAGAATGCATTTTGTGTTTTTGTTGCTGAGGAATAATGAAAAACTAATATTAGCTCAAATTTGTTGATATTCAATGTATGATAATAAAGCACTGAATACAAATTATTCATATATTTTCAATATTGTTTGTTTTAAATCAAAGTAATTCAACTATAGTAGTCATTTATTGTTAAATTAGAAAGAAAGAAAAAAAGAAGAAAAAAAACATTTGTTTTTCTTCTACTCACCTTTTGAGTTCAGTCCTCAAATCTGTTAAGTTTGCCTTTGGTGTGGTTTTTGTGAATAAATGGCTCAGTTAAAAGAGAACTTTACAGAATGTCTTGGGTGTGGCAAAGGGACTCGTTCTTGCACACGTTCTGAAGTTCCCTTGCATGACAGTGAAATTGTTATTGCACTGTGCTGGGAATTCCCCTTGTAGTCATTTACCATCTGGACTGCATAGCGCCAGCATCGTCAAGGATCTTGACATTTTCTTATACATTATGCAAATTTAATAACACCACAACAGCCATAATCTGAATATCCAAAAAGGAATTTTGCTTCAAAAACATTCAGCTAGTTGGCCATGATAACATTCATGATACAGTGACATTCACATATAGGCCTACATGTACATGTATTGTTATACAATTTTGATCAGTGTCAAATTGACCATTGAAAGGTAAATGCTGGAAAATTCCCAACGCTTGGTTTGGCTTGTTCACAGACTACGCAGCATACAGTCTTGGTATTACTTGATCACATTCAGCATTCTTGGCTTGTTTGTTGATATATTTATGTATTATCCAAACATAATGTAAAGTATGTCTTGTGGGAGGGCTTAACAAAGTTGAGCCTTGAATGAACAACCAAGAAAACTGAAATCTGATTGACAAAGACTTTTGATATTTTATTGTCATAAATTCAGCAGCTTCTCACTTCATTTTCATCAATCTCTTACTGCCTTCTTATTACACAATTTAACATATTTATTCCTCTAATAATTACTATTGAAGAACAAAATACTGTTTTCTACATAATTTGATGCATACACTCAAGCATGTGTGTAACTTGCGCCTAAAGTGTCAAAGTGTAATAAGTTCAATCATTCAAAATATTGACGTGCAATTGACTGATAATTCCATATTATTACAATAACAATGAAAGATTCAAAGGGAGGGTACATCATTGGCTTAGAGAAAGAGTCCAATTCATTAATCTTTAAAGGAAAAAAAACTACACACATTTCATAGAAAAGAGGCAGATATGTTATGAAGAGAAATAAAAAACTATCATATGATGTTTTAACACCACATCCGGTGTTGGTTATTACTGGTAGCTAGGCAAGCTACTGAGCTTTGCTTTGTTGTTTGACCAAACATTTTAAAGAGAAGATCTGAGTGGAAAAACAATCTTCTGTCAGTTCTCCTCTTTCTTGTAAACACAATTTATTTAATGAATTGTGCTTAATGAAGTTAGTCCATTGGCAACTAAAAGGAAATTGATGAGGTCACATGCCCAGTGTTCTTCAATTTTAAAAATTGAATGTTGGCGCTGGGGAGACGAGTGTTGCGAGCATGAAGCCTTTACAGCATGGGGTCCGAGGGCCGCGTAAGGGCCTGGGAAAACTTTTCAAAGGGGAAGATGGAGATAGTTATCACTGATAGAGGCGTGCTACAGAGATTTTTTTTAATTTAATTTTTTTAACATTAAAGATAATTTCCGAGTGGAAAAACCTTGAGGAAACCCTCTTCTTTTACTTCTTCTCTTTCTTGTAAACAAAATTTATTTATGAATTTATCTTAATGAAAATAGACCATTGACAACTATAAAAAAAGGGATGAGCTCACATGCTAAGTGTTCTCCAACTTTGAAAATTAAAGGTTGGCGCTGGGGGGGGGGGGGGATGCGAACGTGAAGCTTTTACAGCATGGGGTCCAGGCCCGCCTAAGGGCCCATGTAAATTTTAATTGTACATGCTATGTGATTGTGGTGATGCACTTTGAGGTGATTTTTTTTGTGGCCACTTCCTCCTGACTTCTTTGAGCAAAGGTTGTAAACATTTGAACTCTGAAATGCATGAACTTGATAAAAATAGCAGAAGAATTTTAAACCTTGGTGGCAAATTAATAAATGCCGGCAACTTATTAAATGTGGTGGGTGCCACAGAAAGCGTGGCGGTGCGCCAAGCTTTTCTTTCTTGTTGGAGAACATTGCATGCTGGAGTTAAACTATTTTCCTTTCACTACAACTTAATATCAATACATGATTGTGGTTAATAATTACGAACTCATTGTACCCAATTATTATCATTCATAAAGCAAATAAACAAATCAAGGTAAATCCAATAACTTCTTAACTATCTCAGTTGCCAGGCCAATACTCAGCCAACCATAAACAAATATGAGCAAACAGTGGCTTAGTTTAGTATTGAATTGGCTACCAAAGTCTACCAAATCTATAATTTAATGCATTTTTAATTAATAGATTAAAATGCAGGTTGATTCAGTCAAATTAGGGGACCAACTTAGTGTGCCTGAACCCTTTCTGTGGTAATAAATTTCATGCTTATTTACACTTGACAAGAAAAACTAACATTTAAATAAATGCTCATCAAATTTTATGTGACGGTTTTTTGACTCTTTACAGTATACAAATATTGACTGTTGAGTGCTGTATGATTGAAACTATGACTCCTGAGGTGATCCTCGGCGCATTCTATTTTACGAGGGAGTTGTAGTTTTAACCATAGCACAAGTAAAAGCAGTCAATGTTTGTTTTACAACACCCTAAAAATAGTTTGTGCCTAGACATCTAGGTACTAAGAATCTGCTATTGCTATGGGTTGCTAATGGTACAGTACACTAGTTGCTATGGCTATAGTACACTGGTTGCGACGGGTATAGTACATTGTTTGCTGCTTGTATAGCACGTTGTGTTCACTTGGCTTTCTAGTGAAAATAAGACATTATCATGTGACAAGCTGTAAACAAATCAACAGGCAGAATCCTTGTAAGGGGTGTTATAATAAGATTTACATAAAAAGAAAACAGCATTAAATATACGCCAAACCTCTTTGAACTTAGCCATCAGTGTGTGGCAGACAACACTCTACTACTAGGCGTTTACAGGTTCTGTATTAATAGTTAAAGCTAAAAACTTAAGAGTAAATGCACATTTACCACTTTAATCCTCACTAAATACTCCTTGACAATTTTGTGTAGTTGGCTTTTTACATTGAGATGTAAGATCTCCATGCTCCTAATTAAAGCTACATAGAACTTAAATGTAAAACTTCTTTGGGCGTCAGTCATCAGTATGTGGTAGACACCACTCCACTGTTCTGTCAGTTGCACTTATCAGGGTCAAATCACGATTATTGACTCGATACTGAAATGGGACAAGACGATTCAGCTTCTTACGAAAGTCACGCATTTGCAGACCATTGTACTTCATCACTTCACCAAATGATGGCACATTAGTCAATGGTTGTACTCCACGACCCCCGGCCATGATTTGTGCACGCAGATACGCAATAAAGTAAGGGGCATTATCAAAGTAGTCCAACCAGGTATGAGAGGATATTTCAGTTATGTGCGAAAGAACGGTGGCAAGATTGTCCCCTGTGTCTTGACAGTATGCTACAGCACATTGGCCAATATCTACTTTAGAATTATTTCGAGTCTGAGGTAGAACTGCAATCCAGTTCATTGCCTCAGTAACAATTACCGAAGAATAGTTACTTTGGTTGAGAAGTGGTTTGAATTTTTGCAGAAGCTCAGCAAAGCCGATGTAGTCACTGAGATTGGATGTGAAGATCCGATCATAGTCTGGTATCTTAAGAGACTTATGTACCAAAGGAAAGTTCAGGCCGTCTGCCAGTGAAACTTGGATGTGAATTCTTTTTTGCTGGACGAGATTTTTGACTTTCTGGAGGAGTTTTGTGATGTAGTTGTGGTACATTACCATAGGGGATGAGCAGGGTCTGGTCTCAGACTCCCTCACTCTTAAGCAATCCCACACTTTGAAGGGAAGTGAATCTGATCTGATGCAGTACACCAAGGCATAATACTTTAGATGTGCTTTTGGAGTGATTGCGATTTCAATTCCTGTTAGTGTTGGATTATCAAACGACATCAATCTTTGGTTTGTTTCTTCAGGGAGAAACAACCCATGGTCAAACCATTCTTCAATTTTCGTTTTAACACTGGGTGACCTTAACTGATTTGTATAAGCATAACTCATTTCCTCCCCATACTCGTTTTTAATTTTTCTATTGAATTTATCAAATTCTGTTTTTCTTTGTTTTCTGAGATTAATTGAGGATGGTTTCTCTCGTTGGCACTCTAGTGATCTCCATTTTTCCCAAACTTGACTCAAGAATGCAAGATCTTCATCTTGAACTTTGACCAACCCTTGAGTGACCTCCTTGAGACTTTGAGGGGTCATCTGAATGAGCTCATCCAAGCTGGTCTTGATCAGGTCATACTCTTTCTTTGTAATGTGAACTGAGTACCAGATGGTAGTCAGACTGCTCTCAATTCCCTCAGTGTCTGCAAACCGAACCAACATAAAGAGAAACAAGACATTCCTTGCCATGACATAAGGGTCATAGTCATTGAGAGTCATGTGAAGACTTCCCTGGTACCTGGCAGGAAGGGAAGCAATAGTCAAGACAGTGTTGCGTAAGTCTCCGCAACCAGTTGACAAAATATGATAGTCCCTGTTCAAGTCAGCTTTCTTCATTGACCCATCAGACCATTCATTGTTCTCAAGTTGCAGGAAGTCTTTAGCAATAGTGTTTCCAAAATAATCAGGGAAATCATCAAGTCTGTTTATTTGCAATTTAAGCGGTAATATCTCTAATTGCCAAATGTCTTTTCTTAGTTCAGCTGCTGCCTCTTTCATGGTTTTCTTTGTCATCTTGCATGACTCCTTATGATTGGCCCAATCACTTTTTTGACATTCCTGGTTACAATACCATGCATAGTTGCAACCTCCACACTGGAAATAAATAATATCAGAATGAAATATATTAACAACTCCTTTTTAGAGAGTTTGTTACTGTTCCATTTGTAACTTTAAATCAGGTTTATCAGGCATCCTCTTCCTTGTTTATAGAAGTTGTACAAGTGTGCCTGTCCTGTGTGTTAACAAGTTAAGGAGAGCTTCGCTTTGTCTCTTCTAGATTTTACAAGGCAGGCAAGAGACAACCAGATTTTGCTCTTTCTGATAGGTCTAGTAATTAATTATATGAATGTTGTGTTACAATACTGCTAAAGAATTTGCCACCATTGTCAGCTTGATGTTGAAAGAGAAATCCACTTTCTGCTAGATTGCCCATTATATAATGCCCTGCCTATTACAGGCCTGAAATTGCAATTTTTTTAGGGCAAGGCCACTTTGGCCTTGAAGTATTCCAAATTTTGGAGGGCACCAAGGCCAAAATGTGAAAATAAAAAAGGCACGGTGAGGATTGAATGACGCTATGTGTAGTAGTGTGGGAGTGCTAAAGGGTTAATCAATGTTTTTGTTCTATTTTAACACTCTTCTCCATCAGTTATAACTTTTTCACTATTTGTTATTTATATACAGATGTAACCCTCCCCAGGGTTATGAAGTTTGTTTCAGTTTCAGAATAAGGAAAAAAACAAAACAAAAAACCACAATATAATACAATTGATTGTATTTCATCACATCACAATGAACTTTAAGACTTAATTAAGCAACATGTTGGAAAGTAAGCCAAGCTTCACTTTCATTACAATACATTTTGAGAATGATTTCACTCTTTTCCAACAAAAATCAATAGAGAAAGATGTAAATTGTCTTTATGAAATAGTAAGTGGAAAATAATAGAAAGAAGCAAACATACCTCTCTCATTGTACCCTTCTTTCTGCATTTGTTGCATGATCTTGTTCCAAATAGCGGGCACTCTCTACTCCCATGTCTAATTCTGTCTCCACGTTCACATTTTGTGCTACAATACACCGCCATCTTGCAATCAGGACAGTGAAATGTCTGTTCCAGTGGAACTTCACACCGCCAGCAATGTCCACGCTGAACATCCATGTTGATTTCTAAGAACCAAAGAGAAAAAAAACATACTGAACAAAATTAATCACATTGGAAGGATAAACTTGATTCTCCGTCACTGGTTGACCATTTTGTTATTTTTTTTAGTTTTTTATTGAGCAGAATTTTGAGATTTTTTCATCACATGTATCAGTTGGCTTGTAGAAGAATGCTTTTTTGTGTTTTTATTGCTCACGAATTATGAAAAACTAATATGAGCTCAATGTTGTTGATATTCAATGAATGATAATAAAGTACTGAATACAAATTATGAATATATTTTTTTTAAATCAAAGTAATTCACCATTAAGCAGTCATTAAGTGTTAAATTAGACAAACACACCAAATAAACCCCATATTTGTTTTTCTTCTACTCACCTTTTTATGATTCTTTTCACAAAACTGGAGTTCAGTCCTCAAATCTGATAAGTCTCCCTTTTGGTGTAGTTTTTGTTTACAAATGGCCCAGATAAAAGAGAACAGAATGTCATGGGTGTGGCAAAAGGAATTGAACATTCACCCATGTTCTGAAACTTCCTGGTGTGACAGTGAAATTGTTATTGCACACTGCTGTTGCACTGTGCTGGGAATTCCCCCTGTAGTCATTTACCATCTGGACTGCTTAGCGCCACCATCCGCAACGATCTTGACATTTTCTTATATATTATGCAAGTTTAATAACTCCATAACGGTTATAATCTGAATATAAAAAAATAAAAAAAAAAAAATATTCAGCTAGTTGGCCATGATAACATTCATGATACAGTGACATTCACATATACAGGTATTGTTATAAAATTTTGATCAGTGTCAAATTGACCATTGAAAGGCAATTGCTTGAAATTCACCAACGCTTGGTTTTGCTTGTCCAGAGACTACGCAGCATACAGTCTTGGTATTACTTGATCACATTCAGCATTCTTGGCTTGTTTGTTGATATATTTATGTATTATCCAAACATAATGTAAAGTATGTCTTGTGGGAGGGCTTAACAAAGTTGAGCCTTGAATGAACAACCAAGAAAACTGAAATCTGATTGACAAAGACTTTTGATATTTTATTGTCATAAATTCAGCAGCTTCTCACTTCATTTTCATCAATCTCTTACTGCCTTCTTATTACACAATTTAACATATTTATTCCTCTAATAATTACTATTGAAGAACAAAATACTGTTTTCTACATAATTTGATGCATACACTCAAGCATGTGTGTAACTTGCGCAATTACACAATTATTTTTAAAATAATTTCTATTCAGAACAAAGTATTATTTTCTACATAAGTTCATGCGTACACTCGAGATGTGTGTAGCTTGCGACTAAAGTGACGAAGTTTAATTAATTCAATTATTCAAAATATTGACATGCAATTGACTGATGATTCCATATTACTACAATAACATTGAAAGATTCAAAGGGAGGGTACATCATTGGCTTAGGGAAAGAGTTCAATTCATTATTCTTTAAAGGACAAAAAAACTACACACATTTCATAGAAAAGAGGCAGATATGTTATGAAGAGAAATAAAAAACTATCATATGATGTTTTAACACCACATCCGGTGTTGGTTATTACTGGTAGCTAGGCAAGCTACTGAGCTTTGCTTTGTTGTTTGACCAAACATTTTAAAAAGAAGATCTGAGAGAAAAAAACATCTTCTGTCAGTCCTCCTCTTTCTTGTAAACGCAATTTATTTAATGAATTGTGCTTAATGAAGTTAGTCCATTGGCAACTAAAAGGAAATTGATGAGGTCACATGCCCAGTGTTCTTCAATTTTAAAAATTGAATGTTGGCGCTGGGGAGACGAGTGTTGCGAGCATGAAGCCTTTACAGCATGGGGTCCGAGGGCCGCATAAGGGCCTGGGAAAACTTTTCAAAGGGGAAGATGGTGATAGTTATCACTGATAGAGGCGTGCTACCGAGATTTGCTTCTTTTCTTTTTTTAATATTAAAGAGAAGATCTGAATGGAAAAACCTTGTTGAAACCCTTTTCTGTCACTTCTTCTCTTTCTCGTAAACAAATTTTTTTATGAATTTATCTTAATGAAGTCAACTATAGAAAAATTGATGAGCTCACATGCCGAGTGTTCTCCAACTTTGAAAATTAAAGGTTGGTGCTGGGGGGGGGGTAGGGGATGCGAACGTGAAGCTTTTACAGCATGGGGTCCAGGCCCGCCTAAGGGCCCAGGAAAATTTTGATTGTACATGCTATGTGATTGTGGTGATGCACTTTGAGGTGATTTTTTGTGGCCACTTCCTCCTGACTTCTTTGAGCAAAGGTTATAAACATTTGAACTCTGAAATGCATGAACTTGATAGAAAATTTGGTGTAAAAAACATAGCAGAAGAATTTTAAACCTTGGTGGCAACTTCATAAATGGTGGCAACTTCTTTAATGTGGCAGGTGCCACAGAAAGCGTGGCGGTGCGCCAAGCTTTTCTATCTTGTCGGACAACATTGCATGCTGGAGTTAAACTATTTTCCTTTCACTACAACTTAATATCAATACATGATTGTGGTTAATAATTACGACACTCATTGTACCCAATTATTATCATTCATAAAGCAAATAAACAAAACAAGTTAAATCCAATAACTGTCTCAGTTGCCACGCCAATACTCAGCCGACCATAATTTATATGAGCAAACCGTGGCTTAGTTTAGTATTCAATTGGCTACCAAAGTCTACCAAATCTATAATTTAATGCATTTTTATTAATAATTTAATGCAGGTTGATTCAGTCAAATTAGGAGACCAACTTAGTGTGCCTTAACCATTTCTGTTGTAATAAATTTCATGCTTATTTACACTTGACAAGAAAAACTATCATTTAAATAAATGCTCATCAAAGTTTCTGTGACGGTTTTCTGACTCTTAACAGTATACAAATATTGACTGTTGAGTGCTGTATGATTGAAACTATGACTCCTGAGGTGATCCTCGGCGCATTCTATTTTACGAGGGAGTTGTAGTTTTTCTCAATTCAATTCAATTCAATTTAACCATAGCACAAGTAAAAGCAGTAAATATTTGTCTTACAACACACCAAACATATATTGTGCCTAGACATCTAGGTATAAGAAGCTGCTATTGCTATGGGTTGCTAACGGTACAGTACACTGGTTGCTATGGGTATAGTACACTGGTTGCGACGGGTATAGTACATTGTTTTCTGCTTGTGTAGTATGTCGTGTTCGCTTGGCTTTCTACTAAAAAAATAAGACATATCATGTGACAAGCTGTAAACAAATCGAAAGGCAGAATTCTTGTAAGGGGTGTTAATATAATAAGATTTACATAAAAAGAAATCAACATTAAATATACGCCAAACTTCTTTGAACTTAGCCATCAGTGTGTGGCAGACAACACTCTACTACTAGGCGCTTACAGGTTCTGTATTAATAGTTAAAGCTAAAAACTTAAGAGTAAATGCACATTTACCACTTTAATCCTCACTAAATACTCCTTGACAATTTTGTGTAGTTGGCTTTTTACAGTGAGATGTAAGATCTCCATGTTCCTAATCAAAGCTACATAGAACTTAAATGTGAAACTTCTTTGGGCGTTAGCCATCAGTATGTGGCAGACACCACTCCACTGTTCTGTCAGTTGTACTTATCAGGGTCAAATCACGAGCATTCATTCTATACTGAAATGGGACAAGATGATTTAGCTTCTTACGAAAGTCACGCATTTGCAGACCATTGTACTTCATCACTTCACCAAATGATGACACATTAGTCGATGGTTGTACCCCTAGACCCGTCCCATAATTTGTGCTCGCAGATATGCAATAAAGTAAGGGGCATTATCAAAGTAGTCCATGAAGAAGAACAATCCATTGTCAGATGTACGTTCCGAGCCTGTGTCAAGATAGTAAAGTTCAGTGCATGATTCGTATTCTCTGTCTCAGGTTTACAGAAAGCCTGAGGTTGAAATTCAATCCATTTCATTGTCTCAGTAACAATTACTGAGGAGCGGTTACTTGAATTTAGAAGCGGTTTGAAAGTTTGTAATAGCTTGGCAAAGCCGATGTAGTCACTGAGATTAGGAAGATTTGATCATAGTTTGGTATCTTAAGAGATTTATGTATTGAAGGAAAGCCAAGACTGTTTGCAAGAGAAACTTGGATGTAAAGTCTTCCTTGCTTGATGAGATTTTTGACTTTCCGGAGGAGTTTTGTGATGTAGTTGTGAAAACTTGCCTATCAGGCAAATTCAAATGTGGCAATTGAAACAAGAAATTTTATTTTTTGTGTCTTCATTATGTGCCAACTTTTGGACTTTGGACTGTGCTATGACAGTATTTCCAATGTTCAGAAATATAGTTCTGCTGGATTTGTACATGAACCTTATAATCAGTGAGTTTTCAGAATGGAACTTTAAAAAATTACCAATAATTAACAATCAAGTACATTGTCTTAGAGAATAAATTATTATGACCCACTTGCATACCCATCAAATTTGTTGTGACATATTGTTGTAACTTTTTTTGATATCTTTTTTTCCTATTAGATCTACCTAATCAGTAAGCATTAAAATTTACATTATATGTATAAAACTTCTTCAAAAGGACTTCAGGGCTTGATTTTTGAAAACAAAATATCCACTAGCCAATCTGTCTTGCTCAGAACTGTCACAAATCTAAACTGAAAACAAATATTGTACAAGACCTTTTCAGCAGGAGGCTTGGACTTAAAAGCTTAAAGGCACTGGACACCTTTGGTAATTGTCAAAAACTAGTATTCTCGCGTGGTGTATCCCATCATATGCATAAAATAATAAATCTCTGAAAATTTTGACTCAATTGGTCATCGCAGTTGCAAGAAAGAAAATAATGAAAGAAAAAACACCCTCATTGCACAAATTTGTGTGCTTTCAGGTGCATATAAAAGGCTTCGCTGAAGTCTTTTATTATTTGAGTGAGAAATTACCTCTTTTTCAAAAACTACATTACTTCGCTGAAGTCTTTTATTATTTGAGTGAGAAATTACCTCTTTTTCAAAAACTACATTACTTCAGAGGGAGCTGTTTCGCAAAATGTTTTATACTATCAACAGCTCTCCATTGCTCACTACTAGGTAAGTTTTTATGCTAACAATTTTTTTGAATAATTACAAATAGTGTCCAGTGCCTTTAAGTAAAAAGTTAGTTAATCTTATATATGTGTTAAGAAAATTGCTTTTACTGCGGGACTTGTTCAATTTTCAGGTTACTGGCCGATTGCTAAAGTTAGTAGACTCTGACCAATTGTACAGTGGATTATTGAGCTCTGTACTTCAGCCATCAATGTGTGGCAGACACCACTCCACTGCTCTATCATTTCCATTCATCATGGTCAGGTCTCGTGCATTGACTCGATACTGAAATGGGATCAGCCTGTTCAGCTTCTTACGAAAGTCACGCATTTGCAGACCGTTGTACTTCATCACTTCAACAAATGATGGTACACTAGTCAATGGTTGTACCCCAGGACCCCCTGCCATGATTTGTGCACGCAGATACAAGAGAAAGTGGGGTGTGTTGTTGTAATACTCCCTTAGGTTATTAACGCCAATGACTATGGATGAGTCAGTATCTTTAAGACATGCATTTTGGCATCTCTCATACTCCGGTGACATCAGCAGCATTTTGATGTTAGCTCCTGGTGGGTGTCTAACCCAGTTCATTGTCTCTGTAACAATAACTGAGAATTCATTACTGGAATTCAGTAGCGGCTTGAAGAGCTGGAGAAGCTTGGGAATACCAACGTAGTCGGCAAGATTAGATGTGAAGATGCGGTCATAGTTTGACATCTTAAGAGACTTATGTACAGGAGGAAAGTCCATACAGTTAGCCAGAGAAACTTGGATATAAAGTCTTCCTTGCTGGATGAGATTTTTGACTTTCTTAAGGAGTTTTGTGATGTAGTTGTGGTACATCACCATAGGGGATGAGCAGGGTCCGGTCTCAGACTCCCTCACTCTCAAGCAATCCCATACTACAAATGGAAATGAATCTGATTTAATACAGTACATTAACACCTGGTCTTTAGGATCCTTCTTAAAATGCTCTTTGGTCAAGTATTGCTTCCCCATCAAACTCGTTTTTCCAGTTATTGTTGGATTATCGAATGGAATGTTTTTTTCTTTTGCCTCTGAAGGTAAAAACATTCCATGATCATACCATGCTCTCATTGATGCTGTCTCATTAGGGGCCAGGGCAGATATATAGAGATAAAAACCATCCTTATCACCCTCAGTCAAACTTTTCCTTTGTTGTCTGAGGTTAATTGTCATGCTGTTTTTTCTTCTGCATTCAAGTGATCTCCATTTGTCCCAAACTTGACTCATGACTGCAAGATCTTCATCTTGAACTTTGACCAACCCTTGAGTGACCTCCTGGAGACTTTGAGGGGTCATCTGAATGAGCTCATCCAAGCTAGTCTTGATCAGGTCATACTGTTTCTTTGTAATGTGAACTGAGTACCAGATGGTAGTCAGACTGCTCTCAATTCCCTCAATGTCTGCAAACCGAACCAACATAAAGAGAAACAAGACATTCCTTGCCATGACAAAAGGGTCAAAGTCATTCAAAGTGAAATAAAGCTTTCCTTGGTACCTGGCTGGCACGGATCCAGCAGTCAAGACAGTGTTGCGTAAGTCTCCGCAACCAACAGACAAAAGCTGGTAATCTCTTGCTAACTCTTCCTCCATTAGCTCTTCAGACCACTCGTTGTTGTAAAGCTGAAGAAAATCTACGGCGATGACATTTCCAAAATAATAAGGAGAGTCAGCAAAGTTTACACCTGCAGAATGTCTTTCAACAAGTTCACCTGCCACTTCCTTGATGGTTTTCCTGAAGCGTATGCATGACTGTTTATGGATGCTCCAGTTTGCAAGTTGACACTCCTTCTTGCAGTACCACGCATTGTCACATTGTGCACACTGAAATGAAAACATGTGTGCAGGATTTTGTTTGTGAAACTGAAAGATTGTTAAGATTTTGGCACAATTAAGTACATACATGTTAAAGGAATCATGTTATAGGATTAACCTCTTTATGTTGGATGACGTGTATACACGCCAAATTTTTCTGGACTGACTTGCGTCCAACAAGTTATTATGAACGGAACAATTTTTGTTGTTTTGTGGCAGTCGTATGGCTAACGGAAATATCCATCTGGTTTTTCTATTGTAGTGTGTACAGGCATGCACCTACCTAGCTACACTTCGTTTCACCCTGTTCAAAGAGGGACATCAGGTGTTGGAAAAATTGCCTTGTAATATCCCTTTTCTTGGGGTTAATGTGTAACCCCTAATTCCAGACCTTTAACCTGTTGTTGTTCAAATGTGGCATACAAGAATGGACATTCTGCCATCGTTGTTTATCATTGTATTCGGCTCAATGGGAGTTAAGTTCGAGTGTTCCAAGATTCCAACACGCCTTGGAAAATTTTCGGCCAATAATCTACTTGTATTATCTCACTTGACGACATCAAATCCCAGTGCTATTTATGAGATTCTTTGTTGTCGGTTCTTTGTCAAGTCAGGGTTTCATTGTGGCAACGATATTTTTAAAGGAAAAAGATTACTCAAGAAGCTAAAAAAGATCTGAAAAATAATACCGTGGGTGGGCCTGGATTTTTTTTCAGAATGCTGATGTGAAGTGGTTAAGATAAATAAAACTAATTTGAAGGCTGGAGCCTGTTAAATACAATTACAAAATAACATGTTCAATAATGAAGGTTAATTCCACAAAACAAATGGTTTGTGTTCTTCATAAAAACAAATTTTCTGTCCAAAAGACAGAGTATTTTAAATGACTGCACAGTTTTCTTATGACTGGAAAAAATTTATTATTGCAAACTTTCTACCTTCATTGTTCCCTTCATGCCACATTTACTGCATGTCTTGGGCCCAAATACCTGGCATTCAATGGAGGTGTGTCTGATGGAGTCTCTGTATCGGCATGATGTGGTGCAATACTGAGCTATCGGACAATCTCCACAGGGGACAAATGGATCTGGCAGAACTTTCTCACAACGCCAGCAACGCCCGCGCGGAACATCCATGATAATATCTGCCTGAAAAATTGACAAAGTCAAGTAAAAAACAAATTAGCTCTCTCTATGCAAATCTCTTAAAGAGGTTGGGCCACGCTAGAGGTCACTCTAAAAAAATGTTTTACATCCCTAAATACACCTATATCTACCAAGAAAACACTGTGACAGAGTTATAGAGGCTGTGTTTGAGCTAAATTATTATTGGTCGCGAATCAATCACGTGACGTGCTACAAAGACGCATTATACATGGATCAGGGGAACAGTGATGTACCCCATGGGATATGATATTTAATGTTAATTTTTTAAGTATGATCGAATTCCATTGTTTTTTCTTTAATAATTTTTTCAAATTTAACTAATTTTTGGGGGGGTCTTTGTCAATATCAAGGTCCCGAATTTATTTCTAAGGTAATATTTGCAAAAGTCATATTCAGAATAATCAAATCAATTTCCCTTATTTCTTTGGTAATCGAACAGTGTTATAAAATGAAACTTCAACATCATTAACTATGTTTTGCCAAGCTGTTGCAAAAACCGGACCTAATATGTTATACTTGTATATAAATTTGTTGCTGGTCCCAAGAAGTGACCTAAATGGTCCACATCCCAAAAGTCTGTGTTTGGAGAAAATCGCGATTAAAGTTTCATGACTTTTTGAACTGCTGTTTTAGAGTCTGCTAACTAGTTTTATTTGAAGACAAAAATAAAGCTGACTTCTTCATTCTCACTGAACTGTCAATATGTTTTCCTTATGCAACTATTTTAATGAGTAACTGATTCCTAAACACATACATCAATTTGTGGGGGAAAAGAAGAAACAAAAACTGTTTTGCCCCAAAGCACAATATACAAATCAATGCATATTGAGACAAAATACTGATAAGTCACTTCGTGAAATCACTGCACTTCAAAAGGTTCGACAGATAGGTCACTTCATGAAAACCCAAATGTAAAATGGCATATCATGATCTGTCAAGTCGTGGAAACACAAAATGGCAAATCTAGTGATATGTCGTTCATACTAGTTAGTGTAGTTACAAAACTATTTCGTGTTACAGCTACTGAAACGTGCTAAAAATTGTAACATTTCATTTTTTATTTTAATTTTTTAGTTAGGTCGTTAACAATATTAACAGGTGGATCAGGGATAGTTAAAATAAGAAAAGTAACCTTAGACAAAAGTAAAGATTTGGCACACTGATTCTGCAAAGCACCGTTAGATTCCGTTTAGACCAACTCAAAATCAACTACGTAATGAAAGCATAATCTTATTGTAATTGAGTAAAACCATGGAACGTAGATCTGTGGAAACCTGAAGTATTTTAAAAGTTTCTAAAGGTTCCACCCAATGGGCATTGATCTCCTCACATATCTTGTTCTCACTACACCTTTCTTTGAACCAATCCAAACCACGTTAGTTTTATCTACATTGACTTTAAGTCTGGACATATTGGCAAATAGGTCAAGGATGTTAAATGCAGTTAGCATAGATTTATCAGAACCATCGAGAAATAAAACAGTATCATCAGCATATTGAGACAATCAAAACTCTTTACCGGCTACAGGGTTCTGCCCAGGATTTCTTTAGTGGTGGAAAAATGTTTCCCTGGAAACCATTGCGAGATGGATCAGTTACACGGTGGATCATATAAATAGACTCAAATCAAAGAAGTACTCAAATTCATGGCCTCGGATACCATTTTTACTGGTAAATACCTAATTTGACATTTCGTTGAAAACCTTTGAAAGGAAATTGCAAGTGTCATTTAAAGATTTTGAAAATGTGTGTTGGTCGGAAACAGAAAGCTCTGACAGTGGTGGTTGGGGAATTCTGAGTGCCGGGCGGGTTTTCCAGCACCGACCACTGTGGGCAGAACCCTGCGGCTATCTTAATCCCTTTTAAGTCTTCATCATTACATATCATTATAGCAAGAACTTCTACACACAAAAAAAATAAATACAGGCTAAGACCATCACCTTGCCTGCAGCCCCGTCCTATTTTAAATGGTTCTGAATGGAAACCATTTACCAAAATCGAGAAGGAGGCCTGATTATAAAAGAGCTTGATCCATTTTTGTATAGATGCACCAAAATAAAACTTATCAAGAACATTGAGGATAAACTTGTGTGACACTGAGTCTAAAGCTTTTTCAAAATCAATGGAATTTAATTGGCCAGGAATGTTATCAGAATCCGTAATATCAAGCAAGTCATACATTAAACGAATATTTTCACCTTTGAACCAACCTGCCATAAAACCTTTTTGCCATTTACTATTATTAATTTTAACATTTATGAGTATAATAATAATATGTATAAAAACAATTTTTTAAAGAAATGTCACATCATGGGACTAGGACGAGTTATTACACATAATCAATATTTAGATTACAGTGGAAACTCACCTTTTAAATTATTTGGTAAAGGCAGTTCTTTGGATTAAATCCACAGAAAATTATGGAGCTTAATAATTATGGAGGGATCCGCGCCTACATCAACTCTTCTTGTGTGGTGTGATGTGTTCTGTTTCCTCCTATCACCGCTGCAAAAAATTGACCTTGTTCTGACCTTAGAGCTAGACAGACCTACCACCATGCACACAAAGGAAACGGTTTTGTCAACTGTGACGAATAGGCACTGTTTGCTTTGTGGGGATAATGGTGTGAGGGATATATGTTTTGACTAACAATGCATAAAATGTTGTTGCATTGTGAGGGGAAAACCGAGGTGTGTAATACACTATAAAGCGTATCTTCAACATTGCGTACAGGATTCAATGGGTTTTCCAACAGTTGTAAAGGAGCAATTTACAAAGAAATGTTTTTTTGAAAAAAAAACCATATCACAACAACATCACAGCTAATTCTCCGAAGACGTTTTATGATCTTTACAGAAAGAGTGAACCTACGTATTTCAGAGCATTTCCTAGAAGGCAAGAGTCTGCACTCCTATCACATGATCATTATTATAATGGTTATATATTTCTGGTAATGGTACAAAGGAACCATAAAAAGTGCCTTGCAATGGAATCTGAAGAGAAGATATTGAAGAAATTTAAGTTTTAGACTTTAGAGGAAAACCTCAACTGGGAGCAATTCCTTGCCATAGTTTTAATTTGTCCAGTAGAGTGATAATACCGCTATTTATTGAATTGAGTGACAGCTAAAAGTATATGTTTGTAAAATACATAAATATAAAGTGCGGCAATCTCAAAGTTGCCTCCAGTTATAGTGGAATACACAATTGCTGCATTCTAGGCTCATTTATTGATATCTTTATATATTATTCCAAACATATATTGTAAAATATTTCGGGGGGGGGGGGGCGGCGGGCTTAACAAAGTTGAGCATGAATTAACAACTAGCAAAACTAAAATCTGATTGATGAAAACTTTGATATTTTATTGTCATAAACTCAGCAGCTTCTCACTTCATTATCATCAATCTTTTACTGCCTTTTTATTACACAATCTAACATATTCATTCCTCTAATAATTACTATTGAAGAACAAAATACTGTTTTCTATATAATTTCATGCATTCACTCAATCATGTGACTAACTTGTGCCTAAAGTGACGATGTGTAATTAATTCAACCATTCAATATATTGACATGCAATTGACTGATGATTCCATGTTACTACATTAACATTGAAAGATTTAAAGGGAGTGTACATCATTGGCTTAGGGAAAGAGTTCAATTCCTTTACTCTTTAAAAGTAAAACAAAAAACTACAAAAATGTCATAGACAAAGGGCAGATGTTTTCAAGAGATGTGAAATAATATCAAAATTGTCAGCTCATGACTATGTGCACTTTGTGCAGTTTGTCTGGATTTCATAAAATTGGTTTTGCATATTTTGGAGCTCCAGGGCCCAATTCCATAGAGCTGCTTAAGCCAAAAATATTGCCTCACAATTGTCTGCTAAGCAGATATGAGCAAGGGTACCGTTCACAAATTTTACATGTGACTTGCTAGTTTGGCTGGTAACCTTATTCTGGTAAGCATACTTTTGTTGCGCTTAGCTACTTTTTTTGCTTAAGCAGCTCTATGAAATTGGGCCCTGGTATAGATGGAGTTTATTTATCAAGAGTGGTCTCAAAGAATTCAAATTTGGCAAAATGAAGCATTTAGTTTCTAAGAAAGAATTTACTTGTGAATTTTTGTTTATTTTTTTGAACTTTCACATTTTTCACTTAGCAACCTTTTGATCATTACTGATTTGAAATTGCAATTAACGACCTTAGAGCACAGAGCCGACAATATAATGTTTTAACACCGCATCCAGTGTTGGTTATTACTGATAGAGGCATGCTACTAAGTTTTGCTTTGTTGTTTGAGAGAAGATCTGAGTGAAAAAAATGTGGTGAAACCATCTTTTGTTTGTTCTTCTCTTTCTTGTAAACAATTTTTTTTTGTAATTTTGGCGCAACTATAGAGAAATTTATTTGCTCACTTGCCGTAGATAAACTATTTTCCTTTCACTACAACTTAATACTAATACATGATTGTGGTAAATACATGGTTGTGGTTGTGGTTAATAAACAAATCAAGTTAAATTCAATAACTATCTCAGTTGCCACACCATTACACAGCAAACCATCAACAAACATAGGCTTAGTTCAGTATTCATTTGGCTACCAAAGTCTACAAAATCTACAATTTAATACAATTTCTTTTATTAGACTGTGTGACACTATTCACTGTCACAAAATCCATGTCTACTAATTTACAACCAATAAACTGTTGCTTCATTCCTGACTTTTTCAGAGCGCAATTTGAAACATAACATCATTGGATTTCAGCAACTTAATAAGTGTTTTTGGAGGAATTTTTTTGCCAGTCAGAAGGCCGTTTTGATTGAATATCATCGAAAGTCAGGAATGAATCAAAACATCCCCGCTCAAATATGTACAAACCCATTTTTAATAAGAATTATGTCATCGGATGTTTTGGATGTTGAAAAATTTTGGACGGATATCGAATACAACAGCAATTTACACCATTTTAACATGAGGTTAGAGACTTGTAAGTTTTCCCCACCTTTATGAGAACTCTATCTCTTTGAAAATGAGTAGGCCTACATCACAAATTTAATTTGGAATTTGACCTTGGAGTTCCTCTGTGTCACCTAGATGGATGAATATGCTTATTTTGCTGTCTTATCTTGTCTCATAAGCAGCCTGCTCTTAAGTAACATTTTAAGAGTTGTGCTTATCAAATTTCATCTTTGCAGAAGCTATTAAAATCTTTTAGATTGTAACCCGTTTCTGCTAAAATAAAATTCCATGTCAAAGTTTGAATTGTCCAGTAGAGTGATAATACTACTATCTTTTGAATTGAATGTCAGCTAAAAGTATACGTTCTTAAAATATATGCATATCTATGAAATGCAGCAATCTCCAAGTTACCCCAGTTATAGTGGAGTACACACTGAGTGATAATATTACTCTCTTTTGAATTGAGTGTCAGCTAAAAGTATCTGCTCTTTTACATAAACATGAAATGCAGCAATCTTCAAGTTACCCCCAGTTATAGTGGAGTACCCAATTGCCGCACAACTAAGTTGGTATTTAAATCTAAACGCTTAGTCTGATAATTTAATCAGCAGTTTTCCAGCATAGAAATTTTTTTAAGTTTCTTTGGTTATTTCTATTTGCTAACAAGTATAGTTTTGAAGTCAATTTTTTTTAAGGGGGGACTTTTATTACTTACTCAAAAATACTTGTCATAGTTCCCATCATTTTCACAATTCTTATTGGTTGAGAGGAGATGATGTTGCCATGTTTAAATGTGCGATATAAACACAGTTAGACATGTTTAAACATGACTTTACCTGATTGAGTCAAAATAGGGCGCTATCAGATGATAGTGCGGAGCGTGCCAATTTTACAGCCTTATTTAAGTCGGTAGGTTGCATTTTTGGTTCATGCAAGTTTGAAACTTCCTTGCAACAGTTTGAAACTTAAGCGCAGTTGTTCAAAACTTGCACATAGAAATTCAATGCAGAGTTCAGGTGAGCTGAAGCTGTCAGATTTGTTCTCAACAGGGTTTTTGGATGTTTTTAATGGGAAAGTATTCATGAATGGGAATCGATTACAAACTAGTGGTATATACGCTGAGGCCTGGTTCTTGATAATTTTACTATGTTTAAACCACTAGATTAAAACCTTTATGCACTGTGATTCCCTTAATTTAAAACTTCGCTTGCTTATGATTTAGTCATCAGTATGTGGCAGACACCACTCCACTGCTCTGTCAGTTGCACTCATCAGGGTCAAATCACGAGCATTGATTCGATACTGAAATGGGACAAGACGATTCAGCTTCTTCCGAAAGTCATGCATTTGCAGACCATTGTACTTCATCACTTCACCAAATGATGGCACATTAGTCAATGGTTGTACCCCAAGACCCCCTGCCATGATTTGTGTACGCAGATATGCAATAAAGTAAGGGGCATTATCAAAGTAGTCCATGGGTGATTGATCTGCAATGTCAAAATTGTGTTTAAGGTGGCCATAATCCTTGCCTGTGTCCAGACAGTATGATGCAATGCATGATGCATATTCTCTGTGTCCAGGTGTACAGACTGCCTGAGGTAGAAATTGTGTCCAGTTTATTGTCTCGGTAACAATTACTGAACAGTGATTACTTTGATTAAGAAGCAGTTTGAAAATTTGTAGAAGCTTGGCAAAACCAACATAGTCAGCAATATTGGAAGTGAAGATGCGGTCATAGTTTGGCATCTTAAGAGACTCATGTATCAAAGGAAAGTCCATACAGTTAGCCAAAAAAACTTTGATGTAAAGTCTTCTTTGCTGGATGAGGCTTTTGACTTTCTGTAGGAGGTTTGAGATGTAGTTATGATACATCACCATCGGGGATGAGTTGGGTCCGGTCTCAGACTCCCTCACTCTCAAGCAATCCCAAACTATAAAGGGTTGTGAATCTGGTCTTATACAGTACACAAAGGCATAATCCTTTGGCATTTTTGGGCCAACCCAATACTGTAGACTTTCGTACCCTGGAGTTGTCATAGCTGTATGCCCAGTTAGTGTTGGGTTATCAAATGACATTGTTATTTGTTTTGTCTCTTTGGGGAGGAACAACCCATGGTCAAACCATTCTTCAGTTTGCTTTTTATCAACTTCTGACTGTAAAGGATTGGTATAACAATACTTCATGACCCTCTCCCCGTGCTGTTGTTTAAATCTTTCAATGCTGTTTTTCTTTGTTTTCTGAGATTTATTGAGGATGGTTTCTCTCGTTGGCATTCTAGTGAGCTCCATTTTTCCCAAACTTGACGCATGACTGCAAAATCTTCATCTTGAACTTTGATCAACCCTTCAGTGACCTCGTGGAGAATTTGAGGGTCCATCTGAATAAGATGATTTAAGCTGTTGTTGATCAGGTCATACTCTTTCTTTGTAATGTGAACCGAGTACCAGATGGTAGTCAGACTGCTCTCAATTCCCTCAGTGTCTGCAAACCAAACCAACATAAAGAGAAACAAGACATTCCTTGCCATGACAAAAGGGTCAAAGTCATTGAGAGTCATGTAAAGACTTTCCTGGTACCTGGCAGGAAGGGAAGCAGCAGTCAAGACAGTGTTGCGTAAGTCTCCGCAACCAGCTGACAAAATATGATAGTCCCTGTTCAAGTCAGCTTTCTTCAATGACCCATCAGACCATTCATTGTTCTCAAGTTGCAAGAAGTCTTTAGCAAAAGTGTTTCCAATGTAATAAGGGGAACCACCAAGTCTGTCTCTTTGCATTGTACTATATATGTTCCGTAACCGAGCTGCAAGTCTCATTATATCTGCCTTTGTCTTTTTGCATGACTCTTTGTGATTGGCCCAATCACTTCTTTGGCAATCCTGGTTACAATACCATGCGTTGTGGCAACCAGCACACTGTAAAGAAATAACAACTGAATGATTATATGGATTAACACATTTAAAAAAGAAAATAAATTGCCACTGTCCTTAGTTTAACACAAAATGGTGTTCAGTATGTAATGTTCTTGTGCAGACAACACTTTTTCGTATAAAGTGCATTCCCCCCAAATCGATGAAACACGATTAAAGTGCAGTTGTGTAAGGCGCACCACCATATAACATAACTGCACACACAGAGGCCTGCCATGCCCCACTCACTGTTGGTACAGCGTTCATCCTGTTGATTGTATTATGTACGAGGGACCAAAGTGGTCCAAATACAATACATGCAAGAAGCACCGAATGCTACAGGGCGTTTTCACAAGAATGCAATAGAATGAGAGATATGCCCTGTGTTGTAGAAATCTAAAAGTGCATTACACGACTTCATACAAAATGGCGTGTCGTGGCTGAGCGGATAAGAGCACCGGACTCAAGCTCTGGTGTTTATGTTCAGCAGAGAATGGGTTCGAGTCCCAGTTGTGACACTTGTGTCCTTAAGCAAGACACTTAAACATTATTGCTGCATAATAATGGGAAGTAAAGCCGTTGGTCTCGTGTGTTGTGTAATTGCACGTAAAAGAACCCAGTGCCCTTATCGAAAAGAGAAGGGGTTCACCCTGGTGTTCCTGGTTTGATTGGCAGCATATTGCGCCACAGCACCTTGTAAATCATTACATGGTGCTATGTAAAGTAATAGGTCTAATACTTCAAAACATAGCTCCACAATACCTTGCAAACGACTTGATAGCTAAAGACTAGTTTGACACTCTGGTTTGCGCGTTGTAGCTATGCACAACATGAGTTGTTTTGGTTCGCACCGATATTATAATTATTATTAATAATTGACTTCAGCATGGTCAGCGATGACCAGGTCTAGCTTTTTAAAAACTACACAACGTATATGGTGTAGATTCTATTAAAAAAAAGATAACCTATAGGATTACCCCAGATGAACAAAAGGTTTATTTTACAGTGTAAATCTATGATTTCACAAAGTGATCATCACAATGATCTCAGTATGATCTCAAACAATATCAGATTAGGTGCATGGTTTAGATAAGACGCAGTGATTTTTTTAACCTTTGAAAGTCAGATAAGCTGCATCTTATATACGCAGGAAATACGGTTGTACTGTTCTGCTGAATCTGAAAGTGGTGTTCATCATTTTTGGGTGATGTAATTATTGGAAAGGCAATCAAGCACACCATTTAGGATGCATTCCTCTCAAAAAAACTTTAACCAGTAAGATCAGAGCTCTTATTTGTCTCTTTCAGATTATGGCTAGTAAATAATGGTTTGAATATTTGGTTGAACAAACTGGTGGTTAATTGAAATTCATGACGTAGACTTTTACAGTACTTAAGCAACATGTAGGAAAAGAAGCCAGAATTCACTTTAACCGTTTAATGTCAGATGCCACGTATATCCCTCAAACATTTTTAAACTGGCTTGTATGATGGACAGTCTTTACCACCCAGAACAACTTTTGAGAACCCTCAATTTTTTGCAGTCAGCATTTTATTGTGTAGCGTGTACAGGCTTGCACCTACATGTACTGTACTATGTGTTGTTTCCGCCTCACAAAGAGGGACAGACTGTACTGGAAATCATGCTCGTAATATCCCTTTTATTGTGAAATCCCCGATTCCAGACCTTTGTCCTTTTGTTATACAAATATGGCTTACAAGAATGGACAAGCTGCAACCATTGTTAATCATTGAATTTGGCCCAATGGAAGGCAAGTCTGGGCGTTCCGAGATTCCAGCATACCATGGTAGATTATCGGCCTTGTCTAAAGGCGATTCACTGTGAATGCATGCCCATTTTCTATCAACAGAGAACAACAAATCCTTGTGCTTATTATGATAAGAATCTTTGTTGTCTTTAGTTCAGTCCTTTGTCAAGTCAGGATTTCATTGTGAACCTGGTATTCTCAAAGGAAAATGATTACTCTGGAAGCTCCAAAAAGTTCAAAAAAATAATACCATGCAGAGTTATGGAAAATGTTTTGTAATACCGACCCAAAGTGGTTAACTGTGAAACATTTTTAGAATTCTTGTTCTTGACTACATCAACAAAGTTTAAGTCATGATATTTATTTTTGTTTTAAATTAAAAAGTGTGGGAAAAAGGATTGAAAGAAGCAGACGAACCACTTTCATTTTATTCTTCATATTGCATTTGCTGCAGTATCTTGATCCAAATAGCGGACACTCTACACTCCCATGTCTAACTCTGTCTCTGTGTTCACATATTGAGCTACAATACACCGCCATCTTGCAATCAGGACAGTGAATTGTCTGTTCCAGTAGAACCTCACAGCGCCAGCAATGTCCACGCTGAACATCCATGTTGATTTCTAAGAAACAAAGACAAAATAAAACTGAACAAAGTTACAAACTTGGATAGTCTTGATTCTTTGTCACTGGTGGGCCATTTTGTTAAAACACTGAATACAAATTTAAATTGTATTTTGTATCACAATACAGTTTTCAGGTGTTTTCATTAATTGTGAAATTAAAAGAACAAAAGAACTAGACACTCGCTGAAATACAATTGTTACACATGCACAGAAATAACAACAAAACCCCACAAATTTGTCATTCTACTCACCTTTGATCTGTTGGTGATTCTTTGCAGAGAACTGTTGAGTTCAACACTGCCTATAAGTCTGCCTTGATGTAGGTTGCGTTAATAAATGGCTCAGCTCAGCTAAAAGATTAATGGGATGTCATGGTTCTTGCCATGGGAAAGTTATTTCCTGTTGCCATTGCATTTTGCTGGGAATTCCCCTTGTGTGAAATTGCACATGACATTTTAGTCATTTACCATCTGGGCTGTATAGCGCCACCATCCAGTAGGGTGGTGACACTTTCTATTACATTATGCAAAGTTAATAAAACCATGACCTTGTAAAACCCCAACAAGATGTTTGGTGAACAAACATTGAGCTTGACTAGTTTGTCATGATAACACACATGGTTTAGTGTCATTCACATGGATTCTGATACGCTTTAGATCAGTGTCAAATTGCCTATAAAAGGTAAAAATCACCAAAGATGATTATATACATAGTCAATACATTCTGAAATAAAGCCAGCAGCATAATTCTTCACGCTATAAAGAAATCTACAAATAACTAGGTCATGTACAAGTTTCATGGTTGCTCTTGTCTGGGCTGGGTCTTTTGTTCTACTATATTGTTAGTTTTTTCCCCAGTGATTAGTTTGCCTTAATCACATCTGTCATTTTTAAATGTTTATAAATTAGATGCCTCTGCCACCCTCAATGTCAGGAACTGTAGACAGGACAAACAAGAGCAAATTTGTGTATTATTAATCCCTTGCATACATGCAAAGCTTGTTTTTTGCTTGTTAACAGACTACGCAGCAGACAGTCTTGGTATTACTTCATCACATTCAGTATTCTAGACTTTTTACTAATAACATTATATTCCAATCATAATGTAAAATTTTCTTGTAGGAGGGCATAATCAAGTTGAGCCTGAATAAACTACAAAGAAAACTGAAATCTGATTGACAAAGACTTTGATATTTTATTGTCATAAACTCAGCAGCTTCTCACTTCATTATCATCAATCTTTTTCAGCCTTCTTTTTAATATTACACAATTTAAGAAACTGGTTCCTATAAAGCTTGTGTGTAATTTGTGCCTATATTAAGGAAGTGTAATAAGTTCAATCATTCAAAATTTGTACATGCAATTGACTGATGATTCCATATATGAAAGATTCAAAGAGAGTGTACATCATTGGCTTAGAGAAATAGTTTAGTTCATTTACTCTTGAAAGGATAACAAAAATACAAAAATGTCATGTAGATATTTACAAGAGATGTGAATATACTATCATATGAAGTTTTAACACCACATCTGGTGTTGGTTATCACTGATAGAGGCAAGTTACTGAGCTTTACTTTGTTGTTTGACCAAACATTTTAAGGTCAAGATCTGAGTAGAAAAACCATGTTCTGTCAGTTCTCCTTTTTCTTGAGAACAAAATTTGTTTATGAATTCAGTGTAAGGAGGTTGGTTCATTGGCGGATATAGAGAAATTTATTAGTTCACATGTCATAGTTAAACTATTATCCTTTTTCTACAACTTAATGTTAATACATGATTGTGGTTATTAATTAAGACATTCATTATACCCAATTATTATTATCATTCATAAAGCAAATTTTAAAAATTAAGTTAAGTTCAATAACTGTTTCAGTTGCCACGCCAATAGTCAGCCAACCATCAACAAATATGAGCAAACAGTGGCTTAGTTTAGTATTCAATTGGCTACCAAAGTCTACCAAATCTATAATTTATTACACTTTCTTTTATTAGCGGATGACATAAACGACACTATTCACTGTCAAATGCATGTCTACTTGGAGTGCCTAAAACATTATTGCTTGAACCTCATTGTATTTATAGGCTACAAAAGCCAAAAGCTTCAATAACAAATATTAAATTCTACAGATATTTTGTTGCAGAGATTAGACACTACTTTGTGACTGAAGTTGTTGTTAGTGCAGGTTGAATCCAGTCAAATAAGCAACATTTGGGTACCAACTTAGTGTCCCTAAATCATTGCTGTTGTATTTAATTTCATGCTTATCTACATTTGACAACAAAAACTAACACTTAAATAAATGCTCATCAAAATTTGTGTGGCATTTCTGTTACTCTTTACATTGTTCAAATATTGACTGCTTTGAGTGCTATGGTTAAAACTCGACTTCTGAGGTGAAACTCGGTGTGTTCTACTTTCATGAGACGAAGCCAAGGAAAAATAGACAGCTCCCAAAATCACCCCAAACATATATTGTGCTTAGACGTCTAGGTACAAAGAAGCTGCTGTTGCTATGGGTATAGTACACTGGTTGCTATGGGTGTAGTACATTGTTTGCTGCATGTATAGCACATCGTGTTCGCTTGGCTTTCTAGTGAAAATAAGACATTATCATGTAACAAGCTGTAAACAAATCGAGAGGTAGAATTCTTGTAAGGAGTGTTCTAAGAAATCAATATTAAATATACACCAAACTTCTTTGAACTTAGCATCAGTGTGTGGCAGACAACACTCTACTACTTGGTGCTTACAGGTTCTGTATTAATAGTTAAAGCTAAAAACTTAAGATTACATGTACATTTATCGCTATAATCCTTGTTTAATATTCCTTGACAATTTTGTGTAGTTGGCTTTTTACATTGAGATGTAAGATCTTCATGTACCTAATCAAAGCTACATAGAATTTAAATGCGAAACTTCTTTTGGGTGTTAGCCATCAGTATGTGGCAGACACCACTCCACTGCTCTTTCAAATGCATACATCAGGGTCAAATCACGATTATTGACTCGATACTGAAATGGGACAAGACGATTCAGCTTCTTACGAAAGTCACGCATTTGCAGACCATTGTACTTCATCACTTCACCAAATGATGGCACATTAGTCAATGGTTGTACCCCACGACCCCCTCCCATAATTTGTGCTCGCAGATATGCAATAAAGTAAGGGGCATTATCAAAGTAATCCATCCAGGTATGAGGTCCAATATCAAATGTATTCAGAAGGTAGGCAGCATCGCTGCCTGTATCCAGGCAGTATGATACAAGGCATGATGTATATTCTTTTTGTCCAGGTTGACAGACAGCCTGGGTTAAAAATTCAATCCAGTTTATTGTCTCTGTAACAATTACTGAGGAGCAATTACTTTGATTAAGAAGAGGTTTGAATATTTGTAGAAGCTTGGCAATACCAATGTAGTCGGCAAGATTGGATGTGAAGATGCGGTCATAGTTTGACATCTTAAGAGACTTATGTACTGAAGGAAAGTCCATACTGTTTGCAAGAGAAACTTGGATGTAAAGTCTTCCTTGCTGGATGAGACTGTTGACTTTCTGGAGGAGTTTTGTTATGTAGTTGTGGTACATCACCATAGGGGATGAGCAGGGTCCGGTCTCGGACTCCCTCACTCTCAAGCAATCCCACACTTTAAAGGGATGTGAATCTGCTCTGATGCAGTACACAAAGGCATAATCCTTTGGGCTGGCTTTTGGAGCATTCAAAACCATCTGTTGGGTTTTGAAACCTGGAGCTGCTGAAGCTTCACGTCCTGTTAGTGTTGGGTTGTCAAATGACATTGCCATTTGTTTTGTCTCCTTGTGGAGGAACATTCCATGGTCAAACCATTCTTGAATTTGCTTTTTATCTACGGATGACTGTAAATAATTGGTATAACCATACTTCACACCCTCCCCGCGCTGTTGTTTAAATTTCTCAAATACTGTTTGTCTTTGTTTTCTGAGGTTTATTGAGGATGGTTTCTTTCGTTGGCATTCTAGTGATCTCCATTTTTCCCAAACTTGACTCATGACGGCAAGATCTTCGTCTTGAACTTTGATCAGTCCTTGAGTGACCTCTTTGAGTTTTTGAGGGGTCATCTGAATAAGATGATTTAAGCTGGTCTTGATCAGGTCATACTCTTTCTTCTTAATGTGAACTGAGTACCAGATGGTAGTCAGACTGCTCTCAATTCCTTCGGTGTCTGCAAACCGAACCAACATAAAGAGAAACAAGACATTCCTTGCCATGACAAAAGGGTCAAAGTCATTGAGAGTCATGTAAAGACTTCCCTGGTACCTGGCAGGAAGGGAAGACATAGTCAAGACAGTGTGGCGCAAGTCTCCGCAACCAGCTGACAAAATATGATAGTCCCTGTTCAAGTCAGCTTTCTTCATTGACCCATCAGACCATTCGTTGTTCTCAAGTTGCAGGAAGTCTTTAGCAATATTGTTTCCAATGTAATAAGGGGAACCACCAAGTCTGTCTTTTTGCATGATTGAGTTTAGTAGTCCAATTTGTTCTGCTGTTGATTTTATGTCAGCCTTTGCTTTGATGCAAAAATCTTTATGGTTGGCCCAATCACTTCCTTGACACTCTTTGTTACAGTACCATGCATAATTGCAACCTCCACACTGAAAAAAAGTAGACATATTCTCAGGGCAGTATTTCTAAGCTATCTGAATATAAAGTTACCACCACTATCAATCCTTCAAAGTAGTAATCTGATGGTGCTTGACAACTTGCTTGAACAATCTGCTTGACCGTGCCCTCTTTTCGCGTTGCTGTGCATATTTTCGAGAATGCACATAATAATTTTACACACAATATGTAAATAATGTTTTTTGAAAGATGTTTTAAAACCCTCCAATTCTCAGTTTATTTATGAAAATATTGTGTGCTCAAAACATTTTGAAGGTTTATGAACCCAGCAGTCTGCAAGTATGGTATGCAAGAAACATATAAACAAAGTTTCGGCTAAGTCAGTGAGGAAAACCAATGAAAGGCTTTAGTTATAAAAATGTGTTTGCTCTGTAGCGACCCCTTTACATCAAGGGTGTCCGTTGTAGTATTGCGGAGACTGGTGTTCTACCAGGGCTGTTTGTATGCTCAAATTTACCCGGTATGTTGAGAATGGAAAAGTGGCTGTCTGCTGTCCCCTGGTGGCCCATAGTCCCAATTCATCACAATAACTTTAATGAAGTAAGGAATTGAGTTTGACTTAAGCTTTCATTACAATATGTGAGAATTTTTCTTGCACTTCCCCAGCACACAACATACCTCTCTCATTGTACCCTTCTTGTTGCATTTGTTGCATGATCTTGTTCCAAATAGCGGGCACTCTCTCTTACTATGTCTAACTGTGTCTCTGTGTCCACATATTGGGCTGCAATACACCGCCATCTTGCAATCAGGACAGTGAATTGTCTGTTCCAGTGGAACTTCACAGCGCCAGCAATGTCCACGCTGAACATCCATGTTTGTTTCTAAGAACCAAAGAGAAACATATAACCGATCATAATTAATCACTCAAATAATTCTGATTTTGTTTTGTTGTCCATTTCCGTTGTTTGAATAGAATATGCCACATCTGTTAGTTGGTTTAAATCCACTTCAGAAAAATCTCATAATTGTCAATATCAAGGTCCCAATTCAATTGCGAGGTTACATTTTCAGAAGTCATATTCAGAATTACGAATTAATTTTCCCTTATTTCTTTGGAAATCCAATAGTGTTATAAAATGAAACTTTCACATCATGAACTTCACATCACCAGCAATGTCCTTGTTGAACATCCATGTTTAAACAAAGACAAAATATAACTGAACAAAATTGCAAACTTGGATAAACTTGATTCTTTGTCACTGGTGGGCCCATTATTGTCACAATTTGGAGATATATTTTGTTTACTATAATCAGTTTCTGGGTTCATACATTTATTAATGTATTTCTTACATCAAAGATAACCAAAAAATAGTTCTATTGATGCTACTTTTGCTTGAAAATTTAATATTTGATATATATGATAAAGCACTGATTACAAATTCATATTATATTTTGTATCACGACAATACAGTTTTAAGCTGTTGTCATTAATTGTGAAATTAAAAGAACAAAAGAACTAGACACTCTCGCTGAAATACAATTGTTACACATGCACAGAAATAACAACAAAACCCCACAAATTTGTCATTCTACTCACCTTTGATCTGTTGATGATTCTTTGCAGAGAACTGTTGAGTTCAACACTGCCTATAAGTCTGCCTTGATGTAGGTTGCGTTAATAAATGGCTCAGCTCAGCTAAAAGATTAATGGGATGTCATGGTTCTTGCCATGGGAAAGTTATTTCCTGTTGCCATTGCATTTTGCTGGGAATTCCCCTTGTGTGAAATTGCACATGACATTTTAGTCATTTACCATCTGGGCTGTATAGCGCCACCATCCAGTAGGGTGGTGACACTTTCTATTACATTATGCAAAGTTAATAAAACCATGACCTTGTAAAACCCCAACAAGATGTTTGGTGAACAAACATTGAGCTTGACTAGTTTGTCATGATAACACACATGGTTTAGTGTCATTCACATGGATTCTGATACGCTTTAGATCAGTGTCAAATTGCCTATAAAAGGTAAAAATCACCAAAGATGATTATGTACATAGTCAATACATTCTGAAATAAAGCCAGCAGCATAATTCTTCACACTATAAAGAAATCTACAAATAACTAGGTCATGTACAAGTTTCATGGTTGCTCTTGTCTGGGCTGGGTCTTTTGTTCTACTATATTGTTAGTTTTTTCCCCAGTGATTAGTTTGCCTTAATCACATCTGTCATTTTTAAATGTTTATAAATTAGATGCCTCTGCCACCCTCAATGTAAGGAACTGTAGACAGGACAAACAAGAGCAAATTTGTGTATTATTAATCCCTTGCATACATGCAAAGCTTGTTTTTTGCTTGTTAACAGACTACGCAGCAGACAGTCTTGGTATTACTTCATCACATTCAGTATTCTAGACTTTTTACTAATAACATTATATTCCAATCATAATGTAAAGTTTTCTTGTAGGAGGGCATAATAAAGTTGAGCCTGAATAAACTACAAAGAAAACTGAAATCTGATTGACAAAGACTTTGATATTTTATTGTCATAAACTCAGCAGCTTCTCACTTCATTATCATCAATCTTTTACAGCCTTCTTTTTAATATTACACAATTTAAGAAACTGGTTCCTATAAAGCTTGTGTGTAATTTGTGCCTATAGTAAGGAAGTGTAATAAGTTCAATCATTCAAAATTTTTACATGCAATTGACTGATGATTCCATATATGAAAGATTCAAAGAGAGTGTACATCATTGGCTTAGAGAAATAGTTTAGTTCATTTACTCTTGAAAGGATAAAAAAAAAAAAAATGTCATAGATAATTACAAGAGATGTGAATATACTATCATATGAAGTTTTAACACCACATCTGGTGTTGGTTATCACTGATAGAGGCAAGTTACTGAGCTTCACTTTGTTGTTTGACCAAACATTTTAAGGTCAAGATCTGAGTAGAAAAACCATGTTCTGTCAGTTCTGCTATTTCTTGTAAACAAAATTTGTTAATGAATTCAGTGTAATGAAGTAGTTGTGGCGTTTCGTGGCCAAGCGGATAAGAACACCGGACTCAAGCTCTGGTGTTTCTGATCGGCAGAGTGTGGGTTCGGGTCCCGGTCGTGACACTTGTGTCCTTAAGCAAGACACTTAACCATTATTGCTGCATAATAATGGGACGTGAAGCCGTTGGTCTCGTGTGTTGTGTTTTTCTTGTGAACAAAATTTGTTTATGAATTCAGTGTAAGGAAGTTGGTTCATTGGCGGATATAGAGAAATTTATTAGCTCACATGTCATAGTTAAACTATTATCCTTTTTCTACAACTTAATGTTAATACATGATTGTGGTTATTAATTAAGACATTCATTATACTCAATTAATTATTATCATTCATAAAGCAAATTAAAACTAGAATTTAGTGTTTGTACGAACAAACACCGAGGTGTTCGGCTATCAATTGGGTCAGTGTTTAATTAAATCGATGAAAAGATTGTTGATAGCTTTTGAATTTTCACGGAAAGTACATTTGTTACACAGGAAATAAATACTAAGGTTACTACTTAACTTCCGCTTTCAACCAAAAGACAAGGTCAATTGAGTTCACACTCTGTGTAGCGTTTGTTTATTTTTCAAAGACCTCTCCGATGATGTATAGATTGTAAAATTCCGATGCACGGTTCATAAGTTATTAATTTTTCAAATATATTAAATTTTTTTAAATTTAATTGAACACCTGATTACGTCATTATGACGTCAAGAAAGTGGTGTCTTGTACAATTGAAGAGCTAACTATGTGCGAAGTTTGAAGGTTGTGTGATCTTTGGAAGTGTGTCTTTTGTTATCTGACAAAAATGCTCACACTTGGATTAGACTAACAGCCCATACAGCCTTGCTCAATGCATAGCCTATGCCAAATGGACTTTGCCCCCTGTGATCAGTCGAGCAGAACACGCCACGGTACGCATAGCCTTCAATGCATGCGATGTGTAGGCGCACGTTCGTATGTCTACCTGTGTTCTTTCAGTTTCACTATCGTGCGTTGTCACGGTGGGTCAACTTAAACGTGCGCCTTTTTCGACCTCATGTAAAGGTCAAAATATTGTCATCTGAGTGCAAAAGTTTGAGCAGGCTTAACGTTCCACACCTTGATACAAAAAATAAACTAAAATAATTGGTAGTTTTTGAGATATGAATTGTTGAAATTTTCAACTTCCGATTTGAACCGGAAGTAAAGGTCAAATGGGGTCAAGTTTTGTGTAGGGTTTGTTGAACTTTCAACGACCTGTCCGATGATGTGTCGATTGTAAAAATCCAACATGCGGTTCACGAGTTATGATTTTTTACAAATATTAAACTTTGATTTATTGTAATTCAAAACCTGATGACGTCATCATGACATCATGAAGTTTGTGTTGTCTTGATATTGAGGTTCAAATGTCTAATGAGTTTCAATGTTAAATTCAATTTCAATCTTGAGTTATGCCGTAGACAAGCACGAAAATGATGTTTTTCAAGAAAAAAACCAAAGGCAAACTTCGACCCACGGTAACGACCCGGAAGTAAAGGTCATACGATTTTAAGGTTAACTTTTTAAATGTTGCTCATGTCTTGGTCTATCATATGCCCAAATATGAATATTGTAGCTATAATATTCAGAGACATACAGGCATTGGCATGACGTCACTTTTTGAACTTAAAGTGCTTGTAAATTGACACCTGATGATGTAATCGTGACGTCACAACTTACTTGCCTTCTGATAGTTATGATCTAACTTCACATGAAGTTTCAAGTTGATCAAAAGTTCGCAACTATGCTTTTGCCTGTGGACAAGTCTCGTTCGGAAGAATAAGAAAAACTAAAAAGAAAAAAAAAAAAAACAAACAAAAACAAAGAGTTGTTCGCGCTGCTGCACGAACACCTCAAAAATTAAGTTAAGTTCAATAACTGTTTCAGTTGCCACGCCAATAGTCAGCCAACCATCAACAAATATGAGCAAACAGTGGCTTAGTTTAGTATTCAATTGGCTACCAAAGTCTACCAAATCTATAATTTATTACACTTTCTTTTATTAGCGGATGACATAAACGACACTATTCACTGTCAAATGCATGTCTACTTGGAGTGCCTAAAACATTATTGCTTGAACCTCATTGTATTTATAGGCTACAAAAGCCAAAAGCTTCAATAACAAATATTAAATTCTACAGATATTTTGTTGCAGAGATTAGACACTACTTTGTGACTGAAGTTGTTGTTAGTGCAGGTTGAATCCAGTCAAATAAGCAACATTTGGGTACCAACTTAGTGTCCCTAAATCATTGCTGTTGTATTTAATTTCATGCTTATCTACATTTGACAACAAAAACTAACACTTAAATAAATACTCATTAAAATTTCTGTGGCATTTCTGTTACTCTTTACATTGTTCAAATATTGACTGCTTTGAGTGCTATGGTTAAAACTCGACTCCTGAGGTGATACTCGGCGCATTCTACTTTCATGAGACGAAGCCAAGGAAAAATAGACAGCTCCGGGAATCACCCCAAACATATATTGTGCTTAGACGTCTAGGTACAAAGAAGCTGCTGTTGCTATGGGTATAGTACACTTGTTGCTATGGGTGTAGTACATTGTTTGCTGCATGTATAGCACATCGTGTTCGCTTGGCTTTCTAGTGAAAATAAGACATTATCATGTAACAAGCTGTAAACAAATCGAGAGGCAGAATTCTTGTAAGGAGTGTTCTAAGAAATCAATATTAAATATACACCAAACTTCTTTGAACTTAGCATCAGTGTGTGGCAGACAACACTCTACTACTTGGCGCTTACAGGTTCTGTATTAATAGTTAAAGCTAAAAACTTAAGATTACATGTACATTTATCACTATAATCCTTGTTTAATATTCCTTGACAATTTTGTGTAGTTGGCTTTTTACTTTGAGATGTAAGATCTTCATGTACCTAATCAAAGCTACATAGAATTTAAATGCGAAACTTCTTTTGGGTGTTAGCCATCAGTATGTGGCAGACACCACTCCACTGCTCTTTCAAATGCATACATCAGGGTCAAATCACGATTATTGACTCGATACTGAAATGGGACAAGACGATTCAGCTTCTTACGAAAGTCACGCATTTGCAGACCATTGTACTTCATCACTTCACCAAATGATGGCACATTAGTCAATGGTTGTACCCCACGACCCCCTCCCATAATTTGTGCTCGCAGATATGCAATAAAGTAAGGGGCATTATCATAGTAATCCATCCAGGTATGAGGTCCAATATCAAATGTATTCAGAAGGTAGGCAGCATCGCTGCCTGTATCCAGGCAGTATGATACAAGGCATGATGTATATTCTTTTTGTCCAGGTTGACAGACAGCCTGGGTTAAAAATTCAATCCAGTTTATTGTCTCTGTAACAATTACTGAGGAGCAATTACTTTGATTAAGAAGAGGTTTGAATATTTGTAGAAGCTTGGCAATACCAATGTAGTCGGCAAGATTGGATGTGAAGATGCGGTCATAGTTTGACATCTTAAGAGACTTATGTACTGAAGGAAAGTCCATACTGTTTGCAAGAGAAACTTGGATGTAAAGTCTTCCTTGCTGGATGAGACTGTTGACTTTCTGGAGGAGTTTTGTTATGTAGTTGTGGTACATCACCATAGGGGATGAGCAGGGTCCGGTCTCGGACTCCCTCACTCTCAAGCAATCCCACACTTTAAAGGGATGTGAATCTGCTCTGATGCAGTACACAAAGGCATAATCCTTTGGGCTGGCTTTTGGAGCATTCAAAACCATCTGTTGGGTTTTGAAACCTGGAGCTGCTGAAGCTTCACGTCCTGTTAGTGTTGGGTTGTCAAATGACATTGCCATTTGTTTTGTCTCCTTGTGGAGGAACATTCCATGGTCAAACCATTCTTGAATTTGCTTTTTATCTACGGATGACTGTAAATAATTGGTATAACCATACTTCACACCCTCCCCGCGCTGTTGTTTAAATTTCTCAAATACTGTTTGTCTTTGTTTTCTGAGGTTTATTGAGGATGGTTTCTTTCGTTGGCATTCTAGTGATCTCCATTTTTCCCAAACTTGACTCATGACGGCAAGATCTTCGTCTTGAACTTTGATCAGTCCTTGAGTGACCTCTTTGAGTTTTTGAGGGGTCATCTGAATAAGATGATTTAAGCTGGTCTTGATCAGGTCATACTCTTTCTTCTTAATGTGAACTGAGTACCAGATGGTAGTCAGACTGCTCTCAATTCCTTCGGTGTCTGCAAACCGAACCAACATAAAGAGAAACAAGACATTCCTTGCCATGACAAAAGGGTCAAAGTCATTGAGAGTCATGTAAAGACTTCCCTGGTACCTGGCAGGAAGGGAAGACATAGTCAAGACAGTGTGGCGCAAGTCTCCGCAACCAGCTGACAAAATATGATAGTCCCTGTTCAAGTCAGCTTTCTTCATTGACCCATCAGACCATTCGTTGTTCTCAAGTTGCAGGAAGTCTTTAGCAATATTGTTTCCAATGTAATAAGGGGAACCACCAAGTCTGTCTTTTTGCATGATTGAGTTTAGTAGTCCAATTTGTTCTGCTGTTGATTTTATGTCAGCCTTTGCTTTGATGCAAAAATCTTTATGGTTGGCCCAATCACTTCCTTGACACTCTTTGTTACAGTACCATGCATAATTGCAACCTCCACACTGAAAAAAAGTAGACATATTCTCAGGGCAGTATTTCTAAGCTATCTGAATATAAAGTTACCACCACTATCAATCCTTCAAAGTAGTAATCTGATGGTGCTTGACAACTTGCTTGAACAATCTGCTTGACCGTGCCCTCTTTTCGCGTTGCTGTGCATATTTTCGAGAATGCACATAATAATTTTACACACAATATGTAAATAATGTTTTTTGAAAGATGTTTTAAAACCCTCCAATTCTCAGTTTATTTATGAAAATATTGTGTGCTCAAAACATTTTGAAGGTTTATGAACCCAGCAGTCTGCAAGTATGGTATGCAAGAAACATATAAACAAAGTTTCGGCTAAGTCAGTGAGGAAAACCAATGAAAGGCTTTAGTTATAAAAATGTGTTTGCTCTGTAGCGACCCCTTTACATCAAGGGTGTCCGTTGTAGTATTGCGGAGACTGGTGTTCTACCAGGGCTGTTTGTATGCTCAAATTTACCCGGTATGTTGAGAATGGAAAAGTGGCTGTCTGCTGTCCCCTGGTGGCCCATAGTCCCAATTCATCACAATAACTTTAATGAAGTAAGGAATTGAGTTTGACTTAAGCTTTCATTACAATATGTGAGAATTTTTCTTGCACTTCCCCAGCACACAACATACCTCTCTCATTGTACCCTTCTTGTTGCATTTGTTGCATGATCTTGTTCCAAATAGCGGGCACTCTCTCTTACTATGTCTAACTGTGTCTCTGTGTCCACATATTGGGCTGCAATACACCGCCATCTTGCAATCAGGACAGTGAATTGTCTGTTCCAGTGGAACTTCACAGCGCCAGCAATGTCCACGCTGAACATCCATGTTTGTTTCTAAGAACCAAAGAGAAACATATAACCGATCATAATTAATCACTCAAATAATTCTGATTTTGTTTTGTTGTCCATTTCCATTGTTTGAATAGAATATGCCACATCTGTTAGTTGGTTTAAATCCACTTCAGAAAAATCTCATAATTGTCAATATCAAGGTCCCAATTCAATTGCGAGGTTACATTTTCAGAAGTCATATTCAAAATTACGAATTAATTTTCCTCAATTTCTTTGGAAATCCAACAGTCTAATAAAATGAACATCCATGTTTGAACTGAACAAAATTACGAACTTGGATAAACTTGATTCTTTGTCACTGGTGGGACATTTTGTTCTTGTTTTCATCATTGTCACAATTTGGAGATATATTTTGTATGCCATAATCAGTTTCTGGATTAATACATGTGTTAATGTATTTCTTACATCAAAGATAATGAAAAACTAGAAATCAAGTGTTCGTAAAAACGAACACAGAGGGGTTTCGGTTGAATTAAAAAGATCCGATTTGATGAATCATACTGAAAATTACACGTGTAATTCAAATTATGTCTAAGTTTGGTCAAAAACCCCCCCCAAAAAATCTGTATAAATGTTTTGTATTTGAACATCCTGTTTAAACTGGAAGGAAGGGTAAAAATAGGGTCATATTAAAAATAAAAATAAAATCCGTCATTAGCTACAAGACGGCACAAAGATTATGACTTTACGACGTGTGGTTCAAGAGATACAATATATTTTTTAGAGCTTCCTGTTTGAACCAGAAGGAATGAAAAAATGGGCCATATTTTAAATAGAATGTCAAATGTGTCATATGCTACAAGACGGCACTAAGAGTTTAACTTAAGGACATGTGGTTAAGAAGATAAGATTTTTTAGATAATGAACTTTGAATTAGTTTAATTTCACACCTTATGACGTCACTGTGACGAATTTGTTTTCTTACTTAGATGTTTTATAAGCTGTAATACTAAATAAGACATGTCTCTATGCAATACCTTCAAACGAAAACCTTAAAAATACAATCCACTTTAAAAAAAAACGTTTATAAAATGCGCTGTAAGATGTGATGACACCATAATAATTAGTAATTGAAACCTTGGGTCTCGCAGAGTTTTGAATAATTAACATAAGCTAGTACAAAATAAAGTTAAATGATAATAGGCTTTTTTAACACACAAACCATGACATGAAGTGTGGTGAGAGAATTCAATTGAATCTACTTTGAGCAAAAGCTCCCTAAATATTCATTTTATGATTCCGTATTCAATTATTTTTATTTTTTTAATTCCCCTTTTACGCATCCGTAGTTCTCCCGATAAGAAATCTGTGAAATGTTATTTTAACGTTAAACTTGTATAGCGCCCTCTTGAGTTTAAACATTTCCGTCTGGGCTGACACGAGTCGACTTGGTCATTTCATACATCAGGAAGTGGGAATGCTCAAGTCGACACGTAACCGAGAGACAACCAGAAAAACTTAAATATCGTCAACAAAAGGCGAAAGACACATGATAAAACTACTATTTATTGGCAAAAGGTGCAACTCAAAACTTATTTCTAGGTTTGGGTTTTCATTTACTTGTCAAGTGGATTGGAAATTACGAGAATTCCGTGCCAGGTCACAGGCGTTTTAATGTGTACAAATGGAGTCGCGCGGCAAGTCGCCATTGAAAATGCGATGTAGTCGGCTCGCCACAAATATAAAATAAAACATGGTAAGACTGACACAATGGTGTCGTCAAGTTTCAAATAACTAAGTTAAGTTGTAAGCTAAAATATGGTATGTAACTTGTTCCGACCGACATTTGTTAAGTATAAGATTATCTCATAACAAAATGCGTGAACAAACCATATGGAAAAAGGGCCGTTAAGAATCATAAAAATAATTTTTTTTTTTAATCTGGAAGAAAACAATAGCCAGATTGGCTACCAAGCTGAAACCCCTAACTAATACTATTGATACTGCTTTTGCTTGAAAATTGAATATTTGGTTTAATGATTAAGCACTGAATACAAATTTCAATTGAATTTTGTATCACAATATAGATTTTAAGCTGTTGTCATTAATTGTGAAATTAAAAGAACAAAAGAACCAGACACTTTCGCTGAAATACAATTGTTAAACATGCCCAGAAATAACAACAAAACCCACAAATTTGTCGTTCTACTCACCTGTGATGATTCTTTGCAGAGAACTGCCTATAAGTCTGCCTTGGTGTAGTTTGCATTAGTAAATGGCTCGGCTAAAAGATTAATGGAATGTCATGGGTGTTGCTATGGGAACGTTATTTCTCATTGCCATGGGAACGTTATTCCACGTTGCCATTGCATTTTGCTGGAAATTCCCCTTGTGTGAAATTGCAATGCTAAAGCAGATGTCTTACCACCAGACCACCGAGCTAGTGTGACTTTGTAGGCAGACAAAAATGCTGACATTTTACCATGTGGGCTGTATAGCACTACCATCCAGTAGAGTGGTGACATTTTCTATTACATTATGCAAAGTTAATAAAACCATGACATTGTAAAACCCCAAAGAGATGTTTGGTGAACAAACGATGAGCTTGACTAGTTGGTCATGATAACACACATGGTTTAGTGTCATTCACATTGATTCTGATACGCTTTGGTTCAATGTCAAATTGCCTATAAAAGGTAAAAATCACCAAAGATGATTAGATACATAATCAATACATTCTGAAATAAAGTCAACAGCACAATTCCTTTCTCTATAAATATATATCTTTAAATAACTAGGTCATGTACAAGTTTCATGGTTGCTGTTGTCTGGGCTGAGTTTTTTTGTTCTACTATGTTGTTAGTTTTTTTTCCCCCAGGGATTAGATTGCCTTAATCTCATCTGTCATTTTTAAATGTTTATGAATTAGATGCCTCTGCCATCCTCAAAATCAGGAACTGTAGACAGGACAAACAAGAGCAAATTTGTGTATTATTAATCCCTTGCATACATGCAAAGCTTGTTTTTTGCTTGTTAACAGACTACGCAGCAGACAGTCTTGGTATTACTTCATCACATTCAGTATTCTAGGTTTTTTACTAATAACATTATATTCCAATCATAATGTAAAAATTTTCTTGTAGGAGGGTATAATAAAATTGAGCCTGAATAAACTACAAAGAAAACTGAAATCTGATTGACAAAGACTTTGATATTTTATTGTCATAAACTCAGCAGCTTCTCACTTCATTATCATCAATCTCTTTGTGTGTAATTTGTGCCTATAATAAGGAAGTGTAATAAATTCAATCATTCAAAATATTGACATGCAATTGACTGATGATTCCGTATTACTACAACAACAATGAAATATTCAAAGGGAGGGTACATTATTGGCTTAGAGAAATAGTTTAGTTCATTTACTCTTAAAAGGATAAGAAAAACCACAAAAGTGTAATTGATATTTTCAAGAGATGTAAAAATACTCTCATATGATGTTTAAACACCACATCCTGTGTTGGTTATTACTAGTAGAGGCATGCTGCAGAACTTTGCTTTGTTGTTTGACAAAACATTTTAAGGTCAAGATCTGAGTGGAAAAACCATGTTCTGTCAGTTCTGCTATTTCTTGTAAACAAAATTTGTTAATGAATTCAGTGTAATGAAGTAGTTGTGGCGTTTCGTGGCCAAGCGGATAAGAACACCGGACTCAAGCTCTGGTGTTTCTGATCGGCAGAGTGTGGGTTCGGGTCCCGGTCGTGACACTTGTGTCCTTAAGCAAGACACTTAACCATTATTGCTGCATAATAATGGGACGTGAAGCCGTTGGTCTCGTGTGTTGTGTTTTTCTTGTGAACAAAATTTGTTTATGAATTCAGTGTAAGGAAGTTGGTTCATTGGCGGATATAGAGAAATTTATTAGCTCACATGTCATAGTTAAACTATTATCCTTTTTCTACAACTTAATGTTAATACATGATTGTGGTTATTAATTAAGACATTCATTATACTCAATTAATTATTATCATTCATAAAGCAAATTAAAACTAGAATTTAGTGTTTGTACGAACAAACACCGAGGTGTTCGGCTATCAATTGGGTCAGTGTTTAATTAAATCGATGAAAAGATTGTTGATAGCTTTTGAATTTTCACGGAAAGTACATTTGTTACACAGGAAATAAATACTAAGGTTACTACTTAACTTCCGCTTTCAACCAAAAGACAAGGTCAATTGAGTTCACACTCTGTGTAGCGTTTGTTTATTTTTCAAAGACCTCTCCGATGATGTATAGATTGTAAAATTCCGATGCACGGTTCATAAGTTATTAATTTTTCAAATATATTAAATTTTTTTAAATTTAATTGAACACCTGATTACGTCATTATGACGTCAAGAAAGTGGTGTCTTGTACAATTGAAGAGCTAACTATGTGCGAAGTTTGAAGGTTGTGTGATCTTTGGAAGTGTGTCTTTTGTTATCTGACAAAAATGCTCACACTTGGATTAGACTAACAGCCCATACAGCCTTGCTCAATGCATAGCCTATGCCAAATGGACTTTGCCCCCCTGTGATCAGTCGAGCAGAACACGCCACGGTACGCATAGCCTTCAATGCATGCGATGTGTAGGCGCACGTTCGTATGTCTACCTGTGTTCTTTCAGTTTCACTATCGTGCGTTGTCACGGTGGGTCAACTTAAACGTGCGCCTTTTTCGACCTCATGTAAAGGTCCATCCATGTTTAAACAAAGACAAAATATAACTGAACAAAATTGCAAACTTGGATAAACTTGATTCTTTGTCACTGGTGGGCCCATTATTGTCACAATTTGGAGATATATTTTGTTTACTATAATCAGTTTCTGGGTTCATACATTTATTAATGTATTTCTTACATCAAAGATAACCAAAAAATAGTTCTATTGATGCTACTTTTGCTTGAAAATTTAATATTTGATATATATGATAAAGCACTGATTACAAATTCATATTATATTTTGTATCACGACAATACAGTTTTAAGCTGTTGTCATTAATTGTGAAATTAAAAGAACAAAAGAACTAGACACTCTCGCTGAAATACAATTGTTACACATGCACAGAAATAACAACAAAACCCCACAAATTTGTCATTCTACTCACCTTTGATCTGTTGATGATTCTTTGCAGAGAACTGTTGAGTTCAACACTGCCTATAAGTCTGCCTTGATGTAGGTTGCGTTAATAAATGGCTCAGCTCAGCTAAAAGATTAATGGGATGTCATGGTTCTTGCCATGGGAAAGTTATTTCCTGTTGCCATTGCATTTTGCTGGGAATTCCCCTTGTGTGAAATTGCACATGACATTTTAGTCATTTACCATCTGGGCTGTATAGCGCCACCATCCAGTAGGGTGGTGACACTTTCTATTACATTATGCAAAGTTAATAAAACCATGACCTTGTAAAACCCCAACAAGATGTTTGGTGAACAAACATTGAGCTTGACTAGTTTGTCATGATAACACACATGGTTTAGTGTCATTCACATGGATTCTGATACGCTTTAGATCAGTGTCAAATTGCCTATAAAAGGTAAAAATCACCAAAGATGATTATGTACATAGTCAATACATTCTGAAATAAAGCCAGCAGCATAATTCTTCACACTATAAAGAAATCTACAAATAACTAGGTCATGTACAAGTTTCATGGTTGCTCTTGTCTGGGCTGGGTCTTTTGTTCTACTATATTGTTAGTTTTTTCCCCAGTGATTAGTTTGCCTTAATCACATCTGTCATTTTTAAATGTTTATAAATTAGATGCCTCTGCCACCCTCAATGTAAGGAACTGTAGACAGGACAAACAAGAGCAAATTTGTGTATTATTAATCCCTTGCATACATGCAAAGCTTGTTTTTTGCTTGTTAACAGACTACGCAGCAGACAGTCTTGGTATTACTTCATCACATTCAGTATTCTAGACTTTTTACTAATAACATTATATTCCAATCATAATGTAAAGTTTTCTTGTAGGAGGGCATAATAAAGTTGAGCCTGAATAAACTACAAAGAAAACTGAAATCTGATTGACAAAGACTTTGATATTTTATTGTCATAAACTCAGCAGCTTCTCACTTCATTATCATCAATCTTTTACAGCCTTCTTTTTAATATTACACAATTTAAGAAACTGGTTCCTATAAAGCTTGTGTGTAATTTGTGCCTATAGTAAGGAAGTGTAATAAGTTCAATCATTCAAAATTTTTACATGCAATTGACTGATGATTCCATATATGAAAGATTCAAAGAGAGTGTACATCATTGGCTTAGAGAAATAGTTTAGTTCATTTACTCTTGAAAGGATAAAACAAAAAAAAAATGTCATAGATAATTACAAGAGATGTGAATATACTATCATATGAAGTTTTAACACCACATCTGGTGTTGGTTATCACTGATAGAGGCAAGTTACTGAGCTTCACTTTGTTGTTTGACCAAACATTTTAAGGTCAAGATCTGAGTAGAAAAACCATGTTCTGTCAGTTCTGCTATTTCTTGTAAACAAAATTTGTTAATGAATTCAGTGTAATGAAGTAGTTGTGGCGTTTCGTGGCCAAGCGGATAAGAACACCGGACTCAAGCTCTGGTGTTTCTGATCGGCAGAGTGTGGGTTCGGGTCCCGGTCGTGACACTTGTGTCCTTAAGCAAGACACTTAACCATTATTGCTGCATAATAATGGGGCGTGAAGCCGTTGGTCTCGTGTGTTGTGTAATTGCACGTAAAAGAACCCAGTTACACTTATCGCTAAGAGAAGGGGTTCGCCCAGGTGTTCCTGGTTTGATTGGCAGCATATTGCGCCACAGCACCTTGTAAACCATTACTTGGTGCTATGTAAAAGAACAGGTTTAATACTTAAAAACATAGCTCCACATTATACCTTGCAGGAAAAATACTGAGCGCTTTGAGACGCCCATCGAACGTGATAAAGCGCTATATAAGAACTGTGTATTATTATTATTTGCGGATATAGAGAAATTTATTAGCTCTCTTGTCATAGTTAAACTATATTCCTTGTCTATAATACATGATTGTGGTTAATAATTTAGACACTCATTATACCCAGACATTATCAGTCATAAAGCAAATTAAAAAAATCAAGTTCAGTCCAATAACTATTTCAGTTGCCATGCCAATACTCAGCCGACCATCAACAAATATGAGCAAAAGTGGCTTAGTTTAGGATTCAATTGGCTACCAAAGTCTATCAAATTTACAATTTAATACATTTTCTTTTATTATACAGTTGATATAAATGACTCTATTCACTGTCACAAAATGCATGTCTACTTGAAGTACCTAAAGCATAATTGCGCAAACCTCATTGTATTAGGCTACAAAAGCCAAAAGCTTCAGGAAAATATCATAATTGTCAATATCAAGGTCCCAATTTATCTGAGAGGTCACATTTTCAGAAGTCATATTCAGAATTACAAATTAATTTTCCCTTATCTCTTTGGAAATCCAACAGTGTTATAAAATGAAACTTTCACTTCATTTTTTTGTCAAAGAAAACCTAAATAGAAAAAACAGATGTGGTATTATCTATGTTTTGCCAAGCTGTTGCAAAAACCTGACCTTATATGTTATACTTGTATATACATGTAAATTTGTTTGCTGATCCCATGAAGTGACCTATATGGTCCTCAGCCCCAAATCTGTGTTTGGAGAAAATTGCGATTGAAGTTGCATGACTTTTCAGAGTTTGCGTATTTTTGTTTGTTTTATATTTTAAGACAAAAATAAAACTAACTTCTTTATTCGTACCATACTGTCAAGATGTTTTCATTCTTGCAACTATTTTAATGAGTAAATCATTCCTAAACACATATGCCAATTCATGAAAATGTGGGGGGGGGAAAGAAAGTGTTTTGCCCTCAAAGCGCCGTTTACAAACCAATAGATATTGAGACATATTGTGATAGTTCACTTCCTTAAAACACTACTTTTCAATAGGTCAGACAGACAGATAGGTCAACTCATGAAAAAGAAAAAGTCGAACAAGCAAGTTTGGAACGGTGCTATAGCACTATGTATGTCATAGGTGAAGTGGCGTATTGTGATAGGTCACTTCAAGGAAACACAAAAGGGCAAAGCTAGTGATACGTCGTTAATACTAATTTGTGCAATTACATAACCATTATATATTAGGTACTGAAACTTGCTGAAAATGTTAACTTAATGTTAACAAATTGTTACTCATGATCTATATTTAAATTAAAGTGGAAACTCACCCTTTGAATTATTCAGTAACGGTAGTTCTTCAGAGTAAACCAACAGAGGAATCCTACATGAACTCTGTTCAGTGATCCTTGTGATGTGTTCTGTCTCCGTCTAGAATTAATAATATGCATTGCTGCAAAAAATAGACCTCGGTCTGACCATATCTCTATGATCTGACCTACCGCCTCCGCCAAGCACAGACGAAATGGTTTTGTAAACTGTGACAAATACACTGTTTGTTTTGTGGGGATAATGTTTTGACTTTCAATGCATAAATGTTGTTGCATTGTGAGGGGAAGTCCTGAGATGTGAAATACACTATTAAGCATAATCTTCAACATTGTGTACAGGGTTCATATCTGAAGGATCAACTCATTTGGCAATGACCTTTGGTATTCAATTAATTCAAAAAATGGTTGATTGAAAAACACATTGCAGTTCAGGCCTGGAATTTCATCTTTGAGAGGGCAAGGCCATTTTCATTTTGCAAAGGGCACTTCCATTGGAAAATCTGACAGTCTATGGGAAACTTTTGAAGGGGCACCAAGGCCAAAACCAGGGCAACGAAGGCCATGGCCTCCGTGGCCTCCGTGTAATTCCAGGCCTGGCAGTTTAGAAACTGATTTGCACGATATTAACATCGAACAATCAAACAATCAACAACTAAAATACACCAAAGCATTGTTTTCTGGGTTTTTTTTATTATACAAAATTGATTTACTCTGATTCAAAAATTGATTTCAATCTGAAAGCTTACTGATTCTAAAGTTCATACCATAACAAATCCTAAGAAATATTTATATCTGAATTACTGTAAAATTAAAGAAAATAGCATTGGAAGACTCCTTAGTCACCATTGCGTATTTCAATTGCTGCAATAAAAATAAGCAAAAGACATTAATATACAACATTGTTTTGGTTGTTTTAACTTAAACTGATCACCTATTTTGATGAAGTTTTAATAGGTTGGTTGTATGGTATACTTATTGAAAAGTAGGGGCTAGAATTAATTTTTCAAAAAACCAATGATGTGCAACATTGTAATACACACCTTTAGAAGGGTAGAAGTGAGTTAACCCATGGTCAATGATTCTTTGTTCATTTTGTCTGTTACTGATAATGAGAACTGCAAAATGAGATAAGTTAATTGGCAACTTAGACAAACTGTATAGTTCTCTGACAATCTGTATTTTCCTAAAGCTGACGTAAGGGTTTACTGGTGTTGTCCTCTCCAACATGATGATCTGTATGGTCTCCCATCAGACACTCAATGTTTTTCTGTGATAATAATCTTTATAGGCATTTAAAAGACCCAAAGCATTGGCCGCCATCACTGAGGCCAAACAATGACAATATATATGGCCACGCACAACTCTAAGAATTCCCGAAACCAGCACCATACCGGCAGCCAAATTGGCACACAGATTATTCGCATTAACAACCTCTACTTTTGCAAGTATCAATTACTTCTGGGTGATGATAAGCATAGTTTGATTTCTTGCCCGAGTGCCATGACGGGGATTCAACCCACACCCTGATAACTCAGGCACAACCCACACCCTGATAACTCAGTCACAACCCACAACCCGATAACCCAGTCACAACCCACACCCCAATAACTCAGTCACAACCCACACCCCGATAACCCAGTCACAACCCACACCCTGATAACCCAGTCACAACCCACACCCTGATAACTCAGTCACAACCCACACCCTGACAACCAAGTCATGAGAACTTCTCCCTTTTTTATTAATCAGTAAGTGATAGACACCACTCAACTGCTCTGTTGCAACCAATCATCATGTTAAGATCTCTTGCATTCACACGATACTGAAATGGGACAACTTTGTTCTGCTTCTTGCAAAAATCCCGCATTCTCATTCCATTGTACTCCATCGTTGTTTTTAATGAGGGAACGTTTTGAAGTGGCTCTGTCCGAAGTTCACCTGCCATGATATCTGCTCTCAGATATCCCAGGAAGCAAGATGTATTGTTGTTATACCCCCTCAGGCTGTTGAAGCCAATTTCATCGGTCATTGGAAGGTCGTGGGTCACTTGGGGTATATCTTGAAAGTATGCTGCATAGCATTTCCATATCTCTGGGGTTTCCTGAAGCTTTTCAAGATCAGCTTCTGGGGTGAGTTTGAACCAGTTCATTGTCTCAGTGATGAGAGCGGAGAAACTGTTGGTGAAATTCAGCAGCAGCTTGAAGGTGTGCAGAAGCGTGGCAAAACCAACGTAGTCAGCAAGATTGGATGTGAAGATGCGGTCATAGGTTGACATCTTAAGATACTTGTGTACTGAGGGAAAGTCCAGGCAGTCTGCTAGTGAAACTTGGATGTAAAGTCTTCCTTGCTGGATGAGCCTGTTGACTTTTTTGAGGAGTTTTGTGTTGTAGTTATGGTACATCACCATCGGGGATGAGTAGGGTCCAGTCTCAGACTCCCTCACTCTTAAGCAATCCCATGCTACAAAAGGAGACGAGTCAACTCCAATGCAGTAGAATAATGTGCTATCTTTGGGAACCAATCTCTTTACACTTGCAGGAGCCTTTTGGCCTGTCAGTGTTGGGTTATCATATGACAAGTCACTTTCTGCTGCCTCGGTTGGAATAAACGATCCATGCTTAAACCAGTTCTCCATCACTTGTTTGTCGTTTGGGGTCAAACGACTAAGATAAATGATGTGTCCATGCTTGACCTTCTTAGACCTTAAAGAGTCTGCCCTTTGCCGGCTGAGATTTATTGAAGATCTCTTGTCTCGTTGACACTCCAAAGTTTTCCATCCCAACCAAACTTGACATAGAGACATCAGATCTGTACCCATGACACTCACTAATCCTTTTGTTTTGTTGAAGAGACTTTGAGGGGTCATCTGAATGAGCTCATCCAAGCTGGTCTTGATCAGGTCATACTGTTTCTTTGTAATGTGAACTGAGTACCATATGGTAGTCAGACTGCTCTCAATTCCCTCAGTGTCTGCAAAGCGAACCAACATAAAGAGAAACAAGACATTCCTTGCCATGACAAAAGGGTCAAAGTCATTGAGAGTCATGTAAAGACTTCCCTGGTACCTGGCAGGGAGGGAAGCAGCAGTCAAAACAGTGTGGCGTAAGTCTCCGCAACCAGCTGACAAAATATGATAATCCATCGCCAACCCTACATCTGTTTTGTTTTCCATTTCAGACCACTCATTATTGTCAAGTTGAAGGAAATCTTTAGCCACAGTATTCCCAAAATAATAATGTGTATCGTCAAGTCTTAACTTAGGTCTGATCAGAGTAAGGTCAGTTGCCAGTGACTTGATGGAAGCTTTGAATTTTTCGCAGAATGGTTTGTGGTCTTTTGAATCTAGCTGCTTGCAATGTTGTCTGCAATACCATACCTCATTACATCCATGGCACTGAAAAGAAAAAAATGCCAACTTAGATATAACCAGTTTTTTCTCGTATAATTGATTTAGAAATGGAAAATGTTTGCTGAATGACATTTTGCCCCTGAAGATGAGCAAAGCACATTAATGTCAACACCGAGCATTATCTTAATTCGTTATCTCAGACCAACCAATTCTTCAACTTTTTAGTATAGACCAACACATCTTCCCAATCGATATTACATTCAAATTGTTGTCACATGTGATCTTATTTTATAAATGGTTCCTATGTCGTAAAGGCGTTTTTGACCAGGTTATTGTCAGGATGCATTCGGGTTTTCAAGGTTTGGTTTTACCTGTGTCGTATTTCCTTTGCAGCCACAATTATTGCACATCTTTGGACCGAACATCAAACACTCGACAGAACTGTGTCTTATTCTATCAGTGTCTTGACATAATGTTGAACAATACTCTGCCATGGAGCAATTAATACAATACTCATGATGTTTAGGGAGAAGCTTCTCACAGCGCCAGCAATGTCCACACTTTACATCCATTATCCCTGTATAAGAATTGATAAATGCCAATGGAATATGCCGCCATTTGGTTTTGTATACTGTAGGACAATGATAAAGTTAATTGATCTCATGGATAATCGATGTTCTTTCCTCGTTCACTTTGAGTTATATTGCGTTGATCATAGTTATCAGAATCATTTTTTTTTTATTAAGATTCTTTAGTGTTGTGAAATTTGTTGAAAAGAGCGTTACTTGTCAGTGTGTGCGCTATCAGGTGACATGTGTGTCCCTTTCCTATTGAAAGACACCTTATTCAGATGGGCGTATAAGTACGCCCTCTCACTTTGGAGCTTTCACAAAAAGACACATACTTGTATCTTTGACAAATTACTAATGGCAATTTGCCAATACTTTAAAAAGAAATTAGTCAATGGAGAGGTTGAACTTTCACAGAATCATATGAGAGGTCTTAAACTGCAAACCTTGGCTTTAGTATTGCAGATTTGCAGTTTTAAGCAAAGCACAGTGTAAAATATGATCTCAATCACCCCTTGTGACTCTTCGTGAAATTGGTGATGATATAGTCTACTCTAATAAAACACACATCACCATAGAGACTTAAATCAGTTGAAGTTAGAGACAATTAATATGTAATTCTAATCTCATAACAGCACTCACCTTCTTTTAGCAGAAACCACAGTGGATGTGATATTTTCTGTTTATCTGTGATGTACTCAGAAGGAGATAATATAGTTACAATAAAACAGATTTTATGTAACACCAATATATGTCAAGTTCATGGCAATTGTGTTGAGCTGCCATTAAAAGCCCCAAAGAATATGTTAAATTTAGACAAATCCTCTTCAAGGATGATTCAATTGACAACCAAACTGATTAGATACATAATCAATACATTCTGGAATAAAGCAAACGGCATAATTCCACTATAAATATATTTACAAATAAATTTAACAAGTTTCATGGTTGTTGTGGGGGCTGGGTCTTTTGTTCTACTATGTTGTTAGTTTTTTTCCCCTAGGGTTTAGTTTGCCTTCATCACATCTGTCATTTTTAAATGTTTATAAAAAACCAGATGCATAATAAACAATAAATGTTGGTAGTTAATTTTGTTAAAATCACTTCAACCTTTTCAAAACATTCCTGTGTTACAAGCTATTAAAGGTAGGGTCATACCACCCCAACCCCAAAGAATTTGTAATTCTATCCGAAAGCTTGGCTTGTTATTAAGATGGTAATGGTAGTAAGCATCATGTGAAATCATTTCATCTGAAACGCCCCCCTTGATTAGAAGTCAATAAAAACATTTGAATCTGAGAAACGATTCATGCATGAATCGTTTCTGAGGGTTTGTGTCTGTTTGTGAATGCAGTGGCCAGAGATGCGGTTTGTACCTGCTGTCACCTCGCTAAACGTTGATGGATTCAACATTCTTGTGAAAATACCGTGACAGTTTTTTGCTGTTTTCTCAACGAGTAGACACTGTATTCAGCAGAAACTTTCACGTGTGACTTTTAGTCTATCTTTCTTGAAAATGTTTCCAATAAGTCAGCATTACGTTGGCAAAAATCAATCTATGACCCTACCTTTAAGTCTTTGAGAAAACAAAACAAAAAGACCCTCGGTTTATAATTTGTATGGTTGTTTTTCTTTCTTGTTTTTTCAGAGCTTGCCGGGCCAGGAAACAAACCATCACCAGCCCAGAGAGAGCTCAGAATGGTCCAGAGCAAAGCTGATCTTGAAGATCCTAAAGTATGCATGAAGGGAGTACCACTTCAGTTTTGACAAACATTTGGTGGAATCACTGAATCAGTTGTAGGTTAAATTCTCATTAGCATTCTTTGTCAAAATTCAACAAAACCTTCTGATTTCAACAAAACCAAATGGCCAGAATATTAGGGTTTGTAAATTTAAGAAGATTTTGTCAAGGTTATATGTAGATAATTTCTTTCAAAAACCCTTTCTACCGTCCTTGAATTAGTTTGTATCAGTACAAATTTGCCATACCTTTCCTAACACTTTAAAACGAATTCAAAGTCAATGTTATCAAAGACAATGTTTCAATCTCTTTGCTTGTTGTTCTCTCAAAACAACTGAGAAAGTGTTGGAATTTTGTGGACAGCATCGATTGAATGTTACAAAATTATACTGCTCCGTTTTGGTTTTGTGGGACTGAGATTTGAGTGAACAATCAACATTTTCGGATTCGCTGGTAAAAACCAATGCGTGGTAGTTTTGGTGAACATTTATTTGTTGACCTAAACCAGCATTGTGTATTCAACAACAAGAAATAGTTACGTGTTTAATTCTTTGTAATAAAACCCAACATAAGTCTGTTTGATTTCTTTAAACTTAGCAGAGATTGAACTTTGTTTTCCAGTTGCATTCATTATATCTGGTAGCAAGAACAGCAAATGTTAAGCTCTCAGCAACAAATGTCCAACACAAGTCTAATTCTTTTTGGATATCATGGGATAAAGGAATTTTCGTCCAATGAAAACTTGTTTTGTTTTTCTTCTTTTTCAATCAATGAACTTTCAAATAAGAGTGTCTCTTCACTTCCAAAACTCTCTTTAAATTTGTAGGATTAAAACTTCTGAACATTTTCCAAATTCTGGAGATATCATTGTATGAAATTGTTTCATCTTGCTTCATTGTGGAATAAAAGTGACGGACTTGTTGTTATTTTTCTTAATTGCTGTTCAACAATTGTATGACAATTTGTTACAGGACTTGTCCTATTTTGAAAGACAAAACACAGAGATTGAATTAAATTTGGACTGGCTTGATTTATGATGAATTTGTTTGTAACCAGGGCCCAACTTCATAGAGCTGCTTAAGCACAAAAAGGATCAAGGCACAACAAAATTATGCTCACACCATAACGAGGTTACCAGCCCAAATACCATTTCACATGTATCATGTACATGTACCATCTGTGACTGGTATCCTGCTAATTTTTGCTTAGCAGAAAGTTGTCGAGCAATATTTTCTGCTTGATCAGCTCTATTGGGTCCTGCATTTTAAAAAGAAAATGGTGAAAGGTTGAGTATATTTCTTAGTAATAGAACTGATTGAAATGTTTTATGTGAATGTGATTATTTAAAAATTTATACATGTCTTTTAAAATGTGTGTTTATCCAGCTATTGGTCCTAATCAACGTTTTTGTTTCACTTTCAAATTGATTAATCAGATCTGCTCCCACATCTTACAGTTGTAACAAGTCATTAATAGGATTTAAATGAAGTTTGCCTAAAATCAATGTTGTTATACCTCTGTAAACTTTAAATGCAGGACCAATACCAATATTTTGGGGGATAGGTTTTGTAAAAATACAGTATTAGGACATTTATGTATCTAAGTAAAAAGACCAGATTTGAACTTTTTAAAACTCTGTATTAAGTTCAAATAGTATGAGACTTATTTTTATACAGTGAGTGAAATGTGCAGGATTTACTATTAAAGTGTAGTGTGTTACTACATGTATGCATGATTTAAATTTATTTAATGAAAATGACTATCGCAATTGTTTGTGGTTAATTTCATAATACTCTATCTGGATTGTAAAATTTGTTTACATTTATATTGTCAATTAAGATTTTAAAGTTATAGGTATTTTGGGAAGTGTTTTGAGATATTTGGGGGCACTTTTGCAGCATTGTAGTCTGATTGTTATATAGGCCTAGGTTTACTTTCAACACAATTAAAAACCTGATTTCACTTTAGTTTACATTAAAACATATTTGTATCAAACTTATTAGTAATTATTAAATAATGAAAGGACCCACCCTAAGAAAGTTTATGCCTGAAAGTTTCTCATCTTTGAAGAAAATCATGGTCAAAATGATAAAACATTTTATTCTTGCACCCCCCCCCAAAAAAAATAAGTAAAACCCCGACCAAAACATCAATAACACACAAACAAACAAACAAAAAAACAGACAAACTTCTTATATGAAATTAAGTATATAGGAATTAAATGTAATTTTTTTTCAGAAGCGTCAGCTTCCTATTAAGGACCTAATTGTTTATAAGGACCTGTTATATATTTTTGGTTCTCGTTACATGATTATTAACAGCCCCACCCCGTACACGTGCCTCCCCAATACCAATAACATACCGCCCTCTTGTGAAAATATTGTTGAAAAAAGAAGTGACTGCTGTATTTATCATTATTGAGTAATGAGAAATGTTGTCAAGTTTTTGCAAATGCTACCACCCCCATGAGGTCCAGTTTGAGATTTTTGCGTGTGAGGGTGGAGTGCAGAGGATAAGACCAACATTTTCTGCGTAAAAGGTGGACGAAAGAACCTGAATCCGTTAAGAGAGCTGTCTTTTTAAACGGTGCCTAGACATTCCAGGCAATTCTGTCTGAGGGACACGCCCACCTCTAAACATTCTCTCCCCAAACGTGGAGCAAAACATGTACCGTTATTTTGGTATAGCGCCCTCATTGTTATCAATCTTTGGCTGACGAAACGACAGCTAAATGTATGGGACGCCCAATGGCATTACTCTATTGACACTAGGCACAACAGAAAACAGTAGGCGAGACACCGCAGTGTCACCGACCAAATTGTAACCTAGCTGTTTGCTCTGTTATTCTTGGTTTCAAATTTCGATAATTTTGTTTTTTCGTGTTTTTTTAAATTATCCCACAAGGGAAACGCCGACGACCCTTACCACATTAATTTTGTTGTATGCAAGTGATTCGGCGTTCCATAAAACTCAACTGCGCGCCAGCAAAAACAATCACTTTTGCGCATCGCATGTTTTCTGCACTCTTTCGACTGTCCTCGGCCGGGCCGGGACGTGAATAAGTTAGCTTCATAAAAAGATTAAAGTTTGTTATTAAAGTTTTCGACAAGTAGGCTTAAAACCCCCAGTTGAATCATTGCAACAGAAACAAAACGGACGACTGCACCCAGTACCACAGACCATAGAGCAAGGCTCTATGCACAGACTAGCACAGCATTAACACTAGCAGACGATACACACTCACTTCGGACAACAATGGCGGGCAGACTGAATGGTAAGACTGTCGTAGCTACAGCAAGTGCCCAGGGCATTGGCAGAGCTACTGTTGAGGTAAGGTTGTAATTATGAAGACAAACATTCCGTATGTAGTGTCTTTAGTGGTATGTTTGTGTGGAACTGTTGTGCAGTCCTGTATTTTTCTCTCACACATACAGTTAAACTTAAAAAGTATCTTGTCATGACCGGGGGGGCGTGGGGGGGGGGGCATATTTTGAATGACAAAAAAAGGGTAAAATTCCGGAGGCGGCCGCCACTTTAATCGCCCCGAATTAAGAAAATTTTGGGTCTTACCTGTCCGGAAGGAGTGGAGAAAAATATCCTAAGTATGAATAGGTTGTAGGAAAAATTGGAAAGGCGTGAAAAAAGGGCCGAAAACCGGCCTACGCGACGTGAGAAAATGGCCCAACGCCATTTTGTATCGTTTTCCTACTGTGTGTGTGTTCGCGCGTTTTGCAATTTCTCCGATCAGTCGGTCATCGTTCATGCGCGATGGAAATTCGATAGGACTATTCGATTTCTGGAAGGGGTAAACGCAGATGATGTTTAGGGGGAAAATTAGAACTAGGTACATTAGCACACGTGTGTTGATGATATGAATGTCCGTAAATTAGGATATAAATTGCACTGATGTTTTTATTTAATAACGCGCACGGAATCTGTTAAGACCGCCATTTTATAGACCCATTGCAAACGCGCAGCGCACTTAAACGCGCACCTCCTGGTCGTCATTTTGGGTTAATAAATAGAGCAAGTGTTTCAATAAATGGCAATAGTTGTTGTTTGTTATTATTAATTCTATCTTTTGATTTATTGTGTGGCTTTCTGATGGAATCAGCACCTTTGGAATTATTCGGAGGGGGTAGTCGGGGACGGTTCGGTTTAAAAACGTTTAGGTGGTTTATATAACTTACCTAGGACTCCTACTAATGGAATAATCCGAAATAACCTTTTGCGCGACTGACGTGTAAGGCAGGTTTTCATTCATAAATTTATGAATATTCAGTTTATGCAAAGTATTGGACAATCACAGCTTATTTTAATATTCATAAAAATTACATATTCATTATGACCTTTAGTAAACCAGGTTATGGGAGAAACATGTAGGACAAGCAAACCAATCTTTGTATCAACGCCTCATAGCCGTGTGGGTTAAGGCTATGCTCTCTTGTGTATAATAAATTGTTCTCTCTTTACAGGTTCGAGTCTCGGTAACGACGCCATTGCATTATTTCATTGATTACTAACGTTCCATTCCTTCCAGCAATAAGGTACAGGTAGATACATGGAGACTGGGTGAAGAGGAGACAGGAAATGGGGGAGAAATAGAGAAGAATAGAGTGTGGCAATAAGCGCGAATTTTTTTTCGCAATTTTTTTTTTGGATTTACGCAAAATAATTTTTTTTTGAAATCGTCCCCCTATGAAATCCATTTATCGTAGAATTTTGTTCCCTACCCCAATCGATTGGAAACATCCTCATGAATAAATTTTAAAAAAAAAAAATCAAAAAAAAAGCTTCGGAAAGTGGCGGCCGCCTGCGGAAATTTTTCCCAAAAAAATATAGAGCTGTTTCATATTACTCTTGTATCAGTATTATTGAAATCTATTTAGCAAGAGCCTACACTATGCATTTCCATATCTATTTTAATAAATACTGGTTTCTGGACACATGCCATTCATTGCGGTCATTGACATTGTTGTTTGGTTGACAATTGACTCTCACTCAGCCCTCAGACTCGGCATGCTCTGACATGTCTGAAGTTAACATAATGCAGGTCGACCATGGAGGAAGGAAACCTCTTCCATAGGTCATCTATAGAATGCAGGTACACTTCGAAGCTATACCATGTATACCCAGGCCTCGAAATAACCCACCCACTCATACCAATTGCCGTGGTGCCCTGTGCTTTTGCTGTGGTGCCCTTTGCAAAGTTCCAATACAAATTTACATTTTCATCATAGAAGTGCCCCTTACCAGAGGAAAACTGCCGTGCCCCTTCAAGAGCCAAGTTCAAGGCCCTTTATAACTGTGCCTCCGCGGAGTCGGAGTCACAGTCACGTACACACAAACACAGTACACCGCATTCAGCTGTGTTCTATAGTTACTCCCATATTGCAATGCAAACAACTGAACAAAGGGCGGGCAAGCAGGATGAGACCAGCAGAATGTTCATGTATTGCAAATTTTAAGAGGGTTTATTAGTCAATGCTCAATGCATAGTGCATACAGTACTAATAAAGTGATTTTTCTTTTTCACTCAATCATCGATCCACATAGCACCTCAGTGTACAAAATTGCAAATTTGATGGTGTTTTCATACCCAGCCATAGTTATTTTGGGTAATATTTATTAATTTAATAGCCCTTCCCATTAATAGATAATGGTAAGAATAGATTTCCTTCACCTTGTTTGTCCTTTTCAGAAGTTTGTAATAAATGTGAATATCATTTATATGGCAAAAGTGTATCATATCCTTTTTATTGCAGATTCAATTTTGTTTTGTGTTTTTCCACCTCACTGCTCTCTGTAATACTCATTTTATGGTTATAGTTTATTCACGTACATTTACGGTTTGTGTTATTCCCATTGATCTGTGTAATAAATATAATAATATAACGATTTGTATACCGCCTACAGCAGGCCAGCTAAGTGCTTAACATTCAGTATTTTTCCTGCAAGGTATTGTGGAGCTATGTTTTGAAGTACTAGACCTACTTTTTGAAGTATTAGACCTATTCCTTTACATAGCACCATGTAATGGTTTACAAGGTGCTGTGGTGCAATATTCAGCCAGTCAAACCAGGAACACCGGGGTGAACCCCCTTCTCTTTTCGATAAGTGCATTGGGTTCTTTTAGGTGCATTACAATACACACGGGACCTACGGCTTTACGTCCCATCCGAAGGACGCAGCAATAATGGTTAAGTCTCTTGCTTAAGGACACAAGTGTCACGCTTGTCCCCGTGTCCTCTGGGCCATAAAAAAACCTGTTGTGTTCATTTTCAGACGTTCGCCAGAGAAGGTGCAAGAGTTATTGCAACAGACATCAATCTGGACAAGTTAAAGGAGCTGGAGGGAATACCAGGTAAATAATCTTTTGAATAAGAAACTTAAACTTTATAACTTAATTGGTGGTGGCATACTTTCATTGGCCTACCATTCCCCAATTGATGTATTGGAGCAATAGGCATTCTCTTCTATAATCAATTTTGTCCATAGTTTTCTGTCTAATCAAATCAACTGTTTAGCTGCAACTGCATCTGCATCTGTTCGGTACTGCACACAAACTCCACTATATGCATCAAGGCTCTCACATAAAAAAATAAGACAATGTATTGTTTGGAATTTTTCATATAATTGTGGAAAGAATGTATGTTTTTATTATGAGTTCACACAATTGAAACAAGGAAAGACACTTATTTATTTGCACACACCATTGTGGGGACTTCCTATTGTTGTTCTATTATTCCCTTTTCTAAAGAATTCCCTTGTGGGGACCCAGTTTAACAAAGAAAAACGTTGTGGGGACCTTTGTCCCATTATGTAAAAGTCCCCACAACAATGTGTGTGCCTACCCACCACTGCAAACTTGTGGACTCCTTGGCTCATTTTCCAAGAATTTTTTGTTTACATATGTGTAGCTATATACATTATAATTTGTCCATAGAGGGCAGTATATCATAAAAGGGGTATTGAATCCCAAACAGGAAAATTAACACTGCTCTGTCTTAGCATATGCACAGTGACGATTATATTGTAAAAGGGCTCAGTCCTGTGCCGCGCAGAGACTACCTGATTATACATAAAATATTTGTTAAATCTGCCAGGGAATCAAGAGTTTTATCAAAGGAGTTTTATCCCCCGTACTTCTGCAAGGTGTTTGAATCAATCATATAGAAAGGACCCACAAATTTGTTAAACAGTGTGGAGACAATTTTGCTTGAGAGATTTTGTTTTTTTTCTAGGCATTGAGATCCGTAAATTGGATGTGACCGACAACGATGCAATCAAGGCACTTGCAGCTGAGATAGAAACTGTTGACGTCTTATTCAACTGTGCAGGGTAACTTATAAACAAAGCTGATATTTTAGTATCAAGGCCCTATTGAGACATCCTTGAGGTATTACATGTGCATTTGTTATATGAGCAGGCTCAATCGTATATTTGAAACTGCCTCATTAGTCATCATAGAGTTTGCAGGTGCAGGCTCTGGATGAACCTCAGTTACCTCACCACTAAATGCAAGCTGAGCTGCTGGGTTTGAGTCCACACTGGGTAGCTCTTACTCTTGAAAAATGTTTGCACTTATGTATGAAATACAGTAAAGACCTGAGTTAGGATAGAGTAAAATTATTTAATAACATGTTTTTAAGGTGATCTCAATACTAATTTTGTTTGTTCCATTAGGATTGTAGTTGGTGGAACTATTTTGGATACCACAGATGATAGCTTTGACCAATCAGTCAATGTTAACATCAAATCTGGATTCCACATGATCAAGGCATTCTTACCTAAGGTTTGTGTAACTTACAACTGAGTCTATTTGGTTTAGATCATAATACTATGTCTCAGGACTCTCAGACTTGACACAAAACTTTTTAAATCTCTTTTATATGCAATGCGGATCATTTCCCTCTCCAAAGCATTTTTTGGCCAGAAATATTTTTTTAGAGTTTGGCACCACTGCTGGATTTAGGGAACTTTTAAAATGTAAGTTTTTGCTTTTTGTTAATAAGTGTGTAAGTAATTCTACTCTGTATAATGTTAGCTGCATTGAAAGAATAATAATTGATCGTTTTCAGGCGTCTTATAAATGTCTGGTTGTTACCTAAAGGGAAAAGATTACTAGATAGCAAAAAGAAACTTGGGCGAGAGGAGGGGAAAAGGCTGAGTACACTACCAGGATTCTGCTCACAGTGGTCGGTGCCGGAAAACCCGCCCGGCACTCGACATTCACCAACCACCACTGGCACAATTTTCTTCGATTCCGATCTCCACACATTTTCCAAATTTTTAAATTACACTTGCAATTTCCTTTCAAAGGTTTTCAACAAAATGTAAAATTGGGTATTTACCAGTAAAAATGGTATCCAAAGCCATTAATTTTGAGTGCTTCTTTGATTTGAGTCTATTTATTTTATCTACCGTGTAACTGATCCATCTCGCAATGGTTTCCAGGGAAACATTTTTCCATCACTAAAGAAATCCTGAGCAGAACCCTGCACTACTGGTGTAAAATACAATTGTTTTACTGTTTCTACAAACTTTCCTTAATTTTCTTTCCACTTTGTATGGTGCTGAAATTCTTGTCCTTGAACTGATAGTGAGTACATCGTTCATTTATTTTCATTATTTTCCACAGATGATTGCAAAGAAATCGGGAAGTATCATCAATATGTCTTCAGTCGCATCCAGCTTGAAAGGTAATAAGGAAAGAAAAATGTACACATCTGTTCTCAAATTTTACTTTGTTACTTTACTAATCTTTATTTCAAGGCTGTGGTAATAGCTTTGCTTATTTGACATAACCCCAGCAGCCCGAATGCGATGCAACCCCAGTCTCCCAACAGACTCAAAAATAGCACACCACATTCTCACTATGCACTCAAGCAGCACTAGCTCCTTGAGCCCCCCCCCCCACACACACACACATCCATTGCACCCAAACACAGCTTCTGCCCACAGTCTAGCATGTAAGCCTTGACGATTTTGTAAACTCTTTATCTTATGTGGTTCATTACTTTTCTTCAGAATATATGGATATGCAACATATTCTGCTATGAATAATATACTCTTATTAGCCGATCACTGGCCATAGATTGTTGGTTTAGCAGGATGAATCAGGAATTTTTGTCCAATCAGCTGTGTAAAAATTTGACATTGATGTTGACCTTTTTAATAGGTTGAGAGCTTTCATTACAAGTCCAGCATACTTATTATTATAATCATAAGACCCGGAAGAAAACAAGATTGTCAAGGCTTTGAGCCTTTACGGTCAAGCACCTTGGTTAGGGACTCTGTAGACTAGGGTTTTAATCTACTTTCCGTATTTGGCAGAACTTGAATATGTAGCACTCTCTGCAAGTATGAACCTTTTCATTTAAAATCTTAATGTTTTTTTTTCAGGGGTTCCAAATCGTTGCATCTATGCCATGACCAAAGCAGGCATTATCGGCATGTCCAGAGGTGTTGCTGCTGATTTTGTCAAAGATGGTATTCGCTCTAACTGCATATGTCCTGGAACAGTGGATACACCTTCCTTACAGGAACGAATGAAATCTTTGGGGAGTGAAGAGGTATTGGTTTAATTGATGAAGTAGTGGGATTTAAAATATAATTTAGTTTTTACATTACACTGATGTGTGATGAGTACTTTGTACTCGGTGCTTTCTGAGTCCTGCAGAAAAAACAGTCACAGCTATTGCTGTAATTGTAAAACTAAAATAATATTCTTGATTCCCGTTACAATTATTATACCAATTAGATAATTTGTGGTACCCACTACTAATAATACAGGATCTGAACTGGCCTCTCGTTTCCAGTCAAGTTCAGTGGTCTAACAGTTTAACCACTTCATGTTGGTATTGAAAAAGTCTTTACCGTGCCTCTGCACTGTATTATTTTGGGGGACTTTTCAGATCTTTCAAAGCAAATTTTTGTTTTTTTCGAATATCGTAAATAAAGTAAAGACAACAAATGTTCTCAAAAAATGCACTGGGATGTTTTGTTCTCTTTTGAGAAATTATGGAATGTCTTATTATGAATAGGCCTGAACCTTGGTCGCAACCCACTATCCGCCGATAATCTGCCATGGTGTGCTGGGATTTCGGACTTACCTCCCATATGCGGAATACAATGAAAAACATTGGTGGCAGCCTATCGTTCTCTCGTAATCTTCCTTTGTACAACAAAAGGACAAAAATCTGGAATCGGGGATTACACAACAACAGGGAGATTTGTAGCATGAATTCCAATACCCGCTGGTCCTCTTTGTGTGGGGAAAATGAAATGTAGCACGATAGGGGTATGTCTGTGCATGTTACACAATGAAATGTCTGGGGGGTGTATATAGGTCAGCCAGTCAACTGACTGCAACCAAAAGTAGAACCTTCAAAGTTGTTCCAGGTGTTTCTTAACGTCAATCCTATTTCTACCCAGAAATATTTTGCATGTATATTTGAGTCATTGGTTCAAATCCCACCCATATGTAGCCCATTGATATGGTTTGTTTTTGAACCTCAACCTCTTAATTCAATCAATAATAACCCCCCTCCCCTTGATCCCTAATTTATCCTATATATTAATGAAAAGCCAATTGGACCAGATGTTTGCATGGTTTATCTTTGCTCCTCGCCTTCCTCAACCCATCCATACCCATTTGAACCAGATGATGAATTGTATTTCCTTCATGCATGTACACAAATCACCAGCCCAATTATATGAAGGTAGCATGAATGGGTGATATAGATAAACCAGAAAATGTGTTATTTGTCATTGTGTTAATTTGTGTGTATACTTTCCAACAGTCTGTAAAGTACTTCATGAGTAGGCAGCCTACAGGTCGCTTTGGGACTGCCCAAGAAGTGGCCAATGTTGCACTGTTTCTTGCATCTGATGAAGTAAGTAGCTTTTTTTTCAATATTTTTTTCAAAACGCTAATTAATCTTTAATTTGGTTTTACCCTTAACCGATGTGTATTAAGCACTGTATACTCCTGAGCTCTTTGAAAAAAATCCACAGGCAAATCACCCGAGTGGGATTCGAACCCACGACCTTTGCATTGCTAGAGCAGATGTCTTACCACTAGACCACCGAACTAGCCCGATGGCTAGAGGTAGTTTGAATCCTTCACAGCGGGTACTACAACGGTTTAATAGATGTTAATTTTTGCATCGGGGATAAAGAATTTAATTTGGTTTTACCCTATAAGTGGTGACATGTAACCTGTTCGTGGGAAACAAGGGCCCAATTTCATAGAGCTGCTTAAATGCAGAAAATATTGCTTAACAATTTTCTGCAATGTAAAGATGAACAAGATACCAATCACGAATGGTACATGTGACATGGTATTTTAGCTGGTAACCTTATAAATTGATAAGCATTATTTGTTGTGCTTAAGCAACTCTATGAAATCAAACCTGGATGGAACAGATTTAAGGGAAGAATGTTTTTGAACTTTGGATAAATGTTATTCTGAATAATAATGAAACTTTTTCTTGTTCTCAATTATAAAAGCCTTTCTGATTTCAAGAAAGATACAGACAGATAACAATTCTTGCAAATGACTTGCACCATTTAGGATGTCAAACTGATGATTTATGCCCCTCTTCATTCTTTTGCAAAATCCATTCTAACTCCATAGCTTTTTGTTGTCAATATGTAGTACAGATTGATTGAAAGACATCAAATTCATGACCAACTGAGATACTGAAGAAAAAATTAAAAATAATTTGTATGTAATGAAGCACATGTGCGCAAAGTTGTCTTTCACAAGTATAAACATAACCTCAACCTTTGCAAGTCTGCCTTTAATAATGATCTTTGAATTTATTCACAGTCAAGCTTTGTGAATGGCTGTGAGTACAGAGTTGATGGTGGATGGGGAATTTGAGCCCTACAAATGACAAAGTTAAATGTGAGTTGTTTTCCATTCTTTTTCATCCCTGTGCTTATACTTTGTATTTTTTTAAAGTGTACCACAAAGTATGAATGAATACCTTCATTGTCATACAAAGTGTACATTGTGCAGGACAATTGGAAATATGAAGACTCATATGACCAATTTATCACATGATCTATAATAATGTTATTTTTTGTTTGGTTGGACAGAGTTTTAAACAAAGCCCCTGCAGCATGTTGAGGCATGTGAATACATATGCAAAATGTTCTGTCATTACAATATTAACAATCTCATTGTGACTTATGAGACATCCCGGAATAAACAAAGGAGCTTGCTTTTATACAAATGTTAAAAGCTATTATAAGATATCTGTGAGCAACACCATGCAATGGCATCGGCTATGAGTCATTGTTTTTAAATGAACTTGTTGTTAACACACAAAAAATGTCTAAAATAAGCTGCAATGTTTTCAACTCTTTGTATGTCTTTTTGTCAAAATTGTGAATATTTTGTGTGTGTGTCTGCTTGATTGTTTTTCTTTTTTTCTGTTCCATTTTTGTTTTTCTGTCGCAGCTTGTATAGGACAGTAGCAACAACTCTTACTGGTTATGGACTCTTTCTACAAATGATGATGATTTTATTCCATAAAAAATGGTCATCGTGATAAATTAAAGACAATAGCATACATATATGTTGTATGTTAAAAATAAGGGAATAGTTTAATTCTTGAATCAATTATAACAATCTTTTTTAAATATGATTTTAAATTACCGAATACTCTTCAAATAGGAGCACTGTCGCAGAAAAACACAACTAAATTGTTAGAAAGCGGCCCATGTAGGGCAAAGCTGGTAGATGTAAAAGTACAAAAACCTCTGAGAAGAATGGTTTCATCTGCCAGAAAAATGATAATTGAAAGATAACAGTTTGTTTGATGGAACTTTCCTAAGTTAGTTTCAGAACGTTCTAAAAAGTTGTATTCGGTTCAGTAGACTTTGGGAAGGAAAGCGTGAAGTGGACGAGCAAGAAGGCCCAGTGCTGGGCACTGTTGAAAGTATAATTAAGGATGAGTTGTAGAAGCAGCTTTTGTCCAATGCTTGAACACAACATGGGCCTAAAAAAATCATCAATTTAAGACTTGTGTTCTGGAATGCAGAATGTGGTGTGTTCGAATTCAATTTGTGTTGCCTGCCATATTCAGAAAACACCAGTATTGTACATTGATGCAGAGCATAATCTTGAATCATGTAGATGAATCATTTTTTAATTATTGTCATTACTTTCTTTCTTGAGATCTTGATTATTTGTCTTGAATCCTGAAGATGATTGTTTACATCCACCGTAGGTTTAAATTTGGAAACAAATTTAAACCTTGCTTTTAAAACACTGGGTTATTTTTTTCCCCTCAAAATTATTAGGTACAAGGCATATTGAATATAGAATTATTTGTAAACATATCATACAGAGAACATTTTATAATGCTAATTAAGGCTATAAACAGTAATATTAAAAGCAACCATTGGAGAAAAATTACTTGAGTGAAATACCATTATCGTTATGTTTTATTATTATTTTACATTTGTCCACATTTTGGGTAATATATCCCATAAAGAACACTGTAGAGATTGGCATTTGTACTCGTTTGTCTTGTTTGGATAGTCAAGATGTTTTCAAAATGATAAAATGTTGACTATCATTTTGGATTAGTCTTATCAATGTGCTAAACCACAGATCCTCTGGTGGTGGCATTTTAATCCGACATGTTTGGGCATCTGATGCCATGACAATCCATAATTCTGCATTTCAATTTTCTAATTTTGTCAGCACTCTTGTAATTTACTGATTGGCAGAGGCTGATGCCATTGAATTTTAAAGCATTTTTATGTACATATATTTTGTGCATTCGTTGTTATCAGTATTTACAAAACTCTCGTAAATTGAACAAAACATTCCACAGTGATAACTGTTATTATGGTGGATGTGGAAGCAACCAAGATGTTTGAAATTATGCGCCATCATCATCTCTGAAAGTATCAAGTTAGTGCAGTGTCGTAGCTCACTGCAGTGTAACTCTTTTATGTGCCCCGTCTGCCCGTATGAAACAGTTCATATGATCTGAGAATCTGAGATGGTAAGATGGTCCATGAAATTCAGTTCATAACCTTACCATACACAGTAGGCTACATAGAACAATCAGTGTTAAATATGTTGTGATGGTTGTGGTATTCTTGGTTCATGATTATCCTTCATGACCTTCGATAATTCTTCTATTCTTCTCATGGGTTCGATAGACACAGGAAGACATTGCTTTCTTATACTTCTTTTGCTCTGTTTCCGAAGAAATTAACCTGAGTTTCTTGAACTCTTCTTTGGCAATGATCCCTCGTGTCTTCGGGGCTCAACCACCCCTCCCCAACACCAGCACATTGGGTTCCCCTTCGTGTTTCTCTGGAGCGAATTGATGGTTTTGTACACAAGATAATCAAAGCTCCAAACGTTAAATTTCAAGGTAGTCTGAAGTGGAGGAAAGCTGTGCTTCAATGCAGAAAAGCTTGCTCATCAGAAGTTACAAGCCAAAATGCCATCTGCTTTATTTCCTGCAACGTTTTGCCATACAAAACTATTTTCTGCTTGCATGCATTTCCATGGTTGTGGAGTTATCTTTAAACTGAAGATACATAGTGAGTTTCTCTGAGGTCTGGGGTGAGGAACTGATGACCATCGTCTGATTGATAGCTGCTTCTCTTTGAACTGGCCTCTAACATTGGTTCTGTATAGTGGGGGGAAAGGAAAAGAATTTTACACTAATTAAGAACTGAAAGACACTCGGCATCCAATACATGTACATGTATAGTCTTTACATGAAGTGTTAGCCGTTAGTACATTAGTAAAGCTAATTGCAAACCTACACTACTTCAAGGAGAATGAAGGGTTGACATTTTTTCAGACAACCGCTTTTTGTTTGATATACCCTTCTGGAATTGAAGATCAAGTTATTTAGTTCATGCACCTATCACAATAAAAAAAAATTAAAATAGCACTCTTCAAAAAACTTTGTTTAAGAGCTGCTTATATTAAGTGCAACATATGTTTACTTCATATTAATGCAAATACAGGACACTTAATTTGTAAAATATTTTGTTTTTTTTAAGCAGACAAAGCAACTGACAATATTATTCAAACTCAAACAACCATCAACTTTTAAGCAAAGTCTATTATATCAATTTTGTGTTCCATCTGGTATTCCAACTGCTTTTGTCATGAAATAAAACATTGTTAAAAACAAACTTTGAAGCCATCATGAGAACAATTTTAAAGAAAGTTTATCAAAACCAGTAAATGGAAAAATAAGAAGTGAAATAGTGTTGTTTTACTCCTTTTTCAATAAAAGTGTAAAATTAAGTACATGTAAAAGGATACACAAAAGTTATGAATGAAGAAAATACATAATGAAACAACAGGGTTGTGCGTGCAGTCAACAAATACTAGTGTTTGTTTTTCGTTGTGTTGATGGGATTGTGCTTTTAGAGTTTGGAGGACATGGTATATCATGTTGATGTTCATCACTTTATAATTGTAACCATGATGACGCATTGATGACGTCATCACTCTTGATTACTGGAGGACCACTTTTTGTACACTCATCAAAACATGTTTTTCCTGTTAAGTGTTTTCTTCGAAGTTTTCTTCCCTCGTATTACTTTCATGCATGGTTGAAAGTATAAAACAAATCATGTTGACTTTGGGTGTAATGTATGAAAATTCGAGGATGAGAAAGAAAGAAATCGAAAGGTGATAGATGGGTGTGATATGCAAATGATTTACCATGCGTGATGTGATTTGACGATGTTTACGCATGCGCGGATGATACCATGCATTAATAAACTCTGGGCAAACTTCTTGGTGCTGTACCGCTTGTGTGTGACGTCATACTGTCAAGCCTCGAAGACCTCTCTGCTTGGCCGAGGTTGGAGCGGTGCGTTGCGTCAGCCCCTCTCCCGGACGCAATACTAGCTCTGATGTCTACCATGGATCGTGCCGAGTGCAGACTGGCTGTACTTCCCAATCCCGTGGGCACAGTCAAGCCCATTCCCCCAGCAGTGTGCAACGGCGGACCACTAATCCCAGCATCATCATCCAAGGAAAGTGCCCGCTCCCATTTATGAGCGAGTAACCCACTGTCTTCTTCCTCATCATCTGGTAAGCAGATCTCGGCTATCTCCGGTACTCTCATCTGCGCGGGGGTGGTCATCTTGTTAGTCGTCGGTCTCTGGGTGCTCGGTGGTGCAACTGGCCTATCGATGTCCTCGTTGATGGAGTAAAGTTTAGTGTTGATGTCTTTGCCGATAGTTGTCTCGAAGACTGCCCTCATGAAGGCCTCCTTTCTGAGGAATTTGTCAAGTGCTTTCCTCTGCCATTGAATGTACCGACAGTCAACATCTGCAGTTACGGTTACCTATGATCACGGAAGGGAAATGAGCAGAAACATTCTGGAATTACGCTGTAGACCAAAATTTGTGTAATGGCTGATTTTCTTAAAATAAATGTGTTAAGATCAACACTTGATTATGGATTCGAGTATTACAATGTAATTATACCATTGACTGATTTCAAACTTGTAGTGGTCTTGTCATGTGTGAAATTTGAACCCATTTACCTGAAAACCAGACGGGCCAGCTGAAGTAGTACCAGACCGGTTGCTCTGCCATTCGAGAGAGTCAAGGAATTGAGCTGGGTATACATTGTGCAAAAAACCACCACCAGCTGTAACTCGCATCCTGTAACACCAATAATACAGTATTAAATACATTCATGAATATGGTGATATTTTATTGATGTTATTTTGAGACGTTGAGCAACATTTTTATACGGTTACGGTAACAACTTAACAAAAAACGTGAGGACAATTGAAATAAAATTGTTGAAGTCTCCTTAACCGCTAAACATGTCCTCTGATTTAAACGAGGTTTTTATGCCCCGCGGTTGGCGAAGCCACCGAAGGGGCATACTGTTTCTGACATGTCCTTCCGAATGGTGTGTGTGTGGGTGGGTAGGTATACACATTCAAACCAGGGACCTATAACAAAAGAGGACAATAGGGTGCCCGTTTGGGGAAAGGTCCCCAGTTGGAAAACGTGTACAAAACCAATGAGAGCTGGTGCCAAAAAGTTTAGTACAAACAAAAGAGGGACAATAGGAGGTCCCCGATTGCAGGTGTTTACACACGTGTGTTGGTGTGTGTGTGTGTGTGTGTGTGTGCATGGGTGTTATATGGGTTGTCTGTTTGCGGGCGTGCGTGTGTGTGTGTGTGCGTGTGTGTGCAAATTATAACTCGAGGAGGACTCAAATGTCAGCTCAAAACTTGGTGTATGGATTGGTCTTGGGGTCCCTCGAAAGTGTATTGTTTGTGGACAATACACTTTCCCACCCTCGGAAGTATATTGTTTTTGCCCCCCCCCCCCGCCTCCCCAGGTCAAATGTACGGTCAATTTTATTAAAAATAAAATAATAAATGCCTAAAAAAAAGAAATTATGTCCCAGTGATAACTTCAGACAGACTTGGCATATGAACTCCAAACTGGTGTGTGGATTGGTCTCGGGATACAGAAGCCTCCTATTTTTAGACCACCTGTGTCAAATGTCAAGAAACGGACTGGCTTGCGCCTTGCGGGGCATTTGTGTTTACCAAACACAACTTTTCTTGTTGATTGATGGCTCTGTGCCAATGTTAATACAACGTGTAAATATGGTTAAGAATTATCGATGTTAACGCAGGATGGAAGTATGCCCATTCTATATTAAATTACATCCTACTTTACTTGTTTTGAATATTAAATAACAAGTAGTAATATTAAAAAGGAAAGCTTCATACAAATTTAAATTAGGTTTTGAAACAAAACCTGATTATTCCTTCTTCTTTTTTTACCAGATTATTCTAATTGTCGTTTGAGTATTGGTCTGAAAGCAACGTGTTCATTTTTTGTATACAAACAGTTAAACTAAATCGGACTTGATTGATTTCATTAATTGAATTATAGAAGCATCAACAGTGTGGAGTTTCAGGCTCTTCAGAATCTCGATGTAAATAAGATGTTTTCCCGCATTTTGTTAATGTCAAGACATGCCATTGGCGATTGGGATGTATAAAACTAAACGCATATTCGTAATGGTGTGGGAACTCGTGCCGCCTATTTAGTCACGTGAGGTCGAATTGTAACACACGTTGAGAGAGAAACTAGGTTGCCTCCCTAATTTGATAAAGCGACCTCGAGGTTTGACTCTTGCTTAAATTGCTCTCCCGTGCTGAAAGAATGACCAAATTTAATTGTCAATCTTAAAATGTTACTGGTATTGATTTGTGACATATAGGGTCTACACGTCAGAGAACATCCTTTTTATTATTTAAGTCACTACTTCACCCCAAAAAACTGACCGATTTATTTTCTCGTATGAAGTAATTTTAATATACAAATTATTTCTTTGAAATAACTACAAATTATAAATAAATTATGATAAGGACTAATTTATTATACCTGAAATAATTCACATTGGTGAATTACTATTCATGAACTGGAAACGACAGTCAGGGTGGCCAAGATGGTTTTATATTTTTTTAAAGGGGGGATAAGAACATTGACATGGAAATCTGAAGAGCTATACTCGTATTTATATTTTAAAACTGTTTATCATTTTGCATAAACTTACTTATGTGTTTGGCGAATGTATAGGCAGCATCGGTTTCTATTAAGATTTTAGATTAGTCACCGTGTTGGAGTTTTACATTTTCCGGATTTTCACACAGACAATCATGGTGCTTTTAAAATTCAATAAGAAGTGCTTTCGACTGCGGATCAGACTATCACTTAGCCGGTAGTTTAAAAGCGTCTTAAGGCGATACGCGTGCGACAAGAGACCTAATACCCCTCCTGTAACGGGTGTAAAGTTCACACATCTCGCCCCTGGGGATTGTCTACCGTAGTCGACGTACATGTCAGCGGTAAATCACGATGGGTAGACGCAACAGTCACTCCCCCTGACGATCCCTGGCTTGAAGACGCTCGGACACCCGATAACGATTCGAGCTTGTTACGCTGCAAGATTGATAACACGCAGTATCTTTAAGTGCTCATCGATGTTGACATCAGCCGTCTTTTTTTTCATTTTAAGTTGGGAACACTGAGTGCATTTCTACAGCGAGTCATTTGTTAATAGGTTGAACGGATATAAAATTGCCATGGTAATGACATGTAATGCAAACACATTCTTTTTTGTTCTGGAGTTTTTACATGAAGGGGTCTTATTTAATATCGTGTGAGGGCGCTGCCGTTAAGACCACTCGTGAGGAGCAGAAAACTGGGTGTTAGTAGTAGTCGTGCATTTTAAAAAGAAAACCTTTACAAGAGTCTGGCCGAGTGTGCAGATACGCCGCACGAAGCAATTTTTAAACAAAGTCCGTAGAGAAAGTTTTAGATGTAAGGCAAGATACAAAGGAGAACATTATTTTGCTTGTCTATTACCACGAAAAATGTTCCTCAATCACTTGTTGTATCGTCTTCCCCTTTCAAATAATTATGACAGTAGAAATATCCCATTAAATAAGTTACCGGCACCCTTTTAAACAAGCATTGCGAAAAATTAAAAATGTTGACTCACCTTCCGGAAATAAGTAGGGACAGTGCCCGGTCTGTTCTGGTTCGTCCTTCCACTGCGTAATGACCCGTCTGGTCAAGTTCGTAGATTTCCCCACCCTTGTCGAGCAGCACGCGAAACTGCTGCCGACTGACGTTAAATGGCTTGAAGAGAACCTCGTATATCTTTTGCACATCGTCGTCAAAATTCACGGGATACGTGAGGTAGGAAAGGTAGAGGAGATGAGCAATGTTGGCGAATAAGGCAGAAAGCTCCCATGCCAGACCGTCAGGCCAACATAGTGCTGGTCCGGCCCACAGCACGTGGCAAAAAAGCCCTATGACAAGGCAGATGCGTAGCCATAAGGCTTGGGAGATGCCCACGTTAGGGGGGACGAGTAGGCCGTTGATGATGACAAAGCAGCCAAGTTGGTAGACTGCAGGTTGTGATTGTGTCCATCCGTTGCAGGAAGTTGGTCCATTGACCCACCCAGTACCATTCGTACTGGCTTCCATGTTGAAAAATACACTTTGCTACCTAAATGTTTGTGAAAGTAGTATGATACTTTCACTCACAACTTGCACTTTCTCAAATAATTATTCACCCACCACGAAGTCGCAAACGTCTTTAACGTTCTTTAACAGTGCAGTAAATTGACTTCAAAAGTTTAATGTATTATTGCAGTGGGGGTGACCTATTATGGTAAATACATCACATGGTCGCAGTAATACTTGATACTCCCAACCCGGAGTGCTATCGGGGTACGATAGCACACTGGTGCTGCAGTTGACTGTGTGGAGCATTCTACGACAATCTTAAACGTTTGCATGCGGGCGCAACCACAGTCATCCACGCGCAGATACCTTTGATTTCTCATTACATAAACATGCAGACACATTGGTGAGTAGATTGCAGTCGGGCGGGCTCCTGCGCTCCCCGTATTGCAAAAGCTGAGATTTCTTTAGTGTTACATGGGAGAACAATCTTCTTAGCGCAAAGCAATGCGTGACTTGTCGATGAATGGAATGGCAATGATGCGGCAGGAACGTAGGATTGTCTGATTGTATAGACAGGGTTTAAAGGTCACGGCAGCCCGCCCGAATGTCACCGAGATCACGGTGGGAATTGAAGGTCTCGGATTTAGTATACAAAACTCAAGACTGTGTGCTGTGATTTTGGTGTTATCCTGGTTTTTTCACATTATGATGTTCTCCTGGTGTACATTTCATCCATCTTAAAAGTGTTGTTGGCCCTGAGACCTAAGCTATAGGAGAACTTTTGTCGTTAAAAACGGCATGCTATGAAACATTTTTTATCTGAACTTTACTTTCACATAGTCAATGTGCGTTCTTTGTTACTTCAGAAAGATTGTGTAATTACTGGTCTAGCCATATATTGGCAACCTTTTGATTATTTGTTGAATGTCAATGAGAAGCTGGTATTTAGGATTTGTCTCGAACTTTATTTGTCTTTTAAGGGTAACCATCTCATTAACTTTATGTAATGAAACCTTGCAAGGCCTTGCTACATCATCAACCTCGATACTATTTGTCTTTACTGTTTTCGATGTTGAGTTTAAATAATGCACCATGCTTTACGGCTCAAAAACTATATGGCGTTTTCAGTCAGCAAGGAGTTTTGTTTTAAGACAGCGGACAGTCTTGTTGGGGCGTACCATATTTTCCAAACAATCAATATTTACCGCTTATTTGTTGTTTTGTGTTGAATTCAGACAATATTCCCATCGTATCATTTGGGACCTGAGTGAATAAGTCAGTATTCATGATCGGGATTTCCATGACTTCTTTGAACCTAATGAATAATCCGAAAATATATATTTCTCGATGAGCTTTCATGGAGTCGTCATATTTGCTTAAAGGGGTGCTTTAAAAATCTTATTTCACAATACCGATAGAAATGTGATGTTCTACAAGTAAAAAACACAATAGTCTGCAAAGTTTTAACATATTGTGAAGTGAACGAGAATGTTTAATTTAGTAGAAAATACATTAATACCCTCTTTTATCTTCACGAATTCATTTTAGCAGCAAACTGCTAGTGAGTTGCGTTTTCATTTTGAACTTGATACTTAATGTACTTTATAAATATGGCTCGGAAGGAAATATTGAGGATATGATATTCAAAAACACGTTCATTTCTTATTTATGTAAAAGGTTGAAGTCTGTTTGTGGTGTGTGGTAAAGAATGATTGTGCTGGCTAAATTATTTTAGTATACAATTACTCCTGCTGTAACAAACGAGGGCGCTTCTGAGTGACTTTATTCCTAGGTTAAGTGAATGGCACAATATCACATGATGTAACAACTGACCGAGCAAAAACAAATCAACAATTCAGACAAATTTATACATACATCATTAAATTGACAGTGATTATGTTACAACTTCTCCTAATCAAAGTTCCATTGCGCATTCCCTTTAAAGTTCAATCACGACAGGCAAACAACCACAAGTTCCCTATTAAAATGCTAATTTCCATTGATTGATACTACTTATTCGCGATGGAAATACAAAGGATTGCCTCAATGAAGCCTAAATATTCATTTATGCTAAGTACAGGAAGTTACACAAACCCAAGAAGCTTGAAGTTTCCATGGCTTTGTCAAACATGTTAATTAACAGGTAAACAACACGCCCGGCATTTGCGTTCGTTTGGACGGTCTTTATTACTTGGGAGGTAATAGCAAGGCTGCCTTCATGGCATTGTTAAGTATTGCTAGCTCATTATTTGTAAATAACTGCTTAATGTGTATATTAACAAAAAAAATGCGAGATTCAATCCGAGAGGCTGGCAGGGAGTTTCCACTGAGAATCGAAATAAAAACCGAACCGGGAAAGTATTACGTTTTGTTACTAAATAAACGGATATCAACTTGATGAGCTACAGCCTAGAATAATAAACGAAAAAAATGTGCTAATTTATCAACCATACGATCAGATCTCTATTTTAATATCTCTATTAAAATAGTAAAATTTACGACGGAGACAGTATATTGCACAAAATAATCGACGGGACGGCTTATTTTCCTATATAATTATTTTTGTTTCACCAAAAACGTCAAACAAACAAAAAACACGAAGAGTCTTAATTTCAAACTTACTTTTGTTCTCTCGCTTTGTGATTGAGGATAATTTTATAACTCTTTCCAATTGTTATAAAGACTTCGTTCTCCAGTATTTCTGGCGTTATACGATACTCACATAATGATGTTCACATGTCTTTCTCGGTTCGAAAATAGGTAGGTCGGAGAAGAAAATCCTTTCTCTTTCAGCTTTTTTACGTTAGCCTATATTTTCTAATAAACACCGACCATTAGAAATCATTATGTGCGCTCCAGTTAAGGAATATACATTCTTTTTTAGTAGATTTCTTGTTTTTTAAAGGGGATTGTATAAAAAGCTCAATCTGTTAGAATTTAATAATAAAACACTTACAAGATACATCTTTGGAACACATTTACCATCCATTAACATGGGAAAATGCAATGTTGATGGAGTTATTTTTGACATTCTGAAACTTCTAAGCTGTCAACCGTGTGATACCAGATCGCTCGCCATTTTGCATTTTCGGATAATATTTCGGGGGTAAAGTGACACATGATATCAGGCTGTACCTTTATAGGGATAGACAATTTAAGGGATATGTTTCATTTTGTAGCACAATTTTGGAATAAAATGTGTGAATGCAATCCGAGTTTTGCAAGAGGCCTGAGAACTGAGATGTACAGAAACTGGACAGAGAAACTTAACGCCCTATTCATTGTGAAAACAGTAAACACTAAAGTATTGTTTTTGGAAGTCATTGGGTATACGTTTTCTATTATCTTTTTTCAAGTAGTGCTGGAATCGATGCAAATGCCATTATAATCAGTGCCATTGTTATTTTACGGACGTTTTTGTTTTAAGTGCTCGCTCCTTTAAGCTCACCTTTCATAATCTTCCGTCCTTATTTACTTTGCTCGCGGCTGAATTTGAATATTTGTTGACATTAAAACCTTTAATTAAAACCCCGTCTGTGACATTTTGCTCTGTGCTGCATAAAGAGATCAAATTGCGTCATTAAAATAATGAATATGATCTGCTGTATGGATAAAGAATTGAATTTCTAAAGATCATCCATCTTATTTCACTTGGCAAGTTTGTAATCGAGGCCATCTTAAAGGCAACTATAATTATTATTTTTTTACAAACCGGCATCAGGTTTCATTCGTGCTCCAAATTGCTATTGAACGCCAAATTAATCAACTTGACTTGTTTTCTTAAGACAAAAAGGAAAGAAATGTATTGTACCTTAATTATGTCCATTTTAAAAAGCTGTTATCGACACCCAGTTGTATTCCATCTGATTTCACCCATAGAAAGACCTTTTCATGCTCGGGGTTGAATTTATGGCTTGAGTATTCGGTACGGGGGAAATTAAACTCGTACATCAAACTTGAAATATTGTAATTAATTACGCGAGCCTTATAGAAGCGCTAATTCAATTCGTGGTTTTACGGAGGGTCTTTCATTCCAATGCTCAAGTCGTATCAGTAATAACCTGTGAACTCCTATAAATGATACTGATTCACAATTTCGCGAAGAAAATCCAGATTTCTGACATAATGCATACTTGTCATTATGCGATTTCAAATACAGCACACAATAAAGTTTCCTCGACATTGACAGGAAGTGCTTTCCAAGGATGATTGATACAATTTCGCCTTGGATTAAAAGCTGATGATTTTGTGCTGGTTTATTGCTTTATTTGTATGTTTTATTCAATATTGTTTACCTGTCAACCATTGAACCTACTATGTCTGTATAGATGATTGCTAATGGCTTGTTAGCCTTTGAAAGAATTGTTTAATAAACATAAGTTATTGTCAAAATCGATTATTAAAAAGCACTCTCGACTGTCAATATATGAAAACAAACTAACTAAACATCAAATAAAGAGCTTGGTTATTTATCCGATCTACCCATGAGTGAGATTTTAACGTGAATGTTGAGTGACAACAAATGTCAACATTCTACATTTATTTCTTCATTAAGCTGTCGCCCTGTGAACCGAGAAAACAATCAATAGCTTCACACCCAGGCCGAGTTCAAAATATCAAACCTTCCTCTTGAGACTTGAAGGCAACTCTTTTATTTGTATTCCAAGTTAATTAACTGCCCTAAAATCGGACTTATGTGAAATGCCTCTTTATCCAAAAGAAATATTGCTCCAAAGATTAAGGACAAAATATTTAACAACATCAAAATCTAGCGTTTATGCACTCGCAGTCAACTGGGGAATTCTTGGTACTAGTCTAAATGTCATTTGCTCTTGATGTTTGCATAATGCAGTAGCGTTTTGCTTTATTGTATCCTCTATTACTATACATGCAATGCAGTCGAAAAGCCAGGTTTGTGAATTCACATGATGCAGGGCTTTAATTCATGCAGCAGCGAAAGATCAAGTGGCCATTTTGAGGGGGAACCATTCAAATCTGATCTGTTACAAATTGGTCTGTTGTTCATTGAATAGGCCTAGATATAAACATCTTTTTAGTGATTGTTTCTCGCCAGTTTTACCCAATTTAATTCATGTCGTCCTCAAATTCAGTTAAACTGCAGCATTTTGGAAGACAGACAGATGTGGACAAAAACTGTTGGAGTGAATAACTGATGACATTCTTGTTAGATTATTCCTTTGGTCAGATTATTTCTTTATACGTTGAAAACAAAATACTGCAGTTATTCTTTAATTGGGACATGTTTTTCCAACATCAAGCCTCGTTTCAGAACTGTGTTTGGGTGAAAACAAGAAGAATGCATTATAGTAGTAAAGTCACTTCACGTCATCTTTGATAATTTCACACTGTACAATGTATCTGTATTGTGTCTGATGTCATTATCAGCCGGACTTTCTGACATGTTCGACCACCAGATTGCTACCAATCTGTACCTTGTGTATGTGAAGGCACATCAACAGAGTTTATCTCTAGTATCAACCATGGCATTTACCTTAGTACCCCGTTGAGTAATTACATGAGTATCACTTGGGGATGTACCCTCTGTTTAGTAAGTTGAGAAGGCACGTGGAGTTTGCACCAGCAGCGTTGCTTGGACATCTTCCAGGAGGACAACGGACATCCATTCTTGTGTTATTCGACTACTTTGAAATATCGATTCTTTCTATATTGTTTGTAAAGTAGTCGAAACTTCCAGATTTGCTAGAGGTCCAAAACTGTTAAACTGTTCGTTATTTATCAAAATATTGTTCCATGCTTTGACAGGATGAAGTCAAGGCGTTGATGATAGTGATTTTGTTCTTTGTTTACTTTGACTATATCATATCTTTAAGAGTTCGTTTTCCAAATATAGTTGATACCAATACTCATTGCTACTTCTGCTGAACATTCGGTAATGGATTTCACCTTGTTATTCTAGACATACTCGACACTGGTCTGCATGCTGTAACGAACTGTTAACAACCAACGTTTGGTGTCAACAAACTTGCGCTATAAATATAACTCATTTAAAAACCCTTTCTCTACTGAAGCCTACTGAATACAGTATACTGCAATTCATTACAATAGGCACTCATATCGCAATAATACATTAAAAATAGAGTCGATCATTTATGTCCAGTATATTCAATAAGGCATCTAATTTAAAGCATTTTTTTCAAAGCATCGAAGGAAGCAATGCATACTCTGAGGTATACATATCTATTATTCTTCGTTTCAAGTCGAAGATGCCGCTGAATTCAATGATTCCAGTTAAATGCACTTTAAAACAAACTGCTGTATAGGAAAACCAAACCGCGTTGAACAATGAAGCCCCAGGGATGCATGGCAACGATTCCAAAAGATTTTCCTCCGTCTTGGAGGACTGACAAAGGCACTGGCTTTGTCACGAGTATACTCCACAGTCACGTCTAATCAATCTAATGGAATGGTATACGGTAAATAGTTCCGTCAACCTGACCAAATACACTAGCCATCGGAGAGTACCTCTGTAGATTGCAATGTCGAGCTGTGAGTTTCGAAGAACCACTCCAGGCTCAGAGATATTGTGACAGCTGCGCCCGAACAGGCGCATTTTATCCACTCGTAGGAGTTTATCTTCGCTGCGAAGTTCGTAATCACCATCTTTGTTTTTATCTTGAATTAGTAAAGAACATAAACCTTGAATGAATATAAAATATGGTCAAAGTATGGCCTTATCAGCAGATGCCGATCGTGGTAGGGTTTTGGTTTGTTTTTTTAAATGCCTGCCGTACTTTGGTAATATCATATTGCATCCAAACATACAGCAATGACCAAAGTACGTCATGTGGTTCGACTCCCCTCCAGTCCCCTTGATTTCCTTGCAGAACACATTACTTGCGTGTGCATGCTTACCTTGCCTAAATCTACGCCCTTAAGGGCAAATTGAACAATGTAGTAACATAGAAGGAGTCTGATGAAAATAGCCTCAGCCATGGGTCGTTATCTTCATTAGATACCATATATTTTTGTTATGGCCTTATGTTTTCGCAATTAAATCGTATTGTTGGAGGTAAGGCCAATAAGCCTCTATAGCCTGTGATTGTATATTGTCCATCTGACCTCTATTCTGCGATGGACATTCAGAATAAACCTTAATAAAATCCTTGGGGAATAATATCACAATCAGGGTCCGTGTCTAATTAATGGGTACACTCACAATATGCACAAAATGACATGGAGAATTTGTTTTCCCATTCACTTTGTTAAATTTCATAAAGACACGTGGCCTTACTTCAAGACTAAATATTTGTTTAAAGTGAATAACGGACCTTGTTCACTGTCAGTTTTTAGTGTGAAGTTTATGTAGTTTTCTGACTTGTTTTGATGTCCCTTAAACTCATCGTGACGTTTCTGCAAAGCATGTTTCACGCTGTTAACCTAAGGTTGTCTGTCACACCTGGCTTCGAGTGTAATAGTAAAACAAAAATATTACTTGTATGTATTTATCCGTTTAAAATCTTTGGATATAAGCTTTGGGCAAGAGGTGTTCAGCGTGGAGTGAAAATGACAGGTGTAAATCGACAGTCTTTTGTATCGATGACCAATGTATTCGGTTTTAATGAATCAATAATGTTTCCATTGATATACAAAGACTAATTACTGGATTTAAAACAGTTTGCAAGCCTCAACCATGTTCATATTTTCTCCGGTCTCTACCCATATCTCTGTCGTCTTTCGTTTGTGACCCACGTTTTAATGAAGGTGCACGTTCCTTTGCATCACCATATATTGCTTCGCCCGACCTCGGAATGTTAACATCCTTGTGAGAGTTCGAGAGAGATTCAAGGCATGCCAGTCCGTCCAGACCAGCTGCACGTCAGCCACGCTCCCAATGCCTATCACCGGAACATATCCGATCCCAAGGAGACACAAAATAATATGTCTGCCTGACCTATTAAAAAGCACCCGTAAATTGAATCTTCTTTCATTCCTTTGGAACATCAAGGTGGCTTGAGACCTTGTAACACTCTGAAGCCACCGTGGAGGACAGAACCCATGGGACAACGTGATGTTGTTTGTCACATATTTAAACCCCATCTGCTTCGAGGTTGAACATTTGAATGAATTTGTAGACGCACAAAGTGGAGTCGTTTCCTTCGGCTGGGCCTGTTTATAGGCGGAATGTGTTTTACCGACTGTGTAGATAATTTGCCGGTTCTATTTTAAACTCAGAGATATTTGATATAGAATCAAATTAACGTTTCATCTGTACCCTAGATTGACTTGCATTTGTCAAACCAAAGGAGTATTCTCCGATTCTGCATGATTAATACAGACATTGATAAGAAATTGATGACAATTAATGATAACCAGTTATCCAGATAAACAGAAAGACAATTATCTATTCAATTTGAAATACAAAATTTTGTCTATAATTCAAATTGTATAGTAAGTTAGAATCGTTTGAGTGTTTTATCTGTACTGTTTGAAGCAAGGCCATTTGTAATTTCCCCAGTGTGGGGTAATACAGTTGTTATCTTATCTTATTTTATCTTTGAGAAGGCTATATTTAATGATTATGAATTCGTGCAGTAGTTGTAAAGTACGGGAGATGTTAGTGGTATGAGGCCCCTTAGATGACATCCCGTTGATAAGCCACTTAATGACTTTTAAGTGACATTTGGCATTTGAGCAACATGCATTAGGAAGTCCATCTCATGCTGGGTGATACCACGCAAAACGTGTGGTATATCTTCCACTGGATGAACATTACCAGTAATCATGTTGACTTACACATGATGCTGAAAAATCACATCCAAACCTTTTAAAGGGACGGGAAAATGCTTTTGACGCTTCTGTTTGTTTCCAGTAAAACCTAAAAGTGGAAATTCTTTCGACTGATGTAGTTTAAAGTAGAATTGAAAGTTTGCTGAAAGGAAATCGAGGTTGTAGCACCTTGAAAAAATGATATGTCCACCATGCCGAATTTTGACCCACATGCCGGATTTTTGTCACTATGCCGAATTCTGACCACTATGAGCAGATTTTTTGTCACTTTGTCGACTTTTTGCCATTATATGTTGAATTGTGACCACTAAACGGTATGCCGAATTTAGGACACTGTGCCGAATGTTGAACACTATGCCGAATTTTGGCAATTACGTCGAATTTTGACCTTTCTGCCAAATCTGGAATGCTGAATTTCAGCCTCTTTGCCGAATTTTGACCACTCTGCCGAATTTTGATCGCTTTGCCAAAATGTTTCCACTACGCCGAGATTTTGCCAATATTGCGATTTTTTTTTGCCACTTTGCCGATTATGAAATTAAGGCTCAAAGATTGATAGAGAGGCTACTTTGAATTGTCACTTTTACTTTCAATTAACTTGACACTTTTGAATACAGCAACTGGTTCAAAGTGAAGTGTGCAGCTTGCATGATATTAAACGAACCCAAAATCCATTACCTATACACACTTGTTTCAATTAGCAAACCACGTATACTTGACTGAAATATTCTATTTGTTTGTCATCCAAAGTCCTTGACACCAATTTCCACAAATTTGTAACAATGAACTGTTGAATACTCAAGTAGCCCCAAATCAACCATTTTTTAACACTACGTCTTTCTTATGTCTTTCCAAGACATCTAAAAACCTTTTAAGGCATTAGGTTCCCAAACTCGTGGCGCAGATGGTTGGGAACATTTTAGTCCAACCTTATCCTTCATACCTCCATGTAATATAATAATCCATCGTGCTGTGGCCTCCATTGAAGACATCAATTTGAAATCTCTTCCACTGTCTGTGCACAATGAAGCAGATTGAACATGTCTTGAGACACAAAATAGGAACGGAAAGAGAAACTCAATTATAGGACCTTTGATAAACTGAGCCTAGATTTTGTAATGCATGGCTCGGACGAAGGTTCACTCGGCTGAACTGAGTAACTTGGACGTTTAACCTTTTCTAGTTTCTTGTACAGTTTACAACCTACTGGTTTCTTGACATTGATAACTGCTCAGTACTTTTGCAAATGTTTATGTTCCTCTTTGCTTGAGGGAAATAGTTGTTGGGTATCGTTATTTCCCTCGACGTAGAATCACCTTCGCTTGGTTGGAATTGAGTGATAAGCGACTTACATGTCATTAAACTTATATAACGATGTGCTAAAAACACAGCTTCTCAGTGGATATATAAAAAGGTTAAATAAAACCCCACAATCTAAGCTTACATTGAAGTGCATCATTTAAACACAACCGGTGTTGCACCGTACTGTCAGTTTTAAATGGAAAAAACATATGGTTTGGGATTAAATAAAGCCATCAGCGACGCCTGGCAAAAAGGGAAACACATTGGAGCTTTTGGGATTCATGATAGAAGCAAACGAGGTCTTTCACCAGGTATGAAAGTGAAAACTCATTTCCAAGATGCATGCGAATGAAAGTACTTGTATTCCATTAGCTGATTAGAGTGGGGAAGTTCGTTATCCTTCAAATGTCATGAGCATAAGGTTTGCAGTAAATAAAAATGATGAGTCAATTGTTGGAGTGTCATTGGCAGATGACATCTGGATTTTGTTACACGTCAATACTTGTGGCCATACTGAGGCTTGAGTGAAAATATCCTGGTGCCATTTTAAATTGGTAATGATAAAACATATCAACATCAGGAATCAGAAATAGGTATATCTGATGCGACATTATCGGCTTGGTGAAGAAAAACCCCCATAATAATTATAAGTTGTACTATAATTGCACAGCTCAAAGGAGATAGAAGCTACAGGTTTGGAAACAAAGACTTTATGTATCAGTTTTATATTAAAAGCTACAAAAACAGAAGGGGGAAATGGCCCAGCTGTATACCAGAAAACATAAAGATATTAAAATAAAATGTCATTTTAAAGCTGCTCTGGCATTTTCCAGCACCCTAACGTAAGTCAGAAAGTGATCAAGGGAGCAGGAAGAAAGGTGTTATAAGTCGGCTCTTTGGTGTTTGTCTGGCATAGACGTAACCAGGTGTTTTCCCCTGTTCAATCAATCAGATGCCTCTATCTGAGACCGCTCGTGGGCTCGACCCCGAAGGACGGTCTGGAAGTATCAAGTGTTTGTTGTTTCATGTGTGCATCCGAGGTGCACAAATCTTCTATATTCGCAGGATTTTTCTCTGCAAAGTGTTCAGTTCAGTTGGCCTAAATAAAACAAATCTCCCCCGTCAGCGAGACAAGGTATGAATCTAACGCATTGGAGGCACTGAGCAAATCCTGCGAGTGTTGGAAATGAAGCGCTAGATTTTGTTTTTGACATCTGCTGATGTGAGTTAAAATGTCAAAGATGCATCTTCTTCTTTTTTCGAGGACGGCACGCACATTATCATCTTCAATCAAAATGTCGACATTTGTGTTTTGGCATCATTTTATGAAAATCAGAAACGTACAAAAGTCATATTAAAGTGAAAGGTTACAAAACAAATTTTTAAACGTTCATTGTCGTAAAAAAAAGAATAACTGAGTTATTGAATGTGCTTGTTTAATAGAAAAAGCTTTATGTGAGTTCGAATCATTCATTTTTATATCATAGTGCATTAGGTATTTTTATCTGAAATTTTGTTGCAGTCTACACATTCGAATATTTGAGAAAATACTTGAAAATATTTCAGAGTGATTATAATTTATTACCGAGCAAGAAATATATAAATTACACAGTTATATGCTCATTATCAAAACATTTAATAACAAAATCTATATGTGAAGCACAAAATATTCAACATTACGAAAAGTCCCCGGTATCAGTCTTCTTTAGAAACACAATGTGGAATAATCAGATATTGCAAAGTCGGGAAAAACGCATGGACATTTCAACAGAGCCCAAAAACTTGAAGTATGAGAGTGTGCCAGAAATATTTTGGGGGTTAATGACCCAGCTTTATTGAAGCAACTGTTTGATATTATATGAACAATTTAAACCATCCTTTGGCATGCAACTTATTTTGAATGAATTTAAACGATGAGTAACCTTCCAATATAACATGTCAATAATTACCATGAAGATAAAAAAGGTGTTTATTATTATTATTAGAATAGGAGAATTACACAACAGATAAATAGCAATCACGCATAGAGCATAATACTTATTTCATCCAATATACAGTTGAACGCATAGAAGTATTAATTTAAATTCAAATGGTGAATACATAATAACTAATTAATATAAATGTAATTAGAAGGCAATTAATAGAGCAAATGGCAAAACAATTCAAACGAGCCATGTTGACTATCACTTATTGAGTCAGTGCTGCATTTTCCATCCATTCCCCGTTTTTTATGAAAAATGTTCATACTTTTTATCGCAAATAGCCATATTCATGTAATTTACTTTGTCGTGTTTAAACCATTGCATAACCAAACCAAGGCTGGAGGGGATTGTCTGACCTTGTCAGTGTTATGACTAACAATAACTGTGATTGCATACTAAAGGAACGCGACCAGCATGGCCACGGTATGGTAATGACGTACTGGCTTAAAACTCACTTACAAAGATTCCATTTGTTTTGTTTACAAACTATTGTGTATCGAGTGAAATTAGCTTCGTCGGTCAGCATAATGAGACAACTCAAATACAGAATATGTAATCTAAATCCCCCCGATACATGATTATGTAAATATAAATGAATAATAAGAACCCTCTCCCCCAAAGGTCTTATGTACAGTTGCAATGTACAGTTTTAAAAGACAAGTGTCGACTCAGTAATAAATATATGACGTCATAGCTTTAATTATATTTTTTGTATCTCTGTATTAACGCTGACACTCAGTATTTTCTGCGACAGTAAACCGAATTAATCTTGATGCAGTTGTGCAGTTGTCTTCTATATCGAGGTCGTTGCCTCTTTTATGTATACTTAACCAAATTCGACTTCGACGCTTTGAAGGCAACGACTTTAATTCAGAAACCGCGTACCTTGAGTGTTTTTTAAGCCATGTATTGGCGAATTCCATTAAAATAAATCATATACAAATACATGACAACTTAAGGTGAGGTCCAACATTGGCATTCAAAACCATATTTCACTGTTGCTAACGTTTTTAATCCAGAAGGTTTATCATATTGTATTCCAAGAAATGTTTGGATGAAAAATAAATGTCAAATGGTTACTTATTTACCCCCCCCCCCCCCCTTCAAGAGTGGATATATGAAAGCACTTTGGACGGAATATTTGATTATGGGTAATTTAGAGAATATATTTGTCAAAATTCGCAGGCTGCCAATGTTGGATCTTTCCTTATTATTGGAACCATCAATTAGTTTAAATTTAAATCCATTTATGTTTTAGTTTCGACAGACCTATCCCTGATACCGTAAATAACTTTTTGTTTTTCTTAAATATATAATATATATATATATATATATATATATATTTGTATACGTAATGATGATGGCATCTTGACAAATAAGCAAAGGCATATAGTACAAAACAGTCATATAGCTTGCTCAAGCAAGGAATCATTTGATATGTGCTTTATGAAATATAAAACCTTCCAAAAACCTGTCCATAAAAAGTCGAAGAATTTGACTTAGTTCAAATTACCACAACGCCGCTGTAAGAGACAATTTCAGCTGCACAAAATCTTATGACGCGATCGTTATAACAGCATTTGCTCTTTGATTGTACTTGAAATGTTGCTTATAAAGTAGGCCTACGTGTTAAAGTGGACTTCGTGTTGGTTTAGATGCCTGTCATGTCAAGCTTTTTTTCCCGGGCACCATAGCTTAAAGGGACGACATAATTGTTGACCACTGTTTCCGGATCTGTTCGTGGGGGTTCACACGCCAAAAGTGTCCCACACTGCTACAGCCAGAGGGCCAGTGCTAACTTGGGTTTACCGTATACTATCGCATTGAGTATCCTGCAAGAGAAACCAGACATGAAGTAAAATTATAATAATTACTGTAATAGTGTTAGATCTGCAACAACATTAAATATCCCATCTATATTGATGATTGTACATCAAGATATCATGGTGCCTTTTATGACCATACGGTTTCTCAGTTGCACAGTTAATGGATGCGATATTATATAAGCGTAATACTAGAATTATTCAACTCATGCGTCTGGAATTTTAAACTATTTAAAACTTTGGACTGTTTGTTTGATACTTGTTCTACGCGTTGACGAATAAGCACCGAATACACAATGTTCAAATACTGTATAAGGAAAAAATACTTGAAACTTGAATTTGAAATTGTTTGATTTCAGAAAATGGTGACTGATATTGACAAATGGTAACTGGACATTCAATATAATTATTCGTCGTCCGTGAAATAAAAAACAGAATACTTGTTTTGAAAACATTCAAAATAATATCAAATTGAAATTAATTTAGTTGCTTTGCGTTATTTGACTGTACAACTGATCACTTTATCAAATAGCAACCTTATGTGGAAGGTGTTTATACAAAAAAAGCATTCTAAATTGTGAGCAAATCACTGCCTTGACCAGATACAAATGAGAGTTATAATGAATGCAACCTGCAGAATGTCCAACTAAATTTGCCCAGTGCTTGCTTTTAATAGAATTATTTTTTATAGTTGACGCAAAGTGACAAACACGAACGAGAAAAAGCCATGAATTATGTTGATGACTTGCGCTGATTCATAAGGAATTGGTTCGAAAAATATTCACGAGACTCTGTCAGGCAAAACAGAATATAAGTTTAAGTATGATAAGTTTCCTCATGATATTTGTGCGATAAGAAGTCGGGTGCCAGACATGTCTTGGAGCATTTTTGAAACACTTGTTGATGTCATTGATTTTGTTATTTTGCCTGATGTGGGAAGGCATTCCCGACATGATTCTTGGATCTAGTCTAAACCCAATAGCCAAATGTTATTTGGTTATATTATAGCCATTGCAATTCATAATAACATTCTTTGTCTTACGTGTTGACTATTATTTATTATCTGTCATATTGAGTTGTAAACCAAACCAAATTAGGTGAGAAAAAATTAATTCACAAAATGTGTGTTTAAGATTCAAAGGTGACACAATGTGCTTTGCTTATAGTAGTCGAGTCGCACGTACTAAAAACAGACTCTCTCTTTTTTGAATCGCCTTTAACCAATGTAAGTCCCTTCCATTCCTTAAGTTGTATTATGGTAAGAATGAAAGTGTGCTGTGGTTCTCAAAATATCATAGGAATAAGAATTACTGTTTCGTCCGTTGTGTTTTATAGCATGCAATAAGTCAAATTTGTGTTTTTTTAATATCGTTTTTCTTTTTTTCAAACCATTTCTTACCGTTGTCATTCTCATAAACCGAGTCACTGGTGTCCGTCCTTTGGCGGGGCCTAGCTAACTCCTGGTTGTAAGGCACCTGAAGCGCACTGTCCTGATTTTCACTAATCCCAAGGACTGGTATCCCGACTCCACACGCGCCCATCCCACCGGCTGCCAAGTGACCTCTGAGGTCATGGTTGGGCGAGGCTTCCTTAGCAACGCTGGGTAACCGGATGTCGGCCCTTGAGCCGCGATCGTTTAGATTCCTCTCCGTCAGGAGGTAGAGTTTTTTGGTAATATCGGTACCGATGATGTTGCTGAAGACTTGTTTTAAGTAGGGTTGGGTTTCCAGAAACTGTTTCAGATTATCACGTTGCCAGCACATGTAACGGCAGTAGGTTGTGGCAGTCAGTGTCACCTAAAGGTGGAAATTCAAAAGAAACTTGTACAAGACTCAAGTTTTTGCAAGGTATGTCTGATGCAAGGTTGATGCTCCGATACTGAATCACTTTTCTGAGAATTTGCCGATTAAAACACACCATATACAAAACTTTTAAATTATCAATCTTTTGAAGTTGAAAAAGAAAAAGAAAGTAAACAAAGGATTAACTATCCCTTCACCAATGACTCTTAACTATTTTTTATAAAACAAAATATTAGAATAACTTGCAGGCTTCGAAAAACAATTAGAACGACCACAAACAAGCTTCAGAACCAAATCCTTCGAGAGCATAGAATCTTGACAAAATAGATTACAAATAATATGACATGAACTCAGAAGAGATTTTTTTATCCACCAAGCTTTTCCACACTGTTAATGTTTTTTATAACACTATCAGATGAATTACACACAGCCATTATTAACGTAGTTCAACCGATGGCGAGGTTATCGTGTTGACCACAGGCCCTAATATCAACATCTGTTATCATGATCATCGTATATTAATTAGCGATGAGAACATGCAGCCTTCACTTTTGGAGTAAATGATTAACAACGTGTGGCATTGAAAATCTTGAGAATTTCTGTGTTGGTGAGAGAAGAAGATTATCGGTCTGGACGCGTATCTCGAAATTCTACATTGTATATTTAAGGAGACAGAAACTTGCCCTCTTAGAACACATGCTTGTTGCCTTATTACTCATAAAATACGGAAGGTCACATTTGTTGATGTTCAGTTCAAGCTTATCTTTTCAGGTGTAAATTCGTTTCTTTAAGATTAAATGTTTTAACTAATTTATTGTGTAGTGCCTTAGGTTTACAAACTGCCATGTTTACCGTAGTTTGAGTTTTCTTCTGAGACACACATAGTGAAGGGTTTTCGTGTTAACCTTCCCCTTCCTCTGTTTTTCATCTGTTGCCAATATTTTTCCATACCGCTGTTTGTGTCTTCATTAGCCACTGTTTCCTGGTGGCAAGGTAAAAAGAGCCCAGCGACGGTCAACCTACATGACATTTATATTTGGCTCAATTAATCTGCCTCTGTTTATGACAGGTTTCAGAAGTTTCAATTTCAAATCCCACGCCAGAGTGGGGGGAAAAAAACTTAAAAAGTAAAAACAAATTGGAAACCGAATCCAAGGTTGATTAAACCCCGACAGTGCGTGGTTCATCCATCACTACAGCTAAAAAACAAAACGTCTCGAGGACTTTCTGCACCTCGGACGGACTCGTATATCGCGTTAAAACAAACACGAATTGGAGTAGAAACTTCAGGAAAACATCCCGTATCTCGTTTCCCCTCGTGCCACTCGCAAAGGAGGATTGTTGTTTCTGCGGCTCAAGGATCCTTTAAAACTTCCTCCATGAGGCAAGCATCTTAAAGAGATGCCGGACAAACATTTATCTGCTGGGTGGACAATAATTCACTCAACTAGGCCTAATGTCCCAAAACGGCACCTATCCATGTAGTAATCTTAAGGGACATTGTGGAAAGAACATTATTTCACATCCTTTAGTTTGAAGAAAAATATCTCCCTTTATGCTGCTTAGATCTCAAGAGCTTGCATAACATAATGGTTTGTGACTACTCTTGTCTTTAAGAAAGACTGGGCCTACTCGTTTATAATGGCGCTCCCAAACGCAATGAGCATCAAGGAGAAACGTGCTTTACACATGATAATTTGAGTTACGGGTTCCTCTGTGTTTACACAAAGGCTATGAGTAGTTTACCGTGAATACAAACCTATCGTTTAATTTGAAGTGTTTCAAAGTAGATTGAACTACACACTTTTCTTCTGTCAGAATTCCTCTGTAGAATGATTTATAAAAGTACATCTGTTTATGAAATGCTTGTTTTTACTGAACTAAAACTTGTTCAGGTCACCCGTCAATTCCACGATTATCTTTATTGATGTGATATGAGTCCCGCCCGAGTTGGTTTTATCTTACGTTCTTTCTGTCTCTCTCTTAGCCACGGAAAGCACCGAGTATGAAGGATTTTATGTATGGAAACCAATTCCCACTGAACATGTTGTAAACATTTAACACGCAGGATTTATCTTTGTCGCATTCCCTGTCCGTAGTTGCAACATGTGAATACTGATCCTCATTTATACAAACTGGAACCAGACTGTGCCCATTTCCCTCCCTTTGGTTACATACTTTTTACAAGAGACGACACAAGATGGCATTACCACGAGAAATGTATATACAAAAGAAGGTAAACCAGTGATGGCATTACCTACTTTTCCGCCCATCACACCAAGACCCATATCAAAAGTCTAAACAACCCACAGCACTTCTCAACAAGGGAAATTGAAAAACATCCAATGAATAACTTAAATTTTGATGTATTTGCAGAGAGCTGCCGTGTCTGCATCCAATCTAGACACAGAATGACATCAAACAAGCCACAGATTTCCCAGGGCAAATTTTCTGACCTATTTAATGAGCAAGAAGTCAAACTGCTGCCCTCTGGACTTTTTAAAGACAGTCCAGAAATTCTTAAAACCCCCAAGTGATCGTGGTATTCCATTTAGTCACTGTATTGGCATATGACTAATATCCTAATATTGAGCAATCTGTATGTCGGTTGTTGATTTTTTTTCTTGGAAGATCTGATCTCATCATACAGTCAGTATAACTTGGGAATGTCAAGCGTGTTTGGTATTCCAGATTGGAAAGAACTATAAAATCACAACCTCGTTCCCATGTCATTCCACTCTGCACCCCTGACTAATTCACTCAAATAAGATAATTGCCGTAAACTTGATTTGTACTGTAGTGGGGATTGTTTACACTCGTATGTGTGACTGTAACAAAGCCAAGATTGACTGGGAAATAGTCTGACCCCTTTTGTGTATGATAATAGCCGTGCTGGTAAATAGGGAATCAAACAAAGATGATGACGACGTTGAACTCGAGACTTGTATAGGAGTTGGTCTCAACGTACTTCAAATCACTTTTACAAAACTTTCCTGGGTATAAATGGCGCCATCAGACAGTGTACAATCTGACTTGAAAACATTGCTTACAAGTTAATCTGTTTAAGCAAAAAGTAACAAGAATTAGCGCTTTACATTTTGGCTGATATCGTACTTCTGCTAAGAGATGACTGTGTAATGTGGCAAGCTTGCTTTATCATGCATGATGCAATGCTGTTTTTGTAAACTCTATGGGGCTGCTTTCAATGGATATGAGGTTTCCTTTTTTGGTATCATGATTACGATGTGCATAACTGCTTTATGGAAGCAGCTGGTCATACGGCGACCGATGCACCAAACATTACACTCTTGTTGATAGATCTACCGCCTCCTAATTGCAGTAATGATGCCCGTAACGACAGGGCTCCCGTGCTAGGTTTTTGAGTAATTACACTCGTGGCTGCCTTCATTAAAAATGTACATCATGAAAAATCCGTAACATGAATAATTATAAACCTTGGCTTTATGGGGCCGCCATCTTGGATTTTCAAAACTTTGCGAAACTGCTTTTATATTTTTCCCTTTTTTGAAAGTTGAGAAGCCACACATGATCCTTTATCTACTTAAATTCGTAAAAGCATAGTTAACATGCCGGACATTCTTAGGAAGTGATACCAAAACAAAATAACCCACATAAAACATCAGACAACGGTCTGATCTTTCTCGCTCATTATATGGGGAAAAGGTAATGTGTTTACTCTGTTTTCATTTATACGACTCATCTCAGAGATATTTCCATTGTCCCTTTTGAAGGAAGTCTTGGCGTTTAGTTTTTGCGATGTCGTTCTAGTTATTTACTGCGAGATCGATGGGTCACTTGATTTGATGGAACAGAAAAAGGAGCACTTTAACTGTAATTTGATGTCCTCGAATTATTATAATAATCAGTAATTTACTTCGCTGGCTTCAAGTGAAGTCTATTCACATGACACATGAAATAAGTTGTACACATATATCTGAAATCATTGATGGGTATACGTCATTCAAATGATTTGAACCCGAAAATGAATCGTTCAGAGTCATATTTTTTGTTCTTGGCACAACTGTAATTTAAGAATGATTTACCAAGAGAAAATCAGAGGGATGTCCTAGATTGTAGTCAATGGTCGACTATTTTCTTTCCGGTTGACAAATCCTGTAATTTCAATAGTAAAGTATTTCAAAGGCCAATGACACATCAGGGTGGTTTCAGAGGGCCTTTTGATTGTCTCAGAAAAAATAAATCAACCAACGTTTTCAGCCATACCTCAAGGTTTTGTTTTAGTGAATGTAATTGGTCTGTATTTGTATTCACCCTAAAAGTTTTAAAGGGGCTTTATCACAAACCTGCTACCTAATTTAAAAGAGCATCAACTTTACTCAAAGTTTAATTCTCTAACCATTCGAACTGTTCAAGTGTCAAAAGGGTTGCAACAAATTATATCAAAAACTTTTTTTCTTAGAGAAGTTATACTAAAATACGTGCCTGTCTGGATTATGACCTTAAAAAGTGCTTGAAAGATGTTTGAGAAAATCTTGGTTGCAATTCATGTTCGTTTAGACTTGCACTGGTCTCACCTGGAAATTGTCGCTCGTCTCATTCTGGCTGAATGATTCCCACTCTGGCGAGTCTAAAAACTGTTTTTCTTGGATGTTGTGAAGAAAATCCCCATCGGAAAATACTTTAACCCTGTAAAAAAAACCGAGAAAAGGGGGAAATAACATGAATATTGTTGTCACTGAAGAAGGAACATGTCCAAGGCATATAGCAACCTCCTATCCAGCGTCTCTTACTGGTCTGAAGTATTTGAACCAGTGCTGCCACCAGAATATGAGTTTCGGGATTTAAAAAGAAACCGTTTGTATTATGTCATGGCTTTAAGAAAGTTATTGATCCAACAAAATAAATGAAACCGAAGGAATTTCAATCTACGCTGTTAACATTGACCAAATGCAAAATAGTATTTCTAGAAGGGGGAAACCCGTACTGCTAATTCGTGAAGGGGGGGTGCTTCCTAGATAGAATATCTTTTATGTTTTAATAACTAACTAGTCGTTAAACTAAATTTCAAGAACGCATCTTGTCAAAGTTATATATTTTGTTATAAGTGCACAAAATCCACGCGACCTTTATACTCGCCATTTTTAAAGAAAAACATGTGTACTCTCACTACAAATATTAACCCCAATGTTCCGGTATGTCTAGCAATGTTTAACATTAGCAGTACGTGTCGTTATTTTTACCCATAGCGCCTCTGTGGTCGAGACCAGGCTTAAACCACACAATTCCAGGAAGTTTTTAAAGCATATGTTTTATTGAAGCGTGTAAAAGATATTTTTAAAAGGCAGTAATTCCTTCCCGTTGACGGATCTGCCCGTCAGCTGCATCCGCCATTTTTGTTCTCTGTTGTGATATTCTTAAACTCACACGATGTAGTGTAATTACGGCATACGGCTCGCTGCAGCCACCATTCAGTGATCCCATCGAAAAAGTGCATATCACGACTGCAAATAAAAGCAGTCAATAGTAGATTGCACCTTACACAGATTCCCAATTGGTTTAATAATTTTACACTTTTTGACAAGTTCGGGCGGGGAGTTTGCCCATTGGGAGTCCTACACGCCTGGAATCCTGCACAGGAAAATACCAAATGAACTACTTATTAATGAGGTTGTGGGCACCATGCTGTCTGTAAATGTACCTACGTTTTTCAATGATGCTGATATTTACACAGAATAAATCATCTGTTGAAAAAAAGTTAATATTCAAATAATGCATATTGTTTTAAAACTATAACAGCTGCAACATCAGAAATAATGAAATAAGTAATGTTGACGCGGCTATTTTCATCTTCTGCAAAGTATATTCCTGGTAAGCCTATGTTGAAAAAACAGTCCAATGCACCTACCCTTTTGTCCTCGCTCCAAATAAATATTACAAAATTGTCCCAGGGCAAAAGAATTGACAGTTTCCAGTTTCAACTGGATCCAACTTCTGCAATTGTGCTCGGTCAAACGCGTCTTTCAATGTATCAAATCATTCTTGGTCCATACGAAACTGTGCAAGATCTTTTTACATAGACACGGTTAAGCGCCTGCTGGCACATTTCAATTGTGTTCCTAAAGCTATATCCTTGTTCCAATTACAATTTTTTTATTACTTTGTATTTTTATTACTTTTTATTTTGTATATGGGTGTTTGCACTTCGTATTATTCGTTTTTTTTTTAAATCAGTTAATTTGTTTTGAAAGACATCAATGTTGCTATAAAGAAGGTTTTTCATTCGAATGGTCTAAATGTCAAGGAAGGTAATCACAACCTGCAAATATTTACTCTTAGTAACTGTGCTATTAAGTATGTTTTAATTATGAAAACAGCGTAGAACTGTTAAAGGCGTGTTTCCCATTATTCGTATTCCCCTTACAAGCGAATCTAGATCAGATTTACACGAAGATTCCCTATTTTTCCCAATAACCATCAAACACCATCTCTTTAAAGTGTGCAGTATTTACCAAAACTCTGGAGAGACTGAAAAGTGGACACTGTCCATGTTTTTTAAATCTCTTTGGAAATGGAAAAGGTATCAAGCCTCGATTCTTTTAATTTCAGCCAGCCATCTTATTGACAGATATACTGTAATACGAGCACGGAGCAGGAAATTAGAAAACAGTAACCCAGGCACGAGATTGAACTCCTTTAACAAAATCGCCCGGGAATTGGACTCCGTATTCGTGCTAACTGAATAGTGAATATGAATTAAATGAGAGAGTAAAGTATTGACTCCATTCTTGTAACATCTTCCCGTCTTCCATTTAATAATAGTGTTATGTGGTTCGGAAGAAACGCTGCGGACTTTCCTTTAATGCATGAAAACAAGGTTGTTATCAAATCAATGGGTATCTGGGTTGGGTACGGAAGCTCAAAAGGACCATCATTGTTGTCATGTTTCAGAGTCACTAAATTAAGAACGGACAAAAATAAATGGGAAAAACTCTTTAACATTCAGACACGTACGTTACAGTACAGGGGCCTCTTGACACCACAGAGATCCTGAGACAAGAAACGAGTATGAGCTTACAAAACTATTATGTTACATAATGATAATACGCTATTATTCACTGTAATAAACATTTTGGTAAGCAAAACTGTAATTCTCATTAATTTCCAGTAAGAAGAGTTAGTTATAAAAAGTAGATTCCTTATATTTCGGTGAATACATACATACTGCACAATAAGCCTTGCTAAAGAATATGTGATTGTATTTGAGTGAAATTTGAAGGAAATCTAGGCCTAAAGGTGTTTTGCATGGTTGTGCTTCTCTAGTGAAGGACTGGTGATTATGTTCACTTTCACTGCACGTGTTGTAGCAATGTTGCGAATGGTTGAGTGAAACTTGCCGCGAGTGTAATTAAAACGAAATTGCAGTCTATATCAAACATTTGGCTACTAAGAAGAAGTAAGTACATTTGGCTTTGGAAAATGGTTGAGAATCACTGATGTATGTCTGTTGTACGGTGGCCATTTTATTGACACGATGTTCGTTATAACGTCATTGTTGATGAAATTAAACTATAACCGGGTCTGATACACTTACTTTCCAAAGATGACAATTGAGAGTCTATTGCAAGGCGTTCTCCCCTGCTCAGCATAATTTTCACCAATCTTCAAGGAGCTAGTTTTACCAATGTTACACAAATCCCTATAGACGCTACGAGGCACCTGGAACGGCTTGAAGACGGCATAGTATAAGTCCCTCTCTTCCCGTGTAAACTGGACGGGTCGAATCTGGTACCCGAGGTACCCAGCGTGGCAGATGTTGAGAAGACAGAAGACGAGATTCCAGGCGAAGACATCCATGGCGCAGATGTAGAGTAAACCCCAGAGGGACAACGTGAGAAAACCGAAGCTCAGTAAAGTGTGCATGACAAACATGGCAGCGAAGCCAGTGGACGGAGCAAGGTAGCCCAAGACGAAGAGCAGACATGCCACTTGGAAGACGATGCTCTGGATGGGCTCCCACAGACCGGTGCATCCCGGCCCGGGTAGGACTGCTGCATCCACCCCTGGCGATACCCCAGTCCATGGAAAAGTTGTTTGGGTGAAGATGTCACCCGGGGTCGGAACAGTTGACCCGGATAGTAGCAACATTTTCAGACGTCACTGAATGGCTTTCGTGAATGCAGTCTCTCTTTGGAATTCACCTTCAGGATGAATGCTTGTTATAATCTGTGGACAGAAAATAGGTGAAGGAATCACTTAATGCCTTTTTTCACTTTTTAGTTTTCTTCTTGAAATACCGGCTGATGAACGATACATTCAAAAGAAAAATCCGTTTTTAATACAGTTGTTGATAAAAACAACCCATAAATAGCCATTATTATAATAATTAGTTTTCAGGCGTTGCTATGCGTTGTCACCCTCTGTATAATGTTGCAAGTATATGTGATTTATTAGAATGATCTATTATGGTGTCTGTAGGCCGCGAGACGTCCCCTGGTCGCAGCTGGCAAGACACGGATCACTCATGTCAATTAAACATAAAATTCACTAAAGCCCCTTAAAATCTTCCCACATCTCCACACTTTACACGAGATGAGTGTCAAAATAAATTGAAAACTGACAGAAGAACTATGTTTTTCCAAACGTTGTGCCGGTTGGTTTGTCTCACTTTACCAACTCGAAGCCAATTGGCAATTATATCCTACATCATCCGGTGAAGATAAAATCTCAGGGTACTTATTTCTTGTGTCTAGTCTTAATGCTCAATACACAGATGAATTGGGATATCAATCATTAAGGGTTTTCTGCATTTTCGTTATCTAGGGATGGGGTGTATGTGGGTGTGTGCGTGAGTGTGTAGTGACATTCAAACCGAGGACTAAAACACAAGGGACAATAGGTCCACGTTTGCTATCACAAAGGAAAACAATGGGGTCCACGTTTGTCAGGAAAAAGAGTTGAACAAAGGAGGGTCTACGATTGGAGGTCATTACACACTTTTGTGCGTGTGTGTGTGTGGGGGGGGGGGTGACACCACATAAATATACTTTAAGGTCAGAGTTGACTCTGGTTCTGGTCAAAATTTCCCAGAATCTGAACTCCCCTATGTGGGACTCGGATCTGAACCAGGGACCAATTTAACAGGGCTGCTTTGGCAGAAAATTTTCTTTAACAATTTTCTGCTTAGCAGAAATGAGCAGAATACCAGTCACAAGTGGGTGCATGCGACATGATATTGTGGTTGTTATTCGTATTCTGGTATAGCATATTTTTGTTGTGCTTGACTACTTTGGGGTTAAGCAGCTCTAAGAAATTGGCCCCAGGTTATTGCAAAATGTATACAAAATCCCATGAGATGTTTTGAATACACTTTAATATTATAAATTAATGTTGGACCTCCCATTTAAACGTATAACTGCTTATGATTTGCAAAACCCAGGGGATGCCTCATTTCAACTCGCTACTAATACACTAAACCTATGAGCCATGTTAAAATTTACTCACAAGTACGACCATTGTTGGGGTTGGTAATGACAAAAAACCTCTGTTCACGCAATATAGATCCACAATATTTTTCTTCTTGTATGCGTATTTCCTTCTGGACTCCGCCATTATTTCCTTGTAGAGTTAAATGTTAACTCTCGACCCTTGAAGCCAATCATCTTCAGCACACTAACCTAAACTTTATGTGGACTTTGGTATAGGCACTATAGGGGTTTGATCCGACGGACGTATTAAGTTTTATCAGCAGCGATTAGTTACAGGCGGGGCACTCTGCAGCCTATCTTAACAAATATGAACTGTCAAACAGTAATGTTTGGTTTGTTTTGTGAAATTGATTGGCTTTAGAAGTGAAGAGTATAGGTTTTTTCCTTTAAAGTGCTTTGTTAAATCACAAAATTTGAATAAGCCAGCGTTAAAGAAAGGGTACTCTATGTTGTTGTGGTCGCAATGTGTATTTATCTTGCAGTCGGTCACGATCTCCCTTTTTGTTCTAAAAGGAAAAGTAATGACAATGGATGAACTTTGAAATGAGTTGGGGCAGCGGGTGAAAATGTGCAATCTTTGCACATTCCTTGCTGCGTGTTTCGGTGTGCCTTTGTATACACTCTAAAAAACTCCCGGTCAGAATTGACTCGGATTCCGGGTCCAGAGGGGCCTGATGACCCGGAAATGATTAAGAAGTTGGGTTTTAACTCGGATTCTGTGTCATTTTGACCCGTTTCTGTGTAATTTTGACACAAATTCCGGGTCATTGACTCAGAAATGGGTTAGGCGCCACAGGACCCGGATCCGGTACAATTCTTACCCAGAGGTTTTTAGAGTGATAAGGCACAGAGATTTGCTCTTAAAACGGAAACAGAAAAAAGTACAGTGCATGGAAGGAATGACGTTGAAATCTTAAAATCGATATATATTACTTGGAATATATAGGCCTAGGTCCAATTTCAAAATTATATTTTAAGATACAACATAATATAATATGTTACATTATATTGGCTTTGCTGCTTCTCTCAGTAAGTGTGGCCTGATTTTTAAAGCTCTTTACCTTTAAACACTTCACTAGTTCCGAAATAGCAATTATTATCAGGCAGCAATATTAACCCTTTGCGTATTACCGAGGAACAAAATATTCTCTCTTTTCACCATAAAATATTTAACCTACTTCCAGAGAATGGAGCTCTCAATCCAACTGGAATCCCATTTTATCTAAAAAGAACGGCATCTTGGAATCTAATATGTACCGGCGAGATAGTGTTTGTTATGGATGGAGCTTCGTTGTCATGGTTACTAAGAGATAACTCCATGGAACTCATGTACTCACTACCCCATATCTACATAGTCGAAACATCGCTTGGTTGCGTAAACTGATCCGTGAAGCTTCTCAGAAAAATCCACCAACTTACATGCAGAAGCGCATCTTTACATTATTTATTCAGAGATATATTTTTCAGGGTTATATAATAGTTCAATGGAGTATATAGACAATCCTTATTGTCTCAACCTGTGCTGGTTCCCATTGTGAAACATTACTCGCAATATTCAGGTTTAAAAAAGTGTCTTTTTAGTGGTTTCTGAGCTATAACATTTAAAAGTAAAATGTAGCTCCTCACATAGGGCTAGTTCCTTACCAATGTTTGTGTCGATTTCACACAAACGAACTAAATATTCGACGTCATTTTAAAAGGATTTATTTTTGGTATACAACAATTGTGACCGAGTTTTGTGTGCCAGCGCCCTCTTTGGTTGCTAATAAAATTAAGTAATGTGATATCGTCAAACCCCTTTGGACTTGCTACTAAATTGGCTTATTAATGTAACTTGTCAAAAGACAGTGATTCCCCATGACTATTTAGGATTTACCCAATTTCACGGGTAATTTACTTGGTCACACCGCTGTGAGGTGTGACACTGAATTAATCACATTGATTTATGATCGATGAGAAAACGATATAACAGAGCACGGCCAAACAGGAGCTGGTTAGAATGTTACTGATGAAAGTAAATAAATATAGAACTAGTACTGTGGAACAAATTGTTTCTCTCATAACTTTGCTTTTGCAATCTATATTTTCACCCTCCTTAACAAAAATCCACTGTGGTACTTTTGGGGAAAAACCACAGCTTTACGTATTGTCAACAACCTCCCAACAAGTCACAATCTAATACCTTCGCAAGCAAAATTACAGCAGCTGTCATATTAGCCGGTTTGATACATTTTCAGCACAGCAAAACATGCGCTCATTGTTTAATATGATTATCTAAGAAGTCTCTAAAGATACACAAAAACACGGGCCTGTAAGTCCTGATTTAGTATAATGTGGTTGTCGTGGTAACGAATGAACGTCAATAGAGCCATATAAGAAGCCCCCCCCCCATGCCATCAGCAACTTAGAACCATGACAGTTAATTGGGTCTCCGACGTGGATTTACCAATAACAACGGAAAAATGTATTAAACAATTAAAATGGAATAATACATTTTACTTTGATCTTGAAAAAAAAGTCTGTAGGCATTCGTTTATGAATTCAAGTTGAAAATCAACACAAATACGCTGGTAAGTCCATATTGATTTACTCTTCGAAAATAAATTATTGAGTTTACAGCAGTTGAATGTACCGCTGTTTGATTCCGTGTTTGACTGGATAAAAAATGGCGCCAGGTTAGTATTTTTACAACATTATTTTACGCATCATCATCAAAAGACGCAATGTTATTTCCTATGCAATAGGAATTGTCTGATGTTAGAGCACCCTTTACCTAATGAATTGGAATTTGTAAACACTTTATTTTTATTCGATTACAAGTATGCAATCTACCGATACAATTAGACTGCGAAACAATTCAATTCATTCACGAGACACGACTTGAAGCCAATGTATCCGAATAAAAATTCGAGTACTTGTATTCGAGTAATGTTGTTTCGATTCCATAAGAATGTTTGTCAAATCTTGTGAGGTTATCAAAGTTGATTCATCAATGAACAGTATACGTTTGTCTCTTTACTTTCTCCCGATGTAGTTACATTATGTCTTGATAAGGAGGTTAAATTCTTAAACATGTTAAAACATGAATCAACATCCTCATTTATAAGATGTTTAATCTAATTTTGATGGTGGTGTTTAATTTAATTTAGTATCCACAGAAATCAACCAAATTCGAATGGAACTTCCTTCTTCAAATCAACCCATTTGTCGCCTATCCATTGGCTTAGGACGTTATACAAACAAACACAATCTGCTCGAATTCGTATTTTATAATTTTGTTCGATTGTTGTTGCTGGTTTTTTTTTTATTTAACTCAAACTTTGTTAGAAAGTTCAAATAATATTAAGAAAGTTTAACTTTTTAACAAATGAGGAAAAAGATCAATATGTCTTTTTCGTATTTGCTTTTAATTCTTATAGTGTTAATAAATGAAGTAATACGACAAATAAGAATGGCACGGTGTAATATAAATTATGTTAAGTGATTTAAAAACAAGCAACAGACAGTTGGCCTGCACTATCACATTCTCTTGTCCTAGCTGTTGCTATTAATATGTATTCAGCAAGCCATGCAAGAAGGAAATATAATACGCCTGGAACATTGCGTGCCATCAAAGTGCATTTAAGATGTCTTTACGCATGATCTTTGGCATGGCTGAGAACATTCGATGAATAATTTTTTCCCAACATCTGACAATGCTTTTTGACTCAACAACTCATTATTAGAAATCATATCATTCGTTTGGAATTTCAACAAAAGGCTCTCCACTCTGTGTATATTAGACAACACATTAATGTATGTTTTGTCAATCAATGCGATCATTTTGCTGATCGGCTTTCTGATTTTCGTTTCAAACTTTTCATTAAAAACATAACACTAGACAAGTCTCCCAGTGTCCACATCCTGCAGGGCTTGTTTTACGTACCTGGTAAAAAGCTCTGCCACTCAACTTCCTGCTTTAGACTATGACACCCATCATTGAACTATGATCGTCTGGTCTATATCACACTCATGATATCTCTCCTCACACGACGTCGCTTTCCCGCCAAATCGTTTCGTTTCCCGCGCTCAGTGTATACCCTCAGTCAATAAGAGAAATGAAACGCAAACTGTGATCAAGCATTGAACCTTCACCCCCTTCTCTCCCCCACGCGAGTGTTCATTAAAGATGCTCTCCTCGACTGCTCAGCATTGTCACCGATAGTTTTCAGACCATAGACATGGGTCTCACTGATACTAGTTAAGCAAATATTGTCGTTTCTTCCCCCTTCCCGCTGTTCTCATAATAACGAAGCTGTAGAGATACAGCCAATGTAGATTGCTTCTGCAAATTCACTCCAGAGTATGCAGTTGCTATGGGAAGTATTTAGATAATCTCGGATGCGGCTGACTGCTAGAGACGAACAGTCGTTTAACCAATTATATTTGGTTTGCCTTCTCGGCCAAGCTCTCTCTGCATTCCACGATGCACCGACCCTCGCCACCATAATGTCACGGCGACTTCAGAAAACAAATATCAACAATTGCAAGCCTGAGGAGTTCATATAGTTTCCCGCGTTTTCTCTGCTTGATAAAGAAATATTTATAATTGTTGACGTCATTGCCTCTCAAACCATAATATGAGAGAGCCTCAAACTGTCCCCGAACCTCACCGGAAGCAGCGTGGAGGGTGAACGCTGGGGAATTAAGCCTCAATCAGGGGAGGTTTCACTTTTGTGTGGCCACACGAAACTCCTACGTGAGATCAGAGGAGGTATGGGGGAAATGACACACATGACCTGGGGGCAGCTTAGTGCACAGTTGATTCAGATCAATTTTGAAATCACTGCGAGCTCGACTTGACATTTTCGTCTCCGTTTCTTTTAAACTAAAAACATTCGGCTAGTTGCTAAGTGGTTTGTCTGACAAATATGTAAAGTCCTCTAATATGTAAGCTTCTTTCGTCGTGCATTTCAAACTGAAACCTGGATATTGAGTTTATATCATTTATAACCTTTTAGAACCAGGAGTTTAGTTCATGACAAATCCATTCAAAACCAACTGTAAATTTGAATTCAAGTTAGACAGGTAAATATTAAGTTACTGTAAGTTAATACTTATGTCTGATACTACTACTAAGTAAAATTACCACTTACCCAATAAAAATTGTTTCAAGAAGGTTAAGTTAATAACACGTCCTCTTGTCTATAAATACATTGAAATCTTACACCAATTATGTTTGCCAGTCCTAGTAGTCGAATACTATATTCGGCCCAAAGTTTGTCAGAGAATCGATTATCTTGCTAAGAGTCACCCTTATCATGAACTTGACAAGCTACTTCTGCTTGCACTTTTTTCATAAGTTGGACTTAAACTGAAGATTGACTCCCTACCAAGTTACATGATAGCTCGACCTGGGATGCACTGCGTTGGGAGTTCATCGCTCTTCAACCGTGTGATCTCACTCCTTGGTACGGTGCATCGAATAACCGCAAGGGATGTCAATCTGCCAAACGGTTACCGCGTTCCCCCCGCACGACAAGTTGTCACAGGCTCACAGCCCAGTCTGCTGAATCAAACGGGATTAAAGTTTGCCCACTCCCTCGAAGCAGGGATCTGCGACTCTGAAACTGTGAAATTAAGAGGATGGGAGGATTGTGGAACGACTCGGGCAAGATATCATTTTGGGGACTTTGAAGATTTTACGAGGGTTTTAGCGATGGGCCATTGACTAAGACTGAGCCACGGCAGTGTCGATTATTACTTTTTCCTGCTGTACGTTAAAGTCAATAAGACTGGAATGGTCAAGTTAATCCTCGTGGATAATCAAGCAATGACAAAGCTAAAACTATAGTTGTCATCATTAGCTCAACATTGTGGATTCATTACCAAAGTACTAATTTGTCTTGAGAATATGCTGATGAAATTAAGCATTATTTCAAGCATTTAAAGTTCTGGTCGAGGTAATTGGTTGCATTTTCCGTTACGTTTACTTTGAAGTGTGTTCACCTTGATCGTATTCCTCGGCAATTGAAATTCCATCTTTTAAAGTAGGAACTTATTTTTCGTCGCGATCGGTTGAAAATTGTTCCTCCACTTTGTTTAGCTCACCAGTGGCGATGTCAATTTTGCCTCAACTCATTTGCAGCTTGACAATTTTAGAGGCTGGTCATTTTAAACGTCATTGCACTAAACTGTTCCCTAATTATTTTTTTCCAAAACCAAGTTTGGGTTCAATACAGTCATTATAAAACTGAGATAAGTTTTTTGATAGACTTTTACGATGTTTTCTCTCTCTCTGTTATAATTTCCTCATTGATGTGCACCGTGTAAGAAAAACGCATACTGATTTGCTTTTCAGCCTCGTTTTGGGTGCATTAATCTGAATAGCAGATAGAAAAATAAATGTCAACACCATGAGCTGAATAAGATTTTCGAAAGAGGGCGCTAAAGCAAAATCACGCTTCATCATTCTAGCCGGCGCTCATAGTCTCTGCCCGAGTCCATCGGTCTTAGGATTAATTTTACACAACCCACAAGTTAATTGAGTATTAACTCTTCGCACAAAGTTAATTCAAACACTAATCATCGGTTTCCAGTTGAGTTTTGAATACCTCAGAACTTACTTGCCCTATTTCCAGACGTACAATTTTTATCTGCAACTGCAAGCATGTTTTTTTATTCACTGTTTCAGTATGAAGAATAATGATGATGGTATGGGATCATTTAGTGTCGTTGTCGACCTGCCTAATCAAAGTTTTCAGGATGGCTTTAGCAGGTAAGGTCGTTTTTCTGCTTTTTAAATGAAAAAGACACCTCATGAAATAGTAATAGCGCCCCTTTTGACTTGTAAGAATACAGTTAGGTTAGACTTCGATAGTCCTAGTAAACTACTGTTGCATATGGAACAGATGATCCGGGGAAAAGAGTACACACCATCTTGACCGTGGTGTAACCAGAAAAGGGAAAGAGCACTTGAGCCCCCCCCCCCCCCACACACACACACCCACACACACACCCACCGGACCCCACGCGAAAAGAGATCAAAGAAATAAACAACAATTTGTGTCCTCATACCCATTCAAAATTTTCTAAAATTGAATTAAACATTCGGTTTTATAAAATGTGTTCGTTTTCAAGGTTAAAACTTCTTTCGTACATTACAACTAATGAAACTGTTTGCTCATTGTTGATGATTCACAGTACATAGTAAACATCATCTTATATAATTATTGATGTATGTCGTGCACCTCTTGGTTTCTGTGTCCCCGCCTTCCAACCAAAAGGGAAATATCTAGATACATCACTGTATTCTGAGACTAAGAGACAATCAATACACAATAAAACCGTCATTCACGTAAAAGATAGTTATTTCACAAAAATAGTTTAGCAACAAAAATTAGATTACCTGATAATGATCTGGGAACCAGTCGGAAAATTGTCACCAAACAATCGTTGTTTATGGTCATTTTTAGAGGGGGAAGTAATGCAGAGGTAAATTGTTTAAAAAGTTGAGAACATCTTATTAAAAGTCAGTAAGTAATGTAGGGAAAAGTAACGTTGAGAATTAATCTGCTATTTTCCGAACCACTTCTTCCCTCAGCGTTTTGAACACTGCAGCATGGCCTGTTGAGAGTCCGCCCTCTTGTGTTTCACATGAGCCCCATTTCCCCCACCCCCCCCCCCCCCATTCAGAATTGATTAGCAAACAATCCTATTGACAACTAGGTTAGGTTCATACACGAGTCGCCTGTCACAAACTCAACACATAATCAGTCCAGACTGAAAGAACTAATCGCAAAACGAGTTCACTCCTCATCAAACCTTCGGCAGCATACACTGTGGCCATGGCAACAGCACGAATGAAAATTATAAAATATCAGCACAGTGGAAATTACCATCTCGATTACGCTGCATTGGGTTTCGTGCTTTTATTGTATTTTTTCTCAGAATTCTAGTCATGTTTATGCCAGTATATGCAGTCGTTGACCTTGTGAAGTAGTACTTCTTGAATCTTGAACCATGGTCTAGTTTAAGTTTGGTGTTCATGTTTCAGAAACTTGACAGAGGTGATGACATAGTCGCCACCGCTAGCTAGTCACATTATATGATCGAGTTTCTTGTTAATTATTTCTATCTTTAAAGTAGCAGTCTGAAAGAGTTAATTTTGAAAGAATGTAGGTGAGTTGAAACATGGATACAGTACACATTATCCGATGTGGATGCACACAATACAATAAATCAATTCACGATTTTATATAAAAGTAAATCATAATACACAGATGAAAATTAATAAAGAAAGACTAACAAAATATCAGGCCACTATGATATAGTATACGTGTAATGAAATGAGATTGGAAAGGTCGAAACTATTTGAAAGTACAACTCAAAGTCCTCTGACTGCCCTTTAAAATATCGGAACTACCTTGTATTAAAGTCAATAGTAGCATAACCAGGGGGTGATCCCCTCTCTTGCCCCCCCCCCACCAAATGAGATCGACAAAAAACACAAACAATGTTTCCATAATATCAAAAAGGCCCCCCCCCCCACTTAAAAAAAATAGTGAAAATGTCTAGTTACGCCACTGAAAAACAAAGCAGCATCTCAACGATACTATTCCCCTTCATGATTTTGTTGATACGCCTACCCATTCCCCTTGAGGTTTTTTTTGTGGCTAAAGTTAAGTTTCCTACAGACTTGTTTGTCCAAGGGTCACCACCCATCTGCCTGCCCGGCCAAACGAACGTACTCTGGGCGTTCTTGACTGCGGCAAAGTAGACGCTTGGTGTGTTTGTATATAAAACGGCATCCATCAAAATGAAAATCGATGATGTGCTCCTTATACGGCGCCTCTTGGGGACCACGGATCACTTTAAAGTCCCCTAAGGATGAACATGACTTTCTTGACGTGTTTGGTCCAGATTTGTTTAAAAAATGATCCGTTTCTGACCGCTTGACATTTGACATTAATGTCCGATGTCTTGTGTCGTTTCAAGACAACAAGAATACATAAGAAAGACCAGAAAGAGATACTCTTCGTCACACTTTACAGAGCTATATGTTTTTTGGCGATTGAACTTTGCAGTTTTAAAGGAAGCGAAAAAAGTACACTTTTTGTTTTCATGAACATGATTTGAAAAATTAGTTGAACGGTCAAAGGTTAACCTTTGGTGTGAATAATCGTTTACGGTAAACGCGACGGGAGAGCATCTTTAAAGGGTATAGAACCCGGTACAGTCAGCTTCTTCCAAATTATAGTGCGGTCCCTTGTTTTTGTTGCTTTATCATCGCTTTGCAAAGGGAACCGAACAATGGAGGAATTTGTTCCAAAAAGTTAGATTCTCATAACTGTGGATACTACTTGTGCACAATGTGCATCCCTGCTCGTTGTTTATTTGTATATTCATGTTTGTTTGGTTAACACAAACCACCTCAATTCATTATTCCCATTGTAAATTAAAAACACTCAATATTCTTCAGACATTCGGATGTTAGTAAGAATGCACTTAGGATGCAGCACACATCATGAATGGAAAATGTGCAAATAAATGATGTTATCCCTACCGGCGCCGGTAGAGATTTCCATCCCACGGTAGGCTTGGAGTATGTGAGTATAGCCTGTGGATATGCAAATATTAAGAGCCAATTATTTCGAATTATACACCTGGGGCGTATTGTATTTCATTAAAGTTATACATAGGTTGGCACTGTTTTGTGTGCATTGATCTGTTTCTGAATAATATTAATAAGTTAAGTTTGCTCAGTATTTCCATAATAGTGCTGGTCAGGATCAAGGTTCGTGGTATAGCACGTACTTTGATTACAAAACTAGACACGGGAATTAACAAAGATTATGACTCTTAAGAGATAAAGAGAATGCTGATTGTCCCGCCGGAATGATCGGCAATGTTCAACAGCCTGAGGCTAGTCTATGTTTAAAAGGTCACTTAACACTTCCCGTACACGACTCCCGTCTTGACCTCAGCTTGACCCCACTCCTTCTCACCCCCCCCCCCCCCATCACCAAGCACAAATCCATTTAAGCACAATGAGTGTTTATGAACGCATTTTTCTCCCCGCTTCCAGACCATTACCAATGTGAAACGTGTGTGCGATGAAAAACAAAATCGCTATTGCGCGGTACCGTTTTAGCCTTACCGTGGTGGATCGTGTGTGAAGAGCAATTTCCCGATGCGGATTAAGCAATACAGTCACGCCAGTTTGTTGAATCACTAACTGGCTGGTCATTTGCTGCCATGGATACGAAACCGTTTGAATAAATTGCGCGAACATGACTTCAAAGGAAACCGCTAAAACACCCGAACTAATTTACTGGAATGTAAAAGTATGATATTTATTCTATTTTCTCTGAGAATCTGAAGGTATACTTTTATTCCAATAAGTGTCCATAACATCTCAAGGTATGTCTTCATGGAACTTAATAACGATGTTTTGCGAAATGTTTTTTTTATTGGGAAGACGGGTCAAGGGTTTTAAATAGAATTGAAAAAGCTAGATTACTTTATTAGATTGCCCCATTTCTGTGCAAACGAAAGGCACATAAAAATCCATCTGGGAAAAGCCCACAGGCCTGGCCGACACTTCTCATTAATGTTGTAGGGAGTATAGAGGAAAATCTGGAATATTTAATATTTTAAAGTAATGGTTTACTGTTGTGCGTTCTTAACCACAATTCACTAATCTCCTCGACGTGAACAGAAAAACCCAGGGGAGTTCCTGGGTGGAGTTGCAATTGCTTGCACGAACTACTCGTTGGAAACGTATTGCCCTCGCCTCGTTCATCAGAAGACGTGCATGTCGTTCGCAGATGGTCATTTATCATAAGTACGTAGAATCACAAAGAACGAACGTAAAAAGGCTGAACCGTGGACGGGCGTTAGATTTGTTAATAAAAATGACACCGTGGGAAGTGTCCCTTGTTTAAAATGGATGTATAATTAAATTATATATAAACAAGGGTAAGTTTGTATTGGGGCATGGCTTTGTTCATGAAAAATGTATTGACCGGGTTACCACACAAGAACATCACTCAATGTCAAACAACGTGTCAAACAACGTGTCACATTTCTTGTTATTCTCCAGGGTTGTGTTTGTATTTCAGATTGCTGAACATTTGTCTAACATTTGAATGTATTTTCTCCACTTAATGTTTCTTAACGATATTCCGGATGGTGCTTTAGAAATTTGCATTTTTGTGATGGGACAGTATGAAAAGTACGGCCGTAGAGCTCTTTGGTTTATTATCTGACGATGAGTGATAATGTTGTGATGTAAAATACCAGCTAATTGTTGACGATCTCGCAGCTCGTGATACACAATTCATATCTGTCTCTTCCAGCCTAACGATACACGTTGTCATCAATGTTTGGTTACACCTGCTCCGTTGCGATCCAGGGTACCAGCGAACTGGCAAGGCAAGTACAAAGTGACAGTACTGGAAAGCGGGGGCTGCTTGTGCACGCGTAGCCGAATCGCTTAGTGAGCTCTGCATCAGCGGGTACAACCAGATTATGACTTGTGGGAGCCGACGAAGACGTCCCCACTATCTCCCCTAACCAATACCTCTAAAAAGCCCTGTGCCCCTGGAACCAAATTTTTATCTCTCAGTGGCCGGGAGGCTGCGGCAGTTGTCCACTCTAACGTCTTTGGTTTTTTACCCGTGGCTTTTCAGGGAACATACTGGTGCATATAATTACCTACTCCAAGCTCCTGAAGTGCACGGCATCGTATCTTTACTCATCAGTCGGCAGTGCTCAGCACAAGATACACTTACGGTGAGTTGTCATTCATTTACCTCTAAATATTTATTATTTCTTCAATGTTATAGAAATAAATCGCTGATGTGATGTTGTTTTCAATATCCGGATACCTTGAAATGCGTTTATTGAAAAACCGAATCGATTGAACGGCGCATTAATATTGAGCATCTCCACGGAGGATTTTTAATTCAGTAAACACTACTTGATATTGAATGAAGAAGCGTGTACAAATCAAATCAGTAATTCAATGGCATACTGATCATTCATATCTGATATTCACACATGATTCTTAACGGTTATATTTATTTTGTTTTACCCGTTTTATGCATATCTTATATACAAGATAAACTTGAAATAAAATTCGTGCTCCCAAAAGTTTCAATTGATTTCAAATCAACGATAAACATGATGCTATATGTGTATGTATTTCAAATAGATATTACGCGTATTTTAAGGCTTATTGTTGCTTTTTGAAAAATATCACTAGTTCATTATTCATTAACTTCCGTACTGTAATAGCAGCGCTCAAATACTGCAAATCCTTGTCAAATAATGCATATTCTAAACAACAAATCTATGTGTTTTTTCATCACATTTTGTTAAAATCCAGCTGCGCTTTTGTCAGTCTGCCATAAATGATATTATGACGGTAATAGTTTCCATAAGACAAGATAGCTTATAGCGGATATATCTACTGCGATGACCGCAGGTGTCAGCTTCTGAGGAACTACCCCTAACGACCGTGACAACTGTTCCATACTGCTGAAGATCACTCACGCTAATCCTCGAAATGTTTGTGCGCAGCTGACGGTAAAAGCTGACAATGTAACCGTTGCAAGAATTTGTATTTCTTACTGACTTATCCCTTTACGACGTCAGTAAAATATTGACAAATATACCCATGCCAAAACATCGTTGGAAACGGTAGTCTTGGTCCCAAGTTTCAGCCGAGACGCTGTGACTCGTTGTCATGTGGATTATTTATGTACATGTACTATTTTTCCCTTTAAAATATGTGAAATGTCAGTTCGCATGCATCTTGTACATTGCCCATCATATACTTTTTCGTAAAGAAAATATTGACATCTCAAGTTGGTCTAATTTTAATTCAGAAGTTTCACATTTACAAAAGTATGTTTTACTGGTAATGTCGGTAGTTTTGTAATCAAAACTCGAAGGAATAGAAAAATCTTTTTTTTACTACTTTAATAAGCTTTTAATTTGCCCTTTGAGAATTGATTACCATTAACAAAAATACAATTACGAGTCTTCATATTCTCTTGAGGGTTTATAAAAAGAACTTAAATAGTTTGCCGTTTGCACCCGAGCGGATGTGCAGTGCCGACGGGAAACTCTATCTTCTCATTTCGGTAATTCATTAGGTAAACTGATTATCGCCTCCTTCATATTATATTTGACATTCAATGTTTTCACATGCTATAATGTAAGAGATTTCATTTAAGACAGATTCCCAATTTATAGGGAGAATCGTGTATTTTATCATACAGTCCCGTGATGTGCCCTTGCCTTGGGCAACTAACCACTCACTAGACAAGAAGTCTCTGCCGTCTTTCCACACCGGGGGTCGTTGTTTGACCAGCTGGACTATGAGCTCCATGTTTAATAATCTGCTGGTTTATAGCGCAGTGTATTTCGTGACAAAACAATAGACAGTTTTAATGGTGGCCCATGATCAATATCACTATAGTGACTTTGTTTTACTAATCACGCTCTTCAACTTTGTGTATAGAGATTATGCATTTTAAAAACCTGCAACCATACTTTGAAAACAGGCGATGCACACCATAAATTGCACCGAGTGAAACTGCCGTATATTGTCGACGCAAGCATTATCACAAAGAGCTAAGATTGATATTAAGTGCGAATCAATCCTAATTGCTAAGTAAAGTGTGATGTCACAACACAAATCTGTATGGTAATATTGACAACTCAATTCAAGGTGAATCTTTATGCTTTGTGAAATCGACCCCTGGTTCCCTAACTGCGCATTAAACATTGTACCGATGAGCTCAGAGGAGCCAGACTACTGCCCCCTTGCCTCGTTTCAATTTGCTATAGGATTGTATGTGTGTCTGTGTTGAACAGAATCCCATAACCAAGGAATGTTTTCAATCCGAAGATGTGGCATTACACCATCATTATTTCCAAGAAATTAATCGTATGTTGAGCATCAGGAGATTTATATTGCATCGCTTGGATATTATTTCAATGTCGATTAAATGCGCACCTTTGGTGTCTGGATTATGGTATGTATTTTCGGCTGATATTTCCACCCTTTTACATTCTCTCGATACACTTGATAATTTTGCCATGATGTATGCTGGAAACATCTTTACATTTCTCAGAGAATTAACACTGCTGTTTCTGACGTTGATTGGCTTCTCGAGTTTTCGTGATATCCTTTGTTTATATTCACACTTCAATGCCCTGTTATGAACAGAAATTTATTCTCGAAGAAATCTTGTAAAGCTGCATCACGCAGTGTAATCAAGTGTGTTTGCGCGTTCTACTGTAACATTAAAATGTGTGTATTTTGATATTATTATAAGTATAACAGAGGAATTCGTTCAAACGTAATACGTGTTATCTGGGAACCGAAGAATATGTCTGAATTATTGAGAGCACTACACCTCCTACGTGAAAAAACTGCATGAAGTCTACATCTTAAATGTATTGTTTTTCTCATACAATAATCCCCATCATAATATTTCGCTCAAAATGTCTGTAAGGGCCGCTGAGTCAACGTCTGTTATTGACAGAAAAACAACTTAAGTGATGATTTCGGCTTTTTGGTCGATGTTTAAACAATATGATCCATCAAAGTGTTTCCCTCATGGAATTGTTTGACCATGGTGTGATATTAACTGGGAGAGAATCAACTGTGAAGTGATGTTTTCTCGCGTTTTGTCGTTAAGGCACAGCGTTGTGCATTTTGTTTGTTTGTTAAGTTGACTCAGTTGACGGAAATCCACTTGAATTTGACTTATTCGTCATTGGTGCATAACATCTCAGCACGGATGACTTGCGATGTACTGTGTGAGCGTTTAGGTCTGTAGCTTTTAATTCCGCAACACATTCGTCAAAATAACCACCAATGTAAATAATAACTTACGTTCAGTTAAAATATCTTAGGGCTCACCTTTAAATAATCGATGAAAAAGGGACATCCTCGTGTATCAATCAAATTGACATCATATTTAATCTTGAGTTCAATAATAATGTCCTTATTTTGATATGATATCGGAATACTTTTTGTACCGTCGAGTATCTCATCATCACATGTGGTTTGTTTTTTTCACATATTTGTCTCTTAAGAAGAGTGACCATCTTGTATTGGATATAAGAAACCGTTTTTATTTCACAAAAGGAAACTTGACATCGCTATATGTGATATATGACGCATTGTAAGTCTATAACCAGCCCTGGGCTCAGATATACTTTCCTAGACTAGTACGGAGTACCCAAAAACCCCTACCCATATGTCCTATAATCATGGTCTTATTGTCAGAGCCACGGTTGAGGAATATTTCATTACCTAGCCATAGAAAAACAGAATGAATGCATTGGTAAACTCAATACGTAGAAAATGCTTTCAACTGGATTAAAGACTGACGAGTTAAGCTTCTGACGTGACTTCCTTTCAAACAGAAGTGTCAACTGTACAATGATATTAAACAAAATCAACATTTGTTATCAGTTGAGTATGCTTTTTTATGTCTGCATGGTGTAGTGTTTTCACGATTTGGAAACCATCTCACAATCTTAATGTAGAGAAACCGTGGTTCTACTGTAATTTATTTTATTTCCCATCTTGCACCCATTCGGAATGTTAAACATTAAACTAATGGAAGGTTTACGTGCACAAACATCAAACGATCATTGTTGAAATTGTGCTTAATCTTTAGTTTTTTTGGGATAGATACAGAGGGGTTTGTATATTGAAAAGAGCGTGTTTTGGTTCTGAATTGAACCGTAAAAATGGGTGTATTTTGTAACGGTAGAGTAGTTCCACTGTGGCTTGTCTCACCTGGAGAGAATGAGTGGATTGAATAATGAGACATGTGACCTTTAACTGTTTCAGCTCATTGGCTTAGTCCTACGTCGTCAACGAGAAAATTGGTAAAGGCAGTTAGAAATCTCAATTGGGCAAACATGAACTTTGTACCGGGTCTGACTTGGAATCTAGCGAGTCGTTCTTAAAAAACAAATGTGTAATGTTAATTTAGCTGGAAAGAATAGATCATACCTAATATGAAATGGTCAGATACAGCAATGCTTTATACACTAGCTCTATAGGGGTGGTTGTGATGAATGTATAACATTTAGGTATGCGTAGGCCTACTTTTCTTGAAATTCAAATAAACATAAAACAAAAAACTTTCTATTTTTGAGTGTATAGCAAAGAAAATAATAATTTAAGGCCCTCAGGGTTTTTGATAATTTATAGTTCTATATCACACTTTGTCAAAAGTCCCCTTTCTCCGGGTTTTACAAAAGGAAATCAATTCAAGTTTCTCTAAAATGACAATCCATCAAAAAACCAATCTTAGATGACAGTGCTTTCATAGTTTTTGATTGAGTATATTAAATAATAATATTAAATGTCTTTAAAGGGACGGTATACGATTGGTTAACACTCTTAAAATGAATGGCAATAAAAACTTACTTATTTCAAAAACGCGACCACCTTTTGAAATGAAATTTTCACAAGTTAGTTTTATTGTATTAGCTACATTTATATATGATTTAAACAATCAAACAGTCCCAAAAACCAAAGGTATACTTTGCCTTTAACCAGTATCCCCCTTGGGCGGCCATGAAGAATACAAAAATGTACCAAATGTATAGCTTTACATCTTTGTTTGATGCGCGTGAAACTGTTAAATTATGTTCGACAGAATTTTCCACGCGATGTACACTAGCAATATTCATGAAACTACAAGAAATTCAAAAAAGAAGAAGTTGTCTGTGCATTGACATATCGATCCTTGCATCAATCAAGATGGTAGCCTTGTGTTTTGGGAATACACCGCCGGCACGATGGGGCTTTGGGGTCGGCTTAGCATTCCGGAGGAGCATGGACGAGACGAGCCGACCTGTAAGACGATTATACTTGTAATCCAAGCATGAGAGGATGTCACGCTGTGGCTCAGAGAGGCAGAGAGAGACGTGTGGGAGAAAAAAAGCTTTTTAACCGGCTGCTGCTCACTCTGAGATTATCATCCAAAGGAACCACGTTGAAAGGATGAAACTCAAGACATCGTTGTGTATACTTTGAAAACTGCTCATCCTTCCACGTAAATTTGTGCATATAATTGTAATATGCCCACAACATTGGACATAATGACATGATACATAAATCTTGGCACTGTGAAATGTTTGGGAATGCAAAGTATAAATAAAAATGTGATATTAAGGGAGGGGTGAATAATAAATGATATCAGTTGCAATCACAGTTGTAATTATAATATTGTGTTACCACTAAATATTGCAGCTGGATTGTACGCCATGTCTCTCTGATTGAAACTTGGCTGAGGGGGCGTTTTCTTGGAGGATCACGTAAATGTAAATGTGACCCAATGTTATTATCATTATCATCAAAATGCTTCCTACGTGTGTAGATTACCATTGAGATGAAGCAAATTTTCCTGTAAACCAGTAAACCGCAATCAAGGAACACCACCTATAAGATCACGTCACGTCATCAACACCAAAATGAAGTCCTCGATCTCTTCATTGAATAGGGGACAGCACTTACAATTGGTGGTTGCCTGGCAACCGCTGACATTCATTATAATTTCAAATAGATTAAGGAGACTTAAAGAGCGAGTGTATTTTGACGCCTGAGGAGGCTTGACATGGTTTTCTACGACTTTGTCCATTTCTGATGTGAGAATTTTTTAAAACATAGTTGGGTGCTCGTATTTGTAATGTTTATGATGAATTTTGCTGAGAAATCTGCTGTGCATGGAGTATATATAATTTGGGGTTCATAATGTCTGGTTATTTGCTTTGAAAAGTAATCGATCTAATTATTGCAGTATTTAGGACAGCCTTGAACAACACTAGGCAGGATTTGGGGCTGTGAGCCAGCACTGGCGCTCATTTAATCTACCGGGGATCACATACGAGACTGTTTTTTTATAATGGCAGTGCTTCATATTGCATGACAAATTACACTCGCATGGAATTGAAGGGGAGGTTTTTGGCTGTGGTTTATTGTTGACTGTGATTTTGACCTCTTTATGGTAATATTACTTGGTGTGCATCGCATCTCAGGCTTGGTGCTGATTCACAAGACTTTCTCTCAACAGTGACTCCCCATTGCCACTAGCAACAATGACAAGTAACATAAACAACCACTAGTTGTAGCCTCTCCACCTGCCTTCTTGCAGTCCGAAGTAATTATCCAGGAATATTGCCAGTGTAAGCAATGCCTGTGTCTGAACACAATCCGCGCTGATAATTGCTCCCGAGTCTATTTAGATAACCACATACTCGAAATGTCAATAATAGAACAGCCGCCGAGTAGGTTGACATTGCACTAATTTACTCGCAAGGACTGTGACTATTTCAGGTGAAAAATATTATTGCGTGCGTCAGTTTTGCAATTAGAAACGTTGGTTGTTTGAGCTTAATTGTTGAAAAGGTACAGGACGATTTTTTTGTTGAAAGCCTTGCGTAAAGAAAGCACGATTGTATTGTGTTTGGTTCTGACTATTAGCATCATCATCTACTGTTATAGCACCACCGGTCGAAACGTCGAGTTGTTGAATAAACTCACTGGTACAAAATGGCCTTGTCCAGTACGAAAAATCCACGGTACTAACGGGTTTCGCAACTAAATTTAATCCCCAATAATACGCAGTGTATTGGCCCCAGTCTTTATTTGTTGTTTAACATCAACAACATCCGAGTTTGTACAAGAAAGGGAAATTAAATTTGCATTTTTTTGAATAATTGAAACGTTAGTGCATGCTGAGATGTTACGTGACGAGATACCGAACATGACAGTTATTTCAGGAGTGTTTTAATCCCTTCGGGGTTTACATGCTAAACACGAACTTGTTTGATTCTGTCGCCACGTTATTAAGTCGCGGAAGCTAGCCTGTGGTATGTTTAAAAATGTTGACGCAGTTGTCCCACAGGGGACTATCTTTAGACCAGCTCAACAAAGGAATCACACGGAAAATTTAGCTCCCACCGGTATAATCCTAAGAATTTGTTTATCTTTGTTTTATATCATCCTAAGGTCCATGAAGTTTTGAGGAAAACAAAACTTTCGGATGTATTGACTCTGCAAACATCTGTAGAGTTTGACAGTCACTGATGTAAACATTTTTCAATGGTTGAAGACAGGCAGAGGAAACTTGCCGAAACGTCGAGCCACTTTCTCATTTTCTGTTGTAATCTGAATCAATGCTCCCCTGAGAAAATACTTCCTTCTCCTGAAATTACCAACTGATCTGACCCGTGAGTTTTTACCCTTTGCATGATTTCCACTACGTTTAATTTAAGATCTTATCTATATTGAAATAAATCATATTACCTTTTGGCAATCTGACTATGAAATGAGCGACTATGACTATGAACTTTCGTTTTATTCACGTACAGCATCTTATAAACAAAATGTGCTGTTTTTACACCATTGCAGTAGCTTATTTCACATAATTTCTTGAATTATTAGAAAATTAAATCAAGCGTGTGACCGTTAATCGTTATACGTGTTTCTTCAACTCAATATATATTTTTTATGATGACAGTAGTGTGTTCACAAATGATTAAATGATTTCAATTGATTATAGCTGTTGTCATCAGTCAATTTCCGGACTCGTTGATTTAGCATCTCAATGACGTAAAACAAACGTCATTTCCAGCGTGGACTTGCTTGTTTTAATGTCTTCAATTGAGATTACTAGTAATTCAATCTTCCATATTAATTAACTTTCCTGACATAGGGACTCTCTGTTCGGTTTGTCAATAATGTTATACCGTATGTGATTATACATTGGTGGTAATCTATCAATCTTGTAATGGCTCATATTTTTGCTTTAACGTCACATTTGAAGTTTTCTGTCAAGCAGTGAGGCGTGCTTATGGTACAGCTATTAGAGGAAGTTTTCCTGTACTTTAGTTGAAATTCGGACCAACAATAAGCTTTTAGATTTCTATGTTTAAAGATCCAATCGAATTATTTTTATTATTTCTAAAAACCATGGTATTATTTTGTTTCTAATGAATCCCATTGTGTGTTGGAGAAGATATCGGGTATTGTCTTGTACAAACTGATAAATAACATTGTTGTCCAATTCGGGGGAATTCATGAGCATGTTTACGCAAGATCGATGGATTTCCCCGAGTTTCTTCGGGTTCTTTGGAAACAGATATGAGTAAAATATATTTCTTGGAAACCATTTTGTTTCTTAATAATCACTGGAATGTTACGTTGTTGATAAATTTAACCTCATGTTGTTGTGTCACTAAGCATCACCCTCATAAGTCATACACAAGTTACGGTTTCTGTTGGAAATGTGCCACCTGGGACAGCAGTGCGTTCACTTTGTGGGCTGTCCGCTTTGACGAGTTCTGTGTCAATTTCAATATGACAGTCCATATTTTTGGCTGACCTACTTTTTGATCTCAATACGCACGTTCCTACTATGTATGCACATAAGAACATTCACCCTCAAATGCCCCCAGTGTAAAAGAACGTGTATAACAGAAATTGCTCTCATCATGTGAAGAGCACGTTTTTATAAACCGTTGGTGAAACCCTTGCTCTATGGTGAAACCTTCTACAACTTGCCCAGCAACGGTGATAAGAATTATCATACTCGGTTAAAATAATGCAACAAGTAATACTAATTAGGCCTATGTATTGTTTATTTGTTGGTATCTCCCAGTCCTCTATACGAATGATAGTGTCTGACTGGTCATATATGTTCAAAGTTAATTTGTTCAGCCTGAAATTTTCCTTGATTTATTGTGCATATGCCTTCTTGTTGTGCGTCACCATCAGAGATGTTTGTAGCGAGTCTTCTCAATTTGTTCATGATAATGTTATGCCAGAGTGATCGATGACGTCATTCAACGAGAAAAACAGAGTAAAACTCTTTATATCCTGTTTGTAACCGAATAAAAGGAATATGTAAACAGAATGAAGATGTTAGAAAAACATTGGAGTTAAGAAATCGATCTTTGTACAGCAGCCCCTTTTGAATGATCGGCCTCCAACAATTTCTCTTGGTAAGGCTCTTACTGTTTGTATGCAGCATCTTTATAATTGGGTTCTGCAACCACGCACAACCGCTGGCACAATGTCTATGTCAAAACATACACTCTTGGAACAACTGTGAAAACACAGTGCTCCTCAAGTTCTTATGGCGTCAATATTTTTTACCTGTATGTATGGAGAGGGTTAGTATACCAAATTAAAATACCTCAAGTTTCCTCGCATGAATTGATGAGTTACCTTGTGTAGGTGTTGTGTATTTTTTAAAAAGAGACCGAGTGGCGTGGACGGCCTTGTTGTGCCGTTGGTGAAGATCATGCGTTCTTCCCGCTGGTTGACATCGTTGTTTAGTGGTGCCGTATTTTTTAAGGGCCACTGACTCGCCCAAGTACGCTCTAGCAAATCAACACCCTTAAAGTAATGTTTATTATTACTGTATACATGTACTCTGTTGTTTGGTGTGTTTTTTATTTTATTTTTTAATCCCTTTTTTATGTGAAATATCTAAGTGTTTTTGTTAACTCCGTCTCAGTGCATGGAGATTTGCTCTTCATGCTCTTAGTATTCTGAATCAACTCACCTCTTCATAATTGGAGACCTCCAGTGCTTTCAATTTGCATTTTTAACACAATTGTTGGCTCGCTTCGCTGACGCTGAAAATGTATCCTTGCGTACCCCGGCCCATCCCCCATCAGCGTGAAAACTGAACCATGCCTCTTGCGATGTTTGAGTTAATGTGACGTGTGCTGAGTGGTTCGTGATTTTTAAAGATTAGTATCCCTGATGCATTGCAAGATAATAAAATGCTCCCGTAATTATAAATACTCGTCATAATACAGCATTCGCGCTAAGAATTGTAGATTTGAAGAAATAATCATTATTCTGGATTTGTCTCGATCAAGTGATTTGCCTATAATCTAAAATTGAAGATTACATCCCAGTCTATGCATAATTTTACCTCCCCGGTCTCAACGAGCGGAAAACAGTGAATTTACTCTTTCCGTCTGAATCGGTTGAATCTCTCCCTCTCGATCCCTCACGCCACCCACGTTCTCAGCTGACCTTAACCTTGCCATAACAATGCGCGAACTCGTCTAATCAAACTCACGCTTGATTTCTTTTAGTCCAATATGAAACGGGTCAGCCGATGAGATTGGTTATAAAACACACTTTGGCAGTTTCAGAATAAGCGGCTCCGGATGGTGCCGGACCACCACGTTAAGGCCGTGTCACACACGGCAATTTGTACAGGCAACTTCGGAGGCAACCAATTACACTGCATGTATCAGGAGCACTACAAATATTTGCTTTTCATTATCTTAATGTTCCAAGAAAGTTAGGTGGAAATTGACATGTAAATGTTTTTCTGCTTGAAGATTGCCTAGCACTGGTTGCCTGAAAATATTTTCCCATGTAACATGGCCCTTAAAATCAATTGAAGTGTAGAGGATACCTTTAGCAACAGCCGAAGTTAGCCGCTGCAAATTCGGACATGGCCTGATATATATTTCAGTCGTGTTCCCTATGGGCCATACCAGCCATCAACAATGATTCTCATTTTAACGCCTCTAAAAATGACGGGGCCTGACTATTTGCTCTCCCAGTCTCAGTACCGTTGCATTGGTTTCATGATGAGTTGGACAATGAAGCAGCATGGCCACTCACCATGTCCTTGCAAAGTGTTGGGGATAATTCTTAACACAGAATATCTGGACAGTCAGAACCAATTGCAAGTCTATAAAAAAAGGAAATCCGACTAGAAACCTACGTCAGTTTGACGATCGTTACCAGAAATCCTTGAAGTTATTCCGTAATGCAAAAAGGGTAGAACATTGTATACTGACGTATGAAACTTGACTGTAAGTGTTAGATACTGACACCTCTTGGGAGTTCACAAATGATTCCTTCCGAGAAATTGACGGCGGGTTTACCGCCTACTTGCTTAAGGAATTGTTTGGTTGTTTGGAACTCAAGCAGTGATTTACCAAGGAACTCTTTGTGGAAATTGTCCAAAGCCCGTGGTAAGAAACATCTTGATAATGAATATTCATTGCCTCAAGTTAGTATTGTTCCGGACAATTGTTCAGTGATATTGCCGCCTTATTAATATTCATTCATGCCATGGTCGAAACTCAATGGCTCTTCAAAGGTGCGGTTCAGTAATGTTGTGTCCTCATGAATATATGGATGTTTCCTGATCTAGATTTGGTTCTGGTGATGCGCGGAAGGTGTACGTTTGCATTTGGGGCTACTTCAACTCTGCATTTGAATACTCATAAAGTCCCAGGAACGCTGTGCACAAATTTCTGGCAGTTCGGTTCGGTTAACCATCGTTGTGTATTTACATCTAACGATGGTTAAAGATTATGATATTATATGAACTTTCATATTCTGAAAACGTGTTGCTCTTAAACTTTATCTTTTACATCAATTAATTGTCTTCTCAAAGTTAATTTCTTAATATTTTATTTAACAAGTTAAAATTAGAGAAATTCCTGACGAATAAAAATCCGTATTATGCTCCTTTTTATTATTCGTGTTTTACTGATGTGTTTGAACCACTGTAAACACAGTACTTTTCCTAGTCTTAATCCGCTATTTTTATATGTAGAACACGAGATCATCAAACTCGATTAGAGGTCGGCTTTTTTGAAGAGAATGAATTTGTTATTCCAAAAATGAAATGAAAATAAAAGTGAGTGGATTTCAAGTCACATTAGAGCAAAAGCTGTATCAGTATACTTGCATCATAAAGGTTTAATTCCATGTCATGAGCACAATCTCAATGAATCAACTTCCTCCATCAAGCTCAATCCAGTGGGCTCAAGTCCCTCATGCGATTCATGTTCATGTAAATGTTTAAGTGCTTCAAAATATCCGTTTAAAGTGCTGTATAAAATATGAATGGACTAAAAGTTAAAATACGAAGCCACCACTCGTATTTATTCCCAAATTGATATATCTGCTTGATCAGGAAGAGTGCCGTTTCGAATAATGCCGCACAAATTAATGTGCAATCAGTCTTATACAATCATGCAATAATATTTGGGGACTATTTTATAGAAGTTCCTGGCTGACAATTTGTGTTGGGAAAAAAGACACGGGGTGCGTTTAATTATAGGAAAGGGAACGTTCAGTAAGTGCTTAAAGGCCCTGTTCACTATTGGTAAGATCGAAAAACACAAATGTTCACAGATTCACACATAACTTACATGATTTAAAGTAAGTAATGGTAAAAAGGGTTCCTTAAAACGTTTCTGCCTAAAATGCTATCGTTTCTGAGAAACGAGTAAAACAATAGTTATTATCGCGCGCGATAATTTGAAAAAACAGAAAACACATAAGATCTCTTTTCACTATTTTCTTGTGACCTCGATGACCAATTGAGCTCAAACTTTCACAGGTTTGTTTGTTCATGCATATGTTTAATCACACAAAATGTGGCACTGATTTTGAGCTGTTACCAAAAGTGTACAATACCTTTAATACAATAACACTTTAAACTGAAGGCTCGTGAGCATGTTGATTGCAGTGTTGAAGACGTTTAGTGTATCTCGATTTGGCCATCGATGGCATTGTCATGAGGTCGTTGTCATGACGTCGTAGTCGCAACTGTCGCACGTACTGACGACCACTCCTCCATGATTGGGTAAATAGATGCAACCACCTGCACATTAGCGCTTTGATTGCTTGCATGTTCATCATCATGTTTAGCAGCACCAACCTGAATCAATTTTACGGAAGCCCCGTCCATACAAACCGTCATGAAGCTGTCAAACAGAATCGAAATCAACATACCTTGATACCGCAAGGCATCGAGCGGTAACGTCTCAACCAATTCCAGTAGATGTACGGTGCTACTGACCCTAAAAGAGCAATGACCAGTCTAGGAAACTCTGTCTCGTCTCTTCACATGTAATGATACTGTTCGGTTTTGCTGGGTAGAATTTGTGACCCCGAGCAGCTAAATATCCTGCGATCGATAGTACATGTTAGGTCTATATTTCATGGTAAACCTTGCATATCTGGCAACCGGCACTCCGCCCCCATTACAAACACAGCACTTGACCTATACTCATGAGTGTTCAAAACATGCCGAGCTGGAGTGGATGTATTGGTTTGTTTTGACGATTCGGGGACGGTGATGGGCTGGTGCCATAATGGAAACGCAATCTAACATCCCACACTCATCCATTAATGCTCTATCATTATAACCACATGAACACCCACACCATTTGAAATACGAGGTTGCAATAATAGCATTGGCTTAATCAATAATTAAACAAAGGACATTGTACCCAGTCCGTTCCAAATTGTCTTCGCTTGATGTGTTCATCAGTTATCCTTAATTATGTATCTCGTTATCGGATATCGAAATCAAAAGCCTTGCATTCTGGTTGCGTGCGGAAACCCAATCGACTGTTTTGATTCAATTGGACATGAATAACATTCACCATGTACTTCTGACGTCATCGTAACAGATTTGCCAAAACAATTTAGAATTGCTAATTTACAAAAAAATGACGTCACACTCCCATGATATTATAGTTTTCTTTTTTAAGGTACAATGTAACTGTTTAAAGAGTATGTTGTTGTTGGTGTGTTACTTTGATCTATTAAAATGTTCTCTTGGCTTCAATGTCGTCATGAGGTACTTTAAAAATGCACGTGGAGCCAACACTTTCTCAAGAGCCAAAAGCTTCCGTGTAAACTGAGATAAATAATACAACGTCGACTCAATTAAATCCGTAAAAAAGCTATTAGCTTTATTAGGAAGGCTGACTGGCGAGGAACGCTTTGCTCTTTGAAAGAAATCATTCTTTTTAGAATCTGAAAAGATTTATACTGGCATTGTAAAATATTTGTGGCTAGTCTATTTTAAGCTCAGTAATTCAATTTCGATGAGCGACATTATTACTGAAGCTAAGGGAAAACAACAACAAAGGTAGTTATGAAATTCAAATTTGGCGTCTTGATGATGGGTGTGTCTTTTGATGCCATGTGTGTTTGCAGCATCATAATGACATTGCGTAAAATTTTTGTACGGAACTTCAGGGGAAAATGCGATGAAAGAATTGTTTGATTCGTTTAGATTATTTTAACTCAATATTAATTCAGATAAAATAATGCAGCTTGTTTATTAATGGGTTCCCACATTTGATCTGTAGTGATGTATGGGTGTTTACTGCACTATGCAAAAGCTTGTAATTGACATAGCAACTCAATCGGTTGAGTTCAAACTAAAACTAAACATTCACTTGTGACTGAGAAAGGCATTGGTACAAAACATCATTCAAATCAACTCGCAAAAGCCTTTATTGAGCATTTTTCCGTGACAACATTTTGGCAGAATTGTTTGTGCTAAACATTTAAAATATTTGTATGTGCCTGTAATTATGAAAAGATCGAGCTGTAACAATGCAGTAAGCCTGCTATACTTATGTTGAACTATTTGCCACATTGTTTATTGTGGCTGGGTGTCTTCTAAATCAACATTCTGTCAACAGGTTTTTATTTATTTATAAGAAACACTGTTTCTTATGAAAAGAAAGATAACCCAAACAGTAAGCTGACACCTGTATGTCTTATCCAAACAAAATTGCCCTTCCGGTATCCCAAAGGGATTCATTTTATGTTATGCCACTTGAATGCCTTTTTCCCTGTAAACTAACCGTTGTCAAAGCTGCCCGATCATGCTCATGGTAATCCAAATAGACTCGTGGTGTTCATTTCAGAGCATGTCATCAGTCTTTATAGTAGGCAGCATAATCCACCCACGTTTTCTACCCATTTTAACCGGTCCTTTATATGATTCACGATCTCATCATAATCATTGGAACAAAATAGCGAACTCTAACAATAGATATCCATCATACACCTGGCCTATATTTCATATTTTGTTCAACTACTTCGTTCTTTCAACGGGCAACTTCTACTTGCACTTTTGTAGTTATCGAGCTCGTGTTGAGGAAATTGCATAAAATTCTACTTCCGAATTCAGATCAATCTTGTTATAACTAGATAAAAGCAATGTACTATACTCTCGAAGCAAACATTTTTATCTATATTTTGTCTTTTTCTAAAGATCATAGGGCAAACTGATCATCTGTTTGCAGCTAGTGACCAGTGCTGCACTGTCTGTGATAAAGGAGGCTAAACGACTGATATTCCAAATTGTGAGGAATCGTACGCCCTCTCTTGGCATTTCATTCCGCTTGGTGAGGGGGGGGGGGGGCACTCAGTAACATTCACTTGCTTGTTATTATCCAATTAACTTATTTGGAGATAAGTTGTTATGGTTTCAAGCTTTTAGACAAAACAAATATTAACTGATATCCTATAAGGTGTTCCATTTCATATCTCCGATTTTCTTACAGCATAAACAGTTAAACTTCCTGTTTCCAGATCAAAGTTCAACCCATCAGCCTAAAGTGCTTTTTCCCAATATTAATTTATTATCCCTATGTCACACGAACTATATTTGCACTCTTGTCCATTGTAAACGGCGACGGCTGGGATCACTCCCGAGGCGACGAGCACAAAGCCGTCGAAATTAAAATGATTTTGTGAGAAGATTCATTATTAATAATCTCTTCTAGACCACGTTGCTTCAATGCGCTTCTTTTAACCATTCTTTGCTTTTCAATTGTTAGTTGTGCATAATTTAGGCAGACTTATGCTTTGTTTATTGAATTCGATTTGATCGTTGATATGACAACAATTTACATAATATTGCAAACTAAAACGTGAAATGTATGGACACAGTTATAATGTACCATGTTCCAGATTGTTTCGAGGGATAAGACATACGTTAACGTAAGGCTTGGACATTTAATTATCATGCACATTTTTAGTCTTTCGAAGTACATGTTATAAGGTGTGAAAATGCACCAATGTCTGTATCCAGTTACTTCACGTATATAGAGGATCTTGTGATGTTTAAGACTATATTTAATTTGTATACCTATAGTCATTGGTTTTGTTGTCAGATAGTAGACAGATATAAAAGGATGATTTATGGTTCCCAACAAAGTTTTATTTATGTACGTTTAGTTCGCCTCGTAGTCAACCTGATGGTAGAAATGCGATCAATCAAGTCATGCGTAATGTATTTTACATGCAGATGCATTCCTCTTTATCATCGTTGATTGTCATTAAGCTCCGTTTACACGCTTCTTCAAAGCCAGTCATGCGTGGCGGGTAGACTTGACATGTGCGATTAAAAGGGTGCTTAGCCAACATATTTTAAGCTAAGCAGAAAAGGCGCCGAAATGCCATTCGTGATCGTTTCAGAGCATGCAACCCTATACCTCTACATTAAATCCATGCTTAATTATTCCAGGAGAGTGTCAACTTGGAAACCTTTACCAGCACAGCGGCCATCTGAATACATTTCTCCCATTCGTAACAATGTAATTAAACCGAGGCTGGAAGGAAAAATAATAGTCTGGCTCCTTTCGCAAAGTTAAGAAATCAGTATCCACGGTTGTTGATGTATAGGCAAGGAACAGCGACAGCGCCAACGTGAAGGATGTAAAGGATGCCATCGGCACTGTTGGTTTTGTGATGGCAAATCTTTGATTGTAGGTTTCATTGTTCCATATTATACCATTTTATTCATCCTATTATACAAAACAACAAACGGAACTCGGGCGCCAGTCATGTTGATGACATGCATTTGCGGATCACAACTGATCCGCAAATGCATGTCATTAACGTTTTTACGCAAAAAAATGTATTTTTGGAAAGAATTAATTGCTTTTAGCGATTTCCCGGGATTGTTAACACTCTCTACGAAAATAGACAAGCTCTACATGCATCCTATCCAAATGTGAAGGACAGTCTGATCAAATTGAAACGTTGTTTTGCTGCCTCGTCCAATGTGTCAATGTGTCTTTTCGAGTGTTTTAGTCATGTACTTGTGCATGTCATGCCTTGATGAACAGGATATTAGCATCAGCAGCAGCAGCAGCATGGTTCACATAATCCACCATAAACGATGGTTATCATTTCTTAGCAGGTTAGCATATTAATTCCCTTGCCTTTAATGTATATTATGAAATGGGGATCCTTGGAAATCGTGTATTCCATTTTTGGTTGTAGTTTTCCTGTGATATTTCAATTGAGCTTTGTGGTACCATAAACTCTCTGAAACAATACGTGGAAGACATTCCTCCATGCTGAAACTATTTTTCCTCAACAAAAGCCTGATGTAGGCCTACTGTAGGCCTACTGTAATGGGTTCAAATGCTATAATTGAATGACAAGTTCTTTGATATTATATGGCTTTTCCATTTTTAACCAAGGCATTGAATCTCAACCGAAATGACGCTGACGTTTACCCGCATGTAGGCATTCAACACCTGCATGCAGGAGTTTGGTGATTTCAAACGGCCGCCTAATTGCCCGGCTCAACCGCGGGCGCCAATGTTGCAATTATAATACATGCGCATATCACCGTTTTCCTTGATCTGACAATTATCATTTGCCGGAAAATATCTGATTCTCGACACTTTCTTTGCCGCTTGTATTTTATTTTTGTAGCAATGATCATTCAGACTTACTCGTAGCCAAATATCAACTGCCAAAGTTACTTTAAGAGACCGGATCGGACGATAAATCTGATCGGTTCAGGCGCAGCTGCAGGCACGAGAACATTCAACGAGTGCGGTGAATCATAAGTGAATATAGAGTGCCAATAAAACAATGTCATATCTCATTTCATCTACCATAACTTGTCCACCCTTTTGGAACATTTGATTAGATTTTGATATAAGGTTTGCAAAACTCATAATGACTGATAACCACTTTATTTGTTATGTTCTCACGTTTACTGATTAACTCATATCATTTCGAATGTAATATTATTTCCTTGAAATCAATTTTATTATAAATTTGTAAGGCATCATTCAATTTATAAAGTCAATCCCAATGAAGGTATATTAGCAAAAAAAAATGGCGAACGATCTTATATCATTCGGATTGTTGTAATGCATAATATATTCCTCTCATCCCCATATTAATTATGATATTCTCAATGAGATGACTAACGAAACGAATAATAACACGGGTAGATGCTTCGTGTCCGTTATGTTGTCATTTCGGGTGTTAGAGCTTCAGTATTAACTTAAAATTCCTTGATTAGTATTTAGGGAGAATGTCAATGACTTTGTCCATTGCCAATGTGTTTGGGATTACCTTCGTCTTTTCGAAACGTCCTCTTGATTTCATTGCCATTTATTGAAATGCTCACTTCAGAGTCATTGCGTCGCCATGGCACAATGGTAAGTTGATAACCAACGCTGCAATTAATAGAAGTAGACACAAAGGCTCAATATAGGCCGATGTAATAAATAGCCTGTGGAAACCTGATTTAGTATTGTTGTGCATTTAGGGTTGATCTATATTCAGGGCGCGATCACCTAATTGATTCGTTTGATAATGATGTCACGAGTGGTTCTCGAACTCGGTGATTATACAATGAGGTTTCACGGGGTACCAACACTATTGACTTTTGATCAGAATCACTAGAGTTAAATCTCATTTGCATGCACATTATTCACGAGAATGTATACCGACCTGCACCCACGAGAACATTAAGTCATAAGGTGTTGACTGATAGAGAAGGGTCAATACGTGCTGCTGCGGTGATTCTAAACTAGTAGTTTACTGCATGAGTTCCCTCCAAGAGAACTAATAAAAAAACAAAGGTCTTAGGGTTACACAGGGCAAATATTATAATATTCTTAATCAACAAATTTTACTGATGGTAGACGTGCCCTTGTTGGACTTTCACTTGCCTTCGTGTATACAGAGTCCATTACTTGATCAAGTGACCGATCACCTAAATTCCGGTTTATATCAGAAAACCACTCCAGCCCGGTACAAACCCATTAGCCAGTGTTAATATTTCGAGAAAAAGAAAACAGAATACACACTCTAAGGACGTGTTTTGGCGACCCTGACCAGAAACAAATTTCTAAACAAATTCCGAGAGCTAAGCGAAAATGGGTCGGTAACCAGAAACAGTTCGTGACGTCTCTTGAAAATAATTGTATTTTTTTCAAAATATACACTGAGCCTTTATTATATTTTCAAGTAATGGAACTTAGTCTTTAAAATGTTAACAACATGTTTGGATTGGTAAGCTAAAAGCTTTTTCATTTTCGAAAGAAATCCGTTGAATTTTTTCGTTCGTTTGGTAAAATCCACCATCTTGAAACCAGGCCTAATCGAGCCAACAACTCGTTGACGGTTTGGTCGGAACAGCTGCGTCACTGCGGTTGATCCTAACACGAAAAAACACTAAACAGATGATTTGACCTGATTCACATTGATGGTTCGGTTCAGGTACTGACAATCGAAAGAATTGTACTACAATCTGTATAGACCTTATGCATATGACGTCATTTGAGCAGGGCGCCCTCTGCTAGAGGTCATAAGAAGGTTGCTCATTGGCCCATCGCACGTGCGCTGTGCGTAGATGTGCACTGTCATTGTTTCATCATCGTTTTACATCTAGATGACGGTGTGGTGACGTCATTATTCGTTTATATTTACTGAAATACAGTTGTAGCATCCCTTTGATTTTCCTCTCTTTTTTTGTCTACACAGTTGTTATAATCTTGGAGAAAGATTTATTCTGCAGAACCTCATTCATAAATCAGCACGGTACTTTTGTAAAGCAACCCCAGAGCAGCAAATAACACGCTTGAATACACAACCACTTTATTTGAAATACCTCTCCAGCGGGGGGTTATTTCACTCTGTCCCTCCCTCCTTCCCGACAATTATAACCGGTCCAATTATTTCCAGTGACCTGGGTCTGTCGCCCCTTCATCTTCTACCTCAATGTAGAAGTAATGGTAAACATTGCAACATCACGGGTTGTGTTAAAAGGTTCACTGTGACTGACTGGGTCCAGTTGCCTTCACAGTTATACGCATGGACTCACTCAATTTCCTATCAGTTCTACTCCGTTTTCCTTCTTGCCTGTTTCTTTTCTTTTAGGCTCGTCTTGAAGAGCAAATGAGCAGCCCGTGAAAATGACACGTTGATCTTTGGGTGCTCACCTTTAGTTGTGAGTCCTATTTGCCCAACAAATAATTCATGCTCGTCAAGTTGCGACAAGTGTTGTCCTGTGAAGATGAGTGGGGAATATGTAATTGGGAAAATGTTAAAGGGAAAACTATTCCTTTGCCACATAAACAATTTCAGAATATAATTGATGATTCATATCTTTACAGGCACGTATCACGATGCAGCCATTTGTTTTCCTGTCGTCCCGTTAAAGTCAGTATGTAACCACACTGTGGTTAGAAGGGCAAAATAGTCTTGCCCCCATTTGGTTTTCTAAATTAAGACCACTAATTTGTTATAACTGTACACAGGGGACATGTTGAATTTATTTTCGTGTGAACACTGAACAATTGCTATGAGGTGTTTGGAAATGTTTGCCTTGTTTCGTAACAGTGTTTGCGCCGTTTCGATTGTTAGCTTAAGTTCTCGCGTTGCAAGTCATTTATCGACGTGAGTAAAATACAACATTGATTAACTTCTGCCCGCTTCAAACATCTCGCCATGGTGACATCAATTATTCATTACGTTTATGGTAAGGCTTCAAAATGTTCAACCACTAAAATTTGATAAAACCCATAAGAAACCCGAATGTGCAGATTGTGATAGATGTGCCAAGGGCCTATGAACAATCAGTCTCAAAAACGTTTCTATACTGCAGATCGCGGAGAAATTTGCCCCGGTTTGGCCATCACCTCGGTTCAAAGATCACAATTTCTGCCCAATATAAATCAAAGTCCTCACAGAACCACTTCAAGAAATCTCCCCCAACAAAAAAATAACTTGATGGAAGTTGTCTGGAACAATGCGTAAGATAACGAGCACTTAAAGATGTGTATTCAACGCCAGCCCACGTCGTGGGCAGTTCATGATTGTATCCACTCGTCGGGTTTCTTTTTATATTCTCGCGTCGTTTGATCCCTTGCGGCGGGTAGGTTGTCTGCCTTCACATTTTTCAATTAGTCATTGACAAACGACCGGATCGATGGAACGCTAGGGATAATTTCATATTTCGTCCCCCATGCTTCATTCCTGTGCTTCCCACGAGCATGAAGGAACAGTCGGTGTGTCGAGAAACTCGTGGAGTTATCTAATGGTGAATATTGCCCAAGGATTTCCCAGATCACTCGCTTGCTATTATGTTTCAAATAATTAATGTTTGAGACACTTGGGGCTTATCTTGGGATTGCTTTTGTTTTCTAGATGTGTTTTCCACGTTGCATTTCGATGTATATTATGCTTGTTGTGAGGCTGTGTGTTTGATGGAGGGCCTCAATATACAGACAGTGCATTGAAGTGTTTTCATTTGCTGGTGTATTGGGAATAGCACTCAAGTTACACTCTGGATCGTTAGTATGGATCAGTCAGGCAACATGTCGACAGTTGAGAAACTATCCTGAGATTTGATCTAGGTAGCCGATTGGTAATGTCGAAAGAGATAGAAAACTGTACCACCGACATAATCTATCAAGAGGAGCCATTTTTGTTTATCTGAACGCAGATGTACTGAGCATTGTGTGGCCAGTTTCAATTACAGCGGAACCAGAAGATATGTTTCTCTCTGGTCTTTTCTTGTATTCAAAGTAACAAAGATTAATTTACCTGATGCGAGCAACAATCAATGTGGAATTGATTTTTTATTTCATCGACTCTTTGCTTTAATGGATAGGCCTACTGAAAAAAAGTATTGAATACTCGCATATATAGTTACCTTGCACTCTGGTTATACACAACGCGTTAATTGTGTGTGCACTGCTGCACGGCAACAGACGTCTCTTTTTAAACCTAAAATATCAAAATTCTCTTTAGAAAGGTTAGAAGATATAAAGGCACAAGGGTGTATACGTTACACCGGTTGTCAAATTGATATACGGTGTGGATATCAATTTGTTACCGTCCCTCGATAGTTGATGAACTACCTGTTCATTCGTCAGCGGCCCGTACCGATTGAAACCCCAACGGGCAAGTGTAGAAAAGTGTGTAATCCCATGCATTCTGTCAACTCATTGAATTTCATCACCGGGCTCACTTATAATCCTCAAGAATCAGCGGTTTTCGTCCTCATTATTCTAATGAGAGAATTCTTATGCTGTCTTGTATTATAGATTGCGACGACATGATTTACCTGAAACATTAATACACTGTTGACATTTATACAAGTGCTAGGTTTAGTAGATGTAAAATTTGCCATTCTTAAACCACACTGATGTTGCTCAGGAAAATGGAATATCTTGCTATTGTCTGAAAGATAGTGCACATTGATATGTTAAAGGTCTCAATTTTAATTAACACGATTCCGTTAACGCAGAATTTATCTCATTTGTACGAGGTTTGTCGCAGACAGCACCGGGCAAATTTCAGAAAGCTTTTTTTGTCATAAAAAACATATGTGAGCACAGAAATGTGTTTCTATTGACGGAAACCGTGAACATGCCATCTCTGTATTTTACTATTATTGAGGATCAACGTTTTCTGAGCATCATTATGGGCATATCACTTTACTGCTCGAGAGAACTCTCAATTTCACCGAACTCATTATGGAAAATCTACTATTCAATTCAATATTTAATTCCATGACAACCCCCACATTAATTTGTTTATAATAAATAAGTTCTTGATTGCGTTATGTGACAACATACATGAGAAGTGCTTCCAAGTGACATTATTAACCAGTTCCAGATAACATGTTATTCAGAGTGAGAGGCCTCACCGGAATTGATCTAATTTATTTATGCATTTAATACAATGAGGATAACACTAAACCTGAAACAAACACCGACTGTTTTGTACATCTCAAGTCCTTAGTGATGGACACGAGAGTGACGACGATATATACAACTTTAATATGTTGCTACAGTGATGGTGATATCACACTGAAAGCAATCTTTTAGAAACATTACACTATTTTTGTATAAAATAATTAAGGCTGCTTTTGTGTAGTGGAATATGTACGCTTTCATCACTTTCTCAGAAATTTTGTTGAGATCTTGTTAGGATGTAAATTTCACCGATTGATATCTGAATATATTTTTATGATCCTTTTAGACCACTGGTAATTTAATGACTTCCATTGAGAAACGACGGGACTAGCAAGCTTGATATCCCAACCCCTGGGATTCGATAGAGCGTCTCTGATGCCGCCACATGCATATTGCAAGAGGACCGTTTGTCTTCATCCTCTTCTTGCTTTCTACATTATCATGTCTTTCATCAGTGGGCTGGTACGATAGAACCCTTGCTGAAATTTGATCTCCACCGGGAAGTCAAAATAAACAGGATCGCATGCATCTCGATATTTTAGTTGTGACCTGTTGACAAGTGGCTCAAACCCAAAGTGGGTTCGAACCCCAGTATAATGTTTCCTATCCAGGTCGTTTAACCCTCGCGGAGTTGAGTTGACGAGTTTCGGGAGGATGGATTCGAACCCAAGGTCACAGGTCACCGGATTGGAATGTCTTTGTTGGTTCGAACTCTGATAAGAGTCACTGTGATCGTGGTTTTGAACTTTTGTCAGAGTGGGTTCGAACCGTAATCCGTGAATTTAAATTCTATATAGGCCTACTACTGCTAATCTATTCATTCCCGATTAATATTTAAAGAGAAAACTTCAAGGTACACGGTCGAGTTTTAACAGTGGCACGGGATAAAGAAATTATATCGGTACTATATGCAACTACGTTTATCGCATGGCGCACCTTTTGCCCGTGCACGATGCGGATACGGTTTGAAGTTAAAGCTTGATACCATCAGATACCTTGAGAAATTCATGATGCGGCAAAGCACAACCAAATTACATACGGCATGCGCGCCGTCAAAGTTCAAGCAGGAAAAACGCGGCCGTGCGACCGCATTGTTGCCACAATGCAACAGTTGCAGTTTTCTGAAAACTTGAAAGGAAACGAATGCTAAAGCACGTCTAATTTTACTCTTGTGAAGTGCTTGGCAAACAATCGCGCCGGTATTAATGCGTGGCGCGCGGAAATAAACCCGAATTCAATTGACCACATTGGTAACTTCTCTGGCAGAATACGATAATTAGATTGTCTTGACAATTAATCTCTTTAGGGGTGTACGGCGCAGACGCGAACAGCCTGAATATACAACAGGCTCACTAATTGGCTGAAGGACATTTTCATTGAGCCAATCAAGTTCGTTCACTCTGAGTTGGTGTTATCCCTTAAAGAGCAGACGACCCATATCGATGGACGTGATTGAATTTGGGGCTGGATTTCTTAACGTACAGTGAATTAACATCGCTGGAGAAATAGTGGAACTCACAGTGACTTTTTTTCTTCAAACCCTCGACCCCTAGGCGCATATCAGACGTCATCAGGTGCTGTGCACCAAAACAAAATGTCCATAAGCATTGCATAATGCACATTGAATTATAACAGTGGTTTATCAATTAGGAATTACTTAGTTAAAACACTATTTAGAAAGGTTTAAACCTCAAATAAATTGTCAGTTTTCGCCGTGTGACTGTTTGTATTAGAAGGTTTAAAGATTGTTTTCTCTAAAGGTGTCACTACTAAAACGAACCTAACATAAAGAGAAGACGAAAAACTGTAGTAATTGCTGTTATCTCGTTTGATTCACATCAGACCAGACGTAATTTTAATGATTGCATCCTGATTAAAGGTTGAAACACCCCACCAAGCATCCACCTTTTTGTTTATAAAGTTCTATACATATAGCAATATCTTTCAGGAAATTGGACTTTTAGAACAACCTATTTAATTAAACCATTATTTTCCCACCTCTCGGCACTCGTCTTATTCTAGTCAATCTTACATCACTTTCTGTAGTTCCAATAATTGCATCTCTCTCCGCCCCCGTACCTCTCCCGCCCTATTTCCTCCCATCATTTCTTCATCTCAGTCCACATCCCATAATCAGTCTTCCCCGGTCCCTGCTGATGGCCGTGTGTCATGCCTGCCAGCCTACCGTCCATGGTGATTTAACACGGGCCTTCTTAGCCTACTTGTGTACCGCTACGTCTACGTGACTATCTTTCATTAGGTCGTTGTTGACTGACTACTATTCATATCCTGAAGATGTCAAACCAAGGCACAACTATGGAGAAAAAATTGCCTTTCGTGTTTTATCGTGCGTGCTATGGTCCGTCGTTTTTGACGGTACCAGGAACAGCTTTTGCCGCCTTGTTCGTGCACTTTCACAAATATTTGCTGTTTTCCACCCCCCAAAAAACGAAACATAAAAGTCCTAAGGCCCGTATACCTCAACTAAGCCTCCCCCACAAGATATTCCGATTTATTTGTTTTTTGTACGAGATTTTTTAGAAAATTTTTTTTTTAGTCGAATGTGTATTTTCCTAAATGGAATCTCGGTTGCGACCGCTGATGATGATTCTCCTCTGTTAGCAATGATCACTCAAAAATTGAGCTTTCGAGTAGGCTAAATCCGGTCTGACGAAAATATCAAGAACTTAGAAAAAATTGGAAAGGACGAAACACTTCAAATTAACATTTTGGTGTCAGATGATTTCAGCAAAGATGGAAGAAACCTTTGTACATTTCAATCATAATGTTTTTTCCCCCTTTTCTTTTTTCATCAGGTCTTTTAACATGGCTGTATCTAACTCACTATGGGTGTTGGTGTTAATGACTGCGATGACGTCATGTGTAGTATACGCAGCGCCCACAGGCGTCCTAGAGGAGCCAGTGATAAAGGAAGTGGTGATTGAACCAGACACAAAGATCACAGAGGCAGTGGAAGAGGTCAAACACCTTGACGATCTTGATAAAGGTGTGTGCTCAGTCCTGACATTATTGTCTTGAACAGTATGAAAATACTACTCAAGCAAGTATAACAGGGCAGAACACTAGCCTAGGTTGGACCCCTCCGTTGCGTGTGCAACAGAAACTGGCGTCCCACAGGGCTAGCAAAAAAACCTCCTAGCATGTGCATTGTTATACTGTTTTAAAAAATATGTGAAGCTTTACCTATTTGTTTTTATGTGGTAAATAATTTGACTTTCCTATTTTAGCCAGAACACGTGTGTATCGATTATAATGTGCACAATTTCATTTATTACCAACTGCAGATATCGAAAAGGCCCTGGTGAAGGAGGAATCTTTGGAAAAGATCGATTCATTGCCAACCCCTGACGATGAGCCTGAGGCACCAAAGGAGGAGAAAGAGATGGTAAAAGGTGAAGTGGGTGAGGTCATCAATGATAATGTGGAAGAAGATACAGGTGATGTAATCGATAGTGACGTCATGGATGGGGAAGCCCCTGCGGAGAGTAGTGAGTCAGATCTCCTCGACTACCTGATGATGGAACCATCCGTGGATTATTACTCACTTGAAGAGAGTGCACTCTCCCCGTGGCTGTACGACCTCCCGAATGAGCCCAGTAATAACGAAGGTCTTGAAGAGTCCCAGATGTGGTCCAGCAACTTTGACATTTTCGATGAGTATTTAGAATCCTACTACGGATCCAGTGCTATTGACGACGTCGTTGACAATGGTATCGATCTCGATACTCCGGGTGGAGCATTCGATGGGATCCCGGTGGAAGAAATGAATAACCAGGTGGACCAAACTGTTGATGAGTTCTTGTGTCAGTTGGGATTGTGCGATGATGACAACGTCCAGTACGTAGACGAAGAGCAGCTGGAGCCAAATGAAGTCCAATTCACAGAAGAAGGAATGATGGGAAACGCGAAAGACGAAGTTCAAGATGAGAAAGATATATATACCATAGAAACCAAACCCGATGATCAAACAAAGGAAGATACAAATACTTCCGTGTCAGATGTCAAGGGTGAAGATATCCAAAGTCGTTCTAAGCGGGATGTTTCATCACTGCCTGAGGCCGGTACCAGACATCGAAGCAAACGAGACCTCTCCTGGGATGAACCAGACCAAGGTCAATCTGACCTATTTGAGAAAATCAACGCCCTAGAGAGACTACAAGCACAAGATGAGGAGGCAACTCAGATAGACCAAGTATTGACCCCTGAAGAACGTTTCGAGGATCTGATAAAGTACTTTAAAAATGAGGCTGAGGAAAACACCGGCAGGGAGGGGGAGGAGTTCTACGTTGGAGCTCCAGGGCAAGTTTATAATGAAGTTGCTGCGGAGGCAGGAGCAGATAACTCCAACGATGAAATCGAAGAGGTTGGAGAAGAGGAAGGTGGCGAGAATGATATCGAAGAAGAAGGAGAGTTCCTTGATGAGGATGATGAGATGGATGATGACGATGATGAAGATATTGATGACGAAGGATGGGGTGCTTTCCTCGTCCCAGGTTCACCTTACAAGGAAGGTACTCTCACGTACGATGGGTACAAGCGAGATGATGAGAAGGAGTCTCTGAAGGTCTATGTCGAGAGCTTACCGAATCTTGAAGGTTACCGCAAGAGGGGTGACCAATCAGGTATTAAGGCTAAACGACATTTGAGACCTCTGCCAGTTAAATGTTGCCAAACTTTATTGGAATGATTCACAATAGAATGGGTTCAAATCTGTTTTGCTTTAGCGAACGCGCAGCACTTAATCAAAATATTGTTATGGCTGTGCTCTAAACTTTGCCCATTTTAAAAATGACTAAGAGATCGGTAAGATTTTAAATAAATTATGTCTCCCAAGAAAAAATAAATCATAACAATTCTAACTTATTCCATTATTGTTTCTTTCTTAACAGAATACCTAGATATTGACCCCCGCTCCACAGATTTCCTTAGACAAATTGACCCACGGAGCCCTCCTAACGAGATCCGCTACCCTAAAACGGGACTTGAGCCATTTTCGCGAGAAAAATATTTCCCGGTCTTTTCAGCCTCTGACGCCATGGCAGATGAAGCGATACTTGATCCTGATTGGACAGTTGGAGTTGAACGTAATGATGCACTCATTAAGTACAATGAACTATTGGATCTTCTGAACACTGAGCTTGAAGCCGCCGTTCTGATATCGTCCATCGAAGACATGGCAGCTGAACTTGGACGGAACCAACTGCTGTTGGATGAACTGGAGAGAGAAGAGGCGGAGGATGAACTGCAGCTGACTTTGGATGAAAATAACCAAGACATACTAGGTTTCCTGAATGCTGAAAACAGCCGCCAAGTGAAGAGAACCCCGCGTGTTATTGATTATCAAGATTTTAATGAGTACCCACCGGTGTTTCAGAGATCTTTCTCGCCGACTGGGAGAGGTCTAGAGAGCTTGAGTGATGAGGAGCTTCTTAGTCTGTACAACGAGTACCTACAGGAAGCTGAAGAGGAGGATAACTGGGGTGACTTCGTGTACCAGCCACGGACGAGACGTGATGGGGAAGATATCTTACCAGGTCCCCACGTGGGTTACTACGTCCAGGGGAGGATGATTGGGGACCTCATGAAGCCCAAACGCAATGAGGAAGATGGGTATCAGAACCCCTACATCCTACTTCAACCCTCTGATCTCGGCTACGAGCAGTGGCCCGGTGACTTCGATGTCTACTACGACGTGAGGGATGGGAGCTTCATCATGGACCCAGAGCCAAATGATGCGATGCCTGTCTCGGAGGAGGCCTTACTTGACTCTCTTGGGTTGTCAGGAAAAAATGTCGTCGTCGCAGATGAGGAGGGGGAGGAGGAGGAGGAGGACGGGAGATGGGGAGATTTTAAAGACAACATTGATGACTTTCAAGATGATGTAAGTTCCATCAATACCATAATTGCGAAAAGATTGATGTGTACCATAGAAATTACGGAGTTAATATTTAAAATGACGTGTATCTTAAAGGTCTTTTCACGAAATATCGTTGTTTTTCTGTGTGAGGGGAGGGGCTCACTTACTCATGTGGCAATGATTAAAATGACAGTTCAGAACAGCGTTGGTGTTTTTCACTCATGAGAGTGGGAGGGAAATCGTGACAACAGTTTATTAAAAGTACGCGAGTCCAGAAGGAAAACTTTTAGTGTGTATCTCGAGGGAAACTTATTGTTAACACGTCTTTGTGAGTTAAGCTCTATTACTTTGCACGTTTTCAATCGAAACTCTGTCACCAGCTAATTCCTCACCCACCCACAAAGTGATTCAAATGATAGGGCTCCCCGGTACAGCCACTCGTCACTTGTTAGACGAGGCGAGAAACAGACACTATAAACTCTACTGTGTTTTTGTCACTTCCAAATGCCGATCTCTAAATTAAATCTCTCGACATACAATCGTTGCTGTCAATAGGAACCTGCCAATGTTAGACCTCATAAAGGTGTGCGTTGATGTATTATAACTTTACCTTGTGCCAATCCTCAAATATCTTGGTTTCCTGTATACGTACAATTGATTTCCGATTGTGCATATCAGGGACCAGACTACTCTCCCTCTTAGCCTCACTTTGGCCGCATTGATTTAATTGAAATAAAAAAGATGTTTCATTTTCTCTGTTTAAGTATTTCGTTTTATATGATATCTCAGCTTGAGCTTCCAAGAAAATGTGTACTTTTCACGTAACGCTTACTTGTTACAACTGCATTCGCACACCAAACCATCCAGCTTTTAAATTGAGAGTGAGATTTCGGGATACATCGAGATTTCAACTGTATGAATAGAGTATTTCCAGTCGAATTATTAAGCTTAGGGTTTTAATAATCAGAATGTTTGCCTTGGACTCATCTGATATCCGTTTATATTTAGCCTTGTTGTCGTCATTGTTATCCTTGTCGAGTTGAGCTCTGTTCCCTAAAGGAAGCGTCAACCCATAAATAGAATTGAAATTCAACCCCGAGGAAGTATAGACAAAACAAAACGTCTTGCAATGTCTTGAGACGTGCACTGAACTTTTTGTAGACGTTGAATTCAAAAGAATATTCATTTAGTAATAAATTAAGAAACACACAACACAAGAGTTTTAAAAGGACAACAAGAAACTAACATAATATATACACTAAATCGTCAGCGTTTTCACGAAGTAGCACGCTATGTGCTTAAGGATTTTTGTTTACATTTTTTTTGTTTTACATTTTTTCATGCATTTCTGTTTTCTTTTACAAAACTATAGTCAATTTTTAAAAAAAATGTTTTCTTGTTGATGTTTAAGTTAGAGGAAATTGACTTTGACATCGGTCAACTGGAAGAGCTTCGCCGACTGACGGAGTTTGCCGAGGCCTTGAATGAAGAAGACAAGGAGATTGAAGAAGAAGGACTCTTGAGGGCGCTACTTTTGAATTGAAGCTGGATACTACAGAAGATTAATTTCGACATTAACAAAATACCCCTATTGTTATTGTAACCAAGACAACGTCACAAAAGACAATAAAATGGAATTTCCTCCAGCATTCACCAAAAACCTCACACCAGAAATGTTTAAACTATTCTATAACGCGTTGATGTACTGACGGATGTCTTTTAAGTGTATGTTTTATTTTTCATGATAGAAAACAAGTTGTGTATTGTTGCCATAGATTGATTGAGCAGATGATTTTTTTTAGGAAAGCTATTGTTAGCTTAGTATTGCCGTACTTATGATATGAACACGAAAATCGTATCATGATTTGAATTTTAATCAGCCCAAATTAATTATAAATCTAGTGTGTACATTCCGAAAATATATTTTATTTTTGATGTGATAAAATAACATAAAATAGTATTAATCAAGCACAATCAATCACTGGTACTTAAAGTTGTTTTGATGGATAACTGTGTGTCTAAAATCAATATTTGTATAGAAATAGAAGATTAGAATACTTAAAAAATATATATGATCAGTTACTGTGCACAAAATACGCAAAATGATGCGGACGAATATTTATGTGCAATATGTTTTGTTTAAAAAAGATGTGCAATAACTATAATAGTGGGTTGAAAATGGTGCGTTGTATGCAATTATGCTTAAGACATATTATTTTTTCGTTGAAAGGCTAGATTTGCAACAATAGTATATCAATGAATAATCTAAAGCAGATGAATGTTTTAAACCAAGATGCTTTCAAAGGCGTCTAAGGAAAACTCGGTTAATGGTTTCGACAAAATGAGAAGAAGAAAAAATCCTCTTTAAAAAGAAACCTCTTGAAAAAAAACCTCTCTGCAATTTTTTCGGTTATAATCAGATAGGTATTGTTACGCACTAAAAGGAAACCTTTTCGAAAATAAACAAATTTCTCATTTCACTGATGAATTAAATCAAACTTCAAGTCTTGAGTTCTTTAAGAACTATTGGTATTGATTGACATTACTAGATTGGTCTTAATGAATGTGCACGTTACTATAGTAAAACAACCTAATTTCACAGAGCTGTTTCTAAGTTGAAAATCCAAACTAAGAACCAGTTATTAATAGATTATTAGTAAACATCTTATACGATACTTGTGTTGGTAACCTGTTTTTGTCAAGCACTTTTTTCCTGCATGCTTATTATGAGCTCTTTGACTTTGAACCATTTTCGTTTATATCGTAATCAACCTTAAGCTTCAAATGCTGTTCAATGCTTTGAATTCGTTCAATTTAAATAAATAGACGTTAGAAATCATTATCTAATCACCTGTTATTGTTTTGTCAGCTACTTCACCAGTAGGATGGTAAAACACCAAAGTCTAAACTTCAGTATGTAATGGTAACAAAAATATTTTCTAGATTAAAGCCCTTTTCACACGAGAGCAATTTAGCTGGGGTCCCTTGCTTAATTTTAGCAAGGGTGTGAAGTTTTACAAATTGCACTTCATGTGAAAGGACAACACTATTGGAACTTTCTAGACACCCAGTGAAACCTTCTCAAACATTACTAAATCTTGTAGCAAGGGACATCGGTTATTTTCTCGTCGTGTGAAAAGGGCTTAAAACAGTTATGATAAGTTTCAGAAACAACGATACACTAAAAGGAGTTACATTCTTCGGAAATTTCTTTCCGGGTGACTTTGATGTTTTTATTTACCTGATTTTTGTTTATTAACCATGGTTACTTTAGTCTTATTGAGCAGCTTTGGGTGCTGCCAAGCGATAATTACTTATTACTTGGCAGCCATCTTGTCTTGTTTCCATCCAAACCTAAAGACCTTTCCATTATTGTTGATAAACAAACCGCGTTGGTTGGCATGCACGGCCGAATGTAAGCAAAAACATTTAGTCGTGTTAACATAATGCTATGACTAAATTCAACATTTCCGCAAACTTGCAATTAACAAAAATACATCCCACGATTGGTTGCTTTGTTTCCAACAAATTCAACACTATTTTTAGATATTTTGTTTAAAATTGTTACAAACTGCGGCAATCTGTTTTTGCTTTGTATTTATGGCTTCCCATAGCTTTCAAACCTTGGTCTGTAGGTCAAATCTGTGGCTGCGGCTGTTGCTAAGGGAAGCCTACCAGCCGCAGCCGCAAATTTGGAGACGGCCTATTTATTCCGCTTTTAGTGTAGTCTGATAAGATGACAATTGCACGTTAAAGTTTTTATGTAAACACTTGACAAGGGTAACCGATGTTGGGAACACATGTTGTTAAGCATTTATTACCAGCAAATATGTATTTGTTTTATGACACGGCTCACGCTAGTATTTTATTGTAAGATTAATTCTTTTCACCCACATTGGTAATAATTAAACCCACCACAGCATGAGAAGAGGTGACCATCACAGTGTCAGTGTGTTTTTGGTCAGCACCCACATTTTAGGTTGGGATCGCGGAGACTAAATTTAGGTTGGTCATGTATCTCCAGCATGTTGAAAATGATGCCTTTTACATGTTTTCATTCGGAACAAGTAAAAACGGAAGCACCTAAAACACTCCTATTAGAGTAATTTAGATGTACATCCGTTTTTGAATTACGCAATTGTATAAAATCTACGTATATAATGCGCTGATAGTGCCGAAACATATTCTAACTTTGTTTGCATTTTGATGATTTAACAAATGGTTCAACGTTTCCAAATTAATTATGCAAAATTGGGTCGTTTTTTGTTTCGCCCATTAATTTATTCGATTCCCTTGACAATATAGTGGGGCAGATAGGGGATTATTTGGGGGTTTTGATGATGACACAGGCATGGAAATTGGCACTATACTAAGTCACTGTACATCACGAGAAAGATATTTGGCTAATAGGGCCATTACAAAAAAAATTTAATGCCTGCCATTGGTAGTTTTTTAGAATAATAGTAATACTGAGTTCTTATATAGTGCTTTATCACACCCGATGGGCGTCTCAAAACGCTCTGTTACTTATGTTTGGCCAAATTTATCTTCCTCATGGACTCCGACTGTGCCAAATACCATGCTTGTATCATCAAAGGCACAATCCAATCAAATAAGGGCTACCCTGCCGTAGGCCCAACAAATAATCCACGGTTCATGCATGATGGTGGTTGCAGGTTGATCCATCGTCAGAGGGCGCTATTTTGGTTGACCGTTCAGCGGTAAGCTGGGTACGTCGGATTGATCCTATGGTAGGGAACGTTTTTCTTTGCCCTTGGCATTTCAGAACTCGGTGTAAATACGGTATTCAAAACAATATAAACTCCGACTTTATGGCCTTTTTCGCAGCGCGAAATTTTGAACCTCAGATTACGTACATTCTCATGCTGCGGCGGTTTGCACAAGAACAATGTGGCATGTTGGACCTCTGTTAGGGAGCATTTTCTACCCCTCATTTTGTACACGATGTATGAAGCATGTTGGACCCAGGATATGGGTGATTCTTTTATCCCCATTGGTTGCGTACAAAGTATAGCAAGGTCACCGTTTTCAACTGCGCATGTTTGAACACGTGTTACTGACTATTGTTATGCTCATTTTCTTGTACACGCACCAATGAGTAGTGGGTACCCGCGAAATGGAGGATTTCCTAATGCTACGTCTGCGACTCGTCCAGAACTGCTGGCAAATCCCTGATTTTAACCAGTACGGGCAAGCGCCTGGTTCCGTCTACCATTACACAGTGACAGGTAAGTTTTACCGACAATAAATATTATATCAAAACTTATTGAGGGAGGGGTAATAATATTGTTTTGTGTGTGTAAACTCGTACATAATTTGTTTGCAAAAGTTTGGAAACGGGTGATCGGCTGCTCGGAAGTTCTGACGTCACTAACAATTGACCACTCAGTGACGTGCAGGAGGAGCATTCTTCAAGCTCTTGTCATTATTTGTTTACCTTCACACGAAATGGGTTAATAAATAATGCTTCGTGAAATATTTTTGTTTTAAAACAAATTCTTCCGAGTCCAATGTTATTTCTGATAATATCTCTACGGTAAAAAAATGTCAATTCTATCATGTTCCATGAACAAAACAAACTTGTCATAATTGTACTTCTGCTCACCGCCCCCCCCCCACACACACAACCTACCATCCTGACGTCCCAAATGAGATTGAGGAGAATATTTTTATACTTATTTTATTTTTACTTTAAACTTACAATCATAGTTTTGGACATGGAAAGAAACCAGCACAGATCAGAATTGCCTGCCTGTTTGTGAGTGTGCTGTTAGTGTGAGGCAGTTCATGCTCTGTAATGCATGTGTGATTCAGTACATCAACTAACATTTTTACATTATATTGTCAAACGAAAAAAAAATCTTGAGGCATTGTAATGTATAATGACCATCTTTATACCATGTACATGTAAGTTATGTGCAAATCTGTGAACATTTATATTTTCAATCTTACCAATGTTGCACACACACACCCAGGATACACTTTTGGTAATTGTAAAAACTAGTATCCCCACTTGTCCCATATAGAATTGTGTGCTTTCAAAAGCCCGAGAAAAGTTCCTTGCCTGAAGCCTTTCTCAGATTAAAATATTTCAGTGAGAAATTACCTCTTTCTCAAAAACTGCATTACATCAGAGGGAGTCGTTTCTCCCAATGTTTTATACTATCAGCAGCTCTCATGTGCTCATTAACAAGTAAGTTTTTATGGTAATGTATTTCTTGAGTAATTACCAAAAGTATCCCCTGCCTTTAAACAAATAATAATCACTGCGTACAAGTAATCGAAATCCAACTAGTTCAGTGAAACAAAAACTGAGCTGTGCAAGACAATTGGAAGCATGTTTTGATGTTTTTTAATTATTTACAATTTGTCATCTCCACTTGAAGGAGCACAAAAGCTGATAGACAAAAGAGTGCCATGACTCGCATGTTAAATCAAAAATTCTCTATGCTATTGAAATTTTGAAATTATTTTAAAATTGTTTAAATACTAAAAGTGGCCAAAGAAGGTTAAACAAATCTTTGAATTAAGCACACAAACTTAGACTTTAAATTTATTGATACAATCAAGGACAGAGGTATTAAACAGAACAAGTTAAATATTTATAACAATAAACTTTATCATGACCTTATTCCTGCCGCTGCCCCCCTCCCCTTTAAGCCTTCCCACCTAGAACCATCGCCTCCCTCCCCCTCTCAAATAAATGAGATAAAAAAAAAAAAAACTGGGATTTGTTTGATTTTCGCAGTTAAAACGTATTTTGTGTTTAACTTGTAAACTAATTTAAATTGTTCAAAAAATGCATAAAGTGGACTTATGTCTTGCACTTCGTTGCAAATGGTTTTCTTGGTAAAGTTGAAAGCCTCCAAATGATTTCTTTGCCCCCGCCTGCCACCCCCCCCCCCACCACCCCAACATAAAAATGAGCTAGACCTGCATGGTCTATTGGAAATACTAATATATCACATAATGCAATATAATGCAATATACAAAGTAGAAACATCTTAAAGAATAATGTACAAGTCAATTTAAAGCTTACAGCTTGAAAAAATACATACGTATTCTAAAAACACTTTAGAAATTTCATTTTATCTAAACTCAATGTTTTAAAGCAACTTGACAACAATGTTCTTTTTATAATTCTTCTAGAAATTTGTAAAATTTGAACAATAAGACAGACAATAAATTTTAGTTTCTTTTTGTGATTTTGTCTTGTAATTTTGAGTGTTTAGCATCTTTTGTCTGAAAACAAACTGACTGCATAGCATGAACTGACTGCACCTGACCAATGTACATTCATGAATGATGACCAATAGAGTAATGGACCTTTCTTACTTTTACAAAAACATATGCCCAGACAGAGGCCACAAGCGAAAAAGTCTGGCCCTATTACTTACAGTGATCAGTTCTTTTTACTGGAATAGATTTTTACTGGAATAAGGAACCAAAGCAAAGAAAATGCCATGGCAAGCTATTTAAAGTTGTCATATCCTGAACTATGTGTGATAAGTGATCAAAAAACTTGTATTTCTTGAATTGTGCATGAACGGTTTGTTTACAAAGTATAGTAGAGTGTTTATTGATACAAGTGATAAAGATAAGCTTAGGCATACTGGACTTAAGTGCTCATTAAAATTAAAATATTAGTTGTAATCTTTTGGACGGAAACTGCTGTAATGAATAATTCAACGTTGTGAAACTTCTTCAGATGGCGGTCAATCACTGAACAAGCTGTGAAGTACCATCAAGACTCTTTCCTGTAATTTAAGAAAGCCAACAAAGTAGTTCATCATTACAAACAACAACATCCTTTGTTTATAACATTGCAAAACTCTTGTTGATAGACCGTGCAAGTCCCCGCGGGTAATCAAACATTTTTTTGACCACTTTGGTCCCATGTACATTGCTTTAAAACATGTAAAGGAAACAAACTTGCACAAAAGAAAAAGGAGTTATCAGTCATGCTCAGGAGCTGTTATGGCACATCCTTGGGGCATTCTTCTTGTTTGTGACTGCTACACTTTTACTTCCAACATTTTGGAAGAATGCAAAAGAATTATCCTCCCATTCCTAATCAATTCTTTTAGAGGTTGACATTCCTACCTGGTTGTTGTGTTTTACGAGGTCGAAGGATGCCCTCTCGAGATGGAGGTCTAGCTGATATCATTCTTACCCCAGGGAAAACCTTAGGTGTACCCTGAGTGCGACACTGTTCATCATACTCATGGGCTGTTAGAATATGTGTGGAAAGTCAAGGAAAGTAAATGGCATAAAGCATGGTTTCTTCAATTGATACTAAAGTGGTAAACTTTGTAATTCACACAAAAAGCCTAGGACACTTTTATAAAAGTTTGTGTTAGCCCGATGCTAAAAATTTGACAGCAACCAAACTTTATTGCTATCTTCTGATTATCCTTGAGGCGTATGTCGGGCTTCCTTTTCTACCATTATCGAGTTTCTTGTTGAATCGTCATATTCCGAAGAGACCAGGGCCCAATTTCATGGCTCTGCTTACCGCCGAATTCTGCGCTTGCGGTGACCATTCTCCGCTTACTGTTCAAGCGCCGAATTTCTGTGCTAGCTGTGTAAGCGTAGAATGCCTAGTAACGTGGAGTACGCACGCGCACAAGCCGAAAATCCCCGCTAACCCGTGAAATACACTTGACGTAAGCGCGGAATTCCCTGCTTCCGCAAGCGCCGATTCTTTGCTTACGGTAAGCAGAGCCATGAAATTGGGCCCAGTACATTATACTGTACACAATCAGGCTGATTTAAATCAGAGGAGGCAAAGAACAGTTTGTGAGTTTTTGTTTAATTCAAAAGGATATTTGCAGTGACTGGTAGAAACAGTTGTTCCATCTCTGTGATGATCTCCACATGATGTCCAATGGATCCCTGACCACTCTCCCCTTGTACTCCTACAGCTATTGCGTACAGCTGCAACTCAAGCAATGCTTTCATCCCAGCTGAAACCTGATCCATTAAGAAGATAGGGTCACTTGTTATTTTGCTGGAGTTAAAATAGCATCTTTCCAAGTGGTACTGACCTGTTGCACCTATTCAGTCAAATAGTTTGCTCAACTATTTGTTATGTTGTGATGAAAAACTGTTCTAATTTTATTAAGGACAATTCAATGTCCTCTTTTATTGTTTAGATGACACAAGAAATGTGTTACATATGAATCTTGACTGCAGGAAAGGCACAGGGCTGGTCTTATTTGTCTTACATTGGGCAGCTGTTGATGTTAAAGCAATTTTTCACATAATGTTATGAGAGATTATTTCAGCAAGGGACTACTCCTAGACAAGTATTTAAAGAAAACAATGACTCAGCCTTTTATCACCTGAATTGGTTAATATAATTGGTAAATATTATTTTATCTTTCTGTTGTTCCTTGTGTTGTGACATGAATGTGAGTATTGAGTATTTCTACAGCTCATGTTTTAACCCACTGTAGATGCAATCTGAAACATTGAGTAGGTTTCCCCAATATGAGAATATGTACTCACAGGTCCTGGCTTGTACACAACTTGAAGACCAGTCGCAGGTGGTGGCTGTTTCACTTTATACCTGCAGGAGTCAATCCCAAAGTTCTTCAGGTTGACTGTGAAGGCATACGTGCAGCCCTCACATAGTGTCCCAAAGTGCACCTCTCCTGGAACCAGCTCAAACCCTCTCATCTTAGAGAGGGGGGCAATTCCTTTTGCCTCAGCCCCTGCAACAGAAGAGGTGTAGACCTTACGTCGAACAGGGTCCTCAAGAACCTGAAACTACAGAGAAGATGACAATATATACTTATATACTGTGTTAAAATTTGTGTTCCTTAATTTAGTTTTTGTTCGTAAAATTCTGAAGTTCATTCTGTCAAATGGCTATGTTGTACTCCACTTTCATACTTACATGTACATGTACTTTATCTTGAGAGCATAAGTACCAGAATTCTCTCCAAAGGTTATAAATGTGACTTTCTACTCAATCAGGTTACTAGTACTCTGTACTTTTGTTAAACCTGTTATCACTTCTCAACACAATGAGTGTGTAGTGCATTGAATGTAACAAGATCTACAAATTGAGACAGAAGTTATTCATCTCTCTGCCGAGTGTTCAATTGTGTTTCAACATTATAGACTAGCCATTTATCAAGGTTTTATACAAAAGTGTAGCAGAATGTCACTACATGTTGTCAACTTACATGTTCATTGGGCACCATGCCAGGCCTCTGTCCCAAGATGGCTGCCGGAAGTCTGACAGCCTCTTTCCTTGGTTCCCCATTGACATCTACTAGCAGGCTCTTGGTCAGAATGAGATCACTCCCAGCTGACGGGATACCATCTCCCTCCATGCCTGATGCTCTATTCCCATTGAACTGGCTCAGGGAACGGGGCTCATCCACCTGATTGTTTGCATTAACACTGTTTCTATCTATGAAACAAAAACAAAACAAATTATTTTTTTTTAACTCATTCTGGGCCTACAATCATTTTCTATTGCTAATTTCTAACAAACCTCCAGCGTAAAATTGTACACTACTTTGAATGGTACACAAAGAAAACTGTTCAATCTCTCGACAACCTTTTTTTTTTTTAATTGCCCTTGTTGAAAGTATTAAAATACAGCATAACAAAACAAAAAAAAACTTTTAATGTACCATTGTAGGCACTTACCAGTGTAGCCAGAGCGATCAGTATACGCTCCCTCATCTGCATGCTCAGGTATGGTAGATGGATGATTAGGAAAAGATGCATAACTAGATGGAGTCTCACTAGGTTGAACTGCTGTCTGGGAGTTGGTGTTATCCGTCAACCCTCCTGGGGTGGGGTTGCCTGAAACACATGCATTAAAAATAGTTAGCCAAGTCTGTTTTTTGTTCACAACATACAATACATTATAGCTTGACACTTGCGTCCACACATTTAGTTTTGTAATGTAATTGTTCATTTGTTAGAACTAACCTGGTCTGGTAGCTGGTCCCTGTAATTGTGAAGCATGTGCAGGTGTTGGGTTGTTAGGACGGACAGGGGTCGGTGTTCCTTGACCACCAGCATGGGCTGGAGTGGGATTCAATGGACGCACATCAGAGGGGCTTGAAGATGTTATTGGGACTGGAAAAAATTAAACGGAGTATATGATAATGATATTGTGACAAAAGGCACTAATGATTAATATATTTCCTTCATGACCCGACAAATAATTATCACAAATACTAAACTAACACGAATCCAATCCCTATACTTGACTCTTATTCTCCTAAGCAATGGTTTTACAACTATTGCTTGGTGGTACTGGGTACACTTTACGAAAATTCACCAATAGGGGCCTTCACCCTAAGGCAACCCCTCCCATTATCTATACCTACACCCTTCCCCTTATTCATATAACTCTGTGTAACATAATCAAAATGTGTTCTTTATTTACCATTGATGGTAGGGTTGACTGGTGATGGTTGTTTTTGTGGCGAGGCACTGTCTGAAGGTTCACTTTGTCTGGAAGAATTTTGAGTAGCTAATGAAAAGGAAAACAATAAAAATGATAAGTTATTTAAACAATATTAAATACAAATTTTAAAAAAAGATGATCTTGGTCCAATTTCTTAGCACTGCCCAACACTGCTCTGTATTGATGACTATATACTACAATACAAAGTACAGGATTGATAAATAACATTTTTTTTTGTAAGTTTCAGTCTGAAAATGCACTCATAGTTAATACCAAAACAAATCCTCCCAGACATTTTTAGTTGAAAATACTGTCCAAGTTGAGGAAAGAAAATTTACAGACCCCACTAATCACCATTCCATACTTTGTTTTCCGCGATTGAAACAAAACCCCTGACAAAAATACAAATCATTTGTTTTATTGTTTTCACCAAAAGATGTTTAAATTTTTACAGGTTGGTGGTGTGCTGTGTTTATTACAAAGTAGAGGATGAAAATTAAAATACTCTTCCCCAAAATGATGCTGACAAGTGAAAGGGGTAATACCTTGGGGTTGACTCCCTGGTGACTCAGATGGTGTACTAGGCAGACTGAAAGCAGTACCCTGTCCATCTCCTTGCCTTGTTGCCTCAGCCAGATCCTTAGTCAAGTTCTCCATGTCTGGGCCCTTGGCGGCATTCTGTCCTACGATAAAGCTCTCCCCCCATTCACTCTTGAAGTAGGGTGGTACCTCATGGTTACGCAAGGCCTTACGCAGATTCTGTTCGTTAGCGAGGTCCCGTCTGTTTAAAAAAAAGCTTTTTGTATTTGGGTCTTTTCTATTTCAATAATTTAATCAAACTACAGAATAAATTGCAATATATGCATAAAGATTTCAATAAGTATATTTTTGACTTATGAAAAAAAAAAAGATCAATAAGGGAATAAATTAGTGGTGACGAGGTCTTAAAGAGCAGTTTAAGACCGGCAGGGTTGTGGCCTTGTGATAAGACCAAACCAATGGCCAAGACCCAGCAATTTTGGTCTCTACTCTTTTTTTCCATTCATAAGTATACTTTTGCCTAAAAAATATAATAATGTAGGAAAATCTGTAAAACTTTTCTCGGTTTTGTATGTTTTCAATTCCTTTCTCAGGCTCGATTTCACGACGGGTCAAACTGCACGTACGCTCAATGCACGCGTACTGGTAGATTTTACACCGAGTACCAGTATGTATTGTTTACATTAAGCACTATTAGTGCCTGCTGCAACGTGCATGCCAACAGGCATTTGGCTATAAGTGCAAATCACCCGTTAGCCAACCAGTCTTAAACAACTCCTACTTATCTTTATCGGTGATTCACATTTTGACCAATCAGAATGCAAGCTCTCCAAGGTATTTATGAATTAACAATCATAAATATATTTAATATTGTCAAAATAAACAAAAAAGTAGTAGTCAGATGGAATGCCGGAAAAGTAGTTTTTTATGTTTTATGTAAAATATAATAGATGACACCAGTTGCATGGTGGTTGACTGACAACCATAACAATACTAATTTTGCACAGAAACATAAACTAATTAACATGCCTTCACTACACGACATCCTATTGTAAGCTTGCATAGTGCCTTGGTAATTTTAACTTTCCAAAACACCAAATACATTTTATCCTCAAAAACAACGGTTTTTATTCCTCTGGACTGCATACCTGACTTTTTCCCAGTCCTCCTGTGTGTATTTATCCTTGGGCTTAGGAAGTGGGGGTACAGGAGGGGGAGCGGTGGCCTTCTCATACAAGATCTTGACATTATCAGCATCAGATACATCTCTTGGTTTTGTTATAGATAAGACATCTTTGGGCAGGGCACGGTGAGTGCTGCCATCTGCCACTGCATCAGCAGAGGCTGTTGTGGTGTCATCTCCCTCATCCTTAAATACAATATGACAAAAAAAAGCAGAGTCAATTTTTTTTTATGAAGCGTGTTTGACTGATAAGCTTTGTTTGTAATCTTTTTCTTTCACTTTTAGGGGTAGGGGTGGCAGAAATTTGTCTTGTAAAGATTCTTCTTAAAACTTTCTTTAAAAAATTTAGAACCATCTTGTGCAGCACATTGACTTTCTTGACCTATGTACGCATGAGTTTCTATTCATTCTGGTGTCTTTTAAGGTTTGTGCAACAACATTCCAACTGAACAAACTAAAAACTTAAATATCGTTATGAAACAGGATAAATATTGAATATACCTGAGCCAAGATGCTAGCTAGAAGCTCTCCAGCTTTGACTCTCTCTTCTTCATCTCTAGGCTCCCTCATTTCTTCATCTGCCCACCTCCAGTCCTTACTCTTGATCTCCTTTGCATATGCCTCAAGCCCTGCTCTCATCTTCTGTCTTAACTCCTCATCAATCGGTTTATACTCAACAAATTGTCGGATCTCAAGTTCTTTTGGACACTTTGGAACAGGGAGGCAACTTTTACTTGTGGAACGAGAACCAACAGCAAGCCCCATCCCAACATTGGTTCCAAATTTAGGGCCAGGAGTTTGGTATTCACGAGCTGGAAGCTTTGTGAAGTCACGAGAGCGAAGGTTTGGTGGGACAATATTGGGCTCATCCAGAGTCATCAGCCAGGCCTCACTTAGGCTCGTTGTGTAAGGTCGCATGATAGTGATGCCATTGACATCTGGATGGTCAGGAAGAGGGTCACTCAAGATGGCAGTGTTTGGGTCCAAGCTAGCTTGTTTGAAGTATGTCTCTATATCCTTACCACGAAGAAGCTCAATACCGCTTCCATCTTCATTGATAACAAAGAGCCTTGGTAAATGGCTGTCACATTTCACACTCTCATTACCCTCCACATCTTTATTATCCCCGTCAGTTTTAGACTTGATGACTTTTGTCTCTCCTGTTGACTGCACTGTGAAGACATTGCCTGCTTCATCCTCCATCTCAAAGACCATTGGCTTCTGATGTCTCATTGTGTATGCCTTGGGTTCTGCATCCCCTCTCTCAGCCGGAGGCAAGTATCCCACTGTCCCTTCGCTTTTGACAGTCATTCTGCCGCCCTCATGGTGAAGTACTTCATAGGAGCCATTGGGAATGCTGATAATCTCTGTGCCACTGCCAAAGATTGTGGTTGCCAGGCTATCCTCACTGTTAAAGATGACAGTGGCATAGCCTGGACATTCAATCTTGTAGTGTTTGATCAGCTTGAATCCAGCTGAGCCAATCTCACCTTTAAAGGAAAAAGAACAGTTCATTCGGAAATATAAAAATAATAGTAATAATAATGTCAATAATGCCAGGTCAACTTTCCTTAGCTGTAGCAAAGGGTTTCACTCTGTACATTTTGCATACCAACCTGTTTCAGCTAGCTCTTCAGTATCTCCAGCAATGTCCATACGGCTGTAGTAAGTTGTGATTCGTGTCCCCTCGTTGTGATCTACAATGCGAGATCCATCTGGACGTTGCAACACCACAACACGATCCTCCCTTGTACACATCACCTTCATAAACAAAACAAACAAAAATTACTCTAAACTTGGTTAAGTCTTTGTAAAACCTTTGCACAGACAATGATCAAGTTTTTGTAGAATCTACTGACAGTCTTTCACTTCTAGAAATACTAAGATTGAATAACGTTTTAAATACTTATTGAAATGGTTACACATTGCTGCAGAGTGTTAAAAAAAACCAATACTATTCTCAAAAATTATAATAGTAAATAGTAAATCAGGACCTCACCTCATAAGTCAAAGGGTCTGTTGCAGAATACATCATGCAGGATTTGAGTTCATACATGCTGCCATCGGCTTTGGTACCAATACGAGTACCGTCCTTAGCTGTAGTTACCCATTCACTGACGCATGGGTCTTCAACTGTGACCCCCTCCTGACCTTCTTCTGGCTTCTCCCCTCCTGAAATGGCTGCTATCTTGCTGGTTGCCCCTCTGATAGAGCCTATAAGGGAAATGGATCAAAAAGGGGTTAACAGTAACGTATGATAAGGGTACAATGTCCTTTCCCAGTCTATATGTGAAAGAGTGACCCAGCACGATTTGAAAGCAATTCATTAATAATCAAGATTTATAAACCAATTCCTTTTTTTTAAATACTTTTTTGAAACAATCAAAATCATGTGTCGTGTTGGTGCAACAAGGTTATATCTCTGTCTATGTGAAAAGCAGGTTTTAGAATGACAAAAGGCCGTATCTTGTTATATCATAAACATGCCGAGAATTATGAAAGCATTGGGGTAAAATTTCATGTTTGCTACCACCTAAAGTCTGAGACATCTCTCATTTAAACCACAGCGTAATCATATGTAAACAAAGTACCTTTCTTGGCTGCTGTCTCTGACACTAGTGTACTGATTCCACTGCCTCCTCGCTGTGGGGATTGCTCCCTGCTCTGGGATGGGCTTGGCATGAGCTGACTAGATGTAGAGGCTCCTTGACTGACACTAACAGCACCATCAGCAAACAATACCTGTGAATTATAAAACTTATTAAGGGCCCTCTAGTCTAAACGCTGTAATGGATATCAGCTGGTAATTTAAATGAAATCAATGTACAATGTAAAGCATACCTATTTAATAAAGCTTCCCAAATAGATTTGTAACTTTATGTCATTTTATTCTTAAGAATTTGATCATTTCTTAAGAAAAAAATTACAATGAGTCAAATAGAATAAGACAAACTTGATACTATCAACATAAGTGTTATCAGTACCTGTACACTGCCATCCTTCATGATCTTAATGACACTACCATCGCTAGTAATCAGTCGAGACTTCTCCTTCATAGCCGGGACCTGACGGGCAGACTCACATTCCTGCTGCCCTGACGTCTTAAAGGGGTAGCTTTGCTTCACCAAGAGACGACTTGTAGATTGGGGATCAAATTGTGTCACTCCTGAAATACAAATTAAAGAATTATCTGATGAAGATACCTGTATGAATAAAAAAAAATACCATCCCTTTTTTACACTATCCTGTGTTCACCCCATACCACTACCAAATAATTTTTACAAGAACATTTGTTGAGGTTTAAATGTAAATGTTTTCAAACAAAAATTGTACATCTATAGCCCTTTTACATTTTAAAGAATACAACCTTTCCACTGGCAATACACAAGAAATATCACAAAATTAGTAATGGCTTGAAAAGTCTAAAGTTTAAACTTTTTACTCCATATGATCATATCTGCCTTAACAATTCACAACCTTAACTCCACTTTGTGGTAACTTTAGCAGATACCCATGTTTGTATTGAACACTGCTTTACTATAGCCTTTTCTGACCTGCATCTTTTTCCAAGAGGTAATTGACATGAAGGCCATCTGGACAAGAGACGAAGAGCTGCTGGAAGGGGGGCTCCTCTGGCTCTTGGCACTTCTTGGCATCCTCCATTGACTTTCTCTTCCTCTCCTCTTCCTAAAGACAAAAAGGAAAATTAAAAACAAAAATTATGATTGCTGTTAGTTAACTGTGATTGGGGGATGTGTGAAAAGAGAACACTTTGAACAACTCAATAATTAGCATTTGAAAATTTAAATAAAGAATTTGCACAATAAAAGTTGCAAGTTCCTTTACAAAATTGCACACTAATTAATGTTATGTATTTCTAAGCAAGAAGATCTGAAAACATACTCTTCCAGAAACGTGTGTTCGTCTTGTTTTTCAAATTTTCCTCTTCAAAGTTTTATTTCAATGTACATAAATGATTTGGAGAGTTACCAGACCTCTTTCTGTTGTTGTTCCAGCTGCAGCTGAGCCTGTCTCTCAGCCTCTTGCTGCTGCTGCTGCTGTTTCTTTCCCTTCTTGGCTGACCCTGCCCTAGTCCCTTTAGGAGATGAGATGGTAGGGGGTGGAGATGGGCTTGTGGGTGGAGGAACATAGATCTCTACTTCTTGCTTTGTCTCTTCTAGGGAAAATCGACAACAAGAATTTACAAAATTAATTTATGTTTAATTGCTTTGAAGTCCTGTGTAAACTTCCTAAGGTAACTCCAGTTAGACTTGAACTCAGGATCTTGTTTGTACCAGAGATGTTCAACCATGGTGAAGAGACACCAACTTGATTACTATGCACTTACATGTTGTTTGTACTATTCAAATACATAATCATTTCAGACTTGAATGATCCAATCGAAATGTTTTTCCCTTGTTAATTTGAAAATTAAAAGCAGAACTAAGCATAACACTTTATTCTGCAGATTTCACAAATTCTTTACAGTAGTATTTTCAATCACACAAGTATTTTCTAACCTGCTCCAAAGGGAGTCCCCTTGCTGCCATAGTTACTGAGAGCAAACACCATGCCATCACTAAGGGTGGCAGTAAATGAGCCGAAGGTGCTGATTGGCTTGGGCCTCTCCTCTGCTGGTTCTGATTCACTGGGTTCATCCAATGTGGCATCCTGTTGCATCTGACCCATACCCTTGACTGGTGAATCCCCTTTGGAAAATTGTACAGTTATATCGTGATTAATTTTACAAATTGACTAATTTGAGACAAATTTAGTCAGGGTGTAATTTGGTAGTCTATTTTTTGGAACTACTTCCTTCTGATGACCATTTCCCGGCAAACTGCAGCTACTATCTATTATGATTAGTAAAACCCAAAGGCAAATGCATGGACCTGTTAAAGAAGCATTGCTGCCAAAATGAATGAGTTTTATACAATGATATGCTGGCTATCAATAGCAGGACCGCAACAAAATTAATGTTACTTCCATAGTAAAGATAACATCCTTATACTCTATGTTTTTTTTAAAGAATTATATATAAGAAATATATATATTATATTGTAAGAATCTTTCATAATTTTACGATTAGATATTAGCTGTCTTGTAGGTTGAATTGATATGGGAAGTAACAATTACGTGTAAGTAAAGCATTAATCAAGCAGTGTGTATAGTACATGCAACAAAATTAAACTGCATTGTGAAGTTGTGATGTTAAAGTGCTCATTTTGTTAACATTTTGGAAATACAAAAACAACCAGCAGGCTTACTACACTTTCAAAAGCATTGTTAAAGTACGTTTTTTTCCTATCATCCAAAAGTTTCAGTTCAGTTTTGTTTGAGAAACTATTCAATTTTACTTGATTTTATTTTTTTTATTTCTATAAAATACTTAAAGATATGCAATACAATGTACATAATAGATGTAATAACTGCATCAGAGATTAAGAATATTAATTTGGTTTTACCCTTACACCAATATGTGATGTCAGCTTTCAAAGATGTCAAGGTTTGTCAACAAAGATTGATATGACAGCATCATCACTGCAATAATTTGTTCAACCCAAAAGTATAAAATCATTTGCTTTGTTTCAGTGATAAATCTCAAGAGTACAAAAAGTACACAATGCTTTTAAAAATAAGTTTGTCAAAATCTGTGGGAAGAAAGGTATATTTGGTTGATTCAATGAATCAGCAAAAAGCAACAGCACCCGGTGAATAATCGCACACGTTGTAGCACACTAACTGACCATCGCGCAACTCGGCAAATTGTGAGCCACTAACAGAGCCAGATCTTATTGACAGCTCCTCACTGGCTAGGCTACCAGCATCATCCTCAATCAAATCCTGTAAGAGCTTAGACTCTGGCCGCTGTGGGACTGAATTGGGTTAGGTTGCAAAATCATGAATGTATGTCAGTGTAATGAACATGATTAACTGGTTTAAACATTCTCCTCTACGTGATTTTGTAGGTCCTCTGTCCAATCCTTGCATGGACATTTGCCACTGTGAAACTGTAAAGGGACCTGTTGCCTTGGATTGGGCTGTTTGGTACTATAAAAAGCTTTTGTTATGAAATGAATATAGTTAGGAAGATGTTTAAAAGTTAAAGGTAGAATATAAGGATTCAAACAAATATCCCTCCAAACTGTGTGGTTTTCCTTTTACTTTGTGAATTTTATGTAGTCAAAAATTTTATTCTACAAAACTGCGGACCGAATTTGTGTTTCTCTAAGGGTTGGTCTTACAAACTTGCTTTAAGGAAGGGCGTCATTTTTATTTTTAATTTTTTTTCCATTATTTACAAAAGTTTTTGACATATTGTGGGCTTTATATTTTTAAACAAATCCTGATATACTTCACCCTTGTGTAGTACAGTGTAAATGTTTCTTTCCTTGAAAACAAAATATAACGCCCAAATGCACTTTTTATTCCATTGAGCAAAATACATTTCTTACCTTCATCTTTCTCCTGTTTTTCGTTCTCAGCTTTCTCAACTACGGCTTCCTCCTCAGTCTTCATCTTTAACTCACTCTCACTGATCTCACGTGGGTTGAGGAGATGGATCACAAAGACATGGCCGTCCTTCAGTACAGATGTCTTCATAAATGTGGGGCCTATGACATTGGTCATAAATCAGAGGTAAGAAACAGAGATTTCACAAGAGCAAATGCTGTATCTAATCTCCAAATACAATGTAGTAGTATCTTAACTAATTACAGAAGATTCTGTTTTGGGTCATAATCAGTGAATAAGTGTTAAGTGGTGATCAGGTGAAGAACTATTCCCTTAATTCCACTTTAACAAAGGTGAGAAAGACTGTGACACTCCATATCAACACCTCGCACTTCCCACCAAAACTCAAACACATGGTGTATTTGCTCATCAAATGAGAATATGAGCTTTAAACAACACCTTATTTGGCCTATAGGGTAAGTATTTATCAGCACTTAGAATGGCTAATGTTTTAATTGTCTTTTAACGCCATTACTATTTGCAAAAATTGTCTGATTTTAGGGCAGGGCGTCACACCTCTCTATTCCTTTTTAACATTTCTTTTAGAACATTTGATTGCTCCAAAATATTCTCAATTGAACCCTGTAGGTATTTTTGATTGAATGCTGCAAGTTTTCTTAAATAAACACAAATGTTCCCAATACATTTGATGAAACACTTGTTTACAAACATTAAGTTGTATCAATGACTTACCATCAGTGAATTCTGTTTTCTCTGTACGTATCTGGCCTCCATCACATGGAAACAGAGTAGTAACAAAACCACTTGCATGAATCAAATCATTACCAACATCATATCCAACAAACTGTGAGAAGAAAAGAGAGACATAAATATAGAATATCTATTCTGAAAAAGGGAAAGTTACTTTAAGTGATAAAATCACACAAAAACCATTGCTGACATCACAACAGACTGTATCGGCATTTTGGTGTAATAATTTTATTTAACAAAAGAAGAATTTAAAAACTTCTTCTTTGCAACAGAATGCCAATTTCCTAAATCGTGCAAATAAATATTGTATTATCTTTTTTACACTTTATACAGTCTTGCAATGATGAACTAAAAATAATATTTGTAGGATTTCATGGGACATATGGACCCTACTCTATTCTTTCTTTTCCAAACGAACACATTTTATATTTTAGAAACTTACAGGATAATCTCGTTCTGGTTCCTTAGGTTCCTCTGGCACTTCCTCCCCTGTCTTCTCTTCCTCTCCTGTTGACCCTTATCACCTTTGACTCCCTTCTTGCTGTTACGACCACTCTCCTTGGAAGGGGATGTGGCTCGCTTGTCCTTCTTGTCATCTTTCTTGTCTTTGTCTTCTTTCTTTGGGGATGCTGAGCGAGAACGAGATCTGAAAACACAAAATGGAAGATAAGTTAGATAAATCTACATTTTATGCAATTGTTTTCAGGTGACACACTTCCTGATGTTACTTGACTTCTAGATACACTGACTGACCTTGGTCTTCCTTTCTTTTCCTTCTCCAGTCGTTTTTTTTCTTCCTCTTCTCGAATCTTGTCTTGTTCCAGCTTCCAGGCCTTCATAGAATTTGGCCTCATAAACTGACCACTGCTAGGGTCCAGGTGGTCAACAGAGTGGGTTGGACTTACACTGCGCTTTCCTAATATTGAGTAACAATAACACATTGTAAATTTCAGGCCACACCATTTCACATATGTTAGATGAATAGGCATTTATAATCTCATGTAGATGTGGATTATTCATACCAAACACAAATTACTTAAAATATTAATTTTACATTTCAGGTGCTTCGAGGCCTTACCTTTAGGAGATTTTGAGCGTGACTTTTTGGGGGATCCTGACCTGGCTCGACTCTTGCCACTAGAGGGTCTTGAGACAGATGGTGATGGGGTAGCAGCAGCAGCAGCCCTCATGGCTTCTAGCTCCTTACGTCTCATCTCAGCTTGGTACTTCTCTTCCTCAACATCCACCCAGTCCTTGATGTGATCAGCAACATGCTCCATGTAGTTCCTATCAAATGTAAGAACAGAAATAACCTTAATGTTACAAAGTGAATCTATGCCATTTTGATTAAATTCCATCAAGCTGCCTAGAATGCAAAAAAATATTCATAAAAATCAGTCTAGTAAGCAAACAGAAGAACCATTCATAAAAAAATATATACTCCACAGGGATTTCGAGAAGTTACCAAATACTGCTCAATAGAAAAATTATTTGATACTTACACCTACACCCCCAGCAAAAAAAGAAAAAAGATAATCATAACTCATCATTTAATCAATGCATAACATTATTTAATTTATTAAATAATAATAAAAAGGCTATAAAGTGCTTGTGTGCAACACTTGATTGTGTAATATGGTCACTTATGTTTATATAGCCTTGAAAGCATACCAAATTCTTTGTATTATTTTGTGTTCACACTTATAATCCCTCTGAGTCTATGACTTCACACTTTGCTTCTCATTCACATGAAGTATTATAGTGACAATAGTGATAATAGAAACTGCAGCATACCTGAAGCCAACATTTGAATGTAGCTTGGTACTCCATGGGTCATGATTCTTGAGATCAGGACCCATGGGATTATGCATGACTACAAGAAGAGAGTGGTCCCTTTTGTGGTAGTATGTGTCCATGTATGGGTGCACCTCACATGCATCTTGAAGAACCTGAGAAGTTTGTTTTAAGATGTCAAATGAAAAAGTATAAGAAGCATTTCAAACAAAATAATACAGAACTCTAATATAGATAACAAGCAAAATAACATTATCAACTTTCAGGGTTATTTATTTTAACTTCTGGCAGCTTGAGTCATTAGAATGTGGGTTGGCGAGGAATTCTTATGAACTTAGGACTTAGTAGATACAAAGCTAGTGCAGATCTTCCATCAGGGAAGAATGGCTTTTGGAAACACAGAATGCCACAATAAAGCAGTATCAGGAAACTATTATTCACAATTGATAAAGTACTCTTGTGGACTCTTTACCTGAAGTAGAACTCTTGGTTCCAAGTACTCAGCATATCGCCATTCATCCAGGTTCCTCTCTGGCTTCTCACCAATCTCCTGAACCCCAATACTCCCTGCTGAGTTAGATCTTGACCTTTGACCTTTAGTGACCTGGGGATCCAGTGAGTTCTCTGAAGGGGTAGCTTGGGAATCCAAGACCTGTGGCAACTTAGAGGGAAGGATGGGGTTGCCAGACGCATCCTTCTCAAAGTGAACTGTAGGATTCAAACAAAATAATTTAGAAACAACTGTCAAATTTCCATTTTCTTTAACTCGTTGCAACATCCAACAATAATAAAAAATTAAAAAATGAAGAAATACTGTTGTTAAAGGAATGCTTATTCCGAACAATAACACTCTTACTTAAAGTTTTATTTCAAAATATTAATGTCTTGTTGTACATATTAGATTAAAAATGAAAATGTCTACACAAGCACATTCATTGCACTAAATATGCTACACATTGATCATCATGCAAGTGTGAATACAATTTATTCGGATAACATTATATTTAAGTATTGTCTAGGGTTAAAATGTCCTGCCTTGGCCTTGCAAAGTGAAAAACATCACAACTTTGTGACCAAGGAGTCTCACCAGTTGATCTGTGCTCAACCATTGCACATTATTTATTGCCTTACTATGTTTTGGCAATTAAACATATACAACTATGGGAAAACATACAAATACGGATACAAATATTCTCAATACGAAATATTTAAACGTAATGTAAGCCATGCATAAACTAAAACAATTGAAACTAAACACTAATTAACAACTAACTAGCGAAGTGGTGAAAATACCTTCCGTGTGTTCCAATGAATAGTGATGTGCAGTACACACTCCTTGTTACAAAACACGAAGAAGTTTGTGCATTTAAACATAGATATAATCAAAGCAAGTGAAAGAAGACAGGAAAGAAACTAAAATGAAACAGATTCCTACAAGATCCTTTGTGAGTTTTCCTTTGAAATAAAAAAAAACTGCTTGTGTATACAAGTTACAAAACAAATAATATCTGTGAAACATTTTTACTCCCGATACATAAATATAAGCAATCATAAAGTTCCATCAATCATTTGGGGTTGAACAAAGAACAATTTACTGGAGTAGGATTTGAACCAACAGCTTCCGGATTACAAGCCAGCCCTCTACAATCTGAGCTACATGTATCTACTATGTTGGCAGGTCAACATCTTCGTTCAGGGGTGCCAGTTGTTGGTTCAAATCCCGCTCTAGTCAATTTTTCTTTGTTCAACCCCAAATTATTTAAAATTTACCCAGTCAGTTTCCCTTGCGGTTTATTACTTTATATTTAATATTCCATCATTAACATTATTGATCTTTTCTCAGGTACCATACCTGTGCTTCTGACTGACTTAGCACTGCAGGCAGATCCTTGGCGGGATTTAGGCATGGGTTCATTCTTCAGTATCCCACTAGCTGTCAGATCACTGTGATCACTCTTTGCAGAGCCTGGTTTGGATCTTGGCTTATCCAAAGACTGATTAGCTGAAAGGACAAAACAAACAATTGGAGGTAAGCTTTAAAGGCAGAGTACAATAACATAATTGCACCTTTTTAAGTGTAGTTTAATGTCACTTTTGAATAATCAAGGGATTCCAATATGCAAACATTTAAACCTACTGTTTAATAGCTACAACAAGCAGTTTTTTTTTATCTGACATTATTATGAATAATGAAGGGATTTCAATCAGTAAAAGTTTGAGCCTACTGAGATGATTCCAGGTCCTTTTAAAAAATTTCAAATAAAAATATATAAAAAATTGTGGGTTGGTAGACCCTTCAAAGTTTTTAGTGGAACTTGAAATTATTATTAATCTTCTTCGGTAATGCACAGTGTACTTTTTAAAGTTCTAATTTAAAAAGATATGTATTAAAAATGCTGTTTTATTTTTACCATTAGCTATGGCCATAGGTACAGAAATCTCCAGCGGGGCATCCTGTTTGACAAAGAGAGGATAGGGATCATCCCATACGATCTTGCCTTCACCAGTTGTACTCTTGAGGATGTTACCACCAGAGTCAGTTCCTCTCAGCTTCAGGCTCTCAAAGACAAACTGTCTGAAGGCGTGGTCCACTTTGGCTTGGTCCACCATGCCACTAGCACAGTGCTGTATCAACTCCTGTCAGGACAAAAAAAAAACATTTGACTTGCAACATCAATCCTTTCACGTGGATTTGGATTACATTCGGACTACATAATCAGGCAGCTGATTCCAGAAGACCAGGCACAGCTAAGGATCTCTCTCAGCTAAATGTAGGCTAATGAACAGTACGAAAAACCTCCCCAAGAATTACTCCCACAGTAATCAGAGCTGCCATACACACCTGCAAACGAGCAGCCCTCTGCTTCAAGACAGCCAAACAAGGTCTTGGAAACTCTCGCAGCTTCGCCACAGGAATGTAGTCCATCATGGCAAGCTCAGCCTCCAAGGGATTGAATCCATTCAGCGTCTTGAGATGGTGGAGTCGCCGTGATATGTCATCACCAGTCCGGTAGAAGTAAGGCTTGGTTGCATCCCCACTAGACACTGGAGACTTGGAGGTAAGACTATGGAAACTGTTCTCCAGATTCTTGGGAGGAAATTAAATTTTGTATTTCCCTTTATACAATTGTTCACATTTTTTAAATGTCAAGTACAGTTCAATGGAAAAAAAGATTGATAATCATCTTTAAACACCCTTACAAACAGAAGACAATACAACAGACACCTTAACTGAAAAAAGTTTAAATGACAACTTGACTTAAAACATTAGTTCAAAATAGCATCATGCATCACCACAAAAAAACCTTTATCAAAACCACATTTCTTGGTTTCAACCATTTATATAAAAGTACTTCCCTCATGCCCAATACCCTCCCCCAACTCTCCAAGCAATATCTCTCACTTTCAAAGGGAAATGTTCTACCTCTTTATCCTGTGCTGAGAGGTGCAGTTTGGTTGTCATGCCCTCAATGTGGGCAGCTAGAATGGGATCTAGACCATCATCCCTAGGTGTATGTGCCTTCTCACTGGGCGGCAATAGGTCCTCTTCTGTCGCTGTGATCTGAGGGGGGAAAACAATCACGGAGTCTAAGGCCAGGTCCGAATTGGAGGTTGCAGCTGTGGCTGCAGTTTGGTTGCCATGTTGGCATGCATTAAAGCATAGAATGCCCATAGCAACACCCTTAGCAACAGCCAAAGCCGCCCATTCTGACATGGCCTAAGTAAGTTTCCTTGAATTCATAGTGAAGATTTCAGTGCCATGTCACATACATAAAACAGACTACTTGTTATCAATTCACTTAATTTGTTTTACAGGTAAAACAACATCACTTAAGAGTGATGAAAGTCTTTTAAACGTTACAATTCCTGTCCGAGTTTGGACATCTAAGCTGGGGTCTCACGCAACTGGCAATATATCTCAAAATAAGTCAAGCTACATGTCAATTTTTACAAAGAGTAAGGCCGTGTCCGAATTGGCGGCTACAGCTACGGCTAAGGATGTTGCTAAGGATGTCCTTTATTTCAACGCATGATGACACGGCAATCCAGCAGCAGCCATAACTGTAGCTGCCAATTTGGACACGGCCTTAGGCTCTTAAAACATTGGTTTCACATGAGTACAACACTTACCAACGTGGTCCGACACCTTAGGGAACAATACTCTGAAACAACTAGAAAAGAATTCCCTTGCCTAGCTCAATTTAATACAAGTAATATTTGGCCATGCATAAGACTAACCTGTTCCAGCATACAGTGCATGATCAATGGTACACTAGCACTCTCATGTGGTATACTATCCATTAGCTCATTGTAGTAACGTCGATCCACCTCAGCAGGAGAAGCCTTCTGCTCTAGTCCCCCTAACCCTTGGATATCAGATGGGCCACCAGCAGTCAACGCAGCCCCTGCCCCTGAGGTAGTCAGGGACACCCCAGAATGGACTTCAGACACTTGGGACAAGAAAAACACAAAACACAATTATTTCAATTGCCCATCCCCAAATAAAAGTCACCCTGCCTCTAGAGGAATTCATTTCTACACAGGTTTACATTTGTTCTTATTGTTAATTGTATACCATTTGTTTATAAAGACTTACTAGCTGGAGGCATGGGGGGCCCAGATGCAGATGGGACTTGGACGAGTTTCATGTTGTCCATGTAGTGCAGGAATTGACGTTTAGAATCTAGCAGGTCATACATCATACAGGCAATATCCTCAAACAGTGATGTACCAAACTCAGTCTGCAATAAACATACGTTAATTAGTGAATTCTTAAATTAGTTTTGCACAATTATACTTAACAATATTACACTGCTAAAAATTGTATTCTTGAAATAAGAAAAATAAAAAATAAGAGATAAAACAATCTTGTGTCACTCCCTAGAACATTTTTCAATTAACATTTTTGGGAGTGACACAAGAAAAGTTTTTTTTAAATAAGATTTTTGTTTTACTTAAAGAATACCATTTTTAGCAGAGTAATAGTTGTTTAGTAATCACAAGCCTATTCCCTGTCTTCATGTGTGCAGATTGATTGAAACAGGTTGATTGATCACAAATTTACTTTGATACATACACACAATACTGTTTCCTACTTACTCTCAGTTCATTATCATCCATATCATCTGGAATAATCTTCTCCTTGACGATGTACTTCAGCCTCGCTACATCATGGAGTTTAGATCCCTTTGGAGCGTTGCGGAGAAGAGGATCATGTTGCTTCCAGAATGTATCTAATCGCATGGTTGCTTTCTCTGTCTTTGCTTTCTCTGCTTCCAAAACTAGCAAATAAATAACAGTTGATTATAAGATTCATCACTTTAAAACTTACTAATAGGAAAATATACTATATTGTTCTCTGCTGCAGAATGGTTCCTCTTATTCACAAAAGTTTAGAGAAAAACTATTCCTTTTGATATAAGCACTATCAGCATTATCAAAAAACCATGCTGGTTGATTTTTTATTGATATGTTATTTAAGAAGAAAATTTTTACATTTAACAATTTCACATAAAACACAGCCTAGTGTAATACCTGGTACCATCTTTGACCCAATCTATATTCCAAATTTGACCCATTTCTGTCTCTAGCAAGATGCTACAATTGACCAAGCTGAACTCATCTCTTGCTGAAACCCAACCCCTAATCAAACTCACAACTTCATAATTCCAACTGACCTTCAGGAGATTTCTCGTCCTCCTCTTGCTCTGCTTCCAGTGCCTTCCGCTTTTCAAACCTCTCATAGTCTTCTGACCCCACCTTAATGATGCTGTCTACATTGATACCCAGGTCAGAGAGTAGGGCTAGCAAGGGTGCAAGGTCAAACCCCTCAATCACAATGTAGTGTTGTGGGCCATCGTCAGGTTCATCATCTTCATAGGGGAAAAGAAAATATCTCAATATCAATCAACTACATCTTATCAATGTTACAGGGACAAAACTTTGTAAAACTAAAACACTGTCTTCAGTGTGTGAATTATTATTGAGTTTTTACCGATGTATTTATTATCATCTTCTTCTTCTCCTCTCTTCTTCAGTTTGCTCTCCTTCTTGGGAGACGGGACCTCAGGGGATTTATTCTTCCCCTTGCCCTTTGCTGGGGACTTGCTCCGAGCTCGTTTGTCTGCCTTGCCACCTTTCTTGTCTTTGTCTTTACCACTGGATACCTATTCGAAGTGCAGGAAAACAGAAGGTGAGACTATGTTGTTTAGTATGCCCCCAAAAAAATATTTAACTGAACAGTAGTTACAAGTTTTCAGAATAAATAAAGAAAGAGGCAAAAATATGTAATGTCTTTTTCACAACCTAATCAAATGAACACACAAAATGAAATGATGTTCAGCTCATTATTCTTAGCAGAGAACATTGCTATAAGAACAAAATGTGGTGTTTATTCAAATGCAATTAGCATTCTTTGAGATAATGGTGGACACTATAGGAGTACACTTGGCTTGGGATAGATAATAAAGACAGATTTAATCAAATCAGTAGTGTCGTCGTATTGTGTCCACCACATCTCAAAATGGCTTATAAACTTTTCATTACATTTTGACTGATACAATTGTGACTGCTGTTCCTGCTTAATTAGTTCCTGCTTATATTGAGTAATGCCAAACGTACCTTTTTGTCATCCTCTCTTCTCTTCAGATCTTTCTGCTTGATGGCTAAGAGTTTCCATTTGAGCAGCTTGGCCAGCAATGGAAGAGGGATATCTTCATTGTTATCCAGGTGGGGCTTCACTGCTTCACAGATCTCTGAGAACATCGGAGCTTCCTTGGGCTTCTTAGCTTTTGTGTTCCCAAGCTCTTGCACCTAGAAGGAAAAAAGGTCAGTAACGTCTGTCAGAAACCAATAATAGTAAATGTGTTTATTGTATCTTTGATATGAAATTCCACACAACAATTGCAATTGCCTCTGTGGTTTCTACATTTGGTGCTTGATATGAGGCATGGTGTACCCCCCCTATTGTGTCTTCATTCTGGGAATCTCATTAATTCTTTAGAGGATTTAAGTGGGGTTCTCCTGTACAAGAGATAAAGAGTGTGTTAAAGTATGGAAACATTTGAGGGGGGGGACACACTCTGCCATATATTGGGCATTATGTCTGAAAAACCCTTTGCGCTGTTTTTTTGCCAAATTGAAAGTAAAAACATGGTGCATGTAAAAACACTACAAGCAATGGGACTCGGTTTTCCAAAATGGCATTGTTGGTGAGTTGGGTCAATACAGTTAAATTGTCTTAATGGGTTGGAGAAACCCACACTTGTGGAGCAGACCTTCCTTTCAGTGTAGTTAAAACATTGAAGAGTTCTTAGTTTTAAAAAGTGCTTTGGTTTTCACAAAAGGACTAAATTGATTTTGACCTGGAGTATTGAAGACAGGTTTAAATGTGAACCTCCTTTTGTTTGTTTTTTATACTTTCTTTATTTTGGGTTCGGAATGTGTGATTATTTGACTTATTCGTTTTAACACAACGCCATAATAATTATTAGTGACAAAAAAACATACTAACCTCGAGGGCAAGAAGATCTTTAGAGATGACACTGAAGAGTTTTCTAAGACCAGAATTAACAGCACCAGACAAAACCTTGGTGTTTTCATAATCTTCCAAGCGTTGGCCAACTACAAAGGCTATGCTGGCAGTCCAGGTTTCCTAGTGTAAAAATAAAATGATACAATAAATTACCCCAGCAAGTTGTCGTCTCTTTTCTGTTCACTTCAAATCTTTTCTTGTAGTGATTGGGTTAACTTGTAAATAGTGTGCGTTCTTATTAATCTTTAAATTATAATGAAATTTGAACTTGATTAAGCTCACCAGCTCTCACTTTACCTCTCATGCATTATAGGATGTAGATATACATCAACTGTTTTGTTTGGTTCAAAAAAGCACATGGCTACAGGCGCTAGTGCTCACAAGCGCAAGTAGACATTGTGGTGATTCCCATCTCAATAATACAATGTCACAATGACAACGTTGAACTGAAGCGGAACGAGACTGACATTTGTCACAGTAAAATTTCAAAGTCCAAAAAAACAGTCACTGCGCATGTTCAGTGCTGTCATAGATAGATGGCCTATATCATTTAGTATACTTATATAGCTTGAGTATTCCTCATTCATAATCATGACAAAGGCTAGGGGCTTGGCACTGGGTTAGGTATGTACTGTTTATGTCAACAATTACGGTTGTTGGCCTTAGGAATAATGTCAGACTCACATGACTCAGTCTCAGAGTCAGATGTGCATCAAACTCAAAACCATTGAAAAAAGTCAGAGTCAAAAAAAAATAAAACATTAGCATTACAACTTTGTAATGATCCCTGATAAGGGTTTATGGTAATTTCTGTATTTTGTTTTTAATCATTCCGACGTTATCACGTAACTTGGGTTGCCCCATTTAAAGCGCTCCGACTTGAGCCTTCTTGTTTTGCCCTTCACCGCTTTAAATCTGTATCCACCAAACACATTGACCCCCATCGGATCGTTTATCAACAAACTTATTTTATGGAATGTTTACCTCTTCAAATGGTGCCTGTACAATTCCAGAGTCCCATCTGGACACACCAGCTGAGCCACCACTCTTTGCTCTCTTCTTTGACATATTAAAAACAAAAGATCAACGACACGATTGCATATAATCAGTTATTTTTCAATGGCCTGGTTCACACTAAACTTCACATAAGCGGCCATCTTGTTGTACTTGTGTTGCTAGGAAATAGTGTACGGAAAACAACAGAGGGCGCTATTTATTGTGACCGTTATTTTTCAGTAGCCCGTAATTTTTCTCACACACGCCGCGTCTCGAAGGTTTCTGCGTTCTTTTTCGTTCACGTGTGAATAATAGCGGAATAGATAGGCCTACAGTAGGTGAAATTTGTTTTTTTAAATACATTTTTGGTTGACGAGTTTTTATTACAAAATTGAAACGTCAGAAATTGCCTCATTTTTTGAGTTTTGTTGTATTATTGTTTATTAAAGGAACATTACAGAATTGGTTTTGCTAACAAAACAGTTGCTGGAAGTGTAAGCACTTTATGTAATCCACCATAAACTGACAAACCTGTAGAAGTTTGAGATCGATCGGCAATCTGGGTCACGAGAAAATAGTGAAAAACCGATTACACATTTGCATGAAATCATATAGATTCAACAAATGAATAAAACGCTCACTGAGCGATAAACTCCAGTCGGAAAATTAGTTTATTAATTTCTCATCAGCCTATTCCATAATTTGGGAATTAAGCAACACGAACTTCTTATTTTCGTTACCTACAATTTTAACTGAAAAGTTCTTCCTGACAATGAGCTTTTTTTTTACTTATTATAATTTACAACTGAAAGATTTTAGGTATTTAGGAGCAAGATGAACATAGAAAAGGCAATATTGGACAAAAAATTCATGCAGCGACCTATACCACCAACATAAACCAACACTTTTTCACAAAACTTATTTTGTTATGACAACAGAAAAGCAGTTTTACAGTATTTATATCATTTTTCCAGATATAAAAACATGTTAGGAAACTCTTCCCTTGATGTTTATTCTCACAGTAAATTGTATGTCTTAATTAACGTTATGCAAATACAAACTAGCTCACGTTTTCCCCTTATACATGCCATAGAATTGGAAGTTAGGACACAACAGTTGTATCTTGCTTGAGCCCTGTGTGATATTCATTAGTTGCTTGGCTTTTATCAAGAAAATGTCATCTTAGCTCCAAATTTGAACAGTGAGAACAATCATGCTCACAATGAGTTTACTCATGGACTAATCAGATAATTGTCTCAATCCTTGCAACTTTTCTCGATCTGTCCCTGAGACCAGAGAGCTGTTTAACTCCGCGGTATCATCCCACCACAGTCCAAGCTCCCCAGAGTCAAAATCACTGCACGCTGATACAAACGTAATTTCGTTCACATTGGAAGAGCCAGGTCTATCTTTCTGTATTTTATCTCGTCCACCACGCAAAAATTCCTTCTCAAGCTCTGCAAACTCACTCTTCAAATTGGCAACAGCATCAGAGGAAGGTTTCTTCCTTGCCTCAACCTTTGCGCCGAGGCATTCAATCCTCTCTTCCTTCATTAGTTCTTCGTCGTCGTTCCGGAGTTGTTTCCTCAACTTATCATACTCCCTCTGAAAGTCGCCTTCGAAGGTGTCACTTTGGCCGTCACAAATGTTAGGATTCTTACCACTAAGCCGTACCTCTAAGTCGGCGTACTCGCTGTCCAACTTCTCAAAGCGGTTCTCAATATCTGAGTTGACTGTGTTAAGCTGTTTGATGACCCCGTGCAGTGCAGCTTTGGCGTTGATAAGTTTCTTCATCTTGTTTTCCATGGAGATATTGTCTCGGTTCCACTGCCTCATCTTTGCTCGGATGCCGGTGTTGGCATCAGTCAGAGATGACACCATTTCCTGCATCTCGGAGTTCTCGGACTGAAGCTTTCGATTCATGTCCTTCAGGCAGCAGTTCTCTTCCTCAAGCATTCTATTGCCTAGATACAACTCTTCAGACCGCACTCTTAACTCTTCAGCCTCACCATTCAGTCTGTTGGATTTCTCCCTCAGTTTAGCGCCCTCTGTGTCTAGTGCCTTCGAAGCCGTCTCTGACTTGATGAGACTTCTGCGGAGATGGCTCAAGTCGTCTGTCAACTCAGCCTGACTTTTCTCAGCATCCCTAAGGTCTTGTGTTATCCGGTCGTTTTCGTTCTCTGCCCGGAGCCGTCCCTTAGCATTGCCATCACTTTCCACTCGGAGCTTGTCCAATTCTGCAGCGAGTAAGCCTTTCTCCCGTCTTAATTTACTTAAGTGTCCCTCAACGGTTGATTTCTCCTTGAGAAGTTTCGATGATTTGCTACATTCTTCGAGATGTGCTTGATTCAGTAGATCAAGTTTGTCTCTGCACTGTCGTTTCTCTACCTCAGCCTCCTTATTGTATTTCTCAAATTCTTTCAATTCCCTCTCAAGTGTCCTCAAGCGGCTACCAGTTTCTGCACAGACTGAGTTGACTCTGCTGAGTTCAAGTTCCAGTGCTGATTTCTCAGAAGAGAGACTAGTGCACCTTGTATTTAGATGGCAGTTTGCACAATCCATTTGCTCTATTTCTCTGTTCCTATCTTCCAAAACACTTTCTGCTGCTCGAATTTTTCCCCGCAGCTCATTCCTTTCCCTCTCCATCTTATGAAGACGCATGCGCATTAACCTGTTCTCTTCCCCATATTTTTCAACCTCATCTTCCATGTTTTCGTAGACCTTCCTCAGACGCTTCATCTCGGAGCGGAGATTTTGGTGTCTATCAAGGGTCTTAAGTTCACCCAGTGCACCACTTCCATCTTTCATGGCAGTGCCATGTTGGCTGGATTCTTCTACATTATCAATATCTTCATTTGAGAATGCGACACTGGATGGAATTTTTGCCTTTATTGGTGAGGTGAGCTTTGCAGATCCAGACAACCTCTTAGCAAACCGACTCAGCAAATTAGTCCCGCTGCCCTCAGACGAACTTCCCTCCGTCACCGCTTTACCACTCGCTAGATGAGAGACTTGCTTCTTCAGAGCCGCATTCTCGGCAGACGTTGATGCGAGTTGGTTCTGGGCGTCCACTCGGGCACTCTCCACCTCGTAGAACTGATGTTCGACTTTCTTATGAAGGTGCTCCAGCTGATTAAGGTCAAGCTCAAGGGTCTGGACTTCCCGTTTTAGCTTTTGGTTTTCAACCCATAGTTCATGGGGTTTAGTAACGATTCTACTCTCCTGTATCCGTCGAGAGTTCGGACTGGTATCCGGCGGATCATCTTTGATAGTCTCTGATTCAAGCCGCTTCTGATTACCTTCCACCAACCCATCCCAAGATATCCACATGTTTTGGACGGACTCGGCAGATCCGTACTGTGCTTGCAGACTGGCGCTCAACTCGACGACTGACTGAAATTGATCAGAGAGTCTATCGAGGGTAGTCTGCAACTGGTCAGCTTTCTGACTACCTTCACTGGCCATTGTTGTCTCGTGACCGATGACGTCCAGTATAATTTTGCATAGACGGGCGATGATTCGACCAAATGCAGCCTCAAGTTCAGTCAGTTCAGATTCAAACGTAATCCTAAGAGAAACACATCGATTAATTAAGCTCATATGAAAATGTTAGGAAGTTAACATATATTACTAATAATAACAACGCTATAATCATTATCTTACAGTAACTAAACAAACAGTCGTGCAATGCTTACGCACAATGTTGTTCAAGCAGTTCTGGTTGTTCAACGCTTGACTTTCCTTCACCCGGGAACCTCGCACGGTTGTCATAATATCCATTCTGTAGGGAGTTACAAAGTTGTGTTCATTTGTATTTCAAGAGCAATTTACGATGAAGGCAAGCCAAACCACAACGTGAATGTAAATAATCTGATTTTTAAAAAAGATTTCCGATGTGTTGGCCCGCTGAATGATTGTATCTTTTACTTCAGTCAGCTACAGAATAGGGTGGCACTTATGCGCAGGGTTTGTTACTAGAAGTCCCTGCTTTGAATAAAGGGTTGCGATGAAAGAAACTTACTTTATTTTTGAGGGGACTGTTAGTATTATTTCTTGAGCCGATGCCTCTTAGATGTTTCTTTGCCTTTATAGCACAGTCGTAGTATCCCTGGAAAGTTACATTCTTCTTTCCCAGACGATCCCAAACATGGCCACCATCTTGAATGTAGATCTGAAACATTCATGTTTTATGATTACAAGAATGCATTTTAAGTGCAGTAGTTTTATTTTTGTGTTAAAACGTTTCTGAGTAAAGAAGGTAAAAAACCTGTTGGACATTACATTCATTTTTTTCCGATTTTAAAGCAAAAATCATTATCATCGGCGTCATTGCTTTAACTCTTGTATTTACTGTCAAACTGACAGTTCATATTCTTATACATTTCGGAAAAAGGAATTTGCCTCATTGTTACAAACTTCAAAAGACTGATTTTCTCACCTGCCGCCCGTTGACAAATATCCTTTGCTCATACTCTACGAGTACCACACAGCGACCATCCTTCGCCAGACAAAGTGTCAGATCAAACGTTCCGAAATCTTTACTGTAAGGTAGCGATGGTGAAGGGGCTTTCCCCACTCTACTTCCCTTTATAGCTGCTACACCTACATCTTGATGCAGTCTAGTCTCTTTCACGTGTTGTAATAATTCTTGGTCTAAATTCGTCTCAAATTTACGGCTGTTTTTTCTTTGTTTGTTCCCCGGGCGTAACTCACAGAAACGCCGGTCGCGTTTTGGAGAAGTGGCTAACAGTGAGTGAAATGGCATTACGGATTGCTTTCGTTGAGTTCAGACCCCGTATAAGTTAATGTTGTTAATTTCAAAGTTAAGACAGAGAATAATATTTTGAAACTCTGTAAAATATCAAAGGTCATTAATGGTAACGTAGGTAAACAAGCTGTAATATTACGCGCGGAGCTTTGTGCCTCCTTCCAGAGAGATGCAAAACAACAGACGCGCGCGTTGCTAAGCATTATCTGTGCCATGTACATTCACACGTGCACCATTTCAGTGCGAATTTTTTCCTTTCTTTCACATTGCACAGGCGTATTAGTCTAAAAATTACACAAGCTGGTGTTCAAGTGAAAAAGGGCTAAAATCGTGCTTGTTATAGCGGGTTTTACTATTATAAAAAACACCGTTAATTGTAAAGTGCGCCCTCATTTGGCAGCTGTTTGCTTGATTTCGTCTGCTTTGTCATAACTTTGAGCACGCCCTCCTTTGCCAAATATTGCACACCTGTCGTCAATCATGTGAGTTTGCTTATTTTATTTTTTCCTTCTCGTATCAGTATCTAAGCAAGCCAGAACACTTATTTAAAAAACTTTAATATTCTTCTTGATGGGTACGACCATTTTCCGTGTGAAAGATAAGATTCCCCGAGGCGGTCCGCACCCCAGACGCACGCTGGAGTTAGCAGACGATCAGAACCATATCAAATTTTTAACAGGTTGTTGGCAAAGTGATTCCGGGGGTGCCCATCTTGTATTACTTCCGGTGTCAAAACATAACTAGCTTGTGCGTTGTTGAGCAACGCGGTGTGGTACGGGTCTCTCTCCTGGGTCTCTGCACCGCTGTCTTCTTCAACCACTGGACGCGTTGGACGTGTGGTTTGACGGGCGTGTGAAAAACACTTTCTAAACGGATTTTAACAGAAGAAATACTGGATTTTGGAACACTGGGAGCTGTGGCCCCGGGCAAATGGAAACAGCCAAACAATGTGTTAGCTTTGACACAACTTCCACGCTACCGAAACAACTCAGTTCGTGCATAGTGCCTATGGAATAAAAGTGTACTTCGTTGCTGGACGTGAGCAGATATTTTTTAGTGTGTTCCCCCGGGGAGCGAGGGCCACTTTTGCAGGAACCAAGATGGCAGACGGAGGCGGTAGCTTTCAATCTTCCTCATCGGAGCGGTTCCCGGCGACAAAACGACGCAAGAAAAAGGTTAGTGCGAGCAAGTTTTTGTGGAACTTATCAATGTTTGGTACTGACTAAGTATACGTCGGTGGAATGTCAAGGTTTGACATGAGTTGGTTTAGTCGAGAAATCCTCTTAACATTTGCTACCGTTGTTGGTTGTTGAGCTTTTGGTCGAGACACTGTTTGTTTTCATTATCGCTATTTAACACCTACTTTGAAGTACCAGCTAAATACGTTCATGCATTTCTGCTTCAGCTAAACTTGTGTTTGCCTTCTTGTTTTAAGTTCTATCCTGTGTCTTTTGAACAGGGACTTTTTAAAGTAAAATTCTACTGGATATTTCTAGTTTGCCTTGTCACAGCTAGCTTTCCATTCAATATGTTCTATTACTATTGTTGACTCATGGAGGGCCGGAGTTTCCTCCATGGTTGACCTCATCATCAACTGTGTGAGAATAAAACACAAATTCATCCATATGTCCTTCTTTTGGGAAAATTAAATTGGACAAAGCCCCTTTTTTGAATATCAAAATATATGTTTTGAATTGTTTCTGAGGCAGCTCAAATAGCCAGAGATGTGTATAAGCATGGTATAAGCGAACTGTTAGCTTAGTCATTTGTTTTCTTCAAAGTTCTCTTATGCATCAGTACCACTAGCCTAGGTTACTCATTTAGTCTTACTACAGTTTTTTTTCTTCAGAGTTCCTATTTTTGTGTTTCCATTGTTCCAAAATGCTACAAATACAACTGTTTAATTCTTTTTGTCTCAAATAAGCACGAATCAATCACTGGTACATTGTTGACAAAAGGTTGTTGAAAAATCGTTAATAAAATTGTATTCATCATTCAAGTTCACGGCTGCACGCTGGAAAGCTAAACAAAGATGCTAAACATCCATGTCTTCGAAGTTTGAAAATGATGAATAAATAGTGCCACTTGTCAAAGGAGGGGGATGTTGGCGTACCTCCCTTCATTTTGTTTATTTGTTTTAATGTTGAAGATAAGATAATTTTATAGTCAACTCTGTTAAATGTTCCCCAGCAGCCTCCTCTTTTAACAGCTAAAATTCCCAGTGGAAATCATGTGAAATTAAGGGTTGGAATTTTTCCCTTGCATTTATTTGATCAGTCAGCTTAGACATTCTGTGGCAACTACACTGTATTCGCATAATGGACACTATGCGGATATAAAAAAATGAAAATCAATTTGTTTTGATGTCGTGATTCCAACCGCTAAGGCATTCAGAGAGAAAAATTGTACGTAATTGCAAGGACACTAGTACAGTAGTGATATTTTTAACAGTGATTAAATAAATGGGCTTAAAATGAATGTCAGCTGAGGAAACACAAATTAGTGAAAAAAATTTGACTGTAATGACAGTGAAATTAAAGTATAGCTTATTAATTCTAAATGTAACTGGAAAAAGGTTACACTTCAAATTCCAACATAAAAAAAGCTAACAATATATTTTAAACTATTTTAAAATACATTCCTATGATGATGCTAGGCAATAGCCTGTTCAGCAACCTAACTAGGTATGCCAGGGAGTACCAGTGCGATCCCTATTCTATAAGTGTAATGGGTTCTTTTATGTGTGTTACAACACATGAGACCAACGGCTGAACAGCCCATCCAAAGGACAAAGCAATAACAATTAAGTGTCTTACTCCGGGATACAAGTGTCAAGACCGGGACTCGAACCTACACTCTGCCAAATAGAACACACACTCTGCCAATTAGAATACCAAAACTTTAGGCCCGGAATTTCATATTGGAGATGGCAAGGCCATTTTCATTTTGTAAGGGGCACTTCCACAAGAAAATCTTAAAATCTATCGGAAAGTTTCGCAGGGGTTAAGACCAGGGCCACGGAGGCAATGGCCTCCCTGTAATTCCAGGCCTGGAGCTTGAGTCAGGTGCTGTGGACCACTCATCCATGACACGCCATACATTAGTGCATTTGTGTAGAAGAAAACTGTTGTGCTCATCATAGGGTTTTATCTATGCTGAGAACTACAACATGGCTTTTTTATTTAAATACATGCTAGAGTATTGTCTAAATAATTCTTATCCTCACAAGAATGTTCAATTATACACATGTACATCAAGGAAATAATACAAGGAAAGATCATTAATTTTCAATTAACCGACTTAGCGTTACTTTATTGTAAGCATTCTGTAATTGTAGGCTTTTGTGCATGTTCAAATCGCCCTTGGTTTTTTGTGCTGGTACACAATTGTGCATCATAACACATACTGTCATTTTTAATAAGGGCCTATAGCGCTAAGTTTACTTCCATTAAGAAATATTATGAAAAGGTGATATTGTTGCCAGAAGGCAACACCAAACTGCACATTTAAATTTAATTAACAAGTTTGTAATGCCTAGGTGACGATATGTGGTATGTACATGTACATGTACTTAAAAATTTAATATGGGATTGTTAGTTTCCACATACTAGTATCATTGTACTTGTAAATTGGTTCCACACGACTGGCAAATTGAAATGAAAGCCATATGGCCAGTAAACCAGCAAGAGCTGCTCACACTCTATATGATAATGAAGGTTATCTTCAAAATATGACCCCACCACTTGTTTGTTGTGACATAATTTAAGAAGAGAATGGAGACGAAAACGAAATATTGAAGGCAGGGCTTGAAAAGGATGTCTTCTCTTAAAATTTTCACCCCAATAAAGGGTTGATAATCCAAGTCTTATGTTTGAAAGCTGAGTACAACTCCCTGTTTTTAAAAGTTCAGACTTTTTTTCACTGAAGTCATATATCCTCAATGACGGGGTCTCATATATAATTTGTCACCGACACTACAAACCGACACACACATACATGTATGTATCGTACTAGTAAAAACTAGCAATCAAAGAAAACAGCGTCTTAAGGTGAATGCTTATTAAAACACCAAATTTAGAGTGTTTTTTAACTAGTTTTCTTACAGTGGACACTTGATGCTTTGAACTTGATAAATATACTGTTTTTTAAAAATGTTTTACGTCCTAAATTAATAAGCAATAAAGTAAGAAATGTTGTGTTAGTTCGTGAAACCAAAATAAAGGCAAAACATAAATTTTTTGTTTTAGAACAAGTGCTGCGTGTGTGTCGCTTCGTAAAAATGTTTTTTTTTACATTTGAGCTTGGTGTACACCGTGCATTACAATGGTAAACACAACTTGTGCGTCAGTTCGTCAAAACCAAAATTGTCACTTTCATGCAAAGGTTGCAGTGCATAATTATCGCAATAAAAAAGTTTATTAAAGTTTAATGAATATTGTTTAAACATATTAAAAAATAATTTTGTACACATGTGTCAGTTCATGGCGTAACTGTTGAACTGTTAAACTTCCAAAGAATATATCATCTATCTAGGCATGTATATGTTTCTAGCATTGGAAACAGTTTACATTGATTATTGACTACCAATACCAATCATAGGTTTGTTGGTCAACAATATTTCTGTAAGGCTAACTTTCTTCATGGGCACAAAGGCAATGACTATTATGGACATAAAGACAATCACCTCTGTATGTTCCCTGTGAAGTATCAGTATTGTGCTTCTGTAGATAACCTGCTAGCAACAAACCCTGGCAATCATAATCCTAACAACAGAGTTTAATTTACCCAATAATGATGAGCAAAAAACCTGTCTAATCCTGCTCTTAATAACCGCAATGCTTCAAGCAGTATCTCAAAGACTAAGAGGATTAATAACAGTTCTGATGTGAGAGGCTAACTGCAGATGCCGCCTCTCATGAACACATGTACTCTTGGATCTATTCACTTACAAATTTTTGCGTCCCACAAATTTTTCTCCCATCTGGCTATTTCCGGGTCATCGGACAGTTGATGGGTTAAACCAAACTCAGTGAATACTAGATTAGGTGCTAACCAGATATGTAATTGTCTATGTGGAAACTATAGCATATGGTACAGACACATACAGGTACCATGCATGTACAACTAAAAGAGTGTTCTTTGGTGATATAGACTTTGGATAGAGAAAAAAGAAAAGAAAAAAAAACATATTACCAACAGCACCCCTTAAAACCTAAAACATTGGAGTAATTTAATTTCTAATACTTGATTCCTCTATAGGTCATAATTTTCTAGATCAAAGTTTCTCATTGGTTCTGACGAAACGGATTTATTTGCAATCATGACCGAAAACAAAGTTTTGCATAGAAAAAATAACGTTAGGTAGCCTATGATATTTGCTACCGAACTTTTTTGCAAAGGAACCGAGAAGATGTTTTTCTCCAGATGGGCTCTTGTAGTAATTATAAGCTTGCTTCATTTGTATGTTGGGTATAAAAGAATAGTTCAAAGCTACGAGTGGGTGGTTGTATTTAACGGGAAACGAGAAAAAGTAATATAAATATATGCAAAGGATCAAGTTCACTTTACAAGAGTGATGTGCCACTCAAGTGCAAACATTTACTCTCTTAATGATATTGAAAAAGAAGAAACGTGATTCAGCTGGATGCCTGGGAATCATCACATAATGACATGTTACTTGTCAGGCAAAAAACATGTAAGTCTAAACCAGGATTTGTAAATTGTTTGGTATTTTCTTTCATTTTAAGGGCTTGAGCTGTAGCTGTCAATGCGGTGTTGCAAGAGATTGCATTTTTTAATCATCATTTACAAGTGTGCCTACATTATTTTTCTGGGTTTTCATGGTCTGTGAACATTTCTATATCTTTACTAGTTCTGTGGACAAGATTGCCATACAAAATAATTTTAGCTAATCTGGTTATTTTTATTTTCTAGCTGAAGCCAAAATCTAGTAACTTTCAAAATGAGTTTAAATCAAGCAAATAGTTTTTGGCAACTTCAGTTTGTAAGCTTGTATGATGTTATTGGATAAAGAATCATGCATGACTTTGTGGTGTTTTACATGTGTCTATCTGTGTTGCTTGATGAAGCATCCCTTGTGCCTGAGCCATGCCAAAGTCTACAGGATTGTCTTGAAACTAAGCCCTTAAGTGGATTCAAGTGCATTAGCACACCTTGACAGAATCCTCATACAGTATCCGGGATTCTGAAATATAAATTGTACAAACTAATCACAGTTTTGAGACAGTTACCTTGTAATAAAAAACTTTTAGGCCCTATAAAACTTTTGAAAAGGAACCCTTATTTTGTACCAATCATAAGTGCAAGCATGCAATAGATAAGATTGTTGGTTCCAGTTTTCCTCTGATAAAAATAACAGTGGGTTGATCACTCAGCTACAGCGTGAAATGTGTAAGGTCCTACTTAAACCTGGTTTAAGTAGGACACATTACTGTGTCACTCTGCTGATACCTTGGTTCGCATCCCAAAAGCTTTTTAGGCCAAAAATAATACCATTTAACAAGCCTTCCGGGAGCAATTTTTGACACACACAGTCACTGACTTCTTTATAGTAATGCTTTTGCCGCCATGAAGGCCTGCTCTGTTATAATTTAGTCAACTAATGGACATGGGATCTGAGTCATCTTATGAAAGTCTCATGAAAAGCTGGCAGCTTCTGCTGGGCTTTGCCCAGTGATAAATATTAGACCCAAATTGCCAGTGGCAAGTGCGATTGTGTCATTGTGCCTGTGGGTGGGTTTGGGTTTAGTGGAGAATAGTCAGTAAATATTGGCTGTATGAATGAGAATATACTGCACCTGAATGTGCATGCTTGTGTGAGATGAGTACACTGGAGTACTAAAAGTACCTTGAACTACATCTATGTGTACTGTATGTGATATCCACATTTTCAGTTTTACCTTATTACATGTAATGTAACTTGGCTGAAATAAACCAATGAAATTATCTGTTATAGATCTATACACTGTGTGCTGCAGTGGTTTGAGAAAAATTAAACATAAAATATTTACATAGCCTATACAAGTACAATGACTTTGTTATAATAATTTTTTTTTCAGGAACATTGACAACTACGAAACAAATCATTTTTTGACAAAGCTGTAATAAGTAAACTGGTACAACAAAAATGTGCAGGTATTTCTCACTTTAGAAATGCCTACACACTGGAATAGAAATTGTCATCAAGGTACACTAAAATTACAGTTTTCATGAAAAATAAAATAGAATCTCTTGTAATGTCTTAGTTGCATCAGAGATTAAATCCTTGTCTTATTTATTCTTCACAATAATGTAAGCAAAGAAAATCCATTGACGTCTTATACAGGAATCAAACATAGTAGTGATAGACCGAGACCGCTGAGCTTGCCCAATGGTAACAACATTCATGAAAGAAGTAGGCCTATAGTAATTTTTACACACTAGCGTTTATGTTTCAATTTTGTACTCAAGTTATACACCTTTCCTCTCAGTGTAATTCTTTTAATGAATATGAGTAAGTGTAATTAATACAAACCCAAGTCACTCAGGTGTTAGATTCACCGCCACATGTTTTGTTTCCGTGACTAGACACTTAGACTTCCGAAGCCTATGGCAAGCTGTTAGCACATTGGAGTTTTAAAGAGTAAATATCAAACTTTTGAGAGCAGTGAAAAAGAAAGTTGAAGACAGAGGAACAGGAACATAACATCTGTCAAATGTATAGATTGTTTTGGGTGTGTAATGGCAATCAGAGCACAGAGTATCCATTTCTCATCGTTGACGCGATCTCAACCAAAATACATGACATATCTTCCCCTCCTGCGTTGCTAATGAGAAACCACTGAGCCATGTCTGAGAGATGAGGGAAGATGAGCACAGGATGGATATCACTCTTTGGCTCTTAAAGGGGAAATCTCTTGGAGTGGTGGTGTGTAGAGGGCTATGGTGTGGTATGCACTGTGACCATGTGTTTCTCCACCAACAAAAGGGGGCTTAAAAGTGTGATCTAAACGAGTCCATGTCACATTTTTTAACAACTTATGTTAAACATTTGGATTTGTTAATATAAGTATGATAATCGAGTAGGTCAAGGCCTCAGTGTTTTCTTTTTGTGTACTGGAAGTTTTTCTCACGCAAAAAAAATTCACATTCAAACTTATCTGGCCATGGTTTAGTTGTCGGTGTATCAGTAATCAAACTGTTATACACGAACCAAGTCACCTAAAAAATGAATGGCTATGAGAAGCACAAAACAAGAAAATGGTAATCCAACCGACTTGTGCTGTTCCTTTAATTTTGGATGCTTATTGCATAGAAAGATCATTAATCACAAGTGTATGAATGTATTATTAAGTTACTACTCCTGTGCATATCTTGTGGTTGAAGGCTGTTACTCATGTGCCTTGTAGCCAAAGTTAAACAAGTTATTTTTCATAAATATTTTGAGTCATTAAAAGGTCATTTTTGTGATAGCAAGGTTTTTTTTCTCTCCAAGTTTGTCTATTGTATGTTTTATTTAATTCAATTTTAAGCTCTGGTATTTCCTATTTTATGGGGCTGTTATACTGAAAGAAATATTGGTTAATTTTTAATTCAGCCACATGGCCTCTCAAAGCCCTTCCTTTAAATAAACCCTTCGTAATGTTGTGTGTCAATTCATGATGGTCTGTTTGATTGTTGTATTTCTGACATTGACACTGCCCAAACTTGTCTGATATTGGTCAGATTTTATGTCATGCGATGGCATTGCCCTGTCAGCAAACTTGTACTTTACTGAGTGATAACTAGTGTGATCATGGCCACACATATCACCACATGTCACTACTGGGCAGGTTAGTAATTCCTACAGGCTTCATTTTAAAGATTTAGGATGAATTATGATCTGGCATTGTAAATGGCAACTTGAACTAAAAGAAAGAGGGATTTAAGCAGTAATGAGTGACGAAATACACTTTATGTTAACTCAGGATTTAATCATGTTTCATCACAACATTCGTTTTGGGCTTATGGTAAGAACATGGAGCACTAAGAAATTTGTTGGATAAGAAAAAGCAAGGTGATAATGTAAAGATGTGTGGGCATTGATCCGGTAGACACATGTCTTCAATATCAAAAAGTGAAATTTGATAAATTTCTCTGAGTATGTTGACTAAGCTGTGTTGACAATGCTGTGCACTTTGAATTTTACTTACAATGTATATGTAGGACTTTACATTAATCACATACATGTGCTCTGAATACACGTTAAATGTACATCAAATCAAATAGCTTGGGCTACTGTTCGCTTTGTGCTGTCTTTTAGTAGAATGTCTGCGGTTGGTAATACGTGGTACTTGTAGAATTGGTTATGGTTTGAATTGGATGAAATTGCTTTACAATGCATGATTAGGTCTATTTTGAAGTTAGGTAAATACTAGGCTTTACATCAGTATTCTACTATCAATGATGACACATAAATTGGGTTTGGCAATGGTTAATCTTGATGCTGGTTTTAGTTTGGATAAAAACAGATTTAGTGGATAATCTGCAAACTTTTTGATACAGTTGGATTTTGGTTTGAGATATTATTTAGGTACATTGTTGTTGGATGGATGCCTTTACATTGGCCATACATATACAGATGTATGTACATGTACTGATTACTGAAGGGGAGGACAGATGATGACATGGAAGTATCCAATGGTGCCCATCTGAGTCCGGATACAGAAAATGGGTTCAATTACCGGCTAACTTTGGAGTTAGAATGTGGGTTAAAGTGGTACATTAGCAGCCTTTTCTTAAATCATGTTCTTGTAATTCCCATCTTCCCAATCCCTTCTTCCATCCTACTTCCTCTCTGTAACTTTACATCTCAGCTCAATCTTGTTTGCTCCTCTTTTCCTTCCGTCCCATCAAAACAGTTTTCCCAGGGATTTGATGAGGCATAGAGTAGACATGTATAGGTAATAAATGCCGCCTTATCACCCAGCAGGAAAAAGCTATTGGTTCTCACCCAGAGCACCTGCCTAATGTGTGTGCTCAACCAACGGGAGGACTTGAAGCTGCCAGCCTCTGCAGACCAACATCTAAGTGTTACACCATTGAACTTTGTACCTTGGAGGAAATGAGCCAACACGATACCCTCCAGGAAGACAAGGAACCTGTCACGAGGGTCGTATTTATCACATAGTGGAGTAGGGATAGTGGTTGCTTACGTCATCGTCATCATCTTCTTTCTCGTTGTACTCCTTATGGTTCATCGTTGTTCATTACTGGAAAACCTAAGAGTTGCTTGGCTTTCTATGAGATCTCAAATTTGTCTTTTCTTGCTTGATTGACACTGGTCTTTGCTCCCCAGCTTTGTGGAATTGGTAAACATCATCTGGCAAACATGTACTATTGAGGAGTTTGTATTGAGCAGCGTTTTATGCTTTTGATAGGAATATACAAATTTATACAGTCATACTGTTCTCTGTGTTGTTAATGAGTTTTAAGCTATCATGCCTATCTCCAAGTGAAGATTTGTTTAATAACTTCACCTTGAAATAAATAGGAAATTGCTCATAGCTATCAAAGTGCCAAATTCTGGAAATGTTGTTGTTTTTATCCTTAATCCTGAAACCAAGCTGTTGTTGCAGCGTGTAGATTGTAATCAATATGTTATTAGTTTCATATTTTTTTGTTTTTGCTTTATCTCTTCCTGACCGGGCTGACAGAAGTTGCTCAAGTTTCCAGAGATCATTTCTTTCAGGATATTCCTCAGACATCTTTTCCTCTTAACTTTATAAACAAATTGAACCTAACTTGTAACAAGCCATTTATGTTACATGCAAGGATTCATGTACATGTATGCACATTCACCTGAACAAATCAATCTAAAATATTAGGCAGTTTTCATACGTTTTTGTTAAACTGTAAAGGGAGAGGGTAACAAATGTAAAGACAAATCCCTTATTTTAAAACTGCCTGTTTCAAAAACAAGTTATTTTACTGTAAGGGTTGCAAAACACAAAAACAAAAGAACATGTAAATACTTGCAGTCATTCTATTTGTGTCGCCTTTCCACAACTAATTAATTAGTTGGGAAATTTCCAACAGATTTGAGAATATCTTAGACATCGAACTTGACATATTGTGATCAACATTGTTTTTGAGAGAACCAACAATGTACCCCTCCCAACCATAATATTGAGATAATTTGTGTTGTCATTCATTAAATAGCAAAATGCAAATTTGTACTTAAGCCTCTTTCTCATTCAATCAGAAGTCATAGATGGGCCAATTTATAATTTGTCCATTCCCTTAAGGTAATGTCATCCCTTATGGTCGTTTATTTTCATTCACCGTGCCCAAGTGACGTCAGCCAGTTGCAGGAATTATGCAATTCAGTTTGACAGCTGTATTTTCCTCTTCTTGGTGCCGGAAGCGGCGTTTCTAATCTTTTCTCGTTGTCATGAATTAAACATGAGAGGAAAGACCTTAATGACCGCGCTGTGAATAAACGTGGTGCATTCTTGTAAATGGGTGGGTTTTTCTTTTCTTTTTTTCCCCTTTTTTTTGTGGGGAAGTTGGCAAACACGCAAGATTAATTTGATTTGTAAAACTCAATAATGTTCTTTGCTTATCAGTACATTTAGATCTTGGTCAACTCTATCTTTTACAAACATCAGTTAAAACTTCATACATGTACACACATCTCCTTTATTTACATCTGTGGAGGTGTTGGCACTGAAAAGGCATTGGTTGTCATGGCTTTTGGATTTTCATATCATAGTGTTGATTTCTGATCTGCATCATCAAGTTGATTGAGCACATGTGTTATTTGTAATCCACAGGTCTCTTGTTCAAGTTTTTGTTTGTTTTTCCTTCCCTTATCTTGTATCAAATATCCTATCAATGGCTCACCATTCACGTTTTTTAAGTAAGTAAAAGTGTGGTTATTTCGTTTTTGGAGAAGATTGACATTCACAGCCTATCCTGTGACTCTTAAACCACATGATGATAACACTTGTAACATATACTGTGGGATAGTACTTTCACATGTTGCGCAAGGGTATTACATGCACTGTATAAACTCTCATGAAATATGGACTAATTTTTTAACGCCGCCGCTGTAATTACATCAGAGCATGTATTATTCATTCAGTCTTATCTGAAGCAACAACATTGCTGAATATAGATTCTTCTATACATTTGTCTCTGAGTGAGTTTAGTGCATGGTTGTAGGCCACAGTTAAAGCATTGGATTCATTGCGGGAGCAAGTTTTACAGGACTCTACAGGAATTCCTTTCCTCCTCTGAGTGTATTGTATGTTGCTAGGAAACTCGATGAAAAATCACAAGCTGTTTAAACTCCTGACAGGTGAAACCTGATTCCTCAATTTGTGGCCGCTTACATCATTATAGAGTACATTATGAGAAATTGACTTCTCAAGACCTGCTTTCCCATTGCTTTAACTTGCCTTTTGACATTCTGAACAGAAATTCACTTTTTAAGAGTGGCAGTGAAAACTCCCATGTTAAGATAAAATTATAGGTAAACAAAAGAATTTAAAACTAAGTCATAACTAGTGCTTAAAATTTTTACTTAAGTAGTTAGTAAAAGGAAACATATTATCTTTTTTTACATTTACTGATTTTGCACTACTGATCTCAGATCTGTATTGCAGTGTTCCAAAACATCATTTCGATATGTTTTTTGAAAACCCGCTTTTAAAAATGTTGCTTGTTTGTATGTTTTTCATTAAGAATATTGTTGGCTGTAGACTTCAGTGTTAATAGCAGGGTGCCAAACCACTCAGCTGATGGGTATGCACATGTTTTGTGCAAAAATCCTTGGAACATTATATTTTATACAATAAAGTCATGCTTTGATGATTGCAGACAGGAGGAATTTGTTCTGTTGCATTTTTAGTGCTGGAGCTGAAAAGGTTAAAAATGATCGTGACTTTAACCGCCCATGGATTACAGGCATGCACTGAATTGGAAACATTCTTTGAAACCTTTTCCTAAATTTTCAATTGACAAATTACATTCACATGTGAATCCATTTAAGTTTTTAGACTATTTTGGGACAAATTCTTTAATAACTCTACTTTCATCTTTTGTTGAAGGTTGTCGCGAAACTGGAGCATCCTGATTTAATAATATCCACAAATTTCCAGTACAACTGTGTTAAATATTCATTCAGCAATGTATTGTGGATTTTCAGACCTTTACGTGGTATTGATGCACAGATGAACCAAGAGTGAATAACTTAGAATAAATACTGCAATTATGAATTTTCGTTAAACTCATCAAGTATTCATTGACAGTATGGTGGCTCTGCACCATTACTGGAGTTCTGCTTCACAGCATTGTGGTGTTTTGAGCTTTCGCAGTAAACAACAATTTAATATTCAAAGTGCCCTCCCTGTGCAAGCGTTAAATATTAAAAAGCCATTAATATTTTTAATATGGATTTTGTTACACTTGGTTAGATGGCCATGCCCATAAACAGTAATTCCGTGTTTTTTTTGGTAATACATTTGTACAGTTTATAGCTCTGGCTTGAACAATTTCGATCAAATTATTGGAATTGTAGAGAAAAAATTATGTGAAATAATAAGCAAAGTATAAGTATTAAAAGGAACTGTGTGTGTATGAGTATGGGTTTACTTGACTTCTTGATCAATCTGTCAGCAGATATCGCTTACCTTGGGTTTAAAATTCACACACATACATATACACATAACCTATTTGAAGAGGTTATCATTTGAACAAGGTATGGTCACATGGATGTATATTGGATGTTATAAGAAAAATCTTTAAATACAAATAGGAGCCAACCCACTTATTCATATTGCCACTTCTCACATTTTTGTAAATAAATGCACCATGAAAAAGACAAAGAAATAAATCCACAGACCAAAACAGTCCATTGTTATGTTATTTTAGGCCTCGTGACAAGAAGATGGTTAGGCTTTCAAGGATACAAAAACCACAATTAAAAGAATGAACAATTCTTGGGCTATTTTTTCCTTCACTTTACAGTAATTGCGTCCCCTCTGTACTGCATTGTATATGATGGCTGAAATGTAGAATGTACTTGTTCGTTCCATTGTACATGATTCAATTTACACTTAACACAGTCACAGGTTTGTCCCTATCTGATTATCTACTCACACAAAACCTTCATTAGAGGACTACTGCAAACTGTGAAATGCTGTCAACTGACAAACCATGTTTACCACTCTCCACTGGTTCACAAAGAAAGACCCACCAGGTTTTATTATTCGCTAATTATGAGTAAAGTCCCTGTGCATTGTAGCAAATATAGGATGAGGTTGTGTGGCTAGAAAAATGTATTGCATTTGCAGGCAGCTTCGACCCAGCTCTTAATTTGAGACCATTGTTATCCTCTATGCGTGAACTGAGGTCTGGTGAAACATACAGGTGGATGAAGCATAACAGTTTAGGCCAACCAATGTCAGCCTTTATTTGGCAGCACTTCAGATAAATGACAGAATTAATAGAAGCATACAAAAATGTTTTATGTTTTTTTTTTTGCTTGAAAAGTGCTGTTAACAGGGATTATTTGTGTATTTTTTATTGTATGTACATGTACAGGGTATTTTTACCTCTTCGCCCACTCAACAAAACTTTACTATGTACATGTACATACTTACAGTACTTATTTTCCGATTGTGTCAATGAGAAAAGAGCAAGCTACAGACTGGATTGATAAAAGAATTGAGCACAAACCCATTTATGAGTAAAGCCCAGTGGGTATGCGTCTTCACAAGTGTCTGCCAATTTATGTCACAATGATTGTAGTAATGGTTCCTTGTGTATTTACTGGCCACTGGTGTGAAAACAGCACCAGGAAGCCCCCTGTACCTGTAGAATGTGATTATATTGACATAAGTAGGCAAAGGATGTAGGATAGCTTGCCAAGGGGGGTAACATTACAACATGGAGGAAGGAAACTCAGAAGGAGAGTTTGCAAGCTGGAACAGAAAAACTTCTTTGTAATCTCTAATTACATAGTCTGTTTTTTGGGCTATTTAATGCCTCCACAATGTTCATAACACAAGCAAACGGAAAATATTAACATGTTTAAAATGTTAAATACATACCCATGAAACCGAATTAGTAAATACCAATTTTAAAACTAAAATTTTATAATAGTAACATGGCCTATTGTTTCATGACTTAAAACTATCAATTGATAGTTTAGCAGTCAGGTTGACCACAAATAATAATAATAGGCATTTATGAGTGCTTTTATCATTTAAAAACTTTTCATCAAATTGCCTTATCACTATCACTATCAATGGGCCTTAAGCATTTCTGAAACCATCTCAACTCCTTTGGAGTATGCAGCACTGGCAGTGAAATTCGCGCACAAGATGCTACTCATTCACATCAACAATCTCTACCCTTGGTGGTTCCCATCAACTCCCGGGTGACGTGAAGCAATTAAATAGTTGTCTTGCCCGAGAACCCAAGTGTCACAACCAGGATTCAAACCCGCACTCTGATTCCACATCAGAAGTTGAGTTGATGCTCTAGAGTGCTTTGCCAGGACACACTACACAAATATGCTTCATCCAACTACACAAATATAATTTTATGTAATTAAACTGGTGAGAAGTCTAGCCTTTAAAAGATTACTTAACTTTCCATCTCATTCATTATTCTAGTTCTTAATTGATATATGTACTTTATGAACGATTCTGCAGCTAATCAAAATTAAGTTAAAAAACATGTACTCACTTCATAATTATATTATTATGGGAGTTACATGTAAAGTAACTGTGCAACAACCAACAATTGCAATAAATTAGGTCAGATTTACAATGGATTAACTGTCCAATCAAAATGTTGAACAAGCTTAATTGATTAGCCTACATTTACTTGCAAATTACACCATGAGGATGAGAATGAGGGTAAGAGACGAATTGATTACCATTATAAATCAAATGAATTCATTCAATGGAACCGAGACTTTATTTAACAATATCCAATCATTTGTAATTTTTTTCAGAGAAACTGGAAACGGGAAAAGGGAAACTGACTGTGTAAATTTAAATGGATTTTGGGTAGAATAAAGAAAAATTGACAAAGCAGGATTTGGACCTGCGACTCCAGGACTTGCCAGTGCGCTGCCATCTGAGCCCTAATGCTTGAGGTCTCCTTATTTTTGTCAATATTTTTGTTCGGGGTGCTAATCAGAAGCCATTTAACCTGCATCTGCCATATAACCAGGGATTACACCCAAGTTTACAATACAACATGAGAAGTGATGGGAGGGGATCATCCTTCGAAAACACAAGTGTTCACAGATTCACACATAACTTACATGATTTAAAGTAAGTAATGGTAGAAAGGGTTCCTTAAAATATTTCTGCCTAAAATGCTATCGTTTCTGAGAAATGAGTAAAACAATAGTTTTATCACGTGCGATAATAAACTCGATGTTTGAAAAACAGAAAACACATAAGGTCTCTTTTCACTAATTTCTCGTGACCTCAATGACCAATTGAGCTCAAATTTTCACAGGTTTGTTATTTCATGTATGTGGTTGATTACACAAAACATAAACACTGTCTGTGATTATTTTGTCAGCTCTACCAATCCTGTATAATACCTTTAAAGGATGCAACTTTTTGTTTTTATATTTTGAAATAAACCACAGGAATCTGGGAATCCTAAAGATGCACAGAGCCTGCAATAAGCCATGAATGTGAACAGATTGTTAGTTGTGTCTGCGATCTTACACACTCAACATACACTGGCCATCATCCACCAGGTTCTAACACTTAATTCAGTGTAGAGCCATGCTTCACTAAATGCCCCCCCCCAAAAAAAATAAAAAAAAAAAATAAATAAAAATAAAAATAAAAAATAATAATAATAAGAAGAAGAAGAAATTAAAAAAAATTAAATAAATAAATAAATAAATAAATAAATAAATAACAAATTAGAAACTACCAATTGGTCTCTTGACCTGGGAGAGTATAGGAGTGTTGTTGTATAGCTATTTTGTCTCAATTGCTTTTCTGTTCATAAACTTGTACTGATCATCATAGTAACTGTTATAGTTACTAAATGCTCTTAACATTTACAAAGTATGCTTTTCAGTCTGGTAATAGGTGGAATTGTGACTTTTTAGTAGATAACCAAATGATTAAGATATTGATAATTTTTAGCTTTTAAACACTTCAAAATTAATAGAGTTGTGATTCAGGCCCAAGCTTATCATGTTGAATCATGTGTACATGTAAATGTTTCCTGGAAAACTGAACCAAAATATGATTTATGAAACAGATTACAATGAACAGGAGTCAATCTGGTGCCCAAAAGATTATTATTATTATTTGTTTCTATTTGCAGCAACTCAATTTTGACTGGCTCCAACTCACTGTGCTAAGTGTAAAAGCTGGCTATGTGTTTTATTGTCTTAAGGAGGTTTTGCTTTTGGACTGGTACTAATTTCTCTTGGCCTTGTGGTCATGCTATTAGCCAGCCAAGATTTTACAGTATAAAGAAAATCAATCATAATGAAATTTTAGCGGATTAAAAAATTTAATTACTGGAACAGAGATGTCATGATCTGACCTAGATTCTATAAAAGTCATGCAAGTTTTTTCATGAACTCTACTCTTGGCAAACTTTTTGGTGTCTTCTTGTTATCCTAAGATGTTTGATCTGTACAGGGCTTAAATTTCTTGAGCTTTAAGATTCATGCTACTGACCAAAAGTCTCTGTTTTGTTTTGTTTTGTTTTGACAGTTGGTATTTAATTGTCAATTTCACAGAGGTTTGTGGTGGGGCATACAATGCTAATCAAGCTTTTTGGTAGCTGTAATCAGAGTTTGAGACTGATTACATTGTACTATTGATCAGTACACATGTTAATGCTCAGGCAAATTTGAGTTGATGACCGTTTGAACTAAAATTATGCCAGAGGTTGATGAAAATTACTCAATACCTGAGGCTGTTAAAAATTCAAAGTAAGTCATGCATGAAAGAAATCTGCAAACTGTTACTACTTGCAGTAACTATGTTTTACACATGATTACATTACAAGACAAAGTGATGTCTGAGCGTGCCAGCTGCTGCCCTACTGATTGCCAAAAAAAAACTGAAGAGAAATTTGCAAACATAAAATAATTTGAATTTTTAGTATGAATGTGCATTTATTTAACAAGCTCCATTCATAATGCTGTAAACATTCACAAATGCTGAAATGCATTCAAAAGTTAAATACAAAAACTTGGCATGTGTGTCAGTCACGAACAGCAATTCACACTTTAGTTTTTGTATTGTATTTTGGCAGTAAGAGGACAATTCTGTGTCTGCAGTTTAAATAGGCCCCATGCATAGAGGGTCCTACAAAAAAATGCATAGAGGGTCATACAAAAAAATGCATAGGACTAGAGGTCATACAAAAAAGCAAGCTGTTAAATGTCTGCTTTGTGAAAATTCAATCGATGGGAAATTTTCTTTAGCAAATTTTCGTTTAAACAGTTTCACAAGCAGGTCAGGGAGTAATTTAAATAGCATTTAAAGGGTGACCATATGGTTTTAAAAATCCTGTTGAAAGTCACAAGAAAAAAACATCAAGCGTCATATATTAAGTTGTATTGGCTATTCATTATTCCTGATGCAATTAATACATCTATTAAATTGTTGCGGTGTCCGCTTCTCCAGGCACACACTCCATGGTCTCGTGGTAAGACAGTTGGTCTAGATTAGAATGGTGGGGGTTATGGGCTCAAAATAAATCCCCCAAATGTAGGTATGCCTGTGGATTTTTTTCTGCAGAACTCTGAAAAGCACTAAATATAGAGTACTTATCACTTATCAGTGTAAGGTACAAACAAAAATACTATTCTTTATACTCAATGCAATTATTTCATCAATTGAACTAAATACCATGACACACAAAACTTGTTTTCACTTTTCTTTTCTGCAAACATGTTCATTGGAGTGAGCAGATTTTTTTAGTCTGGTAAATTCACAATTTACCAGCTATGGCATTACAGACATCCGCATTCACATTTAACCCTTTTGTCAAGGCTTTAAGAATTTACTGAAAGTGCATGGCTTTTGAAATTAAATTGTGGAAGAATGACCATATAATTTTGACAAATAAAAAATTGAAAATGAATAATAACTAACTAGGGTTTCAAAGCTGAAGTCCTCAGAGCAGAAAATCGTGCTAGGCATATTTGGTTGCCCAAACAAAACCCATTGGAGATTTCAAGCAATTGTTAAAAGCAATATTTATTTGAGGTGTATATACACACGTATGAAAGTCTTGCCGGTAACCCAGAAAGCAATCTGTGCAGAAAACATTGGCGGAGTAAAATCTTATCTGCGTCAGTAATTTTCATATGAAATTAGGTCGAGTGGTTATCACTTTGGACCATGTCTCACTTAGAAGGGACTGCCCTGCACGTGCCATTCAGAAAGATACACTGTACTAGTAAAACCACTCACTCTATTGAAGAGTAAATGGGGACTTGTTTTAAAGGAAAGGCTATCCTTGTCTTTGATTAGTTTCTTGTGTAAAATTTTCCAGCTGATGGGTTCTGTATTCCCAAAGGCTGGTGATACGCTTTTTGTGATTGATTTACTATGTTTATATGACCAAGGGTTGAAATAATATCGTACATATAGATTCTGGAGCAGAGTTAGTTCAGCAATGTCTCCTTTAATAAGAATTTTAAAAAGTAGGCTTCCGAAAAAACAAGTACATACAAGGATGGTGGCAGATTGGCAAAAAGGGGCATGGTTTCCCTTCCCTTGTATTCATTTTATGAACAGTTTTACCACGATGGTCCTTTTCTCAATGATTGTTCGCACAGTGTTCCTAGTAGGTACATGAATTTGCCGATAGGCAATGATGAAGACATTAGTAGACATACCTCATAATGTACAAGCACATACCAAGAGTCTTTGGAATATTGATCCATGCCTTCATAAACCCATAGGTTTCTCCCTCCTTGATGGATCAGTCATGGCATTGACCTGAACTCATATGCTCTGACATTGATTAATCTTTAAACAAAACACTTGAAATTGTCTGTGTTGATGTTGGGACACTTGTTTTATGCAAGTCTTATGTGTCTGGGTTTTACTCTGTGAGGTCACTGACCTGACCTACATGTACTTCATGTTGAATTCATTGAGCACTAGTCTTGGTGATAGACATTATGCTTTTGATTTGTCAAAGGAACAGTCACAATGATTAAATAACATTTTTGTAAACATATTTTTCCCAGTTAATGAAACAGTTAGTTCCAAGAGAATATTCAACATTTTCTCTTAACAACTTTCTGACAGTATTTTAAAAAAAACTTATGTGCCTTTACGCATTTTTTTTCTTCAATTTTGTGAAATGATGGAATGTCTTCGTATTGAGTATGTCAAACCTTGGCCTTAAGCCATGTCCGATAATAGGCCATGGTGCTGGAATCTCAGAGCTTGCCTCCCATATGCCGAACCCAATGATAAACAATGGTGGCAGACTATCAATCTCTTGTAATCTTTGTTCTTATAACAAAAATAACAAAGGTCTAGAATCAGAGATTACTCAATGATCCCCAGAAAAGGGGGAGATTTGGAGCATGAATTCCAGTACCCTTTTCCCTCTTTGTACAGGGCGAATAAAGCGTAGCACAGTGAGTGCATGCCTGTGCATGCTACACAATCGAGTGTCTGAGGGCATAATTTTAGGTCAGCAGACATGACCAACCCAACCAAAAGAGGACGTTCAAAAACTGTTTGTAGTAAGTCGTCATACCAAGCAAGTAGTTAGCAATGGTCCACTGGCTAAATACTAGTTTAAACACCCGAGGACCAGTCAAAAAGTATTTCCAAGTGGTCCCCCTAGCTAGTTCCGTGTTGAAAAGTGTCCAATATGATTGAAGAGTTTAAACACCCGAGGACCAGTCAAAAAGTATTTCCAAGTGGTCCTCCTAGCTAGTTCAATGTTGAAAAGTGTCCAGCTGACAAGCTGGTGAAACAATAAGCTAGATGATTCCAGTGATTAGTCACTGAAAGTTAAGGACAAACCCTGAATTCTGATGTTAAATCCCACAAAGCTGTGATGTGATGCAACGTTGGCCTAGGGACTCTTTGGTTAAGGGGGGGGGCAGAGGGGTTGATTTCCCAAATAATTTCACACAGATAAAACATTGTACCAATTGTGTGAATTTTGAAAAACTAAACACAAACCTTTGATTTTCGTTAAGAGACAGGTTAGTTTTCAAATTTCCATGTTGGAAGTGCCTATCTGCCATAGCTTTCTTCCCATGGCAATAAATTTGCAAGTTACTTATTGCCCCTTCAAACAATTTTACAATCAATGTTTTATGTTTATGGAAAATCAAAGCATTGTACCTGGTTCTTAGGGATTCACTGTTTATAAAGCTGTGTGGTTATAAAAACAAGATTTCTGGTCTGTCAGTCAGGACTACATATACCGTTCTTTTCCCAAGAGTACGTGACTCTACTACTTGCATATATACTTGTATTGGCAAGGGAGTTTACTCATGATCATAGATGTGATGAAATAGTGGATGGCAAGCCGACAAACTGGTACATCAAAATTTAATTAGTCATCCATCAGTGGAGCGCAAAGATAATTGCCAAAATCAGCAACTTCGTAGATGAAATTTAATATACTGATATCAAAAAGGGGGAGAATGATGGGATGCATGGCAAACAGTTCACGGCTTCCATGTGGTATTAGGGATTTCCAAGTGAATTGCTTCTGACTTCAATTAGTTTGTTTATTATTATTTAATAATGCTGGGTGGAAGGGTTCCCAACTGTGCTTGGCAGGAGTTCAAAATTTCCTACCATAAGTTACTATGACCTTCTTACACAGACCACCTGAATGTTAAGATTAGATGCCAATTTTATTTGACTCTCTGTTACTGGCCTGGAACTGAACTCTTGGTAACTGAAACATATCACTGTCAGAAGTGTCTCCAATGTATCACGTTTCAATATCAATAAACAACCTGACAACAGAATGGAAATGTTTATACAAAAAACTTATAAACAGTTAGTGATGTCTTGTATTTGTAAAGGAAGTGCCAAAAGTATACAGAAATATTTCAGACAGAAAACTCAATGTTCAGGTTTGCACAAGTTGTTGTCACATGCTCATCAGCATCCTTGGAATGAAGCGGGAGGACAAGAGAAGCACATACTCAAACTCTTCACATGCCAACCATGCATACGCGTGTGTAAGCATCTTCCCACAAATGCTGTGTGGTTTCAGACAAATACAAATATTATGATCAAATGTAACATTAAGGCATTTTGTCTTAACTTATAAGATTTGTATCAAGGTTACTTGTTGAAGGCCAGAAAAATCAGGGTACAGTTTGAATGACTTGTCTGTCATCATGTAATGTTGTTTGACTCAAAATTCATTGTCCATCATGTTTGTGGGGTAGCGTTTGTGTTCAGTCTTCCCATCCTTGTGTCAGATTTTCAATGGGTTAATGTAAAATTGAGACAGAGTTCTTTTTGATTTGTGGTTTATAGTTTTATTCATATTTTTATTGATTTGCGTTTATTTTTAATGTACATGTAGGTCTGCAGGATACCAATTTGTTAACAGGCTAACAATGGCCATGTCATGGATTACAAAGCCCTTCTATTCCCATCCATGAAAATCAAGCTAAGCAGTTTATTTCCTGTCAATTGACTCTCTAAGAAATCCAATGAAGCTTGACAGATTTATGTCATGCGAAGATATATAAATCGCAGTTGCCTTCTTTTCTACAATTCATTATGTTGCTTGTTTGAGTATATAGTAAACTGAAACCCAGTAGTGAATTAATACAAACGAGTCTTCATTTACAGGATATCCATGTTTCAAGTGCATTCAGAAATTTGAGTTGTATACTCAAGATATTTGATTTTGAAGATAGTCAACAGTAACTCCGTTCAAACACAATACACTGAATGTGAAAAGACATTATTTTATTGATAAGTTCAGGGGATTCTTTCAAACAGCAATGTTTGCCATGGAAGGCTTGCTAGCTTCAAGAATATTTGAGGTTGGGGCTCAGGTTTCGAGAGAAGGGTATTCATTATTTGTGCTTAGATGAGTAATGAATTCGAGCATATTAATTGGTGTCAGTTTCTTCACAGATCCACAGTTCCTCCCTGTCTCTTTCCCTATCTGTCTGTCCCCTTATCAGTACAGTCTGCCTGTCTGTCTGCAGTGTCTACCATGAGCAGAGTATAATACACTCATTCTTGTTAGGACTGTGAAACGAAGATCTATCATGTGATGATTTAGCTTTTATTGAATCTAGAACCCTAAGTAAGTTTAGCTCTTATGTCATATATATAAACATTGGTTTGATTCACATCGGTTTGTTAGAGTGCCCATAGTTATTATCATGGTATATTTGGTCTTCCTCACTTAGCATTGTGCAAAATATATTGTGAATTTGCTAACTGTTTCTAAAACAAATGTGGGAACTGTTTTAAAAAGCCACTCCACATGGAAAAACCCTGGCTTTGTGCATCGCTAACTCAACTTTTTAATAACATGCAAATACTTTGCAATCATGATTTTTTTCCACCCACATTTCTTAGCATTCACACAATATCAGAATTTTAATTTTTTCACAATTTCAATATTTTCGTATTGGGGTATCATTTAAAAATCCACCCAAACATCCATAGTGAATTACATAGCGAGGTCACAAAGCTTGATTTGTTGTTTAACTTATCAAATTTATACATTTAAAAGTGATTGGTACAGTGTGTACTCGATATTGGGCAGTTGTTACTTGAATACACATGCTGAAGGTCACAGTTAATTCTAAGATTTTGTTTGAGATCAGCCATTTAAAAGGGGGAAACAATGAAATTCTTCTTTTTTCAGTCCTAACCTTGGGTCACTCAAAGTAACATTTGTATTCCTATCATTGTAAATACAATAGTAGTGCTCCCACACACTTAAAAAAGAATTTACTAAATAAAGTGCATTATTCTTTCAAAATTTCTGTAATGTGCTTCAACCGTGTTCGAAGTAAAATTATTTTGAAATAGTTTGGCAATTCTGTCAGCCCCAACCTTGGGTCTTTGTTTTCCCGCTAAATGTATCTAGATGAAAAGTGTCCTTTTAATCAGAAAAGAACTTTTCAATGCATTAGACTTAGAGTCTCATAATATGATCAGTATATGCAGTGCTTGGAGTGGATCTTGTTTTTCACACAACAGTATTTTATTATCAGTAATTGAGTTATACTTTGCGATACATTAGAGTCTCTCTTCCCCATTAGTTGCTCAGCATTTTCCATTCAGTAGGGAGTAACAGAACTGTTTACAGAAACTCAAATTACAAGAACTCTTGACCTCATCCAAGGTCACCAAACCTTTGCTGTCTTGAAGTCTTGCATCTTGTTTAAATTTTTTGTTTTTCAAAAAACATATAAATGATTGGTGTTGTGTGATGTGGTAAAAGAACACACAAAAAAAATAATAAATAAACGCCTCATTTTGTTTAGCCCAATAAGAACTCAAATCTAATTCAGTGATTCCTCCCCTCCAATATTTTGTTTAGCCCAATAAGAGCTCAAATCTAATTCAGTGACCCCCCCCCAAAAAAAATAATAATAATTTGTTCTAAATTACTAATTGAGAAAAGGCCCGGTAACAGTCTTATAGCTGTTCCGTTATTTGTTTTTTATTTCAATTACATGTTAGTCCAATTTAATAGCTGCATGGTCAGCTCACACAAAATCTATGCAACCTTGGTAGTTGCCTTAAAACCTTTAGATTATGGGTAATTGCTCCATAATGGACTCTTAATTAATTAGAAGTGGTTCATATTACTGCTAATGGATTCCAATGTAGGGGACTGGTTACAGTCTCATTAGTATTTTATTGTTATGGCAACTTGTCTGTGGTCCTTTATTGTTATTTTACAGGTGGCCGGATTTTTGTTTTTGTTCTAAAGAAAATTGTATGGACAACTTTTGAATTTTTGTTTTAAGAACAGAGGCATTTCCTTCTTAATTTGATATATACTGTGTTCCTTTTCATAGTTCTCTCATTGTGTAGATTGAACCATTGAATCAACTACTAATAAACCATAACCCCCTCCTAATATTGATCCCTTTTTAGTCATATTTGTAGAAAGAATTATTCCTTTATGTACATGTAGGCATAAAATGTTGCTGTACAAAGAAGTAACTAATTATAACTAAAATGTAGGTGATAGCACAATCTGTAATTTTCCATTAATTCAAAATAATTAATAGCTTTCTTTTTTGAAAAAGAAATTATAATCGGAATTTATCAGATGTATGACCAGACATAATTATGAGCCCTTACAGCCAATTAGAAATATTAGTGGTTTGAAATACATAATAAATGAACCATAAGTAGGAGCCAAAGGTCAGAATGTACACAACAATTACGCATCAAAAATTACTGACCTACTGATGCGATAATCAAGGGTTTATTATCGACTTTATACGCACTTGCCTTTCCTTTCAAGTGTCATCTTTGGACTTTGTCCAAAGATATTACTATTGTTGGGAGTATTGTGTCAAAAATAGATCAATTAGGAGTTTGTTGGAATTTTGATGTAATATCATCCTAACACTAAAACACAATTTGAAAATTCTTGATTTAAACAAATGCTGTTTACTTCTTCTGGTAAAATACTAGACATGAGACAATACCGTTTGCCAATGAGACTTAACTTAAATGGTTTTGAATAGTATAAGTACTATTCATTTGTTCTACTGAAGTCCGAATACAGTTGATGCCTTAGTATTTCTGTCAAATAGTCTAGTGTGTAGAGGAAGTTACCATTGTAATAACTGTCCGACTGCAACATTCTTGGAAATAAGTTGTTAAAGCTGTAACTTTGGCTGTTTCCAAATTGAGTAACTTTGGCTTTGCCTCTGGCTTTTGCCAATTATTAAAGTACAGGTAGATGCTAGATCTGCCAGATTGAACAAAGAAAACCATCCCACAATATTTGCAAGGACTCCTGGCTAGGTTCAGTGGTCAATAGAACAAATTACTTAAAATATGAATGTATGTCAAATGACTACACTACGTTTAATTTCTGAACCCATTTTGGGCACTCTAATCCTATCCATTAGTCCAGTTTCTAGCTGCTAACCTAATATGTCACGAGAATTGGTTAGCAAGACTTTTTATATGTATACATGAGAAAAACAGTACTTTTACTTGAGGCATAAGTCATGATTTATTCATAATGTCCCATACATCAATTTATAGCTTTAGCCGTTAACCATTATTCTTTCTTTCCAAGTCCTTCTTGAATGCTCAGAGAAGTCTGTGCTATCTAATTTTGTCATCTGATTTTCAGTGCTTTTGGAGAACCTGATGAATGTTCTTTCCTTCTTCTTTTTTCTATGAAAGTGTCAATCAATGATACTCTGTTCTGTTTTTTAAAGAATGCTTTGTAGCATTTGAAAGAAAATTTCTAATATCCAGGTATTTATTTGGTAGGCCTACATGTGTACTTCGTTTAGGCCTGGCAAAGGTGTTCAAAATTTCAATGTTTTTATTCTTGTTGTTTTCTAAAATCAGATAGAACAAACATACCCATGGAAGTAGTTTTACCACAAAAGAATACTGATTATTTGCTGTTGCTTTAAATGGATATTAATGTTACACTTCTTTCTTAAACCAATTATTTTAAACGTAATTCTACATGTGTGTGAAGCAATCTTGCCAATGTTAGACCATTGATGCTTCTTGCCTTTGAAGTGTCAAATTACAGCTGTCTCCAACCAGCATATATCTAGTGTGGCCTTTAAATGTATGAAAACAATAATTATGCTCATTCCTGGTATTTCTGTAAAGAATTTGTGGTGCACTGCACTTTTGTATGAGTTGGCAGCATTCCACTACATTGGGCACCCTGTGTCAATCCAGTATGTGTAAGCATAGGATGCAAACTACTGTATTCACAGCTTCAAGTCCAAAGACGCAAGGGGAAATTTTCCAGGTGGTTGGGAGGAACCTTATTACATTTTATAACCAGGTTTAACTTCTTCTTTTCGCCCTTTAAAATTTTTTTTTTTTACATTATATATATATACATGTTCCTTTATTTTTCTGTACTAAAATAAAAATAATCTTCAATTTACTTATTTTATAAATATTTTTTGATGTTTTCAGTCATTAGTAATATTTAGAGCACTAGAAAATCTATAATTCATTGGTATATCTGACTTGAAACAATTGAGTAATGGCTTTGGTTATTTAAGTTTAGAAATCAATGAACAATCGATTGTTGACAATTAGTTAACTCACTCATTATTTATTTGGCTTTCTCGCTGCAAATTAGCTGCATTATTTTCCATTGAACTTTTCATGTGAAAATAGCATTGGTTGCCAGTAATATTAAAGGAACATTACAGAATTGGTAATTGTAAAATATACTTTTGATCACAGATTTACATAAAACTTACACGGTCTAATGATGATGATAGTAGAAAACATCCCTTGAAATATTTCTGTCTGAAATGCCATATTTGATGAGAAATGAATAAACTAATTTTCCGATTGGAGTTTATCGCTCAGTGAGCGTTTTATTCATTTGTTGAACCTATATGATTTCATGCAAATGTGTAATCGGTTTTTCACTATTTTCTCGTGACCCAGATGGCCGATCGATCTCAAACTTCTACAGGTTTGTCAGTTTATGTATATGGTGGATTACATAAAGTGCTTACACTGCCAGCAACTGTTTTGTTAGCAAAAACCAATTCTGTAATGTTCCTTTAACTGCAAAATAATAACAAACAAAAAAAGACTCCTACACAAAATGTAATCAATCATCGGTTAAAAAGTGCTTCTGAATTTTTAAGCGAAACCTTTGGAATAAAAGACCAATGTACAAAAGAACTTATTCTCCAGCGAACAACTCCTTAAAACGTGACAGGCCTTCTCTGATGGTAGTTTTACAGGAGCTGTCAAAATTAAATGTCAATAGATGAATGATTGAGCTGGCATCTTTCATTTTATAGGTTTTTCTATTCAGTATGGAGTTAATTAAATTTACCAAAGCTCTTTCGTGCGTTCTAATTCGCTCACTTTGAATAGAAAGTTCTTTTTTCTTAGTTTTCAGCACAATATTAAAGGTTTAATACTCTGGTTTGCACAATTACCCGCAACATATTTGTTTGTGCAAACCAAACTGGCTTCTTGAACATTGCCTTCAGATAGGCCATGAAAGAAACCAAAGACATTTTCATTCCACTTTTAAGCTTTTACCATTGCATAAAATGAATAATAATCGCACATTTGTATATCAGAGCACAGAACTATCCTATAGCCTAAATGGTCTGCTAAATATAATTTGATCCATCACTGTATTTCTTCAGTTTCAAGGTACATACGACACTGCAAACTATATTTATGCACACTAAGTGGTGGTCAATTGATTCATAGCCTTAAGAAAGTCATTTTCTAATTTAATATGGGCATTGGTTTGAGTATTAAAATTGACCCTTCAGGTGATGTAGTCCAATAAACGCCAGGCCATGACATCAAGCCAAGGTACATGTGCATGTACCCTTCCAATAAATTGTCATTAAAGACTCGCAAGTTTGATAAGGGACTGAAACATTGATCGGTCAGTTATTTAGGTTAGCTCGGTGGCACATTGCTATTTAAAATTGTGGAAAAATTGTGGAAAAATTGTGGAAGAATGTAAGTACATACTTTAGATTTCTCAATTTAGTATCAATAAGAGTCCTTTAAAAATGCTAATTTTTTTTATTAGAGCAGCATCCTGTCCCGAAAATTCTTCTTTATAGTCATTATTTACATAGTAACCCTAAACATGGATATTACATAGTACCCTAACATGGATATTTACATGTATAGAAGTTGGTATTAAACCAACAAAAATTATATTTGTATGTTTTATTGTAAAAAATAACATTTAAATAACAGTTATAAACAACATGTGTTCAGCATTTAGATTTCAAATATAAAGTGCATCACTCTTACTAACTCCCAAGATACTAAATGGAAAAACCAGCCATTGCAATGGTTTGCTTTTCACCAAGTTTACCCCCTCAGTAGTGAAGTCCATATAGATTTTTATGAAAGTTTTTATGAGGTTCCAGGTTTTTCATTTGATAAGTCATTATAGATTGGCAGTAGTTGATAAATGAAGAAATAGTGTGAAAATATGCCCTGTAGGAGAGCATTAACTAAGGTAAAATTTTGTCACCCAAAAAATATTGCCCTCTGCAATTTGTGTCACTCTTCACTTCACTCCCACTGGCAAGAAATAACACTTCAAAATTACTTCCTGGCTCAGCCATTACTTAAATCTTTGGAAGTTTAATTTGAAGTAACTTGAGAAAGAATTTGAAGTAACTTGTGAAAGAGAAAAAAACTTTTTAGTCATGGGTATTATGATGTGATTTTTTCTCGTCTCAGCAAAATTTGTGTTATTTATGATGGATTTGGGAATAGATGATAGATTCACAGGTAAATGTAACTTGCAAAATGATTGGAAGTACCTATTAAAAAGAATGTAAACGATCAGAAATTGAAGAATGGCTTATGAGCTACAAGCGCTATGTACATATTTACAATGCACAGGTCATTCAGTACTTTAAAGAGTGGCTCTAAGATACTCTTAATAGTTGAATTTATACCTTTATTAAGTAATATTTTACACTTAAAATTTGTATTTAGTAGAAAATATTTCAAGTAAAAAATGTACCTCTCCGTGCGACTTTTTCAGCCGAAAGTCAAAAACTGATTATCCGTGATATCGACATGCATTGACTCCTTGACGTCATAGGTGGCTTGAAACACATGGTCAGCATTTAATACAAAACAAAATCAAGAAGAAATAAATTTTGCACTAAACAGTAAAATAATCTTTTGTGTCATTTTTGTAAAACAAAGCTTACATGTGTAGTTATTTCTATCCAGACAGAAACTTGTGAAGTTTTTGAAGTATGAGACTCATTTATGTAACACCTTGTAAGGGTTTACATGGTGCTGCGGCGCATTCAGCAGCCACTGCCAGAAACACCGAGGCAAACCCCTCCTCTTAGCAATAAGTGTAACAGGTCTTTTCAGGCATTATACAGCACAAGGGACCTACAGCTTTTTGTCCCATCCGAAGGACCAAGCAATAATGGTTAAGTGTCTTGCTTAAGGACCGGGATTTGAACACACACTCTGCTGATCAGAAACACCAGAGCTTGAGTCCAGTGTGCTTGACCGCTCGGCCATGAAGTGCCATGATCGCAATGTCGTCTGAATTTCATGGCACCTTTGAGTGAAATTTTCAACGATTATTACAAACCGTAAAAATGTAAACGTGTATAACCGGACAATCGGTCAGGTAACTGTGTAACTGAAACAGGCTAAGCACCGTGTAGTGCATTGTCATGTACATGTATATGTTAGGATTGTACTAATGTACTAAGTAATTGACGTGTAGATCGATGTACTAAAATCAAGCAGAGCTGTAGAATTGCCTTGCCTCTAACAGAAATAAAATCACCAAATCACAAATCCGCTTAAAATTAGCTTGCTGATTATGTGCCTGTTGTATCGTCCTTTGAAGAGTCACATTCACGGCCGTTTTGATTGTAAATGGTGAAGTTTGGGTGTGTAATTGCATTGGCTCTGTACATACATATAGGCAAGTTCAAATCAACAAGCCACCGATGATGTCACAAGTCCTTTGTCACATGGTTTGTTTGACCTCATGTTTTTCAGATTTTTGGCTGGGAGTGTTTTGGAGAAAAGAAATTTTTACCCTGTTTTATTGTGAGGTAAGGGACTCATAATAATTTGTTTCTATTTCTTGTGGACTCTATCTGTTGGAAAAATAGAAAATACAAAATGCTTCAGAGCATCGTAGAGCCGCTCTTTAAATGATTTAAAAAACATGTAAATGTACACACGCTATGTGTATAATCTGAACCTTCTGTCAATTTACGCTGTCAGAATTCATGTTTCTACTGTCCATCATAGATTTGTGCTAACCTGTGCCTGCACTGTGGAACCATCTGCAAAATTCATGTTATCTCATCATTTAACTACAAATTGCAAGAGACAGACACCATACATCTCAGATACATTATGGAGAGGCTATACATGTAAATAGGCCTCCGCCAGCATGAAGGAGTGATATGCATCATTGAATATGAGAGCCAATCTTTTATAGAGTTGTCAATGCTTCAGAAATTGTGACTCCTGTAACACATTTTAAGAGCACAGGCAGTTTGATTGCAGCTCAGGGTGTGGCTAATGGTCAAGATGGTAGGCTGATGGATAGAGAGAAGCTGCAGAAGGAGCAAACAACATTTGGAAAAATGTTTGCATAGTTCCTCAACAACAAAAAAGTAGTGCACAAAATTTGTTCTAATGCAAACACCATGTGTGCCAACATTAAAATAAACAACTGGTGGGAATCCAAATTATGGTGTACAATGAAGAATGGCATAAGACAGAAATCAATTTTTGATTAGTGATAAAAGTGCCTTTTTTGTCTTGAAGAAAGGGTATGATAGTGTCGGGTGAAGATTGAGTTATCAGGCATGTATATTTTGTCAGCACACTTTGACAATCATTGATCTCTGATAAATATCTTTGATAGATATCATTTGCAGAACATCGCACACTCTATCCTTTATCATTGCATACCTATGCATTGAGAGAGTAGTACATGTAGCTTGGAGGATTCAAACAGATTTCTTTTCTTACAATCTATGTTCAAAACAGTCCCATTGGATTCCATTACCTCTTTTGTCCGAAAGAAATCACTGTAGTGTCAAGTTAAAGTAAGGCTTCTTCTCTGAAGTATCAAAAGTTGCAAATCAAAATACAAAATTAATCAACCTGATTGTTCCTCAAAGCATTTAGTGAAAAAGTTATTTCAGATTATTGAACATTTTAGATTTGTGCAGACACAAAACACTCAAGGTTGTGGTATAACTTTCAATGGTCCCGTAATTGACTGTTTGCTAACCGAGTTATCCCCTTCCATCGCCCGATTTACCAGATTTTGATGCTGGAAACCCGGGGGGCAGAAAAACAGCACCTGAATGTTATCACTCGGTGGACTGCGTATGTTGATGGCAGAATGTCACGCACAAGTCGTTGAAGGGGTCCCCGATGCTTGCTTCAGCAGAGGGACTCCTCATAGAACGTATAAATTCTGATTTGCCTACAATCGGCAGCTGGACTTACATTTTATACTTGCATTTCCTGCTGAAGATAGGGATAGCTGAATTGATCGAAGGGTTATTGAGCATGAAAGAATATCTACCTACATGTATGAGTGGCGTATGTGCTGGACTTGTATACTTCGAGGGGATTGGGTTACACATAAGATAACCTACTGAATATGGAAATGTGTTCCTCTATTTGTACTTAGCAAATTTGGCCATTGAAAAATCTCTGGGTGCAAATATCGAACGTAAGTCAAGGGCAGAGTAATTAGGTTTGGATTAAGAAGATATGTATGAAGAAATAATGTATGTGGAGGTCTTGTCCATTATCTCAATCGATTGTTCTTCTTTTTTGAAAGATTAAATGGCTGATAGTTGTTGAGAGCTAAGTGCTGGGGGTACTGGGCTTGTTAAAACAAAAATATAGTCTGCAATGTTTAAAGGTGAGCCATTTTGAAAACCTTATTTGTTATATGTAGTCCACTAGGCAAATTTAGTATATATTCAGAGGTTCAAAATGCATTTTCCATGCAAATTACACTGTGCTGTTGAAAGATATTAACAGTTTTTTCCTTCTCCCTTTTCTTTTGGTGCCTGTTCTCCACTATCCCCACACCATCTTCAACCTCATTTTCTCACTTTCACCCATATTCTATGCCCCTTCTTTTCACACCCTCTTCCTTCTCTTGATGAACATCAACCATCTGACTGGCCTGCCTGATGCCAATCCACCATCATCTTGTCCTTGTCCTTGGTGGTGCATCTTGGATCCTGTGTCAATATTTACCGTTGGCCTATCAAGGTAAGGAGAGAAGAAAAACATAGATGATTTCAAGATAGTTGACATATATGACGGCTATCTTGGGATGTGACAGTTATCTCGGGGAAAGATTTTGACCTTGAGTGGGATAGTGGGGAGAGAAAATCAATCCAGGATCACAATTGGGATGGGAAATGTTTTGCGCTGGGACGAAATTTGTGAGCTATGAAAATTAGAAGTGGGAATTGGTTACTTGCGCAGGGGAAATCATGCCATCGAAATTGGAGCAGCTACATATTAAATGAAATACAGCATGCTATACATAAACATGTATACAGTAAACACCAATTTTACAATTGCCTTTGAAGACTGTAATTGGCCTGATTCGAAGTCTGAAATTCAGTTGTGAATAGCAAAACTAATGGATGTGTAATGCATCATGTTACATTTACTTACATGGTGTGACGTCAGTTAACCATCAGAAGAATCTTTTTGCAATACTTATCAACGTTGTTGTAAAGAAATTCAAGGGTTGGGGATGCAATCTACAATGTAGGATGCAATAAGGGATCCCTCATAGTGTCATCTGTATTACTTTTTTGTTGGATGTGTTAGCGTGGCTGTAGACATGCAATTTCTGCCAATTTGGTAATTGAAAGTAATTACTGTAAAATAATGTTTTCATGTAGTAACTACACACAATTTTCTGCATTGAGACAAACTAATCAGACATTCAAATATTATGCTGATTACAGTTTCTTACAAGTAAAACTATGATTCAGTTGACAAATGTTGGTCATAAATAGACAATGCGGTTTAGGCACTCCAAGACTAACCAGGACAAACTAGCGCGGTTTACATCATATCTTTGATTACTGGTTGCATAGAGTAAGGACAGAGACTCCTTACTCTATGCTGGTTGTAATCAAAAATTTAATCAAGCAGCACTGAGTCAAACAAAAGTGACAGTATCAGAGGAAAAATCAGTTTTTGCACTAAGGAAGCTTTATTGAACCTAAATTTCAGAGGGTGGTTTTTTCCCCCTCAATGTGAGTTCCTTTTTCTTATTCTTACACACAGTGTAATCACTCAACATGCCTATGCTTCAATCTAATTTAATGTAATTTGGTTGCAAACTAACAGTATTGATAAATGAAAGGGTTTAGGAGAAGGGAAGCAGGCCTTATTTGCACAAGGCTTATTTGTGTTCTACTTCCGTATGTTTCCTGTATATGAGTGATCGTTCATCGTTAGGGCTGGCACAATTACTGAAAGGATGATCCAGTGACTGTAATATCGTAGAGAAAGGGTGATATGAATGGGAACTGGCTTCTATGGAATATTGTCAATTGATGTAATATCAAATGCCAGCAGTCAATTATCATATCTGTGGAATCCTCACCCGTCTTGATATACAGTATGAGCAATGGCAATTTGAGTGAGATTTTGATTTTGACCCACTTTCCTTTTCCCACTTGGCCCACCCTCTTTTCCCAAGAGAATGATGTACCTGTACATCTAAATCCTTGGGGCAGACTTGTGTTACTTATCAGCAAAATACACATGAGACACCATTTCATTGTCTTAACCTTGCAATGGTCATTGCATTACAATGACAGCTGTTGATCCAGACAAGATACTTTTCTCTGGACACTGCATAAGATGTGGCTTTAGGATTGTTAGTAATGTCCGTATAACATGTGGGGTTTGGGAGTAGATTTGCTTTTTTACTCAAAGAAATATTTGATGCCCTGTCTTTGTGTTCATATTCATTTAATATCACATGGAAAATTCTTCAAAAAATTAAGTCTTGGGTGTTAAATATTAATAATAATGAACATTCATACATAGCTGGTATCATGGCACATGAACAGTATAATTCAGGTCAGACATTGGGCTATTTATTTCATTCTTTAAACCGTCTCAGCTCCCCTGGGAGTAGACAGCCTGAGCTGCCAAATATGAAGTGCATTATGTTAAATCAGTCACAAGAACCATCTGTGCCCTCACAGGTATCCATTTACCCCTGGGTGAAGAGAAGCAATAATAGTTATGTATCTTGCTCAAGGACACAAGTGTCATGACTGGGATTCGAACCCACACCCTGTTGACATAGCCACCGGTAGTTGAGTCAGGTGCACTAGACCGCTCAGCCATGACACGTTATGTTATAACATGTATTCCATTAACTTTCAGATAGAGTGTTCAAGATATACATGAATTTGCTGTTGTGCAACATTAAAAGTAAACATTAAAAAACATATTGAACAAACAATGCATAAAATATCCATTATGCAAGTATTTTTAGATGCACAATATACATACGCAAGCACTACCTGGTATGCTAGACTGCGTGTATTCATATTTATTTTACACATGCATCCGACAGCGGTACAATGTACTTGTGATGTGTTTTAATTAGACAGAATCAATACGACAGCCTCTAGAGTGTTTATGGTTGTCAGTGTGTGTGCACCTTTATTGATATCATACCTGTGTGTGCCTTTTGTTTATATTGTTTTGGTGTAAACATCCAATGAAACATTATTAATTTTTGAGGGTAATGAAGGCCTGCTCATAATTGCCATGCTTTTTATAGAGATTGGTATCATAAACAAGTATTCTCAATGGAATGCTGGGGGTGTAAATTGAAATTTGTTAATCTAAAACAGAACTGGTTTTTGTTGTTGTAGCTCTGGCAAAGCAAGTTCTCCCTTTTCCTCGGTCATCAATGCCTTTTTTTCTCTATTGTAAAATTTTTTAAAATGTATATTTTTTCTAGATATTTTGTGCACATTCATAATTAATAATGAATTTAGGGGATCTTTATTTTCTAGACTTTGACAGTGTTTCAAACAGAAATATTTCTTTTGAGAATTGATACTGGGATAAACTTAATATTATAGTCAGTGAGCTTTCAGATTAAAACTAATTTGTTGTTGTTGACAATTACCAATCCTACACTTACATATACTTGTAATTATCTTTAGTCACACTTATGATATTTTGTCTAAACCAATATTTATGTTTAGACCAATTAAGGGGAGACCCAACTTGTCACTCGTACAAAATGATTTTTGATAAAATAACATGAGATCGTTCCCCTCATGATAAATGGGTTAGACAGGACAGTTTTTGGAAACATCAATGCAGATTGACATATCTCCAGTATATATTTGGTCATTTTTATAAAACCCTGGTATATATTTGTCAATCATCCATTCTTTTTTCAAAGTGCGTGTTTATTAGCTCCTTGGTATGGCCTTCTACATTGGGGATTGCCCAGTTAATCCACCATCCTCTCCTATTTTACTCTGCTTCAGTCATCTACCTTCAATTATGCTGTCCTTTTTATTTTCTGAAGCTAATCTAAAACAACATCACCTTGATTTCTGATTTAAAGTTGACCTACAAAGACCACCCCACAAGCTGTATAGTCCCATATGACGGGAGTCTCTGGTATCATAATTTGGCATTTTTTCATGAATTTTTGAAACCCAGTCACTTGAGTTCTTCAGATCATGTATGACTGGCTGATCTTTTTATGAAATATGGTTTTGATTTTAATCCCAAGTTTTGCCGTTGCATCTCTTTCTAATCAAACAGTTGTACTTAAGTTCTTACTTCCCTGAATCCTCCTCAATGATGTGCATGAATTTTATAGATGTGCAGAGCCGAATAACCCATTCATTTCATGGACCAGGATTGGCAATTGTACCAAAAATACAAACATTCTATATAGACTTCATGCCTGTAATAGATTTTGAATAGCTTCTGGCCAGAGGAATTGAAAAAAAGGGGTATAGTGTATTACATACTAGTAATGTTGGGGGTATCAATGTGTCCAGACAAATGTAACATCAATGGCCATCCACAAAGTCACATTGGCTTGTAAGTTCTCCTTGGCTTTTCTTTCTTGTTTGTACATGCACTCTTTACTACTTTTTTTATAGCTCATGTTAATAGTGTTTTAGTAAAGTGAGCTTGATAAGAAGCCTTTAAAATATTGTCTTGGGGCCTTCAATCAGGTAGGGCTTCCTGGTGTAGCCACTGTGAATATTTGTTCAACAACAGCTACAATAATGTAAACATGAGTTATTTGACAATAGCCCTTTATCTTTTGACCTGAGCTGTCATTACAATGTGGGTTAATTGCAGATGGCTTTATGCTGATTGTCTGTATTTAGAGCCCTAGATAGGCTGCTTGGTATCTATCAAGGTTTGATACAACCTTAAGGCCGATGTCTTTACTTTACACACATGGCTTATCAAAAGGTTGTAAAGTGCATGTGCTTGCAATAACCTCGGATGTCTCCCTGTGGGAGTGTATTTGGAGGGTCATAGGCAGCAACAAGGGTGGCCTAAACCCCTAGACTTTTAGGGTGATTATTCTAGGTTCATGCACCTTCTTGTAAGAGCGTTATGTCCCAATTCCTTTGGAAGGATGTTGCACTAGTTGGTGTTGTGTTACCAAACGTTCCCCACCTTACATCAAACTTGTCAGTTAACATAATTATTACCTACATTTCAGTGAGGCAGCACCAGAACGTGTGTCTGGTCATTTGATCAAGTGACTTAATTCTTTTTAACTCTTGAAGGAAAGTCTGCCAGAAGTACTAATTACACAGCATAGTTAACATGTGCCATAAAACTACTCTTCCACCAAATATAACATCCGACTCATTTGTCAATAATTGTCATATGGGGGAATCACAAAGAGTGACCATCAAATTGTGTCAAAATCAATATGTGTAAAAAAAAAGCAGGTGAAATCATTTCCTCTTGTGTTATAAAAGAGAAATAATCTAAATCAAAAAGTTGACCTGATATAGAGAATTGTTCATACAAGGAGAGAAAAACACTTGGGGGGGGGGGTCTGACTTCATTGGGCGCTTTGCTAGAAGGTAGATAAGCTCCTCTGGCCATCTCCATGGGCAGGTGATTATCACCTCTCAAAAACAATTTCATGGACAGTTGGCAGATTTCCCCCTTCCACAGCAGAACAGATAATGGTTCTCTTGGACTTCTTCACTTACAGTATGATCCCTGGGCTTGGATAGCCAAATTGAGCTGCTATTGAACGGTTTATCATGGTAAATGCTATCTCTGTATTTTAGAGCGTCCAGACAGGTCAAATAGCCCAGGTGCTAAGGTGAGGTTGTGACCCACTTCATAACAATTTTTCTCTCATATTGGTCTGTCCCTTCGGCATCAGTGTCAAAGATGCCGCGGTGTAAAGAGGTCAATAATGTGATCCAATCATGGTTTTCATTTTCTAGCCCCCGCTTGAACATCTCGCCATCTGAATGCCAGTATAATAAACGCCATAGACTTTTATCAGGTTTCATCAATCTTTGCCCAACTCACCATGTGTAGGTTTTTATTTGCAGTGCTAAGGATAAACAAGATGGCTGCACTTTCATTAAAGGCTATATATAGCAGAGCTCAAATTTCAAAATAAATTTTTGCTGGACTACGGATCTTTTAGCTTAGAAATTTGAGGTCTTTATAGCGAAGTTGAACAGTGGTTCTGTCTGAGATGCTTTCAGAGGCAAGACAAGACAAAGAAATTGTTGAATTAAAACAAAAAAGAGCTATAACAGTTTTCCAAATGTTCTTACACCCTTCGACCCCCACAAGCCCTTATGATATCTATGGAATGGAACTTTAATTAAGCCTTAAGACACATTTATTTATGGAAACTAAACTGTCATAGGTTACATATATTGATAATACTCGTCATCATTCCCCCCTTCCACCACAATACAACCAGCATGCATTTTTTAAGCAACTGCTGCCGAATAATCTGTGGCAACGGTAAGCCCTGATCTCTGCTGATGGTCACGGCTGCACTGATTTGGTAGAAATACTTATCTGATGAAACCCCTTCAAAGTGCAATCTATGCGATATGTGTCTACCCAGCTGCATGTTTTTCTTTTTATCTGGAGAACTTTGATACATGCAGCTCTCTTGATTTACCCTCTATCTAAGTCTGTGGTGATCAAACTGAGGCTGACTAAGTAGGGAGGTACCCTCTCGTGTTAAGAATCATTTCTAGATGATTGCACACAGCAGTGAAAGGGGGAGGGGATGGGACTCCCCACCATCCATGGATTGGCCCGGTTGGTTTGGGACAGGAAAAAACCTGCCTACATTACCTGAAATCTAAATGTTATTTTTTTTTTCATTGTCCTCATTTTCTCTTTGAGACTCCTTTCTGCAGCTATCACATTACTTCCATACACCTGAACATGCCAGCAATCTACATTATAAATGTAAAACAACATTAATCTCCCCTCATCAAGATAGACAACCCTGCCTTTGTGACTGGCGCCTGTGATGAGAAACAGGGTCGGGTCATTCGGAAATGTTCCCCATCTCAAACAGATGTGAGAGATATGGCAGGGAGGATAAATGAGGAAAATGCCCTAAGGGAGCAGCGGAAAGTATCACCACCCCCAGAAGTTAAAACAAAAATTGTACAAATAAATATTTAAAATACAGAAATGTTGGCGTTAATGGAGGATGGTAATCAATATTAAATCGGGGGATGTTCGGGTACATATATGTACCTTCATGCTGTATTGACAATTGGAAGGATATTGTGACAGTGAGATGTTAAAATGTTTGTTAGTGAAAAATACATGTGTATGCATCACATGAAGTGTGTACAAAGCACTGATACTGGAGGGGGCTAAGGGGTGACTTGATGAAACACTCTCATTAAAAAGTTCTGCAAACCAGAATAGTAACACAATAAGAGAAAGTTACAACAGCCTTTTTGATCTCACTGCAGCTACTTGCAGCCTGCAGACACAGTAAATATGTAAATATAATTACTAGCCTGAATGCACCATATGTCTTTTTATGCAATTAATTACATTATCATAATTATTTTCAAACAGGTCATGTACTTTACTATTGTGATATAAACACTGTTCGCACGCTTCCAACAAAGGTACACACCTTGACGTCATTGTCACCCTAACACGATTTGTGGTTGTAAAAAAATAATAAAGACAGAGAGAGAGAGAAAGAAAAAGACTGCCTTAATTCTGTGGCCCAGGTGAGGATGGCCATGTGTTAATTCAAGCACACATCGATTTGACATGGAGATTTTCATTGATGAACTGTTAAAGCATGCCTGTAAAAAATAATAAAACAAGTGCAGTTTGAGGTCAGCTTTGTATGTATTAGAAAATGTCTCTGGATGACACGATGTTCTTATGCAGGCGGATATGTATTGAATGATAGTCAATGTAATGTAATTGACAGTCTTCTCATGTAAATTTACTGCCAATGACTGGTTGAAAAGATCTTGTAATCTTATTCCAAGGCTATATAGTTAAATCCCTGTTTTTTTTGTTTTGTTTTTTTTATTATAAAGTTAAAGGATTTTTCTTCTGGTGATATTTTATTCACAACTAATACATATACAAGGAAAAAAATGTATATATATTTTAGCTTTTATTTTTTAACTATGACTGTTTCTTAAAATGATAGCCCCTTACAAAATCGTACAAGAGACATTTGAAACCATCTCATCGTGAAACAAGAGAGCTTTAAACATATTGAGATGAAATGTCTCATTAGAGTGCCACCTAACGGCAGGAGTAGGAGAAGCATGTATAGTTGAATGGTCACAACTATTGTTTCGACATTGTAAGTTAAATGTGATAAGTGGGATTAGTCTGCACAATTTGTTCACTCAGTATATGATTCTACATCTATTCAAGTTGATCTCTCCCCAAAATCTCAATATTTCGGCAAATCCATGTATGTACTTTTATTGACTTAGTGATCCTTGTTTTTTTTGCGATCCCCATGGGTTACCAATGGCATTGAAAGAGCCTGTAAACAACACGATTATTCAAATTTTGTGTAGGTACTTATACCTCTGATGTTTGTCATACATTTTAGTTGCTTTCAAGGGATTCACAGTGCACAGATCATTGTGTGATCTGATTGCTACTGCGCAAAGTAATGGCTACAGCGCAAAGTAATGGCGCCCTCTGTTGCCCAGTCATGTTCAGGAAATGAGACACTCAAATCAATATGAACCATCTATATTCACAGCCTTGAATCATTTATAACATAATGTACACTTTTAAGTCCTTTTATTCCATGGTTTAGTCAACTCCAAATTGAAGGAACTCCACATGTATACTATAGAGACCACTCATACAAAACATTCTGGTGTACTACATCCCTTCAGCAATAAGTTCCCTTTTATTAATCACGAGGAACTGTGCAGCTTATAATCGCTATATTTTTCATCATTCCCACACGTCTTAGTCTGACCCATGGGTGACCTTCCTTTGTTTAGTGTATCCATATCCGCTGGACATTGTCCAGTGTCCCTCGTCATCATGACGCTACGTGCCAAAAGCGCTGATCTTTGAATTCGCGATAGTCAACTTATAGGAGGCCTATTGATGGCAATCTCATTGTTCAGGATAGAATTTGATAAGTTGGCGGAACAGTGCAATTTCCTCAGATTCCACAGTGAAGTTGATGATGAGATCCTTGTAAAGTATGCAGCATGATATTATACTTACGTCAAGTCCTATAGTGGAACGTCATCCATCCAGGGTGATTTTTATCTGGAGATTTTCTTTTATGTCTAGCACGTCTCAGTTGAACCTGATGAATAAGTCAAACTTATAGGTTTGGATTTGAACTATTGAACAGCATGGCAAGTCAATCAGAGGACAATAAAGTGTGTTGTCCAGTTGGCCAGTCTCTTCCCCAAATATTAAATAAATAAGTCAATACAAAAAGAAAATAGTTTTAAATATCAAAGAAAGTTTAACCCTGTAAGAACAATGTGTGAGCGAGTCACATTTAAAACATATTTTGTTGACAAAATTCTGGAAAACTTATGTAGTTTCTAATTCAACCTTGAAAAGAAACCCACTCCCCCCCCCCCAAAAAAAATGATGAATAACAAAAAATGAATAAATGAACAATTTAATCCCTGTCGTGAAAAAACCTCACTAGCTAAAATTTTAGAAGAGGTTTTTTTTTAATGATGGGTTAGTGAGAGCTCTTTTAGGCTTTATTATACCTTTCTTTACATTACGTTGCACCCTAAAATACACTGTATATGACCCTTTTATTCACACTCATGCTGTTGCCCATCAGCCATCAACCCACACACTCACAAATTTTAAAACCCAACAAAATTACCGATTTACCTATCTCAGTTGCTGGGAATTTCAACCATTTACGTCAAATCAAATAAAAACCTAGAAGTTTATTGAACAAATCAATCACTTTTGACCTTCAGAACCGAAAACAACCCAAACTATCTAAATCTTGGATAGCCACCCATTTTGGCACAAACAGCCGAACTTGGTTTTAATGATCTGTGACCATACATGTCAGTGTGTGTATGCCTACTTTAACTTGGCAGTCACCCGTCACCCTCTCACACATTTACCCACCAACCCCATTTTCTGTTCTTGGGTAAAGTGCTCTTAACAGTATTTTTTAACATGTTACATATTGGTAGATAGATCAATTTATTGTGGATGTCTTGCACTTTTGTGTCCGCATCACAGGCTTCCCCAACTGATGATGTTGATGCAGCTATGACTGCTCAGTTCGTGTACGCTATTGCAAATGCGTCCCAGTAAGGATACACTGGTATGGGACATATTAGATTGAACTAAAATGGATTGGTAATTTGGTATACCATCATGAAAATATTGTCTTTCTTCATTTCCTCAGCAATTACATTTGTGATAGTTATTTTGTATCACTCCACAGATTGGAAACAGATCAGGTCATGTTAAGGAAATAAATGGCTGGTTCGTGGACTCACAATCCGCACAATGTTAAAAGGTGTTTGAACTCATCAAATTACACATAACTCTTTCTTGGAATGAAAGAGAAGATGAGTTATGCTTAGTGTAAAAGGACACTTGTTCATCTATTAGATAGATGAATACAGTTACCAAATTAACTTGGATGAGTCCAAATTGATATAGTTTGAGCTTGTACTACTCATATACATAATAGTTTCTAATGGTCCCTTTGGCTAAAACTTGCACTTTTTCCGCTCTCTCAATTATTACACTATGTCCACAGTTGTATGGGTCAATTGGAATCTTTGGGGCTTGTGAATGAGTTCCTAATTGAGGCTGTCAATTAGGTTGGAACCACCTGCCTGAAATGTGTTGGTGGCACACCTGAAATCAAATAGTTTGCCTTAGATGTGAAACATTTCTTGACCTTGGGTTGTATGTCAGCTTGTAATGGTTTAGCAAGGAAGGTTGGTGTGCAGCTGCACGTTATGGCATGATACTTAATGTATGTGTCCATGGATTACTTCATGCAGCAACAACAAAATTCCACATAATTGTGTTAATAAGGGATAAAATTGCGATTAATTTTTAGAATGACACAAACTGAAGGCATACAGACCACTGAGCCTTGTAAGCCATAGACCCATTACCGATGTGTAAAGGGGTAGTAACGGTAAATGTCCTGGAGTCAAGACAGACCAGCAGACCCTTGGAGCAATAAACTAGCTTACCCCACCATGTTGTATTGGACAGGTTGATGCCCTAATGGTTAGGTACCAAGCATATTCAATTGAATTGCTTTCAATTTACTCCCTGGCTAGTGCCTTCCCCCAAGGGAGTATATTGAAGTGCTCAGCTAGGGTCGCATTCTCACATTGCTCACCTCATTCCTTTCAGTGAATGTATCAAGTGTTTTTACATTAATCCCCCAAGGGGGTAAAGGAGTACAGAAAAGGCCTACATATTATTACTTATTAGTGGAGCCCCTGTGGATGGGGGGCTTGTTCAGGAGGATGTTGAATGAACTGATTATGGCCACTCCTGTAAGTGGTAGATGGGATACCTCATGGGATTTAGCCTGGTGTTAAGGGGTTAGAGTGAGGATGCAAAGGTCATTGACAAAAATGCACAATCAAAATAATGCCTCATTTGCTGGTTTGTAATGTTGTGATTTTATAGACATTGTGCCCATAAAAAGTAGCTTCAATGATTCATGGCAAAATTACATTGTCCAATAGCATGTAACTATTTTTCACAATTTTATACATTTACATTAAATCTCAACACTAACCAATTAATCATGATGCTAGATAATTAACTTTAAAAAAGGGAAACAATTATTTACTGTATTTTTTCAAAGTTCACTCTTATACTTGTTCCATTCCTGACACTTCAGACAAAGAGAAAAGAAGCAGGGATTTATTAATGAGGTGCTTTCCGCAATATTTTACCTTGAAGTTGTGTCTGCTGTAATTACACAACTTCAAAGACGGCACCACTATAAATCACATCATGGTAATGGCCGTCACATTCTGTGCTTTGTCAACACAGCCGCGACGATGAAAACGCATCAACAACTCGTGATGATGATTACAGTTACCTGTCTCCTTGTTTTCAAATTGCGCCCATTAAACTAGATTAACTGTAATGATGTGGCACATCCGCTGTAGAGTTGGCGCATCATCAGAGTAATTTGGCTTGGGGTTGTTGCTCTTGATATTCAGTCTTCCATGGGTGAGAAGGATGTACATTCCAGCCAGTCTCTTATGAATACATGTTTCCCTACCCCGTTGGTAATTGACATATTGATATTTCAAAAGGTGTTGAAGGCTTCCATAAAGTTTATCCCCAAAAATAAAACACTGTGTAATGAGACCTTTAGTAATGTATGTTAGATGGTACACTGACTCCCGTTTGTTCCTAGATAATTGTGTCTTGTGGGTTTGAAATGTTATTGTGTACATGGGTATACTGACAACTTCAGTATACATGAATACAGTGTTGCTACATAGTGTTTTTCATTGGTGTATTCAGTGTTCTCCAACTCTGAAAATTAAAGGTTGGTTCTTGGGGCGGGAACCAATGCGAGCGCGAAGCACAAAGTCCTAACGGCGTGGGGTCCGGGGCACGCTTAAGGGCCCCGGTAAAATGTTTGACTCTACATGCTCTGTAATGCATTCTGAGATGATTCCTGATGGCAACTTCTCCTGTTTTCTAAATAAAAAAGTTTTAAACATTGTAAGGAAATTTTTTTGGGGGGGGGGTTCACTCTGACTTTGGTACTAATGAGGCACTACTTACCGCTGGGAATAGCTGGATAATTGGGAGCAGTAACAGGTTTTGTCTTAAACAACATCAGTTTCCCTTAACTTGTTTTTTCACTCGCCAACTGGACGAATCAACCATAATTTTGGGTCGACTAGCCCACATGCAACAATTTTGAAATAAAAAAGAAAAAAGAAAAAAAGAAAAAAAACCAAAAAAAACAATGAAGTTTGTAAAATTGCGTTTTTGGACGATCTTTTTTCATAATTTATGCCCTTAATAATAGTGTTTTCATCAACAGCAATTTTCATGGGTTCGTAATGTGAGGATCGGTTTGATAGAACTTCTTTTGCACTGAAATCTTTGTGATTTATAACGATCGGTCGACGACGCACATTGGGAAAAGATTTGTTGTGGCGAGAGCGATGTGTTTATGAGTACAAGGTTGTAATTTTGCATAAAATATAACAAGAACGAGGTTAACATTAGACTCCATCGGGCGGTTTTTGCCCCTGGAAATTCGAGTTGTACACATGTATGTTTCCCCACTCGCCTTCGTGTTATTGTGGATGCAGCTACTGAGGCAAATCAATCTAAATAATGCTTGAGTGCGGTATTCAGGCCGCCACCACATGTAGGAGGGCTAGCAGAACCAACCAGCACAACCCAAGAGTACGACGCATTTGAAATCCGTAAGTTTGTAAATTCTATTTACTCAAAATCCTACACTGCTAACTTAAGATGTTCTGCTAACTAAATTGTGAATGTAGCCTAATTCAGGTTAGCCCACTATTTAAGAAGTGCTCAAGAGAAAGAATTGAAGTAAACTCTGTTTTCTTTTAACATTGAAATTCCTAAAACTTTTAGGAAAGTATCACTGTTAGTTATTTGAGTCTCTTCACCATGTTGGGACTAAGTGATAGTTTCGTTGATATTGCAGATAATTGGAAAGTAATATGTATGTGTCTAGTTCCCATGTTTCGATAGTTTTGGTTGACTGTTTTTTATATCAGATGGCCTTTAGTACGGGTTGGAGTTCTAAAGTGAAGGACATTATTGAAGACACCGTGTGACTGTGGGACGGGGCTTCCCAAACTCCTAAAGCCAATGCAGAGGGCTCACAAACTGGCAGAGCATGAAGGAGCTATGAGCCAGAGAGAGAGAGAGAGAGAGGTCCTCAACACAGCACCTTAACAACAAAACCCGAGTACCATGTCGTTTAATATATATTGTTTTAAGATGAACAGTTAATAGTGAGAAACCAGGTGGAAGGTACACCAAAACTTATTTGTATTTAAAGAGAGATTGAGAGACAGCCACTGAAGTGAATTGGTCTGTATTGTTGCAAAGCTAGTAAAAGTGATTATAAATGTTAAAGTTCCCATGGACAGAATTGTAACATTAATTGCAAGTTAGCAAATGAGGTGAAAGCTACACCACAGTTGAGCAAGAAAGATATCTAAGAAAAAAACTTGATTTCATAAGAAGCTTCTTGAATTCAAACAAAGAAACAATGTGAATTATTATTGGCTGAATTCTAATTTTGATCTAAATGCCGGTGAATTATTTGGAATGTTAAATAAACTATGTACAGTTTAAGTGGATAAGAAAACTAAAGGATTCTGGTTTTACTTGGGACTTATTTCTGTTATTCTTTGAATCTGGTTCTGACAACGGAACATGGAGGAAAGAGCCAGACTATTAATGTGCATGGGTGTTTTACTGGAAATAAACAATTGCGATCGCGGCATTAAATCTTCTAGCATTGTCAAACCATTTTTCCTGTCAAACCATGTGGATGTAAAGTTATTTTAATAACTTTATGACAGGCAGACAGGTAGGCCGGAAGAACAGCGTGAAACTTTGGTTTTAATAGAAAGTACTGTGGTCTTTCTTGTTTCTAAACTATTTCTGTTGTAAATTTACAATGCAGAGTCAAAAAATGTAAACGTGGCAGCAATATTTTAAAGCTTGGCGGCGATTATAAAGCGTGGTGCATGCCGCAGAAAGCGTGGCGGTGCGCCACGGCTTTTCTATAGGTTGGAGAACACTGTGTATTGTATTTGTGAGAGTGGTGTAACCAGAGGGTCAGGGAGGGGCAGGGACAGCAGCCCCCCCCCCCTGCTTAGAACCCTTGACCCCCCTCTTGCCTCCCTCCCCTCCATAGGATAAACAAGTATGCATAAAATAATGGTTTGATACATTAAACAGCCCCCTAAACTATGTCTTTGCCCCTGCTCGCCCCAAAAATGTCTGGTTACTCCATTGATTTGTCAGGATACATTGACCTTGTAAAAATCTTTATGTGAGTTTTGACAGTGCAGTAGATAGCCTATATCATTTTTTGTTCTGTTCAGGAACTTTGATGGTTTAAAACATATTCATACTTTTGAATCAGAAATGAGATGAGTGTCTAGAAATACCATGGTGCCTTTGATGTGGTAATCCACCTCATAGATTATCCATACTTTGTCCCATGGGAACTCATGGCCAATGCTACATCAGTTCATGAAGTGTTTTTGCTGAAAGGACTAGGTTTCATTGACAAGAATTTCTTTTGTGCTACAAATTCATCTCCAAAACGCTGTTGTCCAGAATAAGGATGAGTGCTTCCGGCAGACACTGTCTGTGCTCATGTTCCTTCTTCCAGATTGATACACAGATGCCATTAGAAACTCTTCTTGTTTGCTTCATTGACATGCCAGCAGTGCGTGTGAAGTCATTTCCACACTCACAAAAGAATCAGATCCAGGAGCTTCAAATAGCAATACATTTATTTTTGCATTTGATGGCTGCCTGTTTCCTATTTTTACGGAAGCAAATCCCAGTGTATCTTCTTCAATTTCAAGTTAGTTGCTGTTCAGTTTAGTCACTTGCAGTCTGTTGTTTGGCCAGTGGCATTTTATGCCTGAAATTAAGATTTTGTACTTGACACTTATCAGAATAGATAAGAATACCCTGTGGTGCTCCTTGCACCTCTCTGACCAAAATCGCCCCGTGACAAAATTCCTCATTTTATTGCATGAAGTGCATGAATGCGTGCAGAGACTTTTTAATTTCATTTTGCTATAAATTGCTCTAACAGATTGCTTTGCACTGGTCCCACCAGTGAACAAGAATGTTTGTGTGTATTGAAGGGGAGGGCAGCTTTGGTTGGTGGTTGGACTAGTTGACCTGGTTGTACTCATCCTGATTACGTTGTCATTTTGCTGATTAAGAACTTCTTGGAAAGGACAGGGCATCCTGCTGCAAAGTGGTTGTCATATGAAATTATATCTAAATGAAGACCTAATTCTTATCTATTAAACCTGTTAGAATAAATTGTCACAAACAAACTTAAAACAGGACAACACAATCTTCTTAAATCCAAGATAATTCCTTAATTGCATTTGGGGTATTTGTCTTATTTGAAACTATTTTTGTATGTGCCTTCTAAAAACAAGATTGATACTTGAGTTAATTTCCTTCACATGATGAAGCATTGTGGGACAAACTTTTTTTTTTGAATAGGCACAAGACTTGCACAGTCTATTGCTATTTCAATCATTCCATTTCAAAGTCCCCTCCATGGTAGAAACTATACCTTATCTGTTGGACTACCACATAAAATATCCAGGGTCTCCAAGTGATCCTGAATGGGTTGGGGGATGTTGGTGGCACTAAAAAGAAAGAAGAATAAACTTTTGGACAGGACTTATGTAATAATGTGACAGGTATGATATGTGATGTGAGGCATGGCATGATTGATAACAGGCACTTAGGCCCTAATAATAGAGGATCAATTTTCATAAGTTTGTAGCCATGAGAGTGTAATTTGTTGTCACTTGGATTTTGATTGTGAAACATTTGTAACATTTTGTTTGACAGTGGCAAGTGTACTTTTACATTCTCTACATGCAACTTGGAGGCAACCAACTGCATTGCATACAAAAGGAACACTTTGAAAGTACAATATACTTTGTTATGTTAGTATCTTACTGTCCCCAAGGTGTGAAAATTGACATGTGAATGTTTTGTCTTCATGGAGATTGCCTGGAAGTGGTTGACTGGTGTGACATGGCCCTAAGGATTCAGTTTGGATTACACACCACTGACTGTAGCAATATTACCTGGAGTAGCCTTTAAATAAACCAGGGGCATCCTTGTTCCTACTACCTTCCCATAACTGACAATGTGCCAACTATCCTGCTACAAAGACAAAGTGCCATAGACACCAAGGCAGTAATGTAACAGGGTAGGCATGCTGCCTGGAAGAGCTTTCCTGGAATGGGTACTGAAGATATTGAATTCTCGATGAACTACAGCTCCTCAACGGTTGAATGCCTCCTAACATTTCCTTGCTTCAAGGCTTACCGCATAATCATGTCTGCTGAAAAGAAATTATCCTTGATGTTTTTTCCTTGCCTGGTTTCTGAAGGAAGCGGTATATGCAACTATTAGAAGGAGATGAAGTACAGTGATGAAATTATCTTTGTCTTGAGTCACCAAATGTACATATGACATTTCCATTGACTTATATTTGTGCTGCAAACCACACTTGAAAGACCATTTGATTTAAACTGTTTTTGAGGGTTTCAATGTTTTTTCTTCTTCATGTTTTAAGCATTTAAAATAATATTACAAGAAAAGTTCCCCCCTTGAAATATTATAATGAACTCCTCACATGCACTCACCCACTTGGTTAGCAAATTTTGTATTTTCCTCATTCTTCCCCTTTTCTCAATTGGAAGGGGGGGTTTAAAATTAGACAAAAAAATGTTTTTTCTGTTGCAACAAAACATTTCAAGTCAGTTAGATGATTGGATGTCCATGGAGAACAGACCACATACAGAGTTTGTAACAAGACTAAACCAGACTATCTTCATGCCCCTTTTTTTCATTATGGGAGACCTATTAATTAAAATCATGTCAAGATGTATTTGGCCTTCAAAGCATCAAGTGTGTTATGTTGTTTTTATTCTCCCATGGTGCTGTTCAGGGAACCACAGGTAATTGCATTTGAAAGTGCATAGTGCAAACTGATTTTCCAGATGTCTTTTTTTTCTCAAGGAAATAAAATTAATGTAACAAAATTGGGCATCTGAAATGTTTATTTTTTGTATGCTACTGTAAAGGCTGCAAAGCTTGGGATGATTGCCCAGCCCACATAGACCTTTGATATTAATTAGTATAAACAATTTTGAAAAACTATATGCTTGGCTTGTTGAGCACGGTCTCTTTGATGTGATGTGGGGGTGGGGAGACCAATATTACTTTTGATGAGAATTGAGAATATTTCAATCAGCAAGAGAGATTTTCAGGATGGTGGGAGTAAAAAGTTTTAAATGCCAACAAGTTGAAACGTCTTTTTGGTCAAGGGGTAGATGGAGGATTGGGGGAGGCATCCTCTGCCCCTTTTATTCAACTATTTGAAATTCATCAACCGTTGTGCTAAAAATGAGTAATAAACACATTGTGATCCAACTATGGGCAGCTGATGTCATTCTCATTGTAAGCAAATCAACAATTTCTAATATGAAGAAACCAAATTGTCTTTTGATATAACCGCAGTTGACATCTTGCGTGTGATAGTGTTGACATATCTCAGAAATTTTAACCAGTCACGTACTTTTGTATGGTGCACATTGTCGCCCCAGCCAAGCAGCCTGGCACCAATTAGAAGTCAAGCGCATCTCACACGATTGCATCCTAAAAGAACCCCACTCGAGGAAATGAAAATTACTTTTTCCCTTAATTGAAGGTTTTCTTTGCATTTTCTCTTGCAACTTGTTGACATTGGTTGGAGAGGAAAGCCGGATTCAGTGTTGACTTTGCCTATTAATATCCACACGTTTTGTTATGTACAGAAACTCAAAGAAATGGAACATGTCCCTTAAGAAATTGACGTATGTACATATTTGAAGGTGAATTAGTCATGTTCCTTTTTGTATGGATTGAAGATGTTGTCTTAAGTCGAGATGTTGATTGAATCGATACATAAGAGCTTTGCTTATTTAAGCACTCCTCCTTGGTACAGAGCTGGTCTGTAAAGGTGAACCGGGCTTTGCACAAAAATATATCTCAAGCCACATGCTCATCCAGATTTCATCGTTAGGGTTTTGTGCGTGTCAACTGATTGGCATTTTTAATAGAGGAAGGTCTTAAACTTACGCTGAAAATATTTGAAATAATTATTAAAGGATATAAATGAAAACTTCATAGAATCATTATTTGTCTGTCCCAAAACACTTTGGGAAGTACCAGTAATATTACTAATAACTATAGATCTATCCATTTGCAAACTTTGAAATATTATGATGTTGTTTTTAAATCACAAAAATTTGTGTAAGGACCTTTTACTTGCTCTGAGCTAAAATGTAAATGTTCACAGGTGTTTCAAACCCAGTCAGATGTCTTCAAACTTGATGTGTCACAACCACCAGAGTGGTCAATAGCTTCAATTGACCCATCAGTCAACTGACCAAGACATGACCCAATTTTCTTGCCATCTTGGGCAGCTAGTCGGCCTTCCCAGTTCAATCGAATACCACTGGGATACACCTGACTGAGAAACCAGTTGTAATTTGGTTACACCACAGAGCATGCACAGAGGCTACACCCAAACCTGTTTGTGCTTCATTTCATCCTGGCTTGGAGCTGTTGTTATTTCCCTGAAGAAATGTGGCTTGATCTGGCCTGTAACGAAATGCAGTTTGAGATATTGTGTGCAGCTGAGTGGTCAATTCAGCGGTCAACTGTCTCCTTAATGATCGTGGAATTACAGGCATAATCGCTGTTAGCTGCCAGCATAACTTGGGGCTTGAGTATCCAAACATGTTGTTTGCCACAAAAACAAGGCAAGACAAGAAGATTTCAAATTTTCACACCCGCATGCACTTTTTCTCTCTCAATTTTTTCTAATAAAAGCACCCTGTGATGGAGGACACATTAGCAATTGCACTATAAAGCTCTATAGATTCAGAGGCAATTAGTGTACGTCTACTCTTTGTGAAAAGATTAGGCCTAATTGTTTTGTCACCACTTTCTTGTTAAGGCTGATTTGATTGCTTTTAAATCTTCAATAAGTCTTCACAGATTTAAGGCTTGTAGTGTACTTCACCAATTCAATAGACCTTCATCATAAATGCAGACATAATTTCTTTCTTCCAATTCTAACTTAGCAACACAGAGACTGGATAGGTTAGTTCTACCCCTTTGTTTATTGAATAGTATGTCTTCAGTATTGCTTTTGCCATTGGGACAGACTTAAGAAATGTCATTTAAAAATACACAGTCTTTGCTAAGACTTTTATCTCAGGATGATCTTTTGGGATGAAGAACGCTTGAATTAAAAAAATAATGAGACAGGATCTGCCATGATCATAAACCAAATGATGTAACCATGATGTAACCAGCAGTGTTCTATTAAACGATTTGAACTGTTAAGAGCAATCAATAGTTGATTCCCAGCAGTTGACAGGTTGCATCCCAACTGTCTACTAATAACTAGGAGACCTTTCATTTAGCACCCAGGTCCTCTTATCAGCCTCTTCCATCCCTGCAGGCAGATGACTAAAGGAGTCCCAGGCATTTACATATAGGTAGGGTTATATGTCCAGAAGTAATTGAATACCTGTCAGAGGTTTTAGCCCATCACTCCACTGGTCTGTCATTTGGCCTTACCTAAGACAAATCTTCCTGATGACCATTTTGTCCCTTCTCTAGTTACATCCTCCATTACTTCAATCAACTGGGACATTTTGATTTGAAACTTGCATGTCAACAATTTAATACCTTTTATTTTCAAATGATGTTACCAGAAGCCTGTTAACTTGAAAGAAAAAGTAAACATGCATTATATAAACAACACTGTTTTCCAAGAACTCATTAATTCCATACTTTAAGGAACATTACAGAATTGGTAAGAAAAAAACTTGTAAAATATACTTTTTGATCATAGATTTACATAAAACTTACACGGTATAATGATGATGATAGTAGAAAACATCCCTTGAAATATTTCTGTCTGAAATGCCATATTTGATGAGAAATAAATAAACAAATTTTCCGATTGGAGTTTATCGCTCAGTGAACGTTTTATTCATTTGTTGAATCTATATGATTTCATGCAAATGTGTAATCACTATTTTCTCGTGACCCAGATGGCTGATCGATCTCAAACTTCTACAGGTTTGTCAGTTTATGTATATGGTGGATTACATAAAGTGCTTACACTGCCAGCAACTGTTTTGTTAGCAAAAACCAATTCTGTAATGTTCCTTTAAACAGTTTCTTGTGAAAACAAAAATATGAGTAACAAGATATTGAGTGATTGTTTCTCTGTTGGTAATAGCACAATGAGGTGAATATACTTTTTACAAGGATTATTAGCTGTATTGACTTGTAAACCTCATAATAATATAAAGCTCAATCAAACACTCTTTAAACCAACACTTTCAAAATTGAATATTAGTTCTTTGGCGTTCTTTTGTGTTAGCATGTAGATAGCTTGTTTGTGATGCCAAAGGATGCATTATGTTGATTATAAACATCTAACATCTAAGTAACCTTCTTGGCACAGCTGTGCAATCCTATTATGAAAATAGTAACTGTTTCTTTCCCTTAGTGGTATCTTCTGTTTGTACTTTCTAAAGCCTTCCACATTATTTGTCTTGTCAAAATCTCAGAGACCCCCTTCTCTGCCCCAACAAACACTATCTTGGCATTTTCGGCTACCATGGGGTTAAGCCATTTACACCTGCCATTCTGCCAAAAGTCGATTTGTTGTTGTTGTAGGGTCTTTTTCTTCTTCTGATTCCACACATTTGATATCTGATCATCAGTTCATCTATCCATCCATCATCCCAGCGACAGAATGGTTCACTCCCATCCATAAGGCTTTAACAGGCTTAGAATGGCCCCTTATTGGCCTGTCCCCCATGGGGACATTATAGGAGAGCTGAGAGCCCTTTGCATCATCCTCTAGCAGGATTTATCAATGGACATTGGCTTTTGCTTCCTTTAAGTGAAGCACTCTTCACACTGCACTAATCCATTATGATCAACTTGATTTTGAATGAAGTGCACATGTTAACGAGGACCAAAATAAGGCACATTGTGACTCTTTGAATCTCAGAACACAACATTTGAATTTTCTTCTTCACAAATAAACCTTTAGTACCTTCTAACAAATCATGGTTGCGGTTTTAAAATATACAAGAGTAAATGGTGTAATAGATTAAAAATAGAAATTTATGCCTCAAAAGAAATTGATAGATTCCGAAAATTGTTCTTTTCACTAATCTTAATGTACTCTCCTTTTTCTCTTCTGTATTTGCAGGTAAGATATCAAAAATGATGGCCATAATTATAAAGAAATCCATGGACAACCAGGGTAAGGCTGTTGCTTATTTTATCATAGTCAAGTTTTTGAAAGCTCATTTGATGTAAGATTAGTTCAAGCACCAATCACCTTGATAGACGCACCTGATTGAAGTGCTGTCATGTTTTAGAACAATTGGTCAACTAAGCTTATTATAACATGTATGAAAACATAGGGAAACCGGTTGTTCTTAAATATTGTTTTCTCAGAACCATAAAGCATAGCAGGTCTTTGAAATAAAATGTTCACTCTTTCAAATTGGTCAATCAAACTTTTTGAATAAATGCACTATACCAAATTCCCTTTTTTTAACCATCTGTGTATAGATTTTTTTCACAGAAGTGTGTTTTTTATTTTACAATCTGGTAGTGGTTTTATATACCCCCCCAAGCAAGGATTTGAACCAACAATCTGTCAGCTCATGCTATACCACTCAGCCACAGCACTCCATAATGATACTGTGGTGTTTTTTTTAAATAATTTAATTATATCAAAAGCCACCTGAAAGTGAGCTCCATCCAGTTATTTAATCAAAATCCACTTAATTTGTATCAAAGTGTTAATGCCTCTCCAATACTTAACACTGCCATCTGGCCCAATTCAAAGTAAAAGCCTACCCCCTCAATAGCACAAGTAAGGAGTAATATCTTTACATGCACGACTCATTTTCAAAAACAGGTGTAGTTAAGTGGCCAAGGCGACAAGTAATAAATTGAGTTATATTTTGTTCATATTGCACTACCTGTCCAGCTCATTCTTGAAAGCGCATTTAGTTCATCTCGATATGCTACAGCATTCCTAAACTGGACAGATGTTTTGCACTTTGTCATGCCATGGTTGAATCTCAGAGAAGAGTAACTATTCTGAATTTTGTCTTTAATCAAAAATATGTGAAGTTGAATTGACAGATAAATGGAACAAATTGCATACCGTAAGTCTAGGGTAAATCAAACTATTGGAGAATTATTCATCATGAAGCACACACTATGAAATTAAATATTACGAAAACACAAACAATTTGTAAAACAATTTGAAGTGCAAGTAGCCTTTTTGTTGGTAACAATCATCTGTTGTATAAATTGTATCATGAACGCATTTCTTCTTCCTCATTCCTTATTTGAGGAAGTTATATGAAAATCCTGACCACCCCTTCCTAATCCCTACTCACTGGTGTCTCTCCAGCGCTCAAATGACCTCAGTTGAGGTCATGTATAGACCTAACTTGTAAATACCCCTGTACCTGTATTGGGTTTAGTGTGACTGTACCCAGTTAATCAAATGGCTGACATGTTGTAATAGGATTAGCTCTTTGTAAACAATGCCCCAAAGACATTGGTAGAACTTTATGGTCAGACATTTGACCAAGAAAAAGCTATAGAATAACCAACATAACACTTAGATTTAAAATGAACTTTGAATGTTTGCCCAATGCTCTCTTGAAGTAAATAAGTAAAGTGTTTTATGAAGAAGACACAAATGCTACTCATCCTTCCCTTTGAATCATCAAAATTTACAGACATGATTTTCTTTGCAAGATCAAATCTGTTTGCAGTATCAACTCATGTCAAATGCTCACAGATAAAGAAACACACTTTAGAATATTTATTTAGTGAATACCCTTGCTTCAGACCAAGTGACCATCCACTCCCGATACAATTTCTCCCCACTCAGCCTCTTGTGCACTGAAGCAGTACAAGCTGGCATGTACTTTGAACACAAGTGTCAAGGCATGAATTTAAACATAATGTGATAGCTTTATGTCCATTCTAACATTTGCCCATGCTACAAGGGCATCACCCTTTTAAATGGATTATCGATGGAGTAAACTCACTCTTATTTATTCAAGTCAATGTAGCGAAAGCCTATCGGACACATCCTGGGTCAAAATTATCGTGTGTTTGTGTCTTTGTTTAATGCGCACACAAATCTGGCAGAGATAATGGGGCGCTGAGAATTCTAAATCGATAGTGATTGAATTTTTACGGGTCAATGATGTGGGACACACTTCCAGAAGTACTTTTTTCCCTCGGAATGGATGCTCTTTTGGGCCTGTCCTGACCTAAGTAGAGATTTGAGTCATTTTTCAATGTGACAGGGTTTGTTAGTGTAAGTTTGTAATTAGGTAAGTGAAGACACTACAATGAACTTAAAGGGCAAACCTGTTTCATTGGGCTGCTTTGAGTACAAAATAGACCCAAACATGACTCTAAATGTCTTCCAAGAGTAGAGTATAATGGTTCCTAAAAGATACCATCAAATTTTGCCGTTTTCAAGCATTTGAAAAGAAATTAAGATCACATGATTTATCCGATTAAGTTTCAACAACTTCATTTGTAAACAGGCCCAATGACTTACCAAAGTTCAATTGTAGGAATTGGAACTGTACTGTGTGATAACTTAACCATTTAAAAATGTAATAACTGTAATGCAGTAACTTTACCATGCAATAGCAATGTGACTTATAACTGGTACAGAGAGAAATTGTAAAAGCAAGGGTCAGTATTCAACATATCCTTATATCTTATCACTTAAGGAGATCTGAAAACCATTAGATGACCACTAGAAGATGTAAGACTATAATATACTGAAAAGATCCATTGATTTCATCTTCTTCTTTTTCCAATTTATTTGAGATGTGTATTTTTTAACCTACTTATCGCACGTAAAATAAGATTACATTATAAAGCAACATCTGTTTTCTCAGAATATTTAAAGTAGCAGAAAATAATGGGATTATTTTGGCTTATACTCACCCTCGTCTAAGTGGATAACACACTTTGTTGATCTGAAAGTCAGGGTCTCGGCTGATCCTCTTTTAGGATTTGTTTCACCAGTTCACATGACTGCAACTAGCACATGTCTGTGAAAATATTGGGGCTGGAGTGGTAGTCTTCTAATCACTGATCAGTGATCTTCCCTAGGGAGGTTTGTCATTTCTATGGGGAACATGTGCTTTTGTGATGTCTAGTTGTGTGTTTAAATACAATTTCCCCTTGATAACTCTATGTGTACAATGCTGTAAAGGCAGTGACACTACAGGTATGAGTAATAGATAAAAACAGTATAAGAACTGATTTTGTGTACTAAAAACAACCTGAGAGTGTCATTTGGCATTCTTCTTTAACAGAGGATTTTTAAAGTATATTTTTTTCTGAATGATATAATGCAACAGCAAAGTGCTATTTTTATACCTAGCGGATTCTGGCAACACTTAAGTGGTGCACTTGACTGAATTGACACCATCTTCAGATCAAATTCATATCTGGTTGGTTGTTTGACCAACAGTCTTACCCCCTCTTGTGTTTGCATTAGTTTAGTCGTTACATGAATTATTTATTTTTATTGTTTACACTGTGTTGAGATTAATGTTTTTGAGATGGTTGTTCTTTGAGGATAGTTGTTTATAACCAACGATTTTAATTCAGGGGCCATGAGAAGATATCTGTATTTCTTCAGACCCCCCCCCCCAATATTCAGTTCAACCCTAGAGCAACAAACTTTCATACAAATGTTGAGGTCACCAATGCCACAAGAAGCTGTTCTACTAAGTAATTGTATTTCCAACAAACAATTTGTTAATATTCATAGATAAATACTCTGTATGGAAAAAAAAGGTTCAAACCTCTGTATACTTATGCTTTGCTGAGTCAGTGGCCTGCTAGTTCAACTCTGTATTGCAAAGAAACATATTAGCAAGTGCATGCGATTTTTAAAGGTTCAAAGGTGTTCCTCCAGTTCCATAAATTTCCTGTTTTCCCTGCTCTAATTTTGGTGAATTTTCACAACTCAGTTTTGATTTTCTTCACATCAGTGCGACCTCCTTTGTACATTTTTGTCGCATAGCACTAGATAGTTTCTCCTCCTGACTAAGTCTGACACCATGAATTAGTCAGGAGTCACCAGATTAGCCCAAGGAATATCAATGCAAATCATGCACATACATGTACCCTCAATACACACAAAGAAAAGGAAAAAAAACATTGCAAGATTTCATTTACCACAGTGCACTGTTCGAAGAGCACCAGAACCGCCCAACGTATCAAATTCAAATCATTGTGTATTCCACGCTGATCTCCGGCCATTATAATCTCCTTCAGGGCCCATCAGATGTGGTCCGGCGGCTTATTAAGCCGGTCCTGCATTTTTGAAAAGAACGAAGGAAACGAGAACCTCGAGTAATCTGTTTGGTTAGGATCGCCATCAGACGGATAATGACTCGTGATTACCGAGCTGGTGCCGTCGTCATGAGCCTATCAGCTTGAATTAGGGGGGCAGCCATTGACAGTGGTCTTTAAAGGGCCAATGTTGGGTCTTGCATTGGTTGTGGGAACGCTTTAACCAATTTATCAAATAAATATACGCCTTCCACTATTTTTCTTGTAATGAAAGGTTTTCTTTGGGAAAGAAATTGTAAGTTTAAAGTCGGTGATGGTTTCAAATTTATTTGTCTGCCTGAGATTCCATTGGCTCTAAGGAAGCCCAAATTGCTTGTTAACCCCCAAGTAAAGATGCATTATTGCCAAACACAAATAACAAACTGCTGTAATAATGGCTTCATAAAAGTGTTTTGTGTGTGAAAGAAATCTAAGAATATGGCTTGGTATTTGAAAAAAACAAAAACTATTCAATGATGCAAGCGAGATAAATCAGACAGCATTTGTTGTAAGTGTAGTACATGATTTACGATGAGTAGGATTGATGGTTGTATGAAATATGCCATGTAGTGATAACATTGATGGCTACACCCACGCTTTTCTACATTAAGTTAATTACTTTGTTTGTGAGGTTTTACAGAGAAGAGAATTATATACTAGGGTGAACCTGTACAGAATGCTATTTAGGGAAGATGATGTGATTTTCAAGTAACTGAAAGGACCTCATATACTTCCTTGAGATTTCTTGAGAAGTTCAATTTAAGTAGTACAAAAAAACAAACAAACAAAAAACGGGAGTAAGAGTTTTGAATCCATTTTGTGTTTGTCTTGCTTTTATTTTTTATTTTTTTATTTCTTGGTTTTAAAATAAACTGAGTATTTAACTCATTATCCAGGTCTCTTGGATTTCTTAGAACTTGCCTATTGAATCCAAAATAAAAGTATTAATTCAGACTTGTATCCTCAACAAGTCTCAAGACTTTCCATTTAATCCTTGTCGCCAGACAGTCCCATATTGATTGCAAGATGTTAAAGTTACCTTCAACAGGTGTTCCAATCAGAGCAAATTATTCGGTGAAATTACAATCAATTGAATCCAGGGAGAAACAAGTTATTGTTTTAACATTGATGTTTTATTGCTTTTCACACATCCATCTGAGGGGCACACCCAAACATTAACTCTCTCAAGGACAGATACGAACGGACATCCTGGAAGCTACCAAGAAGGAGAAGATAAAAAATTGATTTCTAAAAATGTAATTTCATCGGTCGTAATTTGATTAGTAACATCTGCCTCTGTTGGGGTCGGTATTGACCCCAATTTTCTTAGTCATTATTTTTGTCCTTCCATGCTCCGGCTCTTGCCAGAACAACGAAATGCTGTAACAGGTTGAAATATTTACCCTCAAAATTCAGTGGAGGGTATACTTGCAGAAATATTACAGGTCAAGGCTGTGACAGTATCAATACCAAAAGCTTCTTGTCAAAAAACTACCTGCTAAACACCAAATTTCAAGAGTATTTTTTCTGCTAACAGTAGTTATTTCATGGGAAAATGGGAACACTTGAACACTTTGATTGGTTGTTCATTCCCCTCTGCTCAACAGCTGCCTAGCAGATAAGTCTGCTGACAGCCCAACTTTCTGAAAACAAATGATTGCTTTACAAATTTGGGGATGTTTTATCTAGTTTTATCTAATTTTATCATTTAAAGTGCTCATGAAGTATCTCTTTGTAGTGTTGTTAAAAACCATAAAATGAAAGACAAAAACAAAACAAAGACAATCTCAACCCTAAAAAAAATATGCAAAAAAAAAAAAGGTTTGGAGGAAATGAAAATCTGTTGCTTGCTTTTTTTCCTTTTTGAAATTTCAAATTCAAACCACTCACCTTTGATTATTATACTCTGTAAAATCCCATCCTGTTCCATCATAGTTGCTTCTGCACCTGCAGGCAGATATTGAATGATATACTTCTAATCTTGTCAGACCTTGGGCAGCAGTTAACCCAGTGCAAAAGAACTTGGGTTATAAAATTTGGACACAAACAAAAAACAAAAAACCTGCTATCCCCGTTTTGTAACTGTTCCAATATGCACAAGTTCCTTCTAGCCATGTATTGAACCTAGAAAGCTTGATGTGATAGATAGAAATCATTTTTGGGGTAATTTTTGCGTTGGATTGATCCACTTTCCCTCTTGTTCCTATGATGCCCGAAGGACTGTGTTGATGTTTTTGAGTTTGCGTCTTGTGAAAGAATTAGGACACATATTGATTTAGAAAGACGTTGGACATGGTGGGGGGGGGGGTGTACAGGCAGCAGACAGAACACATCATAAGATTCTGCTATTTTTGGTCATGTGTCCATGTAATGTGTACACATAGTCACGAGCTTCCCCAAGGTGTCTTTATTAGAACAGAGACTAAATAGAGACAAGAAGATGATTCACATATCAGTCATTCTATCTTACCATACTGCTAAGCATTTAGTAAAAACGTTTTACACTCAGACAAAACTCTGAACTGTTCACATATTATTTATTTAGTAAGGGGGTTGAACAAAGATTTATTTATTACTTTTTGATTGCCTCATTCATAGTTGTTTATTTTTTACTTTATTTTTGTTATTTCTTTTGAGGGGCTATGTCTGCCACAAAAAATTGTCAAAACGTTAAAATATTAATCATACATTGAAGAATAAAAAGCTGAAATGACATTTTTATTAATATATTCTCCTTTAAAGACAACACAAGAAAAGGGATTTTATGAATAATTGATGGAGCTCAAAAATCCTGGATGGACTGTGATAAATCAACCAAAGTAAACTTGAAATGTCACCACAATCATATCAATGCACAAACTATCTTCATAAAATGTGTTCGATCACAATAAGTCCTTGACAAAACTGGAAATGTACATGAACAAGGGCTATGCATGTTTTTTCCAAGAGGAAGAGGTTCCAGTTGGAGGTATTCCCCACTTTATGAATACTCACTCGATTTTATTCACGTCATCACTGAGCAGGGAGCTGGCCGCGGGTGGAAAATAAGCTCATTCTGGAGTGAGTGGGTTCCTACAAGTGCAGATAAAAAAGATATGAAGAGCTGAATCGTGAAAGCAGGTCAGCTCATAAAATGTACTTTCTTTTTATAGATCTTGATAGGTTTTAATCAATTTTTTATTTCAGTGACGTGATCTGCATGTGTCGGTAAAGTGAGACTATTTGAGTGCTGTTAATGAGAAAGACACCAAGTCTTGATTTATGACTCTTTTTTCTTTATGTGGAGAGCTTTTTTAATAGTTTGTTGAGATCATAAGCTGTTGATGTATGCAATACAAGTTTTCTAGTCTGAAGAATTAGAATCCTTGTAAACATTTACTCTCTTATAATGTTTATAGAAATATGCCTACTCTTTATACATTTTGATGGTTCTGAAAAGAAAATGGTGGTTAAACTATACTTGTAGAGAAACGATGATTTATTGCACCACAAGTTCTTTTCATAATCTCCGGGGCCCATTTTCATAAAGCTGTTATTGAGCACAAAAAGTTGCTTAGCACACAGAAAACTTTAGCTTAGCAGAAACAGATGTCCAGCTAAAATACCATGCAATGTTGCTTATTTTTGCTTAGCAAAAACATCTGCTGAGCGCCGTCTTCTGTTGAACAGCTTTATAGAATTTAGCACAGAACGTGTAGGTTGTTTTAAGGGTGTTACCACATACCCAACTTAATTTCTAAATACAAAATCTGTAAATCCTGCGTATACGTACTGTTCTTTTTGAGTCACACATATATTCCAGTTCATCTGAATGGATAAGAATTACCAGTAAGTTTGACAATAGCTTGACTAAAAACACTTTCCCATGAGTGGAAAGATATGTCCAATGTAAAAAATGCAGTATCACAAAAATTCCAATCAGTTCAAACACAGTCGATAAATATCCCTGTGAGTTATGGACATTCAAGATGTGGCAATAAAGGGGAGGGGGCGGGCACCAATATTAAAACAAAGAGTTGAAGTGCAAATCTGGCACGGTAGTGCAGTGGCCCTTGTCTCACAATTGCACGGTCGTTGACTTAAGTTCCCCCTCCCCTCCTTCCATTTCTTGTAAGTGGCATGTCTGCCCCTAGCTACTCCAAAATCTCCCCCTCTCAATATGAGACCGACAGACAGGAGTAAAGTGCCATATTTCCTGTGTAAGGGACCCCCATTGGGCAGGACTTACCCCAAGGTTATATCTGTGTCAATTGAGTTTGGGACATTGGAGTTCATTTTCCATTCCTCAATACCTAGGTCAATGACATTGTTGGTTAGATGAGTCCAGCCCCACTTTTTAATTCCTAAGGGGGGAATTACTACACACAGTCCTCACTAAATTGTAGGTGTCTTATTATATTTTGGTCTTGCTTGAATGAATGCAAAATGTGTTGAGGACATACGGATGTTGTTATATTGGTCGCTCTTTTTTTCTTCTTCTTCTTCTTCATGTCCTGCAGCAGTGAACTCAGAGAAGTAATTTTTATTACAGTTTATCAAGTTTGCTATGATAACATTCAGCGGAAGGAATAGTATTAGAACATTGAATCATTTATCCTTAAGGGATATTGACATGTAGCGGTAATATTCAAGGAGTGTATCCCACATAGATGCTCATGAGGAGTGAAAGACATTACCCTTCATTAATGGAGAGTGTATGGGAGCCCCGTGAGTTGACAATCTGGGATGAGAATATTTAGCTTATAAGGGATTTCATAGAGTAGAGGGTCCGTTATAGTTGCTGATGGATGAACTTATGAATTTGTATTAATTTCGCTTAAGTTAATCATTTTTGTTTTAGGGGTTCTTTTGTCATTCAATGTATGTAAAGGTTTCAGGTTAATCAGTGGCAAATTATCTTTATCAAGGAAAGGGTTTGAGCATATTCCACTGTTGAAATAAGTCAATGGTTAGTGAGCCACTGTAGATTTTAAAAGTAAGAAGTCCCCAATAAAATCACATTTTTAACCCTTACAGTGCCAGCCTTGTTTTAAAAATTCTGTATCCACAGGCCGGCCATTTAAAAAAAAATAAATGAAAAATTATATCGAGTAGTAGAACGTAAGGGAACGTTGGCGGCCTGTGAATGGAGATTCAGTATGACGTTTCAGAACGTTGGCGGCGCTCGAAGGGTTCCGTGCCGGTCGTGTTTTGGCCGTTCTTTATCCAGAGGGCATTTATATATTTTTGGGGGTCGAGTAGTAGAACGTATGGGAACGTTGGCGGCCTGTGGATGGATACTTTGTTTGACGTTTCAGAACATTGGCGGCACTGGAATGGTTAAAGCTCCAAAAACATACAACAGATTAGTTACTTACCAAGAGTAAGAGTCCTGGAGACGGAGGATGCACTGCCAACAAATATAGAGAACAATTGTATGGTATTAAGCCAACAGTTTCTGGCTTAAAAGAGCTTGTTCCTGTTAACTGTGGAATTGTCAGTTTTCTTCTTGTGCCTCTACATGTACTTGTATTATCAGTTATTGACATCATTTCAAGACGTCACACCCTTCAAAGGACCGCAAAGTTTATTTCTGGGATCCCCCATGGGTTTTTGAAAACCTCGGGGAGAATTGCACTGTGTATACATGTACCGTAGTCCCAACAGTGATCCACAGTAGAAATTCTGTTGCATCTAACCAATGAGTTTGTTATTACATGTTCGTTCTGCTCCAGTTGTCATAAAATTGATCCCGCCCCATTTTCTGCCCTAATTCTGAAAATTTTGAAATCCCAAGTGGCAATGCTTTTAATTACGTCTCACAACAGTCATACCTTCTGAGACTTCAGGTTATTTAGTTTCATTCAATTACCGTTCAGCGGTATTAAATCCTTGATGTTCCTTATGAAGTTAAAGGTAAAATTGGTCAGATTTTTAATGGCTGGATTAAAATAATGAGATTTCTTGGTCTGTGGTTATTTAAGGGATGTATACTTACATTTTCATTTCAGTATTCATTTATTTCTCAAAGTGGTACTTACCATTACATGCCATACTGTTGAGCTGTCGTTTTAGGAAAATAGACGATAGTAAAACATTCTCTTATTCCCTCAAAATTTATCTGAAACTCTTTTCTTTTTTTCACGTAAACGAAAAAGTGATTAAATAAGCAACTTTGGGGGTGAAAAGATTGAACCTTACTCCCAATTGATGATTTGGATAATTATTTGCCTGTAGCATCACTGTAACTGTTTTTTATGCCCAGTGCCATCTATGGATGTGACAACAAAGAAAAGCTTGCTGGGCAGCAATTGGCATTTTTCATCCCACAAGACCATCATATTACTCCCACTGAGGTATTTAGTTACCCCCTTGAGAACAGATATGCAGACAAATAAACACATTTTGGGGTTAACTTCAAAGCTCCTTTTGCCAGACTGCCCTTTTGGGAGTCATTTTCCCGGAGCTTTCCTTTCAACAGCCAATCAATGACACTGACTCATTCCGGTGGTTATCCCACAAACAAAGCACCTTAATGACATTTTTTGATATCATAAGGCTAAGATCATTCTCTTCACTCAGTGTAATCATGGAGCAATGTGTTTTAAAGGACCATTGTTTTACAATAACAAACTCTTGCAAATGCAGTAGTTTATGGATTTTTTGGTGAGGCTAAATTCAAAACTGAACCTCACTTATATTCAAAGGAAGCTCTGGTGGTTAATATTACAATATGATTCTCCCCTCTGACTTTTGATATAAAGATTTCCAAATTGTTTGATAAAGTATAGCAGAGCCTTTGACTTTGTTAATAACTGTAATGTGCTGAAAAGTTGAGATGTACATGTATAGCCATGTTCAGAAAAATTTGGGACATTGCTTCAGACGTTCACACATTTTTTAATACATCTTATAGGTCACAACTTGACCCCAGAATTGTTTGTTTTCCTTCAATTTTTTCCCCTCGTTATACATGATGTAAGTCCATCAATAAAGACTGATATTTCCAAGGCCAGCTGCAAGGTGATTCTGTCTGTGGAATGACTTTTTCACAGGTCATCGTGTGAAAGCGTCCATAGAAAGTAATTTCATTCAAAAGTTGTCCTAGATTATTTTTTCAGAAACCTGCCAAGCCGTTTATTTGACATTTCAAAGTGCTACCCTAACTTTTCAGCTGTGTTGAAAAAAATATGCCTTTCCAATATTAAAAAGGATCCCTACATAACATAGTTGATTTTTTATGTAAAGCTACATGTGTGCATACTTATTACCCAAGTAGTCATCTAAATCATTTCATGTCTCTTTTTGTAACATGATAACACTATACTTAACACTAATAATACACAAGATATTGTTGTATTGCTTGGCTCAAATATTACACTGGACTGAGACCCAAGGCCAGTGATTTTCCGGTAATTTTGTTTTAGCTACAAGCCCTGCAGTCATGTAGAATTTTACCCCAAAATTGAGCCCCACGGTATTGGCATTACTAAATAACTTGTGAAATGTGTTATCCTCATAACTGACATACATGTACATGTAGCTATTAGTTTGACATTAAAAGTCTCTGATGTTGTTTGGAGGTTTTACCAACTATAACTAATATTACATTTACAATTTTAAAATGTCTGATTGTTGAGAGTGTGATTTGTTTGTTAATATGTTCATCCAAATCTCAAATAATATTGCTTATAAACTTAAAAGAATAACAACTATATCATAAAGTGATATCACATAAATAGTTTTTATAAACAGAAGAGATGATTGGTGTGAAGCACTGTAAAGTCATCAAAATATCACTTAGTGTTGATCAGTGCAACGATTATTAAATCATTACAATACCCGCAACAGATTTTGACTGGGAAAAACAATGACAAACCTGAGGCATTCCTTAAAGTACATCCAGCTGTAACAATCAGAAAATGACATCCATATAGGCTGTCATATCACCGGGAAATAAGTGTGTTTTCATTTCTTGGGGGTTGAGTCTCATTTAGATGCATAGGGTATGTTTTCAAGAGACTCTGCGTATTGACTGTGGCTATGACTCTTGTAACACACAGGTGTTGTTACATTGATACAGTTTGCAGGGGAAATGGAAAGGAAAAACGGTTTGCATGAGAATCCCACATGGGAAGAACATTTGTATAAAACTTTGTTTAAGAAAAGTGAATCAAATCTCATGAAAGAAATAAACCCATTCAGTTTCCCTTGTGGTTTATTACTTGATGTTTGAAATAAAAAGTTGCATCCCCTTAAGGTGATCCCTCTGCTGCCGCTTCCCAGGTTGTATCGCAAACTTGGGTGTGATCCCTGGCTATACCATAGTTACAGGTTGAATGGCTTCTGACTGGCACCCCCAAACAAAGGGACAAAATAGGGAGACTGGGCGCGGCATGTTAATCTGGAGGTCGCGAGTTCAAATCCTGCTCAATTTTTCTTTGCCAAAGTTAAATAGAAATGTACATGTACCTTGTCAGTTTATCTTTTGGTTGATTACTTGAAAGAAATAAAAAGCAAAGTTACCACAAATGTCAATGAATGTTGGCAACATTTAGGGGAAGTTTTCCAAATTAGTGAAATGTTCAACTGCTACATACGACATATTTGAAATAAATGTATTAAGATCAAAATTCGAAGGAAATTTCTTTAAGAGTAATGTACCTTTGGATAATGTTGTCAGGGTTTTGTCTTTCAAACTTAATTAGTATCCATAAGTGTGAAGATGAAGTATCGTGTTGTTTGTGAAATTAACTTTATTTCTAAGCTTTGAGTTATTTCTTTTTAAAACTGAAAATTAATTGGAAAAGAAAATATACTCAGCAGATATTTTGATGAATCGTAAATGTCATCCATCCGTATATGATAAAAAAATCAACTGAAAAACATGTCATATCAGTGGCTGGAATCGTTCCATCAAAATCAAACAATTCCTGCTTCAAAGATCAACCAAAGAAAAAATGTATCTAGAGCCTCAAATTAATTTCTCTGTCCTTGTTTGTAGAAAAATGAAATCCTGAATCCTTTTTAGATCATTTCTGGGCAAATCATCCATCAATTGATTAATGGAGGAAGTCCCCTAATAATACCCTGGATAGTTTCAGCCTCAGAAGATGTACGTGTATTGTTTATTTGGAATTGGATTACTTTTTATCAGCCCTTATTTGGGCAGAGTTATCCAAACATATGGATAGAATGTGAATTCCCCTTTGGTTTTCATGTATGTGATTTGCCCCAGTGGCTCTCTTTTTGTAAAGACACAATTTGCTTTTTTGAAAAGTTTGTTAAGTGATTACTGGACCGAATTCACAACCAGTGAGTTTATGCTACAACTGCACAATCTATGTAAGTTTGCCATTGCATGATGCAATTTTGTTATTGTTGTCGTTGCATTGTTGAAAATAATAACCCAATAAAAAATATGAATGTGCACAAAATCCCTGAGAACTCATATGGATTACTAGAATGTTGAAGTTTATTCACACTTCCAAAAAACAATAATGTATTTTCCCTTTAATTGACAGATTTGGATATTGAAATTCATACCATAACCCTGGTCATTTTTTAAAATAGAGGATCTGTGGTTAAATCAGCCATAGTTAACCACCTAGTGGCCAAACACCCCCCCCATCCCATTCATCTTCCCAAGTCATTGACCTCTGATAGTTTCTTGTAACTTGGTGCTTTGTATTTAGAAGATGTGTGCCATTCTGAGATAATGTCATTACAACTATCATCAGCTCATTAACTCCATAATGATCCACAGCAGGGATGAAATATTACAGCAGTGATAGGTTTCAGCACCTATTATCAGAAGTCTGTGTAGGTAGATCATTACCGGCCAAAACATTTATCATAGTACTACTTGAAACTGTCTTGTTTTATAATGAAAGTAATTGCTATTTCTTCTCATTTCCGTTTTTTATTATTAATGTGTGGTTAGAAGAATACATTTGTTAAAATAGATCCAAACATTGTTTTCTGTATTGGCTGAGGTGCCAAGCAAAACTGTTTTTACTGTTGGAACCAAATATCCGGGAGTTCTATAAAAGATACCAAGAAAATCAATTAAACAACAGAGTTTTTTGCAGTGTAACACCATGGAGGTAGTAACACTAAATCTGTAACAGAAGAGACTCCACCAAATATTGAATAGGCCTGGGCCAATTTATTGTGATTTTGAGATGAGGCAAGATCTCACAACATTCCATCACAGATAGCTCAAGCCTTTCCCTCTCAAGGACAGCCACCTATAAGCTACAAGGCAGGAGTGCTAAAAACATTGTTATCCTTGGGCACTGTCTCTGCATCACTGGGCAATTTTCCTGAAGGTGATGGAACTTAATTGAAAAAAGAGGAATAAATTAGTTGTTACACCAAACAAACATTACACACTGCTTTTCATTCCTCAGTTGTTAAAGAGGGTGGAAACCCGTATTTGTGTCCATTCTCATCACATTCTCATCACGCCTGGATTTACTTATTTAGCTGAAACTTCTGTATAGTGACAGTTTGCGTTAGGTTCATCATCTGTGATGTTGGTTAAAGTTGGCGTGTATTGAATCCATTGAAATGACAGTGAATTGTTTATTTTGTGATAATTCTTCTAAGCCTTTGGACATATAAAATAAGATTAAAAATACTTGCACAATATCATATCATGGGGACACAGTAAAGTTGAAGTCCACGTGTGTTCATGTGCAGTACAGCTGATTCCTCCTCCCTGTTTTCATCATCAGGGATTCATACATTTAAGCAGCCATAATACTCTAAAAAGTACCATTCTCATATATTAACTGAGTCTGTAATGGACCAGATTGGAGCCATTCCTGATCATATAGATAGAAGGGGTCCCAAAAAACCACTCTAGCCACAGTCCCCCTTGTCTAACCCCTCTACAATTTTCCACTTTCACACACCCCAGCCCCATGAAAAAAACTTCTTTCTAATCAAAAATGAAACGTATGATTCCAAAAAGGAACCACTTATTAATAAGAGAATGTTTGATTAAAGTCTGGGTTTTAAAATCAATAGTCTGGAGCCAGAAATTTCTTAGATAGTCTGGGCTTGGTCTGTTATGTACAAATGTAGATCATGGTCACACTAACCATGGTTCGGTCCTTGAACACCCTGGCAGGTTTTATCATTTAGGACTGTAAAATGTCTCACAATTCACAATCAAAGCAGGAATCCATTTTGAATAAATTTTAACAATTAATGTTAACCATGTGTAAACACTTGTTTCCATAAATTTTGTTGTTAAAAAGTTAGGAAACATATATTTCAACTTGGAACACTGTATTTTGAGAAAATGTATGTCTGCATTTAATTATTTGTTAACGATTGATGACATTGCAAGAAAAAAATTCATGCCCGCATATAATGTGATAGTGTCTACACAAGAACAAGATATCTGATGGATTAATTCCTTTAATGTGTAGCATTCCTAACAATTGGACCAAATGGGTGATGCGCAACTTAAGCCAGCATACACATCTAACTAAAAGTTGCTGTGACTCATGTGCCACCCCCATGTTAGTTTGGACTAGTCCTTACCCACCAGCATACTAACTAACCGCAGTATGTCTGAAGTACATGTACACTGCCCACATGCCTGACTGTGTGTTGCTTTGTAGCACATACCACTACTGGAGTGCCTCTGCTTTTGGCATGTAGCCCAGGCCCCAAGCAGCAAGTGCTCTTAACTGTTTGGAAATGTCGGTCAGTCACACCGAATAGAGTCGGCAGATGATGCGCTGGTCTCACTTGGTGAGTCTTATTGCTAGTTGCGGGACCGCGCTGCACCGCCAGGGGATACAAGATTGGATTTGGTAATCAAAGGGAATTATTACTTTGTATCGGAGTATAGACAAGACATCAAACGTGGCTAAGTGCGGAATGAAAGGACTGTTCTCCAAGAACAAGGTAAAAGATCCTGGATTATTTTCACTGAAGAGATTTTATGGTTGACATTTTTATTGCTGTATTTAGTTACAGGCTTTTAAGTTGTTTTATTGGATTGATGGTTACTAACTGATGTTGGAAAACTCACAGTAATTTTCCTGAAAGCTTTTATGTTTCTGTGTGTGTTTTGCTTTTATGAGGAGGGTATAAATAAGTTTTGGTCATAGCTTTCAAAGTTGTTTCTGAAGCATCAAATACGTTTAACTGTTACTAACAGTCGGTAACTTATTGTGGATTGTTGGTTGCTGATGTCTAGATAGTGATTGTCATTAGGGTGCTGTAGACTGGCATCTTGTCTGTCCAATTTCCTGGAAAAGACAGCCTGTTGAAAGAAATGTCAAATATTAGTAATGACAATAAGTATTGAACTTGTATGTTGAAGTTTGTCTGGTGTGAATTTGTTGTTAATGCACTCAAGTTTTTAAAAAGTTTATATTAAAGGATACTAAAATATTGTGTTGTTTTTGGTTGGACATTATTCCACCCGAGATTTTTCTCTTTATTATTTAAGAAAGAGTATTTCAGAAAAGGTTTAATGCCTTACAGAAGCATAATTTGGAATATAACAGAAAAATCCCCTTTTTAAGGGATTCAATTCTTCATAAGGACTGCCATTTGAATAACCTCTCTGACAACAAGAAATTGTAGTCAAATTTTGTGAATGTTATACCTGCCAGTGAAGGTGAAAGCCTTCTCAATAGAACAGTTCTGCATTTTGCTTATCCTAACTTCTACTGGATTTTTAAGTAATTTGTTTTCTCTGAAATTTATCCATCAGTGTAGCAACCTATACTCCAAAATATTGTGGACACTATTGTCTGTTCAGCCAAGCGTAGGTTGGTTGGTTTTCAGTACTGAGTTGCTCCCAGTCAAGGGAAAAGAATTCAGATGTGGACTTTCATGAATTTGATGTCTCAGGGTTAGTCATGTTACCTTGTAGAGTTACACTATGGAAATAATATATGTAGGCCTATGAGTTGTTTTGGTTCTAAAAAGAACTGATTGTGTAACCACCCCCAAACCATCACAACTCGTGCGATGTTGTTTTTGTGGTGTTAACACAAAAACTGGATTGTATTCTCACCTAGCAGAATTTTAAGTCCAGTTAATTTCCAGTGTTGTTTTTCATCCCTTTCCTTGCTCAACTTCCTTGTTGAGTATTTAGGAGATATTTTACCAAGCACCAAGATAGAACTTGTTGTGGCAAGCAAAGTAACAGAATAGTTGAAATTGTGTGATATAAGACCAAACGTTCTGAACTGAACATACAAGTGTAGACATGTTGATGATTGGACATCAACCGCCCCCATAGAAGGGATGTAAATTTGTCACTTTGGGGATTATTTAATGGGTTAAGTGAAGCTGTTTGTTTGTCACCAGTTTGGAAGTAAATTTAACTTGATAAAACCTTAATAAGGTTGTGAACTATACAGAGGAAAGTCTGGCTAAGTTGCAGTCAAGTTTAATTTAAATTTCTCTTATTAGAATTGGTGGGGGAGTGAGTATGAAGCTGTTTATTGCTCTCAGCAGTGTGTTTCTATCTATCAGTCTTTCCCTTGTGATATATGTTCCTGGTATTAATTCCTCTATCGGCTCAGGGTGAAGAGGAGGGCAAATTGAGTAGACCTTTCAATGAACCTTCATCTTTTACCGCCACCTCCTGTTGACAAATCCAAGTGGTTTCTCAGAGCTGTGTTTTTTTTTCTCTCTATGTTATGGATCTTGTTTTGTACAAAGCAAACTCGACTTTGAAATACTTTTGACCGATATTACAATGTGATTTATTTCAGATTGTGATTACTTTTGATTAAATTCACTCACGAATAAGATAATGCCAGATATATTTTCCGTCTTCTGATCAGTGCCATTTTTATTGTCATTAAAGTAATTTTCTTCACTATAGTTTGGGTAATTTCCAATGGGGGACACACTCTTTAGTCAACATGATACAAATTGTCATGTTGTCTTTAAACACAGCCTTGAGCAAGTGAAAAAATGTCATCGTTGTGATCACAATTATATTGGTTATCACCAGAAATTAACTTGGCATCATTCATATGTCCACACGTTTTGTCTGGCCTTTGGAAAAGAGGTCATCCAAAGTAATAAAACACTTTGGTAAAACCTAGACACAGACACATAGTTCTGTGCTGTTGAGTGCAAAGTGATTTTATCTTCAACTGCTGCTCAAGTGGTGAGTTCCAAGGAATTGCCTTGGAAAGTGTGCTGAGTTAAACAATATTAGCGAGGATCCATGATTTATAGTGAATTTGGTATTTGATTGGTATTTATGTAATGTAACTGTTCACTAGTGCACTAATGCCATGATCAAGTGGTCCGACTGTTGTTGCAATAGTGTAGATTTGAAAGCCAAGAACACTACATGTAGTTATACTATTAAAGTAAAGTCATAACCAAAGACTATAAGATATTTTGATTGTATTTTTGGCATCCTGGTCGGAGCAAAATTTTCAGGGAAAGGCCAATTTGCCTTTATTTTTTCAAGGGGGCCCTCCCTTTTTAGTTTTTGTGTTTTGCTTGTTAATTAAGCAAAAACATTGCAAATGATTTATTCCCCATTCTATTTGAAACCAATAGTATGAGGAACTTTTCTTATCTGTTGAGATTCATGGGACTCAATAAGCAAAGCTTAAGATTGTGATCTTGCATTAGTGAGCCCTTGAAATCAGTACCATAACATTCCCTACAGCAAACTTACTCCGTATGAGATAGACAAATAAAATACCAATTCATCTGACCACTTGCTAATGAAATAAAACTCTGATAGCTTTTTAATATGCACTGGCACGGAGGGTCTCATCTCCCCCTTAGGTGCTGTATGTTTTAAAAGCCAAGAATGGACAAACCATTCTGGGTTAAGATAAGTATGGCCAAAGGTTGATGATGGTTCATTGGAAAGCATGAGATTTAGGGAGAGGAGAGTTATGTCCCCGTAGATAGCCCCTCTCATCCCCCACACCTCCCGGCATGTCAAAAGACAAATTTGTATTTGGAAATGAAAAATGGCAAATGTTCTGGAAGGCTTTGCTTTGGTTTGTGTAACAGGATCTTATTGACTGCAGTGAAATTTTACGAATATTGTAAAAAATTGGTTTAAATTTTAATGCAGGTTACAAATAACACTTAAAGGCAAATTATACCTTTGGTTTTTGGAACCGTTTGATTGTTTTAATCCATCTGAATGGATTATATACAATAAAAGTAACCTGTGAAAATTACATTCCAAAAGGTGGTAGGTTTTTTATGTACAGGCAGGAAGAATAATTTGTAATTGGAATACTCAATCTGAGAAACGTTTCATGCATGAAACATTTCTCAGATTGAAATTTGTGTGAATTCTTTTCTCTAAAACCACATTCCTAAGAAGTGAATCCTTTCTCAACATGTTATACATTTAATCAACAGCTGCAGTGCTTCTCACCAAGTATTTGTTTTGGTCATTAATTTTTGAGTAATTACAAAGGTATACTCCCTTTAATGATTTAATCATGAAAACTTAGATTCATATGAAGCACAACAATCATAAAGACTTGTGTTGTATTTTGCTGACTAACCTTTTACGGTTACTCTACCTTGGCCCCATTCCATGCCTGGTGAAATGTTATTCCACTTTAAAATAAATAATCCTTGTGCAGACAGAAAGAATGTACAGTCAGTCCTTTGTTAGAGAAATGATAGAATGTAATTTTATTGCTTTTTCAGACATGTATGCACTGATTGACCCAGTTGATATTATTCAGTGCATAGTCATTTGTTTATGAAAGGCCTATGTAAATACCTCCTTGACATTATCTACAAGTGTACACTAATAATCAACTCGTACCTAAACGGATGGTACAACACCTACAGTCATGGAGCTGGTGACCCCAAAAATGGTCGATCAAAAGGTGACAGGGAACCAGTCGTGAACATTATCCACTACACAATATTTTTGTTTGATTGCCTACAGCTAAGCAGAACTTTCTCTACTTGGCAAATTATAGTTGGATCAAAAGATGGTTTTGTAATCAGAGATTAATTTTATTCTCCATAATGACTGGCCTCCTGTGTCTTTCAGCAGCTGAAACTTTATGTTTGACTCTATTCATAATGGGGAATAAAATCACCGATAATGACTACCCTGGGTGTACTGTTTGTCAACTCATAAGGGGAAATGTCGGAAATGATTACAATTCTGGCTTGTTTTTAATCCATTTTTAGTATGGTTGGATAGTCTGTTCTAAATGATTGAAAGGTGTACAGACATGGTCCCCATTTCATTCAAGGGACCCTTATATGAAGACTCTGTTGTTTGAGACTCGGCTGTTATCTGACTAACCTGAATTATGACTTTCATCATATAAAGTCAATTGACAGATTTATTATTTGTGTGTGTGTTCAATCGGTATGGCTGGCAAGTTAATAACTTTATGGCTGTGTCTCAATTTGAAAGTGCCGAGAGGGCATTTTTTTTATGGATTTATTTTTTAGAGGAGTGTGATACATTTGTACATTTTGAACACACAGTGTATGTTTTCAATGTTTAAAGTACAGCTAGATCATCCACAAAAGAGCATTTTACTGACACCGCCCAACCCATACGTGAATCCAAAGTAATACAGCATTTAATTTCAGCATAGTTGTAAACAAACATTCCCTGATATATAGTCAAAGAACATTAATTTTTATTTCCCTCCCATCTTGAGGAAGAAACTTTTGTTAACAAATATCATCCATTGAAGAAGTCTGGATTGTGTATTGGTTATGAAAAAGAAGATTTGTGTGTAAAGAAACACATACATGTACTTCCAAAAACTATTCCAGTTGCCTGGAGTATGTCACTACAACTGTAGGGGTTCAAATTTTGTTGAGGAGAGGGACAGGTGTCTTCAAAGTGGTTTTTATTTCGTTATGTTTAAGGTCATTTGTCTGGGTTGATCTTTTTACAGTTGGGTTTCAACTTTCCAAGTAATGCTGTAAACAAGGCAAGGTGTCTCTAATTGGCCCCAGACCAAGATAATGTGGCATATGCTTACTTGCCATGACAACAATGCCGCTCAATTATAATGAAACACTGGAGGAATTGGAGGTTATCGTGCTTTCATTTTGAATTCAAAAAGATTTCCAAATTCCAATACTAATCTTTTCAGGCTTAGGCTCTCCCACTGCCCCAAAGCTTTAAAGTTGGGGAAAGGGCAACCCCCAATAGTCACAAAGTACTCAAGTCATCAGATTTTACTCACAAATACTACTTAAATCTCACAATCCGCTTTGAAGAGACAAGAAAATTCGGTTATAAAATCTGCAGGTTTTTAAATTGTATGTAGAGCTGACCTTTCATTGTGGTGATACGTCATGTTTTTGCTTCTGAACCAAATCTACAGTCATCAGTGTTGTTTTATCATCATCTGGTAAATTTATACGCAAATCAGACTTGGCACTCTAATCTCTCTTTGATGAAAAATCAAGATACCATGGATTCATTCGATATTCTCATCATTCGAAAATTTTAAACAAAAAATAAAACAGGAAAAAGGTCAATGGAGTGGAGAAAAAAAACTGTTGGAAAAAAAACTTATCCTTGACAATATAAGAGGGATTATATTTTTGCAAGATGTAGAAAAAGGTAATGTAGTTTGACAAGTTGCTGCTTATTTTGCTCAAAAAGGTCTCAGCTGAAATCCCCATTCGTGGCTTGCTATGTAACATAGTGTTGGATGCAGAGGCTGTTATCTCAGCTGTTGTTACCCCCATCCCATGCTGCTGTGCTGCTGTGCCCAGCTGTTGCATCATCTACTCCTGTTGCTGCTATACTGCTGCTGCTAAGCTATCACATGTACAGTATGTGCAGTCCTTCAGCAATTTCTCTTTAAAATTTAAAGGAATTCTTTCTGAAAGTTCCAAGGCCATCTGCTTTGCATTCTAGAGCTGACTTCCAAATATGTCTGTCATTGTGAGTGTTATTGAACTCTGTGTAACTCTTTAGCACGGTGTGGTACAAAAGGCAGCAGTAATATAATCATCTTTGGAGTGAAAATTATTTTACCATTCATATGCAACCAATAGTTTTACTTGGGTATTTGTATGTACTTGTAATGTATATCAATTCAAAGTCTGACAGCTTGGTGACTAAACTGCATTGTATTATGGTATGTTTTAACAATTGAAACAAGCACAAATATATTATTATTCAGCCCTTCTCTAATTGAATGATTCTTTAAATTGTCCAGAAATTCTATAAATTGTTTGAAAGGGCACCAAGTGAGCACAAAAAGGTGAAACCAAAGTTTACAAAAACAGACCCCCTCCTTGTTCCCCTAGCCATAGAGGGAGCAGACTTGCCTTAGTATGAATGATCTGTCGAAGCTTAGGGGTGATCCATCACACAATGATCAATAATGAAAGTCTACACAGATTTCTGTTGCCTGATGTATCATAGTGGTTGGGGGTACGTCAACATTTCATTGTGACCCATGTTTGACCCATCCAATCCCACAGGAGGTCTACCCACATGGTTTAATGCCATGATTGATTGGGTCACTGACTTTAAAAAAAGATCATGACCATGGGCGACACTAGGATTCAAAGGAAAGGAATAAAAAATAGAAGTCCTATATTGTATGATCACACACCTTCTGCTGGGAGTAGAATGGAATGACACATTTTCATATTTAAGGACTATAACAAGTCTAGTATGTTTTGTTAAAAAACAAATTGAAGTTCGAGTCCACAGGTTGCTTTCTTTGATCACTTAATTTACACCTTCATCTTGAAAAGTCAGGAACTGCCTGAGGGACAGAACCACTTACATTTCTCATTGTTTAAGGCCAACCCAATAAACTTTCTGTTTTGTCATGCATGCTGTTGGTTTCCTGACTTCAATATCATATGCTCTCAGTCTCATACATGTATTTAGTCTGTGATTCATAATTTTCACAAGATAGTGTTCACGAAGATATAGAAGATGGGGCAACAGTATGTGAGGATATACCTTGTGACAGATATTGAAGGATTTTTAGTTCTTAGTGCTGCTTTGATTTGTATGTGGGGCCATCTAGGCAGTTCTCAGCATCTCCAGCACCACTGTCTGCAGTAAATAACATCTCCTTCTGTCCTCAACCAACACATTTGTCTTAAAGTTTCTGTAAGAAATGTCTTGAGTTTTTATTGAAGTTTATGACATAGTGAGAAAAAGTCCATTATACAGTGAATTCCCTAAGGTAGATTATGCACTTACCAAGTGTGAAGGGAGATTTAATGCCTTCTATCCTTTCCTAGCGTCTTACGAAAATGGAACATAAATTACTTTAGTTAAAGCAGGGATCGGAATGGAGTGGTCTTTGAGTTTAGTTCACAGAGAAACTTTATTGAATTTTTGCTTTCATCTTTATCTCTTAAATGTTGTTGTGGGTTTGAGGAATGGGCTGAGTTTGTTTAAAAATGCATGTGCATAAAAGCATAAATATCTTTCCATTAACTGGCACTTATCATTGTTAATTTTTGTTCAATTTCTCAAATAAATTATTGTAACTTCCAATAAAGCAACGCATTGCAAATTAGAATACTGCGAAAATTCCCAAACCAGGATAAATTGCCGTTGTTGGGTATTGTCACACTTGATAGCCTACGTAGAGTCATCATTCAAACATAATCTGAAAATAACTTCAGTAACTTTATACAGTGAAGATTAAACTTGAAGTTGTCAGTATTATAAACACATCTAGCTACAGTACAGGTATGTTTGGATTTCATGTACACACAATTTCCCCCCAGTCAATATTTAACCATGCTTTAACCATGGTTAAGTCTAAACCTCAATATTGCTCCCATGCCTTTATTCCCAGAATAGTCACCTGATCATATCATCTTGGCACGCTAACCTCCCAAAATGATAACAAGAAAGACACCGACTGAATTGTTAAACCCCAATCATGCCCCTTACAGTGTCCAGGATGTCAAATTCTGATCTTGTTGCAATGTCCGTCCCCAAAGCAGTCATCCGATCTTATTTTTCTCTGTACACCAATTTCTCCAGCTCTCTAAATGATAACGAGAGCGAAGCAGGGAGTTATAACGTCCTCATCTGATACCCCGATCATTGCTGTGATCCACCTCTGGGCATGCTATCTAACACGTCACAATCTCAGTACCCTACAAACCTAAATACTCGACTCAACACTTTTCTACGGCCCATTTTACACTGTCTCACTGTATGGCAGTCACCATACATGTATTAATTCAATCAATAGGTACGTGGTGAAAATGTAATTATCCAGGGGACAGGTCGACAAGACCTTACATAGATTTGTAAGGATCGGATGACCTCCACAAACCAAATATTATTGAAATGAGATATTGAGTACCCCCAGGTATTCTACAGAAGCTTGACCAGTTTTTTATTTTATTTTAGGGGAGGGGAGTAACCATCATTATGTTAAAGGAGCACCCCTGACTCTTAGTGTGGCATTCCTTGTTTTCATCTGCTGATGTGCTTTAATGATTTCCAGGAGATATTGCCCCAGGTGCTGTTTGGAGGATTTCCAAAACACAGGAGCATTTTTAAAGAGGCACTCCAGTCTTTGAACTGACCATGATGTTTTGATTGGGAATGAATGGACAAAGAATGTCAGCTTGCTAATATGTTGGGGTTTTGTTTTTCCTTTTCACTTTTGCATTTTAAAATTGATGCACTAATCTTTTTTGAAAGACTATATTGTAGTACAGTAACTGAGGTCCTAAGAATACAACTGTATGGCAACAGAAAGGATTTCAATAATCATCCTTTTTATTTGCAGTAAATGTTAATGTTTCTGTTTAGTATGGTATCCATTTGGGAATTTTCAAAAGGAGTAACTAAAGATGTTACTTTGGAATGAATTAATGTTAAACTTTTGTCGAGTTTTGTTTCTTAAGCGTGAAGCAGTTTCATAATAAATTTAGTCTGTCCTTACCTCTATGCCTGGATGTGTCCAGTTGGGCACCATCAATTATCTCATCACTCAGTTCATCTTCCTGCTAAGGCCACTCTTGTCATATAATATCTTTCAGACCTTTATTTATTAATGGTTTGTACTTTCTACTACAGTAAAGATCCACCTGGTGTGAAATGTCAGCATTGCATGAATGAGGCCTCTTCTATTAAAACATTAACGTTGTCTTTGGGATTGTTTTTAAGCAGCAAGAAGGCCAAGGTTTAGGTAAAGAAAGCAGTTGCCTCCATGAAATTTCATGCCTAATCAATCATCGTCCAAGCCTTAAAATGTCTCAGAGCGATCTTTTATTCATTTGGCGACAAAATGGTGACATTGGATCTAAGGTTGATTAGGTTGGGTTTGCATTGCCTTAAGGCCTATAAGATGACTTCAGCCAGTCAGAATTCAGGATAAATGCTTGTACCAATACATAATCCTGACTTATGCTCGTAACAATGTGCCAGTATCCTTCAAAGTGCTTCTTCATTTGTTGTCTGGAAACAACTTCATTGCTGCTGAAAGATAAAACAATTTACGAAATATGAAGCATTTACAACTACTTAAATTTGGATAAACAGAGAGATACTGTGTCACTTTTCTTGCGCTGATTATATTTTGCAAAGTTGCCCAGTAAAAGTTAGTTTTGCTGTGTTGAGGTGAAGATTTGAGAATCCATTGTGGGAGCTCTTTTAAGCCATTTGAAAACTTCTGAATTTGTATCTTATGAATGTTGTCCAGGCTATTTCTGTGGTTTGCATATGACAAGCTCAAGTTCCCTTTACCCCCCCCCCTTTTGATTTTGAAGGAGATGACTATTGTGGAGATTTTATGAGTAGACTTGGGTGTGGTGGACTGGAATGTAACACTGGGAGGATGGGTTTGCTCATACTCAGTACCCTAGGGAGACCGAGAGCGAAACAAAAAGGGGAAACAAAAGATCTCCTTATAGAAATTCTAAAGACTGGGGTAATCTACAAGACATTTTGTGTACAAAGTCTATGAGACGATGTTAAGTACAGGGACAAGGAAAGAACAATAGAAGTGTCCACAGGGATGCATTTTTGAGAATGTGTGTCCTCCCTGAGATACACACGATAGTTTATTTTGAAAACTCATAATGAGAGTAATGTGTCTTTCTCAAAATAGTAGAAAAAGCCTTGCGGAACCTTGACTGTAATACAACCTTTCCAGCAGCATGTGAAAACATGTTTTGACCATCATTATTTTATAAGAAATGTCAACACCTAAAGATCAAGAACATTATTGTTGTGTTTTCCCTTCCACCTGGTGCAACTAGTTAAATTGAGAACCATAATGTTGGCATGGGTAAGCAACATTCACTGTGACATTTAGCCAAAGGGTAGGAAGGGTAAGGGTAATACGCTGCTGGTACTTTGCCAATGGGAAGCTACATGTATGGCAGCATCAGATGCTTTGCAAAGAAAAGCTCTTTGTTTTGGGAAATCCATGGGACACAACTGCATCCTCTGTGTTGGTCATCATAATGACACCCTTATGTTTTCAAAGAATTCTGGAGTCGTGAGTGAAAATATCAATAACGATGCCGCACAATATCTCCACTCTAGTTGACCATTTCATAATGACTGGCTCAGAGTTAAGTACATTTCCTCATTTCAGCACGGTGCTTGCATGTATACCATCATTATGATGATATCATTTTACCAATAGTGTACTTTGTTATTACATCAGCCATTAGAACGAATAACTATTAGCTACCAGACGGACAATCAATTTGAAAAGGGGAAAGTATTTGATCATCTGTACTGAACTTTGTCCAATTCCAAATTCCTTCTCACACTAGTAGTATCTAGAACCCTAGCTTATCAGGGAATTTCATCTTCTGACCGTTCAAATATGACGGCTGGTAATTCAATTACAGTACACATTTCAAAATCAGTTCAGGTTGGGTAATTCGGAATGAGTTATGCTGGTGTGTCATATTGTCATTGGTATTGATGGTTTACTATTGTGGTGCTGGGGAGGTGATTAGTTCACAAAGGGATATCTTTGATATCAACTTGGGTTCACTGACCTTTGGTCAATTGTTGAGTTGGTTGGGAATTGGTCTTTGTTTTGGTATGAGGGGAAATCAAACTTTAATACATCATAAAATTGTATGGTGAGGAAAAATGTTAATATATTTTGTTAATGAGGCAGCCAAATCAGGAACAAGAAGGAAAATGCTGCCTTTTCAACATCAAAGTTTAGGCATATGTTTATGAACAACTGGCTTACAAATCATTGGACCTTGGTATAGTGTACACAAGTATAAGAGGCAACACAATTTTCCACATTGATGAACAATCCGCCTACGAGAAAAATACTGCACTGTAGAAAAGAGGCACAAGAGTGAGGAAAAAATAGGTGCTTGAATGCAATTGGCTCAAATTTTATCATAAAGGAAGGAAAATTGACAATTTTGTCTCTATGTAGAAGTTACATAGATTATTAATAAGGTGGAGGAATTTTCTAAAACAGAAAAAGTTGTTTTTCTAAATCTGTTTATTTGTACACATAATTGTCATCTTCTCTGTACTTCCAAAGATTTTAAAATAGTATGTTGTCTTTTGCCAACCTAGCTAGCCTAGTATTCAGATGCAAGTGACCCTTGTAAATACTTGATATCCTTTGATGATGTCATACACATTCATTCATTCCTTCTCCAGTTAATACAACCTACAAATCACAAGCTGGCTATAAAAAAAAATCCTTGGAAATGACAAGTACATACATCTGCAGCACAGATGCCAGACTCATGAAACTGACATTTATGTCTCAGGATAAAGGGCTTGGTGATATAGGCCTAACTGAACTGTTACAGACCTTTCATATAGATATTTAAGAGGGAGTATTTTTAATGCCCACCATGGATTGCATTTCAAAATTGATTTTCCTGTTTTTGGTGTTGGTATTGAATAATCCCATGGGGTTACCAGTTTCCTGGTAACTTTAGATTGACTGATGGGTTTGGTATGGTTTGAGCATGGTTTGAGGTTAATATGGGAAATCAAATACCTTTTCTTATGACCTTATTTCTGAGTTCAGTTCAAAATGTAGACAACATTATTTGAATTTATAGGCTAAGGCCTTTAAGAGATAATGATGTACAATTATTTTATCATGTTTTTTTGCCTTTCACTGGCATTGCATATCCTTGCTCTATGGTTCTTCAAAGGATATTTAAAAAAAAACTGAATGGCAGGGGTCTCCCCATGCGCAAGCTATCCTATCAGGCTGATACGCGCAAACTGTGGGTCAATATGTGCGAATTACGCCGATACACCATAAAGATATAATCATCATCATTTATTTTTGTTATTTTATACTTTTTGACTTCAGATCAAATTCTCAACAAAAACGTAAACATAAACCCATTTAAAATGTCCCAGATTGCAAAGCATTGCTTTTAAAACCAAATACCAAGTAAATAACATTTGAGGACCTCAATTTAATTCAGTGTGCTTAGGCCAAACTGTCAAATTTTTGGTCCAGAATGTCCCACAGTTTGACAAATTCTGCAGAGAACTCTAAATGGGAACTGTTTAGGACCTATACAAAAATGTGTCCATTGTATATTCCTTTAATTTATTTTGCAGAACAGTACCTTGGCATTGATGCTTTTGTTAACATTGTGTTTTGATTTGTCTGATTGTGCATTAGGTCTTCCCCTATGAGGAGGTAGACAAGGGCCAACCATGTCTAAGCTGCGGGGATCGATGCCTAGGTTTTACTCCTCACAAGTGGAGGTAAGTTTTACTTCAATCAAACTAATCTGTGTATCTATTAGCCATCAAGAATCAGTTAATCGATCAGTCTAGTCATCAGAAATAACCCATTAAGCAATCCATCAAAAATAAGTAAAAACCTTCAAATAGTACCCGATATAAATCATGTGTTTTATTCAGTTCCTTGAACATCAACTTCCCAAACTACTGCCTGGGCTGTCTTAACCACATTCTGCTACGAACTCAGAAAGGTCAGCAAATCATATTAAATTGGGAAGAATGCAGTAATTTGATCAAAGAAAGTGTCACACAGATCATAATACAATTTGAGAGCACAGCGGTGTGTCTTTTCGGGGCATTTGACTTCACAAAAACCACGCGCTTCATGATTTATTCCTTGTTATTGTTTTCGCCTCTATTTTTTTTTTTTTACTAGTTCCAATATTCGGTAGGTTATTTATTTGCATATGCAAGTATGTCTTAGTTTTATTTATAAAATTAAAAATCTGTGGGTTGTTTGGCTTTATTTTGTTGATTGGTTCTACCACGGGGACAACAGAATACATTACTTGTTGACTTTAATCGCTGATGTGCTTTTTTTTCAAACGGGAAATTCTTAGACAGCAAAAATATTTTGGCATATGGACACGCTATTGTCAAGGGATGCGTGTCTGACTCTATTACTCTAGGCAACATGTTCTCTTTAGTTCATCAAGATACTGAAGATTTATGATTTCATTGCTTTGATCATTAATTTGTTTACATGTTCTGCATACCTCTGTTATTGTTCCTGCAATAAATCCAGCTTCAGCTTGTCATTCTAAATCTAACAAACTCCATATCAAGATTACTGTGGTCTAAAACCATTAGACCAAAGTGTCCATGTTGAGATTGCTGACCAACCTTTCCTTTGAGATTTTAATCAAATTTAAGGTTGATATATCCCCAACTCTTCGGGAAGTAACTTTGATAATAGGTTGAGTGTTTGGAGTAATTGTTTAAACGAGGCAATGGGGTTGATGTTAAAGCAGTCTCTTTCGTAGCTAACATTAAAGCCTGCTGTCAAACAACTTATCTCCATCAGTGCCAAAACTTTCATTTTGACTTTAAACACTTCTAGCAATGAAGCAGGGATGAAAACCAAAGCCTGCTCTTTTCGTCTTTGCTTAAAATCTTGTGATGTACACTTCTTTTTAATTCTCCAATGACCTTGTTTACTTGATTTATTAAGTGTAGTTTGTATTTAGGTTTTATGTGTTTACAAAGACTGCCAGAATCTGATGTTACTGCCTTCAAATTTGTCAATGGCCACACAATGTACACACATTGGCTTAAAAATCTGGGTAGTAGGGCCAAGTAAAATAATTATTCGCCATTCAAATTTCTCTCTTTAAAATTACGAATAACATGTCCAGTTATGAGTTGCAGGATATGCTATGAATTTGGCAGTCAATAATTGATTCCAGTCAATACATTCCTTGTGACAGCTCCTCAGTCTCGTAACTTTGATCAAATTCCGAAGCATATTTGTGCCGGTGTTTCACCCGCCTTCATGGTTCAGGAGTGTAAGCAGGCGTTCAGTTGATGGGTGTCATCAACATGGCACAGTGGTTGGCGATGCAGGAATTTAATGTTGAGTTGATGAGTTGGAGGATGAAGAAGCCTTGCTTTGAAACCTCATGGAAGATGGTTTAATTGCAAAAAGCATCTACCGTGACACCGTCTGTATAGTATCATCTGGACACAAGATTCCTCAACCCATGTCATACAATACAGTAGTAATCAGCTGGGATGCTCCCCAGGATTTCTCAAAACTGTTGGGGCATTCTGGACCCAAATTTAGCAAGTTTGGCCCTTGGAATGATTTTGACTTGTTTGTATGAATGGTTTTTGAAGGTCTACTTTGCAATCTGGAGCATTTTAAATGTTTATGTTTTGAATCAAAAACAAAATTAAACACTTGCTTATCGACCTGATACGCTGGCTTGTGCACAGAAAGAACCCTGAGTCCAAATGCATTTCTTGTCTGTTCTGCTATTCCGCACACAAACACATGGAAAAGGTGTAGGACTAACCAAAACTCTATGGATAAACAGAGGCACTTGTAACTGTAGTGTAAACATCACAAATATTGTATGCACATGATGGTCAAACCTGAAATCAGGGCCGGCACATTAATCCAGAGGTCGCAGGTTCAAGTCCCGCTCTAGTCAATTATTTGAAATATAATTTTGCAAAGAAAAACTTAATGAGGAGAGCTAGGTACCTTTCAAGAAATAGGGGGATTGAGAGTTCTAAAGGGTTTAGTCAAGGGTGAGGAAGTTAGGAGCAATTTTTTATATTTTTTGTTAGGATTCTTAGGCATTGTTTTTAGTTGTGATTTATCACATGCTTTGTTTTCTAATTTTGATAGTCTAAAATGAATGATTTTATAATTTATTTCATTAATGAAAGAATTACTTATCATTAAAAAAAGGAGGGGGAAGTAGAAGGCTTTTGCTCGTCGCAGTTACCATAAGAAAAAAAATCCTTTTGTACGGCTCAGGTCTACCATTATGCGAATAGAAGTGAATATCAACTTATTGACAAAATCTAATAAGGTTCAATAAAAAACTTTAAAACTACCCAAATTGATTAAGAACATAGGAAAGTGGTTTTCAGGGTGGATTCCTGAAAATTACATTGAAAAAACCTAGATACATACATAATTTGTGAAGCGGATGTTTCTTCCATGTTATGTTGCAGTTACTTATATTTATAGATTTCCAGGCTAAACTTCTTGTTCTCGCTATAAACTAAACTGCATTGGAGCCAAGGCAAGCAATGTTGGTTATAGTTTATTTAAATTTTCATTCAAGTATTATCTTCATGATCTTGGTTCTTGGTCAGAGTTACACATATTTAATTTTCCCTGATCTGTTTTATATATAAATTAGTAAACCATTCTTAAAATAAATAAAATATTTCTTCATAGGAATGTTTTGTTTGTGTAATTTTTGGGAGATAAAATGTATACACATCTGTGTTAAAAGTCAGGATTCATAATGTGCATAACGTACAATGCCAATGGAAAACATACATAGTGTAGAGATGATGATGCAGTCTTCACTATGGATAGTTTCATTAAAAATTTTAAATGAAGTTTGTTTAAATGCAGAAATAATCTTGTTGGCAATGGACACAAAATAGTCTCATATAAACAAAATAATTATGTTGATTGTTCAGCGTGAGTATTGTTGATTATCTGTTCATTTTGCAATATGATAGTTGGAAACATTTTGGGTTAGCTATGTGTATATCTGACTTAATAGCCTTAGCTCCAGCTGTGGTTAGATCACTGCATATATTTCAATAATAAAGCCTAAAAGACTCTGTATCCTACGCTACTTATTATACACAGAGTTCCACATAGTTATCAACTCACCGCGTTAGCATTATCTTTTTGATACCCCCACAGTTCAAATCCATATCCTTGTACACTTGACATTGTTGTGTCTCCATTGCACCTGTTCTCATTGAGGGTCATGTAAATGCTGGGTGATAATTACTCTAATTGCCACAGTGAAGTCAGATTCAGCAAGTAGATGGCCCAGTTTTTCTTTCTTCAGAGATTGTATGGTCTTACATGAGAGCTGTTCTAAATGTCAGGATCACAAAGAATTTTTGATGTGGTCAAATACACTGATGCACCTTAAATGTTGATAAGGTGACAAACATGAGAAGGCAACTGGTGTTGAATAACTTAATGATGAGTTAAGAGGGTGTTAAATGACTTGATGATGTGTTAAGTTAAGAGAGATTTGTTTAAAGCAATGGGCTTTTCTGTAGCTTAGTTGAATCACTAAAGGTTGCTTCAACATCTGTATGAAGGAAAAGTACTAAGAAAACAGAACATATTGAAATATGTACTGTTATCATAATCCCGAAATGTGGAATTGGCTAATTATTACACATAAAAAAAGGTAAGTTTTAAAAATTGTCACAAATCGAAGGACCATTTTTTGTTTTAATGTAAGAAAACTAGAAAGGAAAATGTAGTAAAGTTGTACTGACATCTAAATCAATTTTGTTTTAAAAAAATACAAATTAGAAAATAAAATCTATAGGAGGCAAACAAATTGTACACACATGCAACTGTATTTAAATCAGTTCATGGAAATCTGTTCCACATGTTTTAAATTTACAACTTGCGTTTCAGACTGAGAAGCTTAGTTGTAAATTAAGATAAGTCAGTAACATGTTGAACAAAATCTTCTTCTATTCGCAACCTTGCTTATTCCAGCTTTGAAGCGCTGCGTTTTCTTAATACACAAAAGATGAGATTGGGGCTTGCTCTTTGATGGACCAAACCAGGCTAGGATCACCCCACACCCTGTGGTCCCTCATGGGCTGCTGAACATCCCCAAGACCTTGGCCTACTTCTTAAAATCCTGTTAGAGGATCATGCTTAATGCTGTGACAGTCTCCTCAGGAAAGAGAAAGAAAAATAGATTCCATCCTCCATACTAACATGTTCAGTAAGATGTTGACGACAGCCGAGCAATGGAAATTAGGCCACTCCCCCCCCCCTTCAAGTAGTAGACATAACCATTTGATTTGTCATCTGATGTACATTTGATACTACACATCATCAAAGATGCATATGGATCATCATTGTGAAACATGACATTGGTATAGCCACTTAATTGACATGTGTGCGTCATCGCGCGCTCATAACAAGAGACCGAGCTATTCTTAACAAGCTAAGGTTTTATTTTTAGACGGAGAAATCATCGTAAACATTGTGTGGTGTTTTTAGATGCTGATTTTTGAGACGGCTCTATCAGCTGTCTTGAATGGTGTAATTGCACATTGTCATCGTTGTTCAGTTGTCATGGTTATTGGACCTGGTATATGATTGCTGCTTTTTGCAAGTTCCATGTATGATTTTGTCTAGGAAGCTGATTGTACCAACCTAAAGTATTAAAGTGGAAATTGTTCTGCTACTGTTTGTAAGACAAGTGCAAAAACCTTGCTGTTAATTGTGACCATTCTGCCATGTCTATCCCCTAAATTTGGTACATGTAATGTTGAAAATAATGTTTTGCAATGATGACCAAAAAGAGCTTAATCATTTTTTTGTAATCCTCGGAAATTGTATTATTCGTCTGAGTAAAGGTACAATTTGTTGTGTTTGTAAGGAATCTGTTGTAAATTCCGCACCCCCCCCCCTCTCACCCCCTTAAAATCTAGCTGATTAGTTTCCCTTACAGAATATAGGCAGCTTGGCCAGCATTTGGCCTCAATCCTCCTGTATCCTCTTCTCCTATATCACTCCACACCAAATTGTTTGGACTTATAAGATTGGAATGCCTGAACCTGTGATAAGCCATTTTTGTATGGGCCTACTAGGTCTAGTCCATTTGAATCCTTCACTTTTGCAACTGGATATAGAAGGATTTGTGACTGTAAGGGTTTTAATACATGTTTAATCTTAAATTAAAGGGGGACTGTCATCATAATCATAGCAGACCTGTGGCTGCACATGGAATTATGAACTCTATATATGTGTCCGTCATGCGTTGTGCTTAATACAAATTGTGCTATTCTTTAACACGCCAAGCAATGCACATCATTGTTATAGGACTATGCAGTATGCAATACAGATACATGGAATTATGTGCAATGCTTGGCATGTATTTTCATTTTTGTGCATTGCGCACTACGCATTACGCACAACGCATGACAGACACTGGAATTCCGGCCTAACGCAGTTAAGCAATGCACATTTGCACTGGCCATCACATCATAAAGGGTGCTATCATTATTGTTTAGATGGATTGCAAAAGACGTCATCCGCCGCCATCTTTGATGAATTGTGCACGCGTGAAGAGCTATTATTGGCTGAGAGTCGTGCGTAATAATAATAATAATAATAATAATAGTGGATACTTATATATAGCATATGTTCCGTCTTTCGACGCTCGCGGCGCTTTGGGAAAAAGGAAAAACGAATAAACAAATAAACAGACAAACATACAAAACCAAATTAGAGTACACCTAATGTTAAAATAAATAGGTTTTCAACCAAGTTTTAAAGGTATCCAAGGAAGGTGATTGCGGGTGCATTTTTCCATTGTTTTACATCACAGATGGCGGTCAATGACGCGTATTGCAATCCATCTATTGTGATGTTACAGCCAGCGCGCGTGCGTGCAGTAACTGGGTTAGAGTTCATAACTCCTTCCATGTACGCACAGCAACAGGCCAGCTACGATCATGGTGACAGTCTCTTTAAATTATGTTTCTCATAAGAAAAATTGTATTTGAACTTTTATATGAAATTGAAGGGTTGATAAAATAAAACAAGTCCCACAAAAAAAAAACTGAACTAACCAAACTTTATTTGCAAACACAACTTTCTGTTTGACATGGACCTCAGTTTGATTTAATTTAGAGTGAAAACTGGGGGGAATTTTTTTTGATAGGTAAAGTGCACACAACCCTTACATCCTCATCTATTTAAAAACCAGGAAATAACTCTGATTGAGGAGAGCAAACTATCAGGCTAATAATTTGATTCAGTTTTTTCAGGGAATCAATTTAACCTTCCATTTAGCTGTAATACAAGCAACTCATCAAAAACAGTCATTCAATTCCAGGGCTCTGCATGTTCCCTGGTTAATAAGGATCTTTCTTAATTCTGGTTTGGGGTTGTAATGCATTCAGAACATGAAGAACATTTCAAGTCCAATTTGAGAAAGTCTTCACCGATATCATTTGACATGCCGCCAAAGTTTTTTTTCTTTTCCAATGTTCAACTGAATGGAATGTGAAACCCAGCCAGGTAGCATGTTAGGGTACGGCACCCCCGCAATGAGAGTACAGAGCTAGTCTGCCCAACAGCGGATGTTTAATTAATTTGCCATAATCAAAGTTGATCGGCTGGAAAATTTATAATAAGACGAGATAGATGACTTTTGTTATCAGTAACTAGGAAACGTGCACATTTTATATTAAATTTTACCAACAACACAACCTTTAGCTTTGAACTCAGCATTTGGATTTTTGACTCTCTTAAAGTCAATGTTATTTCATCTCTTGCTAAAGTACGAATGTCACTTTTTCTGGGAAGGAGACTGTGCAACTCTGCAATACTAAACACCTATTCTTGCCGTACAGAGTATCAATGTTTATTTCTGATTCTGAATCCCCAGGGATGCACATCCTGATGAAGGCAATGTACCATGTGCCCCTATCATCATGTATGCAATGTATAATGTAATTAACCCGGTGCTTCCAATGCTGTCTTAAGACCTTACGCTTTTTTGTCAATGTGGTGAAAAACACCATCAAGAAAACTTATTAGTGTGTCATCTTCTTACACCAATGTCATATTTGTAATCCACTTTGAGACCAAAATACATTTGTAATAATGTGCAAAGCTTACATGATTTGAAACTTAGTACCTGTAGTTTCAATTACAATTTCATATATTTGGTTATGGAATTCCTTTTTCACTCTGGCTGCAAACTGCTTTTGAAAGTACATTTTTTCCCAGTAACATGATATGCGATTGGTCCTGGAAAGAGATACATTCTAGAGAAGCATACCACATTTCATGCAGTCTAACCACAGTAGCTTTCCATTTCAATAAACCTTCAAGAATTGTGCGTGTGAGCCTCTGTTGGTGTCTATACATTAAGCTCCTTCCACAGCAGCTCAATTTTTCTTTGGTCTTGCGTGTCAACTCAAACTCCAGTCATTGATGTATTACACCACACCCAGTTGACTTAATTTGGTAATGACTTGGAACTGGTTAATAAACAGTTATGTTGAAATGTCTACGGTACATATGTTCCTGTCACTTACCTTGTGGTTGGATGTAATTAAAACCGTATTGTGATTTAACCCAAAGCCTCCATAGTAATAAACTTGGCTGTTCAGATTAGGTCTGTAAATCATGGACACTCAAAGATATCATATGTTATTTTTATTTAACATCGCAGATGAATGGAAGACAGAACACTGAATAATAAACCTGGGGGTGTGATTTTTAAAAGTAGATTGTCAGGGTTATATATAAATTGTTGTGCATTATCTATTGATGTTATCAATGATTTCAATTAAATTGATCTGTGTGGTGCCTATGTCAATGTTTTTGGGGTGGTTTCCGAATCAGATGTGATTCATACTGTCCTATTTGTCTTGTAACAGAATTGTTGCAATTTTGAAATATGGAATCGATAATATTGTAACCCCAGTGAAAGCGTACAATTGCATAAGTCATCTGCCTAACAATGGTCAAACTTGCAGGAAGGTGTGAGGTGGGTTATTTCTTTTCTTTCTTGAATTTGGATACTTTGGTTTCCAGATGTGTTTTAGTTCAATACGGAATGATATTATCTCTCTCCTATGTTATGGCCTGTACACCTTGACGATTTAGCCGGCGTATGCCCACGTATAAAACATTTGGCGAATATGCTGGCGTACGTCGAATAAGTTATGGGTAAGTTTTGTATAAGTTAAGAGCAAGCCGGTATACGTCGTAGTACGGCAGGGTCGCCAAAAAATTTAGTGCATGCACAAATTTGTTGACTTATGCCAGCGTATATGGCTCATTTGCCCGCATACGCGGGCCATAAGTTGTAGGTAAGTTATGCGATCGTTGACACACGTTCACACACGTTACTTATAAGTTACTCATAAGTCGACATACGTCAAGATAATGTCTAGCATACCCAAAACTTATTTCTAACCTATGAGTAATGTGCTTTGAACCTATGTCGAACTTATCTCCAACGCATATTGACATATGTAGATGTATTTGACGTGTTCCGGACGACCACAGAACTTACTGAATGTGTTTCTAACCTAAAGCTATCTTATATTGGCGTATTGGCAGCGATTAGGGGAATTGGTATATAAAAATGGGGCTCACAGGAGGATGTCCATGTCTTTTTATATGCTATGACAGTGATTGTCGGCGATACACTGCCACGCGCTATGCATAAGTTAGACTATCCTTGGGCATAAGTTGTGTATGCCAGCATTTTAGAGAAATTTTGATACATCGGCATGCGCTGGCTAAATCGTCAAGGTGTGACAGGGCCATTAGCTGGATGCTACTTTTCATGGGTGTGACTTATATCAAACTAGAATCACATATATTTTTACCAAACTTGTAGTTTGGCCTATCATGACAAGTGTGACAGACAGAAGATATGTCACCTTAACATTTAAATGATCATTTGTGTCATTGAACTTTATGAAATATTATACTCATCATTTGTTGTTGTTGTAATCATTCAGTCTATTCTACACTTGCCTGTGGGTAGATACAAACCACAGTGGTGTACGTATACCCTGAGATTTCACCACAATGTCTCCCACATACAAGCACACACATCCTGTTGTTGAAATGTGATGGTATGTCATTTTTCATCACATCCATAAATACTTTACGTGACATTTTCAATGATCCAAATTGCCCATGAACCCATGGCCCAAGATTCTTAGTTGTCAAAGCCTCCAAAAACTGTTGTTTCCTTAAACTGTCACTTAACACACACAAAAGGAAAAAAGTTTGCAATAGTTATTTTCCCATTAAATCATTGGCTATATTATAAATGCTCTCAATATTTTAATGTCAAAACCATTTCAAGCTGATAATTACAAAATATTAATTTGCCCTTTTTGTTTTAGTAAGTTTAGGCGTAATAAGAGTGAAACTATTCTTAATTTCTTTTGAAACATTTTGCATGAAGGGATTTCCCTTCAGTTGTGCGGTCAGATAAAGTATGATGTAGACTGTGCAAGTCTCACATGTACACAAACATTTTGGGGACCACATTGGTCCTGCGCTCATTGCTTTAACATGTGAAGGAAACAAACTCGCAGACTTTAACGGGTCCAAATGTTTGAACATCTGCGAGATTTGCACAGTCTATTGTGTTAAAAACAACTTGTTGGGAAACAATACTTATATTTTGTCAGCCTTGACACAACCTATGGCTTGTTATCTTTTAATACAAATATTGGAACTGAGTAGAGTGACTGGCAGTCTGGCAATCACATGTTTAGGCTTTATTCAGATCTGTGCACAAAAACTAGACCAGTCGTACTATTAGGTGTGTTTTTTTGCAATGAATATTTATAAGTCTAACTCAGTTCAACCAATGAGGAAACAGAATACTTATCATTGATTTCATTGCACTCCATGATCGGTTGAATCATACATAGTACAGGGTTCAATGAATTGCTTTCACTTACTAGCTTCAAAACGGAAGATTTAAAATGAAATGTAAGAGTGAATTGTGTTCGAACATTGTCGGAAACATCATAGCCAGTGTGTGTATGGAAATTGTCTGCAGATCAAATTAGTTATTCCCACGTCTTGAGGACTTGCTCATTTGTAGTAAATAATCAATAACTGCCGACAAAATGGGATTGATTTTCTTATTTTCACAGAAAAAGAAAGTGCTGCAACCTTCTTAAGCAATTCAATGGAACATATGTTTCTTAGAAATCCTACCGTAAATTGTCCCCCCCTCCCCTCTGTCAAACTAACAGCCGTGCTGCCCCCTTTTTTGAAAAGTTTGATCAGCTGAATGAGTTGGATATTTCGCTTGACCCACATGCTCAGCAGAGAACGATTGTTTCGTTCTCTGTATCCTGCTCTGATTCACTCGTAGCATCTGTCCTCACTCAGTGCCATCTGTATCGTCAGATGAGACGGCTCTCGTCAGTTGGGTTAGCATCATGAAGGGGACATTTCATCTCATCGGCATAGGGTTATAGGGTCAGGGGCAGAAGCCTTTTGGTTTATAAAGTGCAGAAACCTGGATTGAGTTATATGGGAAGGGTTTTAGTGGTCATTCTTTGGTAGAATATTGTCTCCATCACAAATGAAACATACATTGTAGATTGAATTACACAACTAAAACTAAAATTGTGGGATTTGATATCACTATAAAGATGGTGCACCATCAAATCATTTTATGCCAAATTTAATCGTTTAAACTTTGTCTGGACTGATTTGAGCATGAGACCAATACCACAACCTACAATGGCCTTTAATTTATATAAGATTGACAGAGATTATGAAGAAGTACTGACAGGATCACCCACTGTCTTCTTAATGTCAAATGAGGGCGCTGTAACACTTTACCAATGAGTCATTTTGATATTATTGACCATGTTACTGGTTGGGTGATCACACAGTACTAATTTCCAACATGTGTATCGTATTTCCTGAACAGAAATTTCTTAAGCAATAAGTTGTAAGTTTTCCCAGTGGATTTCAAGTCTGATGGTTTATATCTGTCTTGATAGCCTCTTCATCTGAGCATAGAGGATCTGATCCAGTGACCTCCCTGCTTCATAACATACCATTGTGTCGTTCCTGACTTTTCAATTATATTTTAAGCAAGTAACATTTGGTTTTGTAATCAGTCTGGCTTTACGGTTGGCCGATTCAGTAAGTCTTTAGATGAGTGATAGTTTGAATTGCCTGGGTTAAGCATTCTTTAGAAAGAAATCCCCCACACACATTACAGGATTTCTTTCTTGTAAGTGGGAAAACATTTTGGCAAAGCAAGAAGGAAAAATTAGACAGATAAAGCAAAAAATTAGTCCTTTTTTTCAAACTGTGTAAAATGTTGAGCAAATCAACCCCTCCCTGCCTCCCTTAACCAAAGAGTCCACATATGTGATGCGATCAAGCTAAATGAGTCTTTTTCGACCCTTGTCAGTTTTTTTTTTTATATCTATTTGAAAGAAGTACAATCTCAGCTTTAAGGATATAAAAACCCTGTGTTGATACCACCTTTGGTTCAAAAGTTATGGAAGTCGAAACACCAAGAGATGTATAGAAATGTACACCTCTGTTGACCTATTTTGACATGTTATTTATTCAATAATGCATTTACCGACAAACGACTCATTTAGCTTGATCGCATCACATATGCTCATGGTTGCATTATATTAGTTTGTCTTCTACATGTATGTATTTCTTTTTTTTCATACTCGGGAAAGAGCAATTGTGTTGAGAATTGTTTTGTTAGGGTTATCAAATCAAGATATTTACATATCTAATTTTTGTTCATGTAAATCACAATTATTTTGACATGTAAAGCCTTTTCATATTCAACATTTGCAAATCAGCTCATTATGCATATTCCTTGTTCTTTTATTATCCAGGAGTACGTGTACAGCTTGTGGTTGTCAACGAGATGACCATGACATCATCCATGATAACTTAGTGACGGTATATGAACGTCTAGGCATAGATACCAAAGACCACAATGAATTAGTACGTAGCAAGGAACGAGCCTTAAGTCTTGGCTACTCATGGGTACCGCAAGGGCTTTCTCCAGCAAAGGTAAACAATGTTTAAAGAGGGGCTCCAAGGTCAAATTGAGTTTTGTGATGCACTCATTTTCCTATAGATAGAGTCATTATAAAAGTGAGGAAAAGTTACTTTTTTTAAATGTGGTACAATGTACCGTTGCATAAAAAATAATACTTATTTGATACCTTGCTTTGTTTAAAAAGGGTTATATTTCAAAAAAGTATGCACTTTATTTATCAAGTTATTCCTTCAACAAAATAAAACAGTGAACTTACTAGAGGTCCTCTTTAAAAACAGAATGCTGCCCTCTATTGACACAATTAAAGCATTTTGGGGACATTGTTTTCAGTGGATCATTCCTATGTCGTTATATAGTAATGATAATAAGAATAATATTAGAATACTTATGAAGTGCACATATCCACCTAAGAGTAGGCACTCAAGGCACAACAATCAAAACATGCATGAAAAATAATATTATTTTGTGGCATGTCGTGGCCGAGCGGTTAAAAGCACCGGACTCAAGCTTTGGTGTTTCTGATCAGCAGAGTGTGGGTTCGAGTCCTGTCCTTGAGCAAGACACTTTTATATTATAATTGCTTTGTCCTTCAGATAGAGCAGTAAAAGAACTCAGAACACTTATTGTGGACAAGTTGGGGTTAACCCTGGTGTTTCTGGTTCCCATAGCAAGCACCCTTGTTTTGTAATACAGATTTCATCAGCCTGGAGAGTCACAGTGTTTAAGTTCACTTATGAGGCATCCTTGGTTTCATTACTAGAAATATACAATAATGAATAATAATAATAATGATTTTAACTTCCTTTTCCAAAAAGGTGGAAGACTTCATGAATTCCCTTCCAAACAACCAAATCCCGAGGCTGCATAGTGCTGGGGAGAAATACAGGGATCGGCAGATCATCCTTCAGATGCCTCGCCAGGACCTGTCCGAGGATCTCTGTCGACACATTCTGGATGCAGCCTCCACCGAGTGCTTCTATCAATTCATTGAGCTCAGAGATGAGGTTGCCTTTTCAACGGAAGGGTTAAAGATTACCTTAAAGAAGATCAGGTATGTAGAACATGTAGGCGTAATATGAGGATGAGGTTCAACAGTGTGAATAAGAAGCTCTGATCAGCAAGGCTTATAACAGCCATGGCCTATGTTATCCTGGGACACTTTTATAGGGCTGCTTTACCCCTTTAGAGACCATAGCGGCCGCGAGCGGCTTGTACCAAAATGCCCATAGCTGCAAACAGCTGCAAGATTTGACCTACTTCCACTCAACTAAAAATGTCAGAATAATGTTGACATAGAGTCTACAATTCAACAATTACTATACAGTAATGAATGGTCTCTATTGGGTTAAAAACACACTTTTTCTGAAGACAAAAACATTACATATAGTTGCAGATGTTTTGCATAACTAATACCTTATGAAAATTAACAGTGAACATTTACATTGTTCTGTGATTTTTAACGAACAGCCAAAGTTTTGAGATTTTGGGGAAATGTTATGTGAATTTGTTCCATGATCTCCACAGAATACCATACATAATAATCCATTGGGAAAAACACCCTCAAACAAATGAAACAAAATATGCAATACCAATACTCCTTGACAAATATGGCCAACAAAGCAGAACATTTTGCTGATGAGTTTTGCAGATTTGGGGGCACTGTGAACAACCCTCAGGGGAAATGTCTGGGTAATGATTCTCCAAAGAGCAAACATTGCTGGGGAATGTTATTCAGTAACAACATTCTTCAACATCATTCAGGAATGGAAATCTTGAATACCAGACATTCCTACCATTTAATTTTCAATAAAGTATGTTTCATTTATTGTATGTTGTTCTTTTATTAAAGATAGTTACCATTTTAGGTTAAATTCAAACCAAAATTAGGAAATTATTTTAGCGCAAGCCTTATTAGCCTTTTTGAGATATGGCGGACACTATAGGAGTGCACTGTTTGGTTTGGGTGTATACAGACTAATTTACCCAAACCTAGTATTGTCATAGTATTGAGTCCGCCATATTTCCAAATGGCTTATTGTACCATTCCTCATCACTGCAACTGACATACAAGTAATACTAAGCCTTCTATCAAATTTTGAAAATAATTGAACTGTATTGATTGAGTTGTCAACCCTCTTCAACAAAGAAATAAAATAATAATTTGGGGTGGAAAAAAGAAAAAGTGGGGACTAGAGTGGATTTTGAACCATTGATCTCTGGAATAACGTGCCCGCACTCTACCAACTGAGCTCTCTAGCCGTATGTTGGCGGTCTCCCTATTTTGTCAATATCTTTGTTTAGGGGTACCAGTCAGAAGCCAAACAACCTTTTGACTTGCACCCTGAACCAAGATATTGAAAAAATAGGGTAACCATATGGCGATATAGCTCAGTTGGCAGAGCGCATGCATGTTAATTCGGAGGTCGTTGATTCAAATCCTGCTTTTGTTAATTTTTCTTTGTTCAACCTCAAATTATTTTAAAATGTAATTAGTCAGTTTCCCTTGAAGAATAAATATAAATAAATGTGTCAGTAACTGTTTGGTTTTTGTGGTCCAGAAATGAGAAAAGAGAAAGTGGTACAGTTTCAAAATATAGTAAAACCAGATAAGGACAGAATGACAAATAATACAATTGATGAAAACATGGCAATGAGACAAGCAAGTTTGTAGTGCTTAAAAGGGACAATATTTCCATCTGATTTGACTTTTTCCTCAATTGTTTTCTCTTCTATGCAGGAGTGCTTTAAATGTGGCGGTGAGATTGAAGCAGGTGATATGGGTGTCTATGCAGACTTGTTAGAGGACGACTCGTTATGCTGGCATCCATTCTGTTTTACCTGCTTCACCTGTGATGAGCTTTTAGTAGACTTAGCATACTTCCATAAAGACGGGCATATCTTCTGTGAACGGCACTACGCTGAGCTGGTATTACCGCGCTGCATCGCCTGTGACGAGGTAGGTATTTGACTCATTGAGTAACTGTTGCATAGTGAAAAATCAACGTTTTTCACTTCAAAGATTGCAAATTTCTTAATTGAGCTGTTTTTGTGACCTACATGAAGAAGAGTTTTGTGCAAGCCAATGCACACACACCTCCATTACCAACGATCTCTGACAAAAGCGTAGAAGACAGTTAGGTGCGTTTGAATCTTGTCTGTGGATCTAGGGTTGTAAAACATGCATTTCTAGCTGGAATTCCTCATAGTTTTCACTTCATGGGGTTCATGTTTTCGCATGCACATTGGGCCAATGGTAACCATGATCTAACCAAAACTTTAAGTAGCTGTCATGACTTGACCTCGCGCTATAACGAAAAACATCCTTTAAGTCACCCGATCCTCTGCTCATTAATTATGGTCACTGAAGAGGACCAATTAAGATGGGTTCACCTGGAAGACAAAGGAAATTAAATTAAGCACTTGGTTGCTTGTTTTACAAAGAACCGCAAGGTTTATCAAACAGTTGCGTTCAGACATTGATCATACAGTTATCATTTGCCGGGAACCACAAGCATAAGAGTTGGAAATGGAGGTAAGCTACTTTCTCATCACTGCATTGTTTGCTTGTTGCACTGAAACCAATATCAGTGGCAAGGTCTTGTAGAGTAATTAACTTCATTAGTGTCACTTTATGATCTTTGAGATTCCTTGAACAATTTTCGGAGACCACCACTGTATGTGTTTGGTTTTAATGCATTAGAAACTTTCAGAAAGGTTTCTGAAATTTTGATGCATTCCTTTGTAGCGCAATTTAGGATATGTGTACTGAGTATCAAGATTCTTTCTTGTTTACATCAAGGGATGTAAACATGAGGCAAGCAATGGTCAATCTCTGCCAAGAACATTGGTTTAACGTTCAAGATTGTGCTTTGTACAAAACTAGTTAAGAATTGTTTATGGTTTTATTGGTTAAGTACTTCAGGAGTTGTGGTATGGTATCCGATGTCAACTTTGGATTGAAACCCACAACTTTGGATTGAAACCCACAACTTTGTGTAATAACAAGTTGTTGGTGAGTGAAGGGAACTTGTAAATCTTCACTCATTAAACTGGTTAAATTCCAACTGCTGGTTGTTAATCTTTACATTGGAGGGGAGTTGGTGGCTTTGTACATTAAAAAAGATTTGTAGTTAGTTTTGTACACCTTCTTCACCTTCATAACTTCATTTTAAACACTTTTTCAGACACTTGACCTGATCAATCATTTTAAGGGATGATATTGCATTACATATTAAAGTGAAATACTTCCCTCTTGTGGAATGGAATGAGATTTTAATGTTTGTGGTTCAAGTATCAAGAGTTGAAAGACTGAAAAAGAGTTTGCTGCCCTCTGCTGGGATGGTTTTGAACTGGATGATAAGTTTTAATTTCCAAGACTTATTTGCTGCCCTCTGTTGATAAGAAGTGGAACAGGATTTGTCTGTCAGAGTTGAGCAGATTATTGTCATGTGTGTAATTTTACAAGTAAATGACGTACAGGCGGTGTAGCAGTGAGGCGGATCCATTATAGTGTAGGGAAACAGAAATTGGGGATGAAATGTCATGTTATATCATCCGTTAAATCAAGTTCTGTCTAATGTGATTAAGAAGATCTTGTTTGGGGAAGCAGACTTGGTCTTTAAATAAGTGTCTAACAGCAACACAAAACTATTTAACCATACTCATAGTTCTATATCCTGTAAAGAAAGGAATACTTCTTAGATGCTATGTATCCACAACATCTGAAACTTATGAGCAAAAACAAAGTTTAAGTTTGATGGAGACCATTACAAGTTTTGTTTTAATAGTCGCCATCCATGCTCTGCAAAATCAAGGGATATGTGTACATAACCCATTAACCATCATGATGAAAGTACATATCATTACATGATCTAATTATTAATCTGTCCCACACATTGATATTGTGGCTTTGTAAAATAATTTGAATTTATCGGAAGTTTAAACAACAAAATGAATTATTTGATAATGGAAATCATCGCAGCATTTCAGGTCAGCCAGAAAGACGCCAGTGCCATGATTTTGTTTTATGGCTTCACTATCGGACTGATCTCTACATCTTGTTTGAATCAACAACAAGATGACAAATCATCTTTGAATTTTACTCTCCTGTCCCTACCCCCACCCCCCTTCCAACTCCTTGATAAGTTTACAGTCCTGGGATTTCAGGAACCCCAAGAATGTTCCACTTACTATATGAACATACAGCAAGTATACCCACTCACCACTCCTACAGATTTTCCCCCTGCATAGGTTATTTTATACTGTGGCCATTAACATTCTTTGTAGCAACTAGAGCATGCAGATCTGGACATACCTTCATTTTATTATTTGGAAAACTAAACTAACATTAGTTTTATTTCATATGTAGTGATAATTAGAAGACTCATTCATCATAACTGATGATAGCTGAAGGCATATTCAGTGACATTCATTTCAGCAATGTTCAGCCTTTAACTTCTGTTTTATCTCATGATTGAAGATAAGATTGAAGCATGATTTTTATCTTGCTGTATAGTTGGACAAGTTGTAATGAAGCAGTTTTATATTCAAATAGTTGATGGTGACCTCAAGTTTTAACCCCCACAGCCCTTTTACATTTCTGTCTATTAACTCAGAAACATAATATTTGAAGTCCAAAAACCTATTGTGTAATATTCTGGTTGAACATTGAGCCTTTTTGCTTTTGCAAATGGCAGCTTTTTAGCAGTTATGACCGGTCACAACCGGTCATAACTTGCCATGACCGACCTCAGCATCCAGGTTCATTTCGCTGGGATTATTAACATTCCAATTCCTATGGAGATTTGAACATAGATTCATATCGCCTTGGAAAAATTTCGTTCTTACATTTATGTGTTTCCTCAAAACATTTACCAGGAAACTGTCAGAACTCAGACCAGTAACTACAGGTAATGACTTGTTCCAGCTGGTTCTGTGGAAGGTAATTTCGTTAAATTCTTTATTTTGCTTGAGGCATAGGCAACCCTTGGAGTCAATCAGTATTTTTGAGTAGCTTTTTTTGGTGAGAACTTTCAAGTAGCTTAGGTTTTCTAATTTATACAGAGAAGTGTAGATGTTAACTTCTTCTAATTGTTCCTTGTTCAGAAACATTACACAAAACTGATTTGTAAAATAGGTGCTCATGTGATTTTCAAATATTTCCCTGGACAGTTTGTCAATGTTTTCAAGAAGAGCCACATATCTAAAAATGACAAATTATTGATTTATACTGGAAGGGGCCTTCAATATTTGCATTTTGAATTTTCACAAAGAGCCACAAATCCCCAAATATGGATGTAATTAGAACATAGAGGCAGGTCAAATCGTTTGCCGAGTTTCACAAAGAGCCACTAATGTTGGTGTGCATGTGATCACATGACATTCCCCCTCCCCCTTTTCCATGTAAAAACACACTATTCAATTGAGCTACTACAAATAGGCTGTCTCACTTTCTGTGAGTATTTTCTAGGTCCTCCTGTTTCCGGGATTTCTGTTAATCTCATCTTTCCACGCACAGTGTTTATGATGTTCTCTATGTCAGAAATACTTTTATTGTAATCTGGAACATCATGGTGTCATGAGTAATGTTTTAGGGTTAGACAATTAAACCATGAAGGAAGAAGTGGACAAATCAAGCTAAAATTTTGCCAATGTATTGGATTTATGGCATAATGTAGGGACATGTTAATGACTGATCAATCTTCTTAGCCAGTGATAAGACTTGGCACCTTGTTTATCACTCTGTTATTTCAGTCAAGTGAAGAATTCCTGAAAAAGTTGATTTATGAGTGGATGTATTTTTAGAAAGAGCTCTTTCAACACTGAAACAAACTCATACTTGCAGTTGTATGATTCTTAAGAAGAAAATTTCTGTAAGTTAAGCTTTGAGTAGCAGACAATGAGATTCAAGATGTAGAAGTACAAGAGAATATGTCTCTGTGGCAGGAGCACTAGTTAGAGGATGAGTTTAGAGACCACATTTAAAAGATAATTTAAAAGATAAAAATGAAACTGTGTTTAGCTCTAACCGTGTTTTATCCACACCCACAAAGGGAAAAAGAAAAAAGTAATGAAAATGGGTTTTGAAAGCAAAGCAGCTATATTGTTCAGGGAAAAAAACATCAAAAACCTGGAAAAGCCAGATTTCATAAAAACGCATGCAATATTTGTTTATTTAACTTCCACATAGATCCTTGTCATTTGAAATTTTGTTCACAATAAACACAAAATAGACATGGAAACTTGTCCACCCCACACTCTGAAAAAATTCTAAAAGACCCTTCTGAACAACTCTTTGCAGACACCAACCTTGCCTCATTTGGACAAATGGGCAGGGAACAATTTATTTGGGAAAAACGCTGCGAAGCATCCAATAACTATCCATATTTGACTCCAATATTAAATTGTGGAGCATCGCAGTGCTCAGTAACACATGGTAAAATAATGGATAACATTGACGCGTCTTCTAACAATCAAATGACAAGGATCTGTGTGTGTGGTATATAAATCAAATTAGTTTCGGTAAACTTGAATAAGTTCTAAAAAGATAGATATTCACATTTGTAATGTGAAATACTTGAGATGTGGAACTGACTTCTGGAAAAGCATTTCAAGGCCAAGGTCAGGGAGTGTTTCAATCACTAGCAGACATTGATGTTTTACTAATTAACTCTTCATTTGACCTAACCTTGAAGACAGCATTGCTAAAAGTAATAGATGCCAATGGGATTAAAACATTTAAGCCACAAGGAAACTACTAAACTGTCTTCCTTCCCTATTTCCCAAGCCTCTCCCTGATTCTCTTTCAAATGATGGTTATGAAAAATCTACACAGCAAAGTAGATATTTTTACACATGGTGTTACCGCAAACCGAATATATATTGAAAACCTTATCACTCGGCAGTAGTTGCAGGGTTGTCTCTAAGTAGACTCAGTACAATGAAAAAAAGAAGACAATTTACTAGCATCTTTTTAAACCTCAGTCTTTTGTTATGATCAAGACCATTAATTCTATTTTGGTTTCTGCAATTTTATTTTCTTATTTTTTTATAAATTTAAACAATAGTATAATTTTCTTGGTTTCCAATGGAGGGTTTCTTCAATTTAACTAATGACAGATATTCATGTCATTCCCATTATATTTTTTGGTTTATTTTAGTGCAATATTTTAATATCACTGAGATGAATTTAAGTTTTGTGGAAGATAATATTAATAGTGTGTCTTTTCCCAGAAAATTTATAATATGATATATGTATTGCAAGCTTTGGTAAACATTTAGTCCTTGTTTCTCTGGTAAAGTACTTCAGAGAGATCAAACAATTTGCAGCATCTACATCAGCTATAAACTTCAAGGTAATATCTTCACCCTCTCATATTTATCCAGTCACTGAGTGTGTGTGTGAACCTCTTCTTTGATTAAATGAAACCACACGTTTAGTAAGTGAAATGAGTTACTGTCAGTTTCACCTCCTCCTTTTAATCTATGAGATCGGCAATGTGCAACAAGTCAAACCCCTCAGCCACACATGCAGCTGAGTATCACATACTCTTATACTTGAGAGTATAAGAGTATATTTGAGGGACCTCAAATGTAATCAGATGCAGAAATGGAGTTATATTTGCTTCAATGTAGTCCTGATGTTAAGGAGGATTTTTTCTGGAAGTATTCTGTTACCAGAATATTCAAGTACATGTACATGGGGGGATGTAATGATATTTCAAAGTTTTTTGCAACCGCAGAAAACAGGGTCGTCCAGAAATGAGAGCAAAAACATTCACTGTACCAGGGATGCCAAGAAGTTTTCCCATAAACTCTGCTCACTTCCCAAAAAAGGACATTCCACTCACTGATTGGTCCGCCAGGGAAGCCGCTATAAATAAATAAATAATGATATAAAAAAAACTGGAGAAGTGAAATTCTAAAGAGAGACAATGTGACCTGGGAGATTTTGATTGGATCGGACAACCCTGGATGAAAAAATTGGTATTACGTAGGGTTGTAGGGTTGTTGTTATTGAGCAGGATGTCATTGGGGATAGTTTAAGAAGAAACTGTTACGGTCAGTACCAAAGTCCTGCGTTTATTTGTCTTGATGAGCCACTGAGTATTGACAGAGAGATTTCGGAGAGACACCATCAAGTATTAAGACAAGTTTTTTTGTGGGAGTATATGATTTTGCTCACTGAGGGACGCAACGCTTAGAGAGTGACACAAAGAGGGTCTCAAATATCACACAGCAGGGAACTATTTACAGTCCGCCTGTTAAATAAAACCTGGAGATTTGGCTCTGGAGATTTGACTGTGGAGATTTGGCTCTGGAGATTTGTGTGTCTTGGAGAGAAAGAGGGGCATGAACTGATTCCATTAAGGTCACCCTCAATAAATGTGAGTCCTGCTGCTACACAGATTTGTTTTGGGATTGAGGAGTGAGGAAGGAGTAGGGCCAGCTGGTACAGTATTTTGGGTTCTTTATAATTTGGTTGGATGGACAAGAAACTTTGGATGCAGTAGGAAAGAAGGCTGAGCTGCCATCATCAGTTTGGACATCAGCTGCTGGATTACATTGCCTTGAAGAGAGGCTTCAAGAACTCTGCAAGAATATTTTGAATCTGGTTTTGAGGTTTGGGGAAAGAAATGTCTACAACTGAGAAAGTTCCTGCTCATCTGCCTGTAACTCGGACAGGATCTGGGGGACGTGGGAAACGAAGGATTGCTGCCGAGTCAGGAAAAGTAAGTGCAAAATTTATTGTCCTCACAGCTGTAGAATTGTGAAGAATTTGTTCTGCTATTGGCATTTTATGGGATTGAAGTCATTATTTTGTACATATTATATTTAACTTTGTATTGCTGTTCTTCAGATATGTTACTGCTTTAGAAGTTTCAGGCAGATACAGTAATCTTAATTGTAAATGTTTAGAAAGCTTTTTTTTTCTTCTTCTTCTTTTTTTCTTTTAGTTTTTGTAAAATTTGTTCCTCTCCCAAACTGTTTTACCATGCCACGTCCGATGACGTCTTTTGCTGCAAAACTTTTTCAAACTGAATAGTGATGGATGTTTATAAAGGGCACGGAACAACTTTGGAGCGTACTTTTTTGGTTGCGGTCAGTTGGCTGATTGACGTATAAATACGCGCTTGGGCAATCCATTGTACAAGGTGCACAGACATGCACCCACAGCGCTACAATTTGTTACCTCCATACAGAGAGAGACAAAGGCTACTGGAATTCATGCTCAAAATCTTCCTTTTTCCAGGGGTTTGTGTAATCCCCGATTCCAGATCTTTGTCCTTTTGTTGTACAAATGAGGATTATGAGAGATTGTTAGGCTGCCACCATTGTTGAATGTTATTGTATTCAGCTCAATGGAAGGTGAGTCTGAGTGGTCTGAGACTCCAGTATACCATGGCTGTTTATTGGTGGCTTACAGCCAAGGTTTTGTGATTCACAGTGAACACATCTTAAATTTTCTCGAAAGAGAACAATAAATCCCTGTTATGTATTTTTGGTTGTCTTTGCTTTGTTTACTCAAGGTTTCATACTGGCAGCAACAACAGAGATTACTTCAGAAGGTCTCAAAATTTCTGAAAAATAATACCGCGCAGGGGCATGTCAAAGATTTATTAAGACCAATGTAGAATAGAGTTTGTTCCACAAGAAATTACTAAATTTTCATCAGAATGGATTTTAGTGGGTGTTATTTAAATCTTTTTTATTTTGGTAATGTTTGGTTACAATGACAAAAATTAAACCATCTTAAAATATTTGTTGTGTTAAGTTGAATATATCTTCCTCTAGTTTTAAATTAATTTCAAGAAAGTGAATGACCATAATCTTTAACAACAACAAATAATCCGCTGATTCCATTAAAAAATGCAGAAACCTGATCTCCCCGGATTCACAGATGTTTGAATTATCTGGAGAAAAAAATCTAGTTTTATTCTTTGCGTCTAGACTGGAGTGAAATTCAATACAGTGAGAATCCCAGAATGAGTTTGCCTTGTGATAAAAGGGTATGGCCGCTAATGACTGAGAGTTCAGAATGCCAAGTGAAGGCACGCGAGCAAAAGTTGATACCTTAAAGTGATGGTATCAATCAATTTCCAATAGAACACATTCGTACAAACCACTGAAATAAGTGGTACAAAGTTTGGAGGCATGTAAGAGTTGTTCTATGTTCGGCCCTAGGACTAATTATTTCATTTTTGTATTCACATGGAAAGTTTCCTCAAAGAAGACTGTATTCCAACTGTACGTCTTTGAAAAATTGTATCACTGCTAATTTTACACAAGTGTGCTTTTAGGAGAGTCAAATTTGTCAATAAATCATGCAAGCTGTATTCTGACGTACCCTGAAGTGAAACTGTTTTTAGAGGCATTGAAAGCATACCTTATTGAACTCGTTAAGAACACCAACCAATAATTATTTATCAATTTAAACTAATAGCACTACAAAAAGTTTTGTACGACTACTAAATTTGAACTAAACTACGATAATACAACTCTCTTGAACCTGATGAATTCAAAATTAAAGTATTTTGTTCATGTAAACATATCCGATATTCAGATGGCATTGGGATTTAGAAGTATTACCCCCTTCATACCTTGAGGCCATTACAATTGAATAAACAGAGGTAATGAAGTTAACTCCGGAATGTATCTAATTAAAGCTGTCTTATACCAGTATATACTTAATGGTAGGATATGAACAGTTGAATATATAATAACACTCCTTGCCAAGCTTCTTGTACCACTCTAGTCTAACTTCATAGAAAACCAATCAGGAAGAGTAATCTACATTGGGCATTTTCTAATCTAAACAAGCAATAATGTCTTACTAAACAAAAGTAAGTTATACATGTACATTTATATTTGAAACCCTGTTCATTTTTATCCCTTATTTTAAACAGAATATATTATAAAACTTATCCTTTCTACTCCTACCTCAGTACTTGTAGTTGTACTCTAGTTTCAGGCGCGCATAGAAACCCACCTAAGTGAGATTTTCCAGCTGATCAGTTAGGAACTAATTGCAAAGCTAATCAAATTACATCAGTTCATTGGTTGCACACACAAAATTGCCAAGAACATCTGTTATAAGTCTGGGTTATTTTCCCCCATGTCCAGCAAATACTATAATCGTGTCATTTGATTCCAAGTTATTATCTGGTTCCTCAACTCCTTGGGTCACTAAATTACTCATTGCTCTTTTTTGTGTGGGATGAGTGAAGTCTTTTGTTGTCACATGATTCTGAAAGGCACAATGTAGTATTGTGTCCATTTTAAAGCTAAAAGCCAACTGACGCAGTTGGTATATAAAGATGGCATTGGCACTGCCACAGAAATGCCACCGAGAAAATTTAGTTTAATTCCAATTTGATTGCCTGAAAGATATGAGAAATAAGCATGATTGCATGAACATAACTTGCTGGTAAATTAAACGATTTCTGGGAAAGAGGCATATTTGAGTGTACTCATCAAAAAAATGATGACCTACTTTTTTTTTTTTTAATGGTTAGAAATCTTACCATCCGCAAGAAATCCTATCAAGATTGAGGGAATGGGCCAAGGGCTGGACTGCTTTATTGTTCATTCTATGAGTATGATATAAAGTACGGGTATATAACCCTTAGTTATTTCATCCACATGCAGTAGGTGTATTGGTACTGAGAAGTCTCCCGAATTCCGAAAATGTACTCCGCGGTAGTAGAATAAATAGCAAGACAAGTTCTCTAAAGAACAAAATCTACACAGCAAAGTAGATATTTATACACATGGTGTTACCGCAAACAGAATATATATTGATACCTCACCATGCAATGCCTCAAAACCCATATACACCGCAAGTTCATCCAAATTTCTAAATGAAAAAGTAAAATTTTTCTATTTGACGATGACCGTGGGAACACATCACAGAAATCACTGAAATATGCCAATGTTTATTTTGATGGGGTGACCATCTTTCGTCCTGTCACATTGTTTACAACTCAACTCGTATTTTTGGATGCAGAGCAGATTGCCCAACTGACTAAATCATTTGTCCAGTAATGAGGAAATAACTTTTTAAGAAAACTTAGAAATGTAACAGTTCTAAGATGGTTGTAATGTGGACTGCATGAAGGGACCCATGTTTACCATAATGTAAAGTTTTTCATCTAATATTGTTACTATTGATCATTATTATTTATATTATTTCTGGTAATGAAACCAAGGATGCCTCAAAAGTGAACTTAATCACTGTATAGCTGTCAAGCTTGAGGAAACCTGTAAACAACGGTGCTTGTTATGTGAACCATAATTACTGGGGGGGGGGGGGTCCTGCGGTTACTTTCTTTACCCCCCCCCACCACCACCACCCCCAATTTTTTCCCCCAGATGGTCGAAAGTGAATTGAACCACAAACCATTGCACCCTCATTAATGCAATTAATGCAATTATGTTTGTGTTACCCAAGCTTAAGAGTAACGCTGGTGTAAGTGTGTTAAGTCAATGCTGTTTCAGCTGTACAAAGTTACATTCAAGATCAATGTGGTCCCCCCACAAGCTTGCTCCCCTCATGCTCTGCCCTGAGCTTGTGTCAAATATTATAAAGAATAAAAACTGATAAGTCTGCTGCCATCAATCATTTTAAATGCATCCTATTATTTATTAAAAAAATAATGTGGAATACTACATCATGAACGCATCATGCTACAAACCTATGCCAGACCCCAGGCAGCAGACAGGCAGACAGGTTTATTATTTTGTGTTAGGTCGCTTGACCCTCAAGCAGGTCGCTTGACCCTCAAGCGTTATGTTTGGTCACTTAGTGTGTGAATCTCTATAATAAGCTTTAGACAAAAAGGAAAGACTGTACCCCACTTACGTCATATTATGGTGTTACTTAAATCACTGCTGATGTATCGTGCAATTGACGCACATCACACAGAAGTTGTTCCCCGTCCCCTGTCACACCATCAGGCTACCGCTTGTTTAAACTATTGTGACACATTTTGTGCTATTAAACTTTAAGTGGATTAGGTGACACTCCATATTCTACTTCTGATGAAAGTTTATTTGCAGAAGCAAAACTATAAAATGTGTTTCAGTTGTGAAGAGCCAAAGAGTAATAAACCCTTTTGTTAGTTTTTTATGTTTTATTTTTGCCCGAAAGTTATTGAAGCTCCCCTATTCCTTGAGGCAAGGTAAAGTATTATTGACACTTTAATAGTTGCCTATTCAGTGGAGGTCTTTGGTTAATTGCCAGTTTGTCTGCAATTAGGGATCTGATTGCTCTCAGAAATTAGGTTACATTATAAAGAAATTGTGCAATAGATTAAGTCACCAATATATATTATTATCTTGGATGACAAGTGAACTTCATGATGCAGTAATGACTGGTTTTGAAAATACTTTTTTAGTTTTCAAATATGTTTGTTTTGAGGCTATTAGTTATTGTACATATAATACATAAAATTTTGGGCTGAAAAAGGAAAAATTTACCAGACAGGTATTTGAACATGTGACCGGATTGAAGTGCTGGCACTCAACCAACTGAGCCATCTAGTACTAATGTTGGTGGTCTCCCTATTTTGTAAATATTTTTGTTGGCTGGCACCCCCAACAAAGTTGTTGACAAAATAGGAGACAGCCAACATTAGGGCTAGATAGCTCAGTTGGTAGAGGGCCATCATTTTTAATCGAGAAGACATGGGTTCAAGTACCACTCTATTACTTGGTAGATATAAAATAAAAACAAATTTGTTTATTTTGTTCAGGATGGGACTCACAGTTCTTAATATGTTTGTGAAATGGAATTTTCAAGGTCTTTGAAATTTAAGAGCTCAACTTGATTACACCCAGCCTACCAAGAAGTATTTCACAATAACTTTTAGGTAATTGGAAAGAACTTCCAAAAATGTCCTATGTATCCACAGGGGCTAAGTTTGACTGATTACCTGAGAGAAAGATACTCTTAAGGAATAAGTGAATAATGACAAGGATAAAATACACAAAGAACTCCTAAAAATAGCTTTACTTTATTATAAAAAAAGCTCCCCGTTAACCTTTGTATGCTTGAGTCTGACCATAAAACTAAATGTCAACTGAGTTATGAAGAGAGAGTGATAACAAATATAGGGATATAAGATGAAATGGCCAATGCCTGAGGCAATCCACGCATTAGCTGTTTCTCCTCTGCAGTGAACCTGGCCCCAGCCCTTTGCCAGACGGCTGGGACTTCAAAAGCCCAGGGACCTCACTCCTGCATTCCGTCCCTCAAATTAGATTTCGGCGGGTATCGTAAATGAATATTGCCTCAATCATAAGAACTGGAGTATGGCAAAGAGTGAATTACACCTCTACTCTATTTTGTGTAGTGTTTCTCCCCTCTTTTAGCAACGTCAAATAATCTCAGTTGAATGAACTTACAATAGAACTGTGCGTTATATTTGGAAGTAGGCCTGTAACTGTTTTATATTTGGACTCACTTGAAAGTTATAGGCCTACTGGTGGAGTAGAAAGAAGACAAGCTGGATTCATACACATTTAAGGCCCTGTTAATGTACATGTTTATTCTTGTTTGAAGTACAACCAACTTTTATCATTTTCAAATAACCACTAATTAAAAATACTTGATGTTTAACTGATTCTGATGAGCATCTCTGCTAAAGATCATAGTTCCAAAACTTAGTAATGATCCATCCTGGCCCTTTAATATTGTAAATACTAGTTCCTTAGCAACCAATCCATCATTATGTTACCCAGCATGTTATCATAATTGTGCCAGGGTGATTTAACAATGTTGGTGACAAGTTGTTCTGTTCAATTAAAGCCAGTTTCATTCCTGTGGTCTTTTTTTTCCTTTTTAGTTTTACCTTTAAAAAAAGTAAAGATTTCCATGAAACATAGTTGTTGGGTTTGTTTTCAAATGTACATTTTAATTAGGATTGAACTGTCACTGAACGGAACCTACCACATTAAATGAAGGCTATGTAAACTTAAGGAGCAGTCAGGTGTGTTATGTTTGTTTTGAATCCAGCTGTCTCTATTGGTGCAATAGAGGGCAGCAAAACAAACAGCAGTAAAATACTGATGGTATGTCTTAGTCACTGGTCATTAAACACAAGTTTCTGATAAGGTTTAACTGTTATACCTTTTGAGGTTTTAGATCAAGATAATGATTAGATAATGCATTCACTCATATGCCTCACTTCAACATTCTGATTTTCCTCAAAAAATGCCCAGCCTATAAAAAAAAAATCAGTTTAGAAAAAAAGATTGAGGACATCTTGTACGAATCTCCAAAAATAAAATTCCACTCGACTGAATCGTGAGTAATGTTTACAAACTTTTTACGATAAAAATCACCATTGCAATGGTTCTGGTAATCTGTCTTTTGTGATACTTTTACATTTAGAGATGAAAGTACTCCCCCGATGGCATTGAAAACACAAACTAGTACTAGATTCCATTGAACAAGAATCAAACCCCATACTTTGTGTTCACGGAACCCCTGCTGCAGGAAATGGCTCCAGTGGTATGTTAAAGGAGCTGTTTGTAACGAGCTGACCCCAACACGTGCCAATAGCTTTGTAAAGAAAACATGTCAAATCATTGCACCATTACCTCACTCTTTTGTATTCATTTGATCCCAGAAGGTTGTGAACTATTTTATGAAAAAGGATTGTCATTTTCTTAATAAGAGTTGTTAATGGGAGAGGAGTACCTTTAATGTTACACAGACTATCTAATGTCAGGTATATATCAGCATGATAGAGGGAGCCCGTAAAGTTTCACCACTAGACCACTAAGACTAACAGTAACATAACTCTGCCACACATATGCACACACAAGCACTGCTGGTATATAGTGTGATTGAATGGAAGTGGTACTGAGGCGTGTGTACGGCCTGGTTTTCATGCTCATTGTATGTGTGTTAGGGGAGCGTAGGGCTGAACTTTACCATGGTGTTGTCTGGAAGGTGAGGCAAGCAAACTGCGCATACCACAGACCCAGTCGCTGATTGCCCATCGCAGGCCAATCGATCGATCGATTCCGAGGGGGGACATACGTCTGTGGTAGGAACAGGAGACATCTGTGAAAGCGTGGAGTATCTAACAGCACTGGGCTTCCTCTTGACAGGTAAACGACTTGATGAGATGTTTTGAACTTTTTTTTTTACTTCATGCATTCTGCATAAATGGTGACAATATATTTATGCTTCTTAGGGTACTGGTTAGAAGGATGACTTATGCACCAATGACAACTAATTAATGAAAGTTTTGATGGATTAGTCAAAAATGCTTGGGTAGTGGAAACAATAGGTCCAAAGGTGTCTTGTTTTTGTTGTGTGCTTTGTCTGCTTCTAATTCTAGGACTGTCTTTGACTTTGATTAAGTGGTGTGATCTTTGAAATTGTTTTAATCAATTATTTTTAAGTGGACCTAAAGTAGTCAGTAATATTAGAGAATAGTAAATTTATAACCTAGGCCTATGTGTGGATGCCTTTCTTGAATCAACAAACTTTTGCTTATAAATAATGGTCATAAAGTTCCATGTTTTATACATCTTAATTAATGGTTTTTCTGAAAGGTTGATGCATATTGTGTATACTATACATTCGGAAGCAAATGACATTTCAGAACTTTATCATAGATAAGCCATAGCTCTAATCTTAGTTGTCATTTTTCATTAGTGGAGCTTTAGGCCTCATGTGTAATTTCTCAAAAGTTGCCTAGAATTTTCATCATTCCTTCAAGTAGGTTAAACACTCAGCATTTTCCTCCAAGTGATTTACCAGCAACATTCACTGAATGTAGCTCATGTTTATAGTGAGGAGGAAAACCGCAATGCCCGGTTTTGTTTCCGATCCTTGTCCTTCTTTGCCGACACCAAAATCTCACCTCAAAATCATTTGTAAACATTTTGGCAGCCCACAAAGCTGAAACCACCGTATGCAGGAAATACATCAGACAGTAAGGGTTAGATTTCCATAGGAACCTACCCTTAAACAAATAAACTCCTTTTCTTGTGGTACCAAAGTCAAAGTCAAGGTAATTCGTTATTTTCTTTTTCTTCAGGCAAGTGTGTACTCAATTTTTTGCTTGTAACAACTTACTTTTATTTTGTGCAAAAAATTAGTTAGTGGCCTGACGTTTCGACCCTAGCAGAGTCTTTCTCGTCTTTTTTTTAGCCTTCGAGAAAGACTCTGCTAGGGTCGAAACGTCAGGCCACTAACTAATTTTTTGCATTTATACTGCAGGTCCTTTTGGTTGGTAAGCAGTTTGCAACAGCTAATTCTAATTTCTCTTTTATTTTTTATGTGAAACTGCCTTTGGTTTAATCATCTAAGTTAGTAGAAATATTGTTGGTAGCCTAGGAGGTTTTTTTGTCTACTCTGTAATACTCAACCTTTGTTTAGAAGTTCATATGCGGTTTAACTTTTTTTCAGACTTGTTTATTTGTTTGTCTCTTTTATTTGGTTTGTTGTAAAAAAGTTCTCTCTTCAATTTAAAAAATTGTTCATCATAAACATCATAAAAGTGTTCATCATAAAAATTTAAAGAGAAATGCACTTCCCCACAAGATAAGGAAATCAAGCTAGATATACAATATGGAATTCAATTAGTCTTATTTTACAGATTATTTCACCAATCTTGGCCCCGATTAGAAATGCTTATTATTTGCTGAGTTGAAATAAGTAAGAATCGAGATACAACCTAGGTCATTTTGTATTGTCACCTTCGCAAAAGTTGTCATGCTAAGTTGCTTTGCGTGAATGAAATTGACCCCAGTGTGAAGTTCATGTTCTTTTTCGGATTTCCTGACTAAACAATCACGTAATAGATGGAATGCAATACCTCTCTATTCTAGCAAACCACTTTGATGTTGACTCTAGTGTAGTGTCAATAACAGGCACAACAGGAAAAAGAAGAAAAGATTGCAGGGTCAACCAATGTGAATGATATACTTGTTGTTCAATGACTGCTGGTAAGGGACTATTGCTGTGACTATATTGATTAGGCTTCAAAGTGCTTGAATGGAATTCCTTCGTACAAAGTCCATTGTGAAAAAATACATCAACATTTTATGGCCTAATTGATTGTAAAAGAAAGTAAAAGTTAAACTTTTGTTCATGCGGTTTTGATCCCCATTTTTGTTTAAAACTTTAACATGCTTGATCTTGGAAATAGTATTGGTATTGATTTTTAAAAGTTTATTTTATTGCAACCCATACACAACATTTTAAACAGTCAAGTTACTACTTGCTTCATTATTAATTTAGGTTATTAAAACAATTATATTCAAAGTTACTATGCAAAAAATTCTTGGCAATCTAGTTGAAAACAGAAATTGTTGAGATTCAATCAATTTAGAGTGGTGAAAAAGTACAACAAATGCACTTTTATTTGAAATTTATTTCATTTCATTAAGGTTTTGATTGGTCCATATAAGTTTTAAAGGATTTTAAAACAATTTGCTGTAATCTCTATTAAGTACATTTGTTGTTTTATTGTTTTGTGTGTGGTTTATACAATTGAATCATAAAACAAACAAAAGGCTGACACTATTCAAATTTACATAATTTACAATTTAAAATGTACAAAAACGAGCTAAAGAAAACATCAATGCATATAAATATACAGTATGTATATCATTATCAGCAAACTTAAAACAACAAAAAACAATAGTTAAAAAGAAAACAACACCCTCAGCTTTGCAGAAGCTGAGCCACAATTAGGGATTGAAAACAAACCCCAAACATTCTTCTGCCACACTAAATTTGTATGTTTTAATTTCATGAATATTCATCAAGATTTATATTCACATAAAAGTTGCACGAAGGCAATAGTTGTTTTTCAAAACCCAGAGCGATGTCGTTAATCCCTAACAGTAATCCAATATGTCGTTTAAGGTTCCAATGCCAACAACATGAGCTAAGAAATTCTTATAAACCACACCACCCCAGGAGAAACATTGTGTGGCATACCATTGGATGGATGCAGTAAGCAGGGATGGCTGAGTAGAGCCTTGTATGGTATGGATGACAGATGAGATGAAAGAAGATGTTGCAGTCAGACCGTATGACTGGAAAAACTCTCTCACTCAGCAGTCAGAGGTTAAAATATGAATGTACAATTTGTGAAATTCAAACATTCCAATTTTATATCGAAAACCCTAAATAGTTCCTCCAAATAAATGTCTACCATCTTGACTGAAGAGTTGAGAAAGGATGTTGTATAGTCAAACTAGGGAACAGTAAATACAAACCTGAAGCCTCAACAATGAAGAAAACATGAAATGCAATCAATTAAAATAATCCAGAATAAAGATTTTAGATGGATATATAAGAATGTGAGCTGGTTATATTAAAATGAGAATAAAGTCTTGCCATGTAGGATAGAGTACTTTAGTGTTTTGTTCAAGCAGGGAAACTGAGATCAGAATAGATTAATTGTCCACTTTCTTAAGGTCATCTGTAAGCTTCAGATGAACAAACAGTTTAGTGGAGAAGGGATGTCTGAGGTTTTAAGAAATTGTTGTCACTGGATTGACGAGGAATTGTTAGTTTTGTGGAAGTTCAGGGATGTTGTGGTTTGAAGATGTGCTGAAAAGGACATCTGTCTATGTCTGTGGTGGCAGAAATTCGCGGAAAAAATGGAAGAAATTAAGAAAACAGCAATTGATTAGAAACCCTCAGGGTTGTTGAGATCTTCTCATTGACTTGATCTTTTACGCAGATGATGGTTCAGTACGAGTTCTATTGAAAATGTCACAATCACTTGGAACAAATACAATCTGTTAAACTGTCCTTTAAATTCGTACAATGTATTTGTTAAACATCCATTGACAAAGTTGTGTTGGTCATTTCAAGCTTCATTTTCCTGTTGTGGTGACTAACAACATATTGATTGAACCAATTGTCTAAAAGTCATTGAGCTTTACAGCGCCTCATAGGAAGGACTCATAAAGAAAGAAGGATCAAGGAAATACAGGGCATGTGTTTATTTACATCTATTCAATAGTATCCTCTTGTTATCATTGCATGAATAACCTTTGAACGTTTCCACCTTCCTCAGCCAACCCTCATTGTAATACGCATTTGTCAAAAACTTCCTTTGTAGCTTAGCCCCTAAAAGCTACCAGACCCAACACCAGCAGACACCGCACAAGTACTTGTTAGGGTTTTCACGTAGAATTGATTTGGATGGAGCACGAGAATAATTCTTATTTGAAGATTTGCGATAATAAAAACATCATGCAAGTGATAGCGCCTTTTATAAACATAGGAATGTGTGTAGGGAAGGAGTACTAAACTAGTTCATTTGGAGGGGTTGGTTTGTTCAGGCAGGAGTGTGTGGTTTGACAGGCTGGATATCTGTGGAATTATTTTGTCAGCTGTGGAATTTCAAGATTAATTGTGGTGAAAATCAAGGTAAATATAACATGATTTGAATACTTTGAACATTGCACATCATTGAACAATATGATGAGCCTCCTTGCACAAATATTTCTGTGCCTTTGAAAGTGTGTGCACATAAGGAATAGTTTCAGATAGAACTAACATTTTGTGTCGTGCACATTATGTTTGGTAGAAAAGCATTTTCACACTTCCATATCACTTGTGTTAATACCCTATCAAGGACCTTCACCCTAATCAGACATAGCAACTTCCCGTCTTGGTGATTATTTAAGGGTTGAGTATGTGAAGGCTGTTAAATTGTCGCTTGCTTCTTCAAATGTCTTTACTGTTATTCAAGTATTATTTTCATGATCATTGAATGTGTTCTTGTTTTTGAAAGAAGAAAAAATGGAATCTGTAAGTTTGTCACCCTTGAAAAGTGGTCTGTGTCACACATATTTCTGTTATTCACATGTCATGTTCTAGATATTGATTGACAATGTGGGGTTCCATCTTTTACCAATGTTTCATCTTCTCTTCTGAAGGACTTCTCATTTGCCCTAGAATCGTGATGTATTGGCTGTTTGGCTATCAAGCCATGTGCAATGACCACACAGAGGTTAATACACATCCCATGCAGCTGTCATTATTAAATAAAGATATTGCACAGTTGGTTCTATTAGGGGACCATTAGTGGACTTATGCCTGTTAAAATCAGTACGACTGTTGGAGATGCCAGAGTAGGTATTCATCATTATTGATGTGAGCTTTGCACTGAGAGATCTGTGCAGATGTTGGCACTAGGCGCAGAAGAGGAATGTGTGGCAAACCAAATGAATAGGTTGGTCAAATGTATCATGTACAATTAATTAAAGTCAAGATAGGTAATCACTGGACAGAATGATTACTATAGTTTCAATCTGAGACCTCACTGAGTATGAAGTTCATACCAGTATCAGTCTTGCAGAGTTGTTCTGTCTCAACAACTGAAAATCATGAAAATAATTATGAAAGACCTGAATAGCCAGTAAGGCTTACTTCCCATGCATGCTTAGGGAGCCCGAGAAATCAAACAAATGTAGCTCTGCAAAAATACTCAGATGTTAATGTTTTATATTTATAAAACGGGCTTTTTTAAAGCCAATTTACATAATGTAAAAGGGATAAGCCTTATCTTGTAAAATTAAAGAATTTATATTTGTCAAACTTGAATATGCTAAAGTTATATTTTTGGAGCTTCCAACACCATCAGCTTGACTTATTAATAAGACTAAGAATCACTTCGCATAGAAAGGGGTGAAATAACCATGACACTGACTGAATCGTTTTATTTATCTTTTGGGATGAACCTTTAAAGCTGAGTTTCAAGATTAAGATGCAATTTGTTTTGTCATTCCTTGGATTGAATATCTACCCAATATCTTTCCTTAGAATCAATCTTACCCCCAGCTGCACTTTAGAAGAATTTGTTTACAGCCATGTTGAGCGGAAAGTAGTTGGCATAACAAAAATAAATATACCATGTGTTGAGATTTCAACTTGGAACTTTGTGGCCTTGGAGCTCATCAATTTAACTTGCTATGTTGAGATAGTAGAAATTTGTGATGAAGATGTTGCTTACAGGCAAGGTTTGCCAACAAGGAATTGTTATCATCAACAAGGTAACTGTCAAATATTTTGTCAAACATCCCCACAGATTTTCTAATTCTCTACACCGATCACTTTTGGTGCAACCTGAGTATCTTGTGCGCAACTATTTTTATGAAACACCACTGAGAAATAATTGAAATCTAAATCTGTGGGACAGACCTTGAATATGATAGCTTGATATTGCTAATGCCTGGAAAGTTTAAACTACATTGCTCTATCCTCACAATAATAGAGGGAATGATTTATAAGTCATTTTCAAACTGTTAAGGAGTTTGGATCTTTCAAACTTTTAGTTTGATTTAAAACGTGAGGATTGGTTTTTCGAGTTTAGGGGGAAATACAGACAGTTTCTTGCAGACAACTTCTTGCAGAGATGGATGTGACTGAAAATTGCTGGATGGAAGAGATGTTCTATGGTGAACATGTTCTTATTGACTAATCTGGGTTGTTTGAAGAAAGGTCCAGTGTCGTTTGCATACATAATAAAGAACCAAGCATACTCTCATGAATAAACGAAGGGATTTTCACAGGTGTTGCCGGATTGATGTCACAGAACTTTGTAACCCTCTAGAACTCTAGACATTAAAAAGAGTAAACCTTACGCTTAATAGTTCTTTTTGACCAAAGGTTGACTATTTTTGATCTGTGAACTACAATAAAATTTTGTGTTGTTTTACATTCAAGTCTTCCACTTTCGTTCAGAGAAAGAGTATAAATAATTTCTTGTTGTGAGTGAAAATAAAAGGCTGGAGACATTTTGTGTACTCAAATTTCTTCACAGTAACATTTTTGAAAGTGTAACCAGCAACATAATATTCCATCACATGCATAATACAAAAATGACTCTGTATGGTCAGAGATAGTGTTTCACAGTCCAAGACAACAAGTAATCATTCGTACATCCGGCCACCTATAATCCTTATTATATGTGATACTGAAGAAGCTCTTATAAAGGACTCTATTATGCTTGTACTATATAACCATCCAAGATCTGGAATTACAATCACCTATATTGTTTATCAATACTTCAAAAACATACATTTTACTTTATCTACATATTATTTCAATATTTCTTTTGATGGGAGGGGGCTTCAATATGAGATAAATTATTGTTAAGGGAAATTTCTTTTGTCACGATCACCAAAATTGAGTAGATTTGTTGGGAGAGGCCCAATGATTCGATGTGTATCATTGACTTTGATCTTTGGAACTATGTTGTCATTTTTCAGTCTTTTCATAAAGAGTAGCAGCTAAAAACAAAATTTCATTAATGGACTATGTTTTGGTCCTTCAATATAAACCTGTTATCATATTAAACAAAGTGTGCCAAGTTTTAATTCAAGCATTGATGGTGTCTTTGAGATAGTTGACCGACATGCTGAATGACCACAGAGGCTCAATCAGAAATGAAAATATTGAGAAACTTTAAACAAACATGACTGGAATGATAAAGCAAAGAATAATATCAGATGATCCCAAACAGAGCTCAGCTTCTTGCTTGATAACTAGAGATTCTGATCTTCAGTTATCTGTCATCATCAATTAATGCCTCAGGGCAAATTTTTGCTTTAATTGGCAGGCACAGGCTCCTGTTGCGTATTGGCCTTGTGGTAATTAGCACTTCAAGAATAAATATTTACTAATTAAAAATCAAGAAACCAGTAAATGTTGTTTGCAGTTTGCTAGTATATTTCTATTCTTTAAAAACTCTGTGACTGATTTATTAGCTAAGCTGACTCCAAAATAAAAGTCTTTGCCTGGCTGCAGCAGTAGTGATATAAGTAGGCCTATATGCAGACAGGGTAACCTAGCTTTAGCAATGCCCAAAGTATTTGACACATAAACTTGTATCTGTTCATATAATTTGGTCAACGGTATCTGTAATTTAGTTTGTTTTTTTAAAGTTTTGTATTCAAAAGTCTTTAACCTAAAGAAGGCCTACCTTATGTCTGCTGCCATCTCAGTCAAATGAGCAAACTTATGTTTCAAATTTTGGGGGATTGTTTTGTAAGAAAAAAACTTTTTGGTTGCCTTGCTTAAAAGCAGGGTTTACCTTTGATAATTACTTTTGAATGTAATGATCACAAAACTCACTTGGTAAAGAGCACTGGAGAGCTGTTGCTATTACATGTATAAAACATTGTTAGAAACAACCCCCTTTGAAGTAACGTAGTTTTAGAGAAAGAGGTTATTTTTCACCCCAAAATGTGAATCTAAGAAAGGCTTTAGGCATAAAGCCTTTCTCTGGCATCTGAAAGCACACAATTCTGTGCAACAAGGGTGGGTTTTCAGTTGAACTGTTTTTCTCTAAAGACCATCTTAACCACTTCACTTTGATATTTGAAAAAAGTTTTTTTCCTTTCATTATTTTCTTGCAACTTCAATGACCAACTGAGCCCAAATTTGTACAGGTTTGTTATTTTATGCATATGTTGGGATAATAATGGTCTTTGACAATTACCAAAAGTATACTCTGCCTTTAAATAAAATGGTTGACAGTTTTGTCCTCGATGTTTTAAGTGTCCATATACCGATTTGAAGAAATTCAGGAACCAGTATAAAGTGTTCCATTTTTTTAAAGTGAGTTTTTGCCATTTCTCATTACGTATCTAAATTTATCAGTATGCAGCAGTTTAAAATATTTCCCCCTTAATTACCAAAGGATGCATTGCTTTATAGATTTTTCCTATTTTCAGCTCAATTAGAAATGTCAAGAACAAGTCAACAATCTGATAAATCCATTGTGATGGAAATGGGGAATGTATCGGCCGTATCAGACAAATTATGCAAATGATCCGCCCACTGCATTATTGACTGTCCTGTGTACTCATATGTTGGCATTTACAGGCAACTGTCGCCCTCCCCATACCATTAAGCCCCAGGCATGATTAGCGGCAGTTTTATTAGTTTACATCATCCATTTGGGCTAGATTAAGATGGAATTTGAATTCTTAAACTAGTTAGTGAGTGCAAGTATAACTCTTCTCCCAATAAAAGAACTATAACCTTTCAATAATACATACTTATAAATTCCAACATACAAACAAATTCTTGAAAGTTTCATCTCCTCTGATTTCCACAAATCCAAACTGTGTCTCCCAGCGGCTATTTTTCACCATCTACTCCTTCATCAATGCCAAAGCACCACCATCTCCATCAAAATTAATTTTCTCACAAATTAACTTCAACAATGGAGAGTCCATCCATAACAAAAAACCCTCAAAGCTCGGACTAATCATATCGCCCCAAACTAGCTGCATTTCTCAACTCCAGACGACCCACACTGTCTATACGTTTGTTTCGGTGGCTCAAGGCAACACATCTCTTTTCATCATACTTCTTGTTTTGTTTTACGTTATTATTTTCTCTCATATGTCAAAGTTCTTCTATCCTGGGGAGGGGAAAACAGTTATTCTTCACTGGGAAAGAATTCTGCTCTTAGTTTAATTTGGCGCCAACTGAGTCCTTGCTGGCATTGTGTGATGTCTGTGTTGGCTGACTCTCTACCAGGATTAAATTGGATATCCAATGAGCCTAAATCACAAGTACAATGGCTCACTGCCCCTTATGCTGGGTTCAGAATCATAGTTGTCATTTCACAAGGCAAACTGCAGAGTTGTTAATGTCAGCATGATTTAAATCCTTACACAAGAATTATACAGTGGACTTTTTGGTATATCTTCACTTGTTTTATCGTCTTAGCAGCACAGAAAGTTTTACCATCTAAATTTGATTTTGTTGAAAGTTTCTGCAACTTAAACGGCAAAATTGTATAGAATGTTTGCCGTTGGTAGACATCATAATTTGTGTATTACTGACATCAAAATCATAAAGCATCACAATTTCTTTTACCAATAATGAATAGAATTGCTATTTTGGACACTGAGCTGTCATCATTACCCTGCTAACTATATTTGATATGGTTATTTTGATGTGAATACTATATTTTGAAAGATATTTAATGTCTCGTCAGCCATCAAAGCTGACCTCTGAAACCCATAAACACATTCTCTGTAGCGTTTAATTCTTCTCATTTTAACACCCTTGGACCAAGGCTAGTATCCAGTAACCTTGCATGTCAACCAGCAGGGGTTTCTTTAAAGGACCAGTCTGTAATATTTTTCTCTGGAACTTTTAATTGCTTTAATCCTCTGAACTTCAGCTTGACATTTTACAAAAGGCTTTCAAACAGAAACCCACAAACAATATGATTAATGGCTCCTGATTAAACAAATTAGGTGACATTTTATTATTTTTTAGATCATAGGCCTAATGTTTATCCAGATTCATAGTCTAAAAACATTGACTCCAACTGGGACTTAACATCATTGAAGATCCAACACATAACTTGGCAATGATATTTCTGGTAATGTATAGTTGTGCCATAACAATAATTTCAATTAAACTTAAATAGTAAAGAATAGTTCCTTTAAATTTGGGTCAGTGTTTTATTTTCCTGTTATACTCACAGTTCATTGGCAAATGCAATGACATCATAAAGTGGGGGTTACAACACTACAACGTGCCTGGACCATTTAGACCTGACTATATTTGGCTGTGTGCCCGGTGCATGCTGTGCACGGCATACTTGGTGTTTAGTTTACATCACAGCCTCCATATTTTTTCGGTTCATCTTCTTCGCTGATGTTTCTTGAGGAGGTGTCTCGTTGAATGAGACGGGTTGGGATGAGGGGAATGTCAGGATTGCCGTTGAATTTACCCACAGTGGAAAGAGGCTGGCAAAAAATGGACTTGTTTCTCTCATAGCACTGGTGCAACCTTTTCAAAAATTACACTTTAACATCATAGATCTAAATGAACTATTGTGTCAGCTCCGTATTACTTCAGTATATTTTGTTTGTAAGCTAAGGAAAACTTTTAACTGTTTTACACTTTTGGACTAAGAGACAAATTTAGTTCCCAAAGAAAAAAAGCAATGATGAAAAGAAAAAATATTGCCCCCATTTTCAAACAAGTTTTGCAAAAAAGCCTCAGTTGAATTTCACAGACATGTAATTAAGAAATGCATGCTTTTAAGTGGAAAGCCCATTGTAGTACTTACTCAGATGTCAGAAGTCAAGTATGGTAAGACAATTTGACAATTCTTCTTTTCCTGTAACACTAACAGGTTTGGTATGGTGTCAAAGTGAGTCAGGACGGGGGAAATTTGATTGGCATATTGTCCTCAGACTTCCCAAGAACAGACATTTGAATCACTGTAGTTCATTACTGCTGGCATTTGCTCTATTGGATGCAGTAAAGCTAGCTGTGTTAAGAAAATTGAGGGGCAGTGGTGTCTTCGTGGGAAGACAAATCATATAAAAACAGCATTTTCAAGACTTAACAGAGATGTAACCCAATTACCCCTCTTTGGTATTTTGGATAAGATCATCCATTTTCATTTTCATCACAGTCCTTCAGCATTTGTTAAAGTCATGACTCTTATAAATATTGATAATCTTTGTTGATGTGGCTGTGTGGTACTGACCCTTTCAAGTCCAGATGAAGCCTTTGGGGGGGAGGGGTGGGGATTTGGGGATACCTATGGGTTAATGAAATTCTGGTTTGCTTGACAGCTTCCAATCAAAGAAAGTGGCATTTCCGGAAACAATTCAAACTGTTTGTTTTAGGGTTTTTGACCTTCACAAATATATCTGATACTTCCATAGAGGAAGTTAAGTTCAGCTTCCCGATCATGTGAATTTCCTCTACTTATCTGAGGTTGATGAATTTTGTTCCACAGATGGTGGACATCCTAAATATGCCAGAGCTATGTAGAATCATGGAGCTATGGTAGAATGTAGTTGGTATGAGCATAGCTCCACGGTATGAGTTGAGTTTGTACATGGGAAACATTTTGGATAATATAGGCCTACAGGAAACACTATTTTTATTCTTCCAAATGAGCTAGTGACTTCTGTACAAACTGGAAACGAGGTATTGGTATAGTTTTTACCTGTCAAAAGTATTACACTCAGGAATTTTGCTTTGTGGCTGGATGGACTTGATTTCTGTTGGCCAATTTATGTTTGAAACTTGACCATGCTGGGCTGTATGTTGGCGACTACAAGTAAACTACCTAACCATAAATATCTTCCCTTCATCCTGTTGTGTATACTTTGACCCCTTCTGTAGGCTGAGATAGTATGGCATTTTAATTACCCCACAGCACTAATTAAAGAAGTTTGGGTTTTAAGCTCCTCATGGTGTTGAGAAAGTTTTGGGGATGGTTTACTTAAAATATGCTGCTGATATTTCCACTATGACATGTGTGTCATGATAATCTCAAGACCACCAACAGCTCTCCCTTTTTCAACACCACAATGAAAAAAAATTGCATCATTTAAATTTCTGACATATCTTTTCACTTCACACTGAATGCAGTAGAGTAAATAAATATATATTGTGTTCTCCAAACCCAGGACTTATACTGTCACATTTATTGCCCTGAATTTGTAATGTTCTGTGGTTGAAGGGCTGTTGAGTGATTTACAGAGGGATCCGATTTCAGCCATAACTGGTGGGTAGTTTGTTTAAAACAAATTCTTTCAGGGTCATCCAGGTATGGAATGTTTCATTGCAGATCAAAGAATTTAGCAAGAAAGAGAAATATATTTGGATGAATCCCTTATGACATTTGATTACGCAGTAGTCAATTGCCATCATAGTTTTTGTATGCAAACATCTGGACCTTTCTGATATCTCACCTGTGTCCAGATATTGGACTCTGTCAGGCATATTACAACCATGTGTCCAAAAAAGAAGGTAGCAGTTGGTCCTTGTGGTTTCATATAAAACGATGCCATCTGTAAACAGAAAGATTATAATCTCCTTTATTAGAAAACTAATCAATACAGGTTTTATATGAGACACAAAGTTGTGAATATTTATACAGCTTTGAAATATTGGCACGGCTGTCGTAACATGAGAAATCCCTATAGGGGTATATATTTGTACCCTGTTGGGATCATTGAGTCTGAAAAGGGATATCAGTGGTTCCAATTTAGGGGCTATTTCAGGTAAGAATGACACCTCCTGTGCAAGGCAAATGGTGAAATGCCTTAAAGGCCATTAGTGCACTTTTAAAGCACAGTTTGTCTAGACAGCCCTTGACCTGAAACTCAAGGTCAGTAGAATCAAGATGTTTTTTTCATGGGTAGGCCTATCATAATCCAGGTTGAACCTTACTATGGTATATCCACTACGACCATGAGGGATTTATGTCACTGGCTCATCTACCTACATGTACATACAAATGAGTGCTTTACCCAAACTATCTTGGGAGAGTTTCATGTTGTGTAGCTCAGCCAAACATGAGCAAAAGTAAACTACAGACTTTATTTGAACATCATTCCACTCTTTTTGTTATTAAACAGAGACCTATCTTAATACTGGCGTAAAGGATTGATGAAGTATTGAACACAATGACCATTGACAAACAAGTCAACCACAAGGTGCATGTTTTTTAGCATGTCCACCTGTTGAAGGACTTTTACAAAAGGGATCCTAGTGTTGTGACAGAGGGAGGAGGTCCTTGTTTCGCTTTTGTGTACAAAACCAGATTGGGAGAACAATGGGAGAACAAAGAGAAGTCCTCAATTTACAGGGTCAACTATACTAAATCTAAATTTACTTTCTTGTAATATCTACCATACCTAGATATAGTGGTATTTACAATTGGCAATAACCCTTTAAAGATTAAGTGGTGTTTGAAGCTTTGCGCGGTGTGGAAAATAAGAAATAACTATAAATAGTCAACTTTTGGTTACAACCATGAGTAAAAATCTTTTGGGGGGCTCCAGTATTGTTAAACTGTGACATTGAAATTAGACCAAAATCAGTGATGCTGAAAAGGGATCCCAGCTGTTGAACTAGTTTATAGTGTTAATTCCTAGTATGAGTTTTCACCAACAGGGAAACGGATGGCTGCTATTTTTTTTAGAACATATTTATTATTTATTACTTGTGCAAATTATGACTATTGATTAATTGAATTGAAATATTGATCATGTATTACTTTTGTCCATAGTACTACGTGCAAAATACTGATTAGTCATGAGGTTGTTACAGTGCATCTCAATTTATTTTTGATTGAAAGATATGTTTGTTTATATTTCTGTGCCAATCATTTTTTCAAGAAAACATAAAAACTGCAAAATCTTTCATAAGGGGCCAAAGTGTGTATGGTCGGGATAGTGTGGGGATGTGGTTTGTGTCCCTGGATCTTTTGAAAGTGTTTAAAAAGTGCACAGTTTTTTCTTCTTCATCAAACTGTTTTTCCAAATACAATTTTACCATGTGCATGTCAGTGGTAGACATCGAATCAAAAGTCTAAATCCCTGTAAGCTTATCATTTTCAATTTCTCTGACGTGATAGTGATTAACTGCTTAGGGGTATGTCTAGGGTGGGGGTGGGCATGAGCACAAAAATATAAATTATCATAATTGATAAATTTTACCCCAGGGTAGACTGTCTGGGGGTCTTGGTAGTCATTGAAGGTCATTGTTGTATTAAATACTGGAAATGATTTAAGAAAAATTATTGTCTCGTTGTCAAATGAAAGGTTTTTTTAAAACTATGTAGGCCCATTTGTATAAACTTCTTGAACTGTTCACTCAGAATTAAACAGAAGAAGTGACAATTCAGTTTGTATTTTTTCTGAAATCTAAATCGTCTTTATCTATTTATCAGCCTCTTTAATTCAAGTATTTATTTTTAAGTGTCTACACAAAATAAGCACTAAAAACATTGAAAAAACAACACAAATGGAAATAAATATTTCAAAGGTTATGTACAACTTTCAACTTATACTCAAATTTTGTTCACCACCAACTTGTTTGAAGAGTGAACAAAATATGCAGTAGTTTATTTTGTATATGGAAATAAAACTAGGTTGGGGGTCCCAGTCGTAAGCTGTTTAATCTGTACCTGTACCTATACCTGCCTTTGTTCATATAGACGGTGCTTACCAACTGTAAATTATAGGATTTGCTGGGGTGGTTATTTTTTTTAACCCTGGACATGATAGCCCGTGGGCTTGATTTATCCATGCAAATAGTTTGTACTGTTTGTATTCTGAATGTAACCTTAAACTCACCTTTAAGGTTAAAATCCACTTAAATGTATGTTACACTTGTTTGTTAGAAGTATAAATTCATTTCAAACAAGAAATGCATATAAACGTTTCAATACGTATTTGATGACTGATGTTATACCATCCCTTTAACTGTCCACTCCAGCCTCACACTGAGCTGGCGGCACCACCATGTGCAGGGATATTTCCCCCCTCTGGCAAACAAACTCTATTTTCGTTGGCCCACATCTCAAACCAGCCATTTTCATTGACTGAAAAGTGTGAGTGCCAGATGTGAAGCTTGGCTCACAGGGGAATTGAGACAAGTACCAAACATATGTATCTTGTATTTGCATCGCCTACATCACCTAAAGTCATGAAAAATAAGGGTAGGAATAGCTTTTGAAAAATACCTTGTTCAATTAATCAAGCATTTTAAAAGTGCTGATGTTTTTAATGACAATTGTTGTAAGAAGCTGGAAAATTCTGTTGATTTTCTACCTTTTTAGTTGGAAGAACTTTACGGTTTTTGTATGGCCAACATTTGAAATTACATTTTTAAAAGAACTGTAGGAATTGTTGATATTGGCCTATGTTCTTGGGAGTATGTATACAAAAATATAAGTGTATCCCCAAAACATCCCAACAGCTGCATTCCAAAACCCTCAAGTTTGTGGTCTCGGCACTCTGCAAGTAAACACAACAATATTACTCTGTGCAATCAATTTTAATTATTTAAAACTTTCCATAAATGCTTAAACCACATAATGCTTAAACAAGGTACACATTAAGCATTTTGAAAATCTGTCTCACCTTGTCAATGTGAGAACCTTCAGACATCCAGCTCATGCATTAAAATTCAATATAATTTTCTTACTGCTTCTAACACCAAGGATAATTTGAGTAAGACACAGCACCTGGTCCCCCATATCAAGTTTTTCAATATGGCTTTTATGGTACTAGCAAAGGGAAAGGGTATTTTAGGGAACCTTTTTTATCAAAACTTTTAAGGAAATCAAGAGAAACATGCAGAAACCAAGCTGCAAAAGATATCAAGTCAACAGAAAAAAATGAATAAAATTGTAGTAAAATTTCATTCAGTTAGTACAACTGAAGATGATTTCCTTTCTGCCCTTTCATAGTATTTCTTGAGGGAAATTCCCTAAAGTCATGTACTACCTGGGAATTGAACTGTGGTATGTACAGGGTTTATTGCTTCAACTGCTTGAAGCACCTGATAACTATTTCCTGATGAGTGATGTAGTTATACAGATTCTTAGTATGACTGGGCTCTTCATATCAAAGAACATTGTTTGGACTCAAATTATTGAGTTTGATCTTAGAGTGCTGCTTACCACTGCATTCTTCACTTCTGGTGACCAGTCTCTTCCTACAGGGATAGTGCTGAATTGAAATATTTGGATCATTTATCAGTCACTTTCTGTTCATCCTACAGCTGATCTTTTCTCAAGAGTACGTTCGCGCCATGGACGGGTCTTTCCATCCCGGGCACTTCTGCTGCTACCACTGTGACAAATCACTGAGTGGAATGAGTTACATCCTAAGGGAGAATAATCCTCACTGTATCCCATGCTACAATGATTTGTTTGCCAACACTTGTGCCGAATGCGATCAGAAGATTGGACATGATTCTAAGGTGAGAACTCTTAATACAATCAAGTTTCAAACTTCTATCATTCAAAATTATACATGACAACTTTACTTCAACCCTATAAGAGGGTCATCACTTATAGTTTATCAAGTTAAGTTTGTTCAAAACATAAAAAGGCATAAGCAGACGGAATTAAGATGAAGCAACTAACTTGTTATCTTTCTGGCAATCAATGACAAATCTGCGTTAGTATTTTCCCAAGAACCATAGCTGCAGTGGGTTCATAGTGTTAGACAAATATTTACTGAACCCACCATTAAGATTAAGTCAAATTATTGCTGGTTGATACAGTTCTATATGGGGTTAGAACTAAACATTCTGAGAGACCGGTGAAACAATAACATACTTTTGTTTAGATTTTGAGTCAAAAAGCACACTACCGCAAGTGATTTAATCTCCCTCCCTATAGTAAAAAAAGAATCACATGGTCAAAGTTCTAATTGCTTTGGTTATTGAGGAAGAAGTATCTTGTTTATAAAACCCAAAGCCCATTAGTCAATGCAAAGAGTGCCAGGTCCATGGAGTGCTGTTAAAAAGTTGTCTCTTCCATGGATGCTTACGTCATCAATTCATAATTCCATCCTTAGGGTATTATAAACATTGTTAGTAATAAATAAAAGAACATGTAGTTAACTCAACAGTACTGAATTTCCTTCAAGCATTGGATGTACCATGGGAAATCAGTAGTAGCTGTTCTCAAAACAGCAAAAGCAACCCAGTTTGAATATTAAAGAGCACATAATCTATTTTAAGCTCCCACCCCCAAGACAAATCAGATGATATGTTTGTGAGTTAGAGTTATAGATTTCCTGATGAGCTTAGTGGTACTCGGCAGAGTACATTAACTTTGATTGAAGCAAAAAAAAAGAATGATCCGTATTTATGAGCTTCATATAATAATACTTCTACTGGCAGAGGAGGGATCTTAAAAAGATTTGTTATGCATCCTAAATCGTAAAAAGAAAGGTGGGAAAATCAAATAGAATATACATGACGAGTTAGAGGTCAGGGGAGACTTTAAGAACAGTGGGTTTTAGCTTCTCTTTTTCATTAAAAAAACTTGTTAATATTGAAAATCTGAATAAGTTACAGAACATGTCAGCTGTATACATATAACAAATTTAAGTCATAAAAAACTACAAAATGTTATAGCTCTGCCTTTGAAATGCATTTTTCAAATTGGCACATATATATTTTAATATTAATGATGTTTGTTTGTTTCTTTCTTTCCTCTTGATAGGATCTTTCCTTCAAGAATCAGCACTACCATGAGACCTGCTTTGAGGCTCGGTACACATGCCATTTCTGCAAGGAGTCCCTGGCCGATAAGGCATTCGGCAACTGGGATAGCAAGATGTGCTGCTCTAGCTGCTATGAGAAACATCTGGCCAACAAATGCCAGGCCTGTGGGGAGATCCTCAAACCTGGTGAGCCCCCCATCCTGTCTTTTGTTTTTCACTCAAGCACACAGTACTGGCTTTAACAATTAAGAAATGAAAATTATTTTTGTTAAAGTGTTGAGATTTGCATGGAATAAAAAAGCAGGCCAATTAATGCAAATTTGAACAAGGCAATTTTGAAGAAGAGAAAAAATCAGCACAAATCTGCTGAAATTTATAATTTGACTCGTCCGATCTTTGAATTCTTAAATTTTCAGTTGCTACAAATTAACAATTAAGTTAAATCGAAACAGTTGTTAACATTCTAGACAGTCCATTGTTACATTTTGGTACCATTCTCAATGTTTTAGTTAGTAAGCCTGGAGAGAAATTGTAACAAGAATGTGTATTTAAAATACTATCCCTTGTAATGTTTTTTTTTTTAGCAAATTTTGTGTGTGACATAAATCTCCTTAATGTTAATTCCTGATTGACATTAACCATGTTTCTCTTTACTAGGTGTGACAAGACTCGGCTTCCAAGGCAAAGAATGGCATGACAAGTGCTTCCGCTGTAAAGTCTGTGAGAAACAGATTGGTACAGGCAGCTTTGTACCCAAGGAGTCTTCAGTCTACTGCACAAAATGCTATGAGGACACCTTTGGTATTAAGTGCACTGGCTGTGGAGAGGTAAGACATGCTTAAATCACTGAAACCCATCAAAGTGGCATATCGTGGCTGAGCGGTTCACATAGCAAGCACTTTTGTTTTCAGGTTTCCTCAGGCCTATGAGCTACAGTGATTAAGTTCACTTATAAGGCATCCTTGGTTTCATTACAAGAAATTTGAAATAATAATGATAATAATAATAAAGGAAATTAACTGGTGTATCTACTACTACTTTTACGTGCACTATCTACCAAACATCTGCGAGTCTCACATTGGCATACACGTAGCTAATCAATAAGTAGATACGCAATTTCTCCTTTGAGTTGAGAGGGATCAAATGCCATGATCAGCTAGGCCAGGATTCAAATCCACTTTGTATTAACTGAACTACCACAACTCAGGAGTGATGTGTTTAATAACAGGCAAGAGACTATGACTGAGTATGAGTAGGATATGTTTATTGTATCAAGACTGTATCCAAGATGGCCACTTACACCAAGTGTTTACATTTGGTGTCAGGAGTGGGATTGCCATCTTGGATACAGTCTTGATACAATAAACATATCCTACTCCTACTCAGTCATAGTCTCTTGCCTATTATTTCAATGTGCTGGACCACTTGGCCACAGCTAGTTAATTATAGGAACGATTTTAAATTCATGAGTAGCATTCACACTAATACCTGCCACTTTCTCTCAGATCATCTCAAGTGGAGGTCTCTCCTATCAGAAGAAGCCATGGCACAGGGATTGTTTCTGCTGCTCAGGCTGCTCCAAGTCCCTCTGGAATCAACGCTTCACACTGCGAGATGAGAAGCGCTACTGCGCTGATTGCTACGGGGAGAAGTTTGCCCGTAGGTGTTCAGCATGCCAAAAGCCTATTGTTGGTAAGTTGAGGTAGAGCTAAGTGTAGGATCGAATGATGAAACAAGTCTTTACACAAAGAACGCCAAGAGGGAATCTGAACTTACTGAAGCCCAACTAAAGACTCCTGACTCATAACTGGAATACTCTTTGTAGTGTTGTATGTTCGTTTTCTTTTTCAACTTCAAATTCTTCATCTGCATCTGTCATCTTCTCTCAAGGATATATCTGTATCTTGTATTTCCTTCTACATGTATCTCAAACTTTTCTTTTCCACGTGTTATTCTCTGCTTGTCCTACATCTATTTGTTTGATCAGTCAGTTGTAGAACAATCTTAAATACAACCTGCTAGCCGGGTTGGTAGTCTTATATTGTTCAGTGCCCCTCCCCTTGGAGTTGCCACATCTGTGGGGTCTTAAGGTTCCCCTCCCTTAAACATATGTCCCTTTGACTTTTACAGCTAGCTTAAAAGACTTGAGTGTGAAATACTTCTTTGTATTGTTAAATCTCAGCATATAGCCTCTATGGTATCAACCAGAGCTGGAGGGGAAAATCAAATACTTTGTAGTTTTGTTAAAGGTGATACATCTAAGTGATGTTTGAAACTTTGTATTCTCTTGAAGATGAGCAGAGTATATGCTGTTCAAACATCGAGACCAGACAGGCTCTTTTTAGAGCCAGCACTCCTCCTCAAAAGGAGAGATTGTTACACATTGTTGTACCTGCAAGTTTACTATTTCTAGTTACTTCTTGTGTAACATCTAGTTTAGTCCCTTTGATGCAGAACAAGTTTGCGGGATAGCTAACTGGCTGGTCATCACCACTAAAAGCATGTAAAAAGTGAGAAATGTAGCAAAATCAACTTTTGATCACTACAAATTTAGTATACGGTGGTAAAATGTGGCCATAGCTATTACAGTTTAGAATGATAATGTGAACAGATATCAGCAATGTGTCCCATCTTGTCCACATCATCATCGGAATGTTCATAAGATGTGTTTGTGTATGTCAGAGATGTCACCAGTTGTTGCTGACATTTAAAATGTTAAACACCTGTGAAGAACTTTGGTTATCTGTTCTCTCTATTATTATTAAAGGTTTATGCTGAATGTCGGGCTTATACTTTTATGTCTGAGTAATAAGAATCAAATCATCAAATCTTCTTCTTAAGTGACATCTCTGATAAAGATCTTTGTTAGGTTGTCTTCCATCTTAAAGGACAAGATTATGACTTGGGTTAGAATTAGAGCATTAATTTTCATGACCTGCCTAGTTTCCCTTATGACATAACCTAATCTTAGAACAGCAGCTATAGACGGAAGACAACCTGTAAGTTCTGTGAATACAATGCATCTTCATTCATTCATTCATCAAGTCTTGTTGTATGTGCATGTTGCATGTCCAACCTAAAATTTCTCCCCATTTTTCTTCAGTTGGCGGGCCGACTCCCCCTGGCGCCAATCCTGGTAAGAAGGACCGTCATTTTGATGCCACAAATGCAAAACAAGTCGTTGTGTTCTAGATAATCTCCTCTGTTTTGTTTGGTCAGCTCAGTAAATGCTTCAAACCCTTTTAATCCAGCCCTTTTAAAAAATTACTTTCATAACATCATTGATATATTTATGCTCTGTTTTGGGAAAAATGCAGTGCGAATTATACAAATAAAGTTGTTGTCAACAGTTACCCACTTTGTCAGAACAGCTGTTTGAATCTTAACAACTCTGCCTAAAACTAATCGCTTATTTTGCTTTGATAATGCTTCAGAAAAAAAAATAATAACATCAGCTTGATGAATATGATATTACATAATACTTCTAAAAGAATCCATAATCAAATTGAATGGACATCTCACTGGGCTTAAGGATTAAAATGGACTCACTTTGTGTAACGTGCAGTGATGGTCTAACCCCAGTTCTGCATGCATCAAAAACATTAGTAGTGGTAGTTACACCATTTTTGTCTATTTTGTGTCGTAGTTGTAAAGTTTTCGTCACTGTTTTCACCACATCGTCATTGAGTTTTAACTTCATTAAGTCACTAGTTAGTTCAAACAGATATTTGCATTTAGTTTTGTAGCCATCAGTGTGAGGCTAATTCACCAATGGATATTTTTTAGACCACACCTTGTACTTATTTCATCAATAAAATTAAGAATTGTTTTAACGCTTGTTTTCTTTTCAGTGGGAGGGTGTTGGGACAAGAATGAAATCAGCATTGTATTTCCATTGATTCATATTGTCAGTTCAGTGAACAAAAAAATGCTTTCAGTTGAAGACAGGGTCAACACTTTAATTCAGTATTTGTGCACAGAGTGCATTTGCAGGGAAGATTGTAAACTGTGTATGTTTTCTTGGAACCAAACATTGTTTGTCAAGCATACCGATCACAATATTGTGCATTTTCCATGTGGTATTAACGTAATATGATGCACCTCTTCACTATGCCTGCCTTGTGTCTGTGTATTGAAGAAGTCCTCTATTTTAAATGGCCAAGCTGTGAATTGTACAGTTGTACTTCCTCACTGTAAATATTATCCTGTCTTATACCGTTGCCTTACCTCACATTCCAGATTGCAATAATTGCTGTCGTGGAGCTAACTTTACCTGTAAAAACTTGTTTTCCCTGTTTTGATGAAAGCTGTATTTTGAGGTGGATCCAGGGGCATGAATCACTAACCCCAGGCCTCCCCCCCCCCAAAAAGGGAGTTCTCCTTAAGATGATGCTAACCAACTCAAAAATTGTGAGAATAATTTTAAGGTCCAAACAAAATCAAGACCAAGAGCAAAAGTTTCACAACAAAACCTGAGACCTGCGTGCCCCAAACTAAGAAGCTGAAGTTTAACAGCTAATAAATGAAATCAAGTAGATTTTTCAAAAGACATTTTGATTGAAAGGAACTTGCAATGAAGATTTTACATTTAAGTACACTAAAACAATAATGAAACCACTTTTTAAAATTCAATAGTGTTATCTTTAATGCTCAATAATACGTAAAACAAGAATTTGTGATGATGTTTATTTCTGTGACTGTCTCTTTTTAATAGATTTATAAATAATTTTGTTGCGAAATGTCCAACCAAAAACTAGTCATAATTGAAACTTCAAGTTTAAAGACACCTTTCCAAAAATTTCCCTTCCAGTAAAACTTATGTGTTCTTTGACCTGACTAATGGTAAAAGTAAGAGGTCTTGGAATCCTGCGAATGATTTTCAAAACAAAAATTTGAGAGTTTGAGTGATATACGGTACTTCTTGCTTCCCTCCTTTCCTCTGCATCCGCCAATGTATGTAATGAAATGGAGTTCTATATTTGCTGGTGAATCTTTAAAAAACAAGCAAGCTTTCCTTTGCTTATAATCAAGAAGGCTATATGTATTTCTGGGTGTTTGTTTTGTCAACTGTGCCTCTGGGCTCGGACTTATTTGCTCGATGTCTGAAGTAGGAACAATTTCTGTATAAAGCTTGGAGGGAGGGAGGTCATTGCTTATTAATCATGAAATCAAGTTTATTTACTAGGCTTTTAATGATTGTTGTCCACTTCTTTTTCATCAGGCCAGGGAAGCACGACATACGTCTGCTTTGAAGACCGTAACTGGCACAACAGCTGCTTCCAATGCCAGAAGTGCCAAGTGTCGCTGGTCAACGAGTGCTTTGTCATGGATGGCCAGGACATCGTATGCCCAAACTGTGCTCAAGGCTGATGATAAGATACAGTAAAACAAAAAAGGAATCAATTCTGGCTGCAGATGTTACTTGAGGGATGGGTAATTAAGCTCCCCTCCCTTTCAGACCCCGCCCCCTTATTTTCTCTTGTTATAATAAGTAAACGAACAGAACAAACATCTAGTGTGAACATCCCATCAGGGAGAAAGCTTTGAGTCTTACAAATGGATGTCGAAAAATGGCTTTGATTCAAAAGCAGATATTTCCTTCCCTTTGTAAGAAGAAAAGATTTGTTGGGGAAAATCTGAAGTATTACAAAACTCCACAATGTGTCTCCAATGCACTTGTAGTATACATAAAGGGAGATTGATAGTGTTTGAATAATATTAATAAACAAGAACCCAATAATAAATGCAAACCGCTAATACTTTCTCCATGAATTGAATTTTTATCTGCACTTTCTTTGATTGTCTCAATTTCACTGATATGCTGTGAACTTAAAACCAAATAGTTGTTAAAAATCCATATTTTGAACTCAGTATTCTATGAACAAGCCAGCAAAGATACTGCTCAAACCTGTTTAAGAGAATAAAAAAAAGGATGACCTGTAATGTCTCTGAAAGACTGAAAGTTCCCTAATAAAGCATGAGCATTTATTTAAAAAATAGAATACAACTGTAAAATTGTGATTTTCCCTAGAATTGAAATTCTCAAACAATTTACGTTTCGTTTCTGATTGCACATTGAATGTAACAAGCAAATTACATTTTTTTATATTTCACAAACTTGGGTATCAGAAACTTTTTCTCCCTGATTCATGTAAGATTGTTTTTAAGAAAAGTTCTGTTCTATTTATTGCCTAGTTTTCTGAAATAGACTAAAATATTGTAGTGTTTTAGAGTAGGCTGTAAACAATACTGTATAAAACATATTTTAAAACTATGACACGTTTATGCAAAAATTTATTTCCGTTATGCAGGAGTTTACAATTTACTGTGTATGGATTTTTATCTTGTGATATTTGTGTTTTCAAACTTGAATTCTATTTAAAAGAAGAAAAAAAAATTATCATGAAAAAAATTGAGAGTACCATATTGGGAGGGCGTCGGCAAAAAACAGCTACTCATGAATTAGTTCAACATTTTTGAATTAGAGAATTTAATGCCAAATTGAAATGGGAAGAGATGGGTTGATTAATCTGCCATCTCTGTGTTTGAACCACCATCTCAAGTAATTTCATACTTTGACATGCTTCAAACTGAATAAGGCATGGGAACAATGGTCAAACAAGTTTAAGAGTCTGTCAAAACTGTTGAAATGATTTTTACTAAAGAATGTGGAATGTATCTATTCAAAATGTATAATTCTTGGACTTATCATGAGGAGTTACCTTGTACCTGAGGTTTAAGCCAGTCATATCCATTAAGACCATGGATTGAAGGTTTACACTAATGATAATAATACATCAACAAAAAGAACAGCCCCTCTTCTTCCAAGACTACTCCTCAAATTAATAAGAAAAAAGTAATTCAAAACAATCACAGCTCCACTTTAAGTTCAAAGGATCCATATTGTAATGGAGTTAATATTTTAGATGTTTAAAAATACGCTCATGGTGGTACACCTTTTTTTATTTAAAACTAATGCAATACACGTATTTTTACTTTTCAAAGTATTGATATAATTGTTTTAAACATGCTACTATGCTAAAAGAAAAAATGAACAAGATTTGTTTCAGTGTAGTGGGCTAACAAAAACGAAATGTTTCAGACCTGTTTATGAGAATGAGTGTCACTTAGATCTTGATTCCATAACAATAACTATTCATCTTCACATTTGTGTTTCCTTTTTATCTTTCTTTCCCTTAAGATAATCATAAATAAGTATTCAAATATTTTACAAAAAACAACAAAATCAAAATGCACTACCACTGTACTATGTAAAAAAAATCTCTAAAAAAAACCTTAATAAATAAACATTGTTGTAATTAAGTGACTAATTTTTATCTAACTTCTAAAAAATACTAATTGTGAAAAATACATATTTTCATTTGTCAGTTTTACATTTTAATATTTTTGGTAGAGTCAGTACTTAAAATTGGTTTACTTTTGCTTGCTTTTAATACTTACTAAAAACCTTCTCAGTGAAACAAAACAAATGGAACCTCTTGAATTATTTTGGGGGACATTATGTGATGAAGCTAAGAGGCCTGTGTGCTTGTTTTGGTTTTTAGTTTTCTTTTTTTTTGCAGATTGTCACAAGAATATATCGTTTCTTTTCTCCACAGAAACACACTGCACTGCATTATGTGAAGTCTTGTGGTATGTTTTGCTTTGACAGATAAGTTATACACCTCCCCGTTTGTTTTTTTTTTAATTTTAATCACCTTTGAATCGCTTTGAAAATTTTGAATCACTCATAATGTTCATTGTTTATTTGGCATTTTGTTTTACTATTTACATCAAAGTTAAAAGGGATACATACAGGCTTATTTTGCCTCTTTTCATTAAACAAAAATTCATCAAAATTAATTTCCTCTTGAATTAGAGTCTGAGAAAAGTGATGATACCAAATGACTTGAAATTGACAAAAGAATTAACTTTTGTATCACCTTACTTTTGCACAACTTGATGAAAAAAGATGTACTTGTTAATTTGGTGTTTAAATTTGTTACAAATTTGTTTAGCATTCAAAGTAACTTTTATGTTTGAGGTCAAGAAAAAATGACTGGAAATGAAATATTTGTTTCAACTTTGTTCATAGTTCCTTTACATTTATAATGTTGACAAATTGTTGACTTGAGTCTTGTGTTGAACCCCATGGCACAGTTTATTAAGTTATTGAAACAGTTAGATTTGGTTTTGCCATAGGAAATTATTGCAAAACTTTGTGTGAACTGAAACATTATTTTGTGCACAATTTTTAGAAGAAAGAAAACAATTCCACAACAATTTGAATTTTGAAAATGTCAATCCATGAAACAAAAATTAAGCACCTTTCAAAATTTGTGTACCATGGCAGTTAAATACCAGAATTTATATTTATTTACAGCTGGAAGAGTCAACTAATTGGTTAGAAATGTTTCTTTTTGCAATGCCAGTTATACGCACCATTTTATTACATTTTATTCTTTCAAACTTTAAAGCTTGTTTTTATGTTATTTTTTAAGGCACCATCAAGTTCATGAAAAAACTTGTTATCACCTTTTTAGTGGAGTTCAAAGTTTGAATAATTTAATGTTAATCATGGGAGATTTGTTTCGTGTATTTAGATTTGACACACAGCAAAAGTCAAACTGACAAAACCTGTCCTATTCTTCAGAAAATATGTAAATTATGTGGTGTATAATGCATGAAATGTTCTGTGTAGACTATTCTTTTCAAGTAATTAGCAGTAATTAGTCTGTTCTAATTAACAGTACTTGAGATCCATTGTGGAGAATGCATTTTTGAAACTTTAAGACAAACGATTTTTAAAAATTCTTAAATTTTTGTCAAATTGCATATTGCTGGGTGTCTGAAATGTTCATTTCACCAAATGGATTTTATTTCTTATTTCTCCAAGCTTTGAATATTTGAAATGAACATTTCAGAGTGGTATAAAATAAGTTTTTCTGCTTTTTTTAAATTTATTTTTATTCAGTTTAGATGATTGAATATTTAGAACATTTTTTGTGAAAAACTATATTTCCCTGAATTGGAATTGCAATAAAGAATAAAATGGAGTGACAATCATTATATAAGATTGATTAGTATTATTTATTTATTTGATTATTAACTCTATTTGAGTTTTTAGTTGTTATGGAATAACCAGAAAAAGAAATTCAAAAACTCTGAATAAGCATGCCTGACAATTGAGCCTGGTTTATAAGACCACACACAGGATTGAAAAATTCTCATCATGCCCAAGAGAATAAAAATAAACTAAACTTCACTAAAACTTGTGTACAGTTAACAACTTTGATTTTGTGATAAAATAATGTTAATACTGATTTTATTATGGGGAAACCAAACATTTGGATTAATTTAACAGCTCTTTTTTATAAGAAACTTTGGGAATAAAAACATAAACATATCAATTTGCTGGACAAAATCAATTTACATCGCATAATCTGCAAGCCTCCCACCCACCAAAACTCCCCTCCCAACCCCCTTTGTTGTGTGTGTGGGGGGGGCCTAATTGATTTGCGCATGCGCAGTGCTCCGTAGTCGCACTCGACCTGTGTTTACCGGGTTTGACCTGTGACCGCCTTGGAAACGGTAGTCTGCTGTACGCATAATGGAGACGAGTAGCGCTTGGCAAGTTGAGGTATGGAATGTGTGTTTAATATTTTATTAGTTCTACCAATTTTCCTTTCGTAGCAGAAGATATTTAAAGCAAAGCAGCCTGATAACACACGCGAAGTACCTTGTAAGCGGTAAACGTCACCTTAACGTGTTGAAAACATGCGATAAACTCGGACATGCAGAGTCTCCAGTTAGAGTAGCGCAATTGCATTGGCAACCTGCGGATTATGTAACAAACATATGCACAAACACTCATTGGAATGACATGACATCAGACAGCAATTACTTTGGACTCCACGTTTTCTTTCGCTGCCGTATGACGAGGTAATTTAATATCAAATTGCCCTATTTACTGTACTACTAGGCGACTAGCCAAATAAATAGTTTATGAAGAAAGCAAAAATTCAGACAATTTGTGTGCTACTCTACTCTCGTATGCTAACGTTCGTAGATTCTAAACTAAAGTTACATATGTAGATGTAATTCGTTGTAATGTAATGATGGCAAATGCAGTGCCAGTGATTTTACTCATATTGCTTGAAGTTTTGTTCTTTGACTTTAATTGGGTTGTGAAATTAGTAAGATACTTAATCGTTTAGTGAGATGACTGCATTAAAGTACAAGCTCAAGTCAGGTTGGCGCAGTTGTTTCTTAATAATAATACAAAGTTCTTATAAAGCGCACATATCCTAGACACTAGATCAAGGCGCTGAACAAATAGAGAACACCTCGGCGAACCCTGGTTTCATGCCAAAAAGTGTGCGCTGATTAGCATACTGTGTGATCTGATTGGTCATGTGTCTATGACAAATGTTACATTGCTTACGGAGCCTTGCCTAATCGCGTTAAGTGTGCATCCTATTGCGCACTTTGTTGTAATTTAGCTGCCAATGAGACGTACAAATAACGTTTGTTCATCTTTTTTTTACAATTTTGTTTGAACATTTTTTTATCTGTGATTATATAAGGATTCGTAATACTTCATCATGTATTCAGCACTTCTTACCACATTTTAGTTGTTGAAATTTTATTTTGTATTTTTTATAACTTTCACGCAACACTCACCTTTTCAGAATTTTGTTGAGTGTCTCTTTTTTGATCACCTCCATTGTTTTATATTCATTATATTATTCTTGAAGTATTCGGTCCTTGGGTTGTCTGGGTATCACAAATAACTTGTTTTCACTGATTTAATCACACATTTTCCTGTTAATTTCTGTGAACATTTTACGGTATCATATTTTACATTAACTTTGCTTTAAATTTAGGCTCCTACTGGATGAATTTATTTGTAATTTAAAGGTTATCACTGTGGCAGAAATTGTTGATCCCTGTCAAGTGCCCGTTCATTCCCTGCCAAATACTGTTCATTCCTGCCGACCATTCCTCCCAAATACAGTTCTGTTACTTCTTGCAAAATACCATCCGTTTCTGTCCATTTCGCCCAGACACTATTTGGCACGTAATACGTGCCAAATAGTGTCCTGCTGACAGCAGACACTATTTGGCTGCGGATACTTTAAGGCATGACACCGGTTCATTTCCCGGACTGTAGCTATGCATGTGGATTGGGTTTCCAGTCCCTACCTGACTGTGTGGGTTTTCCGTATTATAAGCCAAGAGGTTTACCTTCCACATCTAAAAATGAAATTTTTCATTGTCTTTTTTACAAAAGTTGGTGTAATATTTCTGTAGGATGCTTTGCTGACCGACTATACGAATCAGATATAATTTAGATTCAATTACCAACACTGCATTTGATCTGCTTGGACCTCTTTTCATAACTTTGAGAAGATTTTTTGTTCTTGTTATGATCCAATCTAAATGATGTTACGATCATTTTGTCACACGTTTAGTCATGTACTTCACTTCCTGATAGTTACAATCCGCTGTTATCTTTGTCAGGCAATCAACAGCAAGGATAACAGTTATCTAGCTGCAATAATTGCAGCTCTTGGTTACGTCCTTCAAACCAAAGAGCTGCGACTGACCATGTGATCAAATTTTGACAAAATAAGGAGTTCAGATTGTTGGACACATTTTTCAAGATTTTTAACGACCCAATTGCACTGTCACTTTCACATAACAAGTGTGAGAAAAAAAGTGCATATAATATCTAGAATTTAAAATTTGCAAATGCTTTGGCTCTATATCAGAGGAATTGAAAGCAACGTAATCTTCGACCGGCTGAGGAGATCAATCCTTTTTTCATATTGTCTTGTACCACATTGAATATTGTTTTGCAATTGCTCTTAGGTCTAAGGGATGTCAAGAGCTACGACTATCGCAGCTACAGTTTATCCAGATTATTTATTTTGTGAAGGAAATGGACAAGATCAGAAATTTAGTTCTCGTTCCTTAGCCAAGAAATCAATTTACTCAGTTTGCACAAGTACATTGTAATAATGATTAGATCTTGAATCATGAACTCACTTTCAGTTTCACTTTGCAACAAAGTCCAGATTATTTATTTTGTGAAGGAAATGGACAAGAGCAGAAATTTACTTCTTGTTCGTTAGCCAAGAGCCAAGATGTAAATTTACTCAGTTTGCACGAATACATTGTAATAATGATGAGAGCTTGAATCATGAACTCACTTTCACTTTGCAACAATATTTTTCTATCACAATTACAAACGTTATATAATAAACTATAACCTGTTAGTTTAAACTGAGCACTAAAATAGATTCAATCATTATTGAGCTATCTGTATGGGTTATTATTCTTGGTAATCAGATCTTATCAACATTATGTGCAGTATTTTTTGATAAGGGTTTTATTCTCTCAGTAAAGGTTTGCTACAGATTACTGTTAAGCTTATGAGTACATGATTCTTGTTTGATCTTACTCAAGTACCAGACTGAATAAATTTAACAACCCTCAGCAGTCTGGACATAACTTACACTTTAAGAACTTGTACCTACATGTTAGTTTAGAGTTGTAGTACAGGTCTGTATGGGACACCATTAGGTTCAGGGTCCAAATACTACATACAAAGTCAATACTTTTGAAGACCAGACTTGTTGGAACACTCAGGGCTAGAAATTTATACTGGACCACAGGCCCAAGGCCAGTGATTTTAGCATCGAGTCAGTAAATTCAAGGACAAGTCTCGTGGTTTTGTGTTTTTCAGTTTACTGTTTATTATCTTTAATTTTAAGAAAGTTGTCCAAATGTTGACTTTGAGTCTGATAAAATTCTGTTGAGGATGAAAGTTTACTTACCCGTAAGACAAATGAAATCAATATTCTCTATCGCTTGTTCAAATCACAAAAGCTTACATGTTAAACTGTGTTCTCATTTTGATAGTGGATTTTCTTATCTTTTCTCAATTTGACTCTGGTCTTAATTCTGATCCAGTGAATGAAAATTCTGAGGTACCAGCCCTGCGGTCTTGTGGATCCCCCCCCAGCACTGACACTTCACAGCCCCAAAAGGTTTTCCATGTCAAATTGCAATGGAATTCAGGTTTTTATTTTAAGGTTTAAGTACATTTCATGTACTATGTATACATTGATCATACACTATGTACTCATGATATTTACGTAGTATTACTCATTGAAAAGAACTGACTGCACTTAGCTTGGGGGTATTTCTGTAGCAGCTGGGATCCATTGATTAGGTGTTCGGGCCAACAGCCCGGAACACCTCTTATTTTTGTTCGTTTTTTTTTTCTTCTTCTTCATACTTCTTCTTCTTCTTCTTCTTCTGTCCGTCCCTTGTCCGGTAACAAATGAACCTTTCCCAAATTTGTATGAACTTGAAACTTTACACATAGTTAGATATTCATTAGGAGAAGAAACCGTTAAAGTTACGTCATGATGACGTCATCCGTTCTTGAGTTATGAAAATTCAAAGTTTATTATTTTAAAAAATCATAACTTTTGATCTACAAAAGGGATTCTTACAATCGATACATCATCGGAAAGGTCGTTAAAAACTCCGTAAACGCCTCGCAGACATGACCCCATTTTGACCTTGTCTTCTGGTTCAAATCAGAATTTTTGTGTTCCCCCATTGGTCGTGCATAAAGATTTTACACGTACAAGTGTAGTATGCAGTGCAGAGTCACGCTCCAGTGATTGCACCATGTGAGCTTGGTGTATAGTCTTTGTACGAGGCGTTTTCAACATACATTTTCCTTTCGGTTAGTTAGTCTCTTCTACAGTCGTCAATATTTCACAAGTTCATATTTCCTCAACCACATAAGCTATTTGGACAATCTATACATGGTATGACAGGGCTTTACGTACTTCACACAAATAGATATGTGGGTGACCTTTCCTTGACCTTTTGATCTGTCTAAACCAAAAGTGACTGTGAAATGTTTTGAAAAGGCGTTATTTAATGGCTTTAAGGTTGAAATGTACACCTTTTGATGCTCTACCATCACAGAATACAAGTCTGGCAAAGGTCTGGCAAAGTCTGGAAGGTCTGGTTAAAAAAATTAATACCGATGACGTCAACAAATATAAGTGCGCCCTCTAGCGGCAGATTAAAAACATCTAAAAATACACCTTTACTAGATGTCTGTGTCAGAGTTTATAATGATTGTTTCAAAATTGGTATACATAATTTCCTTCATAATAGCAACATATCTGTGGACTCTTAGCTTGATGACGTCATCATGTGTCACGTGGTATGCTTTAAAGGTGCACTTTTCAAAAATGTCTGTCTGCCAAACCAAAAGTTCGACTGAGGTGAAACTTTGTGTATTGTTAGTCAAGGACAATACCTGCTTGAATTTGTAGTGACATCATGATGACGTCATCATGTTCTTTTTTGACAATTTTTGCAATTTCAACCATTTGTTACATATCTTGAGAACAAAGCAACTGCAGTACAAACTATTGTTACTTTTTCACCATGCTTGTACTCCCGGAAGCCGAACACCTGGTTTTTGTAGTTGACAAAAACTCAATTTCTAGTTTGAAATTGTTGTGTTTAATTGTGTGAACTTGGAGCAATTATCATAAAATGGTAATTTTTTATACAGGCATTTCTCTGTTCACTAGATGATGGCTACAAGGTAAAGACTTGAGAATTGTACTGGCAGCAAATTTGATTCTTAGCGTTAGCACTGTATCAGTCAAGCATGTATGTAGGCCAAATGCTATCTTTGACAGACTCTGTCCCTTTTGGCCCCCAAAATAATGCACCCGAAATGTCCCGTTTTGTCAAATGTTTGTTTAAAGTTTATAAATACCTTTTTTGTCCTTTTCTTTTCACCAGCTGGAATAACTACTTCAATTTTATATTCAATATTGGAGAGAAAACATCTTGAAAGAAAAATGTAACTTGAGCAACTTCTCCCTCTCAAAATTGTTTTTATTGGATGCATTTTATCTGAAGTGTAGTAAGTTAGTACACCAAAATGGGTAACGGTGCAGGGTCAATGGGTCAAAATGGCCTCACACTTCCTGCAGGAAATCGCAAGTTCAAAACATGGCAGAAATTAAACCCCCTGAAATTGTCCCACATCGCTATGATTCGCATGCAAGGTGGCTCAGGTAACCGACTCTGGAATACAGACCGCAACGAACGGGAACCATGGAAATCAATCCTGAACGAAGCAAGAGATAAATTTGAAATAGAGCGGGAGAGAATTCAAGATGCCATGAACGACGGGGAGGCCTCGGCGGAGTTTCTCTCAGCCATGCGTGGGGAAGTTGCACCGGCACACCTCAAAAGAAATGCCCGTGAGGTTTGGGTGTTTATCAGCTCAACTTTCACTGACATGAAGCTGGAGAGGAATCTTCTGATGGAGGATGTGTACCCCTATGTTAGAGATTACACACGGCAGATTGGGATGGAGTTCAATGCTGTAGATATGAGATGGGGCATACGGGAGACTGTCTGTGATGCTCACATGGCCAGTGACATATGCCTAGAGGAAGTGGCTAGATGCAGGTAGTTAAAGCTAAAAGGAAAACCAAAATAGAATTAGCTGTTGCAAACTACTTAACAACCAAAAAGACCTGTGGCGTAAATACAAAACATTAGTCTCATGTTTCGACCCTAGGGGTCTTTATTAAAGGCGAGAAATATTTTTAACCTCTGAGAAGGACTCTGCTAGGATTGAAACATGAGGTCGTTTAACAATTTGTTGCAAAGTTAAAAGGAACATCATAACGTTGGTATTTTTTATACATTTTGTGCTGCAACTAGTTGAATACAGTAGACTTTGTAACTCTTGAAGAAGATGAACTTACATTTGGCAAATGGGCTAAGCTGGATTTAGAGTTGACTTCACACACACATATATAACAAAGAATATCTCCTTGTCTTCTATTGTCCATCATACGTATTTAATGAGTATCATTTTCTGCGTGCAAAAGTTAATCAAATGTTAGAGCTCTACATAGTGGCACTCCTCATAGTGGCCCTCATCACTCACACAAAGTAACTGAAATGAGTTTAATAGAAATTCTTGCAGCTGACGAAAACAAGTATAATTGATAATGCAAAATCTGTAACTGCTTCCTCTTTTGTTTTATGTCTAAATTTCTTTGTCATATAACTTTGTCAATATCTTTATTCACACAGGGAAAACTCAGTTGGTCCGTTTTTTGTGTGCATTCTCGGTCAGAAATACGGTTTCCGTCCCATCCAATATCGCATCCCACAAGTTATTTTAGAGCCATTGATTGAGTACATCCGACAAAAGGCTGAGACAGACAAACAACAGGCGGAAGCGCTGAAACACATCAAACAATGGTTTATTCTGGACACAAATTCTGCTGGTAAGAAATTTCAGGCTTGTCAAGATTTTTTTGAGAATGTTTGTAGGCTTGCTTTTCACAGAAGCCATTACCGTCAGGAAAAGAATTGTTAAAATACATTATAGTGAAAGAGCTGTTTAGTCTACAAAAGTGGCTATGTCCCTGTGGATTAAATTGTCTTCTTATAGGGTCAACTTGTTATTCGAAAGCATCTTAAGGTGGTGCATGCCTTAATTGCAAAACTAACGTACTGCTTACTCTTATTATATCATTAATTTTGCTGTCATCAAAATTAACTTTACAGAAGCAGAATACGTACTGCAGCCCATCACCTGGAAATTTCCCAACCAGCATAAAGATGCTAAACAGAGAGACGACTGGTGGGATTTATTCATTACAATGCGAAGTGCCATCTTTGCTGCTGTCAAAAGCACAGCTTTAAACCCCAAAATCAAAGAGGAAATCTTACGCTCGATCACAGAGGGAGAAATTGCTGAGGCAATTGAGGGGCACCATGAGACAGACCACAACCGCTTTCATTTTTTTAAGAGGAACTTCACCAACTTTGACTTAAATAATGCACAGACAAAATTCTACATTGATCAGGCCGACGGACAGTTGGACAACGAGGCTCAGATGAAACTTGAGAATCTCATGACAAACATCAGTAACACCATTAGTGGAGATCGAATCGAGAAGTGAGTATGGATATGACCTTCTTGTGGTCAGACCACAAAGAAATTTCAAAACTTCCCTGTGATACAAATATGAAAAAAGAAAATGTTTTAGAATTTTCAACCTACCAGTCTCACATACAATATGTATGCTTGTGATATTCTTATTTGGACGTGAGCTTCAAAAAGTGTTTTGGGAGACTCCTTGTACCTCGTTTTACCATGTTTTTTCACTGCTCAGTTTTTTTGTTCATGCTTTAAACTTTTCTTTTCAGGTACAGTCTCCGGTTTTCACAAGATTCTGACGCCATGTACAACGACAGCCAAAATAGAGACAAGCTGAAAAACTTCCTAGATAGATTCTGTGATTATCTTTTGAAATCCGTCCACAAAGGTAGGATCAAACTCTGTCATCCAACCCAAAGTTATTGGATTTTATGTGGACTCCTTGCATAGGCCACCTTCACTGGGGTCCAACAATGAAAATGTGCAAGTGTCCATGCCCCATGCACAGTAGGTCTTCCTTTGACCACAGTAAAGGCGCTGTTTGAGCTTGAGACATCATACTAAAGGGGTCTCTTGGTATCATGTAAAGCCACGATCTGTGTTCAGTTTTCTATTCTGTTTTCATCAAATTTATAGTCATTATTATTGCTTTGCATATTTTATGGCATGTACTGATATAGCATCAAAACTTGTTGATCTTTTAAATGAATCCATTCCAATACTTAACAGCAGTATCACTGTTGGGGCAGCTTTGATTATCTAAATATTAATATTTAAATTTCATTCTCACAAAAACAAATTCATTCCAATTCTTTACAGCAGTATCATCGCTGATCCTAAGATTTAAATTCCATTTACACAAAAACAAAGATATCTACAGTTGTTTAACTTGGCTGTTGTTTCCGACTCCTGCACAGGTGCCTTATCTTTGATGAGTTCGATGGACAACCCTCTGTTCTCAGAGGTAATTAGTCATAGCATCTTCTGTCGTGAGAGAGCAGATCTGTTTGCCGGACGAGAGAACCTCATCAGGAGCATCACTGCTTATTTGAAACAACATCATGGATTAAGGGTTAGTTCATAAATCACCTGAGAGAAAAAAATAGTTGCACAAGTTTTTGGCATAGCCTTGTTCAATAAATTACTCTTTGTATTGGGCAGAATGGTGTTATTTTGTCCAAATGAAAACTGTTTCACAATGTTGTAGCCTATTAACTGCATGGCTGGATCGTAGAGAAAGGACCCAGTAATTTCTCTACGACAGACGTAGGCCTAGTACTTGAGAAAAAGGTCCAACATTGGGAATCTCTAAAGTTCTGTGTTCAAAAGCTACCATTAGTTTGTTTTGTCCCAAATAAGTATTAAAAGCTTTTCCGTCTTTGTGAAATATTCTCTTTTACTACACATTCTAAAAGAACTGGAAATTTGTTGACAATTATTTTTGAAATAACATTGATTCAAATATGAACACCTCAACTTGGCTTTTATACCTCAACAGTTGGTATACATATTGTTCATTCATTCATTTGTTCATTCACTACCATGATGATTTGACAAGTTGTGCCCATCTGACTTCACCAAGCAACAGCATAGTGTTAGAGAGAGAGATGGGCCACTTAGACCAATGTCAGCCTTGAGTGAAGATTTTATGGTCATAGTGTTATTGCTGACAAAAATGTCATGTTTCCTTTGTGTTTTATAGCCATTTGTGGTTCATGGTTGTGGTGGAAGTGGCAAGACATCACTGCTAGCCAAGGTGATCAGTCATTCCCTTGATTCATGGGAAGGCTGTCAAGCCGGAAGGTAGGTTCAAAATCTCTTTGGTTTTCTTCTTAGGGAAATGGAAAAAGTACCATTCAGTTAGGTGATAGCTCTTTTCTCCCCCGATTCATGAACTGCCCCCCCCCCCCCCGGAATCTCCCGGTTTTCTCAAACCAGGTGAGCAACCGGGTGAGATTCACACTGGTTCGGTTCAAGTGAATGACTTACTTCAAGCTGCTCCATTTTGGGCAATTGTTGCCAAGTTTACAGCCCTGGCTCTGCTTCTGGAACCAAACAATAGACACAACTTAAAGCTGGGAATAATCTGCCAGAGGCGGACAATGGTTCGAGCCCAGCGGCAATATCAAAGGCATACAAATCTGGTTCCCAACCTACCTTATTGACGAAACGTGTCATCGCAAACGAGAACCAAACTAAATACGGCAAACTGTGCCCTCAATCGTTACAAGAAAAACATCGGACGAAATTTGTACATTGTCTCACTAACAGGTATATGTTGAATTTAATACATCCTGAAGTACAAATTTTACTGCAGCTAGTTTGCTTTAAGAGAGTATTTTGGTCTGATGATAATGACAATCATTAAGTTTATGGTGTAAAATCTTGGGCAAGTAATGTCCCCGCTATTTAACTATCTTTTATTCCTGCTGAGCCAATTCAAATAAGTAGGAATTGAAATAAAATGGTTTATTTTGTTGTTGTTGATTTTAGACCAATCCATGTCATGCGATTCATTGCTATCACACCAAACTCCTCCAACATTAGGGATCTACTCTACTTTATCTGCTTACAGGTAAGTTTAGCACTAGGATCAAACCTATGGCTTTGGTTTTTGCCTAGGCTCAAGTATTAACACTTCAGCACTTGTGCACAATTCAACACTGAGTCATTTACTCCTTGAACATATCTACTGTACCTATAAATACTTTGATAACTCTCGCTTTGATCGTTTTTATTTGTAACACGTTTAGTTTATTTTGCAGAGAATGAAATTGCCTTTTGAATAATTTGCACTGTTGTTTTGCTTGCTTTACCAAATTGAAGCTTTAAGGTTGGAAACATAAGACAGATCAAAAAAAATTAGGAAACATTGTTTGTGTGCAAGGTAAAGTTTGTTATGTGGAAAGTTGTGGACAGAAGTTTGCTCAACCGTACTGTTGTCTCAAACAAACAAAATATTAACAAAGTGGTTGAAATTAATCACAACATACCTTTGGAAATAAAAAAGAATGCCTCTATTACCTACAGATAACTTCTTTCCCTAAAACTCTTGGTAAAATCCTTTCAAATCATAATATTCCGTTAATTGTGAAAGCAGTCAGTGATTTGAGGTCTAAAGGGTTAAGACATGGTTATTCTGGCAAGGCCTTGGTAAGGATGGGTTGAGTTGAACTGGATAGATAAAAAATGCAAAAAATGAGGGCTGATGATTTTATAACAATGTGCTTATCTGGAAATATGCTTAGCTGGTTGCAGCCGACCATCAAAAAATATATTCATTGAACATCAATCATTAAAATGCTCACATTTGAGGAGGAATATCTCAACACTTGATGGTTTATTTCACCTGTATTTATTTACAGCTGAGTTACTGCTTGAATCTTGACCTTTCTGGAGTTCCAACAGAATACAAATTACTCACAAGAAAGTTTGTGGAGTTGCTCGGCAAAGCTACTGCAGAGAAACCTATAAGTAAGTCCACACATCTATTAATTTCGTCTTGAATTTTTTACATTTTTTCAACAAGAGTTTGCTTCAATGTTCATAGTGATGAATAAACAAGACACTTGGTTGAAGGTGTGCAGATTCAGCAAGACAAGTTATGTCCAACGGAAATAAATTTGTTGACACTCAACAATTTATTTTTAATGAATGTCATATATCGAACTAGCTGGTTTATTTCATTAGTAACTTCAGAAGAACACAAATAAAAGCAGATGGTAAAATACTGAAAATTATCATGTATAATTATTGTATTCTTAGCATATTTAAAGCCATGTGTTTATCTGGAAGTATGCTTTGCTGGCAAATAGTATTTTGATGATTTCAATTTTGACCATGCCCAAAAGATTCCTACATTAGGTTTATAAAAAAGTGATGGCTTTTGGTTTTTGTAGTGATCTTCCTTGATTCGCTGGATCAGCTGACGAATGAGAATGAAGGTCGTGACCTCCATTGGCTTTGTCCTGTGCTCCCAAGACATGTGCATCTCATTGTTACCATACGCCCCAATGCTGGAGGTGCCCTCTCTGCAATGCGAAACCTAGTGAAGGTATGTTTGACAGGATTATGCTTGTGTATGAGAGGGTCGTTTCTTTCAATAATAATATAAATACTTGGTTCTTGTGTAGCGCTTTGTCTGCGGGCATCTCAAAGTGCTTATTAATGGCAGGTATGCTAAGTTTTTGAATTATGAGACCCATGTGGTGCAATCTGCTGACAAGTATGCCAGAAACACTGATGCAAACCCCTTCTCTTTCCAATACTTGTACTGGTTTTTTTTACATTAACACAACACATGGGATAATTGGCTTTATTTCAAATCTGAAGGGAGAAGTAATAATGGTTGAGTGTCTTGCTCAAGGACACACATGCCATAACTGGGACCCTTAACTCACCTTGACAACACCGGGGCCCAATTTCCTAGAGCTGCTTTAGCACAAAAAGTAGCTAAGCACAACCAAATTTTGCTTACCAGAATAAGGTTACCAGCCATAATACCATGTCCCATTTACAATCTGTGACTGGTATCCTGCTTATTTTTGCTAAGCAGAAATGTATGCAGCTCTATGAAATTTGGTACTGAACTTGAGTCCGATGCACTAGTCTGCTTGGCCACCCGGCACGCCACATGCCACACTTCCTTCTTTATTCATGTTTGCTTCTGTAAAATCTGTAGAATGAGGATTCCTACTTTGAGATCGTGAGACTTGATGAGCAAGACCAGCATCATATCATTGATTTAATGCTAAGTAAAGCAGGCAGGAAGCTAACCCCAGATCAGAAGCAGGTTGTCTTGCATGCCCACCACGATGACACTCCAACACCCCTCTTCATGCGTTTGGCTTGTGACATTGCAAAGAAGTGGAAGTCATACACACCGCTGAAAGAGTGCAAACTTGCTGACAGCACACCAGGACTTATTGAACAGCTTTTCAAAGAGTATGTTCTTTTAGGTTTTTTTCTCGAGTTCTAAATAAATATCAATGCTTAAAACCACCCAATAAAACAGATAAGTAACAAAAAAAGTTTTTCAGTGATACAGCAAAGACAAACTGTTCAATATTCCTTGAAAAATTACCATAAAATTGCATTTTGACATCTACAAATCAAGCATGCTAAACAAGAAGCTGATAGTTTCTTTATCTTGACCATTGTAAGTTATTTACTTGATTTACTTCTAGGTTTAGATGGTTTCCCAGTTACTGTTTATTCTTGTTTTTCACAGGCTAGAGTTGAAACATGGTGAGATATTTGTTCGCCATGCTTTGGGCTACCTCACTGCATCTGCCACAGGCCTGTCGGCCAATGAGCTGATTGATGTGCTGTCATGTGATGACGTAGTTCTTGATGACGTCTTTGAATTTCATATCCCACCAATCAGACGATTGCCTCCTCTGTTGTGGACTCGACTGCGTCTGGACTTAGGTCAGTTAAAATTATGGAGGTAGTGGTGAAATGAACTATTTGACCTGCTTTTTCAAATTTGGGGTTAATTTGAAACACTTTGCTTTTCAGAGTCAAACTTTTTTTAGCCAGTCCGACATGGTTTTTTCCAACCCCAAGTTATTTGTTACAGAACATTATGGTCAAAATGAAACACTAACTAAGTGAAGTAAAGCCAACAGACTGTGATTTGCAGTTCTCTTGTGAGAGGTCATGCATGGACTCGGTCACCACTTAGGCCATAAACCACAGACGATAATCAGTCAAAGCACGCTGTAATCTCATTATAAACGGTCCTCGTTTGGATGTCCTTGAAAATTGTGTTTGTTAACATGGCCTTTGGCACTAAGTGGTTAATAGAGTAGATTACATAAGTTATTCAATTTATTAAAAGGTTATTGTTAAGTTCACCTGACAGTCTGTGCTACCAAGGGAACTTGCCACTTAGTTTACAAGCATAAAAATATACCCATCAAAATCAGTACCTTCTTTCATCTCTTCCCTTAATTAAGTGATATATTTATATACAAGAATCTTGAATTGAATACGTGTTTAGGATTTTTTAGTTTGCTACACATCATGTTGTTCTTCTCAGTCTGGCATAGAGTGATTTAATAAGGATCTAGTTCTGAGCCATATTGGTTGATACATTAATTGTTCCTCATTGCAACATGTTAAGCATTGTTCGTGTATTTCCCATCTGAAGGTGACTACCTAGTGGAAGGAGGTGTGGATAATGTTGTGGTCTACCGTTGGTATCACAGACTATTCTATGAGAAAGCTCGGCAGTTATATCTTGGTGATTCAGGAACACTGCTACACCAGGCTCTTGCTATGTACTTCCTTGGAAGGTAGGCTTTCAGCCAAAAATGAGTACTTTTTTATAAGTGTTGCATCTCCCCTTTTCATGTCAGTTTCATCAAACCAGATGGAAACAGACTGGTCCCTTTTAAAAAATCAATAATTATTAATGACTACAGAGCATCATGACTGATATTGCATATAGGGCTTATGAAACAGATGGTATTAAGAAGTGGTCTTTTCTTATTATTTGGTTTTACCCATTCACCAATGTGTATGAAGCACTGGATACTCAGTACTTTGCAGAGTCTTGTGAAAAAAAAATCCACATGCACATTACAGGCAGTTTGAATCCTATATTTTAGCAGCAGGTACCGCAACAATTTAATAATGCTAAATGACAATTTACTTTGTCAAATGTTAAATTACTGAGTATACAGTGCTTCACTCACATCGGTGTATGGGTAAAACCAAATAATATTCTTTATTCCTGATGTAAATTTAAATATCTATGGTCTTTACTTTTTACAGGTGGGCTATTACCCCAAAGCCCTACAGGGAAAAAGGTTCAGGCAACATGGCAGTGACCCACCGTGGTGTCCAGTCCCAACCCTTGGTGATAAGTTCTAGATCAGCCACTCGGCATAACTCTGTGGCAGGCATTGAGAGTCTTCAGACCTCACAGGGTCCTAAGAAGATACACTGGAACCTCAGGAAACTGACTGAGCTACCACGTCACATCATCCGTGGAAACTTGTGGGAAGATGCAGATAGGGTGAGAATACTCTCTGATCTTGTTGTGTTGCTGCTATTTTCTATTTGGATGCCTGATTTAAAAAGGAAAGGGTCCATTATTTACGGTATAAATGAATTGATACTAAAAGACAAGTCTAAAACAATAGACAAGTCTTACTTTTCATCAACGTACATGATTTAAATGAGTTAAATCCTGTACATTGATGAAAAAGTATGACTTGTTTTTTAGTGGCAGTTTTTTCTTTCTTACTGTTTTTTGGTGGATAATTCGAGGCCACAACTTCTACAGAGGACTAGATCTTTAAACCTGAAGTGTCCCAATCACAAAGTTCGTCGCTTTAAGGGTTCAGCCACAATTATGTGGCACTTGAGTTATCATTGAAGAATATTGTTGTTAACATTTTGTTGTTTCACCCATTCTACAGGAAATGTGTTCAATACCATGGCTGGAGGCTAAGTGCAAGACTGGGCGTATTTATAAACTTCTTCTAGAGTTGGCTGAGGTAAGTACTTTCCCTGCAGATGTGTTGTGCAGCTTCCCATGTTTATGCATGGCTAAACCTATGTCCACCATTGCTTATACAAAATTATATTGTACGTTGTAATGTAAGGGCTGGACAGCATATCACAGCAATGTGGTTCCTTATTTGGAATAGCAGTACAAAATGTAGTTGATCTCTTCGTTTTCCATCTTTTTTAAAGAAGTAATAGTTTAAAGTTTTATTTTTTCACAGTCTGCCTGCCTTGTGGAACTTATGTATTGCTTGACATCCGTATCTTTATTTAAGACAGTAGTCAACAGTTTTCTCCATAATACAACTTATACTACTCCAAAGTTTTAAGTGTTAATGTTGTAAAATTTTCTTGTGTTTAATGCTTGTCTGAACTTTTTAGAAAATAACTACTCCAAGTTTTTAATTGTTAATGTTTTAAAATTTTCTTGTGCTTAATGCTTGTCTGAACTTTTTAGAAAATAATAAATTATTGGCAGACTGAATCTTTGGTTATAGGAAAATTTTGGTAATTACCCTTCTCAGTCTAGCCTTCTTCACATCTTGAGATTTGGCTGGTTGAAGCTTTTATCCATTGAAAATGTAATAAAATTACTGCATTTTCTATACGATACTTCATGTTGAGTTATTTCACCCTCGGCTTTTTCAAAGCCATCATTACCCATAAAGGTGACAATTCTATAGTGGTTGTGCAAACTTTCAAACAACTAGATCTCCTTTCTGAATACTGCAGGCTGCTGATAAGTGTGAGTTTGGTGGGAAGTTGAAGGACTTTTACCGCATGGTACGTTCCAATGCTTTGATCATCCAGAAATACCCACAGCTGATCTGTCAGCAAGCATTGAACGAACCTGATTCATCGTCTTGTTCTTCATATGCCAAAGACTATCTGACTGTACATGGAAAAAATAGTGAGTTCTTGGTTTATAAAAGAAAAATTACTAGATTCTCTTGACTGTCAGTTAAGTAATCAATGTTAAAAATCAATGTTTAAAATGTGCTGTATAATGTTGGCTTTATGTCGAGTTTGATAAAATTATTTGTCATATAATTTAGCTCAAATTGTGATGGGTGGATGCAACAAGTTTTATAAAGAATATCTTTTGGATATATATATATATATATATTTTCAGACTCTCCACAATAAAATAATTCCTACCCTATTATTATTGTTGAGAAACCTCATGACTACTGTGTGAGAACCATCTTTCCCTCCCCTCCAAAAAGTAACCAATAACAACCTATGCAATTCGATATTCATTCCAATTTCCCCCCAGTGTTTACTTGGTTGGACTTGTCCAAGGAGCAGTGTCAAGGGGCAGAGATCATGACATTGACCCACACAGCTCCTGTCGCCCAGTGCCGATTCTCCAAGAATTGTAAATACCTGGCAACTTTCTGCCAAGATAACACCATCAGAGTATGGCGGGTAAGAAACTACGCAAGAACATAAAGCTGAGAGTGTCGGAAAAAAGTATTTGGGGAAAGCAAAGCTCAAAAAGTGCAGAAAGGAAGAACTGACTCTTGTATGAAAGCATACTCGGTTTTTACCAAGAATTCTTCAAATTTTCAAAAGGAATGTCTCGTGTGGATACTCTATACTAATGAATATTCTTTCCAATTAAGAGCAGCTTAGGGAACACAGAACATTTCAACAGGATCTCAGGTGTTGCAAAAATGAAGTTCTAAAATTCAAGTAGACATGATCAATGACGTTAATTCATATATTTCAATTTGGCCAAACAAAGTAGCCTTTCAGTCATAGTCATATTCACTCTGTTGCTTTTCCAATAACTTATAGCGACATTAACTATTTTAACAGAAGAGGTTGTTATATTTCAGGTTGCAAGCGGAGCCCTAGAAGTAACAGTTGAAGGTGAACCAATCAAGATGGAGTTCTCAGGTCACTGCTATTGGCTGGCTGTTCTAGAAAAGACAGGAGTTAAACTCTTGGGTCTTGGACAGGGAGGATATGCTAAAGGTATGTTGGCTCACGTGTAGGTTAGATTTTATATTGCATATTACTTTTTTGATAGAGGGAAAGAAGTGTGTGATCTATGCACAATTTTCTTCTTTGAAAAAATGTTGGGTTTGAGAACAATGGGAGACTTAGAGGTGGTAGTAGGCGTCCCACTTACTGGAGTATTTTTTTACTGTTCTCATCGCTGAGAACAGTAGAAAAGGCCCTCAGATAGGGCCGCCGGGTATCATCACAAATGTCTCCCATTGGTTAGGTTTGTCTTGATGTTTCAGACAGTGTGAGCTGCAGCTGGTAGTCCTTTAAGTTCTGGTATGCAAGTGTCAGGGTAAGGATTGTCATTTTTGTTAAGTATTAGCTCCTTGGTTAATACACAAACAAAATATCTTTTGATGTTTTCTTTCACAAGTCATTGCTTTGTCCTTGCCTTTAGGTAAATTTGTAGTCAATATTTCCCTGGAGATCGACACCCAAGTGACCGTCTTTGTACCAAAGACTAACAGACATATTTACATAGTGACATTTGGTCGTCTGTGCGTCTACAGTACTCAAGATGGCAAGCTGATCCAAAGAAAGGAACTCAAGGTACTTAATGGCCTCCCCTTCCCATCCAATCCTTCCTTTCCAATCCCAAACTCACATCTCCACTCCTAAATCACACCCATGATTTTCATTTGTCAAAGGTTTGTACTCGACAGGGTCAACTGCTTGTTTTTGGCTGCTTTTTTTTCAAACTTGGCGACGCTTTTGTTGGTTTTCAAAACTTGATTTTTCTATAGTTGGATAGCTATTTTGCTATAGACTTTACAATATTGAGAAGTTACATATTCAGAATATTGTATTGAATAGTTTCTTTTATAAAATGAAAATCAACATTGGTTTAGATTACAAGACATGAATGTTCTACTGACAATACCCCCAAACTTATCAAACCTGCAAATCCTTTAATCAACCATTGTTGCTTTTCTCATGTGCCATCTTTAACCGTTGAATTACAGTGTCGTCCAAAGGCAGTCACGTTCATGCCAAGTGGTAAGATGATGGCCATTGCATACAAGGATGTTTACCTATGGGACATTGCCAAGGAGTCGGTAAGTAACAAGGTCCTCTGGACACTAATATCTTCAGTATTGCAACAGCAAAAGCTGAAATACAGTGTTAAAAACTTACACTGTAATGACACTTACCCTATAACGCATGAACTGTCCTTAATGAAACATTTTGTACAGATTGAAGATTGTACATCAAGATTGTACATCATTCCAAGCCTGAGTTTTCAACCAGCACATCAGTCAGAAAACTACACATTTTGTTGGAAACTCAAATAACTGAAGGACTACCTTCCTCAATTCCATCTAAGGTTGACCCCACTTTTTGCTCAAGACCTACAAACATTTTAAATCTTGACTTAGTTGTTAAATATGAAACCAACCAGTAACACGGGAAATTTACAAAATTTGTCTGAGCTTAAAAACGCCATTTGATATTAAGTCAAACCTAACATTTCACTGAATAGAGTTCTGAGGCCACTTATTCTGTAATGAAAATAGTCACACAATCTTTGATGTAAAACCTATATTTACTTATTGCCTATTTTCTTCAATAGTTTTCAATTCCTTTGTGTATTCCTTGTTTTTCCCCCATTTCCCCATTCATAGGACACAAAGCATTTTGAAACTGAAAATCTTAAAGCCCAGTTGAACAACACCAGTCTACGCTTCTCCCAAGATGGCCGCAAACTGCTAGGGGTTCTTCCTAATGGCACATATCGCTGGGTTGTCAAGGGGAATAAGACCAAAACTGAGGGCCACAAACTGTCCCTACACAGCCAGGGAGCCACTAATGTCATCTCTCATAACTTGGAGTTTATTGCAAACTTGGTTGGGGATAGTGATTTAAAGGTATGTAATTTAGGCAAACCTTATATATTTGTATTGATGTCTTGATGATGGTGGATGTTCTTATCAAGCCTTATCAGACTAACTCACAACTCGATCAATGACATCTAATTTGGATTTTATTTTATGATCAAGCACTGTAACTGTAAAGCACTGTAACTTTCCAGATAAATATTTTTTGCAATTCAGCCATGTTGTGTTTTTCCCATTTAATTCAGTATGACCAAACCTAGTATAGAAGAGCAAATTAGATTGATCCGTTGTTGGTATGATGAGAAGCAGTATTTGAGATTGATGTTTCACACAAGGAGCATGACAAAGATGGTGGCAGCATGAGCATGATAAAAGTATATTGAGTCAAAATGTTACAGATTACTTCTTTGTATGTAAATCTGTGTTTGATCTTCTTTGTATTGAACCGATCTTCTTGGTATTTTCTGAAGGTATTGCGCCTCTACCCTACCGTGGAATGGTGCTTGTTGCAGGGCCACATTGGGCCTGTCTTATCAGCAGACTTTGGAGAGACATCGAGTGAGGATTTGTTGCTTGCTACAGGGAGTCAAGACAAATCTGTTAGGATCTGGGACACAGCTAGTATGACTGGAAGTGTCACTGACAAAGATCTGGTAGGAAATGTACCTGGCTTGGATATAAATGAAAATATGGATAATAATTGACATGTATGAACTTGCCAGCAATTTGATTGCATAGTGTGATGAATGTATGATCAGAACATTGATTTTGTCTTTGATGTATTTATAAATTTAAAGGTAATTCTTTGGATTTTACATTTCAGATTATGTTTTACCATATTAATGTTTGGATTTTTCTGTATAGAATCATGATGGGCCTGTACAGAGCTGTGTATATTCATTGGATGGTCGTCATGCTGTGACATCATGTGAAAACAATGAGGACCACTGGGTATGGAGTGTCACAAAAACACCACCTGATGTAGTACTTCAACTTCGATCTGGAGAATCTTGCAGTAAGTCTGCATTTTGCTTATCTTGTCTTATGTTTCCTTATTATTGAATGAACAATAACAGTTTAAGTATTTGTTCAGGAATGGGTTTAGTTTTATGTCAGTTGCTCAAGCTTGTGAGTAGCTTTTGATACATGCTATTTCTTGTTACAATACAATAGAGAAGTTTTAAACAGTGTTTTAATTACTGATGCAGTGCCGTGTCTTGAACTAAAATCAATCCAGAACCATGCACAAGTTGTATAGAGATAACAGTTTAATCAGAAAGGCTTTTTACTTGGTACTCACGATTGTGTTTGCCGTAAAGTTGAATAAATGTTGACAGATTGTTGATGAGAAATGGCAATACCTTTTGTTGCTCTACTAGACCAAACAAATAACCATAGTGATAGATGAAATATACATTTAATATTTTGTCTTTTACTTTGTGTTCATTTATGTGCATGTAGGACCTGGCAAACTGTTATGTATGTCGGATGATTTTGTGGCCAGCTGTTGTAATGGGAGTGATTTTGACATTTGGAATATCAACAGTCCCCGTCTTGCTATAAACAACAAAGTCGTCAAGGGAATGCACAGGTAATGGAACTAAGCCAAGATTTATTGGGAAAAAACCTTTTTCCTGAAGTGCCTAATTTTCCAACCTGAAGCTGGTAGTCAAATGTATGAAGGTTGCTAATTGCAAGGTTGCTAATTGCAACAGATGACATGCAAGGATCTTATTTAAGGCCAACTTTCTTAAGAGCCTCTGAGAACTCATGTACTGAGATTTCTAAGCACAGCAAAGATTTGCTAAGCAGCAATATGCAAGTGTGATTAATGGTTATTGACTACGACAGGTTTCACACCTAATTTAGCTTTCTAAATAAAATTTGTCAACTTCTGTTTTTGTGTTTTACCTATTCAAGATAGTGAGCATAGCTTAGAAGAATTGCTCAACAAAAAAGTTGGGGGTTTGAACTTTTACTCTATTTTTCAGTAAAACTCATGTTGAAAAACATAGCCATTTTGAAAGGTTAACCAAGATGAAAAATTAACATTCCTCCTCTTTTCGTTCTTTCTTTCTGCTTAGACTGATACCCTACGTGAACCCACACTACATCTTCACCATATTCCGAGGGGCCCTCTTGACTTGCTTTACCACCTCCAACCGTCCAGGCATGTTGTACCTGTATGAGGTGATGCCAGAGAAGGCCCTCCAGGATTGGAAACTAAATCCATTTACAATACCAGGCATCCAGGGCTACCCCCAAGATGTGAAGGAGTTCAAGCATAGTTCAGATTTATTGGTATGTAGCTCTACGCTGTCAACATTGGGTGCTGTACCAACCCCACCCTCATTTTTGAGAAGATCTTTAACAAAATTTCCATCTCTTCAGGGGGCCCATCTTGATGTGCTTTCTTCCCTGGATAGTATTTCTATCATTGCTTACCAGAGTTTCTACCTTGTCCGTTGAAAGAGGTGGTTTGTTTCAATGGACAACATCACAGCAAGGTCTTAAGTTTTTAGTGGGAGCAGAGAGCCATCTCTTACAGAAAAGATGGTTCAAATGTTCTTCCTTAGAGAGTTCTGTCTTCAAGAACATTATTTCATTTGTTTCTCTCATCACTTTCTTGCCTGTAGGTTAAATCTGCTGCCCTGGATGCAGACAGCACCATGCTGATCACTCTCTCCTTCCAGATGACAGATGAGCAGAAGAGAGCATCTATTATCAATTTTGACAAGTTGGAATTCTACCAGTCCTCAGCACTGCTCCAACTATGGGATGTCCACCACCAACGCGTGTTGAGGAAGTTCAAAATGGCAACTTCTGATTGTCGATTGCACCAAGTTGAATTTTTGATGGACAAATGTGTCTTGTTTTATCAAAGACGTAGCAGAAGCACCGATGCCTCCGTGAAAACCAGACAAATGCCTTGCGGGAAAGGTAAAAAATATGAGGAGGAGACCTTCAGTGGGGTCATTGAAGTTTTCAACAAGAATCTTGAAGGGCCATTGGAGACAATTTGTATGCCTGGTTCTTATGATGGGATACTGGCCCCAGCACAGGGCTACGTCAACCCAAACAGACCTCTCTTAAAACAATTACAAGGAGTCATTGCAAATCACATCACTGATGGTGCCTTGCATTCCTCTAAGGTAGGCTTTGATCAGCCTGTAGGTACATTTATGCTACAGTTAGCCAAGGTGACATCCTATAATTTCTCACCTGATAATCAAAGTGCTATGGTTGGGTTTGACACCGGTTATGTCCACTTCCTTCGGATGTATAATGCAGTTGGAAAAAATTATTACAAATAAGTCGATACAAATGGGAAGCGGAGCAGTATCACTTGCCAAAATATTATCTGGGTAGTACGTGATAGCTTATTTTGGATCAGTGAAGTTTCTTCCAAATTGGATGAAACAAAAAGTGAAACAATGTTTTTGACTCAAAGAGCTGTCATTTGTAAAATCGCCATTTCCCTCCTCCCCTCCCCCCCAAAAATAAAGTATGTCAAATTTGCTGTGTCTTTAATAAGTACAAGCCCAGCAAATGATTTTTAAGTTCCGTTATGATTGAGGCAAATGGCAGTGCTATATAATAGCTTGTACTGTTTGTTAGCTCAACAGAACTTCTCTCCTCTTGCAACCAAAAACTTTCTGCTGATAATATGGTGAAAAAATGTCATGCATGTTCCCATTTATTCTATTGCAAATCACCCCAAAAATAATGCAGCTCATTATGGGCATTGGTGATCTTAATTGTATTTATATATACATATTTATTTGTTCTGTAAAAAATTAAGGAAAATACCAAAGTTTTGTCATTCCAGTGTAATACAAGTTAATGCCATACGTGCGCTTACAGTATTTATCAAGCAATATATTGATCATGGTGGTTTCTTACCTACTCTTTGTTTTTTACAGTTTATGATTTACTCTGCTTTCTCTCCTGTGTGTTATGGTTTCTTGTATAAATTTTCTGGGTTTTGAGTGAATCAAGACGTAATCAGTAAATCAATCAGGGAATATTAAAATGTACAGGTGTTTAATATAAACATATTAATGATAAAGTTTCTTAGATCAAATTTTTAGTAATGTCTTGGAACTTGTTCAAAATGTAGGAATGCGTTCGTCTTAAATTTAATTTTAATGTGGCTGACTGATACTCATTAAATATATTGTGCAAATGTTTTTAGTACCCAAATGGCTTGACATAAGACCAGCTTAACAGTCACATATGTACAAGGGAAATGCCATTTTGGCTGATAACCTTATTTTGGTAAGCATGATTTTGTCATGCTTAACCAGCTTTCTATTTATCACAATTCACCGCAATACTAACATGTTTTAAAGGTAATCATTGTTCCTAATTTTATCTTGATTATTTAAGGGGAAAAATGATCAGGTATATGAAAGAAGCCAAGAATTCTATTAGAAAAATACATTGTGTGTTGTATATTTGTCATTACTTTGTATTATTTCGTTTGACTTTCATAAGTATGTTCTTAACGGGGTCAGTGAGTTGTAGTAGTATCATACTGTGTTTCATTAGCAGGAACAAACATATTCTCGGGGTTACTTCTACCATAGAGCTCTATGCTTCTACTTACCTATGCATTCCAGTCTGAACCCAGGCTTGGTTTCCAAGAAGTTTTAAAATGCTGACTGGATTTGGTCTCCGATCGAAACTACTTCTTTAAAAATTAACTTTAATTATTTATTTGATACTCTCTATTACTATCTTGCCTTTTATCATTTTTTAAGCTGTTATCTTGACAAAAAACACATGTGGGTGTGTGTGTATGTGAGTTTGTAGTGACATTCAAACCAAGGACTTACAACAAAAGGGACAATAGGTCCACGATTGCTGTCACAAAGGAAAACAATGGAGTCCCTGTTTGGAAGGACAAATAGTTTAACAAAGGAGGATCCACGATTGGAGGTCATTACACACTTGTGTGTGTGTGTGTGTGTGTTTTTGTGTGTGTGTTTAAGTAACTGAGGCCTTACTGTTCATCAATATTCACTAATATGTTAATTTGCATGTATCAATTGTCTTTTCTATTGGTTTGTAGCAACGTAGTTCCACCTGAAACCACACCCACTCTATTATAATAAGCAACCAAAGAGAAATGCACCTAACCAGGTTTTGCTTGCATGTTGTAAAGACTTCAAGATTACATTACAACACTTTAATGTTTTGCCTTAACAGTTAGTTTTTAACAGTGAAAGAAAAGGCTCTGACCTTTTACCAACATGATATTATGTCTGATTACATTTTGTGTATATGTATATATTATTAATTCCCTAATATTTGTTTTTTCAAAATAATGGACATGTTTTGCCTACTGTTCTATTTTCAGTAATCAGATTTTTATTTACATTTTCTGTGCGCTATAAATACAAAGTAAAGTGGTGACCATTGTTGTCATAATTCCTATTTAGAATAGCAATAAGAATACTAATTCTCATTTTATGAGAAAGGGATCAGACTATTTTGACTTTCTAGCCTCAATTTGGTTACACATGATTGCATTGAACTTGGAAGGGGGAGGGCTACGGTAGCTACACAATAATTAAGGCCTTCTACCTCTTTAACTTAAAACAATTTTTTGTAAATATTTTTGTTAATGAAAATTAATTTTTTTAAAGGTATGTCGTGTCGTGGCCGAGCGGATAAGAGCACCGGATTCAAGCTCTGATGTTTCTGTTCAGCAGAGTGTGGGTTCGAGTCCCAGTCGTGACACTTGTGTCCTTAAGCAAGACACTTAACCATTATTGCTTCATCCTTCGGATGGGACGTAAAGCCGTTGGTCCCGTGTGTTGTGTAATGCACGTAAAAGAACACAGTGCACTTATCGAAAAGAGAAGGGGTTCGCCCCGGTGTTCCTGGTTTGATTGGCAGCATATTGCGCCACAGCACCTTGTAAACCATTACATTGTGCTATTTAAAGGAGTAGGTCTCTAACTTCAAAAAGTAGCTCCACATCTTGCAGGAAAATACTCACTGTTGAAGCGCCTTGAGCGTCACTGAGTGACGGATATGAGCGCTATATAAGAAGCCACTATTATTATTATTATTATTATGTTATATGATATGCTATAATATCAAAAATCCGTCCATTCTTTTTTTGTTTAGATTATTGTTGTTAGTTTGGGTAGATCAATACAAACTGAAATGTACTACTCAAAAATGTTTGGATTGACATGAATGTTTAACAATAATGTTACAAAGGGGAGTTTCTTTTCAGTTGAGTAGGGATTTTCCTTATAGGTTTGTACCAACATTGAACAAATAACAAAAAATGTCCCACCGTCAATGCAATTATCAATGTTTTTATTCTTTTTCATTGTTGACTAATAGTTGTAAAACTTTTGTACATTAAGGCTCCTTAAAGGGAAGGTATACGATTGGTAATCATTCTAAAAATTAATGGCAATAAAAACTGACTTGGTTAGAAGTACAGCAACTTTCAATAGTATAAAGCATTTTGAGAAATATTTCAACTCAAAATAATGTGGATCATATATCAGTTTTTATCCCCCCAAAATTTGAATCTGAGAAACGTTTCTGTCAGAAACGTTTCTCAGATTGTGTATTCCTATTAGGGATTATTCTTCATGCGTGGACATATTCGCTGCGGATTTTGGTGATATTTCAAAAACGCGACCACCTTTTGAAATGGAATTTTCACAGGTTAGTTTTATTGTATATATCTACATTTATATAGGATTAAAACAATCAAACGGTCCAAAAAACCAAAGGTATACTTTGCCTTTAAAAGACAAACACACTGAACCCCCCCCCCCCCATTTTTATGAAGAATTAATTTAGATTTGTATAAAAAACCATTCACATTTAGATTTACAATCCTCTGTCCAACTTAGATTTTTATTGTAAGTGTTTACTATGGAAGCTTTAAAGGGAATTGAGAGAAAGAAAGTCATAATTATGACTTATAGTGTACCTCACAATTAAGATTTAGCAAAAGTCACATTTATGACTTGTACCAATTAAAGACAGGATATACCTTTGGTTTTTACTCCAAAAATTAGTTACCATAAAAACCTACTTGGTAAAGAGTACTGGAGAGCTGTTGATTATTATAAACATTGTTAGAAACGACCCCCTTTGAAGTAATGTAGTTTAAAGGCCCTGTACACTATTGGTAAGATCGAAAACACAAATGTTCACAGATTCACACATAACTAACATGATTTAAGGTAAGTAATGGTAGAAAGGGTTCCTTAAAATATTTCTGCCTAAAATGCTATCGTTTCTGAGAAATGAGTAAAACAAAAGTTTTTATCACGCGCGATAATAAACTCGATGTTTGAAAAACAAAACCACATAAGGTCTCTTTTCACTATTTTCTCGTGAACTCGATGACCTCTATTAAGAGAAAGAGGAAAATGTTTCATCCAAAAGAAATGGGAATATGAGAAAGGCTTCAGGCATCTGAAAGCACACAATTCTATGTAACAAGGGTGTTTTGTTTTTTTCATTATTTTTTGCAACTTTGATGACCAATTGAGCCCAAACTTGCACAGGTTTGTAGTTTTATGCATATGTTGGGATACACCAAATGAGGATACTGGTCTTTGACAATTACCAAAAGTATTTATGAGAAATGTAAGTCATAATTATCTAAGTCATAATTATTGTGTGGATTAAAATATTTAGTTTAAAGACATGAATATGACTTGCACTAAGACATAATTGTGGGATGTAAGTCATAATTATGACTTCAATTTTCCTTCTCTCTCTATCTCTCTCAATTTCCTTTAAGTACGCTTCCGTAACATTCAACTCACGAGCAGACGATACCAGTTTTGCACTTTTTGGGGAAGCCGATGGCTGTGCGCATGTGTAGTCTGAGCGAGAGCCACTTCTCCGCTGCCTTGAACCGGTTCCGAGTTGTACCACGTGAGGCAGCTTGCCGATTCGTTGACGCTCCGGCGGCCATTTACAAATTTCTAAAAAGTCACGAAAGGATCTTTACAGTGTTAGTTATCTAAATCTGAAAACATCCGGAAGTTCCTCAACGCTAAGTTAGAAAACGGAATTCACTTTAATTGGTAAGCATTAATACCTTAATTCGTTGTAAATGTGAACAATAATTCGGCCTAGAGAAATTTGTTTTAGCAAAAATGTCAAACTCTCTGCTGTTCAAAATTAAACAAACTAGCCTTACTAAAAAGTTAAAATAACGTTTTGAGTGCAGCTTTTGAGGCCTAGTTGCACGGCGTAACCAATGTCAAGAGAGCTTGCATATGAATTTGGAAAAATGTGAACCTAGGCCTATTAATACTAATTTTTATCAAGCATAGTGTAATTTTTTCGTTTTCTCCGCGGTGGGGGGGGGGGGTAGTTGCGATAATCGTAACCCTCCATCCTCCCTCCATCCTCCCGACCGTCGGGAGGATGGAGGGTTACGATTATCGCAACTAGGGGGGGGGGCTGGTGGTCAGCGATGGCAAGGAGTTTGACTAAAGTTGTGACTTCAGTTAAAACAAACCTAAACATTGTTTTACCTCTCAAAATGTTATTTGACATTGCATGAATCAGCGATGGCAGGGAGTTTCACTAAAGTTGTGGTTGTTGTTATGACTTTAGTTAAAAAAAACCTAAACATTGTTTTACCTCTCAAAATGTTAGCCTATTTGACATTGCATGAATCGAAATTAACCTTATTTTAGAGATATGTCAATTTTTCTTTGTTCAACCCCCATACTATTTGAAATTTACCCAGTCAGTTTCCCTTGTGGTTTATTACTTGACATTTAAATTGAAAAAGTCGCATCCCCTCAAGGTGATCCCGTGGCTGCTGCTTCCCAGGTTGTATCGTAAACTTGGGTGTGATCCCTGGCTACACGGCAGTTAACGGTTGTATGGCTTCTGACTGGCACCCCCGAACAAAGATATTGACAAAATAGGGAGACCGCCAATATAGGGCTAGATAGCTCAGTTGGTAGAGCGCCGGTACGTTAATCCGGAGGTCGTTGGTTCGAATCCCGCTCTAGTCAATTTTTCTTTGTTCAACCCCCATACTAAATTATAATATGAAACACAGGGTACTGTTTTTTTTATACAACCTCTAGTGTGTTTTCATGCACTTGTATACAATACAAGGTTGTGAGCCAGAGGGGGTAAAAAGCACTTACTGTTTGACCATGAATTAAGGATATCTTCTGTAAAATTTCCAGCTAAAGGGAAATTTTAGTAATGTGGCCAGGTGAAGGAAAGTTGCCATCCTATGTTTGTGTATAGTTAATAAACCTCAAGTTATTTCTGTTGATTAATGTAAACATTGCTTTTGTTTAAAACCCTGTGTGACACCATAAAAAACAATCCACACGGTTACACCATCGGACTGTAATCTACTGTTCGTTTGTATTAGAGTGTAATTCATTTTTGTGGAGAACCCAATCACTTTCAAATGACCCAAAATCTTTAAATATAGACCCTTTTGACTAAATAAAACAAATTCAAGCACAATTTTTTTTTAGATGAGCCCACGTTTGTCTCTGGGTAGATTTTATACCACATGGTTCAATTCAACTAGCAGCGGCCATTAGCCCCAATGATGAATAATTGCTGCACAATTCCTTAGGGAATTCCGGGAGAGCTGGTCATTGATGGATTTTATTTTGGTGAAAAAGACCCTGGATAGTAACAAGACATTTACCATGCTATTTGGCTAGGTGTAGATGGGGAAGTTTAAAAATTTTTAGGAAAAAATAAATAAAAATGGCGGAGTACTGATTATTCAAAGGAACAATACAGAATTGGTAAGAAAAAACTTGTAAAATATACTTTTGATCACAGATTTACACAAAACTTACACGGTCTAGTGATGATGATAGTAGAAAACATCCTTTGAAATATTTCTGTCTGAAATGTCATATTTGATGAGAAATGTATAAACTAATTTTCCGATTGGAGTTTATCGCTCAGTGAGCGTTTTATTCATTTGTTGAATCTATAAGATTTCATGCAAATGTGTAATCGGTTTTTCACTATTTTCTCGTGACCCAGATCGATCTCAAACTTCTACAGGTTTGTCAGTTTATGTATATGGTGGAATACATAAAGTGCTTACACTACCAGCAACTGTTTTGTTAGCAAAAACCAATTCTGTAATGTTTCTTTAGGCCCCTCCAAAAAAGACTTCTGTTTCTGATTACATGTCATTTAAAAACAGTTTTTTTATTTTGCGTTTTTTAAATTTATTCCGATACGATTGACGATACGTCCACGATCGTTCATGTGTTGAGCGCAAGCAAGAATTTGCACAACGAATTAGGCAAAATTGCGCGCAAACTGTAGTTTGCGCTCTGCAGATTTGGCAGTTAATCTGCCCGACCTTGCAAATTGAGCGCAATCTTCAGTTTGCGCTCTTTAGCTGGGCAGTTCAAGCGGCCGGTTTCTGCAGATTGCGCAAACCCGTGGAATGCGCTTCATACAGCGCCGTGTACACACGTGCGAATTGAATTGTGGGTATTTTTTGTCGTAGTCGAGTCGTTGGACATCGCAGGCTCAAATCACGGAGATATCTGTAAATTCTTCTTGATATGTTCTGATTTTTATTTCAAATGTTTCCTAAAACATGGTAAATTGGTAAAAGTCAGACATTTTCTTCCATGTAAAATATGTTTTTGATTTTGTTTTTTCGTTTTTTTTTCCCTGTTTAAAGGTATTGTACACTTTTGATAACAGCTCAAAATCAGTGTCCACATTTTGTGTGATTAAACATATGCATGACCAAACAAACCTGTGAAAGTTTGAGCTCAATTGGTCATCGAGGTCACAAGAAAATAGTGAAAAGAGATCTTATGTGTTTTCTGTTTTTTCAAATTATCGTGCGCGATAATTACTATTGTTTTACTCGTTTCTCAGAAACGATAGCATTTTAGGCAGAAATATTTTAAGTAACCCTTTCTACCATTACTTACTTTAAATCATGTAAGTTATGTGTGAATCTGTGAACATTGTGTTTTTCGATCTTACCAATAGTGTACAGGGCCTTTAAAGGCCGAATAAAAAGTTTAGGGTCGCGGCTTAAAAACTAGGGTCGGTCGGGGAACCTGAAACAGAACCCTTATTTTTGGGGGCCTTAATTAAAAACGGACTGTTGATCACAGTACGATGGCATCAAAAATGACAAGAAATGGTTCTAAATTGTTTTTTGCTTAAACATACATCCTGTCTATCTGTATGTTGTGCACACTCGTGTTTGTAGTAAGTCTAAATTTAAGAAAGCTAAATATTAAATGTGCGCATGAATCAATTCTTGCAGATGGTTCCTATCGGTTTCAACCTCCACCGGTCAATACAGCTGCCAGCCAACATTCATCTTTTCATGGAGGCCAATCCTGTTCTTCACAATGAACTAATTGTACAGCTCAGTTAAAGGAAGGAAAACAACATGACCTCCCAGGACAGTGTACTAATCATTACAAAGGTAAATCAGTTTCCTTGTGGAAAAGCAATACCTTTCATGTGACATTTTATCTCCTAGTACAGAGCAAGTGGCCCCTCTCTTGTCCCAAATTACCTCATCTCACTATCTAGCCCCATGAGTAGGGCCAATCCACTCCGTATCCTTGGCCCCAGCACCACTGCAGACCTATTCTTTCGCCCTATGATGTTTTTAATCCGCAAAGATCTAGATCGTGAAACTTACTGATTGAATGCAAACGTATTTCTTTTTTTTGTATTGCCTTGATTGCACCACAGACAATTCAGAATCAAAATATTAATGGGCCCTGAAGCGGACACTAGCTCCCACACCCTAATAGCTTCAACACTTAATTTTGGATGTTGGAGACTACCATTCATCCCCTCCCTACCTTATGCAAACTCCTCCCCCTCCCTACCTTATTCCCTTTATAATAATAATAATAATAATAGTGGCTTCTTATATAGCGCTCCTATCCGTCACTCAGTGACGCTCAAGGCATTTCAACAGTCAGTATTTTCCTGCAAGATTATGTGGAGCTACTTTTTGAAGTTTGAGACCTATTCCTTTACATAGCACAATGTAATCGTTTACAAGGTGCTGTGGCGCTATATGCTGCCAATCAAACCAGGAACACCGGGGCGAACCCCTTCTCTTTTCGATAAGTGCACTGTGTTCTTTTACGTGCATTACACAACACATGCAAACTCCTCCCATGTTTTAAATCTCTTCGTCTCTCAGTACAACTTTTCCAGTTCACCATTATCCTTTTTACTTTTTAAGTTGTGAGAGTTTAGGTTTAGAGAGAAAAATGAATGATGAATCATATTTTTGTAATATTTTATAGATGATGCAACTCGTTCTCAATGGAAAAGCATCTTGACTGCAATTCTGAGGGGCTAGAATAAGACAGAATGCAGTCCACTGATCGAAGGTAAACAACTTTTCATTGTAAGAAAAACATCCAGGCATTCCATTGGAAGTCTCACTGCTCATCAAATCACTTCACTTATCTGCCCAGGCTAAACCCATTTGACCCCCATATCCTAAATCCTGCCAGTATTGTTCCCTTTCTGCTCAAATCAAATTTAGCGAAAAACTTATTTCAGTTTCAGTTGCCAAATCAATTCAGTGATTCTGGTGTTGGGATAGAATACTTGTGGTGCATCACTGTAATTTACAAAAGCTTTTACATGTTTTGTCTTGGATCAATTAGGTTGAAGGCACAGGCAATTCTAACATTTCCTGTGTTTTTGACAGTGGTTAAATGGCAACTGTTAACAGTGCAGTTGTTGAGTCCAAGTGCCTGTTGTCCGAGTCTCAGTCCCCCATTTCTATGAGAAGTCACTCCGGTTTTGGTAAGCCTTTGTGTCACACCCATGTGTATCTGCTGCACTCCCAAAGTTTTTGTTGCTTCCGGCTCCAAAGCTGGCATACTTTTGTGTGTAACTTTACAAAAATCCCAAATTTCATTGTTCAAAAGTGTTTCTTATTAAAGAAACTTTTAATTATATGAGGAAACTAGTTCACTGCAACTCCTATGGGCTTCTGATAATGAGCAGAGACATTTTCTGTAAAGTAGGCGAGGCTTACAGTTGAGTTACGTCAAACACCTAGGGTTGCGATTATTGTAACCGTAGATCCTCCTTCTGACACTTGTATGGAGCATTTCTGTCAAACTAGTGACCAGATTTGCCCAATTTGTACCATTTTAAAAAGCCAAAACACATTTTAGAGACACAGGATGAATCTCCATTGTGTAATGAATCAATTTACTCTTTAACCATCTTGTGGTAAAAAGGAATGAAAAAGAAATGAGCATAAACTTACAAAAAACTGACTAGTTCAAAATCCATAGGTGTAAAAATGTCATTATGATTGTCTGTGTATTAAAGACTGTGTTTCTGATTACATGCCATTTAAAAAAAGGTTCAGTAGGTCAGGATTTTTATTCATTTATTTTTTCTTCTGATCCAAATGACGAGTGTATACAAAAGTCCCGCTTAGTCTTACGTGATTAAATTCAACCAAAAAACTGCTCCAAAATCTATCAAAGACAACTATAGTACACTTATACTCACATAAGGTACGCAGGAGATGTTGCTGGTTAATATGGAGGTACGATTATGTCAGACACACATCTATAAATAAAAAAATCAGCTAAAAGTGATCTTCAAAATGGTCCGCACTAGATTTCTGTGCATCCACGCTCGTTCATGTGTTAAAGTGCAATCAGCGGATTTGCTAAAGGAATTGGGCAAAATTGCGCACAATATGCAGTTTGCACCCTGCAGATTTGCCAGCTCAATCTGCTTACTGGGCAATCTGCAGTTTGCACTCTTAACGGTGCACCCCACCAAATAGGAGAAAACAGAGCGTCAAGCTCATTAATTTTTTGTAGGCCCTCAAAATATTCTATATTAGACAGATTTGAGAGCCCTGAGAAAGTGTTTCAGTGTAAAAATGTTGCCCAATTGTGACTTGGGGGTTGTTGCCTTCCAGCTTGAGGTATTTTGGATGACATAGGCCCTGAAATAAAAGGTCCTATTTGCTGAGAGGTGTAGGGACATTTTTCAAGATTGATGCTCGGACGTTTTGAAAATTACACCTGTGTAGGGGTGTTTTTAATCGGAGGGAGAATAACTCAACGGGCCCAGGGACTCCCCATATAAAATTGAGCAGAGAATAAAAGTTCAAGAGTCAATAATTTTCCCTTTCAAGTTAAAAGCTGTGAGACTTTAAAGTATTTTTCGTGTATTTTTGAATATTTAGCATTTTGCACTGTGTGCTATGGGAGATTATTTTGTGGGGTGCAAATTGAATCGAATTGATTTAAAGAAAGGGGGGAATGAAATCGTTCGTAAGTATTTTAATCAATTTCTACCACGTATCATCCTTTTCATTCACTTTAACAATTATTTTACCAATCAGAAATGAGAACTAAGCTTTATCCGTCTACTAGTCAAAGCACGTTCTCGAATAGAGATTTTAATTTATTTAAAATAAAAAAATTATCTCCGGGCCACCGATTACCCCCAAAACAATAGCCCGGTGGGACAGTGAGAAAAGTCTGTTTAATGCCGCCCTGCTAAAAATTAGATTTTTGGCCGCCCTGCCAAAAAATACAAACGGACTATTTTTAGCCTGCACTAAACACAATCAAAAGAGTAGCCGACGAGCCAAGCCCGTCTTGAAAAAAGGTCGGGCGAACATTAATATTTTTTTTATAACAAAAATAAATAAAAATCCTTCCTTTTTTCAAAAAGGCAGGACCCCCAAAACTGTTTTCCCCTTATGTACATGTGCACTAACCCCGCATTGCTGATTTTAAAATACAAAATGGTGTTGGGCCACCAGATTGTTTGGCGGGCCAGTAACTTTTTATTTCCACTGTCTCTGCCGGCTAGTGAGCAATGTAGTTTAATTTCGACCCCTGAACTGGGGTGTCAAACTTCAAGCAATAGACATACATGATGTATGTATTTGTGTACAGTACATGTACATGCTAGAGTGCAAGTAATAGCCAGTTGCATGAAACCAGCTGCTAATGTGACGGTGTAACTGTAAGTTTTTTGAGTATACTATTTTGTTGAATTGTCTATCATGGCGGGTAGGGTTTGCAACAACTGTGTTCAATTTGGATTTTGGGCAAGTCAAATTCGTTGCCCTATTCTAAAGTTGTATGTTGCTATTTTTATGTATCAACAAACCTAGGGCAGACAACCTTGGCAACATGACCTTAAACTGTGGATTGAGTGGTTGTGCTAGAAAGAAAAGTACACTACATGACCCTTCTCTTTTAACCCTGACTCAAATTTTAGCCCTAGCCCTAACGCTAACCCTAGCCCAAGCGCTAACCCTACTTTAGCCCTGCTAGCAATCCTGGCACTCTATCCCTAACTGGTACTGCCGTAGGTCACCAAAGTGGGTCAAAGAGCCACGACTTGTTTATAGGTGGACTCATTTATTTCGGTGAACTATCCCATCTCCGCCGAAAGCCTCCAACTCTTTGTTTGAGAAAGTACGCAACCATGTCAACATTATTTTTTCCTCTGGTGTTTGTCTGATCCTCAGTTTAGGGTGGGGGTAGGGGGAAGAATGTGTTGGTATGTGCAGGGCTGAGGGGGGGGGGGGTAACTGGAGTAATGGTTGTTCAATCTAGTAGTAAATTATGTGGCCATCTAGACCCTCAATGAACCTTGAAATTTTATGCAACTTGCTCCCTTTCATCAAGTCATCATGCAAGCCTTACAAGCCCCGCCCCTCCCCCAAACTCATGGTACCAACCCCAGTGGTAAAAAAGCAGTGCAAAAAACTTAAATTGCTCTTTTAAGTTGGGTCTTCACAGACCAATATTTTGACCACTGCAATGAACAGACTCCTCTACAGTAATTGTTTGTTGCCCGTTGCCCCCCCTAAATCCTTGATCACCGAGGACCCTCCCCCATATAAAGTGTAAATTGAAATGAATAAATAAAAATTGCTCTCTGAAATTGCCATCAGAACAATTGTAGGATGATGTCAAGACCCAAAAGTCTGTGGATTGTTCAACTGGACGGAAAATTAAATTAGAAGAAATATCTTGTGTGTAATGCAAGCACTGCTCATTTACTTGGAATTGATGTACACAAATCACCATAGGAGTGGTTTGTTTGTTTAAGCCTGCCATTTTTCAACGGATTAAAAAAGTCCAAATTTTCCTGAAGAAATATAATCCTGACATTATTCCCAATGTCCTGAATGTGGTCTCCAGTCAAACTGTGAAAACAACTTCTCCTATAGGGTGCACCCCACCAAATAGGAGAAAACAGACCGTCGAGCTCATTAATTATTGTGACTTGGGGGTTGTTGACTTCCAGCTTGAGGTATTTTGGATGACATAGGCCCTGAAATAAAAGGTCCTATTTGCTGAGAGGTGTAGGGACATTTTTCAAGATTGATGCTCGGACGTTTTGAAAATGACACCTGTGTAGGAGTGTTTTAACTTGGAGGGAGAATAACTCAACGGGCCCAGGGACTCCCCATATAAAATTGAGCAGAGAATAAAAGTTCAAGAGTCAATTAATAATTTACCCTTTCAAGTTAAAAGCTGTGAGACTTTTAAGTATTTTTCGTGTATTTTTGAATATTTTGCATTTTGCACTGTGTGCTATGGGAGATTATTTTGTGGGGTGCACCCTTTAGATGTTTGCAGTTTAAGCGGCCAATTGGGCAAAATTGTGTGCATTCTGCGGATTGTGCAAATCCGTGGAATGCATTCCACATGCAGGGCTGGGTACCCATGCATTGCGTTGTGGGTATTTTTCGCTTAGAGACATAGGACATCACAAAATATATGTTCTGGGGTTTTTTTTGTGGTGGGGGGGGGCAGGGGGGTTGCTTAAAACATGTTAAATTGGTCAAATTTATTTTATTTTGTTTTGTCATGCTATTTAAAAAATAAAAATAAAATCTCTTTTTCTTTGAAGGCCGAATAAAAAGTTCAGGGTCGCGGTGTAAAATTAGAGTTGGTCAGAATATTGGAAATGGAACATTTTTATATTTTCGGCCGGACTAAATTATCCATGCACCAATCAAAGTAAACCAACAAAAAACGGACACAACAAGCCTGCCTTTTCAAGTCTGAGATAGACCCAAGAAGAGGGCACTATTTCACAGGTGAAAACAAAACACCATCAGAGACTTGAACAAGACTATTATAGCCCTGTCATGCGTGGTTGAAACAAACAGTGTCGGTGGACAATTTACATGGGCACAATGAAGGTAGCTAAAGTCCTCTTTTTTCCCATAGCCTTGAGACGAAGTTCGAGAACACAAAAAAATGCACTCAAGACCAGTCTCGAATCAGAGACGAGACTCATGTCCTCCTGCACTGGCCTCAAAAAGATATATTTTAACAGAAAGGCTAGTTCACCAGTTTGGCCTATCATTTTGTACGAGGGCATTTTAATTAATGATATTCCAGCATGGATTAAAACTCAGAACAACGGACTTGTTCTTCAGATAATTAAATTGTAAATGCAATTTCGGTACTGCACCAGTGGCTTGGCCACATGTTCCTGTCTGTATAAAAGTTGATGTGTTTCAGTTAATTGTACAGTTAATGTTTAGCAAACCTTTGGCAGAGTGAATTGTGAATCACATGTTCAAAGAAATAAAAACAACAGAAATGTTTGTTGTCACATTAACTCAACTCATAGACTCCAAACTCACAGCTTTTTGTTCAGGAATTATTTTCTTTATTAACTTTGTGTTAATTGCATTTCAGGATAGTCCTTAGTGGAAATTTTTACCAATCCTTGTTCAAGGATATCATCCCTACTTCATCACAAGAGGTAAGATTTGAATTTACTTTGGAAAAAGCTTACAAAATAAATAATCCAGAGGTCGTTGGTTCAAATTCCGCTCCAGTAAATTTGTCTTTTCTCAACCCAAAATTATTAAAAATTTACCAAGTCAGTTCCCCTTGTGGTTTATTACTAGATATTTGAAATAAAAAGTTGCATCCCCTTAAGGTGATCCCCTGGCTGCTGCCTCCTAGGTTGTATCATAAACTTGGGTGTTATCCCTGGCTACACAGCAGTTGACGGTTGTATGGCTTCTGACTGGCACCTAAGCTTGGGGGGACCACGATATAAGTTCTGAAACGATTACGATATTGGGTCACGTTTATTTTTATTGTGATATCAGTAAATCGCAATATCATTAAGTATCGCGATGCATTTCCTAGCCGAGACGATCTTGCAACAATAAATCTCCTAGTCGAGATGATCTTGCTGCAACAAAGAGATGCAAGTCACAGACCGCAACCGCAAGATTCTCAACAGATCCGATCCGACGGGGTTTAGTCTTTAAAAAAAAAAACACATCAAAGCCTTAGCGATCAGGTGGTCTCAAGCAGATGGGTGTTATCACGTGCATTATCACGTGTGTGTTGCATACGTGCGAGTAGCATGATCTAATATAGTTATGCACACATATAGAGCAGTAGTTAACACATAAAAAGTGTGTAAGTAATAGGCCCAGGTTTTCATACCATAGGTTTAGAGTAAAACCTGAAGAATACTTTAATGGAACGAGAGGACGATTGATTAGTCACCTTGCAGCTACAACTTGCTCTGTGAGATTTTTAGAACATGACGTCATCAAAAATTAATCGCGATAATATCAAATATCGCGATATAATGTCGACGATATATCTTGGATGAAAAAAAAAAGTGATATTGTCCAAGCTTATGGCACCCCCAACAAAATACTGACAAAATAGGGAGACCGCAAACATAGGGCTAGATAGGTCAGTTGGTAGAGTGCTGGCACGTTAATCCAGAGGTTGTTTGTTCAAATCCTACTCAAGTAAGTTTTTCTTTGTTCAACCCCAAATTAAGATAACTTGTATTTTGGTTGAAGAAACTGAGCTGTGTGAGACTTGCTTAATCAAATAATTATGATTTTTCTTTGGCAAGATCTCTTTGGAGGGGAGGTTGGCACAAGTTTACTAGTTTTGTGGACAATTTAATATGGACACAGCTGACAGATACTTTTGTTACTAAGAGTATTTTTATTTAGACAAATCTAAGCAAAAGTAACCTTTAAAATGTTTTTTAGCACGTAATTATCTGCTCCTTTTGAAAACTATTTTTAAACCATAGCAATCCAAGTGGCTTAAATTTAAGTGAAACATTTTACAGATATAATCCTTGAAATTCTGCAAACAAACAAATAAAAAATAAATTTATGCAAGTGTTGTCAAAAGAACAAAATTTTATTCAAAGCCTACACTTTCATAATCAACATGATTGGAGCCAAGTAATAGCATGGCAGTCTAAGTTTGAAGCAGAATTGTTTTTTGTCTTCCATGTGAATAAAAACAATTTAAGAGCTAAGTTGCATTTTCTAGAAATAAAAGAAGAAATCACATTGGAATAGTTTTGGCTGGAGCATTTGGGGCCTATAATGGTGTGTATGCCCCCTATTCTCTTAGAATTTAATCAATTTGGCACAAAGTTTTAGAATAAGCACTCCTATATGAGGAAAACAACATTAAAGGTTGAGGCTAACACCGCATTCATTTCTGAGTTTTTGTTGCCTTTCCTTTGTTTGCCGACAACTTCATCGAAAGAAAACTCTGATTTAAATATCTAGTTCGAACATACATTGTTGGCATTAAATTTATGATTATTAAGTAATGCAAAAATTGTTTTCTTGTGTTTCAGAAAGCTGATCATCTGACTGTCGTTAATACAAATCATTTCAAGAGCTGGTAAGACAAAAGTTAACAAAGGGTGGCCATCCATAATTGTCTATTATCATAGTAGTACAGGGAGAAAATGTCTGAGCAAAACATCTTCTCCAGATAAATTGGTTGAGGAAACAGCTGTGTTAGACAATTTTATATGGACTTTGCTGACAGATCCTTTTGCTAAACTAAAATTATTTTTACTTTGACATAATTACATGTCTGAAAACAAATATCTGAAAATTGTTGATTTGGGTCTGGACAATTGTATTTTCTGTACCTAGATAATTTGGACCCTTCTGGATGACTGGAATTAGTTTATCTGTAGAGAAATTGTATTAAGAATAATTCATGTTTATACAAATATTTGTACATCAGTTGCGTTTAAATGGTTGTGCAAAGTTGTTGATGTTGTAACTCATAGCCCAGTATGGGTACAATGGGTAGACCCAAATTAGTTTTTGATCATCAGTCCCAGTCCTCCAGAGAACTTTTTCAATCTAAAATACATCTAAAGTTGAGATTGGCAGATTTCACAAATCGATATTGCTTATTGCCACAATAAATATAAGCCTCATGATCATGCACAAAATCCAGAACATAACTGTTTCCCATCATTGGGACTGGTTCAATTCCTCCTTCAGCCTTTTTTTTTTAAGTATTTGAAAATTACAAGTACAAATTTATTCTACATATATATGAAACAAGCAAAATTTCATTTGTGGGCCCATTAGCTCAACTGGGTGGGCTGTGGACTTAGAGCTGCCCTGGGACTGGTTCGAATCCTCCTTCAGCCTTCCTTTGAAAATTATTAAAGGCAGTGGACACTATTGGTAATTACTCAAAATAATTATTAGCATAAAACCTTACTTGGTAACAAGTAATGGGGAGAGGTTGACAGTATAAAACATTTAGACCATAGGGCGAGCTGATTTTAAGGCTTGCCTTGTACTCCACATGTTGTGACTACCTGAAACTTATTTAAGAATTAAGAATAATATTTTAAAGAAATTATTTTATGTGTTCCCACACTGGGAAGTGGAGCATTATTTAATATTTTGATGAAAAAGGTAAATATTAGTTCAATAAAACCGCCCAATCAAATCGCGTATTTCATCCACTCACATTGCTAAAAAAAATGCTAAGACTATCAATTTATCCGATTGGCCCATCAGATCGACAAAATGACAAATTATCGCTAGTCCGCCAATCAGAAAGGCTGTATTAACCGGCTTTGGTACTGCGTCACGTGACACGTGGACTGTTGTCAAGTGACGCTCGGTTTGCCGTAAACATGTCTGCCGATGCGAAATGTTATCTGTATTCGTCAAGAAATAGGTGTTTTGCTCATTGTTCTAGCGTTTCCGAAGATATAAAACCTTTTACGAGCAAACGGTGGAACACTTTTCTAAGCAGTGTGATTATTTGGAGAGATTTAGTTGGGTATCAGGCTGATATAGCGAGAGCCTTTTTAGACGAAGTTCAAGTTGGACCTGATGATATGCACTGGCCATACTGCTGGGTGGGCGATAGCTTACCACCAGTACCAGAATTATTCATCCGAGCAAGAGAGGGGGAAATTAAATAAAGAGAAACAACAAACAGATGCTGCATCATGTCAGACTTCAGGTAAGCCATACATTTAACTTACATTTACATTGACTAATATTAATGTCCGATTTTTTTTCAATCGCAATTGAGTCAACACCAATCGAATTTTCTTATTTTAGTCTTGCAGCTAAAATCAATTCAGTTAAAAATGGAAGGCTTGGAATTGACTGGATGGATATGCAACATGCTCAACAGCATCCTTGGACTGACTTCATGCAAGTGCAAAAAGTCAAAATGTAAAGTCACAGAAGCAGATGACCAGTGTTGTGCGTCTTTGGGTCTTCCCTGCACAGCAGAACTGTGTAAGTTCAAGAACTGCAATGACACGGCTGCGCCAGATGAGGAACCTATCATTCATTGAAGAAGAAGAAGAAGCAGAAGCTAATGAAGGTGACAACGGTGACGATGAGGAGAATTTTGAAGAAGAGGAGTTTTTTTAACATGTTCAGGTAGGTAGCAAAAATTCATATATCCCGTTAATAATACAGTCTTATTTTTTACAGGAAATAAATAGTTAATAGGTCACCATTTTGGGATAGGTTTATGTGAGAAGTTTTCTTTGAAACTAGTTTTATATTGTGGAATATGATCATTGAATTTTTTTGCTGATTGATTCATCACGTTTTGATGCAAGATTTTTGCACATGAAGTAAATGCGTAGTTTTCACAGTAAATAATTTGCAGCAGTAAACAGTCAATTTTCTACTTCATAATTTAGTATTCTCACCTTGGTTAGAACAGTTTTGTGCAAAGCAACCAACTTGAAGCTGACAAACAATGTTTATATGTTTCACTCTATTCGCCAGTGAAATGTTTACACAAGTCCATAGTTAGTTAGTAACTGAACCATGCACATTCAGGCGCAAGAGTATCGGAAGTGCACTTTAGTGTGGCGTTTGTTTCGATCGTGATTCATGTTTCAAAGCTTGATCCAGTTGACACGGTGATAATGATATTGCATGTAACACTTCGATAGCGAATACTGCAGTTTGATAAAACAATGAATAAATTTGTGCACAATATCTAATATTCTTATCATTTTCTTTATTCTTTTGTCTTTTTATCATAAAGATGAGGATGACACGAGAACCAGGTCCTTACAGCTCTCTGCAGACTGCAACGTTCGGTATGAGAACCAGGTCCTTACAGCTCCCTGCAGACTGCAACGTTCGGTATGAGAACCAGGTCCTTACAGCTCCCTGCAGACTGCAACGTTCGGTATGAGAACCAGGTCCTTACAGCTCCCTGCAGACTACAACGTGCGGTATGAGAACCAGGGCCAAATTTCTTAGAGGTGCTTAAGCACAAAAAGTAGCTATAAGCACAACAAAATTATGCTTACCAGAATAAGGTTACAGGCCAAACTACCATGTCACATGTACAATTTGTGACTGGTATCCTGCTCATTTCTGCTTAGCAGTTAATTGTCAGGCAATATTTTGTGCTTAAGCAGCTCTATGAAATTGAGCCCTGGTCTTTACAGCTCCCTGCAGACTACAACGTGCGGTATGAGAAACAAGTCTTAACCGCTCGTAGCAGAATGGATCTGCCTTACCACCAGTGTAATGAAAGTTGTATGTACTAGTCATCAACCTTGTTTTAACTGGTAAAGAAGCAGCACAAAGCACTTGAAGTAGATTATTTTTTACCTTAAAATGTTTAGTTTGTAAATGAACTTCCTCATTCAAAATAGTTGTTAAATCAATACAGGCTTTGTGGCAGAAAAATAACAGCCTTATGTTCTGGTCTTAAAATATCATTTTCAGGCAAATTTCATGAACTATACAGTGCTTTGTGAAATGGCGCACTGTACACCTTCACATTCAATATTTTGTAAAATAAATATGAAGTTAGCCCACAATGTATTAGTGAAAAACACTTGCACCAGATGCATTCCTTTTTATAATAAACCCAAGCTATTTTTGCACTCCCAGGGCAAAGAAGGGGGGGGGGTGCACATTGTGCCCCCCTGTCCAATTTCTTTAATATTATTGGTCTGATTGCTATAATTTTAGGCACACATAATAGAGCAACTCAATATCTACAAGATGCAAACATTCCAATTTCTCAGGGTCACCATATCATGGGGGCGATATTTACCATTATACAATGAAATATAGACATTTATAGTGTTTTTAGGTCATAAAAAGATAATTTTATGTATGTAAATGGATAAATTTCTTACCATGAAGCAATCATATCCTTTAAGGTTTCAAATGATCTGAAAGTATTTTAACATCTTTGATGGTCCTAGGATGCCATTTTGTATTTAAATTCCCATTGATTTGAAGATACATGTCATTTCATTGGCTTATCAATACATAATATAACTGATTGTATGATTTAATAGCTGTATAAATGGGTTTACTGATCTGATTTGAGTTAAAAATTAATTATAATGCACAAAATAAAATTCACATCAATTGAGAAACAAAATTGGTCAAAAATTTCTTTTTTTAAACATGTTTTACTATTTTTATTGTTTTTGGCGCCATTTTTCATGAAAACACAAAGAAAAAAGTAAGTTTTTTTTAAAGTGGTATTTTAAGAGTAAAAGATAATATTCATGTGATTTCTGAAATTAAAACACTAAAAACTGCCTCATTAATTACATTTTGACTTGTTCATATCAAGAAAATAAGTTAAAACAATTATTGGTTGCCATGGCAACAAGAATTGACGAATGTATTCAAATTTTATATCAAATTGTTTGGTATCCTATTTTAGGAAAACTCACAAAATTTTGTTTGAATCAAACATAAACTGTAGACGTGGCAAACAAAAATGTGGTAGGGGGAGGGGCACAATGTGCCCCCCCCCCCCCCCTAAGGTTAAGGCGCCATTTTTTCATAAGTGCTCCACTTGTGGAGGTCGGAACTATCAGGATTTCGATAAGACACACAATACCCACATTTTAAGCCATATTTTAGGTAGTCACAAGGAGGAGACTACAAAAATCAGTTTAGGAAGCTATTTTGACCCCATGCCCTATAGTCTAATTGTGAGAAACAGCTCCCTCTGAAGGGACATAGTTTTCGAGAATTAGATTTTGAGGTCTCAAAATCAACCATCTGAAAGCACACAACTTCGTGTGACAGGGGTGTTTTTTCTTTCATAGTTATCTCGCAACTTCGACAACCAATTGAGCTCAAGTTTTTACAGGTTTGTTATTTTATTCATATGTTGAGATACACCAAGTGAGAAGACTGGTCTTTGACAATTACCAATAGTGTCAAGTGTCTTTAAGTACAAATTTATTCTATATAGATTAGAAACGAGAAAAATTTCATTTGTGGACCCATTAGCTTTACTGGTTGTGCTTTGGACTTAGAGCTGCCCTGGGACTGGTTCAAATCCTTCTTCAGCCTTTCTTTTTTTAAGTGTTTGAAAATAACTAAGTACAAAAAGGTATTCTTTATATATTAGAAACGAGCACATTTAAGCGGGTGTTCCCAATTGCCCAACCGGGTAGACCGTGTGTTAGGAGGCGAACGACCCAGGAAGAGATTGACCCAGGTTCAAGACCTGGTGGTGTCTGCCAAACCTGAGGTCCGAGCTTTGCAAGCTAAGAAAAAGAAAAAGCTACTTTTGCTAAAATTTTATTTAATCAAAAAAACTTTTTTTTAAGGCCAGAGTTTCACACTGGGGGTATTGAACCCAGGACAATAGCATCCAAAGTCATTGAGTCCTTCCACTGGACCACCAACTCATCTTAAGAAACTTGTATCTGACGATAATTAAAACCCTTAGAATGGACACAGGCAATGAAAAAAGAAAACCTCAGAAGGGTATTGAACCCAGGATCATAGCATCCAGAGTCATTGAGTCCTTCCACTGGACCATCAACTCATCTTAAGAAACTTACATCTGACGTTAATTAAAACCCTTAGAACGAACACAGGTTATGAAAAGGAAAAAACAGAGTGGGTATTGAACCCAGGACTATACGGTCCAGAGTCATTTAGTCCTTCCACTGGACCACCAACTCTTGTTAAGAAACTTGCATTTGACGTTAATTAAAACCCTTAGAATGGACACAGGCAATGAACTAGAAAAGGGTACAGAGTGGGAATCAAACCCAGGATCTCAGAGTCAAGAGTGTTTGAGTCCTTCCACTGGAAGACCAACTCTTGTTAAGAAACTTGCATCTGACATTAATTAAAACTCTTAGAATGGACACAGGCAATGAAAATGATAGATAGAGTGGAAATCAATGGTGGGAATGCACCTAGATGTGTAACACTTAGTCACAAAGTTGAATTTGTAGTTAATTAAAACCTTTTTTTTAAGGGACTGCTGCTGTATAAAACAAAAAGAGTGGGAATTTAACCAGGGACCTTTTGCTTTTGAGTCATTGAGTCCTCCACTGGACCACTAACTCTTCTGAAGAATATTGTATTGGATGTTAATTTAAACCCTTGGAATGGAGACGGTATAAGAAAGGGGAAAAACAAAAGCCATAGTCATGAGTCCTTTTAATACACTGGACCTCCAACTCTTTTTAATTAACTTAAGGTTAACATAAACTTAAACCATTAGGATGGACCAGGCAATGCAAAATAGATAGCGCATGATGGGAACTGAACCCAGAACCATCGCTTCCAGAGTCAGGAGTCCTTCCACTGGACCACCAACTCTTCTTAAAAAATTTGCGATCTTTTGCTATTTAAAACGCGGGCAGTTTTTAAATTACAAATTAAGAGGAGTCTGATATCTGAAGTCAAGACTAGACTTGCTTTTTTAATATGATAACAATTTGAATCTATTCATATTGTTTGTTTAAAGAGCTGCAGTGTATTAGACCTGCATATGTGACATATAAGCATGAGTACTAAATGTATTGATACTAATGTTACATGCAGGAAAATTTCAAAATTTTGAGAAGGGGTAATAATAAGTCTTGTCATCTTTCAGCCTCAGAATTGTTTTCTCACCAATTTGCCTCAAAATTTACTCAAAGAAAGTCCTTTGTAAGTAGAGGACATACGCCAAGTTACAGGTGTTTGGGACAAGGGGTTTGGACTAAAAATATACATTTTTAGCTTCATTTTAAGGCACTGTTATATTGAGAAATATTAAATATTTTAAAAAGTTGCCAACAACTCGAACCAAAAATTGTCTGCTCCTCACACTCCATTTCAGCTCTCTATCAAATATCAGGCAGTTTGGAAACACAAAATTTTCAGCCAAATTTGAAAAACTGCAAGGGGGTAGGTAAGCTTGCGTTTTTTCAGCCTCAAATATTTTTTCTCTCTGATTTGCCTCAAAATTTGCTCAAAGAAAGTCCTTTGTATATAGAGGACAGTCGCCAAGTTACAGGTGTTTGGGACAAGGGGTTTGAACTAAAAATATATATTTTTAGCTTTGTTTTGGGGCACCGTCAATCAAGAAATAAATATCTTAAAAATTTGCCAAGATAAACGACTCAAACCAAGAATTTTCTGTGGACTTAGAGCTGCCCTGGGACTGGTTCAAATCCTCCTTCAGCCTTCTTTTTTAAAGTGTTTGAAAGTTATCAAGTACAAGTATATTCTATATATATTAGAAACAAGCAAAATTTTATTTGTGGGCCCATTAGCTCAACTGGTTGTGCTTTGGACTTAGAGCTGCCCTGGGACTGGTTCAAATCCTCCTTCAGCCTTTCTTTTTTTTAGGTGTTTGTAAATAACAAAGTACAAAAAGTTATTCTTAGAATAAACACAGGTAATGAAAAGGAAAAGAACAGTGTGGGTATTGAACCAAGGACCATAAGGTCCAGAGTAATTTAGTCCTTCCACTGGACCACCCACTCTTCTTAAGAAACTTTGATGTGACATTTATTAAAAAAACTCTTAGAATGGACACAGGCATTGAAAAAGAAAAAACACAAGAGTAGGAATTAAACCCAGGATCATAGGTTCCAGAGTTATTGAGTCCTACCACTGGACCAACATCTCTTCTAAATGACTTTTGTTTGAGTATAATTTAAACCATGAGGATGGACATTTTTGCCCAATCGGCCGCTTGAACTGCCAAATCTAAGAAGCGCGAACTGTAGTTTGCGCGCAATTTTTCCTAAATCTTTGTGCAAATCCGTTGAGTGCGCTCAACACATGAACAATCGTGGACGCCAAAAATTCAGTGCGGAGCATTTTGGAGATCATTTTAGCCGAAAAGGTATCTTTTTTTAGAATTGTATCTGATACAGTCGTACCTCTATATTAACCAGCAACATCTCCTGCGTGCCTTATGTGAGTTAAAGAATACTATAGAGGTCTCTGATGGATTTAGGAGCAGTTTTTTGTCTCTTGCTCTTTTTTTGTTTAATTGAATCACATAAGTGGGGCATTATTATACACTCGTCAATCGTATCAGAATATTTTTAAAACACCAAAGAAAAACCAACCCTATTTTTAAATGCCATGTAACCGGAAACAGAGAGTTTTGTTGTTTGGCCTAATGAAGACAGACATTGAAAAAGGGAAATAGTGCAGGAAATTGAACCCAGGAAAAGGTAGGATGGTGATTTGAAACAAAGACCATGTTTTTTAGTTCAACTTTAACAGGTTTCTTTAAAAAGGTACAGAGTGGAAGTTGAACCCAGGACCGTAGGGACCAGAGACATTGAGTCCTTCCACTGGACCAATAACTCTTCTTTTGTTTTAAGATTATATTTTAAACCAGTGGAATTCATGTATAAGACGGGAATCCTAAACATTTGAATTTTTTTTAAAAACCATACAATGTCGCAGGCAATGGAAAATAAATGAAACGGTGAAAATTCAGCCAGGACCCTTTCATTGACAATTGTTTTTTTGTGAATGGCATATAGGTAGTTGGCCAATAATCTATTCATATTCTAAAAAGTATGTAATGGAAGAATTCTTTACATATCATAGCACATGTAAATTGGCTGTATTCCAATATTGATCGCTTATTCAACTGATGTATAATTTTGAAGGAAGCAAAAAACAGGATGTTAATTATCATTTGGACTCAATATGTTTTGTTTTTGGTTTTTTTTACAGATTATCTGACAAGTCCACCTTTCAGGAAGAACTGAAAGTCCATCAATCCATCCAAGAGAACTCTCAGCCTTGTCAACACAGTGATCAAAATATGCAAGTCACTTGCTTTCAAGTTATATTAGCTAATTTTAGAAAACTGCAAGGAGTTAGACTTATATTTAAAAGTGATTTAAGACCATTTTATCATTTGCCCAACTATTAAGAGATGACCTTTCTGTTTTATCAAGTGATGTTGGACCTTAACATTTTCTTGGCCAGGATTTTATTTAAAAAGAATGCAAGGGAATAAACTTTGAAATGGTTTCATACAATTTTATTTTTTTGCAAAGGTTCACAAATGTGACCTTTTTGCCAAGATTTATGGTGAAAAAAATTGCAAAGGGTTAAACTTGTACTTGCAAGACTAAGTTAAATCCCTTGCAAGTTTTTTCACCCAAGATCTTGTCTTAAAAAGGCCCCTTGTACTTTTACGTGATTTCAGACCGTTTTATTTTTTGGCCAAATTTTACAAATAGGCCTTTTTGAGCCAAGATTTTTGGAGGAAAATCTTGCAAGGGGGTAAACTTGTTCTTTTGAGTAATTTCAGACCGTTTTATGTTTGGCCCAAATTAAAACAATTGGCCTTTTTGAGCCAAGGTTTGGGGTGAAAAAACTTGCAAGGGGGGGTAAACTTGTTCTTTTGAGTGATTTCAGACCGTTTTATTTTTCGGCCAAATTTTAAAAATGGGCCTTTTTGAGCCAAGATTTGGGGTGAAAAAACTTGCAAGGGGGTAAACTTGTTCTTTTGAGTGATTTCAGACCGTTTTATTTTTTGGCCAAATTTTAAAAATGGGTCTTTTTGAGCGAAGATTTTGGGTGAAAAATCTTGCAAGGGGTAAACTTGTTCTTTTGAGTGATTTCAGACTGTTTTATTCTTGGTCCAAATTTTTTAAATGGGCTTTTTGAGCCAAGATTTGGGGTGGAAAATCTTGCAAGGGGGTAAACGTGTTCTTTTGAGTGATTTCAGACCGCTTTATTTTTTGGCCAAATTTTAAAAATGGGTCTTTTTGAGCCAAGATTTGGGGTGGAAAATCTTGCAAGGGGGTAAACTTGTTCTTTTGAGTGATTTCAGACCATTTTATTTTTGGGCCAAATTTAAGAATGGGCCTTTTTGAGACAAGATTTGGGGTACAAAAAACTTGCAAGAAGGTAAACTTGTTCTTTTGGGTGATTTCAGACCGTTTTATTTTTGGGCCAAATTTCAAAAATGGGTCTTTTTGAGCCAAGATTTTGGGTGAAAAATCTTGCAAGGGGGTAAACTTGTTCTTTTTAGTAATTTCAGACTGTTACATTTTTTGGCCAAATTTTAAAAATGGGCCTTTTTGAGCCGAGATTTTTGTTGGAAAATCTTGCTAGGGGGTAAATTTGTTCTTTTGAGTGATTTCAGACCGTTTTATTTTTTTGCCAAATTTTAAAAATGGGCCTTTTTGAGCCAAGATTTTTGGCCAAGGTAAACTTGTTCTTTCGAGTGATTTCAGACCGTTTTATTTTATGGCCTAATTTTAAAAATGGGCCTTTTTCAGCCAAGAATTTTGGTGGAAAATCTTGCAAGGGGGTAAACTTGTTCTTTTTAGTAATTTCAGACTGTTACATTTTTTGGCAAAATTTTAAAAATGGGCCTTTTTGAGCCAAGATTTTTAGCGAAAAATCTTGCAAGGGGGTAAACTTGTTCTTTTGAGTGATTTCCGACTGTTACATTTTTTGGCCAAATTTTAAAAATGGGCCTTTTTGAGCCGAGATTTTTGGTGGAAAATCTTGCAAGGGGGTAAACTTGTTCTTTTGAGTGATTTCAAACCGTTTTTTTTTTTTACCAAATTTTTAAAATGGGCCTTTTTTTGCCAAGATTTTTGGTGGAAAATCTTGCAAGGGGGTAAACTTGTTCTTTTGAGTGATTTCAGACCGTTTTATTTTTTGGCCAAATTTTGAAAATGGGCCTTTTTGAGCCGAGATTCTTGCAAGGGGGTAAACTTGTTCTTTTGATTGATTTCAGACCGTTTTATTTTTTTGCCAAATTTTAAAAATGGGCCTTTTTGAGCCGAGATTTTTGTTGAAAAATCTTGCAAGGGGGTAAACTTGTTCTTTTGAGTGATTTCAGACCGTTTTATTTTTTGGCCAAATTTTAAAAATGGGCCTTTTTGAGCCGAGATTTTTAGCGAAAAATTTTGCAAGGGGGTAAACTTGTTCTTTTGAGTGATTTCAAACCGTTTTTTTTTTTTTACCAAATTTTTAAAATGGGCCTTTTTTTGCCAAGATTTTTGGTGGAAAATCTTGCAAGGGGGTAAACTTGTTCTTTTTAGTAATTTCAGACTGTTATATTTTTTGGCCAAATTTTAAAAATGGGCCTTTTTGAGCCGAGATTTTTGGTGGAAAATCTTGCAAGGGGGTAAACTTGTTCTTTTGAGTGATTTCAGACCTTTTTATTTTTTGGCCAAATTTTAAAAATGGGCCTTTTTCAGCCAAGATTTTTGGTGGAAAATCTTGCAAGGGGGTAAACTTGTTCTTTTGAGTGATTTCAGACCGTTTTATTTTTTTGCCAAATTTTAAAAATGGGCCTTTTGCAGCCAAGATTTTTGGTGGAAAATCTTGCAAGGGGGTAAACTTGTTCCTTTTAGTAATTTCAGACTGTTATATTTTTTGGCCAAATTTTAAAAATGGGCCTTTTTGAGCCAAGATTTTTGGTGGAAAATTTTGCAAGGGGGTAAACTTGTTCTTTTGAGTGATTTCAAACCGTTTTATTTTTTTGCCAAATTTTAAAAATGGGCCTTTTTGAGCCAAGATTTTTAGTGGAAAATCTTGCAAGGGGGTAAACTTGCTCTTTTGAGTGATTTCAGACCTTTTTAATTTTTGGCCAAATTTTAAAAATGGGCCTTTTTGAGCCAAGATTTTTAGTGGAAAATCTTGCAAGGGGGTAAACTTGTTCTTTCGAGTGATTTCAGACCGTTTTATTTTTTGGCAAAATTTTAAAAATGGGCCTTTTTTTAGCCAAGATTTTTAGTGAAAAATCTTGAAGGGGGTAAACTTGCTCTTTTTAGTAATTTCAGACTGTTACATTTTTTGGCCAAATTTTAAAAGTGGGCCTTTTTGAGCCGAGATTTTTGGTGGAAAATCTTGCAAGGGGTAAACTTGTTCTTTTGAGTGATTTCAGACCGTTTTATTTTTTTGCCAAATTTTAAAAATGGGCCTTTTTCAGCCAAGATTTTTGGTGGAAAATCTTGCAAGGGGGTAAACTTGTTCCTTTTAGTAATTTCAGACTGTTATATTTTTTGGCCAAATTTTAAAAATGGGCCTTTTTCAGCCAAGATTTTTGGTGGAAAATCTTGCAAGGGGGTAAACTTGTTCTTTTGAGTGATTTCAAACCGTTTTATTTTTTGGCCAAATTTTAAAAATGGGCCTTTCTGAGCCAAGATTTTTGGTGGAAAATCTTGCAAGGGGGTAAACTTGTTCTTTTGAGTGATTTCAGACCGTTTTATTTTTGGCAAAATTTTAAAAATGGGCCATTTGAGCCAAGATTTTTAGTGGAAAATCTTGCAAGGGGGTAAACTTGTTCTTTTGAGTGATTTCAGACCTTTTTAATTTTCGGCCAAATTTTAAAAATGGGCCTTTTTGAGCCAAGATTTTTAGTGGAAAAATCTTGCAAGGGGGTAAACTTGTTCTTTTGAGTGATTTCAGACCGTTTTATTTTTTGGCAAAATTTTAAAAATGGGCCTTTTTTTAGCCAAGATTTTTAGTGGAAAATCTTGCAAGGGGGTAAACTTGTTCTTTTTAGTAATTTCAGACTGTTACATTTTTTGGCCAAATTTTAAAAATGGGCCTTTTTGAGCCGAGATTTTTGGTGGAAAATCTTGCAAGGGGGTAAACTTGTTCTTTCGAGTGATTTCAGACCGTTTTATTTTTTGCCAAATTTTAAAAATGGGCCTTTTCAGCCAAGATTTTTGGTGGAAAATCTTGCAAGGGGGTAAACTTGTTCTTTCGAGTGATTTCAGACCGTTTTATTTTTTTGCCAAATTTTAAAAATGGGCCTTTTTCAGCCAAGATTTTTGGTGGAAAATCTTGCAAGGGGGTAAACTTGTTCCTTTTAGTAATTTCAGACTGTTATATTTTTTGGCCAAATTTTAAAAATGGGCCTTTTTGAGCCAAGATTTTTGGTGGAAAATCTTGCAAGGGGGTAAACTTGTTCTTTTGAGTGATTTCAAACCGTTTTATTTTTTTGCCAAATTTTAAAAATGGGCCTTTTTGAGCCAAGATTTTTGGTGGAAAATCTTGCAAGGGGGTAAACTTGTTCCTTTTAGTAATTTCAGACTGTTATATTTTTTGGCCAAATTTTAAAAATGGGCCTTTTTGAGCCAAGATTTTTGTGGAAAATCTTGCAAGGGGTAAACTTGTTCTTTTGAGTGATTTCAGACCGTTTTATTTTTTGGCAAAATTTTAAAAATGGGCCTTTTCTAGCCAAGATTTTTGGTGGAAAATCTTGCAAGGGGGTAAACTTGTTCCTTTTAGTAATTTCAGACTGTTATATTTTTTGGCCAAATTTTAAAAATGGGCCTTTTTGAGCCAAGATTTTTGGTGGAAAATCTTGCAAGGGGGTAAACTTGTTCTTTTGAGTGATTTCAGACCGTTTTATTTTTTGGCAAAATTTTAAAAATGGGCCATTTTCAGCCAAGATTTTTGTGGAAAATCTTGCAAGGGGGTAAACTTGTTCCTTTTAGTAATTTCAGACTGTTATATTTTTGGCCAAATTTTAAAAATGGGCCTTTTTGAGCCAAGATTTTTGGTGGAAAATCTTGCAAGGGGGTAAACTTGTTCTTTTGAGTGATTTCAGACCGTTTTATTTTTTGGCAAAATTTTAAAAATGGGCCATTTGAGCCAAGATTTTTAGTGGAAAATCTTGCAAGGGGGTAAACTTGTTCTTTTGAGTGATTTCAGACCTTTTAATTTTCGGCCAAATTTTAAAAATGGGCCTTTTTGAGCCAAGATTTTTAGTGGAAAATCTTGCAAGGGGGTAAACTTGTTCTTTTGAGTGATTTCAGACCGTTTTTATTTTTTGGCAAAATTTTAAAAATGGGCCTTTTTTCAGCCAAGATTTTTAGTGGAAAATCTTGCAAGGGGGTAAACTTGTTCTTTTTAGTAATTTCAGACTGTTATACTTTTTTGGCCAAATTTTAAAAATGGGCCTTTTTGAGCCGAGATTTTTGGTGGAAAATCTTGCAAGGGGGTAAACTTGTTCTTTTGAGTGATTTCAGACCGTTTTATTTTTTTGCCAAATTTTAAAAATGGGCCTTTTTCGAGCCAAGATTTTTGGTGGAAAATCTTGCAAGGGGGTAAACTTGTTCTTTTGAGTGATTTCAGACCGTTTATTTTTTTGGCCAAATTTTAAAAATGGGCCTTTTTCAGCCAAGATTTTGGTGGAAAATCTTGCAAGGGGGTAAACTTGTTCTTTTAGTAATTTCAGACTGTTATATTTTTTTGGCCAAATTTTAAAAATGGGCCTTTTTGAGCCAAGATTTTTGGTGGAAAATCTTGCAAGGGGGTAAACTTGTTCTTTTGAGTGATTTCAAACCGTTTTATTTTTTTGGCCAAATTTTAAAAATGGGCCTTTTTGAGCCGAGATTTTGGTGGAAAATCTTGCAAGGGGGTAAACTTGTTCTTTTGAGTGATTTCAGACCGTTTTAATTTTTTGGCCAAATTTTAAAAATGGGCCTTTTTCAGCCAAGATTTTTGGTGGAAAATCTTGCAAGGGGGTAAAACTTGTTCTTTTGAGTGATTTCAGACCGTTTATATTTTTTGGCCAAATTTTAAAAATGGGCCTTTTTAGCCAAGAATTTTTGGTGGAAAATCTTGCAAGGGGGTAAACTTGTTTTTGAGTGATTTCAGACCGTTTTATTTTTTTGGCCAAATTTTAAAAATGGGCCTTTTTAGCCAAGATTTTTGGTGGAAAATCTTGCAAGGGGGTAAACTTGTTCTTTTAGTAATTTCAGACCGTTTATTTTTGGCCAAATTTAAAAATGGGCCTTTTTAGCCAGATTTTTGGTGGAAAATCTTGCAAGGGGTAAACTTGTTCTTGAGTGATTTCAGACCGTTTTATTTTTTGGCCAAATTTAAAAATGGGCCTTTTTTAGCAAGATTTTGGTGGAAAATCTTGCAAGGGGTAAACTTGTTCTTTTAGTAATTTCAGACTGTTATTTTTTTGGCCAAATTTTAAAAATGGGCCTTTTTGAGCCAAGATTTTTGGTGGAAAATCTTGCAAGGGGTAAACTTGTTCTTTGAGTGATTTCAACCTTTATTTGCAATTAAAAATGGCTTTTAGCCAAATTTGTGGAAATCTGCAAGGGTAAACTTGTTCTTTTAGTATTTCAGACTTTAATTTGGCCAAATTTTAAATGGCCTTTTTAGCCAAGATTTTGGTGAAAATCTTGCAAGGGGGTAAACTTGTTCTTGAGTGATTTCAGACTTTTATTTTTGGCAAATTTTAAAAATGCCTTTAGCCAGATTTTGGTGGAAATCTTGCAAGGGGTAAACTTGTTCTTAGTATTTCAGACTTTAATTTTGGCCAAATTTTAAAAATGGGCCTTTTTGAGCGAGATTTTTGGTGGAAAATCTTGCAAGGGGGTAAACTTGTTCTTTTGAGTGATTTCAGACCGTTTTTATTTTTGGCCAAATTTTAAAAATGGGCCTTTTTCAGCCAAGATTTTTGGTGGAAAATCTTGCAAGGGGGTAAACTTGTTCCTTTTAGTAATTTCAGACTGTTATATTTTTTGGCCAAATTTTAAAAATGGGCCTTTTTCAGCCAAGATTTTTGGTGGAAAATCTTGCAAGGGGGTAAACTTGTTCTTTTGAGTGATTTCAGACGTTTATTTTTTTGGCAAAATTTTAAAAATGGGCCTTTTTGAGCCGAGATTTTTGGTGGAAAATCTTGCAAGGGGGTAAACTTGTTCTTTTGAGTGATTTCAGACCTTTTTAATTTTTGGCCAAATTTTAAAAATGGGCCTTTTTCAGCCAAGATTTTTGGTGGAAAATCTTGCAAGGGGGTAAACTTGTTCTTTCGAGTGATTTCAGACCGTTTTATTTTTTGGCCAAATTTAAAAATGGGCCTTTTTCAGCCAAGAATTTTGGTGGAAAATCTTGCAAGGGGGTAAACTTGTTCCTTTTAGTAATTTCAAACTGTTATATTTTTTGGCCAAATTTTAAAAATGGGCCTTTTTGAGCCAAGATTTTTGGTGGAAAATCTTGCAAGGGGGTAAACTTGTTCTTTTGAGTGATTTCAGACCGTTTTATTTTTTGCCAAATTTTAAAAATGGGCCTTTTTCAGCCAAATATTTTGGTGGAAAATCTTGCAAGGGGTAAACTTGTTCCTTTTAGTAATTTCAGAATGTTATATTTTTTGGCCAAATTTTAAAAATGGGCCTTTTTGAGCCAAGATTTTTGGTGGAAAATCTTGCAAGGGGGTAAACTTGTTTTTTGAGTGATTTTAGACCATTTCATCTTTTGGCCAAATTTTAAATATGGGCCTTTTTGAGCCGAGATTTTTGTTTGAAAGAACCGCAAGGGGTTATATTTGTACTCTTGAGCCTAGATTTTGGACCATCTTGAGCAGAAGGATTTTGTATTCACTTATTCTTTAAATTAAGGAGTTTTCTAATAATATTTTAACGTAAACAGTGACACAAATAAACAAAGAACAGTTGAATAAATTTTTGTCCCTTTTTATTCTTTAAAAACTCTATTTACATTTAATGTAAAACTTGTCAAATAAACAATCAATAACAAACTGATTAAACAAAAATATGCAAGTTGTAATAAACCAGTCAAATTTGTATCAAAGTTTTAATTGTAATGCGCACATTATGTAAGCTGTGCATAATTTTCCTAATTTCATCCTGGTAAGGTTAGTCTAAAGCAGGGCCACCACGTGCAGGTCCCAGGATACCAGCCCCACGCGTCCTCGGAGATCGTCAAGGCCATTGCACCTCCCTTTCGGAAGGGTCCGGTCCGCCACCCTGAGAACCAGGGCAGTCCTCTACTCCTACTAACGTGGTCCCTAAAATTAGGAACTACTCCCGTTTGTCAACCATTTGTGATAACACCAGTACCATGCTCCTTGATGGAGCAGCCTGATGCACCTTTAAGATCGACAACCAGCTGTTACCCTGGCCCGGAGTAGGACTCCACATACCTTGGTTGTATGTGTCCAAGTCCCTTTTAAGTTTGGAATTGCCATTTCTTTCATCCTATCTATCGATGAGATCAATCCATTTTTTTTTCTTCGAATCCATGCCACCAATCGGAACCCCGCACAACCATTCGAGCCAATGCACCACCAATCGAGCCACCGCCCAACAATCGAAACTCCGCCCATCAATCCTGGTAAGGTTAGTCTAAAGCAGGGCCACCACGTGCAGGTCCCAGGATACCAGCCCCACGCGTCCTCGGAGATCGTCAAGGCCATTGCACCTCCCTTTCGGAAGGGTCCGGTCCGCCACCCTGAGAACCAGGGCAGTCCTCTACTCCTACTAACGTGGTCCCCAATTAGGAACTACTCCCGTTTGTCAACCATTTGTGATAACACCAGTACCATGCTCCTTGATGGAGCAGCCTGATGCACCTTTAAGATCGACAACCAGCTGTTACCCTGGCCCGGAGTAGGACTCCACATACCTTGGTTGTATGTGTCCAAGTCCCTTTTAAGTTTGGAATTGCCATTTTCTTCATCCTATCTATCGATGAGATCAATCCATTTGTTTTTTCTTCGAATCCATGCCACCAATCGGAACCACGCACAACCATTCGAGCCACCGCCCAACAATCGAAACTCCGCCCAACAACCGAAACTCCGCCCAACAATCGAAACTCCGCCCAACAATCCTGGTAAGGTTAGTTCTAAAGCAGGGCCACCACGTGCAGGTCCCAGGATACCAGCCCCACGCGTCCTCGGAGATCGTCAAGGCCATTGCACCTCCCTTTCGGAAGGGTCCGGTCCGCCACCCTGAGAACCAGGGCAGTCCTCTACTCCTACTAACGTGGTCCCTAAAATTAGGAACTACTCCCGTTTGTCAACCATTTGTGATAACACCAGTACCATGCTCCTTGATGGAGCAGCCTGATGCACCTTTAAGATCGACAACCAGCTGTTACCCTGGCCCGGAGTAGGACTCCACATACCTTGGTTGTATGTGTCCAAGTCCCTTTTAAGTTTGGAATTGCCATTTTCTTCATCCTATCTATCGATGAGATCAATCCATTTTTTTTTCTTCGAATCCATGCCACCAATCGGAACCACGCACAACCATTCGAGCCACCGCCCAACAATCGAAACTCCGCCCAACAATTGAAACTCCGCCCTACAATCGAAACTCCGCCCAACAACCGAAAATCCGCCCAGCAATCGAAACTCCGCCCAACAATCCTGGTAAGGTTAGTCTAAAGCAGGGCCACCACGTGCAGGTCCCAGGATACCAGCCCCACGCGTCCTCGGAGATTGTCAAGGCCATTGCACCTCCCTTTCGGAAGGGTCCGGTCCGCCACCCTGAGAACCAGGGCAGTCCTCTACTCCTACTAACGTGGTCCCTAAAATTAGGAACTACTCCCGTTTGTCAACCATTTGTGATAACACCAGTACCATGCTCCTTGATGGAGCAGCCTGATGCACCTTTAAGATCGACAACCAGCTGTTACCCTGGCCCGGAGTAGGACTCCACATACCTTGGTTGTATGTGTCCAAGTCCCTTTTAAGTTTGGAATTGCCATTTTCTTCATCCTATCTATCGATGAGATCAATCCATTTTTTTCTTCGAATCCATGCCACCAATCGGAACCACGCACAACCATTCGAGCTACCGCCCAACAATCGAAACTCCGCCCAACAATTGAAACTCTGCCCAACAATTGAAACTCCGCCCAACAATCGAAACTCCGCCCAACAATCCTGGTAAGGTTAGTCTAAAGCAGGGCCACCACGTGCAGGTCCCAGGATACCAGCCCCACGCGTCCTCGGAGATCGTCAAGGCCATTGCACCTCCCTTTCGGAAGGGTCCGGTCCGCCACCCTGAGAACCAGGGCAGTCCTCTACTCCTACTAACGTGGTCCCTAAAATTAGGAACTACTCCCGTTTGTCAACCATTTGTGATAACACCAGTACCATGCTCCTTGATGGAGCAGCCTGATGCACCTTTAAGATCGACAACCAGCTGTTACCCTGGCCCGGAGTAGGACTCCACATACCTTGGTTGTATGTGTCCAAGTCCCTTTTAAGTTTGGAATTGCCATTTCTTTCATCCTATCTATCGATGAGATCAATCCATTTTTTTTTCTTCGAATCCATGCCACCAATCGGAACCCCGCACAACCATTCGAGCCAATGCACCACCAATCGAGCCACCGCCCAACAATCGAAACTCCGCCCATCAATCCTGGTAAGGTTAGTCTAAAGCAGGGCCACCACGTGCAGGTCCCAGGATACCAGCCCCACGCGTCCTCGGAGATCGTCAAGGCCATTGCACCTCCCTTCCGGAAGGGTCCGGTCCGCCACCCTGAGAACCAGGGCAGTCCTCTACTCCTACTAACGTGGTCCCCAATTAGGAACTACTCCCGTTTGTCAACCATTTGTGATAACACCAGTACCATGCTCCTTGATGGAGCAGCCTGATGCACCTTTAAGATCGACAACCAGCTGTTACCCTGGCTTGGAGTAGGACTCCACATACCTTGGTTGTATGTGTCCAAGTCCCTTTTAAGTTTGGAATTGCCATTTTCTTCATCCTATCTATCGATGAGATCAATCCATTTTTTTTTCTTCGAATCCATGCCACCAATCGGAACCACGCACAACCATTCGAGCCACCGCCCACCATCGAAACTCCGCCCAACAACCGAAACTCCGCCCAACAATCGAAACTCCGCCCAACAATCCTGGTAAGGTTAGTTCTAAAGCAGGGCCACCACGTGCAGGTCCCAGGATACCAGCCCCACGCGTCCTCGGAGATCGTCAAGGCCATTGCACCTCCCTTTCGGAAGGGTCCGGTCCGCGAGAACCAGGGCAGTCCTCTACTCCTACTAACGTGGTCCCTAATTAGGAACTACTCCCGTTTGTCAACCATTTGTGATAACACCAGTACCATGCTCCTTGATGGAGCAGCCTGATGCAGGTTGCTCCATCCGGTTGACCCAGAAGTAAAGGTCATCAAGGGGTCACGGTTACAGAAAGTCAATTTTTAATGGTCAAAGGGTCTATAACTGAAATGAAATTGAAAATCAAGTGTGTACTTCTTAAGATATGGTCCAACTTCCGGTTGACCTGGAAGTAAAGGTCAACAAGGGGTCATGGTAATCCAAGTTTAATCTTTAATGCTCAAAGGGCCTATAACTAAAAAGAAATTGAAAATCGGTTGGTTAGTTCTTGAGATATGGTCCCACTTCCAGTTGACCGAAAAGTAAAGGTCATCAAGGGGTCATGGTTACAGAATGTCAATTTTTAATGGTCAAAGGGTCTATAACTGAAATGAAATTGAAAATCAGGTGTGTACTTCTTAAAATATGGTCCAACTTCCGGTTGACCTGGAAGTAAAGGTCAAATGTGGTCACAGTGACCCAAGTTCAATCTTTAATGCTCAAAGGGTCTATAACAACAACAAAATTTAAAATCGGTAATGCAGTTCTTGAGATATGGTCCCACTTCCGGTTGACCTGGAAGTAAAGGTCAACATAGGGTCACGGTAACTTAAGTTCAATCTGCAATGCTCATAGGGTCTATAACTGAAAAAAATTGAAAATCGGGTGTGTACTTCTTGAGATTTGGTCCAACTTCCGGTTGACCCGGAAGTAAAGGTCAACAGGGGGTCACGGTAACCGAAGTTCAATCATTAATGTTCAAAGGATCTATAACTGAAAATAAATCGAAAATCGGTTATGTACTTCTTGAGATATGGTCCTATTTCCGGTTCACCCGGAACTTAAGGTCAACATGGGGTCACGGTAACCCATGGTTAATCTCCAATGCCCAAGGGGTCTATTACTGAAAAAAGTTTGAAAATCGGCTGTGTACTTCTTGAGATATGGTGCTGCAAAGATTAACTAACTAAAGCTTTGGATTACTGTAATTTGACATCTGATGACATCACAGTAACAAAAATGTGTTTTTCATACTTAAAAATTTTATAAGGTACAAGATGGTATGTAACTTATCCCAATCATACGCCTTTTAAAAAAACACCTTAACTTACCTAGGAATAACATGTTGCTCAAGCATAAGCCCAATGGGGTACGTACAAACCAATTGGTCCACCTTCGAGTAGGAATAAACAGCGAGGCAATCTCCGACGCATTGCCGTGATTGCGCAATACAGAGTTTGTTTCATGGGGGATGCCTTGCAGAATGGCTTGACAATTGATGTTTTCCTGGCATTGGCTTGTTTACCACCCTGAAGCCTCCATGATGTTAATTTGCTCTGCACAGGATTTGTTGGCATCAGCAGCGAAAAGTCTATTTTTAAGAAAAGGAAATGTAAACAAGAATGGTGTGTTAGCAAACAAAAATGCCTCGCTGAGATTAATCTCATTCTTGAGTTAGACATTTCTTTTGTTTTAGCCTTTAACCTGAACATTTGACGTAGGAGGTCTAAAAACAATAGGCTTCTGGGGGATTCCAAGACTAATCCACACACCAAATTTGGAGTTGGTAGGCCAAGTCCTTCTTGAGTTATCGCTCGGACAACATTTCTTTTGTTTTAGCCTTAACGACCTGAACATTTGACATATGGGGTCCAAAAACAATAGGCTTCTGGAGGATCCCTAGACCAATCCACACAACAAGTTTGAAGCTAATATGCCAAGTCCTTCTTGAGTTATCGCTCGGACAACATTTCTTTTGTTTTAGCCATATTGACCTTGAAATTTGTTGTAGGGGGTCCAAAAACGATAGGCTTCTGGAGGATCCCAAGACCAATCCACACACCAAGTTTGAAGCTAATATGCCAAGTCCTTGAGTTATCGCTCGGACAACATTTCTTTTGTTTTAGCCATATTGACCTTGAAATTTGTTGTAGGGGGTCCAAAAACAATAGGCTTCTGGAGGATCCCAAGACCAATCCACACACTATATGCCAAGTCCTTCTTGAGTTATCGGTCGGACAACATTTCTTTTGTTTTAGCCATAATGACCTTGAAATTTGTTGTAGGGGGTCCAAAAACATTAGGCTTCTGGAGGATCCCAAGACCAATTCACACACCAAGTTTGAAGCTAATATGCTTAGTCCTTCTTGAGTTATCGCACGGACAATGATTGCACACACACACGGACACACATGCACTCTCAAAAATGCATCCTTGTGTGGAGCACTCTTTTGTTCTTTCCTTTGTCCCTGCACTTAACAGTTTCCCATAGACTTTGTACACAAATTTCCTTGTGGAGCACCCCGGTCTTTAGAAATTCCATGTGGAGACCTTTTGTTTTCCCTTTTTTGTTTTGTCCTTGGTCTCCATAAGGTACCGAAAATGAGCATGCACGCACGCACGCACGCACACACACACACACACACACACACGGAAGGACAAGGCAAACACTATATGCCCCTTCGGCTGGCTTCGCCGGCGGGGCATAAAAAGGTAACATTTGGATGCTCAGCACCTTTGGCTGGAGAGATTAATGATGACTAGTTAAGAGTCATCAACCCAGACCCCTGCCACAAAAAAATAGTCTACTTAAAAGGGACCGGATCATTTTATAAGCACAGAAACATATCAACTGTCATCCTAATGCACTCCTAAATTCCTTTATTGTGTATTTGATGCAAACATAAATGTGTGCGCTAACTTAAACATGTTTATTGGTTTTAAAATAAAAACCTCAACTATTCATATTATTCAGCAGAGCACTTTCCTGGACATACACCCTGAAATTCAGGTCATTCAAAGTTGTTCTAAAGTGTAGCTACTTGTGCAAACCATGTTGCAAAATAAGAAGCGAAACACCCATTGAGGTTGAAGCAGGCATGATATTTGGTCTTTGACAAAAAAGTAAGGAGATTTTTATCAAGCACAAGGGTTGACCTACATGTTCACAATGTGTTGTCTTTAATAGACTTTTCAGGAAAAAAACCCAAACAGAAATCAGACTAAAATAGGAAGAATATCATGCAAGGGTTGAAGTCTTAAATTGAACTGAAATAAAAAACACATGCATTCTTGATATACAGAAAAAGAAAGTATCTCTGCATCCCACATTTCAATGAACACTGAAGCGCTATATTTGTCAGTATTACACTCACACTTGTCGGAAAACTTTTTAGCAGTTTGCACAGAATTCTATAAAAACAATTTTATTAATGAATTGAATTTGGTTGTAAATCTGTATAAGAGTCACTCCTGGTGGGGTTCAGAGACAGAAAGAACAAGAGACAGTAACAAAAGCCTGTGATACATGATATAGTAGTCTAACTTTAATCACACAAACTTGTAATCGTTGACAATCTCCCTCCCTCCCTCCCTCCTCTCCCTCCCTCCCTCGTGAGTAATATGGTGGTAAGTAGCATATCTATTTAAAACATTCAGACCCTCTGATCTTTAAAATTCACACTCGTTACATTTTACTTTTTGGTAAGCTGAATACTTTGGTATGTCATTGCTGTACAGTCAAAATTGCAGCTGGTACAGTAAATGCTGAAAGGATGAATGAAAGACACCAATGGCAGTAAAAAAATATATAAATATATAACAAGGGGGGTTCTTAGGGAGGCAATAGGCCTACAATATTTTATTAAAAACCACATAAATTATATGAGATACACAAGTTAACAAACCTAAGGACATTTAATATAGTGTCACCCACCCATCAAAAAGTTTTTGGGGGGACATATCTCGCTGTCCCCATGCCCATGAAACTCTCAAATATATTATGTAAATATCTGAAGGAAAAGAAAGCCATTTTATTTTGAAGAAAGCGAACATAATGGGGGATTTTCCATTAATCTTTGAGACAAAAATAATAGAAGAGGACCAGTGAGTGGGATGCCCGCTATCATCTAAAAAGTCTCCCATTGTCATCAATTGTTCAGGGCTGAAAATTAAAAAGTTCTTGGAGTAATATCTTCACTTCATCAGAATCAGAATCAAAAGAAAGTTGTTTAGGTTTGTGCCTTGAATGGAGTCCTAACAGTTAGGGAGGCAATTTCATTTGGTGCTCGATATGTGGCATGGTGTACCCCTTTTCTATTGTGTCTTCATTGTGTTCTGGGAAACTTGGGCAGTCTACATGTATACCAAACCAACAGAAACCAAGTAATACCTACACAAAAAATCATCACAACCCCCTGTGTTCAAGGCATTCATATACGAAGAAACCCTCCCTAGGCCAGAAACACCAAAAGTGTATGATTTCTCTGACACGTTTAATAACAGAAGGAGTCTATAATCCATCAGAGATCAGAGATGAACAAAATCTCAAAGTATCATTCAAAGAACACACTAATCTGATTCACAAACAGCAGTAAAAACAGGAAAACAAAACTCCACTTGTCTTCACAATAGCTACAATCCTCGTATCAATCATAGTGTCCTAAACCATGCAATCAACAATAACTGGCCAATGATGCAGCGCAATAAAACACTCCAGAGGATTTTCTCAAATCCTCTTTTTATTGGTTAAAAGGCGTCGATTGCTAATGAAAAGTAGGGGGACGGGCGAGCAAGTCATGAAAATTTTTTCGTTTTTCTTTTGTGTTAATTGATATTTTGTTTGTGTGTAGGGGAAAAGTGAATCATACATGTAGCCTTGTGTAAACAGACCATTAAGATGAAACTAGTGTGCCCACAAAAAAAACATTTTGATGGTATTGTATATAAGCATCATATGGAGTGTTTTAGAGGACAAGCACAAAAAATAGTAGCACCGGGGCTCACTCAAAGTTTTCAAAAAGCTTTAGTTATAGTAATTTATAAAATTCTTCCCTTGTTAATGGAGAATCATGTATGGAAACTAAAGCTTTAAAGAAAGTATGAGGCGTGTAGTTCTGGATAGGGAAGGGGGCAGGGTTTGTGGTTAAGTTAAAGGGCAAAACCAGAAGGGGAACAGGTGTTGGTAGGGGGCGGGGTCTGGAAAAGGATGGTTTGTGTGAAGAGGAGACTGCCAAAATAAACTTGAGTGAAATGCACCATTGAGCGGGAAATTCGGAACCAGATCCGGTGCTAGCAAAGATAGATTGGGAGCTAGAGGGAGTGAAGGGAAGACACATGTCTGGTAGTAAATCATACTGACTGTTTGGTTTAGCTTTTTGGTGGACGACAAGTGTCTCCCTTATCCAAGTACTCAAGGCGATGGTTAGAACAGAGCTAATTTTTGATGTTTTTATGTAACCACATGAAGGAAAGAGAGGGGGGGTTTAGGAAAGAGAGGGGGGTTTAGGAAAGAGAGGGGGGGTTAGAAGGGGAAGGGGTTGTTGGAACTCGCTAAAAAGAACTTTCGTTCCTGTTGGGACGTAGCCACTGAAAAGAATTTTATAATATCCATTTTAATGTGCTTCGGGAGTCCGGCGTTTATCGTGTGTCTTCGAAAAAACACTGCTTCTTTGACAAATCTTGTCATGGCCCAAACTGCACTACACTTTGTACATTAGGTAACAAGGTATGTAAGCGGAATTTTTGCGTTTATGTCTTGGACGAAACTTGTCGGTTATTGTCTGTATTATAGAAATGGAAATAGGCCCAAAATACCATTCTGCGCGTGGTCCATCACAGGGCTCAAATTTTACACTGGACCGCTGGCCCAAGACCAGTGATTTTAGCATCGGGCCAGTAAACTCATATCCGGACAAGTCCGGCGGTCTTGTGTTTGTGTTCAAATGTTGACTTTCAGTCTGATAAATACAATTCTGTTGATTAACGAAGACTACTTACCCCAGTCAAGATGACAAAATATGAATATAATACCCTGACATGGACCTTATCCATAAGAAATGTAATCGACCTTTACGTTTTTCAAGTCAACAGTCTTGAAGTATCACTGAATTGGTCAGCGCCATAATTTATCAATCATTATAGTGCCCTTTATGAGATACACAAGTTAAAAAAACCTTGGAGGGGGAGTGGGGACATTTGATAGTGTCCCACACCTTTCAAAAGTGGGAGCCCCATGATCGTGATGAGTTGTGGTGGTTTAAAAAAACACTCAATGTAATAACTTGAGGTTTAAAACACTCAATGTAATAACTTGAGGTTTAAAACACTCAATGTAATAACTTGAGGTCTCAACCACTATGCTGTTATAATCTTCAGGAGAATACACATGATTTATAAAGCAATAGTTCCTGAAGATACAATGGGAATCAACAGAGAGATCCAGAAAGACAAAGTAGTTAAAAGTGGGAATGTGAGTTGATATTGTGAATGTGAAAAGGGAGAGAATGCCATCAATGGGGACAAGAAACTTTATATATGACATGTAGCCCCGCCCCCTTAGACTTCTTCAGAGAAACACTATCAAGCTACCCTCAAAGTTTCCTGACAATCCATGAAGTGAACTTGATACTCGGCCATGATTTCTTCTTAAGCTGTCTTTTTAAACCAGTAATTTTTCAGCCTTATCCACTTATGTTTTTATGGTCTCTTTGGAGCTTTATGTAATTTCTCTTGGCATTAAACCAATGACTGGAAACTGACTGGGTCAATTGTTAAAACTAATTTTGGGTTGAACAAAGAAAAAATTTACTAATGCATTATCTAACTTGTCGTGTGCAGTGCTGCATACCTGCAGGTAGTATAGTAGTTTATTGTACTTTAGTCCCCTGACACACATAATAAGTGTTCTTCTGGTTGTTTTATTTCTCGTTTGTTTTTCAACTTTTAGTGTTTTTCTCTGGTAGGCCTAAGCTCCTTATGCTTTTTTGTTCTTGAGTTTACTGTTCATTTTGTGTTATTTTGGTGGGAATTCCGAACTATTTTAAAACTGGTTTCCAATTTGTTCGCTTTAGAGAACCCATAAGACAAGCATACACCTTGTACAACATGGAATTGTATGCTTGCCATAGAAGTGTTTATAATGCCATTTCTTTTAGAAAAATCCTTGCCATGCCATGTCTTTGAAGAAACCCTTAAGAATTAAGTGATGTCTTTAAGACTTTAGAGTTTCACTTTCCATGACTTTTCAAATTACAAATCCATCGAGTCTATGTTGATATTACAATCACTACAAACCACTTAGCACTACATCAATGGACCATAAAATCACCATGACTTCTGCAAAGTTCAATTAACAACTTAGTCTACCTCGAGTTATTGTGATGAGAGTAATTTTTGTAGCCCCTATTAAATGATGTTGAACCTGTCCCTCGTTCAATAAACCTTTTGGGGGTTTTACTCACAAGATATCTACTGAGTCTGAATAGGTTAATAATACCAGATTGAATCTCAATTTCCATACCATGTCATTGGAACATAAAATCAACATGACAGTCTATAAAATCTAAATATCTATTGAAGTTCTGTTCTTGCCTCTAACTTGTTGCCCTTAATTTGTTTTACAAAATTAACCAACAAGTTTAAGTTGATTTTTTAGTATGACAAACATTTTAAAGCCCCCTTATTATCTGTACTTGTAGCCATCAAAATAAAAATGCTTCAAGGTTCCACTATCAAGCTTAAAATCAACATGACAATCCATGAAGTCTCGCTAGAGATATTACTATGACAACCATTTCTGGTTGGACCTAACTACCATGGCTTTTTACATGAAGCTTCCAGGAAAATCTACTGTAAAGATATAAAAACAAGTTTCATGACAATCCCTAAATTTTAACATCACACATATACACCTGAAATAATTAAGCTCTCTTTCCCTTTTGGGAGTCACTAAACTTCAAATCAAACCATGAATTCTGATTTAAATAATACGTGTTCCAAATGTGTAATAACCCTTGTATAATATCTCACAACAATCCTGTGTTGGCCCTAATCACTACGGCTCTAATACTCAATAGGCTTCTTTGGAATTCCACTTACAAACCACATTGCTAGTTTTACATTAATCCAAGTTTAAGTGCAGTTATTACAACGAAAACCATTGATTTTGTTCAGGCCATAATAACTTATATTATCTTGAACTTTGCATTGTTTAAAAAATAAACAAAACTCTCACCCTAGCAAACCGATGGGAATGGGGATGTTTATGGTAGACAGGGCCAGATTAAGAATTTTCAGATAGGATGGGTGCAAACTTTGAGGGCTAATTTCCAAGTTTAAAATTTTCAGTAATCATAAAGTATGTATGCTGGTAACTTAACTTATTTTTATTGATAGCCTATGGATGAGGTGTTGTACGGAGACTGAGAGACAATGAAAACAACCCTTAAAAAGCTCCAAATCATTGGTTAGTTTTATCTCAGAAGAATTTATCACCATAGTAAATGCGAAGCCTGAAGCCCTTGTGGCAGAGGGGTCTGAGACCTGCTTCAGACCTGAAAACAAGTTTTGTTGTCTGGTCATTTAGGGTAAACTGGGGTAAAAACGCCCATGGGGTAAAAACGCCCACTTGACTTGTTTCCATTGCTAGTAAAAAAAGACACATAGAATTACTAAATGAAATATATTTCTAATAGGTACTATGCATGGCAAAAAACATGAAAAGAATAATTAAACTCATTAACATATTTTAAGGGTGCATAGGTGCTGTTAAAAAAAAATTGGAAAAAAAAGTTTTGAAAAATGACTGTCGAAGGTTTAACGTATTTCACTTAAAATAAAATAAAAACAGCATATTGTTTTATTTTTTTATTATTCTTTAGTTGATATTTGTTAAGATGGGTTAACTACACAATAATAAATGATCAAAATATTAAAATCAATTTTAATATTTGCTTAACATTGTTTTGTAAGTGGGCGTTTTTACCCCAGGATAAATCAAGTACCTCGGGGTAAAAACGCCCAGTAGCATCCTTAACATCGAACTCCATTAAAGCCTCATTAATCTTCAAAAAAACCTCAATGTTAGTAACTAACAGCCATATTTTAAATTGATATTCACTATTAGAAGCCTATTATATATAAAACTGTGTATTTCTTATATTTTTTTATTCAGGTTTGATCAATTAGGTTAAGGTTCAATTAAAATTTGCAAAGTTTATTGTGACGTATTTGATTTTTTTCACAAATAACTTTCCTTCATGCTAAGTACCACTGCAAACGGCATTTAAAGATTATGTTGAATGATTGGGCCTAAATATTATAACTTCATGAATAGGACTATTTCTGCCATGATTTCACAGGGCATTAAGGCACTAGGTAACAACAGAGAAACTGTTCGCCTGAGTAGGGAGAAACTGTGGATAAAGTGCATCCAGATCATTCAACCCCATTGGTCTGAACATCCAAAAAGAAACGGCTAATAACCTTTTGTCTTTGCCTTCTCCTTATCCCCACAGATATACACATTTTTAGTCTGCCTCATTAACTAACTAACCCCCTTCCCACCTTTGGTATATTGTGTTTTGTGTTTCCAACCTCTTGTGGTCATACCAGCTCCTTCCCTCTACCCCCCCCCCTTGTCACCCTCTTTGTTGTTCATCTCTTGGTGTCCTGTGTGCTCTCATCTCTTTCCAATTGACTGTTTCTGTTACACCAGTAGGCCTATTCCTGTTTATGTGTGTTGTGTAGTCAATAGTCACCCCACTGCGGTCATGTGACAAAATCTCTCTCTGACCGTCAATGTACATTCGCGAGCTTAAATGCACATCTTACTTGCTAAGCTAGGTGTGATGTCACACTAAAAATCACTGTGGTATTACTGACAACTCATCTTAAGATGAATCTTAGTGCTTTGTGAAATCAGCACCAGGAGCTTATAAGTTTATTGTGCGTGAATTATGAATGCTAATGTTTCAACATACCACATAAAGTTATCGGTTTAAAATGATTGAGTTTGTAGTTATAATGAACCAACTGTGTTTGAAAAGTTGTTTGCAGTTAATGTTGTATCCCTCAATATTGAATTAATTTAACAAATATGATTCCATTACAAAAGAAACCTGTCATATAGCGACCTCTGGGCGGGCGGGCGTTTTTACCCCGAGACCTGGGTAAAAACGCCCGCCAAACTTCCATCCAAAAAGGGTGGAAAATTTCACTTTTCCAACATAGTGACTATAATTTTATATTTGCACACAATAGAGGAGATATGTAATGGATAAAACCACACATTAATTTCTCTGTGTCTCCAAGAAGTTCTGAGATATTTAACTAAAACTTAAAAAACGGGCGTTTTTACCCCAGTTTACCCTACTGCAGAAAATGATTGGTTACTTGGGGGCACTATTTAAAGGTCATCGTTTGGTAAATACCCCTTTCCTAGGTATATGGCAGATACTGATATTAAGTGAAAATAAGGGAACCCCACAAACAGGAGGTATCTGGAAGCATCCAGGCCCGCATAATGAACCCAAGGAAACTTGTGTGTGTTAATGTACTACAGTCGACTCCTGTTATTACGAGCTGGCATATTACAAGGTTCCGGTTAATACAAGGTTTTTGCCGGTCCTGAACTGCCCCATGCGTGTTTCAATGCATTTAAATTGGGATTATAGGATTATAGGAGCACGGTAGTAGCGAGAACACGGTTACAACGAGTTAATTTTGTCAGTCAGTATTCTCGTTACGAGCAAAACGCGTAACGAGAATAATAAAAACCCAACAAAGGAAAAACCTTTAACAGCCTGAAAATTGTTATTTATGGGTTGTAAGACAATCAATAGAGGTGCTATCTGGACGCTATTGCTAGCAATACAATCAGCGAGCAGGTAGTTAATTCCAAACTCCGGATAATGGTGGGATTAGGAGGCTTGCATGGTTCAAACAACGGAGCAGATTCCATACTAAGTCGCGTTCATTAATTCATGTGAAATCTTCAGAAAAGATACTGATCCATTGAGTTTTACAAGTGCATGATGTGCATTTTCAGGAGAAAAAAAAAACCACCGCAACTGAAAAACTTAAATATTTGACGACAACAAATTTCAATTGAAAACGTTCAAGGTTATCGTCTTGAGCAGAATCTACATGTCAATGGTGAAAATGATTGAAAGCTCTATTTAAATCTGTAATATGTTTGAAAACTTGAACCAATAGGAAAGCTGCATTAACAAAATCGTTCGCAAATCTGTACCAATGAAATATCAAAACAACATTCTCATGTGACTGCGATTTTCACTTCACGCTAACCAAGGTATAACTTATGCAGGTGAACTTATTTTGAATGATATACTGAGACTGAGTGGCAGTGAAAACAATCCCATAGGAAGCTCCAAATCATTGGTCAGTCCCATCTCAGAGGCGGATACAGAATTTATAACAAAACTCCTGCCATAGTTAATGGCAAGCGTGAAGCCTCTATGGCATGGGGTCTGAAGCCCGAAGGTTTAGGCCAAATAAAAAACAAAACATGTTTATAGTGTCCCCGCCAACTTCCTTTTTATTTATTTTTTAAAGATCAATCTTTACGATCTCTGAAGAAAAAAATCAATTCTAAAACACATAACATCTTATTTTTTGACTTGAGCACAAGGAAAAATACACACAGAAAAAAGCTGGCAACCATCTTTAAAAATATCCCGGCCGCTGGTCTTGAAGAATGTGTTGGGCGGCCATTACAAAAAAAGGCTGACTCCTCCCTTTTTTCAAAAAGGCAGGATGCTAGGGCATGTTTTTTTGTTTTTTTGCCTTACAGAGAAGAAAAAATGCTTTATTTGCCTATTAGCATCATTGTTTTGCTCTAAAAGAGTTTTTTAGGGAGGATTAGAGGGCTTACATAAGGGGGGACACATGCTTGCCGTTTATGTAGAAACAACAGAGTCTATGATTAATCGCCCTCAGCCAACTTAGACTAAGACTTTGAAAAAAGAATCATTCCAAGTTTTATGAACATCAGTTTGAGTTACATGATAGTTAAACAGTTACAGTTAATAGCAAATAGTAAATATGCCCACAAAAGCCAAGATCTCATTGACATGACATCATTCAAGGCATCACTTTTGATGTAATATGAGCCCATCTCAAAATGTGAATTTTATTGAATCTTTCTTTTATAATTTTACCTATAAATTAGCATTATGTTGACAAAAACAATCTATGACCCTACCTTTAAGGCCACTTAATTCACTTTTAATATCAGAGAACTTGTGGTTCCAAGCACAAGTTACAGATGCAACTTATTAAATTTTGGTACATTAATATCAAGTGTGAAAAAAACATATGCTGATCCATTGAGGGTTTTACTATCAAGGCCGATCTGAGATAACAAGTGACAATTAGGGAACCCCATAAACACGTATCTTGAAATGTGGAGTCTTGGCACCCTATTTGCTCCACAAAAGGAACCCCAGGAAAATGTTGTGTGTTAAAGTTCTTTCTAATAAGTTGGTGATGTATTTATATTTGGTATAAGTTAGTGGAATTTAGGCCAATTTGGATTCAACACTTTGCAAATTCGGGGGGGGGGGGGGGTATCCTGTGAGCCATCCTCTCTGGTCCAAAAAGTGGGAGGTATAATATATTCCCTACCCCCCCCCCCATTGAAATTTTTGACCATTCTGGTTAACTGAAATTAACCTTATTAAACCATCATTGTTTTAGAAGAACTTTGTCGCAATGATGCTGAACTGTCTCAAGCCTTGCAATCACTGGGATGAACAATAATAATTACCATGCTTCTGAAGACTAGACATTATGTGTGATATTTGTTCTATGGTCAGTGTGAATATTGATATCTAGTGTGCCACACACAACTTGAATTGAAATGTATGAAGAAACAGCAATCCAGCCTTAATGAAATTATAGCAAGGGAGATTTTCTACAAAATGAACTTGCAAGCCTGAAGCGCAAAGGAGTTCAGGGCCTGCTTTAGGGCCCTGGGAACAATTTTTAAGCATTAGATGCTCTCTGGTGCAATCTAGGTTATTTCAGATTCCTTCTATGCAATATTTTGTATCCATTTTGAGATTAGAAATTTCCTTTATTTGCCTTTCAATGTTTTCTTTTTTTAAGTCGGCGAAAATATTAAGGGGGGAGTGGCACTACTTACTTTTTATCCGCCTTGGAAATCTGCGCTGTTTATGCTTAAACATACAGCTGATGATGTGCACTTATAGCTCTCAAGACATCTACATTGTTGGCAGGTAGATGTCAATGGAGAAGGACATGACATTCTATAAAATGCAAACAAATGAACAAAATCATCGTCTCTGGTTTTTCTATGTAAAACAAATGCCATTTGGTTTTGCTGCAATTGATAATGTTCATAAAAACCATTGGCTTATTTTGATTCAGGAAATATAAACAGTTTAAACTAGAAATAGTGATTGTAATTGACAAACACAAAGCTGTTCCTATTCGTTGACCTGGGAAGATCTTTTCAATAACCAAAAATATGAAATTAATAGTGTATTTTGTGTAAACTTGCCGTAATCATGTTTAATTGGATGCAAATGTCATAAAGGGGGGTCATCACAGAGTAAGAAGTTTCAGACAAGTTTGGATCTTTAAGCAAACATGTTTTAATACATGTAATATAGTTCAGGATTTTTTTTTTATAATGTGGTTTTTAACACTTCGATAGAGGGCGCTGTAACAAGTGATGACGTCATGAAGTATGTGTTTTGAAACCTTACATGTCAATAATGATTCCTTACACAGACACCACAAGCAATGTTTTTTTAAGTGACAGTAGACCCTTGTTATACAAATATGATTATTTGAATTTCCTGTTTGGACCAGAAGGGAAGGTTAAAGTGGGGCCATGTTTATAAATAAAACAGTAGGGCCTACATGTGCTGTAAGCTACATTAGACAACACAAACATTACAACTTTATGTGGTTCAGGAGATATGATTTTTCAATTTTAGAGCTTTCTGTTTGGACCGGAAGTAAAGGTCAAAGTGGGGTTATCCTTTTGAATAAAATGTCACAGGTGCTGTAACCTACAAGACAACACAAGCATTACAACTTCATGACATGTGGTTTAGGAGATATTGTTTTTTAAAGGAATAATTAGCCTTGAATTACCGTAATTTGACACCTGGTGACGTCAGATTAAAAAAAGTTTGTTTTTCATACAAACAAATTTTATAAGGCACAAGATGGTATTTAACTTATCCAATCTAATGCCTTTCAACGAAAATCCTTAGGAATTACAGATATTGGTCACGCACAAATCGAATGGGCAATACACTAACTATCTGGGTCCTCTACCGGTTAGGATTTGAAAAACAAGGTACAAATTTCATGGTAATTTGCTAGACTCAAGTAAGTCCTAATCTCGTATGGGTCCACACCGCAGTGCATGAACCATACAAAGCATCTACTGCTATCATGAATGTGACTGGATCGAGTTTATGCTAGCACTACGTTTGAGCCACGATGTCAAGATAATTTACTAATTAATGCTTAATAATAAAGGTACTTTGATAACTTTGAATGGCCTGAAACATCTGTAATAAAAAGCATTTATTTTTTCATAACAATTTACCGTAATCTTCGGCATATAAACCGCGGCTTATACATTGATTTAGGCACTTTTGAAATTTCGGTGGCTTATATGCCGGGCGGCTTATACACCGAGCAATGAAACTTGTTTTCTAAAAAGATCGTTTGTAAAATATTTCTGAACCGAAAAAAACTATTAAAAAATCATTTTAACGTCCCCGGTGTGTTTTGATTGTTTCGTCGAAATGATGTTGAATATCCAACTCATCTTTTGAGCTGAGGCGTTGTGAAACTTGCGCCCACAATGCTTGCTTCGATTATGACTTTCGCCGGTGACCGCTAGCGTGTTTCCGTACTTTTATGCCCTGAGGAAACAGGTTGCCAGTGTTGTTTATTGACGTTAAAACGTTTGCATTAAATGTACAGTGTACACATGAATGTGTGATTCATTGTTTGAACTAGCGTTACCCATTCAGTTGTTCAGTTGTTCTAGCCATGGTTGTCTTACTTTATATCGCCGAAACCACTCGATCGGTGTGAATGATTATGACGTAATGCTTCTCACAGCATTGCCATCCCATAATATTCATCACCTCGATCCCGCGGATGTGCTTGCTCCTAGTTGCTATACTTTATTGTTAGGGGATGTGTAGTGGGAGCAAAGGTGCAAGGGAAATTCCCTTAAGTGAGAAATCACCCGTGTTAATTCGGGAAACGTCACGTGCATTGATCTCCGCTATAGTGTCACTTTAATGGAGATCAATGTGCACGTGTAAAAGAATAAAATTCGAGGCACCAGATTCAGAGATCGCGTGCATGCAACGTTCAATCGTGGAGGTAGAAACCATTAATTAATTAAGTCGGAACTAGTGATAAAAAGCACATAAAAATGTTAGAAGTTCTGTTTTCATGGAATATGGATATTAAATTCAGTGATTTTACCTCAGCGGTTTATCAATAGGGTCAGGTCTTGTTTGTTTATAGTTGCTCACTTCTTCCCTGCGGTGAAACTGTTTTTTCCGCATTCGAAAAAACATCACGAATATTGAAATATTGAATTTACCCGACTATATATCGAAATTCAAAATTTACAAAAAGAAAATAGACCCACTTGACTGTTGACCATTCTAATAATGATTTCAATAACGATCGATGGTGTTAACTTCAGTACATTTTTACTTTAATGCAACACAAGACGCAATTTGCGGCGATGTACAATGACTGTCGTGCCACCCGCTAGTCACTGTACATCACCACAAAGGACCGCAAACACGCATTGCCCCTCCGTGTGTGCGGTCACCACTGCGGCTTATACGCCGGGCGGCTTATACACTGACGCATAAATCTTGTTTTGACAAATTCTGGACATCGCGGCTTATACAGCGGGCGGCTTATATGCCGAAGATTACGGTATGTGATTTAGAAAACTAACAATTAACCTATTTTTCAAAATATTGTGTTTTTGACCAGAAAATCATTTACACTCTTAGCGCCATGTGTTTTGTCCACAGATAAAAAACAAAAATAAGTCTCCGCAATTCTGAACCAACTAATAAAATTGAAATGTTTGTGTTTAAAAAGAACTCTCTTTTCCCATCTTTGCTTTTCATCAGGGCTCATTGTTTTGAACATTCTGTGGGCTATTTAAAAACAAAACAATTCAGTAATCTGTATTTATTTGGGCATACCCAGACTGCTGTAATTTGAAAAAATTGCTGTACGAAATATCTGTACTGGTTGCAGCTCTGTTTATGGCAATTATTATTATTGTTACAATTTTTTAAATGTTATTTTAATATAACTATAACTTGTAACCGTTTGTTATAAAATGCACATGGTTAGAAAGATGTTTTAAAAGTAGAAAACAATGATCCACACAAATACCTCAAAAATGGCTTTTGTTTTCGTTTGTAATCTCCAGAGGTTTTTTACATGAATTTTGTTCGTAGATGATCTTGTACTTAAAAGGGGGGCCTCCAAGTTAAAATTCACTAATTAGAATGCACTTTTTTGACATTTGAAATATAAAAAGTCACATCCCCTTAAATCAGTGTTGTATGGCTCGAGTCCAGGACTCGGACTGAGTCCGTCTCGAGTCACAATTTCGCTTCCCAGGTTGTATTGAAAACTTGGGTGTAATCCCTGGCTACATGGCAGTTAAAGGAACACGTTGCCTTCAAATCTCATGAAATTTTACTGTTTCGAGGTGTTCCTTATACTTATTAAGAGTTGTTCTTGCAATAAAACACCTTTAAAGGTATTGTACACTTTTGGTAACAGCTCAAAATCAGTGTCCACATTTTGTGTGATTAAACATATGCATGAACAGACAAACCTGTGAAAGTTTGAGCTCAATTGGTCATCAAGGTCACGTTTTCTGTTTTTTCAAATTATCGCGCGCGATAATTACTATTGTTTTACTCGTTTCTTTGAAACGATAGCATTTTAGGCAGAAATATTTTAAGGAACCCTTTCTACCATTACTTACTTTAAATCATGTAAGTTATGTGTGAATCTGTGAACATTGTGTTTCCGATCTTACCAATAGTGTACAGGGCCTTTCATGTGTTATAATTAGTGAATGGTAACTAAAAAAAACAAACATTGACCTCTGACCCCCGAGACATGTCCCGCGAAACGTATACGTTTTTCAAGCCGCCAATACGATCGTCGATGCAATAACAGTAACAGGTACCAGACCTTCTTACACCACACAAAGCATCGGTGTTACTAGGTTGGCCCCGCTAAAATCATACATTGTCTTCGCGTCGTCTACTGTACTGCAGCATGCAGGGGGGGGGTGGTCTATGGGTGGTATGGCCGCGGGGTTTTGCTACGTCCCTGGACGCCCGGACGGACCGAGACGTGGGGACTTGCTACTTAATTATTTAACGTATGTTTTTTCTTTCTTTTTTTCATTCATTTATTAACTGGATATTTATTGGAATACAATAAACAGATGGTAATCGTAACATTTTTAATAAAATATTTGCTCAGTCGTAGTTCAACAGCTGCGACTGGAAATAAGACTAATAGAATTTGTCCGCCATTTATGGGAGTCAAAATCTTGACTCCCATAAATGGCGGAGCGTTTTGTTTTGCGTAAGTTATCAAAAGCAAAGCATTTCTAAGGCACGTTTGTGTGGATCATTAAATTCTACTTTTTAAACATCTCTCCGACCGTGCTCATTATGCATCAAACGCTTTTTATAGCCCAAAAGCGCCCAACAGCGCCCACCCGAAGGCAACGTGTTCCTTTAACGGTTGTATGACTTCTAACTGGTACCCAGGAATAAAAATACTAACAAAATACGGAGACCGCCAACATATTGAAAATATACCCAGTCAATTTCCCCTGTGGTTTATTACTTGACACTTATTTTCCAAAAGCGTCCTCACGAAAATGAGGGGGGGGGATTACAAGTATCTAACCTCATGTTAAAAAATAGTGTAAAAGGCCATTTCATTTGATACTCTTTTACAGCGAAATTTGAATCATGACGTCATCGGATATTTAAAAAGAAATGGATCTGACATATTCTGAAGGTGACATGTGACTTTGTCTAATGTTTTCAGATCTTGACATAACTTGCACTTGAAGGATATCAAACACAGTAGCATTTTACACCATTTTAGTCTTAGGTTAGAAACTTATAAGTTTTTCTCACTTTCTGACTCAATGACTATCTATTGAAAAATGAGTGGATTACAAAATTAAATTTGCCCTTGAAGCCCTTGAATACCATATTGTAGCTTATAACCTAACTAAGTCTACAAACAATATACTGTGGACTCTTTCTGTGCAAAATTTGAAAACATCCAAAAACATCCAATGATATCACATTTCAAATAATAAGGGTCTGTACATTTCTGTACAGGGATTTTCTTTTTCAATCAAAGTGGCATTTAGTTTTAACTTTTGACTACCACAATTTTTGTGTGTGGAATGTATACAGGCAGACTAATGTATTGTATGTTGACATCCAATGACATCATGTTTCAAACTGCATTTTAAATTATTTTAATGTGAGGTTGGAGACTTTTAAAACTTTTATTTAGACTCTATTTCAAAATTTCCAGACCCTCTGTAAAGCAAACCTGTAAAAACTTAAATTTTTGTTTTTCCATATGTTTAAGACACTAACCTCATTTTGATCTTTTGTGATTTTTTGATTTAGTGAATAAGTGAAGTTAAACGCGACAGGGGTCGCAATTAACTTTATTGCTATAGTACCCTGCAGCACTAATAATACCAATCTTAGTAGACCCCCCCCCCAAAAAAAGTAAAAAATGCCCTGTTTCCGGTTACCTGACCGACCCTAGTTTTACGCTGCTAGGCCTACCCTAAACTTTTTATTCAGCTTTTTTTTTTAAAGGGGGGAAAACTAAAAAAAGTATGTGTTTATTTTTTTAAATAAAAAAACCAAACGAACTATACTACCTGGGAGAAAATGTCTTACTTTTACCAATTTAAGATGTTTTAGGCAACATTGAAATAAAAACCAGAATATGTCATGAAAAATTTTCAGATATCTGCGTGATTTGAGTCTCATGATTTTGCAATGTCCTACGACTCGACTTTGTAAAAAAATACCAACAATTCAATGTACACCGCGCTGTGTTTGGAGCGCATTCCACGGATTTGCAAACTCTGCAGATTGCATACATTTCTGCCCAATTGGCCGCTTGAACTGCCAAATCTAAAGAGCGCAACTGAAGATTGAGCATAATTTGCAAGGTCGGCAGATTAACTGCCAACTATGCAGCACGATTTTGCCTAATTCGTTGTGCAAATCTGTCAATTGCGCTAAACACATGAACACATCGTGGATGCCAAAAAATCATTGCAGACCATTGTGGAGATCATTTTAGCCAAAAATGTATCTTTTTTAGAATTGTTTCTGACACAGTTGTACCTCCATATTAACCAGCAACATCTCCTGCGTGCCTTATGTGAGTAAAAGAATACTATAGAGGTCTTTGATGGATTTGGAGCAGTTGTTTGTCACTCGCTGTTATGGGGTTGAATTGAATCATGTAAGTGGGGGCATTTTATACACTCATCAATCGTATCAGAATAATTTAAAAACTAAAACAAAATTTAAAAAATTCCGACCTACCAACCCTATTTCTAAATGACCAGTAACTGGAAACAGATTTTTTTGGGGGCCTTAGATTTCAGTTGCTCGATAAATTCTTGCTTAGACATAAGTTTTTGTTGAAACAAAAAAAAGGTATTTGGTTAACACATGTCCAAATAAGCAGAGCTTGTGAACAGTAAAGAAATTTTTTTTTAAACATGTCTTTGTAGGAAATATTGGTAAAAGTGAACTTGAATGTGGTTCTAAAGATTTGCATTTTAGAAATTATATGCTTTGATCAAGCCTAATTTGAAAACTAATGATGTCATAGCTTTTTTTTTATTCAGACATTGGGATATATATAAGTAAAGTGCTAAGTTTTAAACTTTTGAACTTACAACAGGTTTTCAACAAAATATTGATTTACTTTATTTTATTTTATGAGATATCGCCTTACTCCTAAGGCCAGACAGCCACTTCAAGGTGAAGGCTACACTTGACTGATTTGTGCTGTCGACCCAAATCAACTGACACCAGGGGCATGTTGCCACCTACTCCTGGGGCTGAAACAGGGTTACCCCCTTCACAGTCAGTGGGTATCATCTATATGTACAAGGAGCCTGGCTGTGTAGAGTAGAATGCACAACTTTCCCAACGTTTTACAAAGCAATTATGGCTAAGTGCCTTGCTCCAGCAGGGTTCTCCACACGCGGACAAAATTTTCAAAATACAAAATGCGCCCGGACAAAAAATGTAGCGCCCGGGCAAAATTGTCAGCGAATCTCCTTGTCAGCAGTACATGTACAAGTAATTCTACTGCACAACACTCACACATAGAAGGGGAACCTGGCATCGGGAATCATTTTAATTGTGATTTGATCTCAACACGTGAGTCGGGGGCTAGACCCGGTAAAATGCTCCGCGTTAGTCTTTGATTGAAGCCATTGTTGTTCATTTGTCGTTAAGCGCGATTTCTCATTACACTTTGAAGCCATGTCATCATGCCGTTCCACCAAGAGAGGGCTCTTTACAAAAAAATCCGGACACGGATTTTGCTTGCTAAAATTTTCCGCATTTTTTTTTCTGTGACCCGCTTACATACATGCCTGGTTGAATATCATACAATTTTAATGATAAGTGGAATCCTATATTTAAAAAAAATTACGACTGTCTGATCAAAGGAAAACTAGGGTCTTAAAGACTACCCGCAGGACCGTAGGTTAGGCACAGTTACATACGTAAAGCCCGGGAATTAGGAACCCTTATTTACAACGTAATTTGCGCTTGCACATTATAAGCATTGCTTGCGTGAAAATCACCGCCAGCGTGCGCCCGGACAAAATTTGACCCCATGGAGAACCCTGTCCAGGGCACAAGTGTCATGACCAGAATTCTAACCCACACTCTGTTGCTGACAACACCAGGGCCCAATTCCATAGAGCTGCTTAGGCACAAAAAGAAGCTAAGCACAACAAAAATATGCTAACCAGAATAAGGTTACCGGCCAAAATACAATGTCACATGTACAATCTGTGACTGGTATCCTGCTTATTTTTGCTTAGCAGAAATATTTCAAGCATAATTTTTTGCTTTAGCAGCTCTATGAAATTGGGCCCAGAGCTTGGGTTCGGTTAGCCCAAAAATCTGACGTCACACTTAGAGACCGACTTTGAGCATTTGGAGGGATCGTAACAAATGCACCTTTGACCTCGCATCCCGTTGCAGTATTGTGGATAAGGACAGGGGACCAGTCTAGCAGTGACAATCATTTTGATTAATAGACCGATGCCTATCCTTATCCTTGCGGATAAGGACAGGGGACCAGTCTATGGTTCGGTGAACCAGTTCCTTAAAAACTTGTCATGAGAGGGCGCTGTTGAAGATAATTAGTCTTTATGCAAACTTTATTTTATACAAAGAGACCATGTCCAAATTCCAGTGCATATTGTTTGTCATGTAACACTTGATGACATCCTAGTGACGGGACTTTAACACATCCCAGCTTGAACACATGGTAAGTTTGGGGAACATTTATTTTCACGTCTGGTTTTTGACCGTAAGTAAAGGTCACACACAGTTACACTTTAAGTAAAATTTGTACGATACCTCAAGAGTTTTCATTTGGTGCATAGATCCTGTATGTAGCATTTAAGGTTCTCTAGAAATGAATTTCTTAGATAACAAATGTTGATTTAACGATAAGACGTCATCGATGACGATGTCATCTGCACACGAAGACGTTAATATTAAGTTTCAAGTCTGAACCTTTTTTGGTTAGGCCTAATGAGATATGAAAATTTGATTATAAAACTGCAACTTCTGGTTTCAACAGAAAGTAAAGGTCAAATGGGGGTCACTTTGTTTATTTAATTTTATCGCTTGAGATAAAATACATTATTCACCACAGACACCTGCAAGCAGTATGTGGCGCCCTCAGTCGCCTAGCCAAGTCCAGTTGCAGTCGCATCGTAGCCACGGCAAGGTTTTTTTGGTTTGGACGGGCACCAAAAGGCTAGTTGCCGCTTACATGGTCGGTTGTCATTTACTTTCTTTTATGCAAATGAGCAATGATGTATACATTGGGCCAAATCAGCTGGAACCAAATATTCTTTGTGGGCGGCTCTTGCTTTGCGTTAGCGTGAAAGCTCATTTCAGTTGCTTTGTACACTCAGGATTGCCGCAAGAGATTCCCTGACGCGTTCATTATTTGGTCTGATATTTTCCCACGCGCACGTTATTTTTGTGCTTTTTTGCAAAGCCGCATGGAAATGAAGAGGCAGTCCATTTGAAGTATAAAATGTCAACTTTCGGTTTCGGAAAGTTAAGGTCACATGGGGTCACACTTTGTGTAAGATTTGTTCAATCCATCCAGCATTTATATTGTGTAAAATCTTGTATTCTGAAACATTTATGATTCTGTAGCAATGAATTTTTTGAAATATTACATGTTGATTTAAATGTTATGATGTCATTGATGATGTCATCATTCCAAAACAGTGGCGGTTTCATCAAAGCAAAAAAGTATAATTACATCGTAAGTTTCAAGTCTGTATGACCTTTACTTTTTGCAAAACCAACAATAAAGATTCAGAAAAAGGGGGAGTGCAAACTGTACAACAGAAGGCATGTACACTGTACACTGACCACTCAGTAATCCATGTGATTGCCTTCTCCGAGCTGTTCACTCACACCACACACAAATGGGCGTGCTGTGCTTTGCATTGAGCTTTCCATGTACTGTGTCATTGGGCCTATAGGCCTAGAGATTTATACTTTGCGTAGGAAGTGTACACATAGCTTCAGCCAAAGCAAGAATATCTTCTTAAAGGTATTGTACACTTTTGATAACAGCTCAAAACCAGTGTCCGCATTTTGTGTGATTCAACATGCATGAACAAACAAACTGGGTGTACAGGGCCGTTAAGTATTCACAATCAACACATAAAATTTATACTGTACAACGTACATCGATGACTGTGCGAGAGTGCCGCAGGTTTAAAGGCACATTACAGAATTGGTAAGAAAAAAACTTGTACAATATACTTTTTGATCACAGATTTACATCAAACTTACATGGTCTAATGATGATGATAGTAGAAAACATCCCTTTAAATATTTCTGTCTGAAATGCCATATTTGATGAAAAATGAATAAACTAATTTTCCGATTGGAGTTTATTGCTCAGTGAGCGTTTTATTCATTTGTTGGATCTATATGATTTCATGCAAATGTGTAATTTGTTTTTCACTATTTTCTCGTGACCCAGATGGCCGATCGATCTCAAACTTCTACAGGTTTGTCAGTTTATGTATATGGTGGATTACATAAAGTGCTTACACTGCCAGCAACTGTTTTGTTAGCAAAAACCAATTCTGTAATGTTCCTTTAAAAGACCAATCTGTAAGTACATTTTGAAAAAGAAATTGTGACAAACACTTGTTTTCAGCTGCCTTCAAAAATGAGAAAAAACAACTTTTATTTTTGTTACTGCTTACGCCTGGGTAACGCAACTGAAATATAACTTCCTGGTTGTGTTAGGCCAAACAAAACAAATATTCTGTTTCCGATTACATGTCATTTAAAAATAGGGTCGGTAGGTCGGAAAGGTTTTTTATTTTGCGTTTTTTTTATTCCGAAACGATTGACGAAAAGTCTATAATCGTTCATGTGTTGAGCGCAATCAACGGATTTGCACAATGAACTAGGCAAAATTTGCACGCAAACTACAAATTGTGCCCAATCTCCAATTTGCGCTCTTTAGATTGGCAGTTCAAGCGGCCGATTTTGCAAAAATATGCGCTTCACACAGCGCCGTGTACACACATGCGCGCTGCGCATTGAATTGTGGGTATTTTTTGCTCAAATCACAGAGATATCTATAAATTTTTCTTCATATGTTCTGGTTTTTATTTCAAATGTTAATTGACAAGTTGGACATTTTCTTCCAAAATATTTTTAATTTTATTTATTTTGTTTTCATTTTTTCCCGTTTTGCCCCCGTTTTTTTTTAAGGCCCAATAAAAAAGTTTAGGGTCGTGGCGCAAAACTAGGGTCAGTCGGGTAACCGGAAACAGAACCCTTTATTTTTTGGGGGGGGGGCTTACTTGTGACATAAGTTAACTAAATTTAAAACTTGAACAAATTCCGATTCGTAACTTTGGAGTTACAAAAATAATGGGTTTTTTTACCCAATGTACACTTTCCGCGGTGACATAATTATGGCATATACAATATTTTTGAAATATTTATGAGTTAACAAAAACTTCATCCATTCAGACCATTTTAAAACTCCCAACCACTTTGATTTAATGTTAGTGTCAACGATGACATCATCATCCTAAAAAAGTTTGTGTTTCAATCTACACAAGATCTAAGTATATGGTAAGTTTAAAATCTGTTTGACCTTTACATTTTAGGGGAAAAAACCAGTACAATAACAATAGGTCTTTGGCTATTAGTCAAACACTTAATAAATATTAGGTATACAATTAATGTGATAATTGCACATGTCATGGAATTAATTATCTAGACTCTCATTAATTATTGGGATAAACGTTGTGGTATACTTTGGTGGCTAATTGAATACCGAGCCTGTAAGGGTCAAATTCTTTTTGAAATACAAAATACATGACTATATAGTAATTGGGGGGGGGATGGACAAATAACCCCTTAATAGATTTTTTTTAATGGTTGAGTGGTTCCATAATGCCCCCCACTCCAATATCTTTAGTAATTAAAGAGATTGTTTCAATTTAATTTCAGTTTCCAAAAGCTAGATGCAATTAAATTTGGACCTGTGACCTAATTAATACATTCTAGCAGTGCCTTGCTTGAAATGTGTGTAATGCCATGCATTTTAATCTGTAAAATACAACTTTTAGTTTTGAATTACTCACAAAAGAATAAATGGCTGCAGTCAAGGCACATACAAGTTCAAAGCCTACTTCCCAAACTTTTTTTTGGTCTAATTTTAAGGTCATTTTAAGCTGCCAACCTTTACGTGAGCATATCAGTATTCTTATGGCTGAAAATCAGTATTTTGCTAAGGAAATCAGTATTTTTCTGTGGGCGCCGTTTTACATGTTTTACGTATGCCACTTATATCTTTTGCTAATATTACATGTATTAAAGCCAACAATTATGTGGATGTTCAATCATGACTTAAAGGGCTTGCTTGAGAATAGAACAAGTAGGAATTTAAAAGAAAATAATAATAAAATAAATTTAAAAAAAATCTTTATTTTTATCGGACCGCAGTTTTACTACCTTGTCCATGGAGCAAAGCCATACTGCAATTCTTTCCAACTAAATTTAACAGAATACTTTGGTTTCCATCCGATCTTTTATCAAAATGAATAAAAATGCTCACATTTGCACAGCAAACACGCCATTACCAGGCCAGTCAAGTGCTCAAACGACTTCGGCAAGAGGATTTTCGTCAACTTGCATTTCCAACCGATTCCATGTCTACCCATTGCATTCTTTACAGCTTTTATTGAAATTTTTCATCAGACTTGGCCTTTTCTTTCTGTCATTTTTATTTCAAGTTATAAATTGATGCAGCGATCGCGATGTTTCACACACTACACAACGCTAGCTTGCAGCTCTATGGTAAAACTAAAAGTTATCACAGTGTCTGTTTTCCGCCGCATACCACACACGTGAAGCGCTAGACATACTGCGGAGCCAGTCTCTACAAAAGCCATGTGTGTGGGTACCCGGGTGACGTTGTGAGATACACTGTAGAATGTATGCTGTACAAGGCGCATTGTGTCTTCGTGTAACGTGGGTAGCCACGTCTCAGTGCACGGAGATCACTCTGGCATAGTTCTGAAGTCCTGTACTAGTTGGCAGCTCTGTTTCATGTATTCAGTACAACATAATAAAAATTGGCCAAATTAGACTGCCATGCAAATACACAGTTCTGAAATTGGTCTGATTTATTCAGTCCGGGGCTGCTGGGGTTAAACAGTTACTTGTGCGAATTTTGTTTAACTGAAATGCTATTTAAACGTTTTTTTACAATGTGTTTAGTTGTCATTAAAATGTATGTTTTGATGTGAGGGTGGGGGGGGGGGTGGAAGGGGGCCCCCCAGTTATTTTTTTTTGCCCCCCCCCCCCCAGTTATTTTGTTTTCCCCCAGTTCCCCACCAGTTTTTCCCCGATGGCGGAAATTGAGTTTAACCCCAAACCATTGCACCCAATTTGTTACAATGTTGTTTGCGCTGTAAATAATAAACTCAATTTCATCCATCATAATTAGCTGGCACCATCAAAAAAGCCCAATACACTTTCTATCTCCGGCAATGTTAATAAAATGTGGAATTATTTATCTGTACAAGCTTGGAAACTTGCTATAAATAGAAATGCATTGTCTGCCCAAAACCGTAAGCAGCCATTGTACACGCAGTTCGCACAACACGTCACATTCACACAGTGCAAAATCTTATTTCTGGAGTGAATTGTAGGCTTATACAGTACATTATAGATTTTGTTTTCCCCCCTAAATTTAAGTTTGCCCCCCCCCCCCAGATTAACAGGTCTGGTGCCGCTGCTCCCACACATGACATCAAACAGATTGATGACGTCACAGGCTTTTCACAAAACTAAACAAAAAGCAACGTTGAGTTGTGGTCAAAATGATTTTTTTTTGTATTTATAAAACATACAGTAAAACTGTATTTCTGTATTCATTGAGCGCTTGTAAATGAATTTCAGCAAATAATACGTTTTCGTTACTCTAGTTCAAGTAGGTCTTGCTTTTGCAGGGTTTAACTAACAAACTTTCCACCAAGTTCAAGGAACTAGATGTATTTATCAACTGAAGTGATTTCAGTTAAACATGTGAATCTCAAATGATCAGGCGCAGATCTAGGGGGAAGGGGCAGGGGGCACATGCCCCCGGGGGTAAATTTTGAAGAAAACAAATGTTTAAAAAAATTACATATATCATTTTTTGTCTTTTTTCTACTGCCTGCTTAATTAAACAATTAGCCACAAGTGTGTGGTGTAGTCATTTCCCCATGCGGCAGGATGGATTTCTTTTTCATCCTATGCCATTCACATTTTTGTCTTTATGCTAAAATTAATCTTTCATGATTTAGCTTGTAACTGTTCACAATAACTAAGCATTTGAATCCCGACGTGCCAATATGTCCTGGATAAAATATATTTCATGTCATTCTGGCATTCAAGTGTAAACACTACACTAATCTTGATTTTTATAAACGCAAGATTTTACCAACTATGTTTATAATGAATAGATATGCATGAAACCAAATAATGAAGCGACCAAATCCAAACGCGAGAGTTGTGAGATTAAAAAATTTCTTTGAGAAAAATTAGAAGATTGATATGGGTCAGAAGTGCTTTCTCTGTTTTTAGGCACATGGAGGCTTGATTTTCACCCCTCAAAACGCCAAAAGCTCAGAGCTTAAAGGGGGCTTCACCCCCTGGACCCCCACCGGGGCTTAGCCCCAGGACACCACCAGGGGCCGTAAGGGCGGCCCCTAGACCTCACCTATTTTTTTGAGCCACCCTATACAAAATCCTGGCCGCCGTTGTGCCCCCCAGTTAAAAAAATCCTGGATCAGCCCCTGTAGATGGACACAAAATTTCATCAAAAAGAGTGATTTTATTACCTTTAAGTGGATACAGTTTGCGCTCCTCACTTGGCACAGATGTGAAGTTGATCCACTACTAGTAGATAATAATGCCTCCAGGATGTAAGACGAAAGTCAGTTGCAGTGTAGTGAAAATTTCAAGGCTGGTTACTGAATCAACCTGCATAATTTGTGAAAAGAAAGACAATGAAGTCATAATTTCTTAGTCTGTATGAATTTAAAAATTGACATGGGGTAGGGAAGGACCAGCAAAGGTGATTTAAGAAGTCAGGTGTGACAAGTGACTTACGCTTTAAGAGACCAGCTATTGTGCAGGGAGAGGAAAAAATGCTCTGAATTCAGGGTATACTTTTGGTAAGTATCATATACCAGTATCCTCACTTGTGTATCCCAACATATTCATAAAATAACAAATCTGTGAAAATTTGGGCTCAATTGATTATTGAAGTTGCGAGAAAATAAAGAAAGAAAAATAAAACCACCCTTGTTGCATACAATTGTATGCTTTCAGATGCCTGTTCTCAGATTCAAAATTTTGGGGTGAAAAATTACCTCTTCCTCCAAAACTACATTACTTCAAAGGGGATCGTTTCTGACAATAATAATATAAACAGCTCTTTATCAAGTCAGTTTTTATGATCATTAACTTGTGGATCATTTACCAAAAGTACACCCTGCCTTTAAGGGGAATGTGCAAGTTGAGTGTGGTAAAGAATTGACATGGTGATATGGGTAACAGGAGACTCTTAGAATGGTTTAAACACCTGTTTTGCCAAACTTTACTGGCCTTTTATTAATTCTTACTATGTTTTCTCTTAAATCCTCTGTATTTTCACTTTGTTCTTTCAGAAAAGAAAATTATTAGGGTTTATTTCTGGATTGGTGAATACCCCAAAAATTGTGCAAGTGCTTAAAATATAAAAAAAGCAAAAATTCAAAACAGTACAAACTTTCCCACTAGAAAAAAACATAATCATCATTGCTTATTTTGATTGTCCTGATAAAAAAAACTGTATATACGTACAAGCACAAAATCTTTGACAAAGCATACATTTTCTTTTTCATCAAAACTGCCTAATTTAATTAAATGTTCACACATTGGTTGTATGGTAGTGTTAAAAACTAGAGGGGAATGACTGTCTAATTCCCCAAACCAATTGTGTAATATAGCTTTGAAAAAAAATCACATTAGGCTGGATACAGGTCTATGACAGATGCCAAGTGTTGTTTGAGTTATTTCTATATAAAGGAGGTAAGTGAAAGCTTACCTTTGTTGGTCCTCCTTCATGTGTCCTTCGTCTAAACATTCATTATGTCGTGTCCAATTTCATTTCTGAAAACATACAATACAAAAAAATTCATCCCATAATTGGTTGCTTTGTTTCCAACAAATTCTGTAACTGTGTGTATCTGTTTTGGCTTTGCATTTATGGCTTCCCTTAGTTTTTCCAACCTTGGTTAGCAAAAAGTTGGGCTGTGACGTTGTAATAGAAAGGTCTACACCGTGACAACAGTACCCATCTATTTTTAGAGTCGAATAGCTACACTGTTTATCGACTTTAAAACATAAATTTGGAGCGCCAAAAAATTATTGCGACTACAATTAAATGCCCGATGTTGCATCTTTTACATGTCAAAAAGCCAGTCGTCAATTTTCAAGCTTTTTCCCCCTTCTTTTTGACATTCTAGGGCAGTTTTTGTGGCTTGGTATTCAGAAAATGTAGCATTGGCAAATTGCCGAACGCGTCAGCGCCCCAGTCACTGGGCTTAGGCCTGGCACCGTCACTCAAAACTCTAGACTGCCCCGCCCCCTCTCAACCAGCTCGAGTCTCACCTTTTTGCCAATTGGATAATTGCCAATTGGATAATTAGCCAATTTGCAATTGAGTTAATGTTTCTTATTCATACCGCAAATAAATTGTTCGTAGGTTGGTTAAGTCATGTAAGTCGACACATTGCATTTTGTATTTGCATTTTTTTTCAACAGCCTGAGCAGACGTTTGGAAAAAGTGACAATTTCGTTTAACAACTTTTGTACCTATCTCATTTTCTAGACTGAACTTATCTGTACTTTTACACAATATAAATGCAAGAAAACTTACCGTTTACTTTCGTTTCGTCGGTTTTGGTGCACATTTATTATTTTGCTAGATGTTTTTCGATACTTCTGACGATGATTTTGACAGCTGCTCGTGGTTGTACAGAAGGTTCAGAAAGGCCGCGTGCGCACATGTCCTGATTCCTGGTGCCCCGACTCTCAAGGTAAACACAGGGAAGCTTTCGGGAAAGGTAGTCGGCACCAGACTAACACCGGCCAGCCTCGAGTTGCATTTTTGTCAAGTTATTTTATGCCAATCACATTGGCGTATTATCAACAAGGGCAGGACGTCAGTAAAATGAGATTACGTGATTGGCCAAAGTACACAAGTGTTTTGCATAATCATAACAAACACTTACACCATTGGATTACCAGCGTGAAAGAGGATTTATTGTCTATGCCGTTGAATTGCCGGGGGACTCACCGACCCTAAACAAGCGGGGTATTTATTATAGACTATGAACGTTGATATGATATTGCCAAACACCAGTAACAATTGAAGAGAATCTTGGGGGGGGGGGGAGGGTTTCCAGTAGTGAAATGTTAAGTTTGGAATCGAGGTGCAAATCACAATTAGATAAATAAACATAAGCAACCCTCCTGCTACTTGAAAACAAAATGCGTTTTGCCTTTTTAGAACAGACAAATACTTAAAACAAATTAGTCTTTCAGATAACTGCAAATCTTTAAAGGCATGGTATACTTTTGGAAATTACTCAAGAACTACACTTACCATAATAATTTACTTGGTAAGGAGAACCTGAGACCTGCTGATAGTATAAAACACTGTGAGAAACGACTCCCTCTGAAGTAATGCAGTTTTTGAGAAAGAGGTAGTTTCTTACTAAAATACTTGAATCTGCGAAAGGCTTCAACCCCATGAATCCTTTCTCAGGCATTTGAAAGCACACAATTATGTACTACAAGGATGTTTTTTCTTTCATTATTTTCTTGCAACTTCGATGACCAATTAAGCCCAAACTTTCACAGGTTTGTTATTTTATGCATTTATATTGGGATACAACGAGTGAGGATACTGGTCTGTTGAAAAAATAAATTATTACCAAAAGTACACCCTGCCTTTAAAGAAATGTATTCAACTTGGAGCAACATTTATCAATGTGCTGCATTTTATTTAGAATCGTGAAATTAAAATGACCAACAAAGGGTCACCCAAAAGAAAGAAAAAACTTTTGTGAGTATTTGCTTTGTGTGAAAGCACCAGTAATCATCTTAATTTGAAACTAGTGCCAACTGTCACATGAATTACAACTAAATGAAGCAGAAAAACAACATGGCTACACAGGGGGGCAATATCAACCCTCTATGCTCTTGTATAGACCCTTGTATGTATTGCACAGCGCACTTTACTAGCGTCTCCTGTCCGCCATTTAGGATGTCAAAACATGCACAAAAGGATGGTACACATGTTTACGCACCAATGCACGTGTAAACACGTGCATCATCCTTTTGTGCACATTTTTACACAGGAGACGCGCGTGTATGTGTGCAGCGCGTTGTGCAATGGGCCTATATATCTTTTTCGAACAATGACTTCATGGAATTGAAAGACTAATTTCAGGATCTCATTATGCTATGCAGTGTTGGTCATCAAACAAATAATTGTCTCTTTTTTAAGTACAGGGTTCAACCCAGCCTCTTGACACCGGGCAAGCCCGATGGTTTAGTGGTAAGACATCTACTCTAGTATGGTGCGGGTTGTGGGTTCACATCCCAACCAAATAGTAAGCGTGTGGATTTTTTGTTTCACAGGACTCGGGGGAACACCATGCAGTGGTTATTGCACATCGGAAAAAGGTAACAACAAAAATGACAATAGTTTATCTGTCATCTGGTATGGACTGAAGTTCTTCCAACTTATTATACAAGAACCTATCAGATGATGATGCAAAAATAGCAAACATTTTAAAAGTTTACAAATTCCAGTAAGCTAAACTTGAATCGGAGGAAATAGTTGCACTATATTATGTCTATCACATGATAAATGGTTCACATGCTCTTTTAGGACCATTGTTGATATACTGGCAGCATCTTTTAAGATATTTAGAAACCAAACAAATGAAAAGGTACTAGAACTGTTCTGTAAAACATTTTGTGTAATGTCACTTGACTTGTAAACACTCTACTTTCTTTGTCATTTAACCCCAAATATAAAGGGGGGACCAAAACATCCTGAACTTAAAGGGTGTGTACAACAAAGGTAAGATTGAAAATATAAATGCTCACAGATTTGCACATAACTTACATGGCATAAAGATGGTCATGGTGGAAAACTTCCTTTGAAATAGTTTTGCTTGAAATGCTATAGTTTTTAGGAAATTACTAAAACAGTTAGTCTTTATCGCATGGTCCAAAACCTGATGTTTGAAAACAGTGAAAACACATAATGGGGTTTTTCACTATTTTCTCATGACTCCGAAGACTGATTGTACTTTAAACAAAAAAAAACTGCATCCACAAGTACATATAAACCTATCAAACAAAACACTTTCTTACTTTCTTTCTTTTTCTGAATGAGCACAATACAGCTAGCACCTTTAATTTCTCACCAAGGATGGAAGTAATTATTTACAATGTATGATTTACACTTAACTATATTACATGTACATTTTGTTTTTAAGACTAAGCTCCCCAAATTACTTGAAAGAGTATCTAGTTCCACAATATTTATTTATCTACATTTATTTATTCTAATGGACAAGGACGGTGAATAGCTGTTGCGAAACCCTAAAACCAACCCAAATATACTTTGTAATATCGATCAATTGGTTAATTAACTTTTCAAATTTGAGTGTTGATAATCAAATTTTTACAGGAAGTTAGATATTATTTTTTTAATATACAGTGAGGAAAAATTAACATGATTCAATATACAAAATAATTACCAATACCACTGATATCATATTACAGGGCATACCATAGTTTTCCATAATGCACTGAGGAACTATTAGCACAACATACAAGACAAACACAACATATCCATATTTTGTTTACCCCCAGTTAATTATTTCTAATCTGAGCCAATTACAGACAACCAGAAAATGCCAATATTTGATGTGTTATGGGAAACTCTGATAGACAGAATACTTAATTGGCAGTCCTTTTTCTTTACAAATAAAACACCAAGTAAAAACTGTCAATTATCGTTCTAAGATAAATGGTTACAATATACACCACACAAACTTCTGTACAATAGCTACTTACATCTGCTATAGTAGAACGCTCTCTATAATCATTATCACAGTATCACAATGTTCAAATAAGACTACCATTTAACTGAAAAATATTTATTATTGCCATCAATGAGTTAATTTTTTTAACCCTTTATCCCCAAATCCTTCCAACAATTATTTGTGGTTTTTTCAAGGTGGATAAAATATTTCTATGAGAAAACGTACTTGTAAAAACTTATGACAACAAAAGAAAAAGTTCAACTTTGAAACCTTTGCTGACACCATCGGAATATATACACAGGTTTACACCATCGTACTGTTTCCATCAGCGCATTTAATAATGGCGTGTCATTTTGTGTGTGTGTGGACATACCCAAGGGCATTTGTGGGGTCCTGACAACAATGGAACAATGGACCCCACAAGGTCATTTCAATAGGAACAATTGGACCCCAAAAGGGAATTCTTCAGAAAAGCGAATAATAGAACAACAATAAGAGTACCCCACAAACCGGATCCGTATGGCTGTGTGTGTGTGTGTGTGTATTAACGCAATCCCTTTCAAATAGTCTAATCCATCTCTCTGATAAGAGCCTTTAGAATAAAAAACAACATCAAATTACAAGCCATACAGCCATCTGGAAGCCATCTGTTGAAAACATGATTGATTTCAGCCAGGAGTGGCTGTTATTGGATTTTTTCACAGTTCCTGTGGGAATTCCTAGATGGTCATTGATGGAAGTTTGTTTAGTCAAAGAAATAACCCAGGGTAATTATACAGTTTCTATGCTATTTGGCCAGATCTCAAAAGAAAACTTGGGAATTTTTGAGATTTTCAAACAAAATTGTTGGCTGGGTATTCAACTTTTGTTTACAAACAGACTGTTCAAAACAGTCCGATGGCATCATCAAGGGTTTCACAGAATGCTTTCATGACCTTTGGCCCTTCCAATTCTGGAAAAATATATTAACATTTACAACTGAGGACTTCCCTGTTTGACAGACAAAACCTTGACTAATATTACAAAACCATCCAGTTTTCTTTTATGTGACCATAACCCTATGAACTTTTCTAAAACATTTGCGCAAAAAACAAAAAAACAGGTATAACTGTTCCTTTAGCAGAAATCATAATTTGTATAATCAGAATATTTAATATTAAATGTATTATACAAATTTCTGTTATGATTATAGTCCACAAATAAAAAACAATGATGAACAATTTGGTGGAATGTGGATTTTTAAGTAAAACACAAAAGACCTAGTCCATAACCCTCAGAAGTATGGACACCCTTTCAAGCGACCACTCAACCTCTTGCTGGGTTTTGATTCCTCCAGATTTGGCCTTACCCATTTTCACGCCAGGGGTGAACACCACCCCTCCAGGTCCAGCGAGGGAGGTGTGGCCCATCAGATCCAAATCGACCTCACGAGCAGCTTGCCGACCTTCATTGATTGCATGAACTACAAGAGACTGACCACGGTGGCAATCTGACCAAATGGATATAAGGACAAATATATATATATGTAAATAAGTTTGTACATGAAAACAACGACAACATAGCAACACTTATATTCACAACTCTTGTGAATATGTTCTTACAATTTGATTTCACCCAGGGCCCAATTTCATAGAGCTGCTTAAGTAAAAAATATTGCTTAACAATGCCCTGCTTAGCAGAAATGAGCAGGATACCAGTCACAATTAATGCATTCAGGCATGGTATTTGGCTGGTTACCTTATTCTGCTAAGAATAATTTTGTTGTGCTCAGCTTGTTTTAGTGAAACTATGTTTAGTTTTCTATGAAAATGGACCTAGATGTCAAAGTTACAGAGCATGTACATAAAGAGATTTTTTACTTTACCATTTTTGACAAAGAGCATACTGCTAACCTTGTGCGCAGTATTTGTCCTCAAATTAGAAAGAACTTTAAAAACAAACATAGCTTTTATTGTTTAACATTTGTGTTTACCTCTAATAATAATATAGTAGGATATGCTTTATTGGTAAAAAAATATTTCTTACCACCAGCTGTGTAAATCCGTGGGATGCTGGTCCTGTATTTGCCAGGCTGTGATGCAATATTTGCCCTTGGATCCTGATCCAGATCGAGCTGAGTGACAATCCTGTCTTCAGGTCCAAGGAAACCCATGGCTAAGAGAACCAAGTCTGCCTTAAATGTCTTTTCTGTGCCTGGAATCTTCTCCATGGTGTAGCGGCCAGTTGCCTCACGTTTCCACTCTACTTTGCAGGTGCGGATGCCAGAGACATTACCACTGCCGTTATCAAGAAATTCCTACAAACATGAAAAGTGAAATCATTGATTTTCATTGAGAACTTATCACAAGAAATGAACTAAGTTATAACTTTTTTAGTGTTAGTAAGACAGACCTCCTACATTCACCTTGATTTCAGATGGCTGAACTGCATTTGGTCTGTAATGTCTTGAGCTTAACACTACAGTTGTTGCTTTGATGCTTTGATGCTTGCTTGGTTTATTGTGTCTCAAATGTGCCTTGCTTGATACATGAGGTACTTATTAATAGGCCCTTGTTTCAAGGGTACAATCATTGCATGGGGTGGTCTCTATGTGCATTATTTATTAGTTAGGTTGGGTCATGATTGTAATGTTGACAAGGTAATGTCTAGTCATGGGTAGTGTGTAGTGTAAGGCCTGGATTTACACAGAGGTCATGGTCTTGGCCTTGGTGCCCCTTAAAAAGTTTCACATAGATTTTAAGATTTTCCAGTGGAAGTGCCCTTTGCAAAATGATAATGGCCTTGCCATCTCAACACAAAATTCCAGGCCTGACATGGTCAATTGAACACTTTTGCGTTCTGCGCTTGCAACTACTCTGGCCGTGATTAATGATAAGAACTCTGGCAGAGTGAACAACTTTCTTACCTCACTTAGAACATCAAAGTTCCTTGGGTCATGTCCGTGTTTGAGCTTCACCTCGTCATGACCATAGTCAACCCTCAACACACGGGGCCATGTTGGCCAGGGATTGCTCTTAGCCCTTGTGGGCGGTGGTTGGGAGAGAATCTCAAAAGTAGTTATACTTCTTGCATTCTGAAGACAGAAATAAATACCTCAAAATAAACTTGGACTTAAAAGAAAACAGATAAGAGTAGTTTTGTAAGATATACATGTATACCAAATCAAAAGGCTCCCTCTTAATCCGGAAGTACATTGTACATCTAAGCATGGTTTCTGAAGGAATACAATCATTCCAATAATCCAGTTCCAATGAATAAATCAACAAACAGACTTGTGAAGATTCTAAAATGGATGTTCACTTTTTGTGGAAACTGTATAATAGTTACTTGTTTTGGTTTAGTCATCATTTCCAAAGAATTGATAACAGTCAAGGTGGAAAAATGTTTCAGAATTGTGAGCACACATACCAACACAACTTGAAGACATAAATAAATATATAACTCAAAATTAATTTGGTCTTAAAAATAATAATGGAAATAGTAGCAGAACGAAAGATATACATGTACATGTATAACCAAATCAAAAGTACATTATACCACTAAGCATTTTTTTGGAGAAAAACATTAACTCCACTCAACTCATCCAGTTTTGAATGAACAAATCAAATAACCAACTAGTGAAGGTTCCATAGAAAATGGGTGGCCCTTTTTCTGATAATTGCATCACATGTTTTGGTTTTGTCATAATTTTCAAAGAATTGAAAGCAGTCCAAGTGGAAAAACGTTTTCAGGATGGTGGAGCACACATACCAACACGACCAGAACTTTTGAAGAGATGTTTTAACACTTTAAGAATAAGTTGACGATGATACTAATTCTGTAGCAAACTGTTGAGGGCATGCTTACCATACGCAGTGAGGTTCCTATGCAATCCACACCAGTGTCACCTCCCCCTATGATGATTATATCTTTGTCCTTAGCGTCTAGGTAGTCATTATCGTTGCCCATCTGACGCTTCTGCCACGCCCCCAAGAAATCCATGGCAAAGTGGATTCCATCAAGATTGCGACCTGATCATAATAATAATTACAAAGTTATGGTGCAGAAATGTTTAAGGCAGGTTCCCTCAGTTTGTGAATTACAAGACTTATTTATACAACACCTTATAAGGGTTTAAGAGGTGATGTGGCGCATTCTGCTGCCAACCATGCCAGTACACCAGGCAAAACCCCCTTCTCCTAATGATAAATTTACCTTGGTTCTTTTACGTGCATTACACAACACACGACCTACAGCTGTAAGCCCCACCCAAAACACAAAGCAAAAATGGTTAAGTGTCTTGCTGAGAAAGAACAAAAGTGTCAAGAGCGGGACTCCAACCCTCACTCTGCTGACCAGAAACACCAGAGCTTGAGTCAAAGTGTAAGAACGCTCAACCACATGTCATACCACGTAAATGACGGAAAGCATTTTTTTAACCACTAATGATACAGAATACATTGTCAAGACTTTTAGTTTTTTTTTTTTTATTCCGCTCAATTCCTGTTGGATGATGCCATACATGTGAGAAAGAATGTTTGAGCAAAAAAGTTATTTTTTTTAATTCCCCAATGATTGCCAACCTCCATCAAACAATCTCAAAAGCCAACATGTAACAACACAGTAAACTTTGTATATATTTGTGCAATCAATTTTTTTTTTAAATTACCAATATTACTTTTTTTATGTCCAATGATACCAACTTTTTAAAAGTGTCATTACCTTTTATGGGTAGATCTCTAGGGCGTGTTGATCCCGTACAGAGCACCAATGCATCATGATTTTCCAGTAGCTGTTGTGGGCTAACTGTGTCCCCCACATTTGCATCAGTGACAAAAACAACCCCTTCATCACGCATCAGGTCAACACGGCGCTGCACAACCTGATGTATCAATCAGACATTTGTGAACATTAATAGGGGTGAGAGTAACTGCTGACAAAAAAAGTCTGACACTGGGATCCAAATCTTAGAAGATACAATTGAAATGATGGCATTTCTACCTTTTGATAACCCCTGGAAATTTCCAAGGAGCTTTTGGAAAAGGTATCCTCAGTGCAAGTGAAGGAGATCAAAGAGCCTGACTTATTTTATTTGGAGGAAAATACCACATTTTTAAAATTTCCGGCAGACTTTAAAAAGTCTGAAATTTCTAATCCCTTATTTAAACTTCCATTCATAAGTGGCAGTGGGTGGTCTTTCTTTCTGTGTGCCAACCTACTACAACCGAGCCCAAAGTTTTCTATTGCAACCGTACACACACAAACGCAATGCATGTGACAATAATTCTAGTTTGGCAAATACAACGCAAGTACCAACAAATATCCATTCCTAAACACACATACTCCAAATATCCATCCCCAATACACTAACTACAAATATCCATCCCTAAATACACCAATCCTCAAAATCTTCCAATCTGATGAACTTACTGCTTTACTGAGTTTCATTGATGGAATCCCATACATCATCAATCCACCAATCCTATCACTCCTCTCATACACCGTCACAAGGTGACCAGCTTTGTTGAGCTGAGCTGCTGCTGCTAGGCCAGCCGGACCACTCCCAACCACAGCAACTATCTTCCCGGTGCGAAACGCTGGTGGACGGGGCTTCATCCATCCTTGCTCAAAGGCATGGTCAATGATGGCATTCTCAATGTTCTTGATTGTTACTGCAGGTGCATTGATACCCAAGACACAGGCTCCCTGATATATGGAAATATAGCAAATAATCATCCAAGATAAACTATTATCATTATTTCTGGTAATGAAACCAAGGATGCCACATAAGTGAACAAATAATCACCGTAGCTGGCAAGCCTGAGGAAACCTGTATACAAGGGTGCTTGCTACGTGAACCAGAAACACCAGGGTTAACCCCTACTCTTCCACGATAAGTGTTCTGGCTTCTTGTACGTATATACAGTCCTAGTACATGGGACCTATGCTTAATGTCCCATCTGAAGGACAAAGCAATTATGGTAAAATATCTTGCTGAAGAACACAAGTGCCACGACTGAGTCTGGATCTCAAACTCAAACTCTAATGATTAGAAACACCAGAGTTCTAGTCCGGTGCTCTTAACCGCTTGGCCATGACACGCCACAATAAATGATGTGAAGGAGGTCTTTAAGTTGAGATTAACCCTTTAAAATGCAAGTTTTCAACCAGAGATTTGTAAAGCTATCTGGCAAGCATACAACCCTATGCCGCTTTTATTAGCGCTGCACAGTTAATCTGAAACAGTAATATCTCAGCCCTCGCAGGTTCCCATATACATCTGGATTAAGAGAAGCAACTATGGTTAAGTGCCTAGCTCACAGACACAAGTGTCATTAACGGGAATCGAACCCACACTCCAGGCATACCAAGTCATAATAAAAGGGTGCATGACACATTTAGGACAGCTGCTTCAGGGAATAACCTGTAATGTTTATTATGCGAGGTCACAAGCCTCTTCAATGTCATTAAAGAATCTTACAGACTTATTGAAACTATACTCCTACCTCACATGGTGCAGGGCAACATCTTCCAGTAAACTCAGGAAAGTTATTGGTGACCTCTAACCTCTCCAGGGCATCCCTCCATTGACCTTTGAAGATTAGGTCATTCCAAGATGGGATGATATTACCAAGTGGGCAGCCTGTATGACCCTGGCAGAAGGGGGTGCCACAGTCCATACATCTACAGGAGAGATAAAAGTAGTACATTTTAATGAATACAAATTGTTTCCAAAGAAGGGTCAAGTTAGTTGGTTAAGTTTGGGGTTGATAGACAAAGTGCTTGAATTATCGTTCGAACAATGATTGCACAGACACACACACACACATGCCTGCAATCCGGGACTACCTATTGTCCCTCTTTTGTTTGTACTTAAACTTTTTGGCAACAGCTCTCATTGGTTTTGTACAAACTCTCCAACTGGGACCTTCACCTAGCCGAGGACCCTATTGTCCTTTTTGTAAGAAGTCTGCGGTTTGAATGTGTCACACAGCTCTGTGTTGCATATACACTCTGTGGGCATTCCTTTGTTCTGTACATTTAAGAAAAATCGTATTCTTCAACACTGTAAAAAAGACTGTGGGCCTGTGTAAGTCCACATAGTGTTTCAAGTCCCTACACTATGTGGACTTCTTATGTTCTCAGGTCCACACTTTGTATGTAACAATTAATCGTGTCGGAAACAGTACGCCCCTTCGGTGGCTTTGCCGACCATGAGGCATAAAAATTAGTCAAGTTGTCTGCTTCCATCATGAAGAAGCTACACACAGGACATATCTCTCCAAGGTATCTCACATTCATGAAGGAGACTTTAGTGGGCTAAGACCAGAGGCACTGCCTTTGGTAAACTGTTTGCATTCAGTTTTCTCACAGCAATGATACATGATGGAATTCTATACCTTGCTGCCTGAGTGCGTAGTTCCTTCCTGACTCCCTTGTGGTCATAGATCTCATTCCAATCCTTCATACGAACAGACACCTTCCGATATTGCTGATTGTTCCTCTTGTATTTCACAAACCCCCTGCAAATAAACATTAACAGAAACATAAAAATTCATCATGCCGTGGTCATCTGTGTCACGTACCCTGCATGCAACAGTGACAGTGGCAGTTCTAATTCTCAAATCATGAAAGGGACCAGACTGTCTTTTCCTCTCAGCCTCAGTTTGGTTACATATGGGTAAACTAAGCAAAAAGCAAGATGGCCGCACCATGACTAAGGTCAATTGAGTCTAAATGTATCATGGAGAGAATATTCCACATGGATTTCAAATTGAATTGAAATGGGTTATCAATCAAAAGGTCATCACAAACAGAGGCTGGACTAAGACAATTTTGACAGATATAAATTTGGAAAATTATATACATAAAAATTTACATTAAAATTACAATGGAAAGATGACAAAATATGGCTATCTGGTATATCTCTATAAGCTGAGAAAAAATCTGTTCCACTATAATAGAAATGTGAAACAATCATTCTGTTATTTATTCAAATTAATTGCAATATTGTCAATGTTTTCAAAATGACACTGTTTAAATTAGCAATGTTTCACATCAATGTATTACTGTGCACTGCAATTAAGAGGTGATACTGTTTGATTTCTTGTTTGTTCATTTTTCTGATTGTTTTTTTTTTTTTTATTTTTTTTTTTAGCAAACAGAACAGATTTAAACAAGACACATACAGCAGTGTGTGATACACCCACCAACTTATCAACACAAACATTTCAGTAAATTTGTACAGTGATCCCTTTACAATGCCACTTCCCTAGTTTTATCGTAAACTGTGGGGCCTGGCTAAGCTTGGGCGATATCGCTTTTCTCAGCCACGATATGTCGTCGAGAATATATCGCGATATTCGATATAATCGTGATTATTATTTTATGACGTCAATCTACTACAAATCTCACGGTGGGAGTTGTGGCTATGATTGACCTATCATTTCTATCGTTATTCCAATCAGCTATTCTTCTGGTTTTACTCTAAACCTATGGTATGAAAACCTGGGCCTATTACTTACACACATTTAATGTGTTAACTGCGCATGACAGACTGTTCTTTATGTGTGCATAGCTAATTAGATCACGCCACTCGCACGTCCGCAACACGCACGTGATAATGCACGTGATAACACCCGTCTGTGTGGGACCGCCTGACCGCTAAGGCTTTGATGTTGGTTTTTTCCGAAGACTAAACCCCGTCGGATTGGATCTGTTTGGGAATCTTGCGGTTGCGGTCTGTGACTTGCAACTCTTTGTTGCAGCAAATCATCTCGACAAGGAGATTTATTGTTGCAATATCGTCTCGACAAGGAGATTTATTGTTGCAAGATCGTCTCGGCTAGGAAATACATCGCGATACTTAACGATATCGCGATTTACCGATATCACGATTAAAAAAAACGTGACCTGATATCGTAATCGTTTCAGAACTAGTATCGCGATATTCGATAATATCGTGGTATCGCCCAAGCTTAGGCCTGGCTATACAACAGTATATAGTTGCATGGCTTAATTCTGACTGGCGCCCCAAACAAAGATATTGACAAAATGGGGAGATTGCCATCATAGGACTAGACAGCTGGGCCCAGTTTCATAGAGCTGCTTAAGCACAACAAGTAGCTAAGCACAACAATATTATGCTTACCAGAATAAGAATACCAGCCAAACTACCACGCCACATGTACAATTTGTGACTGGTATCCTGTTCATTTTGCTTAGCAGAAAAATATGAAGCAATTTTTTCTGCTTAAACAACTATATGAAATTGGACCCAGTTGGTAGAGCACAGCATGCAAAACCAGAGGTCGCAGGCTCAAATTCTGTTTTCATCAACTTGTCTTTGTTCACCCTAACATTAAACTTGTTTCCTTTCTATGAATAGCGGAAGGGAGATTAAGAAGTACCTTGTTTTGTCTAGAATCTTGTCCATGTTCCTTTTGTCCACTTCAGCATCAGGTACAGCATCCTCAATGTCAATCACTTTGGGTTCTATCTTCCCATTGGTTGGTTTCTCTCCATTCAACTCAAGTGGGCCGTTTTGATTGGTCAATCCATTGGTAATCACTTGGTCTGATGACTCCAACTGCTTGGCAAGGGTTTGAGCTTTCATGTTGATAAGTGCCCGTCTGTACTCATTGGGGAAGACCTGAATGCAAAATTTGGAAAAGTAACACTTTTGATAGGGTTTGCTCGTTAAAGATCAGTACTTTTCCTATCGCAAACAAAGTCAAAAGATGCGTTAATGAACATAGAAAGGACCAGTGACTAAATGACTTAATAGAAGACATTCTAAAGTCACTCCAAAAAAGTACAACTACCAGTTGTTCCTCAAGCTGATATCATACCATTTATTATAATTTTCTGCAAAAACGTCTTAGTCCAAATCAAGATTTATAGTTGCACTTTGAAATAAGGGCTGAAATTTTACCTTTACAAGAAACTTCACTTCTTTATCCCAGTTTGCGAGTAGTCTTGAGGCAACCTTGGACCCAGTCAGTTCAACAAAGTTCTTGAGTTGCTCCTTAATGAATGTAACATCGACAGACTTGCAGACAGGTCGGAGTGTTACCGATTCCTTGTTGCACAGCACGGGAAAGTTTCCCGATCTGCAGAAAATGGAAATGAAACCTTTTAGCAATGAAGCATTTAAAAAAAAAAAAAAAGCTTTTCAGCCGTCAGGGATCAAATTTGGATGCAAAATTTACGAGACCACAGGGCTTGTAGCTCATAATGTTTACTGGACCATAAATTTGTTTTACTAGACCAGAATCATAATGAAAAAAACTTTCTGCACAGTTTAACTAGAGCAAAGAGCACCCATTTATCCTCACCAAGCAGACATCAACAAATTCTGAACTAAGATAAAAGTCTGATATCACTTCAGCTTGCAAAAAATTAGTTAGTGGCCTGACGTTTCGACCCTAGCAGAGTCTTTCTTGAAGGCTTTCTCGATCACTTCAGCTTATCAGTAACACTGTATGCTAAAAACCGTCACAGTGCATCTTCCATCAGACCAAAGACAACAGGCCGTGCAGGTCATGCATGGTTTTCAAATATTTTGAGGACCTGTGTTTAGTCCCATGTATACTGCTTTAACTTGTGAAGGAAAGAAAATTACACACTTAAAGACAGCCAAATGTTTAACTACGTTCGAGACCTGCAGATAGAGGCCTGGTTGAAAATACACTGTAGTCAGTTTACCTATCCAAGACGTATGCAATGCCTCCAGACATGCCAGCAGCAAAGTTACATCCAGTGGGCCCAAGAATGATTACACGTCCACCCGTCATGTATTCACAACCATGGTTACCAACACCCTACACATAAACACAAAATCATAATGAGTGGTTACAGCCTACGGCAATGGACAAATTAATTTAATATTTGATTTATGTACATGTAACTCACACATAGATCCTTGTCATTTGAAATTTTGTTCACAATGAACACAAAATAGACATGGAAACCAGCAATCCACCCCACACTCTGAAAATTCTATAAACCCCTATAACGGAACTATTATTTTTGAAACGATGCTGCAAAGCGTTCTATAATTATCCATATATATATAGGGCTCCTATATTGAATTTTGGGAGGGTTGGCAAAACAAAGGATGACACATAAAGAGTGTTCCACAAATCAAATAACACAGATTTGTGTTGTGTAATATATAGCATCAGTTATTGTCATGAAGAAAAAAAATGGGTACAGCATAGTTAAGTTGTTTTTGCATGAAATACAAAATGACAGCTATCATAAGAAAACCCTATTAATAACAGTGCACTCCAGCACAACTGGTTCATGTCACAAAATACCACAGGAGACTAAGTTCACAGTATACAAGCCATGGGGTTTCCACATAATACCAGCTGTACAAACAGAAAAAACTCGTGCACCCAATGCTAGCCTAGAACCAGTGGCACTTTGTTGAAGTCTGTTGTACTTGTGTGCAGAAGGACTTTAGTTGTAGTATTATTGAGTTAAATAAAGGACACGATGAACAATAATCAAAACATTGTAAATTCTTTGTAAGAAGGAATATTCAATTGGTTTAAATAATGACATGTCCCTTACTTCACACACAGCTGTAGCTCCAGAATTGCGTACACAGAATCTCTCAGCAGCAACACCTCTGAAGTAAGCCGTCCCCCTTGTAGCTCCGTACAGACAGACATTTCCTACAATGATGTTATCCTCTGTTGTGAAGTCCGAGGGCAAATCTTTGGGTGGATAGACAATCACTGTACCTCCAGATAGGCCCTGCAGAGGATCCAATCACAGAAATGCAGTAGGTTTAGTTCTATTTACTTATTATGCTCACACCTTGACTCTGCAGGTTTTAGAGTTATGCCCACAAAGCTAATTAAGCAGACGATAGTGATGAACAAATTTCTGCTAAGCAAAAATAAGCAGGAAACAGTCACAATCTGGCCCGATTTCATGGCTCTGCTTACAGTAACCAAAAATCTGCGCTTACGGAAGCAGGGAATTCCGTGCTAACGTCAAGTGTATGTCACAGGTTGGCAGGGAACTTTTGCCTGTGCGCATGCGTACTCCACATTACTCGGTAATCTTTGCTTACCAAGCTAGCGCATAAAGTCAGCGCTTGCCCTGTAAGCAAAAATTGGTGATCCCAAGCGCAGAATTCGGCAGTAAGCAGAGCCATGAAATTGGGCCCTGTACATTTAAGTATAATGGATGTTTGTGGATGGTGACATTTTCTGGTAAGCATAATTTGTTTGTACCTTGCTAGTTTTTTGTGCTTAAGCAGCTCTATGAAATAGGGCACAGGAGCCTAAATAAAACTGCTAAACGCTTAATACTTTAATTGCTCACCAACATTCATATCAAAGCACCAACAGCTAGAAAGTTTTTAAAAGTATCTATGGTCGTTTTCAAAATCATGGCTTTGGCTTTTGCCCCCAGGCTTAGATTCCATTAGTTAATTTTAAAATGTGCACTTTTGGTACGAGGCTTCAAACAAGTGAACAGAGCTTAATGTGAAGTCAAGGCTTTTGTTTCAAAAAAGGCCATTGGTAGCTGTCAAATCCTAATGTTTTTGTGAAGTAATGAAACATTTTGAACAACAAATTGTAGCAATTTACGTAGGAACTCAAGGATTGCTCAAAAGGTTTACAGTGAAACAACTTGATCCGAGTTCACTTGTCAATTACCTTGCCAACATAGTCATTAGCATCTCCTTCTAGTTCAACATACACACCATGGGCGAGAAAGGCACAGAGACTCTGACCTCCTGAACCTTTCAACTTAATCTGGATTGACTTCTCCGGCAAACCAATCTCACAGAACCTCCTGAAGTTACACACATGGGTATGAAAAGAGAAAAGAAGGTCAGTTTGGGGCAATACAAACACTGTAATTGAGGTTTGCCTTGCACAAGTACAAAAAATGAAAACAACATTTTACACAGCTTCTTTTGTAAGAATCTTTTTAAGAAAATTGCTCAAATCTAACACATGATCTAGTGAATGAAGATTTTCACTTTGGGATAAACATTGTTCATTTCCAGAGATGACCTCTGGAAAATGGAACACTAACTTAATTGAGAAAGAACCTGCTTAGGTTTTTAACAGCAAACCATCTTTGACTACTTCTTCTTCCAGTTCAAACAGACGCTCCAGAGTCGCGCTGAACCAATAAGATTAGAAGCAACTTTAGGTCGACCCAAATAAGTTTGGGTTTCAGACAGGCCAACTTAACATAACATCTACATTAGCATGATTAGAAACCAAGACACTCCCGAGTCGTTCTGAACGACTGCAACAGTCGATCTTTCGACTTCCAGCACGTCCAGTTGCTCCAAACTTTTCATGTACTTGGTTCAAAAATTTGGTTTGGCTCAACTCTAGATAGAGTGCCTGTCTGAACCAGGTGTTCAGGGCCCTTGCCAAATGAGGCAACTTGAGCACAGAAGTCATCTTTTCACACAGTGTCTTACTATCACCACAAGAAAATTATGTGAAATTGAATGCCTTTTCTTCTTGGAGATTGCCTTGAACTGGTGGCCTGTAAATTACCTCATAAGACATTAGACTATTTTTCTCACTTCAAGAATTTGAGACCATTGATGGATACTGTAAATGAAATATGTCATTTTGTGTCCTAATATGTAGTTGGTCATTTGATCTCTTACTTAGCTATTTGGAAGCTGAGAGTGGTGGCAAATGCTCTGCTCTGACTAGTAATGTGCATCTCTAGAGACACACTCTCCTTCTTGCCGTCCAATACATCTTGGGCTGCCTCTATCAATTTATTGTCCTGTCCAAAAAAAAATGTTAAACCAACTATTTAACATGCAACAAGTAAACAATTGAACAAGAAAGAGCAGTGCTCAAAATTTACACTTGACCACTGGCGAGAGGCCAGTGATTTAAGCATTGGCCAGTGAGTGACTGGACAAAGCCGGAAGTCGTGTATTTTTGTTCAAATGCCGACTTACAGTCTGATCAAAATTCTGTTGAGTATTGAAGAATACTTACCCTAATATCAATAAAATAAATATTCTATTTGTGCTTGTTCAAATTAAAACAGCTGAAATGTTCAACTGTGTGGGCATTTTCTTTTTTCCTCATGGCAGTGAAGCTGAGAACATCTTTAATCACACAAAAAAATTTAGGTGTACTATAAACACATGGCAGACAGTTTCCAAATCTTCACATTCTGCATTATGGCAAGTATCAATCACACATGAACCCAGGCCTTGAATTTCGCCATGGCACCACAGCAATTGCTGTGGGTGCCCTTAAATACCTTCAATACAAATTCTAATTTTCCTCACTGGGTGCCCTTCATTTTTGGGAAATTGCCGTGCCCTTTTGAACACGAAGTTCGAACCAATCAACCAACACAAGTGAACTTACCAATCTGTTTTCCAGCTGAAAGTTTTGCTCTTTACTTCCTCCGACGATATTCACCCCTACTCTCATCTCATCAGCTCGCTGTAAGATCCTGCTGAAGTCCAGCAATCGGCACTTCTCATTGGCCCGTTGCTCCGATGCCTTGAGCTTGTCTGTACGCCCGATCATCTCCTGGAAGCTACGGAAGCCCAGCTGGGCCATGAGTTGACGAACCTCCTCAGCGAGCATGAAGAAGTAGTTGATGACGTGTTCCGGTTCACCATCAAACTTCTTACGCAATTCTGGATCCTTAGATCAAACAAAGATAAATATTATCCCTCTGCTGGGCCCATTTTCATGGAGCTGCTTAAGCACAACAAAAGTTAGCCAAGCACAACAAAATTATGCTTACCAGAATAAGGTTACCAGCTAAAATACTACATCATATATGTCATTTGTAAATGGTATCCTGCTCATTTTGGCGATAAGAAGAAAATTGTTAAACAAAATTTTGCTTATAAGCAGTTCTATGAATTTGGGCCCAAATTGCAAGCGTTTTGTTTTCTTCATTTCAATGTATTTTTGATACCAGTACAAAATGTTATAATTTAGAAGAAGCTAGGCAGTTTCTTATCTATGAGACCTCGCTAGCAATGCTCCCAATAAAATGAACAAACATCAACAATGACCCAAAGTTCTCTAACCTGCGTTGCCACACCAACAGGGCAAGTGTTGAGATGGCATTTTCTCATCATGATGCACCCAAGGGCAATAAGAGGTGTTGTAGAGAATGCAAACTCATCAGCACCAAGGAGAGCTGCTATGACCACATCACGACCTGCACACAAAATATACAACCATTGGCAATTTACCCCCGTCAGTTTCCCTTGTGTTTTATTACTTGCAGTTTTCTCCAACATGTAAGAAAAAACATAGGTGGCCCCTGGACCCCATGCCGTAAAGCGCCCCCCCCCCCCAGTGCAGCCTTTAATCTAAAAAGTTGGAGACCACTGACTTGATATTTGACATAAAAAGTCTCATCCCCTATAGCAATCCCTCTCTAGCTGCTTCCCAGGTCATAGTGTCATAAACTTGGTTGTGATCCCTGGTTAACCAGCAGTTTAAGGTTGAATGGCTTCTGACTGGCACCCCCAAACAAAGATATTGACAAAATAGGGAGACCACCATCATTAGGGCTAGATGGCTCATCAGTTGGCAAAGTGCCGGTACGTTAATCTGGCGGTTGAAGGTTCAAATCCCATTCTAGTCAGCTTTTCTCTATTCACCCAAAAGTTGAATTAAACTTACCCAGTCAGTTTCCCTTGTGGTTTATTACTTCAATTTCTGTGAGGATCCAGATAGCACTTTCAATATGCCTCAATCAAATCTTTTTCGTGTATATTTTGTTCAGTCCAATTAGTGCAGCTGTTTACTTTTCAATTCAACAATATATCAGAGGTATTATTGTCCCTACCAGTTCGGAGCTGTCCATCAGTCTGCACTTTGACCCTTGACCTGAGGTCATTCAGTACCAGCGTCTGGTGTGTCTCTGAGAGACCTAGTTCCCACGGTAGCCCTGCATGCTTGATCCCTGTCCATGTGCTAGCTCCTGTACCCCCATCATGGCCAGAGATGGTAATGTGCTCAGCTAGACCCTGTGCAAATCAATCAAGGCACAATCTATTTAGTTCCAGTGAACAGTCAAAAGTAATTTGAATCCGAATAGAAATACTACTTGCCTGAAAATAACTTTTGAAGTCAGTATAAAAAACACAAAACTGTTTTTATCTTAGATTGGATTTTAATGTATCAGTAAATTATATCAAATATCTAAATATTATTTTAGAAAGCAATTAATATAAACAAAAATACAGAGGTTGGCTCATCTTGTTTGTAGACATTTATCAATAAATTGGTATTAAAAGAGGGCTAGTGGCTGCAGAGGGTAGTTTAAGGTAGTGCATTAATATCTAATGCTAAATTTACAATCAAGGTCTTTCCAGAATTTGTTCAAATTGGTTTTTAAATGATTTATAAACGGAGCCGAGGCAATAGTGGCCATAAATTACAATAGATTTTTATATCCATCTTTTCTGAGCTAAATTAAAGAAAAGTACTGCTGAGATTGGAATGATTTTGTGCTCCTTTGCACCAAAACTGCTTGCAAAGCAATGTCTAGAAAATTGCAAGGTCAAATAGGTTAAGCATCCTTCTCGCCACCTGGTCCGTGGACCTCCAAGTGGAAGGCAATAAATGAATAATAAAAATAATAATAATAATAATGTTCGGTTTTAATATAGCGCTTTACACACCCGAAGGGCGTCTCAAAGCGCTTCACACTTATTACCCCTGGTCACTGGGCCATTAGTTTCATTCCTTAAACCATCTCAGCTCCCTGGGGAGTATACAGCCTGTGCAACAAATAATGCGCTACTAAGCTAAATCAATCACAAGAACCATCTCTGCCCTCACAGGTACCCATTTTACCCCTGGGTGGAGAGAAGCATTTATAGTTAAGTGTCTTGCTCAGGGACACAAGTGTCACAACCGGGACTCGAACCCACACTCTGCTGAACACAAACACCAAAGCTTGAGTTCGGTGTTCTTAACCGCTCGGCCACAACACCCCATAATGACCATGAGGAGTGGTCAGAAGGCACCCCCAGGGATAATAACTTAAAAGGAGTCATTATGATTCTTCAAAAGCAAGATCACCATTGACTCTTCCCAAAGTGTGCACTGTGCAATGTAGGTTTAAGGTTGTATCTCTTCATGGTGTAAGATCTCAATCTTCCATAAGGTTTGATTCCCTACTTTTTCTGAAATAAATTCTGCTTACCTTAGCTACACCTGCAGCGATGACCCCAACACCGACCTCAGACACCAGCTTGACGCTGATCCTAGCCTCAGGGTTGGAACACTTCAAGTTGTAGATGAGCTCTGCAAGATCCTCGATGGAGTAAATGTCGTGATGAGGGGGTGGCGAGACAAGCCCCACCCCTGGGATGGAAGCTCTGGTCTTGGCAATGTCTTCAGACACCTTGAGAAATTATGAAAGTATCTTTTAATTAAGAGTAAATCATTTCTATCTGAAACCTTGTGTAGTTTTACAGATGAGATGAACAGTGTGTTTTTCCAACTCTTTATTCACTACATTGTTCATCATTATTTCTACATTATCCTGGGGCCGATTTCACAAAGAGTTAGGACTCGTCCTATCTCGAGTTAGGACGAGTAACTCGTCCTAACTTGGGACGCGTCCTAGGAACGATTTCACAAAAGATAGGAAGGGTTCAACGTGTCCTAATTACCTTGGAAACGGCCCGGAACCCGTCCTAACTTAGGATGGGTACGAGGGTCGTCCTAGCGGATGATTTTGCGTTATAGTTTTAATGCTACGTTGCTTGATACAATAATAGCGCTGCTACTGTTGGCTGACCACGAAGAGAGACGGGAGCTACGAGAACGCCTCTTCAGTGGCAGACGGAATCCGTAAGATAGTCTGAACTAGACAAGGAAATCGTACTCAAGATTTATGAGGCAGGGATACCGCCAGACAGGGTTGGTGGACAACTAAAGCATACACAAATCAGCTTACCTCAGCTCTATATAAACACACACATTGATTGTTCACTCATAAAGGCCTAAAATCAACCGTAAACAGTCAACATTTTTCGCTAAAGCGAAAACAAAATGGCTGACGATCTGTTTTTTTATTGTGATGTGCAGCTTGAAGGTTCAGACGGCCGTTTCATTAACAAAGCGATAGAGGCACCAAACAGCCGTTGCATTAGCAATTTCAGCCTCGTCCGAAAACTTGTTTTTGGTTTTATTTCATTTACGACTCGTCCTGCTTAGGACGGGTTTTGTGAAATCGATCCTAGGATCGTTCTTAGCTAGGATCAATCTTACGGCTGGGACTCGTCCTAAATCCTAGGATCGATCCTAAGTTAGGAAGGGTTTTGTGAAATCGACCCCAGGTCTACTAGTGAGAAATGTTTGCTGTGGATTGGCACATTCAATCACATCTGCCTTGTCCCACAGACGAGAAAATCAAGTGTTTTGGTCCTGGCATGGGTACTTGGTCAGGTATCTCACAAATAGTAACCAAAGTGTAAAAGTAGAAATTTTCAACTGTTTTATGGACAAATACACAACAGAATTAAAAGATATTTATTAGACTCAAAGTCAACATTCAAACGTTCATCATTATTCTTTTCTATTGCAAAATACAAGACTGCCGGACTTCTGCCGGTTTGAAACGGCCGATTAAGACCTTGTCGCCACTCTTTTATTCCCCAAACTAAAACACTTCTAAAGCCTGGTTCATACTTCACGGGAATTGCGAAAGCGAAGCGATTTCCTTCCATAACAGCACATACCTGATTGTCTGCGTCTGCCCGTGAAGTATTAACCAGGCTTAACAATAATGGCGATGTCCAGTAAGTACCTTATGAGCTGGCAGCTCTCCCCCTTCACCTGGCTTTGCTCCCTGGGCCATCTTGATCTGCAACTCATCAGCATGTGCCAGGTAGGAGCTAGTGACTCCAAACCGACCTGAAGCAACCTGCTTGATGGCTGATCGTGTACTATTGTTTGGATCGTTGCTGATGTAACGGTATTCAGACTCACCACCTTCTCCTGTATTGCTCTTACCCCCAATTCTTAGTTTTAAAAAACAATAAGTGAGTAATTAATGGTGGCGTGTCGTAGCCGAGCAGTTAGAGCAGCAGTTGGAGTCTCAGTCTTGACACTTGTGTCCTTAAGCATGACACCTAACCATTATTGATTTGTCCTTCGGATGGGATGTAAAATCGTAGGTCCCATATACTAGGACTGGTAGGGCACGTAAAAGAACCCAGAACACTTAATATCGTGGAAGAGTAGGGGTTAACCTGGTGTTTCTGGTTCACATAGAAAGCACCCTTGTTTACAGGTTTCCTCAGGCCCATGAGCTACAGTGATTAAGTTCACTTATAAGGCATCCTTGTACTCATTACCAGTAATTTATAACAATAACAATAATTAATTTAATTTGGGGCATTCAACTTTTCGGTTGATCAGCTCGGCTGTGCAATTGAAAATTGATAAACATAATACAAAGTCTTCCTGTGCTTGGACATTTCTCTCTCTTTTTGCGAATACAAAGTTGCATGAGGGCAATGTACTGATGATAAAATCTTCTGAAAACTGTTGATCATTCAATAAATAGTAACAAATAACATTCAGTTATTCATATTATTCTTTCTGTTAGTGCAGTTTTATTTTCTATTCATTTCCTTTTAACATTATATTAATTATTATCATTATTTGTACATTTGAGGAAGTACATTCACTAATTTGAAGGGAAAAAATCTCACTAATGCATCTAACAAAGCACAAGAAAAGAGTTTCTTCCATACAGCCTTAACCGAATTGTACCATTATGGCTGGAATAACCAGTGAGGCAATTGTCTCTTACTTGTTCATTGCCCGTGCAAGTGTTGTGTGTGTCTCAATAGACAAACTTCCAAAGCTCATAGCACCAGTGACGAATCGTTTGACGATGCTGGCAGCGTCTTCCACTAGAGAGAGATCCACTGGAGTAGAGGCCATCTGAAGGTCAAGCTGACCCCTCAGGGTACAGTCTTTGATCTGGGGAGATATTCAATGTACACTAAGTCCAGACTACCACCAATAAAACATTTTACTTCAAGTTTATAGTTTTAATGCTTTAAAATTTGTATGAGTAATGCTTGTCAAAACTTATATAAATAATTATATTGGCAGACTGAACCTTTTGATTATATGAACTTTTTAAAATCATTTTCCTCCACAGTGTAGCCTTCTCCACATCTACACTATTAACGTTTTGTAGGGGGGGGTGCGATTATTTTAAAATTTCTAGGTATTTTAGAGTTTAATTAATCATTTTTTTTTAAATGTCAAGTAATGAACCACAAGGGAAACCGACTGGGTAAATTTCTAAACTTGGGTGTGATCCCTGGCTACACGGCAGTTAACAGTTGCATGGCAGCTGACTGGCACCCCCGAACAAAGATATTGACAAAATAGGGAGACCGCCAACATAGGGCTAGATAGCTCAGTTGGTAGAGCGCCGGTACGTTAATCCGGAGGTCGCTGGTTCAAATCCCGCTTTAGTCAATTTGTCTTTGTTCAACCCCAAATCAATTTTTTTTTAGTGAAACAAAACAGTAATAAAAGAAACGTAGAATCGAAATTTAATTTTTTAGCGATGGACAGAAACAAACCATCTAATATTTATAAAAAATTGTAACAATACAATGCAAGGGAAATGCATCTTCTGATACAAGGGTATAATAGTGGTTGAAATAAGGACAAAATGCATCTTAAAACTTTACAAATAAGATCATTTGATGATTCAGTTTTAAAAAATTGTAAGGGTTACCACAGCTTCCTGGGACTCCTTGAATTTATCATAGGCCATTTGATTCTTGTTGCGGGTAGCTTCTTGCAGATTAGCCACACTGACAGGGTCGTTGATGTGCTTTTCACCCCCGCTGCGCCAATGGTATTGTCCAGGCTCTAAACTTGTTATGATGTCACCGTTCCGATCTGAGTAGGCTATGAAGTGCCGTTGAAGAGCCTGATGGAAGGAAGATTGCCATTAAAAAACCTATAAAATAAATTAGAAAAAGACTGGCTCCTAAAAGAGGAGCGTCATTGGCCGAGCGATCTAGTGCACCACATTCAGGTTCTAGAATTCAGAGAGTGTGGGTTCGAATCCCAGCTTGGCTGATCACAATGCTTGTGTCCTCTGAGCAAGAAACTTTAACATAGTTGTTTTGTCCTTTGGATGGGACATGAAGCCGGTTGTGTAATGCACGTAAAAGAACCCAGAACACTTATGTGGAAGAGTCAGGGTTTACCCCAGTGTTTCTGGTTCACATAGCAAGCACCCTCGTCTACAGGTTCCCTCAGGCTTCCGAGTTAACAGTGATTAAGTTTGCTTTTAAGGCATCCTTGGTTTCATTACCAATAATTTAAATAACAGCAAATCGGATGGGTTTTGTTTTGAGCAATATTTGGTGACCTTATTTTTCTCCTCCAGGATTATTCCATCGTCATTTCTTTTGCAGCAAAATGTATGTCTTTGCAACCATACCAAAATAATAAATTGTGAGCAGTAATTAATACCTTCCGCTGGACACATGACATAAATTACTGAACCTCAGTTATACCTGTTTTAAAACTTTGAAAAACAAAGCTCACCTCTTCAGCCAACACTTCAAATGTAGCGCCGCCCAATCTAGATGCAGTACCGAGGAAACACTTATCAACCACAACTTGCCCAAGGCCTACGGCTTCAAAAATTTGAGCTCCCTAAAGAAAGAAATGGTAAAGAATGAGTAGATTTAAATCGAGATGACTCCTATCTGCAGGACAGTATTGATAGGGGTTGCTGATGGCAGGTGGAACGTGGGACACCCAAGAGCAACATGGAGGCAGACTAGTGAGAAGGGAAAGAAAGCAGCTATGATGGAAGTCTTGGGAATGAAGACAAACCTGTCGCCAAAATCAGAACAAACTTGAGAGAGTGCACTACAGCCTTATATGGGTCACTCTGCCTGATGAGGACAGGTCAGGTCAGCTAAGGTAAAACAACTCAACGGAAGACTTTTTTTTTAAAGTGTAATTTTGAACAAGTATTTAATGTTCTACTTATTTCTTAAAATTATAAACGTATTATTAGATCAATCCAAATTCTATAAAAAAACTCATTGATCCTGATACAGTTTAACTTATTATATACCACACACAGAGATCCTTGTCATTTGATTGGTGGAATACACGTCATCCTTTATTTTGCCATGTATACTGCAGCAACGCAGAAAAGTCCTACATGGAGAATTATAGGATGCTTCCCTACATCGTTTCCAAAACAAGCGTTCCCTGCCTGTTTGTCCAAAGGAGTCAAGTTCTTGTCACGGTGGACAGGGTTGGTGTCTACATGGTGTCGTCCACGTTGTTTAGAAGATTTTTCAAAGAATTTTCAGAGAGTGGAATTGGACGTGTCTATTTTGTGTTTATTGTGGACAAATTTCAAATGACAAGGATCTATGAATGAGGTAAATAAAGGAAATATTGAACGCATTTCGTTCATGCATTGTGGCAGAATCTTACAACTTGGTGAAATCTGGATTTTTTCCCATTTTACATCGCCTTCGTGAAATGGAACAGTCCAGATTTCACCACAGAATTGTATTCTGCACTCTTACATAACCGATGTTTGTATAAAGTTCCCATGTGATCACTATTCTAAGAAGACAGAATTCCCACCTTATAGCTCTGCAGAGTGGAGATTCCCATCTTGGCCATCACCTTAGCGACACCCTTAGCTGTAGCACTCATGAAACTCATAGCAATATCTTCATCACTGAAGACTTCTTCATCACCTAGCAGGTTCTGATCCCTCAGACTCTGTACACTCTCATAGACTAGGTAAGGGCAGATGGCATCGGCACCGTAGCCAAGGAGCAAACACATGTGGTGCATCTCTCTTGCCTCACCCGTCTCCACAATCAGGCCGACGCGGAGACGTTGACGAGTCTTGATCAGATGGTGGTGGGTTGCTCCAAGAGCCAACAGGGAACTAAACAACAAAAGCAACAACCCATTGATATGAAAACTTCAAAAGCTAGTTTCTTTGAACTCTTTCAACAGTCAACACCCAAAATGTGGAAACACCTGTAGGACATCACTTTAATCTTCCTAATCACTCCATTTCTAACATGATTTTACAAGGTAATCACAGTCCCTATGAGTATGAGTAGGGAGAAATTGTGGATAAGGCACCTCCAGACCATTCAACCCCCATGGTGTGAACATCCAAGAAGGAAATGACTAAAAACTGTTTGTGTTTGCCTTCTCCTTTTTGTGTGTCTCATTCACTAATTATTTTGTTCTCCCTCTTTCCCCCCCACCTTTGTTTCCTTCTCCATTGTTCATCCCTTGCTTTTTCTGTATAATTTCTACCTCTCTCTCTTTTCATTTCTTTCCACTTGACTGCTTCTGTTACACCAGTATACCAGTTTATGTGTGTTGTTGGCATTTAGCCTTCGAGAAAGACTCTGCTAGGGTCGAAACATCGGGCAATTTTCTATTTTTAGTGCACATATACCATAGGTCCTTTTGGTTGATGAGCTGTTTGATGAGCTGTTTGCAACAGCTAATTCTGCTTTCTCTTTCATCTAGATCAAAAGCCTCTTTTCTTGTAAATCTAAAAAACTTACTGTAGGTCAAAATCACATGACGATTGTAACAAAATGAAAGATCTGTGCTAATAAGGAAAATCTCGAGAAGATAGATGATGACAACTTTAGAAGGCTTCACACAATAAGGAAGGAGACCATAAAAGGAGTGGAGGACATTTGAAAGTTACAGTGTAGCAAAACAAAGCATGCTATAACGGTGAAACATTCGGGAATAATAGGAACAACATACCTGACTGGAACATGTTTCCTGCCAGCATTTCGATCAGACAGCACCAACAGTGTATAGCCATCATCTACAGCTTTAGAACACTCACTACAGACTCGCTCAAGCGCAGGTACAAGACCAGAGCAACCGGATGCGACGGGGAAAGTTATGTCAATTGTTTTAGTCTGGTGATCAAAAGGAAAAATTTGAATTGAAAACATGTATATAAATATTCAAGATAGAAAAAGCAAACCTCAGAGTGACAATTAATTGAGAGTGATTTCCAAGTATCAAACAAAAATACCGATTCAACTGTTATGTGTTTAGGGTGCCAATTTCTCATAATGGCCTCAAATTATGCCCATTTCAATGGTCTAATAAATGAGGCCAATTTCACATCATGTCCTTAGATGGTGCCAATTTCACGCATTAATGGCCCAAGATGATACCATAGTGGCCTCAGATGCCCATTTCACAGAATGGCCTTAAACTGCCATTTTCACAAAATGACCCAAGATAAAGGCCATTTCACATACTGCCCTTTTCGAACATATAATCTCAGATGCAAAAGGTGTCCATGGATGCCTGAACAGTCCGAGTTAATCCCAGACTAAATGGTGGATGTAATGAATAGCAAACATTTGTTGCTGCAGTATCAAGAATATGCGATAACTTATCACAATCACCACTTATAGTTTAACATTGGCCAAACAGTTGACATATATACCCCATGGCTAATATAAACATATATTCATTGATTGTGTGTGCATTGGTTTATTAATCTGGGTGATTTGTTTGTTGATAACACAGTAGAATAAAAGCCTCACCTTCCATCCTCTGAATGTTGTTGCCTTAATGACTGCCAGGTCATCTAGAGAAAGGATGGGCGTGTCCAAGAACAACCTCTTGCATTGGAGCTCACTGGGCTCAAGAATATTGCTTTCTGGACCAATGGGACATGCCTAGAAAAAAAACAGAGTGTACAGAAAATCTTCAGTTTACAGAAATTATTAAAGGTATTATATGGGATTGGTAAGGATAAGAAACACGCTAAAATCCTGTTAGAAAAGTAATCATGCGTGCACGTGTATACTTAGAGTGCGCACGTTTATGTTGTGAGTGTGGCGCATTGGAGAGAAGCACATGTGCTGCCCACGTGTGCAGTGGTGATACAGCTTATGCTGTGATTGGTCAATATGTTAAGGGGGTGGGGCTTAATGGATCGGTCTATACCTCAGGGAGCTAATATCGACTGTCCACCCTCAGACCATTTGTATTTTGTAATATGTCCAACGTACCAGTGACATGACAATGTGTTCCCTGATGGGATCAATGGGCGGGTTGGTAACCTGGGCAAACAGCTGCTTGAAGTACTCAAACACCAGAGGATTCCGCTCTGACAGACAGGCTAGGGGAATGTCATTCCCCATGGATCCAAGAGGCTCTTTCCTGAAGTAACAAACAAATCAAGCATTGTCTTTGAGATTCTCTGATAAAAATACTACGGTGACATCATTGGTAAGATTCAAATGTGATATTTCCTTACCACAATAACATATTTGTTACTGCCTTATGATGCGAAAATCAATATTACAAATATATTACACGATGCAGAAATCAATGTCCTATACTGAGTCTTCCTCATCCTTTTTTCATTCTATATTTCTATTGTTTCAACATTTCTGATCTTACATTAGGCTGCATGAATGCAGTAAAAATAAGTTTGTAATGCATACAACTAAGAAAATTAGAACATAATAAAACAGTCAAGCATGTTCTCATTCTATGCTGTTTTCTTAAAAACATAAATACAGTCCTGATGACTTCACAAAGGTATTGAAGGCAATAGCCTCAAAGTCCCTGGTTCTTGATCCTCATTTGATCTCCCTTGCCGGATCAAGTCAACGCAGTATAAGACAGCAGACAACTTAAAAGAAAACACTTCTACAAACAAATCTTACTTGTTTTTGATGATAGGGACTATCAGCATATTAAGGTGTTCCACACTGTAGCCAAACATCGGCAGCGGTGGTCTGTCTGAACAGACAAGCACTCTTCCCCGTTACTTAGGACTTCTGGCTTGTGTACATTGTACAGGTCTGGCAATGTGATGACCTGCTCTCGTAACCACTTGCTAACCGGGCGCTGCTGAGCGATACCTCTCTTCAATTCCTCATCTTTGGTGACCTCACCAATGACAGTGTCAACCAGCAGCATACGGCCAGGCTTCAACCGACCCTGGTTGGATAGACAACAACCGTTGTTTATTTCTAAACAATACTGTATGAATCTACTTTTCTAGAAGTAAAATGTAGTTCTGGTAAGAAGGTTGTCCTGCATATGTATCTATTGCCACAGAATAGATTAGTGTATATCCAAAGGGGGGGGGGGGGGGACTTGTTCTAATCATCTGCACTGTCCCTGAGTGAGGCAAGATGGTTCTGAAAGAACTTGTCCAGCTAATTCTCATGTACTGCCATGCATGGAGTAGATTAGTGGATGAGGGGAGGGGAGGGGGGACTTCTTGTAATTATCGTCACTATGCCTAAGCGAGATAGGTTTGGTCTCAACGTCTCGACTAGCCTACATCAGAAGACCCAAAACAATAATCATCCTTGAATCACAGTAATAAGAAATGTTATCTTTCACAAGATTTACCAAGACCATTAGACCATTGATGTATTGAGTTTTTCATTCCTATAAAATAGAATAACTGGAACTCAACTCAAAATATTATTATTTATAGCAGCTATTTCAATATTTATAGCAGCTATTCAAATCATATCATTAATTATAGCAGCTATATCATTAATTACAGCAGCTATATCATTATTTAAAGCAGCTATATTATTATTTTTAGCAGCTTTATTATGGCATTGATACAGTCTTCAATCATGGGATCCTGTCATTTCACATAGTACTGTGAATCTGCTAGTTGTTGAATCACCTTCTGTGCTACATCAGCGTGTGGGATGTCCACCACACCAACCTCACTGGCCATAATCATGAAGCCAGACTTGGTGATACAGTAACGAGACGGACGCAGACCATTCCTGTCCAGAAGAGCGCCGATGTAACGACCGTCAGAGAACGTGAAGAGGGCTGCAAGAGAGACAAATCAGCAACAACAGAAATCTGTGATTCTGATGATAAGAACAGCTCAGCTTATTGAAAATTTCCTCAAACTGACCCCTTCCACAAAGGTCACACACAGGTACTGTCTGCTAAACACACTCGCCATTTTTTAAACCAAAATGCATGTAAATGCTACGTCACCTAAAATGTACACTACATTGTATTGTTCCCCTTGCACCAACATCACAAGTGGCTACTGTCTGCCATGCTCACCATTTTGGGAGTCAAATTGAATGTACAAATTATGGTAAGGCTGCATCGCCTAAAATGCGCACTAGTAATAATAATAATAACGATTTTTAGCGCACACATATCCACCCTCGACTAAGAAAAACTTTAACACAAACAATAACAAATACAAATAAACAAGAAAACTACAAATGCACACCATCTTTAAAGAAACTTGAAATAAGATGAGTTTTAAGCATCAGCTTAAAATTAGCAACTTATTACACACAGGGAAATTTACTTTCAAAATGGCGAACCAGAAAAGCTGCGATATAGCATCAGGCGAACTGGGTAAAAAGTAAATAAACACATGTTTTCATTTGAATCCTTTTCCCCTTGTATTTATTAACATACCAGGTCCATCCCATGGCTCCATGGCAAACGCAGCCCACTGGTAGAAATCTCTCTTGTCTTGGTTCATAAGCTGATCATTCTGCCACGCCTCAGGGACCATAGTCATTATGGCCTAAAATCAAGGATAAATATGGGGAGGGGGGGTTACTAAGAGGCTTGCACCATTAAGTTATTAAATGTATTTGACTCCTACATTATCTTTGAAGACAAATGAGTAAAAGACTTGATGAACATCTTTGAAGTTTAGTAAATTGGTCAGTTATACCGCAGGCCTAGAAGTAAACAGAGGCCTCTGCTGCCCAGGTCTTGGCCTTGGTGACCCTTCAAAAATGTCTGATAGGCCCTTTTGGGCTTTTGCTCCAGCTTAGGTTCTGTCCACCTGTTTGAAGCCATACTGAAAGAGAGTTCTTTCAAACTAGCCGAGCCTAAGCCTGGGCCCAAGCAGAAGCCATGATTTCGAAAGGACCATAGACTTTAAGGTCTTCCAGTAAAATGTACCCTTTAAAAATATACCTTTTGCAATATGAAAATGCACCCATCGTAGAGGAATTTCCTGACCTAATCAGGGCTCAAATCTGGTGAAAAAATCCACAATACCTCAGGGCTCGTAGCTCAAATTTTTACTGCACAGGAATATTTTTCAAAAGACCACAATCAAAATGAGAAAAAACTTTTCTACACAGTCCTCATATAGAATGCTGAATTGTTTTAACAAGATTTATATTATTTGTTCTATGGGTATATAAGTATGCTTCAGTACTCGACAGAATCGAACGATACTTACCAGACTCGTAGTCAACCTTTGAAAATCTTGGTGGTTTTTTTTTATTGTTTTATATTAAGGACATTACACAGTGAGGTGTTACTACTCAACTCAAAACACAAGACCGCAGGACTTCTCCAGTCATAAGTTTACTGGCCCGATACTAAAATCATTCGCCTCAGGCCTGCAGTCCAGTGTAAATTTCGAGCCCTGTTGATACTGCACAGAAAACTTAAACGCAAAGTCTCAAATTTGTTTCTGAGGAATTTCCAAGCTATGTGAATAAACATATAATGTACTCATGGGAATTTGTTGAAAACTGTACCTCTGGAAGGGTCCTCCCACCTGCCATGATCAAGAACTCTAAGACATTATCAAACTGCCCTGAGTCAGACATCTTCTCTTCAACAACAGGGTAGAGACGTTTGAGCTTGTCTCCGTACACCGCACTCTTCATGACGCCCTCACGAGCGTGCATTAGGTTACTGTTCCCTCGCAGTGAGTTGATTTCACCATTGTGGGATATATATCTGTTTAAAATAGTCAAAAATGTGAAGCATGAAGCCGAGCACCAGCAAAGGTATTTCCATATGGGATTGCTACTTTTTAGAGCTCAGGCCTGGTCTAGGCCTTGGTCCTCCTTCAGAAGTTTCCCATAGACTCTATGATTTTCCAATGAAAGTGCCCTTCGCAAAATGAAATTGGCCTTGCCCTCTCCAAGAGCTCAGTTAGGTTCTTAAAAAATGCATCAAATGTAAGAGAAGAGGTACCACTCAAAAACTGCACAGCCTGAAGATATGACCTTTAACCATTAAAACAATAAGTTCAAAAATAGCAACCCCCCCCCCTCTCCGACAAAGTCACAAGTTTGCAGCATATTTACAATGTCTTTGTTCATTGATGGGATTAACAGTGTGTGCACAAGGGCCTACTTAGAGCTGCATAAAGCAGGAAAAAAAGCTAAGCACAACAAAATTCTGCTTATCAAAATAAGGTTACAGGCCAAAACACCATGTAACATGTACCGTTTGTGAGTGGTATCCTGCTATTTTCTGCTTAGCACAAATTTGGTAAGCAAAATTGTTTGTACCTCTATGACATTGGGCCCAGGTATTCACTGTGTAGTAATGACAAGTTTGGAGTTGGCCAGCCATAGCAGCCAGCCCCCAACCTGATCATTATCAAGACCAGGTCCTCACACCGTTATTCCATACTATGATCGCTGATGGCTGATTAAAACCAAATTGGCAATAACTGAGGCAAAATACAGACAATGGAATCGCTCACTAACATGAGGAAATTAATACAACTGAATAGATAAAAAACAACCCTCACTTATAACAAGCAAATATGTAAATCATAAAGTGAACCTACCGCATTGGATGTGCTCTTTCCCAACTAGGGAAAGTGTTTGTAGAGAATCGACTGTGAACATGGGCAAAGTGTGTCTCATAGTCAGGCTCCTTGAAATCAGTGAAATAGTCAAACAGCTGACTTGGAGTTAACATCCCTGGTGTTATAAATGGAGAGAGAGAGAGATAGTAAAATCATCAGTTTTCATTATTTGGTTTTACCCTTTCACCGACGTGTGTAAAGCACTGTATACTCGGTACTTCCCCGAGTTCTGTGAAAAAAAATCCCCAGGAATATTACTCGGGTGGGATTCGAACCCACGACCTTTGCCATTCTAGAGCAGATGTCTTACCAACTAGACCACGGAGACCCGGAGATTGCATTTCTAGAGGCAGTTCGAATCCTATATTTCAGCAGGGGGTACCACAACAATTAAATAGATGTTAAATTTGCACCGGGGATAAAGAATATTATTTGGTTTTACCCTTTCACAAATGTGTGTAAAGCACTGTATATTCAGTACTTACCCCAGTTCTGTGGAAAAAAAACTTGGGAAGTACTGAGTTTACAGTGCTTTACACCCATCGGTGAAAGGGTAAAACCAAATAATATTCTTTATCCCCGGAGCAAATTTAACATCTATTTAATTGTTGCGGTACCCCTGCTGAAATATAGGGTTCGAACTGCCTCTAGCTATTGGGCAATCTCCGGGTCTCCTATTAAATCATCAGTGTTGATAACTTTATGATTTGCCAACCCTACTTACAGAAATATAGTACAGCTCAAGTCACTGATGAAAAAAAACTGACTGTCAACACCAAACTTGGTGAGAAGGTTGATAGTATCCATCTTGAATTTATTATGGCTAGCTGTAAATAAATAAATAAATAAATGTCCTGGATGAACTACAGGGCCTGCTCTGACTTTTTTTCAGTGACTAGCCAGTGGGACTAATTAGCTTGTCCTTTTACTAGTCTGCCAGTTTGTTCACTGGTCCATACCTTGAGGTCTTCTCTCAACATCATCAGTTGTTGGGACTTGAGTTTGAACAAACTGTGCAGGCAGTTGTTTTACGCATGGCTTATGGAAGCAATGAACTAGCCATCCAGACAATTTGGAGACAATTTTGACTGGTCCTCAGGTGTCATAACTGGCATTTGCCCAACAGGCCACTGTTAAGGTAGAACACTGAACTATAACAAGGTTGCCTCTTAATCAACTACTCAGTACAGCAAAAATTCAATTTGAACTTCAAAAAATGTACATGTAAGCCATATTTTCACAATTTGTTTGAGAAAGTGTACCATTGTATAGCAGTTTCATCAGAACTAGGTATACTGTATGCCACTTTTCAGTCGACTTTAGGAGAATGTGTCTTAGAATTGTTATGAAAAGGTTGGTTCGTTTTAAGGGATGGTCAGGCCTGATGCTTCTTTTAAGGGCAAGGCATTTTTCCCTAAACAAAGGGCACCTCTAGATGAGAATTTTTGAAATTTCTAACAGGAACATTTTATGGAGCACCAAAGCAATGACTCGGGGAAGAGAGGCACTTGTCTGGGAGAAGTATAAACCTTTCTTTTGTTTACAAACATTGACCACCATTTTGTATGGAAGGCCTTGAGTAGCTAAAATGTAGAAAACTTGCTTGGCAAAAATTTGCAATTTTTACCAAAACATTACAACTTTTTATGAAATGTAAGTTTACCTTTTGTTTTGGACAGTCAAATTTGTTTATCAGTAACATGGGTAATTAAATTGATAGCATCATTGGTCAAATAAGAAACTGGCATATTTTTTGTAGTGAAGGCCGCCCATTTTGGCAAAACTCACGGCTTTGACGTTGCAAAAGAAAGGTCTATAATCAGGCCCGGATGAGGATTATCCTAATTGCGTGTCATGGCTGAGCAGTCAAGCACACCGAACTCAAGCTCTGACGTTTCTGATCACCAGTGTGTGGGTGCCAGGTCTTGACACTTGTGTCCTTAAGCATGATTGTACATTAACCATTATTACTTTGTCCTCGGACTAAAGCCATAGGTCCTGTGTGTGTTCATAAAAGAAGAACCCAGTGCAAGAGCCAAGTGCATTTTTCATACAGAGACAGGGCTTGCCCTGGTGTTTCTAGTATGGTCTGGCAGCAATATGCGCCACCTCACTTTGTATCCGTTTCAAGGTGTTGTACTATGGTTGCTTCATCTCATCAAATCATTGTTAACAATCTCCACCCAGAATTGAAATTTCAGTGCCAGGAGTGTCATTTAGACAGACATGGCACATTATAAATGTACATTATTTTTACTATAAGTATAAGAGACTCATTATGTAACCAAACTACGGCAGGCATCGATTCTTCTAGAGTTGAAAACCTGTCTTGTAAATTATCAACCATCTATCCATCATGATAAAATCTTTCCATCCATGCCCTTGAAAGATTCCTTGACTAGCTACATTGTAATACAACTCATATAAGTAACTCAATTTCAAACTTGATCAAATCAGACAATACATAAGTGTTTTTAAAAGGGTTGTTTATCACATTCCTCGCCCACGCACACGTAATCTATTTTGAAAACCCACTCGACCGATTTCCGCGTCAAGACCACAATAAATTATTAAAAGCATATTCTCAAGTCGTCTGCCTTACCCCGACAACACTTAGCGCACAGTGGAAGTATTCCGTAATCAAATTAAAGCATGTGATGGAATTGATCGCCAGGTAATGGACTTCCGTTTGAGGGGTGATAGTGTCTCATAATTCAGTCTGAGAACTTTGGTTAATTACCCTCAAACAAATAATGCCTCAGCAGGCCAAGACGTCATGTCTTAAATCTTGACGTCACACAAGCTTACAAGCTGCCCTTCAGGGCTATTTGTGTAGATATTGGGGGAGTGATGCTGTGAAACAGGAAAGCAATTCAGTGAACAGATCTAATATAAGGGTTAAAGTAGTATATAAGTTATAATGATAGTTTGATGTTTTGGAGCATGACATAAGACAGGGATGAGATTGATCGGATGTGAACAATTCCTGAAAAATGGCTCTGGAGTTTGGGTCTCCCTTATTCTAGACCCGCAACCTCTCAGATGTTACAATCCAGGAGGTTTACAGACTCTGTGTGCATCACCAGAAATACAAATCTACAGGTTTGGACAAAATATGGACTATGTCTTTCTCCCTTCGGTGATTGCTTTATTCAAGACACTTTGAAGGCTCAAGCAGGTTTTTTTTAAGAAAATCTTAAAATCAGGAAAAATCCTGAAAAAATCACACTGCCTGATACAAATTTAAGTAGAAAAAAAACACCACCCAAACATGCCAGGATTTTCCCAAATGATTGAATGTCTGTTTGTTTCCGCGACAGATTAGTTAAAACTCTTTTAAGTTCATGATTTTAGCAAGCTATCTACTACAGTGCAAGCAGAGTGCCTCAACAGAACATGGACTAGGGCTAAGGATTAGAGCCACCATAAATACTGTACATAGCACGTGCATTATAATCATGTCTTTGCGTTCTGATTGAGAAGCAGGAATTATTCTTCTTTCACACAGACCACCCTCTGGGGAAATTAGCCAAAGTGCTACTTCAGCGCTTAGAGTAAAGGATCAATGCCAACAGCAAAAGGAGCACCCATCAAAACATACAACCCACAAGAGAGTGGGCGATGATATGACGTCAGACACGCAGTGAACAGATCTACATGCGCATACAATACCGGGAAATGAGGTCTGCTTTATTTGCACAGTTTGAAATCACCATTACTTAAAAGCCGGAGAGAATGTAGCTGGAAGGAAGAGAAGATGCTGATTATTGGTCTATCACTAGCATATAATGTAATCGGATCAATAGAAGGGATAGTGTTGCTCTAAAGTCAGAGATAAACTGATACAAGAAAGTAGGCGAAGTGATTGAGATACCTAGAGTGCATTAGGAAAGTAGGAATTAGTATACTAAAATGGTCCTTGTGGTTTTTTACTTGATAAAAGGTACATGAAGAGAAGGGGAACTTTGCAAAGTGAATAAACACTTGGGAAAGTTTTATGATGAAGTCGCCAGCCAAAATACATCAAATGAAAATGGTATTTCTGGATTTAAAGAAGAATTTTGAAAAAAATCTTAACAAAATTATGTAAGTTTCAATGATCTTGCCAAAAAAAAATAACAACAAATTCTGTTGATAATGTCAGATTTTCAACCAAAAAGATAAATTGTGGCAATAGCTCAGAAAGGAGTGAAAATTTGTTTTAAGGTGATTAACTATATATGTAGATTTAGTTTGGAATAAACTGCTTTAAAGGCACTGGACACTATTGGTAATTACTTAAAATAATTGTTAGCATAAAAACTTACTTGGTAACGAGCAATGGAGAGCTGTTGATAGTATAAAACATTGTGAGAAACGGCTCCCTCTGAAGTAACGTAGTTTTTGAGAAAGAAGTAATTTATTTGAATTGATTTTGAGACCTCACGCGTGAGGTCTCGAAATCAAGCATCTGAAAGCACACAACTTCGTGTGACAAGGGTGTTTTTTCTTCCATTATTACCTCACAACTTCGACGACCAATTGAGTTCAAATTTTCACAGGTTTGTTATTTTGTTCATATGTTGAGATACACCAAGTGAGAAGACTGGTCTTTGACAATTACCAAAGGTGTCCAGTGTCTTTAAGTGTTACATGTCAACACTATCAACCAAATATACACAATATTAGTTATCCAACACAAGCATAGTGGAATATGGAAACATATAGCACCTCTGCGTCACATATCCAACAAGGCCGAATGAGACACAGACATGCTATATTTTTCCATATTCCACAAGCATTTATCTTTAAGCAAGCTTGACGTGCAGCTGAAAATAGAGCTAGAACTGCGCAATAGGGTATAGACTGTGCAATACGGTTTAATATCACACTGTTGATGTCACGGATTGACCAATCGGAATCAAGGATTCAAGTTTGCTTGAAATTAATAAAGGTACCATAAGTAAACATGGACCTGCCTTGGGTGCATAACATGACTAGCCTTAAAAACAAACAAACAAACACCCCAGCAAACAAACTTAAGTTTGATGACTTCTTGTTTGTCATTCTTCACACTAACGATCTAACCCCTACAAAGCCCCACAATGTGAAAACCAAATCAAACAGAACAAATTCTATCCTTTTATATACAGCTTGGTGTGTCAGTCAAGTCAATCAAACATACTGTTTGTTTACACTATTAACTAGTCACGTAGACCATTTTGAGAATGGCAAATACTTATAAACATAAAAGGGTTTATTTTAACGCAAGAAAGTTGAAACTCAACTTAATTATCTTTTGTCTTTTGAGCAAGTACTCCTTATTCCAAGAAATTTAATATGACCTCAATTTCACATAGCAGAAACAGTATTTGTTACTTTTTGAAACATTGGTTGATGAGAAATAAGCCACAATTTATTGATTTAAATTCTTATTGATAAAAAAAATACCCCTGAAATTGAGATCATGTGGCAAACTAGCACAAATTTGTTTCAAGGGAGATTACATCATTTGCAGATTGTAATCCCATTATATTCTCCAATGAATTAACGACCGTGTCATTTTTCAATACACATCGAATTTAACGATTTTAAACAATTTTTCCATTTACACGCAGATATTGTATTTTTTTTTACACTCGCGTCAGATCATCTTATAAAAGAAAGTAAATGGCATAACAAAGAGCGCTGAAAAGGGGCTTGTTTAAAAAAAAAAATGCAAATGGAAACTACAGGTTTAATTGGCCAGAATTCCCCCCTTACAAAAAATTTATGCAACCCCTTGTGCCCCTCTTAAAATGTTACTGTTGTTTTGTTATCCCGGCCAATCTGCCTCCCCAAGCAATCCCCTCCCCATGCAGGCCTCAGTTATACTATGGGCACCTCCAATTGTTCTTTAGTCAACAAACAATAATGATGCAATATTTAAGGTAATTTTAGTCATCAGCTGCACCTTCGTTCAATCTTTCAGTATGATGAATCATTAGCTTTCTTAAAATGAAAAAAAAAAACACACAACTGAGGAATTTCAAACAACAAATTATCAAGATTGCGTTTGTTCATAAATTAATTTATAAACATGGTTTGTTTTCTCACTTAACCAAATTAAAGAGCAGGTGATGTACAAGTACTAATAGCATTCATAAATACAAAATAAATAACTGTGGAGTGAAATAGTACGTTAATGTTTACACAATGAGGCCATGTTTTTGTACTGCATTCCCATGGAGCGAATTAATTACATTATTGAAGAATTGACGTAGTCAATGGCTGGGCAAGGCGTAATTATAATGATTAACCATAGGGACTTGTACAAGGATGACAAAACCATGATGGAGCAAGCGTTCTCCAACAGGATTTTTATATGTGCTGTCATTTCATTTCACTGTGGAGGTTGTAAAGAAATACCTTTTTTCATATTGGTAACTGGACAAATAATTGTTTAAATATCCAAAAGAAATTTATACCTTGTTTTTAAAATGTTTTACCTATGATGTTTCATTGTAACAACTGTGGTTTGCTTTTTTAACAATGGAAAACAAAATGATTTTCCAAATCATTTTACTGATGTACTTTTTTCCTGTAATTATTGTTGAAATAATTAAATTTCACAATGGTAAAATTTCAATTTCTCGGTCTCAAAATATCGGGGCATGGCTAAGTCAACAGAGAAGAAATTCATGATCAACATATTAAAAATACTGAAATGGACTTTATACATGCCTGGAAGGTACATGCAAATATTTACAAGTATAGTGCTGATCAAATATTTACTTTGTATTGTAATTTTCTTTCAATGAAATAGTAAAAGATTCAAAATGTGAGTAAATGCACTTGCAAAATAGGATGGCAAAGGTACATGTGGTATAATTTAATTTCTTATCTTATGGTGGCATTTTAAACTTAGAGAACAGCATTATCGATAATTTTAAAACACTTTCAGAATCCACAGACTGTTGTTCATGATAGACCCCCTCCCCAACATCGCCTAATTTCATCTGATTTAATATATCCCCAAAACTAGCCTTAAAATATGCTTTTGTGAAAGTTCTTTCTGTGGATCCCTGGATATTGAATGTCTGATCCATAGACAGCATTAAGAAGTGGAAAACGCCAAAGGTCTCAAAATATTTAACTTGAAAATAACAATTTCTAAAGAATAAAATGCCTTTTTTCACTCATGCAAAAACAGATTAGTCTATTTGCAATTAAATATATTTGTTTGATAATTTCATTTTGTGATCTCTCACAATATTTAGCACCTTATGCATTTAGGCGGACAAAACTCCAAGATGAATAAGAGTTGCATGGCCCGATTTTTAAATAATGTTGTCAGATGCTCAAATGCACTAAGTGTATGTAAAATTGTTTGCACATGGTTGATGGTTGTGACATAATGTTGGGATCCCCAACCATAATTCATTTCTAGCTTTTAATTCACTACCACTTACCATGGCAGATTTGTTTGTGCAACACCTTAAAAAAAGCTTACAACTTTCTAAAATCTGTATTTTCTGATAAAATCAGCCAAAAATCTGACCTAGCATTTTTAATGTAATGCAATAGAACATAAAGATATATATTTTTTTTGAAGGATAAAGCTTACCTTGTAAATGACAGTGTCCACAGACAGATTACAGATGTAGAATCGGTATCCATGCTTTGGAATTGTGTGAGTTGCTTGCTTGCGTAAAGAAAACACCTGTTTTTAAAATTCATTGAAATATGAAGGTCAGACAGAGACTTATTTCACAATATGGAAAATAAAGCAAATACCAACATAAATTTATTTTCCTTTAAATAAAACCAATAAAAATTACTCAAGACCAATACATTGATGAATAGTTTTATTTGACCTCCAAAAATGTTTCTGAATTTTCGATGAAAATAATACCGAGGGTGGTACGCTAAAAAGGAGACAAGGCTGGCATTAACTGGTTAAGAAGAAAAAAGGGGGTACACTACGCCAAGAATAAAATCTGTACAAATTCGAACCATAACTTTCTTTTGGTTAAACCCACTTTTAGATGAAATTTCTTAAAAGCTGGTTTTGTTTAAAGGAACATTACAGAATTGGTAAGAAAAAAACTTGTAAAATATACCTTTTGATCACAGATTTACAAAAAACTTACACGGTCTAATGATGATGATAGTAGAAAACATTCCTTTAAATATTTCTGTCTGAAATGCCATATTAGATGAGAAATGAATAAACTAATTTTCCGATTGGAGTTTATCGCTCAGTGAGCGTTTTATTCATTTGTTGAATCTATATGATTTCATGGAAATGTGTAATCGGTTTTTCACTATTTTCTCGTGACCCAGATGGCCGATCGATCTCAAACTTCTACAGGTTTGTCAATTTATGTATATGGTGTAGTACATAAAGTGCTTACACTGCCAGCAACTGTTTTGTAAACAAAAACCAATTCTGTAACGTTCCTTTAATTATGAGCATTATGTAAGGTCATTCAAGCTTCTCTTTTTCAGTCAGTGACAACCAAGGTTTTTGCCAGGATTTAGTAAAAGGGTGTCCAATTTGCTAGAAACTTAAAAACTGGGTGTCCAAATTGTTCACTTACAATACATTTACATGTAAATGACAGATAAAACAGGGTGTCAAAATTTAAAACAGGGTGTACAAAAGACACCCAGACACCCCTCTGGCTAACACTTTGGTGAAAATCCAACCCATTACTTTCACACTTCTTGAATCTATAGAGCCCTTGCATATGGCGTCACAGTCTCAAACAGCGCCCTCACTGAGACAAAAAGAGGCAGTTCATTGGACGATAGCTGTTCTAGGTGCGTAAACAAGTGCGCACAACCTCAGCGTACCAGCAGCAATGCGCGTTTATGCAAGGGGTCTATTCAGATTTAACAATGTACCTGTCTCTTCAGCTCATCTCCTTCTACGTCTCCAGTGATGAAGACCTGCTGAATGTAAGGTTCCCTTGACTTGGCAATCTCACCAATGACAGTACTATCATGAGGGACAGTACGCCAGCAGAGAATCTACACAAAGGGGAAGAGAACATAGTCAGGTATCTGGATAGACATTCAGAAATAACAAACAGTAACAGCAGGCCTGGAATTGCAAACTGAGGCCATAAGCCATTTTGAGATGTGGTGGACACATTAATCTGTGACACTTCTAGATTTGGGTAAATTTTCCGTACACCCAAACCAAACAGTGTACTCCTATAAGTGTCCAGCATATCTCACAAAGGCTTATGGCCTTCCTTGCCCTGGTCTTGGCCCCCCTTCACCAGTTTCCCAAAGACTTTAAAGGTGTCATACAGGATCGGGTAAGGATAAAAACCATCATTGATTGATAGTCTGAAAGCTTACTGATGATAAAGTTCATACTAGAATCATTTTTCTATGAAATATTTCCCTCTGAAATGTAGTCATATTCAAGAAAACTGTATCTAAAAACTAACAAAAACGCAACAGCTGATTTTGGTTGTTACATACGTACAAGCTGCAATTAAGGACAACTTGTTTATGTGCTGAAAATTGTAATGGTTTTGCACTATTTTCTCCGGACTCATACAACAAATTAAACCCAAATTTCACAGGTTTGTTATTTGTACATGGTTGATCACACAAAACATGAACACTGTCTACAACTATTCTGTCAGCTCTACCAATCCTGTATACCGGTAATACCTTTAAGATTTTTCCACCAATCCTGTATAATACCTTTGCAAAATAAAAATGACCTCGCTCTCTTAAGGATGAAATTCCAGGCCCATAACAAAATAAATATCATGGCTTAATGTGTATTGGCAAGGCTATTTAAATTGGTCCTATTGAAACGCATTTGCATTGGTTACAGCATACCATGTGACCCCAAAATTCAAGTTGTGACCACAGTAAAGTTGGAACTTGTGTTTGCTTTGACTGCAGTTGCTGTTCCCAAAACAATTTTTTGCAATTTCTAAAAAATAAGTAGTAATTTACAGCTCAAAATGCAAGGCATATGACACGTATTTAATACCAGGAACTGCTAGAGTTAAAAAGACAAACATCTCAAGTGACCATACTTTAAAATCTCTCTACACAGAGGGCAATGTGAGTTCTTAGTTTTAAGGTATTGTTTCTCATATGTGCTGAATATATCTTAATCCTCATAATGACTACCAGCCAGGGACCTGCTTGGGTGCAATGCCTCCGTTGTACACTGTCAGCACGCTATTTCCATAGGTTAAGTGGGTTTGTTTTGCATTAAATTTTCAATGATTTTTAATGCAAGTGTGTCTAGGTTACTCTAAGCTGATTTTGTTGCTTAATTAATCAAGTTTTATTATTTGGTTTCATCTACCATTGACAACTGATATACTGATTTTGTACACAAAGGATGCTGGCAGAGTTTTGTCCTGTCTCTTCCTAACCAAAACACTGACTGGTGTTGATTGACACCTCCCTCTAGGACATGTGGCATGGTCCCAAGCTGACCAGTGTGTACAATATGGTTAAGACAATGGGAGTATTAACATATGTCAGCATGTGCTGACAACAACCCTTACTGCAAGGTTTTAAATTATTCTTTTTAAACCAACAGCAAAATCATTCTCATTGAAAAATGACTGAATTCACTGAAACGATGAGGAAATTTGCAGAGTAAAATTAGTTATCAAATCAGAATCTACGCAAACAATTATTTACATAAGTTGAATAAATTACCTTGAGTTTACACTGTGTAGCTAAGTCTGTGAACAACTTTTTGCAATGTGGTGCAGTGTCTCTGTCCAAAAAAATCATCCCCGTGGCATAATGGGACGGTCCAGGCAGGGTTATATCAAGTTCGTCTCTGCAGAAATAAATTGTAAATAGAAACCCGTGATTAAGTGCCTAGACCTTACTGCCAGCAGGCTTTTGGACTCAGTCAAAGTGTACGATTGGTTTTTGACTGAGAGTAGAGGTGAATCAATCAAATACATAAACAAATACTGCAGTTTGCGCTCTGCAGATTTGGCAGTTAATCTGCCCGACCTTGCAAATTGAGCGCAATCTTCATTTTGCGCTCTTTAGATTGGCAGTTCAAGCGGCCAATTTTTGCAAAAATGTGCGCAATCTGCAGATTGCGCAAACCCGGGAATGCGCAAACCCATGGAATGCACTTCCTACAGCGCCGTGTACACACGTGCGCACTGAATTGTGGGTATTTTTTCGCTCGTAGTCGAGTCGTTGGACATCGCAGGCTCAAATCACGGAGACATCTGTAAATTCTTCTTGATATGTTCTGGTTTTTATTTCAAATGTTGCCTAAAAGATGGTAAGTTGGTAAAAGTCAGACATTTTCTTCCAGGTAAAATAGGTTTTTGTTTTTGTTTTTTCATTTTTTTTCCCCCGTTTTTTTTTTTTTATACATTTTTTTTTAAGGCCGAATAAAAAGTTTAGAGTCGCGGCTTAAAAACTAGGGTCGGTCGGGGAACCGGAAATAGAACCCTTATTTTTGTTGGTCTTATAGAACCATAAGATGGTCATCTTTGGCAAGTAATTAACTCAGATATCAGCCACAAATTTTTACAATTTTTGGCATAATGTATAGCATGGAACATAAGTTTACTGAATTGAAACAACATTCCGATTGTAAGTTGTTTGAAAAAAGTTTTTTTAAAGGAAGGATAATCAAAGATGTTTATTGCTTCTTTAGATTTTCTTTTCTAATTGATCCAAGCATTTTTAATGTTTGAAGAGATAACTTTTAAAAATAGCAAAACAAAAAATTTCTTTCTGACCAATAGGTCTACTTGAGAGCTTTGTCACATTTCATTATAAATTTCATCAAAATAAAATCAATCAATTAATCATTTGATATTTTGTTCCATGGAGGACTCTTGGACGCTAGGCAGCAGTAGACAAACCAGGTAGTTTTTTCTTATCGTTCGCTTAATTCTGAGCATGTGCACACTTCCAAGAACAATGGATTTACCAGGCAAGTCTGCTGCCACCAACTGTTTACCAAATTATCCTATTAGTATTATGAACAAGATGGTTGACTAAAATTATTAGCATTTCTTCATGCCATCTGGTAATTTCATCAGATATGAGACAACTTTGACATCAGGAACAATCACAGACACTTCAAGAACAAGAACTAAAGAATTGAAGAGAAATCTTACCTCAAAACACGTGCATATAACTGATGTGGAATGGATGTCATGACACCTGCTCCATCTCCTGTGTCATTATCTCCACTACATGCACCTCTGTGCTTCATCCTGCACAACATCACAGATGCATCTTCAAGGATCTAAACACAAAGTCAAAATGTAGAAACTTAGCACTTCAAACGCAACAGATAATATCAACAAACTCAGATCAACTTTTTTGGGGGGGGGGAGTATGACTGAGTCTCGATACTGTGTTAACTGATTAAATTTACTCAAAACAAAAAGTAAAAACCCATCAAATATGCATTTTCAATTGGGTTTTTATTTTTGACTATTATTAATTAAATTATTTTGGGGGGGGGGGGAGAATGGAAAATTTTCAAAATAATTTAATAACTTATAAGCGTCATAGACAGACAACCTTAAATAACTTATATGCAACAAATCTCCAAAAACCAACTAATTAACATTTTGTTGAAATGATGAGTTTTAAAAAGATTTCAAAACTTGTCAGACATCAATTAATCAGCACTGTCATGCGCCATCTTGTTCAAGAGGTAACTTAGATTTGTTAATTTCAAACAGTCGTTGCCGTCTGCATTTCAGTGCGTACTTTCCTTCACCTCTTAGATTCTGGACAGGTGTGTGGTCTTGAACTTTGAAGCCCCCATCAGTTACAAACAGCAATGAGTGTTCAAAATAAACAAAGGTACCCCATAGACAAGACAAGACCTTGAAAGTGCTTGTTGGTTAATTTTTGTTTACAATCAAGATAAAGAAATTAATAAAATTGCATCCCCTTAATGTGATCCACCGGCTGCTGCTGTAGTGTAAATTGAGTGTGATCCCTGGCTACACGGCAGTTAACGGTTGTATAGCTTCTGACTAGCACCCCCGAACAAAGATATTGACAAAACAGGGAGACCGCCAACATAGGGCTAGACATGCAGCTCAGTTGGTAGAGCGCCGGCACTTTAATCCGGAGGTCGTTGGTTCAAATCCCACTCTAGTCAATTTTTCTGTGTTCAATCACAAATTAATCAAACTCAATGAGTGGGAAAATGACAAAAATACCTTCTTAGACTTGATTCCATGAATGTTGACGATAAATCCAACACCGCATGCATCCTTCTCCATCTCAGGGCAATACAATCCCTGGGCCAATGGTAGGCCAGTCTGAAGGTCCATCGCTGGTAATGGGGAGCTCTCGGCCATGTTTGAATGCATTGCTTGAAGAACTTAAGATTCCAGTAAATGAAACAGATGGTGAGTGCCACTTCGATCAGTTCTGAAAAGGGGCATGACAAATAATCTTCATAATTCCACTGCAGCAGATTAGCACCAGGAAAGTATTATTAATATTATATTATCATCAAAGTCGCTCCAGATTTGCAAAGTAATGTTTCCTTACTGTGTATTGTAACCCAGAGCTGAATTGTCCAAAAAGTAAATAAGAAGAATTTACTTTTCTTAATCCAACTAATCTAAGCAAATAATCCACGAAGTTATCTTAAGTTATACTAAAAAAAAAACATTTTGTCTAGAGCATAATTCACAGGAATTTGAAAGTTAATGCACCCACTCACCAGTACTACTGTACACTACAGTAGTCACCCGTCCGTAGTATAAGAGCTACACAAAACTGCCCTTGTGTTATTTGTCGGCTGAAAATTTATTTAGAAAAACATGGAAAAAACCAACACCTTTTTGAAAACTGTCGAAATAGCAAGTTTTTAAATAGCAATTTTTTTTAGTGTGCATGTTTGGGCAGCGTGATCACTCATGGCATTGATCATGACAGACACGTTGTGTATAATTATGACATGCATGAGCCGAGTGGGTAATTCATGCAAATTGATATTTTATTTTATTTCTATCACTTTAAATACAATGGCCGTTAAGACAATGGATGATTTCGACAGGTAAACATGCTCAACACACGCGTGCATGATAATTGGCTGCACGAGCAGTGACAGGTCATGAGGTAGACAGGTCAACCGCCGGTCACAAAAACAGTCAGATTGCTCCATCCGTGGTCAGACAGTCTACACGCTGGTGCTGATAAACACGATCAGGTTAATGTACATTCCGAGTCTGCATCAGTTCATAATGTTAAATTCTACTTAAATTACTTACCAACCGTTACGAAAATAAGTCCATTCAAGTTTAAATCAAGCCTTTTTTCAGGTTTAAGCACAAACTCACAGCTGTCCCACAACTTCCATTAAATTTGTACTGGGGCTGAATGGCAAAATGAGTTCCATGAGCCTCCGTCGTGCACGGACGAATAGGCTTCTATTCGTGCGGTCTGAGACCCGGGAAACTACACGTGCTTTTGCCAAACAAAAACATTGCTGCTCAACAGACGCATGCGTTTCACATTCGTTGAGCATGCACCCGGCATGCAGTATCCTTATTTATTATGATCCAATCACAGCGTAGTTAATAATTTGGCGAAGTGGGTGTTGACCAATCGACGAGTAGTATCTATTTTGGGCGGAGCCTAGCGTCCCGTATATGGTGGTTGCACTTCCGTATTTGGTGTATTGCGGTATCGAAATTTGTGAATGAATTGGCAAGCTCCCATGCGCCGAGTTAGTGTTGTGGTTGTGTGTACTTATTTATACAACGTAAATATCGCTCAGAATTTCAGTATCGGCGGGAATTTCCTCTAAATTGCAGTTTTGTGTTATAAATACGAAGGAAAACATAGGTAAGTTGAACGTTTTATGTTATTTATTTTCTATGTGCTCAAGTTGAACAAAAAGCAAAATGTTAAAAATAAATCTCTGTTTTAAAATTGAGGGGAATGTTCACGAATTGGACTCGTGGTTTGCGGCATTTACTGTTACTTGAAAACAGTCCGCCTCCCCCATGCGCTGACCGACGTTTGGGAAATTTCCACAAGAACGCCTGCACATTGACTCAAAAGATATGAGTACCGCTGACTAAATATACCGGTGTTATTTTGCAATTCTTTTCCATTTACAGACATAATGACTGAAGTAGACACACATTTTTACGATTCTCAGCTTCAAAATATCTGCTCCTTCAGTATGCCAGACGATGATGCGGTGAGGAACGTAGCTGACCCAAGAATGTTGGGTCTCGAAAATGACACGGACTTCGAGAGCGGGATATTCCGTCAGGACAGGGCGTATAACGGGCCGTTTGACCATGCGGCGGCATCGGAGATCCGTCCGCTGAAAGATCATTTTCAAGAAGATGAATTTTGGCTCGAGAAGTTTTCTACTGCTGACTTCTTGGAGTCAGAAAGGACTAAATGTTCATCATCTATCCAAAATAATAACATCGATAATCAAGGCCCAATTGTGTGTGAGAGCTCGGATGTTCCAGTTTCGTACCAAGTTCATGGGTTGAAACAGCACGAAATGCCCGTCATCGGTAAGAATTGTTTTCGTCTAATCCATACTATTTACTAGTCTGTTAAAATTTCAATTTAAAGGCATTGGCTGATTTGATCGTTTTGAACTGCTTTATTAATATAATGTTATCGAAATCTTATTTATTTGTACAGGATTCCACATTGATCAACGCATCATGCCAGGCTTCAAATACAGAGTCCGTGTTTTGAACGATTCCAGCAGCAACAATACCCAGACATCGCCACCACCACAATATCAGTTCAATGGACAGGCCATTCATCTACTCCGCATAGGTCAGGGCTATGGCCAAAGGCTAACATTTACTGGCAGCTTAAACGACAATCCAAACTTCTTCTGGTCAGATAGCAACCCATCCGGCTACGGCTTCAGCATGGTGGCCGTGGATTCAGGCGACCAGATGGTGCTCACTGACCTCGCACGGCGACCCATCGGCCGGGGGACTGTTGAGGAGGTCAGCCCGTGCCAAACTGAACTCAACACCGAGATAACCAAGGATAAGACAATCATCAAACGCATCTCTGTGATCATGAAAGTACTTCTAAGATACACTTGCGAGAGGCATGGGATGCGATCCATCCGTGCGGATGAGACTGTGATTGTACGAGGAGTAGCGAGGGTTGTGAAACAGGCTGGGGACAGTCAAGCATATACCAAATGTATTGAACAGATTGAACTGCCTATTCAGGGTGAATGTATGCTATACATGTTGTGATTTCAAATAAAGTCTGAAAACGTTTGCAGCTGACAATAGAGAAAGCTTACCCTTGCCCTTAACATGTTATTTCAGCCTAAACAAAATAGATGTTTGCCAAGCTTTGATGTTCCTCTTGCAGATGAGTGTTATTTCCCTGTCCCTGAACAAATCTATAAATTACTGTCATTTATTATTATAACAATTTTTTTAATTTGCAATACCCAGCCCTGGCCATATACCCAAATAATTCTGATGGGGGAAAGCAATTCGTGCGAAATGATGAGATGTAATGGATGCAAGTTTTCTGGTAATTTAAAAAAAGATAATAACTTTTTTCGTGTGCACTAAATTCAAGACATGACTTTGATTTACAAAATTAATTTAGAGAGTTTACTGCCATTTTAGTTGGCAACCAGAAATTGTACCTTTTAATACAGGATGATACTATGACTGTAGGTCAATACTAAACCTAAAGAGAGAAAATAAAACGTACATGAAGTCCTGTACTTTCGAATACTCGATAGTTTCAATGTGAAAGTTCACTGAATATAGAGGCAGCAAATAGTTAGTGGCCTGACGTTTCGACCCCTATAGCCGATTTTTCTCGAAGGATTTGCTAGGGTCGAAACGTTAGGCCACTAACTATTTTTTGCGTTTATACCACAGTTCCTTTAGGTTTGTAAGCAGTTTTCAACAGCTAATTCAATTTTCTTGATTATAAAGTTCATAACATAACCAGTACCAATCCTCTAGAGAAATGTTTCTGTCAAAGTTAAGGAAAATGGCATTTGAAAACCATCATTTCGTCATTGTGAAAAATTAACATAAAATATTTATTGACCGGAAATGTATATTTAAAGCGTAATAAATAAGCTTATATACATGTGTATGTTATCTTTTAAGAGTTATTGATGCAAAAAGTTTGGAACTTATCAAAGAAAAGATGGTAGAATTTTGAGACAACTTGAATGTGCCACTTGATCCTATGTGTGTGCATACAAACAATTACAAACTCAAGATTGTCCAGGTTCCAACTTAAAATAACTGTATATATTAAGGCACTTAACTTAAGGCCCTGTATATTGTTGATTGTTGAAAGTTCAATAAACCGAGTTGAACTCGGAATAATAATTTCAATGATGATTAAACATTGTGGTGTGTTGTGGCAGAGAAATATTAAAACAATTATCAAATAATTATAGCCAATGATTTCTTTTCTTTTCTTGAGCAGCTATTGCGAATAGTTGTCACGTCATCTCTTATTTCCAATTGGCTGGAAAATGTGGACGCGACGGTCATACGCACTAATTAAATATCTTGACACCATCCCTAAAAAATAATGTCCAACGTCCGCTTAATTTTTTATTTATTTGTGGTGACATGAGATTTTCTTTTGGTCTCTGTTTTGACAATTTTGTTTTATTCATTCTTGGGTTTTTTCAGATAGAAAATTATTTTGCTCTTCCCTTTTGTTTGGGGTTTAGATGAGGAAAGCTGAGGAAGGGCTACCTGCGCGAGTTCACAACATTGCGTTCGATAAGGGACCGACGGATGTGGGTGTTTCAACATCTAAACGCTGATATTATTAAAATATTTTGTTGGGGGAGCAAATTTTTTTTTAATATGTATCTTTCGGTTCTTTTCTTCGTTTTAGTGCTTGGCGAGTTCCTTTTTTTTTTTACCGCCACGGGGTGAGATGAACCTGTCTTACACATGTTCATTCAGTGTTAGCGGTAGTCAAAATGTTTGTTTGTGTAAACATTTTAGGCATTTTGTTTTCCTTTTTTTCATGTCGATAAAATGAAAGCATTGTCAAAATGTGTTGTGTGATTGGCCAGCCCATGAGGGATGGTTCAGTAAACCAAACAAAGTTCCCTTCTCAGCTCATCGGTGTACCCCTACCCACCCCTCTTACAACTTTATCGGCATCAGGCATAGGCCAACAGTTTCCATCCGAATAAAATAAAACTTTGAAGATAAAAGGAATATTTGACAGTTTTCTACACAACCCTACAATAACTATTTATTTGTATATTATCAATGATCAAGTTGAAAAAGCATGACTTTGTTGGGGAAATATTACCAGTAGCTATAATAAGCTTACCCAAGGGCCCAGAAATCACACGACCTTATTGAAGCACCCTGCACGTTACAGTACATCGTCCATCCACCACACACATCGCCATCGCCAGCTCCTCCCGACTCGATCGACTCCAAGAGTGAAAGTATAGAGCGCCCTCTGTAGGAATTTATTAACTTTTTTTAAATGAACGGTTTCAGATCAGACAGCAATTTACTGGAAAGGGTTATTTCATTTAAAAGATTTTAAAATAGTCGAAATTGTTCTTGATAACCCCCGAACTTGATCAAATTTTCTAAAGACTTCTCATGGTTATAAATGTTTTGTATGATTTCCTTGTATCCAAATTGCCATTTTGTTGCATTTTATTTCTTCTATCAAACCGTTCAAGTTTCCAATTTTGTTGAACACTTCTTTACATTAGTGGGGGAAAAAAGAGTTCCAGTTTGTATCAATGTCACCAATATAAAAACTCACACTAAGAAACAAAACAAGCTAAACAAATAATGAAAAGCATGAACAAAAGTTCAATTTCCAATCTTGTCTTTTGATGGTTTTATTAATACAATTATTATACACTCTCTTTAAAATCAGAATGTCATCAACTCAACATAACATTAAACAAAAACATTTCTTATGTATCAGTATTTGAAGGTAAAACACATGTCGAGGAAATTTCAAATTGAAATACCGACATTGGATTCAAACAACACTTTGAATTAAACCATGAAGTTAACTGGCGAGAAACAAGAACAAAACAGAAACAAGTTTAACTTTCTGGAGTAAAAAATGTTTCACTGTACAAAAGCGATACATTGGTACACTGAAGAAAATTAAGAAGTTAATTTTGGAAGTATAATATTATTCAGACAAAAGTGCAACTACTAGAAGTACAATAATTTCATTAAATCTTTTTATTCAACAACAAATCTGTGGAAAATTAAACAGCCACTTTAGTAGCTTTGCAAAAAAATACTTGCAAAACAAAAAGTGAAACATTTTCCGGTAAAAATAAAAGCATTTATCAGAAATGAAATAAATACGGTGGTAATGTTTAAAAAACCCTTAAAAACAAAATAAAAAAAACAGGAAGAAAAAGCACCAAGATCATTGGAAAACATAATACCTGTCATCTCAACAAAGTTTCCCATAATTTGATTCTGTCCAATGTGCAGAGTGCCACTATTGTATGATGAACTTGACATGACAACTGCCTTTTAAAACTGACATACTTTTCTGAAGTAAAACGAGTATGACCATTTTCAAAGTAATTAATTGAACTGTTTACAAACTGGTAGTGTACAATAAGTTGTATCAAGTCGGATTTGGAGCAACCATTAACTCAAGGCCACACATGACAGTAAAATAATCATTTTAACAAATCAAACAAATTTTCAACACAAAAAAAGTAATCTTATGAACAGAATGTACAAAAAATGATCCTTGAATCTGTTAATGTGTTAATAACAATCAATATTTACAGTAATTTAAGAATGTGATTATCATGCAAAATAACCATGATTGGGCGGAAAGGCATTCATACAAACAATGCTCTACACTGAATAACTATAACCATTTATGATATGAAGATCTGTACAATAAAATCTCAAAAAAACTAAAAACATTTAGAATGAAATGCATGCAATAACATAAGATAAACCAACAGTGTTTATCACTGCATGCTCATTGGTTTATAAACAGCGTCTTCATTCTCAAAATGTGCATAGACCTTTATCATGCTGCTATCATCTTGGTCATGTTCACTGTATCAAATCACAGTGCTGAATGCTAATTTTCATTGTACAAAAAGGAACCAGACTTTATTTCCTTCCAGCCTCGATTTGGTTACATTGATTTGAATGGAAGAAAATTAAGATGGCTGCATCATGATAAAGGTCTATTGTTCAAGAAGAAGAACACCCACGTCAAAGATATTAAATGAAAGACGTGCGTTTTAAAGTCTATGACAAAATAATGACATAAGATTAAAACATCCAAATATATAGATCTTTTGTTTGAGAAAATGTATTTAGCCTACTAGAGATACAAATTGGTATCCAACATTTGTTTTTAAACATGTCAAAAATATTTTTCAAATCTTGTTTTTACATATCTTCCAAATTATTATACTTTTTTTGCGACTGAGTTTCCATGGTGTGTCCTTGTCAGGATTTGATCCTGTCACCATGAGTTCAATTCTCATTACTGTTAGTTTAATTTCACACGTCCACAATATAACGATGGGGCACAATTATTACAATTGTACAAAAGTGTTTTAACTTGTATACATTCTTATTTTTCAAAAGTTGTTTTGCTTTACCTCCATAGATAACAAAAAAGTCTCACTGAGCCTGAAGGACTAAAATTTCTGATTTATTGCTTTGTTTAAGATTTTCAGGAGGACCAACATAGTCTAAGGCTTTCCAGAACAAAATATCTGGAGGATAAAAACTCTCAGAAGGAAAAAAAACCACCCCAAAACCAAAACACTTTCTCAGTGAGAGACATTTTGATTAATGAAGATATCAATGTTGTTTACTTACAGCTGGTACACCATGTTCTTATTTTCAACAGAAGTAACACTGAAGATAATAAATAATACTGAAATGACATTTAAATTTGTAATTTCCATCTCTGTTTTGTTTTCTTCCTATTATTAATTGTTACCATATTAGCAGTGTTTTGTTGATAATAATACTGTTCGGATTTAATTACCAAAATAATTTTTGGTCTCAACAAGAATCTTGAGAATATAGTAACACAAAGGTAAATGAACATTAACAGAATGGAAAAGTGATCTAACAGTAACTCAACTCATTAACTCAACAAAGAATAATTGATATTGTTACCTCGAGCTTTCCTGGATTCTCTTCACAAATAATACTCTGAATCTGTGTCAACTGGGCAGTCTTGTTCTGGAGGCAAGTTTGTTAGTATGTGGCATCACAGAGTAGGACTCTTGACTACATAATTGCTTCTCTATCTACAGGAGTATAAATGGGGGCAGAACTGGTAATTGTGTATGGTAATCTATTAAAGACTGCATGTTCTATAAAAATGATACAGGATTGGTTTAAACAGAAGGTAATCCTATCGTTGTAGCATTATAATTTCTAAATTTTGGGGCTTTGGTATGGATACCATGGAAATAGGTTTTTAATCACTATTTTGAGTCTCTTCTGACAAAAAGATTTTGAAATATGTTACAGTAATCAAACTTTGAACCAAAACATTGCTACCTACAGTGATGAAAGTTATTAATGCTAGTTTAATAATATTTAAAAGGAAGAGTGGAGTTAAGGCATGCAGTCAAAAACTTGTGTTAACAAAATCATTCTTGTGACATGAATCATAATAGGACACTAAACATAACCTCACAATGAAGTTACACAATGTTAAATTTAAGAGGTCAACCACCATTTGAATCATACACGATTTCTCAAATTTTCATACAACATGGGCTGTGTGTACTATTGAAATACAATCTGTTGGATAATGGTATATTGGTTTGTAAAGATATCAAGTTCGTATTTTAATATTTTAGCTGCTTAGAAAGTTGGTATGCTCACTAGATAATGTAATTAGCTCTAAAATATGAACACTTTGGTTGTAGAGCTGTGTTGATTGAATGAGGCAAACTTGGAGCAGCTCTAGTGCCAAATTGATAAAAGCCAGTAAACAAACGTTTTCTGCTTACGCAGCACCCATAAGCAGACTTTCTTCTATTTCATAACCACTGCTTACTGTAAGCAAAGCAAGAGGCAAGCTAACTTTCCAGCAGCTCTCAAAAGCAGATGAGTGAAGCAAAAATGCAAATCCATTGTTGACGTGCATACACACGCTGTCAACTCTTCTGGATCATTTGGAGAAATTCACTTATGATTAGGCACATGTTTCTGCTATAGTAAGCACAAATATTTGCTGAATGGTAAATATTTATGTGAATTGGGACCCAGCTCATTTAACTAGTGTCTGTATTTTTTTTCAGTTTTCTTAAAGTCTTTTATCTAATCAAATAATATAAGTGTGGTGAATGGCCAAAAGCCTTTTAAATGAAACACCGGCTCCCTGCCGTGTAAAATCAACTAACCTTTAGTTTCAATCTTAGCAGTGTTCCTGGCCAATTAAATCAGGCCCAATTTTCGGACTGTATATTTCAGCAGAGCTGATTTGTGTTTTTTAACCTATTTGTATAAATTACAACATCAACAAATGGTGACCTTAAAAATGACCTTTGTGGAAGTTCAAAGTGTGACCCCAAATTAAGTTTGCTTTGAACTTGTGTATGCCTTGACTTCATCCATTGTTTTTAGAATTTCTACTTTAGTTATTATTAATAAAACAAAAACAAAACACCCACATGGCATTACACAAATTTTATACAGGGTACTGCTAGGATTCCAAGATTTGACAGCTTTGCTATCATGTATCCAAATAAAAACTTAACAAACTCTGACTCTTTTCCTTAAGAGTGGATATTTCCATTAATACATGCACAACATAATCACAAAGAATTTTTTTTTTTTTTACAACACCAAGTTGGTTGTTCACTCCATCAAAAAATAGCAATTTTAACGAAAATATAGCCGTATTAACTTCCACAACTCAATCTTTTACAAAACTGTTTTCAGCTACACCACCACTTTACCAATCATATCACAGAAATGTATACATCGCTGTAATATCAAATGGCTTTTGCATCCTTCTTCACTCTATATAATTCCATCACATTGCAATTGTATTTACTCCTTTTTTTTCACTATGTGATTCAACTTTGCATAATCTCAAAGTGCATAGGCCTACTATTTTATGTGTACAAAAATGCCATCTGGTGCTCGTCATGTGGCACGGTGTACCCCCCCCCTCCCCCCTCCTCGTCCCGATGTCTTCATTGTGTTTTGAGAATCTCAGGGGTTCTTTAGAGAAATTTAGATGGGGGTGCTTCTGTTCAAAGGGAGAAGAGTGCGTTAAAGTATGGAAACATTTGGGGGTGGGGGACACCCTCTGCCACATATCGGGCATGGTATTAAAAAAAGCCACCAACATTTTTGGAGTATGGTGATGGGAATGAATCCCAAACTGACAACTGTCCTGTTGGTAAATGTGAAGTTTTTCCATCATAAACCACTCCCTCTTTACAAAGACTGGTGTGAACGATTACCAGAAGCTCATAGGAAACGCATTGAACTAGTTTTCATCTGAGTATTTACGTGGAAATCTGTGTTTTGCAAAGGCTAACAGTCTTATTAGAAATATAAATTTCTGTTATAAGAAATCAACTGGAACAAATCGACACAAGTTTCAAGGTAAAAATCACACACAAATGTGTGCCAGCTTTGGAGCTGGCCTTAGCAAAAAACTTTGTGTGTGCAGAAAAGAATGCATAGACGCACTGAGTTACCAACAGGATAAGAATGCATACGACAAGAGTTGTTGTCTACAGTGGCGTAGCCAATACTTTTTCGGTGGGGGGGGGGGGGGCATTGCTTTCAAGTTGGGGGGCCCAGAGGGAATGGGTTTGTCAGTGGTGGGGGTCATGCTTTTATTTTGGGAGGGGGGACGCTGCAGGGGGCCACCATCCTCTTACATACTTGGCATTTTGTGGCAGCGGTAGTGATCCCGATCGCGATCATTTACTACATTAGATTATACAAACAAGCACTTTCCTCTTTTTTCCCCTTTTCTTTTTCTTTTAATGTTTATGAGCACTATCGCCACTTTTAGTTGTGGGGGGGGGGGGCACCTGGGGGGCACTCAAAAATTGTAGGGGGCACAAGCCCCCCCCCCAGGCCCCCTCCCCTTAGCTGCGCCGCCTGACTTGTCTAGCTATTGAACTACAGTCGAGTCCATAAGCGGTTCATAGGATTACATGATGTTTTTTAATTTTAGGGTTTGCTTGCTTTGAGATAGTCGTAATTTTTGATGCAGAGATTGCCAAGTCTCGCAATGTATAATATTGAATTTTTTTAAAGTGAAGACCATCAACACTTGAAGCATTTTGAAATAAATCAAACAAAAGTTGTTTTTTTAAGTTGTATAATCTGTTATTAGAAATGCTGAAGAACAGTTATTCACTTGTTTGTATCCCATCAACAGAATCACCGAAACAAATGCTTCAGAAAATTTGTCCAACAGAACATTCTTACCATAAAGCTGACACTGAGGGCAATATCTAATGTTTATACCAGATTAAAACGCATATATTAAGTTATCTGATTTACTTTGGTTGCATCCGGAAGAACATCAAGCTTTGAAGGAGGGCAGGGCTTTCAAAGCACCTCAGGGAACATTGTTGAGATAAAGTTGCTCAGGAATACTGGTAGTTTGGAGAAAGTCAGGTTTGAAATTCAGCTGTTGTTGTGTGTTGTGTGTTGCTGTTGCTGTTGCTGTTGCTGTTGCTGTTGCTGTTGCTGTTGCTGTTGCTGTTGCTGTTGCTGTTGCTGTTGCTGTTGCTGTGCTGTTGTTGTTGTTGTTGTAGTTGAAACTGCTGGTAAGCTGAAGACTGGGCTGCATATTTTCCCTACAAGCAAATGAAAAAAAACAATAACGAATGAATTTAAACAATCAGAGGGGAGTTTATTGCTGATAACAGAGACCCACCTGAGGTGTCTGTGGTCCCTCCTAGCAATGTTTATAAAGTGCTTATCATACATTGGTGTAGAGCAAAATATTAATTGGAGAGCTCAGTTAGTCGACATCAATCCCTAACCTTTGTGCTTCTATAAGTCATAAAGCCAAATCAAATATCAAACATCGCAAAAGAAACAAACTAAAATAAAGATTTTGGGGTCATGAATCAAGAACACATCTGTGAGTCATCCCATCTACTTGTACTAGACTACTTAAACTCCAACACAATGGCTTCTTTCAAATTCTGTTTACTGATACAAATGTGAACATAAGAGGGGATCAGGTTGGCTTGGTGGTTTCTTTTCCTGCCTTTCACCTCTGTGCACCCCGGTTCGAATCCCACCTCAGACCCGGAGCCTCACATGGGGATTGGGTTTTTCAGTCCCTACCTAATTGCGTGGGTTTTCCCCATTGGGGTTTTCCTCCCACATCTAAAACATAACATTTCTTCTCGTTTCCTATTCATCCTGCTATTGGCGCTAATTGTGCTGTTGGATGTGTAATAAAAAAACATAAGAGCTTCTTTCAAATTCTGTTTACTGTAACACATATAGTGATACTTACTCTGATACTTGCATATTCCTGTTGCATAAGAATGGCCTCCTGTTCTCCATTGAGTCCACTGTAGCCATTAACCCCAGTCATCAAACCGTTCTCTTGTGTCATTGTAGTCTCGTACACAGCTTGGTAGGCTGGTGGCTGCATAGACTGCCCCTTAAAATTATTGATGATTTGTCGTCGTTGCTGCTGTGAAAGGTTCGCTTGATGATGCATGGCTGGATGCAGTTGCTCTTGCTTGGAGAAATTCTGCTCTGTTTGGCTTCCCTGGACCATGGCTTGAGATAATCGACTAAAGGTGTTGTCCGGAGCAAAGGCCTGCCTGGGACTGCCCATGTTGTGCGGCTGACGATAATGCTGTCGTTGTTGCTGGGGCATGGTGCAGTGGTTCGTTGGGTGCTGCAGCCAGCTTGTTGGGGTGATGCCGTTTAACTGAGGAATACCATTCGTGGCAAAGCGTTGACTTGTCAATGTGAGAAGTTGCTCGTCTGTCAGTGGATATTTGATATCGGGCGGACTGTTGACGCTTTGGTGGAGCCAGTTGGCTGGTAAGTCGCTGGTGTTACCGGTAAGACTGAAAGGGCTGGCAGAGAGTGTGGTGCTCATGCTGTCAAGCTGTTGTTGGCTCATGGGAGACATCTCATCACTTATGCTGGGAAACTCCATCATGGTAGAGGAATCATGGCTGGTGTCTAGCCCGCCATTCCTTTGCATGGGAGGCATTTGAGGTGTAATTGACGGCTGAGAAAAAGGGAGGGATACGGGGAACTGTTGTCCAGCACACATTGATGAATCATCTAGCCCTTGAGGACCTTGATGCATGGGGTTCACTCTCAGCATCGCCGCTGGCTCAGTGGGCTCGGGTTCACATCTAAAACCGATGCTACCACCATTGAGTCTCTGCATAGTCAGTTGTTCTTGTTTTTCGTTGGGTGTAAGAGTGGGGATAATCTCGTCAAAGGAGATGGGGGCAAGGGAATCACTGAAGGATGGGATATCCCTTGTGGACGTAACCAAGTCGATCTCACCGACACCATTATGGGACAATGGATTGGGAGACCATTTTGTTGGTTGCTGATCCCAGTTGAGCAAATTGGTAGAGGCATTTCTTGGTGTGTTTGAGGTGGGTGCTGTGGTGACGTAGGAAGTTTTAGGGTTGCCGACATTGACGCCTTGCTGACAGGAGTAAGGGTTAGAGGAAGCACTGGATACTGCCTGACTAGATGAAGCCGACGACACCATAGCACAACTTTGGCTGAAATCCCTCTCCCTCTGTGGGGACGTCTTCAAGACTATCCAATCAGTGTCAAACTCATTCAGTTCAGAATCCATAGGGTTTATCACGGGACTAATGGGATCAAGGCTGACTGAACTGGAATCCATAGTATAGTGGCTGCCATGTTGAATGTGATCAATTCGATTGTTCATAGTGTGACCTTCCATAGATGAGGGCGCTGTTTGCGTTGCATACACGCTGCTCTGATCCCTGCTAGACAAGGCTCTTGCATTAGCCTCTTCTCGCATGCTGACATTTTGGAAGGCTTGTGTGAATTTTTTGAGCTCTCGCTGGAGGTGTTCCTCCTGCGTTGTAGAGCGGTAAGGCTGAGGCAGCTGTTGTGGCGGCGCTTGTGGAGTCGCCTCCGATGAAGACACCATGGGTGATATTCTGGACATTGGGTTGAAACCGATGGTTCCATTGGAGGGGTTCACTGTGACATTTGGGGGTGGAGTGCCGTGCTGGGGCTTTGTTAGCTGCCTCCTGGCAACAAGCTTGGGTCGTCTATCTTGGCGAGTGGACATCCCTGGAAGATCCAAACTTGCTGGCATTTGGGAGGGAGGGTCGAATCCTGCAGGGAGCCTGCCTGGTGGGAACCCTCCAGGGGGGAAACCATCTGCAGGAAAACCAGGTGGTGGTCCGTCACCAGGGAAAGGTGGAAAGCCAGCAGGTGGACCCCCAGCTGGAAAACCAGGAGGGGGGCCATCACCAGGGAAAGGTGGAAAGCCTGCAGGTGGACCCCCAGCGGGAAAACCAGGTGGTGGTCCGTCTCCAGGGAAAGGTGGAAAGCCAGCAGGTGGACCACCAGCGGGAAAACCAGGAGGGGGGCCATCCCCAGTGAATGGTGGGAAATTAGAAGGGAACTTGGCTCTACCCTCCAGAACAGCTGTAGAAAGATACAGAAACAAAACAATTAGCATGACAGTTACTTTCAGTTTGCATCTGCCGATAGTTTCTGAAATACCTAAAAGGACTACGAGTATCAATCACAGAAATCAGCAACAAGTTTAAACCCCTGGTTTAACCCTCAAATATTTCTCAGAGCACTTAATCAAGTTCATATATTTTCATTTCACTTTTACGCTCCACTAACTCTTCATTTCTGTATAATCATCACTATCCGCCCACACATGGATAATACTGTTATTTTTGCACTCTGTTTTATTTTCCAGTAAAAATGCCTTTAAAAAACCCAATATGAAACAGCAATTCTGTTTTGTTTTACAAATGTAAGTAGTATGCCAATTGGAAAATATCAAATTCTGGGCAAGTACTTTGTGTGTGAATGGAAGTAGGTAAAATCTTGTGGCCATTTGTGGCCGCTGTGGGCATTTTAGTACAAGCCGCTTGTGGCCGCTATGGTCTCTAAAGGGTTAAACGACCATGGGTAACAGTTTTAAGGGAAAGGAAGGTTTGTTATTATTTGGTTTTGCTCTTTCACCGATGTGTGTAAAGCACTATACAGTGCTTCCCCGAGTTCTGTGGAAAAAAAAATTCACAGGCAAATTACTCGGGTGGGATGTAAACCCACAACCTTTGCCATTCTAGAGCAGATGTCTTATCAACTAGACCGACGAGATTGCCCGGTAGCTAGAGGCACCTATTTGAAAGGTTTTGTTACTGTATACTATGTACCTCTTGGGATAGGAATCGGTGGGTATGGTGGGTTGCAATCATATAGCTCAGCTTTTCCACTGAAGGGAAACTTGAATGGCTCTCCCCGTGCATTTAAATGCTGATCTCCTTCTTGGTCACTGCAACAGGAAAGAAAATGTGTGCTTTGTTCAACCATCTTTAAGCGATCAAATTATGGCATTCAAAACACGAAGAGAAGACATATTACATATAATCATATAGTATTTTCTCTTGATCTTAAAATCAAGATCAAAAATCTGGCAACTGTAAAAATCCTGGAGTAGTAGAAAGAACACTGATGCAGTGCACTGGAAAAGGAGGGGGGGGTGACCTTAGGCTCTTGTTGTGTGCAGTGTGGGCTATTACAAAACAGGGCCCAATTTCAAAGAGATGTTTAAGCACTAAAAGTAGCTAAGCACAACAAAATTATGCTTACCAGAGTAAGGTTATCGGCCAAACTACCATGCCACATGTACAACTTGTGACCGGTATCCTGCTGATTTCTGCTTAGCAGAAAATTGTTAAGCAATATTTTCTGCTCTATGAAATTTGGCCCAAGGTTTTGTTTTTGTTCAGCGAATTGAGCCTGCATGCACATTGGAAACACATTTGTAGGTTAAAAGAGGTGACATAATTTCTGCTCAAACTTCTGTAAAACTAAATTTTCTCATAAGAATTTTGATTAAATTCTGTTTGAAAGGGTGAAATATTTACAACTTTTTAAAGCAAACAACACACATTTTGGGATAAAACTTTCTGTAATACTTTTAAAGGAAAAGGAGGGAAAAAGCTGAAAACAGAAACCATCATGTGAACAAATGATTTTCTGCATCTTTCGTTAATTGTGCACTTGTATGTAACCTGTCTTGTTTATCTTATTCATGTAAGCTCTTGTATTAATTATGCAGATATCTTGTGCAAACAGCCGTCACAGAAGATGAATAATACTCAAGTACAATGAAGACCCTAAAAGCAATTGGCCACTGTTATTCGCATTACATCATTGAGGTTTCCAAAACAAAACATGGTTATCAGAAGCCTGGTTTTCCAAACAATGACTTGATATCTTTGTATTTGTTATTATACTAAGTCAACATACCAAGTTGTAGACCTTTGTGTGTCTTTTTTGAAAAGTCGGGCCATTAATTTTTTGTTTACATTTATACCATAGGTCCTTTTGGTTGGAAAGCAGTTTGCAACGGCTAGTTCTATTTTCTCAAGATATACTGGAACCAGTCTTTGCTCTGTCCTCAACTCACTCAGGACAATACAATGTCAAGCAGGTAATAAGCACATAGGGACATAAGGGATCACAATGCCATCCCACCCCTTACAAATCCCCAATGCACATACTGTAAACCCTGACTGTTATGAAGTGACAGCGCCCTCTATAGTATCATTTATTGTCTCACCTCATTGGTCTGTGTGTGGACACAAGGTAGTCTGGTTTACCACTCTTGTAGATGACTCGCCCTTTAGCCTGGACCCACAACCATTTGGTTTTCTTTGTCATCAGCCGGAAGTAGATAAACCCACTTTCACCTTTACGGACCACTGAAGAAAAACAAAATTATTGATAGATTTAAAATTAAACTGTTAATTAATCAAATACTAAAACATAAGCAATTGTTCCACAAGCTCAGAGTCAATCAATATACCTATTTCCACCTTTGAACACAATAGTTAATGCTCCGTAATTTGAAATAATAAAAATTATTATTGTAATTATATCTTAAAAGTAACTGGCACTGTAACCAGTGTGGGGCCTGAAGGTACATGTGTAGTGAAGATGATAAAGATATACCAGTTTTTAGATGTGGGAGGAAAACACCAAGTAGGGAGAGCCCAGGACCCAATTTCATAGATGCTAAGCAAAAAATTGGCAGGATACCAGTCACAGATTGTACATAAGTAATGGCATTTTGGCTGGTAACCATAATCTGGTAAGCATGATTTTGTTGTGCTTAGCTACTTTTTGTGTCTATAATCAGCTCTATGAAATTGGGTGCAGGTAGGGACTGAAAACCCACTCCATATGCAGGGCTAGGGCCCAGGATTCGAACCGGGGTCACAGAGGCGACCAGCGGGGAAGAAACCACTGAGGCAACCTGACACTGATCCATGCTTTATTTTAAAATGAACCCCACCAACCCCATCGACCAAATAGGGAGACTGCCAACATAAGGGCCAGATAGCTCCAGGGCCCAATTTCATACAGCTGCGTAAGCACCAAAAGTAGCTAAGCACAACAAAATTATGCTTACCAGAATAAGATTACCGGCCAAACTACCATGTCACATGTACAATTTGTGACTGGTACCCTGCTGATTTCTGCTTAGCAGAAAATTATTTAGCAATATGTTCTGCTTAAGGAGCTCTATGAAATTGGGCCCTGCTCTAGTCAATTTCTCTTTATTCAACTCAAAATCATTTAAAATTTACCCAGTCAGTTTCCCTTGTGGATTGTAATAAGATTTGCTAGACAGTGAGAATATCACGGTAAACTTGACTAAAATTACCTTTAACGTTACAAAAGATATTAGCAGATGAGCATGCATCATTTAAGATTGGTAATTTGGGAATAGCGTGGGACGAGAGATGGATTAGATTTGGCAACTGCTACAAACTAACGACCATATGTACAGTTTGTTATCATTGGGAACAACAGATTATATTACACAGATATGATGGGGACATCCTTCTTCTAAGTCTATCCTGCGAGGTGTGATTCAATATCTTCATGAAATTTACCGATATCTAATTATTTGGGTTAAGCAAAGAAAATGTGACTAGAGCAGGACTTGAACCTGCGACCTCCTGACTAACGTGCCGGTGCTCTACCAACTGAGCTATCTATCCCTAATGTTGACGGTCTCGCTATTTTCTCAATATTTGTGTTCGGGGGTGCCAGTCAGAAGCTGTCACAAAACTCTTTATTGTACAGCCAATTCTGTTTTTCTTTCCTTTGGGTTGTAAAACTTTCACAACTCCCCAGTCCCGTGTATCAAACAAAAAACGATTTATTTTGTTTTCCCCAACTGCATGTAGATAGATGCAGAAATGAACAATGAGGGCGCTTGTCGCCAGTTGTGTATCATTGGACTCAATCCAAAGCAACAGAACCAATCTTGGAGCTGAGGCTGCTCCCTAAAACTTAATGGTGCCTGACTCGTCCTGCCGACATGTGTTCCGGCAATCATGTTACATAAATGCACTGGTGCCGGCGTGATGTCACGAGATATCAAAGATCAAACTGATGAGCCAAAAAGACTAACTCCGAAAACATGTGGGAAGGTGTCTGTTACGTATTTTCCCCGTCCATGCCATGAATACATTCATACAAGATGAAATTAGTTTCTGATACTTGAGAATACCATCAGACTTCTGTGGCTTACGACGGCTTTCAGGGTGAAAGAAAGCCTTGTTTACTTTCAAAAATAAAAATAGTGCACAGAGTGACCTGGAAAAAGCTACTCGCTTACCACAATCTAGTTTATATTACCCATACATTAATTACAAGGCTAGATTATAAACCAACTCAATGCATTAGCCAGGCATAAAGGCAAGCATTGTGAACCAAATGAAAGGAACCATTTCTTTGAAGGCATGTATTACTTCTACATGTAGCGGGTTCCTTGAGAACCAACTAGGACGGATCACCCGAACATGTCTGTTTCGAAAACAAAACCAATAAACCCCTTTTTTCAAATTTGTGAAAGAAGGATTCAGAAACAAAACAATTAGAAAAAGTAAATTGATGCAGTTGATTCTAAATGAGGTAAAAACTGAGCACAGATCCCTATTTTAGAATTGATTCAAATGCAATCATCAGAGGCTGTAACAAACAGGAGTTATTCCCAGCCTTGCTCTATGTTCCAAGCATGACTTAGAATATTTGGCAGTAACTGTTCAGTTAATGCACACAGCCCTTGACGATAATGCCTGGCTCATGCCAACATCAAGTAATGACTTGCATTCTTTGAGCGACATAACTTGATAAACCTACGGTCATAATACACATGCTGGTATTCATTAATGAGAAGAGGAACAGTTGTTTGCAACCTTCTTTTTCTCTTTCACTTTAAGCTGATCATTGAAATGATGAACAGCTGCTGGGTATAGTTCCAACAAATTAATTTATAGTGGATTTCTGAACTTCCTCTTAAATTAACATACCCACTTGTTGACTCGGTGTACAGCTAGGCAGTACATGAGTTACATGTGAAGTTTGTAAATCAGGGAATGTTTTTTATGTTAGGAAGATGTAAGCTTTGTGGTAAGATTACCCCTTCAATACTGTTTACCAATACGGTGTCAAAAGATTTGTTAACAGCGATCAAACCTTCTATTCATTCACTTATTAGAAACAAAGGTTTATACAATGAAGATTTATTCCTTTTAGTCCTGGAAGTTGAACTCAAAATAGACAGAGTGAAGCTTTCTCCAAAAGATCAAAACGACAAGTTGTTAACCACAGATTCTTTTCAAAACCCCCAAAAACTCATAGAGAAAGTTTTATGTCCATGGTGTCTCCGCAAACCTTACTAGATTGTACTCCCACCATGCCAAGTTCCAAATCTTACAGGTTCTTAATATTTATCTTCCTTCAATCAAAGGCTTAGTGGTCATCAAATCCATTCAATCCAGCCTCAGTGAGACCCACCATGCCAAAAATCATCCATCCGTATCCCAGTCAAGGATCTATATTGAGACTGTTTATTTTTATTGCCAGTTTCCTCGACCAAACTGTTTCCCGTGTCCGTTCCACTGTCGCTTTCTACAAATAGCCCCTTCAGTTAATTCATTATGACTCCTTACTTAGTTGAGGGGGGGGGGTTAAGGGGTTGGAGGTGGACAAGATTCAACGATTCAAGTGGTTAGCGGTCAGTCATGGGGAGTGAGCTAGGGTTCAGACTGCGTTCGAGATCACTGGTGATGACGGAGTTACTAACGATCATCAGCGCTGAGAGACTTAATTCCATAATTGAGCAGGATTTATTTCATCATCATCAAGAAAGTTGTCCGACTTCTGCCCGGAAAGATTGATGAGTACGTCTTCGACTTTGCTCATTGTCAGCTGGTTTGAGTTTGTAGATGGTAACTTATTTTATCTGATCAGGGTACAATCGGTCATTTGAAGTACCAGGTGCTGACTGATGCGTGTCATGGGGGGGGGGGAGGAGAGAGATGGATCGGCAGGTAGTGTTCTCAAACAGGAAAGATATAGACAGTCGTGATAGGAATCAATGTCATGAAGATGCAGACAGGATAACAAAATGATTTTTTCTACCAAAACTACTCTAGAGGTAACACAGGCCTGCTACTTCCAGCAGGCAAACAAAAGCAATTGCCTCAATGCCCTTAGTCACTGCTTTGCTGCTCTTTGAAATGTTCCATTAAGATTCCCTCATTGAGGTGCCCTTTAAAAAATAAAAAATTTGACTTGCCCTCACATCAACAAAGTAATAGGTCTGATAATATATTTGGTAATGTCCTTTCCGATAGGAATTTGGTAAATTGCCAAACTATTTGGTAAAATGAAGTTGTTCACAGCATTTAGGGCCAACAAAACTAATGTACCTGATACTCAAGAGTGGATTATTTTTTAAGAAAACAGTGGTGGCTGTATGACACAGTGGTCCAGTGCTTAGAATGCAGGACTTGCAATCACAAGGTTGAGGGTTTGAATCCTACCAAGCTAACCGCTTATTCCACAATGACTAGAATAAGTTTTGTTAAGTTACAGAATCACAATTTCTTGTTTTGTGCAACTCATAATCAGAGACGTTAAACCAATGTTTGTATGAGAGAGATTGGCTGTTGCCAGCTCGGTGTTTATGTCCCTTGTGGGAGTTTGTCGAGTTCCCTTGGCGGGTAGATCATCTAAACAAACAAAACAAACAAACAAACAAACACAAAACAAAGTATGATATGTGTGAGTGCTGTCTGAAGTCATTGCCATTTTCTGTACCCCATACTTCCCTTTTCCCCTTCAATAAAAAGGCAGACAGGGAAGCCACGTGGTGTATGCAAATTCAGTCTAAATTTGCCCCTACCCCTGCTAACCAATTGATCAGTAAGCGGTGAGTTAAAACCATCCAGACGGTCCCAAGCCGCAATCAACAAAGATACCAGTAACATTTCCTATGGATCTCTCCAAGACTGATGGCACATCTTCCATCCAACCATTCAGATGTCACGGCAAATCAGAGGCCACTAATCAAAAAGAGGAAAGGGGATCTTGAGAGTGACGCCACGAACAGGAAGAAAGACGTTTAACTCATCTCCGCGTGTCATCCCTAGCTATCGCCGTCTCTGTCACAGATTAACTCCTTCTGCTCGGTCACTACAGGTTTTTCTTTGGGGGGGGGGGGGTTGTCTAACGCTTAAGCCCAATTATTGTTTTAGAGCTGCTCAAGGAAAAATGAGAAGTGACATTTATGATCTAGCATTGACAGAGTGCTTTAATGAATCATATAAAAGTGTTAAGACAAGGGTGTGTGACACTAAATCAAACTTCTCTGAAAATCATTTGAGTGCACATGATTGGTAAATAGAGAAAGTATTTTCAATCTGCAAGCTCAGTGATTATAGACTTCATACAGTACAAATTTTCCCGTCTAAGTTGAGGAAATAGCATTGCCGCAATCCAAATAAGCCTGATAAACATGCACAAAATCCCTGATAAAATATTTTTAAAAATTCTATTGTTTTTACTAAAACAGGACCACCAAATTTGATTAAAAGGGAAGGTATACGTTTGGTAATCACTCTTCAAATTAATGGCAATAAAAACTTACTTGGTTAGAAGTACAGCAGCTTTTGATAGTATAAAGCATTCTGTGAGTAATTTCACTTCGGAGTAATGTGGTTATGGAAAAAAGTATATATGTTTTTATCAGAAAAAACTTGAATCTGTTTCTCAGAATGTGTATTCCAATTGCGGATTATTCTTTCTTCGATTTTTGGCGATATCTCAAAAACGCTACCACCTTTTGAAAAGATATTTTCACAGGTTTGTTGTTTTGTTTATATCTACATTTGTATAGGATTAAACAATCGAACGGTTCCCAAAACCAAAGGTATACGTTCCCTTTAAACAAAATTAACTGGTTGGTGGTATGATGCGGTTGTTGAAAACTAGAGGAGGGAAAGGAATTTACTCTTCCCGGGTATATTTATTGACTTTAATCAAACGGCTGCCTGCTGAGAAACATAACATCCAAAACAGTTGAGTCATTAACATGCCATCAATATGACTCTTGAGTGGTACAGTGATTAACTCCTTCAATACACCTGGACAGCGAGTGGATTCATCAAGGGGGCCCTACGCACAGTTACAACCTCAATCTGGGCCCAATTTCATAGGGCCGCTTAAGCAGAAAATATTGCTTAAATAATTCTGCTTAGCACAAATGAGCAGGCAACCAGTCAGAAAAATGTGCACACAAATTTGTGTGCTTAAGCAGCTCTATGAAATTGGGCCCTGATCTTCAACTTGCAAAATGTTAGGCCTAATTGGTCGGAGGAAACTGAGTAAGGCTGCCTTGAGAGGGGACGGTTTCATCTGTCACACCTTTGACGTCTGCTTGAAATTCATGTTGAGGCATCCACGGATCAGGGGAAGGATATCACCCAAGTTCAACATTAGGTGAGGGGATGATGGAAGGGCTTTCCACAAAAACAAACTCTCTGTTTTTCAATGCATTATGATACGTGTGAGGGCGTTTCAAATGCTCTATGATTTGGACATTACTATATGGTGAAGTCATTCAATTTGCACACTGACACATGTAGTATGTTTGTTCGCATTGGCTTACGGAAGGTCCCTTGTGGGGTCTTTTACACAATGGAACAGTGGACCCCCCAAAGTTTGTCTTTGTTTAACTTGGACCCAACAGAGGAATTCTTTTTAGAAAAGAGAATAACAGAACAACAATAGCAGGACATCACAAACCCGATCTCCAAGGTTGTGTGTTCAAGAAGAAGTGTCTCAAAGGTGTTCTGCTGGGAGGTCAAAACACAATTCAAGATCTTCCAAAAATCTTTGAATTTCAGAGACTAAGCTTGGTGATCATCAATTGAAAAGATGTGTCCATGGAAGAAATGAAAGCCAAGAAACAATTAAGCAAAACCACACGGAAGTGAGTGACCTACAAGCTGAACAAATTGCTACATTAAACAAAATCAAAATAACAGACCACAACTGTAAGTGAAAGCCGAAAACATAACCGAGCCCAAAGCAGGAGATCACGTAATGCAACTACCAGGGCCTGATGAAAACCATACGGGTTTCCTGTGTGAGTCGAGTCCCCCCCGGTGAGAATTAAAGAAGAACCTGATTTGGAGGAGGGAGTCAACCTGACAGCGTTGGCAGCACAGCTACTGCCTGACTCAGAACACCAGGGAGAAATCCATTCGGGAGTTCAAACTTGCAGTGTCATCCACACTAACGGAAATTTTTCATTGACAATTTTCCCATCGATCGTTATTTATCCTCGACCTACATCCTTTTTTTTTTTATTTGCCCCCGGAGAGAGATTTGGATGAAGGTGAAATGTTTGTTTAAAACGAGGTACAGGCTCTTTCCAAAGTTAGACGAACCAATGAAAATTCATGGTGTGGAGATCAGAGAATGGTGCACAGTACTACAGAGTCTTTCAGTTAACAGTTTTGTTTAGTTGAGGGCCATGCCTAGAATTTCATCTGCGAGAGGGCAAGGCCATATTCGATTGCAAAGGGCACTTCCTAATAAGAAACTTTTGATGGGGCAACAAGGCCAAGACCAGGGCAACAGAGACCATGGCTATAACCATAGCTAGAGACCATGGCCTCCGTGTAATTCCGGGCCTGAAATTATTAAATGCCACTCTTCACCAACTGCTAGTTTGCAGCAGATTAACCGGTCAAACCAACCGGTTGAAACAATGGGAGAACTACCCTGTATGTCTACTACCACCAAGCGTCCAACTGCGAGTTGCTCACAACAAATGGTCACTGCAGTTTCAACAGCAACTCAAAGTGCCTCTAAACAAAACATATTTCTATACATTGTGTCTAGGGCAATGGCTTAGAGTGTTTGCGTTTGCGGAAATGTTAGAGTGAAGGAAGAAGCTAATCATAGCTAAAGCCATAACATGATCCTCACATTCCGTATTTATGGACAAACCCTGCATTTCTACTCCCATCCGTCCCATCCCCTAGACCCCAACCCTCGCTATCCCACTAACTAACTGACTTACATGAACTGTGCATCTCTGAGCAATAGATGATGTCCTCATAGTGTAGGTATTGGTACCCAGCTACAGTCTTGAATTGTGCTTCATTGTAGCCCAAGATTTCTTCAGCTCTGTAAAGTAATTGTTTTACACATAACATCCATTAAAAAAAACCAGACACAACATACAGATAAAACACTTGATTCATACCAGTGTAGTGTACTATTCTCAAAAACTCCACCTTCTAAAGTGTGTAAAAATGTGCAAAATTGTACCCCAACAATAGTTATAATATGGGCAAACTTTCAGACAATATCAAACCATTATTCTTTGATTTTTAACTTGATAACCTAGTTTGATTTTTCTTTAAATCCTAGGTTGGTTGTATGATTAAATGATTAAAAACTAGAGGGTTCGACTCTTATATTTATTAATTTGGGTGTTAAACAGGGAGTCACAATAAGTGAAATAACATTCTTTCAACTTTCTGCTCTTCCTTGGGACTGTGTGCTACCATGGAGGTATACCCTCCCTGCTGCCATGTTCCTTTCTTCCCCCATTTGTTCTGTTTCATTAACTCTTCCATCATGATGTAAAGTTTATTTGTATTATTTAAGATATTGTTTTAACCCTGAGGTTGGGGTACATTCGACTGTGGAATAAAAACAATCGATCAATCGATCAATCAATCAATAAATAAATCAATCAATAAATCAATCAATCAATCAATCAATTAAATGCCTCCCGCCTCCTACTGAACTTATCCAGGGACAGGGCTCAAATTTTACACTGGACCGTGATTTTAGCATCGGGCCAGTAAACTGGCGTTCTTGTGTTTGTGTTAAAATGTTGACTTTCAGTCTGATAAACACAATTCTGTTCATTATCGAAGACTACTTATCCCTTATATACAAATGAGATAAATCTTCTCTTAGCCCTTTTTCAAATTCAAACAGTTCAATTATTAACCTGTGTTGGCATTTTTTCTTCTCACTTCAATTCTGATCTTGTACTCCAAATTCCGGTCCAGTAAATATTTAAACTGCAAGCCCTGCGGTCTTGTGGGTTTTCCCGCAAATTCTAGCCCTGAGGGAGCTCAGCCCCCTCCTTTAAAGCGAGTAACTGGTGGTCCACTGGGCATACATACAGTTCCACCCATCAACAAATCCAAAAAATGAACGTACTTGCTGTCTAAGGTGATTGGTCTGAAGTCGAGCTGATGCTTAGTGCGAAAGATCATATTGCGGACGTAGATTTCCATGATGGAGGGCTGCTGGAGAGGGCAGACGATGGCAAACAGCGCCATCTCTGGTGGGTCTAAGTCAACTGGAATGCCATCCTCACCACGAATTCGCTGACCATAGAGGGGTCTTAACCGACCGGTAACATGTAGGTTCTAAGACGAAAAGGAACAGACACAATTTCAGCAATTTTTTATGTATAAAATAAATAAGTGGTTTTCAAGTATCACTACTGTTTGTTTTGTATATTCACACTTGTTTACTTTGCCAATCTTTGATTAAAACCAAATGAGTGACTCAAAACTAATCTAATTAGAATCAGAACAGGGTTAGTATATATGCAGAAGGAATTCTTTACCACAATTGCTTTGTCCTTTGGATGGGACATTAAGCCAGTAGTTCCTATGTACTAGGATTGGTAGTGCACATAAAAGAACCCAGAACACTTATCATGGAAGAGTAGTGGGGTCAACCCTGGTGTTTTTCTGGTTCACATAGCAAGCACCTTGTTTGTAGGTTTCCTCAGGCTTGCGAGATACTGTGGCTACGTACATTTATAAGGCATCCTTGGTTTCATAGGGGCACCAAGGCAAAGAAAAATCAACGTAAGGAATGCAACAACCTACATGAAAACTGTAGACCTTTGAATTGCTTAAATCTATTGATGCAAAGCAGTAGTATGACAATACAAAAAGAAATACAAACAACAATTTGTTTCCTTTCTTTTTAAATCACCTGTAAAAAAACCTTTCCCAGGATGATTTTTACGGTGCTTGCCTTGTATATATCTTATTAGAAATGCAATACGCACAAAAGTTGCACACCCCCATCAACGAGATCATTCGAAGGACGGTCTTCTACAAAGGAAAGATGGGTTAATATTTCACACTTTTGAAGCTTATGTTCTTTTTGGGGGGTGAGCTTACCAGAAATCCTGATGATTCATCTAGCAGGCAGCGCAAGCGAGCCGTGAAGTTCCGCTCCAACGAGGTCTTGAGATCTGCCAGAGGGGTAGAGAAGGAGAGGGACAGGGGGGAGAGGGGACAGTTTCAGGAACTTATCAGTTATGGAACAGTGATTGTTAAAGAAGGGCATTTATTTTCTACCTTTAGCTCGGGGCTTCATTTTGACAGGCTGGGGCCAACATTTACTCCAGTAAATAAATCCAATTCAAATATTATTTTCTCCGTTGTTTATCGAAAGAGGTGCAATATCATAAAAAATATTTTCTAAAACTCTTTGTGACTAAGTTTTAAAGACAAAATTATGTTTAATCAAAAGCTTAGGAACATTTCTATGTTTAAGACATCGTGTTTGGTGTCATCAAATATTAAGCACAACATCATGAAGTCCTTGGCTTTGTTTATCAATAACTTAGCATACTTTGAACAACATAGGGATCAAAAGTGGGTGTGGCCTAGTCAGACATTAAGCTCAACATCATGAAGTCTTTGCCTTTGCTTATCAATAACTTAGTACAATTTGAATAATCATAATGATCTAATGAATATGCAAGTTGAATATGAATAATGCATTACCTGCTGACTCCATCTCATCCATGTATTCATGAGTGTTCTTATATAACAGCTGCTGCTGGAAGTTGGTGCGGTCGTCTTTGTGGATCAGATCATAGACACACTGATGCATCACATCAGCCTGTAGTAAAGACACAATCAACCCAACTTTAAATGCAAGTATCTCAAAAAGAGGACTTAGAATAAGAATAATAATAATACTTAGTTCTGTAAGCGCACATATCCCAGTAGATAGATCAAGGCACTTTACAACATTATTATCCCTGTTCATCGGGCATCCTTTCAGATCATTCCTCTAACTTTTCTCAACTCCATGTGGAGCACACAAACCCCAAGCTGCTTAAAATAACACTAAAGGGTCAATCTAACACAACCCTCTCAGGTTCCCATTTATACACCTGGGTTAAGAGAAGCAATCATGGTTAAGCGCCTTGCTCAAGGACACCAAGTGTCATGGACAGGAATCGAACCCACACTCCGATGAATTAACCATCAGAACTTGAGACCGATGCAGCAGACCACTTGGCACCAACACGCCACAATAAATGCTGTTTGTTTTATGAATGCAGCATGAGTTGTGCTTTGAGGTTTTTCTTTTAATTTAGGGCCTTTCAGGATGGACAAAATATCTCAATTTGGGGGGGGGGTGAAAGACAAGTTGACTACAATAGAATTTGAACCTATGACCTCTGGGTTTACATACTGGTGCTCCACCAACTGAGATAACTATGTTAGCAGTCTTGCTATTTTGTCTATACTTGTTCAGGGGGCGCCAGTCAGAAGACACACAACTGTATACTGACGTGTAGCCAGGGATCACACCCAATTTCATGGCGCTGCTTACCACAGAATTAGGTGCTTACGGAGCCCTGTAAAGCACATGATTCCATTTTCCATAAGTGCAGAATTCCACAGTAAACAGAGCCATGAAATTTGTCCCTGGTCTTTAAGTGCACAAATGCACCAAGGTAAGCCCTTGTAACTAATAAACCCCTTTTGCATTTACTGGTGAAACCTTTCACATAACATAATGCTTAAGGTTATTAATTGCACAGGCGTATAAAAATATCATTCCACGCCAATACAAAATAACACTATAAATAATTTACCAGACCAAACAAGACAGGCTCAAATAAGTACAGTGAACTCTATTAGGGCCCGCAAACCAAACTAACAGCATACATGGAAAGTATTTTGAACTTTTTTTTCGCCCGCTCATATTCACTCTATGAATAAATGATTTCTGAACTATAAATGGCATCTCGGTAATTAATCATTAATCTCTCATACATCATGTTGACATCCAGGTGGTATCATTAGCACGTACATGAAATGGGGGGGATGAGAAACACTTAGTGTGACTGTTTCTACCTTCCCCCCCCCCCCCCGCCCCCCCGGCCTCCGCTTGGTTTCCCAGAAGACAGATGGCAGTCAGCGGAACAAATCCCTCAAATGAATGTCAATTTTTTTGAAAACAATGTCAGTCTACGGGTAATTTTCATTCTAGGAGTAAACCTGGTCAATCCAGAAATACCACTACTTCTGGATCAACAAGAGTAAGATAACCCCGGATCAAGTAATTACATCTGTTACTTTCAAGTTTTTTAATGTAACATTCATTCTATTTTATCTCATTACTAGATTAATCACACAGAATGTGCTTGTACACATGTACTTGTAGAGCTTTTTAGAACAGAGAGTTTTATAACAAGAAGGTAGACCTTGGGAGGGCTTTTAGGGCCATGGTTTAAAAGAGTAATGAAACGGTACATGCATGGATCAAGGAATTTTACAAGGGAGGGGGGTCCCCCCCCCCAAAAAAAAGTAACACCCCCCCCCAAAAAAAAGAAGAAGATGATTATATCAACGCAAGCCGGCAGTAGGAGTTTAGGTCTGTAGCAAGATAACGGCTACTTTCATGTGAAGGTGCAAGTTTAAAGTTTACAAACGGAAAAAGATAGTATCAAGAATTTTTTTTATCAAAAGTAATCGAGAGGGGTCTGGACCCCCCTGGATCCACCCCTAGATCCACCCCCCCCCCCTAAATCCACGCCTGAGGTACAATGTCTAGCATGTGGCTTGATACTGCAAGCCCGTGGTCCTTTCTCTATGGTGCGGAATCGGAGAGGCCTGCACGTGCACAATAGTCAGGGCTTAGTGGATCAGTCTGATAACTAAATGGACATTGTATTGTACCTCTCATGAACACATTACTATTTAAAAAATTAGTAGCAATTTATCTCTGTCAAAGCAGGATTGAAAAAATCAATTGACAAAAGGAAGTCACATTAAACTTCGCTAGATAACTGATTTTTGTTTACATTCTTTAGTAGTTTCATACTAATTTCTGCATAGTGTTCCAGGTCGTACTGATTCAGAAGTTAATGCGCCAAAGTTAATGTGACAGAGTGGAGCCAAGGCAAGGACTTAATCGACGGACAAACTTGACAAAGTTGGTCGGTTACATTCACAGCAGTTATGTGTGTTGTGTAATGCACGCAAAAGAACTCAGTTACACTTCTCGTAAAGAGAAGGGGTTTGCCCCGGTGTTCCTGGTTTGATCGGCAGAATATTGCGCCAAAGCACCTTGTAAACCATTACATGGTGCTATGTAAAGGAACAGGTCTCATACTTCATAACATAGCTTTGCATACCTTGCAGGAAATAATACTGAGTGCTTTGAGACGCCAATTGGTGTGATAAAGTGCTGTATAAGAACTCAGTATTATTATTACTATTGCTCATTGGTTTTGGTGGTAGGTGCATAGCAGCTGTAATTGTGACCCACTAAAAAACACGGGAAGGTTACACTGTGCAATGCTGAATCAAGTTCTGAATGTAAGAGATGCCAAATAAAAGTTTGAGACAAAATAAATAACATGTGCTCCTGAATACTTTCAATGAGGATGTGGATTGAAAGAACACATTTATACGCAAATCATTCAATTTACGGTAGACAGAGTTAAAAGTACAAAAGTGAAAACGTTTGGTTGACTCTGTTCTGCACTTTCAGAGAAATAAATGCTCGGCCCAACTATCATTATTCACTGCCAGACACCCTTTAACAAGATAAACGGGCTTGATCAATTTAGCGTAGATCCCTCTGTCGTTATTGAATAATGAGAGGATGCTGAGGGTTAGATCTTCAAGGAGCGCAACGCTGACGTATCTCAGGGTTGGATTGACTCTCGCGTTGTGGGGCTGATCGCGAGTTCTGCTTCTCCTGATGCGTTATCGCAAATATGTACTGAAAAATTACGAGATGTGCGACCATGAAGGGCGGCGCCCCACCACAATAACATAATTAATCATCCAAACACGGTGCGGCATCTTCTAAACGAGCAACTCCGACAATCCAAGGGGGAATTATTTCTAATCAGTGCTTACTCCCTGCCCTCGGTGTGATAGGTTTGGCAGGGCCACTACGGATAAGCAAATTAGCTTGCATCATTAATTGATAAAGAGTTGCGTTGTGTGGCTTCAGACGTCCACAGCGTTTTTAGCCGGTATCAATGTACTATTTCTGTTTACCTAGAATGTCCTCTATGGGTATAAATATGACATGATTAAAAGTTATGACAACCCTTGCAGGATTGGTCTATACACCTCAACAAGGAGAATAAACATTGTATGTACTTTTTAAAAACCATTTACCATTTTTGATCTAGTGGTAGTGACAAATTCATCAAATAGATTACAAATATGGCTTCTTCTTTTCTTTTCTTTTACGTATGATTTGTCCAAATTTTAACCAGCTTTTATATTCAAAATATTGTTTTGGAAAATGTAGAAGTTTTTAATAATTCCAAAGGGGAAGACAGATTTGTATATTTTGGTTTGCGGTAACACCGCTGTGTAGATTATGTTCTTTAGAGAACGATGGATTGTTTTTTCTTGGTAAAGTGACTTCTCTACTAGATAGGGAAGAATTGCTTTTGCAATGGAACTTCCAAGAGCGGTACCAACAAAAAGACTAATGGCACGGAGAACTAATAAAAGGTTTTTGTTTTTGTGTATTTTAAGTCAAGTCATTGTAAATAGTTTGCCCATCATTTCACATTCTACTTAAATGGAATCATAAACGTGCCATCTGCCATTTTCTGTCAAAAGCAAGGTACACCCCTGTACAATCAAGCGATTCGTACCACTTGCGCAAACATTGCAAATGTTCCCCAATGTTTGCAAATAATTTCTGGTGGAATGAGTTGTGCGCTGCTTACGTTGGCTAGCGCAAGCAACAAACGGAAAACCTATTTTCTAAAGGTGTTTTTAAAATTGACTATACATTTGCAGATGGCAGAAAATCCATTGAATGATGTTGCTTTGTTGTCACAAAAATAAAAAGGGGCATCCAGGATACTTTTCTTGTGGGGACATCTGCCTTTTTGGATTATCTCAACCGCTATCCAATGTTTGCCTTCAGTCACCACAAGTATGGAACAAGTTTGTGGGGTGGGGGCACATACGTCAGTTACTTACATCCTGAAAGCCAAGGTATTCTTGAATTGAAGGCGACGCAAACATCACCTGACCATCTTGCTGGACCACTAGGATAAATCCGTTCATTGCCTGAGGACATTTAAGAAGAAAAATGTGTTCACTGGATGGAAGGAATAAACAAATAAGGAGAGTAGAGAAAAACAGAGAGGTATGGAACAGGTGGAGAACTACAAAAGATGAAGCCACGGCAGCATGAAACGGTTACCTGCACAATGGAAGAAGATTATTAGCTAAACTGTTGTGCGGAAAAGCCATGTAAAAAAAACATGAACTGCTATTTGCTGCTTTAACCACTTCGCATCTATATCCGCGTAATTTTTCTGGACTGGCCTTACGGCCTACGACCGAAACAACTTCAGAGTGCCCTAAAATTTTGCTGGCAGCCGAACGGCTGACGTAAATATCCACTCCGACAATTGTTTGAGTAGCATGCACAGGTATGCACCTACTGTGCTATACTTCATTACACCTGTCTGTAGTAAGAGGGACAGGAAGTACTGGAATTCATGCCTTGTAACATCCCTTTTGGGGGGTTATTGTGTAACCCTGATTCCATACCTTTGTCCTGTTATTGTACAAACGTAGCATACAACAATGGACAGGCTACCACCATTGTTATCATTGTATTCGGCTCAAAAGGAGGCAAGTCCGAGCTTTCTGAGATTCCAGCATACCATGGCAGATTATCAGCCCTGGCTTACTGCCGAGGTTCTGTGAATCACAGAGAGTGCCTGCTCATATTTTCTCACACGACATCAACTCCTGGTGCTTATTATGAGAACCTTTGTTGTCTTTCCTTTGTCAAGTCAGGTTTCATTGTTGCAATTGTAATTTCAAAGGAAAACGATTACTCCAGAAGCACCAAAACATTAAAAAAAATTATACCACTGGTAGGCAGGCACGGGAAATATTTACCCAAAGTGGTTGAAACTTTTATGATCACTTTAGGTTGGTTGGCTAAGTTGTTCGTTGGAAAGTAAAAGTTGGAATGAACGAACTCATCCAAAATCTACTTATGTTTCATAATCTTTAAGCTGAAAAAAGAATTAGCTGTTGCAAATTAGCTGTTGCAACCAACCAAAAGGACATGTGGTATAAGGCTAAAAAACAGAAAGACTCTGCTAGGGTCCAAACGTCAGGCCACTAACTATTTTTTGCAATCTTGAAGCTGAAGGTAATTTTGACTCACATGAACCAGCATATCAGCCTCTCCCTCCATGGCCATTGACCCAGTGCTGCTATCTGGCTGATTAAATACCACCTCACTATCCATGGTGGTTTTGCACAAACTGCCTGCTGTAGGCAACATGTGCTTTTGGACATGATTTCCATCGGAGATGGCGCCGTTCAGGGATTCCTTACTACCTGTAGAAACTGCAGAATAAGCAAAAAGGACAAATACAATATGTTATAAAATGCGGGGAAAGTGTAAAATTGAATAACATCTTAGAAAAAAGACAGGCAAAAATAAAACACATATTAATGGTTAAACACATCACATTTGTATTAAATCCATCAAAAATGAAATTTCACAAAAATGTTCTCCTTATTTTATTAACGGGCAGCCAGAATAAAAAAGGTATTCACAAACTTTGTCCGATTTCCCACAGTCATATGTTCCCCTCAAGAAAGCTTACAAAAAGAGTAATATTTATTTAAACTATATATTAGCAAAACCGGAATTACGGCATACTCTTTATCGATTATTATGCCACACGTGTTGGTAAGAATACCGTATTTGCACGTAAGATCTGACCGGATTTGCCCCCAATATCCCATCCGCCCGTCAATACCCGCCCTCATGGCTCACCGGATATCCACAATAAATGATTAGCCTCTTTTTATATCCAGTCATTTAATCCTCTACAAGGAGGGGAAGAAAAAAAAATCCATCCCTAAAAATGTTGGTTAATGCACTTTTTAAAGGTTATTAACTTTGGCATGTTCACATATTTTGAAATTATTGTACTTGGAGAGTCGTAGAGCAACACCGCGTTGATTGGATTTCAGCATTAACAATAAATCTGCTGACTCTAAAAGTTCAACACCAGATGGTAAAAGATGGGCAAAATTAGATCTCAAAATTTGGTGTTCAAAAGTATGGGGGGTATATAAAATGAAATTAAAGACAACATGCAGGCAACTTTCACTGCTTTTGATAATTTACTGGAAAACAATAGACACAAATAATTTCCCAGAGTTGATATTTAAAACCGCTGCATCTTGCAAACCTTCCAAGATCTGTAATCATTGCTTACGAATACCACAACATTTCACAAATAAAAGCTACAACCGAAAATACAAATTGAATTATGTGTAGGCCTATGTTTGTCTGGACACAAAAGATTAAAAACATCAAATCAAAATGGTATGAAATGGCAACACCTCCAGGCCTAATTAGCAGTCATTATCACTATTGTTGTCATATTATAGCCGAGAGACCTCAAAGTTGATCTACTTAAAAGGTCATTTGTGGACAGTGTTGGTTCAATTTAAAGTCCTTAAAACCATAATTCTGTGCTTGATAAATCTATCCAGACAGTTGGTGTATAGGGAATTACTCGGCTCTTGATTCCATGAATTGTAGGAAAACTTTGACACATTGAACGGTGCTTTTGATCAGTGCACTGCAATGGTGGCATTAAAGTATGACATTTAGAAACCTACAAGGTAATCTCTCCACAACAGAGCAGGCAAAGGGATCAAATCTATGTCTACTATGGGTAGTAATTCCCTTGTTCTACATCTGTTGGGTTAATATCAACCAGTGAGAGAGCGGACTGAGTTTCCGTTGCCGAGTTTCAATTACACCGAGCTCTCTTATTAAGCTCCTCGTCAGCGCTGCCGCTACTTGTGGGCGGACGCGGAGTGATGTCCCCAGGTCGAGGGAAGCCAAGAGGGAAAAAATGATACGGAGAAGATTCTTAGCGATTGTAGAGAGATGGAGATAAAATAAGACAAGGGGATAGGCGGGGAGAAGAAGGATGGCAAATGAGGAATAGTGAGATCAATGGGAACACATGGGATGGTGTAAGATAAACGAAGGGGGCAAGGACGACTGGGGTACACATGGGGATGAAAACGAGGAGCAGAATGTGGATTTACAAGACAAAGATAACGAATGAAGGAAAAAGATAACGGAATAAGTAAGAAAAACATGTTGAGGGTAGAAACAGGAAGCAAACCTCAATGCAAAGCAGAGGATGAGGGGAATGTTAACCAAAATGGTAAGAATCAGGAGAGATAAGGACACATGGGGAATGCATTTAGAGCTGGTTGCCAGTGTTTTCTTGCAGCTTTCTTGATGGAACTCACACATGGGAGATGAGCAGGAGGAGCCAGACAGATTAAATAATGGAAGAAACTGAGTCCGTGAAGAAGGTTGAGACTGATGAATCATAGTGAACAGCAAATTCTAACACGCTTCGCTCTAAACATGGACCCCTCCACACAGTTAACTCTAGACTCTACAGACTACACTGAGTTTATTGTGTTCCTAGCTATTACAACCAGAATAACATCATTACATCGGGTAGACACATTTAATTTAGCTCTTAAAAGTCATCACCACCCTCACAACAAGTCGGTTGTACACTTTATCCAAATTCTCTCTCAAGGTTGCAGTGTTAAGTTCTCCCTCCAAGTTTATTCAAATGCTGTACTTTTTTACACAGGTCTGGCGATATTCTATATTAGTTGACAATGGTTCCTTTCAGTGTAGTGCAATTCAATTTCCATTAACATTGCATTAAAGGTAAAAATTAAGTCCGCCAGAATGCATTGTGAAATATGATCTGATTGTAAAAAATCCCCATTTTGAAACACAACTATGATCAATGTCATTAAAGCCATATATATATATAGCTTGTAAGCCGCCTCAGTTACATGATGTAAGTTACCAGAAAAGGCATCCAAACGTCTGGGTCTGAAGTTATGGTCGGTTTCCATTTCACAGCACTCCTATAAAGCAGCAATTGCTTAACAACTATTCGGTACAAACAAACTGGCAGCGGGGGATCATAAATACATCGGCATTTTGACCGAGAACAAAATTTCCAGAAGTTCGTCCTGTCTGCAGTGATTTTGTGTGCGGTCAATTAAGTCCCTGCATGGACTTGCTTAATTATTTTAAACTGCTGGAGCAAACTGTTGGCCAGAGGGGGATGTCTGGGTGTCTTACGGGGGATGCTCAGTTTAATTTGTCATTCACATGTAAAGGTATTGCAAGTGAACAGTGTTGACACCCCGGTTTTTTTTACTTTCAAATTTCCAGATTCATGCTTATAACTTGTGCCACAGTAAGTTAATCACCAAATCAGCACTACTATCTGCCTTTATTTTCTCACAGACCTGACAGTTTCTCACAACACCTGCTTAAAAAATCAGATATTTAATTCGCAAAATCAAGTGCAGAGATATGACAACTGAACTGACTGGAATTCTCTAGAGCCGAGTTCCCTGATGTGTGTTTAGGGTACACTCAGTCAAGTTTGGCAAGATTCCCAAGATATTGTGATGGAACTTGTTTCACAGGAACATAAGGTCAAGGGTTAAAAGCATACTCCCGATTCTTTGGCAAACTATGTACTTAAAAAGGGTTTGCGTGTACTGAACAGTTTTTTTTCCCTTGACTGATGAACAGAGCGAGGTGGTAACAACTCAAATTGATGACTGAAGCAAAAATGACACAGCTTGCAAACTGACAAGAATGCAGAGCTCACACAAATGAGCAATGATTCCATCTACATATGAATTCTTGATATATAGAGGTAAAGGAAAATACTCATAAATGACAAAAAAATGGTTGGTATTTCCTGTATGGCAAATCGTCAAAGTGAAGTGGTAAAAACTGATGTCAAGAATTGATTCAATTTTATTGGTTCCTTAACCTGAAACTTATGAGGTAAACTCAAAGTCACATTTCAATCACCAATTAACAGATTTCAAACAATGACCAACGGATAACTTTACACCACCAACAAAATTAGCAGACTTCGTTTATGAAATCAACTTCATGTAAATATAGTTGACAAAGTAACTTCACATACCAACACCTATGTGTGTGTTTTGTTCGATTAACAATAGAACGTTTAGTAGTTCAGGTTCAATAAACATATGGAGAATCTAATGTGATAGGCTTAAGTACAAACATCTCAGATGCATTTTATTTCCCAAATTTGTATTGAGGCGTAGGCTTTTCTCAAGGAATGGTTGCCAAGTTTTTATCCAGTTTGTATCCCACTGCCTAGGTGACCAGTGTACAGAGTGCCATGTGCGCCTTGACTAAAAGCTACATTGACACCAGAGCAACGCACGCCTGCACAATGCACAGGTTGCACACAAGATCTCAGTGATCTGATGAGTGCATGTTGTAGTGCTTTTAGTGACTCACTGCCCGACTGAAATGCTTCATACTAGCCCGGTCCGATGGCAACTTTCCCGCCACCAAAGATGACCCAGAAAATCTACTGAGAGTGAATTGTTCACATTAATTGAACAGCTGAAACGGTTGAGAGACTGTTAATTGTTGATTTGATGAAGCTGACGATCGTTTAACAAAAATTGCCGCCTTTGACACTAGGAAGGTTTAACCTTGATGAATCGATAGTTGATAATTAAATTGGTAATCGACATCTATGCAGGTATTTTTTCTAAATTATATTTGACTTACATGAATTGATGGAGACAGAAACTAAACTGATTTGCGGGCTGTAGGCCACCTATAAAGCATGCACTGATTACACTTGGCATGGTACTAACTCATTCATGCTGTAGCGATGGGGCATGCATTATGTTCCCATGTTATGGGTACCAGATACCTGAATCATTGCAGAAATCGGATTCACAGTTTCAAAAATTACCCATTAATGCACAGGCCTACTGTATTTTCTGTGTAAGTTTTGCGGTAATTGTGGTAATCACATTATTTACATCCAACAACTCTATAAAAAGGAAAAGCAGGAAAGAGAAGGCATTTAAAGTCTAACTTAATGGGCAAAATGTATAAATGACCCGGATAAACTTGTCAAGCACTTTCGTTTCCGCATACTAATATAATGTACTAATATTATACTAATGTACCAGCTGCAGACATTCTCACGGTAACAAAAGAAAAACAAGTCCTAACTTCTTGACTTCTTTTAGTTGATTCTCTCATTTTAAAATAATGGAAAAACCTGACACACTGCAAGGTTTTCGATGCCAGAAAGTGAAGCCAGTGCTGTGTGCCGTTATCGGACCTTTCAGTTTTTAACCTCCGGACATCCTTTTTCAAACTATTTAGACCACTAACAGTATTTCTTCTTTCGTTTGTGGTCTTGTGGTTGCTCAAAAGGAACAGCGAAAATGAAACATGATCACCACTGATATCATAAATTGGCTTTAACAAAGGGACATTCTATAAACTAAAAATCATTATAACCTGGTGCGTATTTATTTATCGGTTAGTATGAAAGTAGTACCTAGCTTGTGAAAGTTTAAACCATGTCCAGTGAAACTACATTTTAAGGTCATCGTCATTTACACTTCAAAACTGAACTCACCAAGTGAACTCTCAGTTCACATGTTACTTTGGATGGGAAACCTCCTGTCCCTTTTTGCAAGTTATCAGTAAATATGGTTTACTCATCCACAAGCAAAACTTTTGAAGCTGAAGAATGGTGTTATCTTTAAAGTACTGGGGTGGAGATGTATGGTTTGGTGATAGTATGGTTATGAGCAATTTGGGGTAGGTGACTAGAGACAGCTAGACTTAACCATAGTCGATCTAGATGTCAGCTGAACGCTGCTCGATTTGACTCGATAGCTAGTCCAACTGGATCAACCTAACCCCGCAGTACTGTTTCTCCAGTCAAAGTCACAAGTTAGGCCACAATTTATGAGTAGTTTAATAATAACAGTAGATTTTGATCAATATAAAAAATTTATCTAAAAAAAATAGAAAATGAAAATTACGTGCCAACAATTGCACATAAATCCTATCGTCTGCTCACACAAAAAGAAAAACATTGACTTTTTTGGCGAGTCGATCGACCTAGACACAGTTAAGTGACAAACAGACCACGCATTCGTGATTTGAATCGCAAATTGACAAAAGGTCAGCACCCGAACTTGCTCTGTGATGGTGTAAACCTAACAGCGGTGAATCTAAGCCATTCTAAACAGTAGAGTAAATGCATCGTCTAACAGATACCACCATTATCTGCCTCAATCGCAAACTCCTCAGACTTCAATGGGAATTACAAATAAAAACATCAAGAAAGTGTGCCCGTCTAAAGTCAAAAGTAAAGTATCACTATTTACAGTGGAGCTAGCAATCCCAGCATGAACAGTGCCCTCAACTGTTAGCTTCCAGACCGTCCCAACAAGGAATGAGGGGTGATGGGAACAACTCATCCTCATAGCTATGTCAACCATAAGAACACAAACACAAATACAGAAAGGTGTCTGGAAAGTCAGCCAGACACAACTATTGACCTTATTTTTGAGCGCATGAGGGCGCTTTCAACAGCGAGTTTCCTTGCATCACAATTACATGTCAGTTTTGTCTTACTTTGACTGCCTCCATGTTGCTTTCTTGTACTAATGGCCAAATAAATAATAATAATAATAATAATAATAATAAAATTAATAATAATGACAATGGGGAAAAAAAACTAGTTGTCTTTGCGTCAAGTAAAATTAGTTCACAGAAGATAAAAAAAACTGCAAATTGAAGCATTTTATGTTCATTGAAATAGCACAACGGGCCTTGTTCATGAGTTTTCCTTCTTGAGTCTGCATATGTACAAGTAAAATGACTTTCCAGTTTTCTCATTGAGGGAACCAGACTAATTTTGTCTGTTAGCAGACTATCATCCATTTTGGTGAATAGAATGAAGAAGCTGCAACTAGTTCTTTATAAAGTTTCCTCTGGAATGAAAAGGTGCTTGTTAACTGTCACACCATCGGTAATTTGCACCAATGATGGGGATTATTCACAATTTACATGGCAGCCTCGCTTTCAATTCATCCGTAAATAATAAGGTAAAATAACGACAAAAAGAAAAATGTCTATTCAAACACACCAACAAGGAACAAGGAAAAATGTGCATATTATTGTAAAGTCGATGCAAAATCAACACCATAGGATTGAATTCCTATGATATTAATGAAAGTAAGTGAACAAAGATTATTTTTTTAAACAAAATATCAATCTTAGAAAAACAATCTTCAAAATACTTTTGGAAGGGAAACAAATTGTGCTATTGAAAAGAAACTAATGTCAAAGGTCATTTAGTCAAAAGCTTTTAATATGTGGCGTGGCGTGGCCGAGCGAACAAGAACACCGGACTCAAGCTCTGGTGTTTCTGATCAGCAGAGAGTGTGGGTTCGAGTCAAGGTTGTGACACTTATGTCCTTTACCATTATTGCTGCGTCCTTCGGATGGGACGTAAAGCCGTAGGTCCTGTGTTTCCCATTATGAATGTAAATGAACCAAGTGCACTTATCGTAAAGAGAATAGGTGCACTCCAGTGGTTTGATTGGCTGCATATTGCGCCACAGCACCTTGTAAACCTTGTAAAGGAATAGGTCTCATACTACTAAAAATATAGCTCCGCATACCCTGTTATATCATTTGTGTTTATGTTGTAAAATTTTGTGCAATGGCATTGTTACACAGAATGTTGAATCTCACTGTCAGAAATTTTTGTTTGTTTGTTTGTTTATTTCCTACATACATTCAATAACATGGTAATAAAAGATGAAATCCAACACCATTACAAAAACATACAGTATGAATGGGGGTGTCATCCTGTTCAAGGAGCACCAAGAACTTACATAACATCTAGAGTTATTTTCAACATGGTAAAAATACAAAATAGTCCAACGCAAGTAAATTAGGAGCGCAGTGAAAATTCTGCATAAATTAAACAAAATTACAGACTTGTGGAGTAGTTACCAAAAGTACACCCTGTCTTTATGGGAATGAGCATTTGAAATAACTTACGAAAATAATCAAAATAGTCAGTAAAATGAGTAGTTTGAACGTTGCACAGACCCCCAAAATGGTAAAGCACAAAGTGTGACAACTTATTCCCTTTAACTCTTAATCACAGAAGCATTCCAACTGAACAAAACACTATCAAAACAGAACACCGCACAAAACTAGAGCACTGCAATCAAAGTTTAATCGGTTAAGCACTCGTAACTCCTTTTAATTACAATCAGGTCCTTAACCTGTTTCTGATATTCCTGGATAGCCGTGGGAAAGCGGTTAAGTGTGTGAAGATCCCATCACAAGGCCTATGTGATTAATGTGGCTCCATGATACATGGTACAGGAAAGGGGTGGGACCTGACCAAACCAGACAAACTCAAGTGGGTATTGAAGAGAGTGATGGGTGGTGGAATAATGTGGGATGGTAAAAGGAACAGGAAGGTTTGTCTAGAAGAAATGCCGAGTAACTTCAACATTGGGTTTTTATTTAAAAGAATTTTAAGTTAAGAGCACAGGGCGGGGGAGTAGGGTACAAAGAAGGCTTTGCACTTCAACTTTAAATGGCCAATCAATTAGCGGAGGGACGATGCTTTATAATTTTTTGGTTTTGTACATGTACGTTCACTCAATTTTCTCAAAGACACAAAATGCGATCGCATTTCGAGCACAGATGTACGAGTTTTAGATACTTACAGTATGCTATCATAAATCGATATAATTACATGAAGTTACACTGTTACAACTACTGTCTTCAAACAGCGGTGGAAACTAAACAAAGTTGAAGCTCAGAACCTACAGACTTGTTCTTCCTTGAGTGCAGTGGCTTAATGGGGGTGGGGGCTCATGTCCAAGCCCCCCCCCCCTCCAGCCCCACTCCAATTTTCTATAACAAGAGCGCTGAAACTGTCATTCCAGTCATTGCGTAGACCATGGATCTTGATTTTAATTGGCCCCCATAGAAAAATGGTGCACCCCCCCTTGTGCATTGACGCAATAGTGAGACAAACAGCCATTAGTTTGATTGGTTCATGACTTAATCCCATATGAAATTCATTCAACACTACCGCCATTTCACTCTCATCTGGGCTTGACCTCTCAGCAAAGTCATCTCTCCCCCAGGTGTGATTTAACACTTACCCAATGACCAGGGTTGACAATAAAAGCTTTAAAAAGCACAACTAGGTTAGGCCACATAAAAACGTCTATCCCCAGATTATTTTTGTTGGCACATTCAACAAAAAACCAGACAATGAAAAACACAATGCTATTAAGCTACTCAGAAGATAACCCAAAATGGGACCACTTCAGAAGTAGGACACTGTTAACATGATAAATGGATTTGTTGGGGGTAAATCATGCCCTCCCTTTCCAAGCTGTCGGAAATTGGTCTCAAATTGTTTGCACTTGACACACTTATGGACCATACAAAACCATAATGGTACCTCGAAAGTAGGTTGAGGTTACAGCCAGTATACTAAAAAAAAAATAATGTATTTTCAAGGAACAAAATCTTGATAGGTAAACACATCAACATTTCATTTGAATGTTGCAGTTCAATTTATCATTTCCTTCCACTTTACACACATAATAAAATAACTTACGGAAAATGTTATAATGGAAAACAATCCAAATGCAGACCTTACACAGGTAAGGTCATAGATTGGTTTTTGTCAAGGTAATGCTGATTTACAGGCCGAACTATCATGAAAGATACAATAAAAGTCACCTGGGAAAGTTTCACTTGAATACAGTGTCTACTTGTTGAGATTTCAGCAAAAAAAACTGTCACAGTATTTTCATAAAAAGCGTTGAATCCAGTGACAATGAGTATCAACTGCATTTCTGGCCGAGGCATTCACAGAAATGTTAATCTCCAAAAGTCACCATTAGGTGATCTTTGGAGATTCAAATTTTTTGACATATTTTTTATTGATTTCTAATCAACAGTGGTACCTCAGATGAAATCATTCCGAAGGATGTTTACTACCATTACTATCTTTAAACAAGTAGGCTTTCGGATAAAAAACACACAAATATTTTCAGTTCATTACCAAAATATGACCTTACCTTAATTAAATCAACATGGATTATTTCTAAAATTAAATTCACCAATGCATTATTCTAAGTATTGGGTAGAAAGTAATGAATTTGGCATCACTGAAAAAAAAATTTTTATTGTAAAGAGTAGGGGACCATATACCCTTCCGTCTTCTAAAAAGCTAAGCTTGTGACATACTTGTACAAATATACAAAGACATGTGCATGCACACATGTACATAATGTTCGCTGTAAAACGTGCATTTGAGATATGTACATGTACAGCACATGTGAGTGAACTGCTGTTTAGGTAAATCATATGCAAACCACTGTTGCAAATATAAAAAAATTGATTTTGTTTTCTTTTAAATGCTACCTGGGGTGGTACTTTTTTAATTGGGTCATCATTTATCACAATAACATTCGTGTGAACTTTGTGGCCGACCCACTGCATTGTGCGCAAATATTTGAAAGCACTATGCATGAACACGAAATCTGGTGAACAATTACCAATCCACAATACCGTATATTAGAAGTTACACAAATGTTGACTGGGACTGAACGTGACTTCCGTTGATGTTAACCTTGACTTTCTCTGTAAATTCTAACTGTTCATCTATATGTATCTACATGTAAATGTATGCCATGCACAGGTTGGAAAATTACAAGTTCAGGGATGGGAAAATAAAGAGAGGGGCTGGTAATGGTGGGGGTGCTGTGTGTTGCATGTTTGCAACATCTGTGGAACATGGGTATTGGATCTGGATTAGGGTTAAATCTAGCTATGGACATCTGTGCGAAAGGAAAGTGTGCCACATAGCCAGTGTGTTATATCTCATTTATATGGGAAAGTTATAGCTCACTACAATGTGTGGTTCTGTAGATCAACTCTGGGGTTTATGTACTCCGTTCACACAATTCAATATGACTTATTATTAGACTGAATAAATGTTGCAAAACTTTCACGGAACCAACTTTTATCCTAAAATATTGTTTTTATGAATGTAGTCCTGTATACAGATATACAATGTACATACATGCATATTCACCACATCCATACATATTCAGATAATGGCAGTTGAACAGGAACAAACAGGGGAAGTGGTGCACCCCTTTAACCACTTTTATGATTGTAGTTCTTAACACCCTCTGTTTGGAAACTTTTGCACCCCTGACCAACAAATATAAACTTCCCATTTCCCATGGCCACACAGCCGTTGACTTTTCACTTCCCTTTCTCTTTCCCCTCACTCTAAGTCACTCTCAAACCTGACAGGTCCGGGGTAAGCAAGCTCCTAAAACACCGATAAGGTATTGACTCATGGCCTCCCTAAGGCTTCGGCTTCATTCAGCCTTAATAAACTCCAGATGCAACTGAAGATGGCTGGCCAACCAAAGCCCACAAAGCCTGTGAAGCACCCCCTCCCCTGAGGAATACAAGATCTGACAGCAGCGAACACACTGCCCCAACTTTTTTCACTTGGCCCTCCGCCACGGAGCAAACCAAGCGCAGCCGAAAACCCATCTCTCCCTTGACAGGGATCACCGAGCCTTGTGGAACACTGGACACTTGGGGCTTCTTAGGGGCTCCACGATGGCGCCTGCCACCGCCATATTCACCTATTTTTGTAAATGGCTCAGGAAACGAGGAAATTAGTGAGTCTGGATGGGTTGCCTCTCTTTCCACTCTGGAGGCTTAATGTAGTGGAGTGTAAGGTGATGAGATGTCTGGGGATGCCAGCAGGTGGTGTATCTGTCCTACAGTCCTGTGGGGAAACCAGGGGGCTCTCACTATCCCATGATGGTGAAGTCATTCACTAAGCACAGGGTATTTATCCATACAACAAGGGTATAAACCAGTGGGATCTATAGCGTATCAACGGTAAGGTCTACATTCATAGACCAACTAAGTGCATTTTACAATACCAATGTCATTACAGTAATCAATACCTTACTTATGGTCAGCATTTCCTTACAATTACATTAATGTGACGTCTGTAAAGCACCTCAAAGAAAAATATCACATTGGATAAGCTCATTTTATTTAGAACAATGTTATTTAATAGATGTTAAATTTGCACCGGGGATAAAGAATATTATTTGGTTTTACCCTTTCACCAATGTGTGTAAAGCACTGTATACTCAGTACTTCCCCAAATCCACAGGCACATTACTCGGGTGGGATTCGAACCCACAACCTTTGCCATTCTAGAGCAGATGTCTTAGCAACTAGACCACTGAGATTGCCTGGCAGCTAGAGGCAGTTCGAATCCTATATCTTAGCAGCGGGTACACAACTTGGTTTTGTTTACAAAGAAAATCAACAAAAGGTGATATTCTCATCTTCCAACAGAATGCACTTGCAGAAGAAAAAAATCAACAGTAAAGTTTATTTGATTTTAAATAATTATTTACATGGACTACAGGCTGTGTGACACTCAAATTTGATAATCAAAGTATTTTGGCAATATTCTGTTCAACCCAAACTAGGTCACCTGGACATTCACAAACATCACTACCTTACAAGTGGATGATTTATTCCTCATGGCGTTTTATTTCCAAAGTGTTGAAAGTGTTCAGAACACATGAACAAAAAGTCTACAGATCCTGCAAATTTAATTTCCTTTTGGTAAGGTAGGTAATCAGTTTGTCAGGCTACATTGATGTCTAGTTTTTTTCTTTTCTAGGCCAGCAGGAAACAGTCAAAAAGAAATCCCCAGGACCCACGGTTGAAGTGCAGCACCAGTGATCCTCTAGATTTGCATCTCTTCCTTTTTTCGCCATACTAGGAACAGGAAAGGAAACTAAATGTCTCCTAAAACAAAGTTGTCAATTTTTAGAGTGAACAAAGAAAAACAAAACCAAAGCAGGAACTTCTTTATATGGGTTTACCTAGCCCTACTAACTGCACTGCCCTGTACCATGCTGTATAGCCTCTGTGGTTTCTTGGGTGGAAACTTCTAGGATGCTAATCACAAACCACACCATAAAAAAGTTGATATGTGGAGCCAGTCTTAACACTCTATGAAACATTTGCCTCATACACATCTTTATGTATAAAGGTAAATTTTGTTACTAAAATGCATTATTTTATTCACCTTTCTTTATTTCAGAGGGGGGGGGGGGTGAGGGGTTGTCATGTTCATTCTATGAACGTGAACCCCTAAAACAAATGCTCTTTTATCATAAGGCAAGTACAGACCGGTTTGCGTAATACCTGGATTGTATTTCAACTGGAGAGAAACTGGTTTGAAAAAAATTAGGTGAAAAATCGCGTGAAACACATTTATGTTTAATGGCTTTAGTTTCATCAAGAATGCAGTACGCTGACCCGCGGGTCAGGGTTGTGATATTGTAAATCATTTTATCATATTTCAAGTGTGCAATTCCGAACTGTTTTGCGTGCGATGTGAAGTCGCAACCCAAATACCACATATCTTGCTGTCTAAAGTAGTAAATTCAATCAAATTGTGAATAAATGTTATGGTTAGAGCTTGCTATTTTCCCTTGGCACTATTTGTAAACTAAGAGGTATGTGCCCACACATTCAGGCATGGGATATGATGGAAGCCACTGAAGACTGATTCCCTCCTTAATACTCACATTCAAAAGCTTCTATTGTTACCAAGGTTTTTTTCTGAGAATTGCATCCCTCAGTTCAAATTGTACACATGCAGATTTGCTAATCACAGTACAACAGGTTGATTAGCTCCAATCTTCAAGCATACTGATTATAAAGATTATGAAGTACCAATACTGTTCTATCTATGGTTGCCCAAACTAGACAAGTTTGAGTACAATAACCTAGATGCAACTTTCGCTGGATACCTACACACAATAATTTGTAATGGTTATGCAAGAAAATCCTGAGATGATCCTGATTCTGAATCCAGTTACAACATGAACTTCAAATACACAAATGACGCTGTGTACCGTATCTGCAGAGCAAGCCCGGTGTCTATATTCGTTAAAAGACAACTGGCAAAATACTTGGCTCATCTGATGAGATCTTCAGATACGAACGAATCAAAGCGATTGCTCTTCTGCACGGACAAGTACACGAAGAGGGGACGACCTGACACTACTGACACAAGTCTGTAAGAACCAAACAAATATGATTGATGAACTGCTTGAAGACGCGAAAGAACGAAGATTGTCGTGCGGTTTACGCCATCCGATATCTAGTCAATTACTAAATGGGTTCAACTCTATGAATGTAATACTCCAGACAAATATTTCCTTCTGAAACACTTCAAATGTTGTGAAAGCTTCAAGAACCCCCCCCCCCAAAAAAAAGCACCATTGCTTAATTGTACAACACAGTGAATAAAACGCACTTAATTGTGAACAAGCACAAAATCCCTGACAAAACATGACCCTTTCTTTGTTTTTGTTTTCGACAAAACATGGCCACCAAATTTGATGAAATCTTCACAGTGTGTTTATTGAAAATGATAGGTTGGGGACTGTTTTTCCTCCCCCCCCCAAAAAAAATGATGTAACACATCTTTAAAATGATAAGGTGGAAAATATATGGATGTTCGTATATTACACTGTTAATTGATGCCTCCCTGTTTTTAAAGAGCAATTTCGTAAAATGATATCAGGTCAACTTAAAGGTCATCTCCTCTGGCCATTTAAGACTCACATCCTGTGCCGGACAGTTACAAATTAATGAGGCACCACTCCATAGCCTTAAAATAAACGACTATCTATATGGGCTTGATTTTTACAGTTTCTGAAACTTTTGTTCCAATCACTTCCAGTCATCGGAACAATACGTCAGTACACACTACGTCATAAGATATCTTCCTGTAAAATTCTGAAGTTTTACAGTACGCAATATTTCTATTCATAGATTTACATGAATATGTGCAGTGTCGGTGGTCAGCAAATGAATCCCTTTAGTTGGAAATCCAGAGCCTGTCTGTATCTTTAACAGGACATATGACAGGGAACTGGTTTAAAGTTCCTACATACTCAAAAGCCCTTTCTACTGTAGCGCTATTCTCTTGAGTATCATTGGTACCCAGTAGCGCCATGTTCATTGGTACCCAGTAGTGCCATGTTCATTGGTACCCAGTAGTACTATTTAAAGCCCATACTATGTTCAGTGTTTCATATCTATGTAAACATAGAATCATAAAATTAAATGCAAAATATTTCAAGCTCCCATTTTCTTAATAAGAAAAAACAGTCCAAAAAGTAAGACTGTGTTTGTTTATTTTAGAAACCTGTGAGTAGTGTAAGAGCCTTTTCAAAAGAGGTTTTGTCTTACGTATCCTTTTCTTGGAGTGAGGGACATTTGGGTAAATACTCAGGCAGCTGGAATGGCAAATGAGACAGCTGGCCAGCCAGTGTGTCTTCAAAAAGGTCAGGCAACCATGGGCTCAGCAAGGCAACCCGGGCCGGCCAGCCAGCCAAGCAGACTGACAAGCAATAAATGATTCAAAAACAATAGAGAAATCTGGGCACCACACATGAAGAGAACTCTTTCTTTTCCTGAGACGCTTACGGTTCATGAGCTTTTATCTAAGGGGGAGGTGCAAAAACACAAGGCTCCCTCACCCTTGGCTGTACTTTTCTCACTTTATTAGGCCCCCATGGCCCAGTAATGTACTTTCATCCCAGAACCCTTGGTGTTCATGTACCCTCAATGATCCCTTAACAGTCCCACGGGATTGGCACAAGCTTGACCCTACTGCCCTAAACCCAAGCTCCAATCTACAACTATACCCTCCCATTCTTGAAACAGTTTATTGCCTTCCATTCTCTTGGGTAGACTACATTTTTTCATTCTGTAAAGTGGAAAGAATCACATCATTCTGCTTGAACAATGCTTTCTTTTGAATCGAGGCGCCCACAGTTATTACGGAATGTTCATAGTTTGTTAAAGTGAATAATCAGATAGCATTACAGCCAGACTGCTTCTTCTATAATAAACCCAACAGGCAATGTAAAGCAAATTATTTAAATTGGTTGAACAGTTTGGTCAGCTGAGATTGTATGATACAAACAGCAGAATAAACACACAACCTTACTGGCAATTCTTTGAAAAATATTTTTTGTATGTCTCCACTGCCCAATATTTTTAACATTTTACAAGCTTTACCAAGCAGCTGAGTCATAACAAAACCATGAAACGGCCTACAGCATTGCGACGGCTTTCTTATTCCACAACATACCTTTAAAAAGTTGGCACGAATTACACTGGTCTGATGAAACAACCTCCGATTACAACAATGCATCGCAACCGTAAAAAGAAAAAATCATTTGAACTTGAAGGCAAACTCCCAGTTCAGCATTCCTCCAAACTGCCATATACAATTCCCTTTCTTTCCTTGCAAACATCCCCTGAAGACAATTACGATAAGCATCAACAATGAAGACTGGACAACACTAGGAACTACAGCCAGATTGGCAGATGCCTTTGTTTCCATCATTGACGCTATAGGGATATTATTTTGACAACAAAGCCGATTTCTTGTGCCTACTTTATCCCCCAAACACTGGACAACTTTGCCCAAACAATGTCTGAGATTCTGACAATGAAAGTTTCCTGAAAAAGTACAGTGTACCCAAATCTACCCCTCTTGTTTTTTTGGCCTGTGATTTTACTGCCCCTGTTCTTTTTTTTCCCCAGCTTGCCTCAGAGCTCTTTCTGATCCAATGTTGTTGGGGGTTTGTTATCAGTTTGAAATGTATACCACAGAACCTTTGAGGGAGTTTTTTGTGCCGAACGTTGCTCCCCGAGGCAGGGTTGTGACTTTTATTATATGAGCCCAATGGTAAACAGGGGGCATCTAAACGAACAAGGAGGGAGAAAAATGGGTGGTATAGACCGACCCGCGTCCTTTTAATCATTAGAGATCTGGGTTTTGTTTGGCAGCGGAACTCAAGTCAGAGCTCCAAAATGGCTTGATTCTGTGGCTGACATCCACACCACAGATGAGATGTTTCGAGTAGCAGGAAAAAACCTTTATTTGAGGGAATCGACCGTAAATGGCATGTACTGTACAACTACAATCCTGAAGCGGCTTCCTGGAAATTCAATGACATGAAATGAAACATTGTAAACAGCTCCTTGGAAGTAGCTCATCAATATGTGCTTACTACTAAATAAATTGGTATCTGCTACTGCTAAAGAAACCCCAGATATTAACAGTTTATAATGGGGTGACATTATTGTTATAACTACTTTTTATTTTTTATTTTTACGCTTACCAAATTTACACTGGTAGCTGGAAAAACATGAATACTAATACCAAGTACATCTGAGTTCCAAAGACAAATCATAACCAAGATTGGCAAAAATGTAACTTCATTCAGTTAGAGAACAATCTGAACACCGAAATTTGTTTACGCTAACTTTCCTTTTTAATTACTATTTCCATAACTCATTTTAAAACTTGAGGGCTAAAATAATCCTATGACAGGTTCTTGCCCGTCCCCATGGACCTTGTTGCCAAACAAACATTTGCCATGACGGAGTCTACTTCAAGAAGTTCCAAGAAAAAGGGTAAGTCCGTGGTCCTACTTAGACAGCATGCCCGACACACCAGCTCACTAGGGGTTGCCACCCCCCTTTAAGGTCAAACCACCAGAAATGTAGACATTTTAACCAATATTCCCACCAGGTGTAAAATATCATATTCAGCAACAATAAACCAAGACAAACCGAGATTGGAACAGGTGCACGCTAAATCCTTTCTATATATTTTCTTTCTTGACCAGTTTGACAGGTGTCCTGATGAGCATAATGAAGTGGATGATTTCTTTCCCCACTTTTTTTTCTCCCTTCAAAATGAGAGCTGCTGGAAGGAGGGGGGTTGGTATTGCAGAATATCGTCATGGCAATCAGATGACTCAAGTGTTAGGGCATGTTGAAAGAATGTGTGGTTGGGTATTATAGGCTTATTAACATTAGAAGTGAAAGTTATTTCCTACAAACATCTTGGATATACATTGTTACTTCTAAGGGTCAGACCATACCCTTGTGGGAATCCAGTAAAGCCAAGTCGTTATCTAATATTTGGGTTTGGATTGCATTGGAATCAGAATTGAATTTTTTTATTGAAGGCATTTTATACAATGTATCATTCAATTCAATTCAATTCAATTGACTTTATCATCCTCAAAAGGAAATTCATTTTGGCCTTTACATCAATAAGATATGAATGCATTAAAAATTTTAAAAAATCAAGTAATAAACCACAAGGGACACTGACTGTGTAGATTTTAAATAACTTGGGGATGAACAAAGAAAAATTGACTAGAGCGGGACTTGAACCAATGCCCTTTGAATCAACGTGCCGGCGCTCTACCAACTGAGCTATCTAGCCCTATGTTGGCGGTTTTCCTATTTTGTCAATATCTTTCAGGGGGTACCAGTCAGAAACCAATCAACCTGTAACTGCCATATAGCCGGGGATCACACCCAAATTTACCATACAACCTGGGAACAATTCCGAAAAGCGTACATCTAACATAAATGTTCTTCTGATTTGTTTGTGTATTAGAATGCGACTACAAAGGTTTTGTAAGCACTTTGTGCTTACTATGACCCAACTATTTTTGTCTAGGTAGCAACCTTGCTTTCAAATGTCAATGAATTGTTGAGTTAAATGTACAAGGTGCATTTAGTAATAGATTTATTATTCCAGGATTGCCACTGTGCTGTTTAACCATTAGATGGTTGGTCATTTTCACAGCTACGTGCAGTAAGTAGATACAGAGGGTGGTTGTGAAAACTACAGCCACGCTTTCCAGGGCTAGAAGTTCATCTTTGTTAGGGCAAGGCCATTTACATTTTGCAAAGGGCATTTCCAATGGAAAATCGATGGGACATTTTTCTGAAGGGGCACCAAGGCCAAGATCAGGGCCCAATGTCATACAGCTGCTTAAGCACAAAAAATAGCTACGCACAATAAAGTTATGCTTACCAAAATAAGGTTACCAGCCAAACTACCATGCCACATGTACAATTTGTGACTGGTATCCTGCTCATCTCTGCTTAGCAGAAACTTGTTAAGCAATTTTTTTTCTGCTTAAGCAGCTCTATGAAATTGGGCCCAGGGCAATAGCAGCCATGGCCTACAAGTAATTCTAGGCCTGGACTCCATAATCATGAGAGAAGAAAATAGGCCTATGCAAAATGTTCAAGTCTAAAAACAATTATGTACAATAATAAATGTTTTATCAATAAAAAACCAACCTAATGAAATATTGAATCAAATGGTTTTCTCAATAAAAACAATTTTGAGGGCGATTGTGGAGACTTAAAATTAAAAGGTTTTATAATATCCTATGTGTTTGTTATTATGCTGCAGGAGATCAAACTTGATTAGTATTTGTCAAATAATAAATTGAATACAATCAAGTCTGATCTAAGTGTTATCAAATAATTCTACATTGCGCATACAAAGTGTAGATGAACTTTTTGTACAATTTTCTTAAAAATTCATGGACCAACTGAGCTAGAAATTGTAACAAGCTAAGTGTTCAACCATATTTGTTTGAGGACTGGGTGGATACCTTCATTGCCACAAGAGGTGTATATTACTATAGAACTACCGTTTTTTTGCTAGTATGGGACTTGAATAAAACCCCCAAATTCATAATTCATCAGTCCTGTCGCTTATTATTCCATCTTACTGATCAGAGAGTGTACTCATTCCACATGATCTGATGCAATGTGGTAGAAATAAAGACAAAATCTCTTGCGATCATCGCTTCACTGCGACAAGAAGAGGCAAAGAGAGAGTAGAGAGAGAGGGGGGATATAGCAGCACTGGAACTCAACTGCAAATGAAATATCCCAACTAGTATCGCACCAGCCATCACTCTGTGCGCCACCGTTTAAATAATGTGTGTGCAGCATGGATGCGTGAGTAATGGGGCAGACTCACTGGCGCCGATTTCTGCACTATGAAAAAGCCCTTAGGGCTATTTGAGCCATAAATATAGTTTGGGGACAGAAATCGAAGGTGAGATAAAAACGACTTTTATTTTTGAAGGTAAAGAAGGTAAAATGTACTTTGTTTTATATATGTGTATTATTTATCCTGTTAGAAGACCATGACTTAGGATAACAAAGTTTCAGCAATTCTGAAATGGGGGATACTGTGTGTATACATTTTCTAATTGGAAGGGGGTATGAAGAGATTCATTTCAGATTATATGAGAATTGAAGCTCAGCGTATGAGATATGACAAATTGCGCAATGAATTTATTAGAAAAAAGACTCAGCGCATTCAATCATGGAGAGGAATGAACACAATCAAAGATAGCAAGTGAAAGACACACCTACTGATTTAACTACCTATGTCAGACTAGCCTTGTTTTCAAGTCACATTGGTTTTGTTCTGTACAATGGCGCCCTCTACTTTAACAGCTGATTCCATTAAGAGTGAGTGAGTGCGATCTGAATAAACGAGTAATCAAAATTGTGGACCTGAATCAAGACTATGAGGCACCTGGACTAAACTAGTACTAAACCACTGCATGTGGTCAGTACTCAATGCCCTTGGGTTCATACGCTGTACATTTACATAAATTTACACATCTACAGTACAAATGTAGAGCCTAGAGGAAAACATGAGGAAAGATGGAAATTTAAATGGAAGCACAGCTGTCTGACTAGCAACAGATTTACAAGGCTGTGTGTACATGTACACCATACAGATAGACCACTGTGTTTAAAAGGAGATAAATACTCTTGACAATATGAACTTGGATAATGATCTCTTCTTGTTTCATCAAGGAATAAACCACAAGGGACACTGACTGGATAAATTTGAATAAAAAGTGAGGTTGAACACAGAAAAATGGACTTGATCAGGATTTGAACCACCGACCTCCAGACTAACATGCCAGCGCTCCATCCACTAAAGCTATCTAGCCCTATGTTGGCAGTCTCCCTATTTTGTCAACATCTTTGTATGTTCGGGGGAGGGGGTGCCAGTCAGATGCCATACAACCTTTAACTGCCGTTTAGCCAGGGATCACACCCAAGTTCACAATAGGAGATGCAACTTTTTTTCTTTCAAATATCAAGTAATTAAAAGGGAAACTGATTGGGTAAATTTTTAATAATTTGGGGTTGAACAAAGAAGAATTGGCTAGAGCGGGATTAGAACCACTGACCTCCTAACTAATGTGCCGTTGCTCTACCAACTGAGCTATCTAGCCCTATGTTGGCATCTCCCTATTTTGTCGATATCTTCGCTTGGGGGTGCCAGTTTCTTTGTTTCAAATCTTCTTTTTTTAAGAAGAAATTACTTCACATAGTAGAGTGCTACAACTTAATTTTCCAAAACTTGTTTGAGGCAAAATCCCCAAATCAACAATTCCTGGGGGGGGGGGGAATTTCCAAATAGTTTTGAAATGTGCGAACGCCTAAGACATCATTTCTAAAAACACGTAAAACTTCTTACTTAATGAATAGTGTCAAAGTAATAGTGTGTAACTTCACAATAAACTGGTTTTTCTGTCTTTATACCGCTTCCCTTTAAACCAAAAATAGAAAGCGGAAAAATGAAAAATATTTAAAAGCCGGGACAGATGGCAGAGAAAGAAGTGACAGAGAATTTTAATTTGTGCCAGGGGCCATATAGTGCCTTGGAATGTTAGAGCGCTCCACTGGTTAGAGGTAGCTTCCAACAAATTAATTTCAGAGGCATTGGTTCTGGAATGAGAGAGAAGAGACACTCTAGGGTGAAAAGGTTAAAATGTTGCCACTTTATGTCTGGAAAACTATGGTTTGTAACTGCAGTGAAACAAAAGTTATTTCTCTTGGTAGAGAAATAAACGCACTGTGTATGAAGTAACCAAAACTTAAAAAGTAATTACAAAAGCCACACCTACTTATTGAATAAACGTTTAAAAAATGTGATTTCTCCTGGTGTGTGATTTTGCGATTAAGTTGTTGTTTTCGCTAAATGAATAACAATGTCTATAATGTGCAAATGTTAATTTTTGTAACTTCATGATCGTAAAAGTGCAACAGTAATTTTGACTTGAGTACTGATAAGTATCAGTCTCTGTTTTACAAAAATTTACTGGAAACTTTGAATAATCCCTCACATTTGATAATGAAAAACTGTGGAAAGTTTTACCATGTTTTTGTTCAACCAAAAATTGAGATGATGCATGTTAATCGATAGAACATGCTTTGTTTTTATTTGTTATAATTTCCAATGCTGAATAAAAAAATACTTTATTTAGTAAAAATACATACTATTCATAATTTGGGCATTGATCTTGTTTTTATTTAATGGTATGATACCATTATTTTCACACTTATGTAGATGAGGGTTCTTGTGAAGGAGAAAATATTGCATGATGGTTGCCCCATTTATATAGTGCCTTGCAAGCATTAAGAGGAGCTGTGGCACAATTTTCTACCACTGCCAAAACTGACCGGGCAAGCCCTCTCTGTTTCACAATGGGTTCTCCTACACAGGACCTATTACTGTCTTGCTCAAGGAGACCAAGTGCCCTACCAGGACCTGAACCGCACACTGGCAACACCAGAACGTGAGTACGATGGGCTCGACCGCTTGTAGCCAGGACACTCTACCAAACCTGTGTATTAGTGCTAGTCGTTCCAGTTTCAGATATTTTTTTCTATACTGCCCTTAAAAGCCATCTATAAAACAGCACTACAAACCAAAACATACATTAAGTGTACTTGCAACTGGTTACAGAAGGGTCACATAAGAAAGGGGGATATACATAAGCTAGTCATGGGTGCATGGGTTGACATGTCTAAAAACGAAAGAGACCCCGCAGCTTGATTTAGGACACTAATTCTTTATCCCTTGTCTGGGAAAACAGCTGAACAACTTTGACAAATATATTTGGTGTATGAAAAGAGTTGATTGTTGTAAAGAGATCAAGGGAAACCAGTTATTTTTGGTTGTACTAGGCTCGCCGTTGACTATTTTAAGCCTTCGCTTTCAGGTCAACTGTCACACTAACTAATTTTTCTTGGAAACCATCCCACTGCATCCATTGTAACACTTTGTGTCAGAGTCAGTGCAGTTTTAAAAGAAAGCATGAGTTAAGATTGGCCACTCTCATGTTTGATAAAATGTCAAAGTTTAAATAGCAAACAGTCTGCGAAAACAATGATTTCAAACACAGTTTAACTTCGAAAACAATTTCTCCAAACATGAAAGTCTGACTGCAGTAGCTCAATTGTATCTACGTAAAAATGGCGACAAATTAGGCAACAGGCTAGCTGTTCCACAGTAGTTTCCCACCACACTAGCTCAGGCGTATAAAACCAGCGCTCGGCAAAAATAACTCACTTAACTACATACACTTACATCTAGACCTATGTCTAAAATATCAATGTTGGATTCCCATTTTAAACTTTTTCATTTTGAAAATCTTTGCGACTATGAATGGTAGAAAGCGAGAAGAAAACAAGTGTGGCACTTCATTGCAATAATTTTAAAGGATTTACACATATAAACAAGTTCAAGCATGTAATTGCATTACTTTAGTGGTTGTGTATAGTTTCGCAGGTTGGGACAATGGTTTTTATGACAACACAACACAGTCTATCCTGCAGGAGTCTTTAATAGAGGCCCAGCATTTTGCACGCAACCATTCACTGGTAACTGGCCCAAGGACAAAGTTTGGAGCCAATGCCCTGTGGCTGAATTCTTATATTTGAATGTTCCTGTTTTTTGTGTGTGTGTCCTCAACCTCGTCTGTACTTCTAGTCCATAATTTGGTGGAATCAAAATCAATTTTTTTATTTTTTAAAGTTGGATTGTAGTGTGATTTTGCAGTCTGCATGTATACATTAAGTACCTGATCCTGAACATTTCAAGAGCAAATTCCATTATTCTGGTAAGCAGAAAACATAACGAAGCTAATACTCGTCAAGTCCCAGCATTATTAATTACATGGTACTTTTGCTGGTACCCAATTACAACCCAAATAGCTACACATTGGTGTAGGGCAAACCTTGATTAGAATGCTCTTCATCTCCAATACACTAATTACACCAGCTAAATTATCACGTTTATGTTTATGTGCTAACAGTATAGTTATGCTTCACCAGCTTTATCAAATAACACCCAGAGGCACCAATTTTAAGAGCTGATTAATAGCACAACAAGTAGCTAAGCCTAACAAAACTACGATTACCAGAAAAAAAGTTACCAGCTAAAATCCCAGTCACATGTACCATCTGTGACTGGTATCCTGCTCATTTACACAAAATTTCGAAGGCATTCTGCTTAAGCAGCTCTCCGAAGTGAGGCCCAAGTCTCACAGTTTTTGATAGGATATGGTTGAGATTCCTGCTACAGCTTAAAGGTGCTTCTGTCCTTGATCAAAGACATTTCACCACATTTGATACTTCCTTCCGATGGGATGTTAAGCTTGAGGTCCATTGTACTGGAAAAGTCAGTGTACTTAAAAAGTACAGGGGGCAGTTTTACCCGTAGCTTTTAATGAAACCATATACTAAGATGACGCTCACAATTTTTCTTGAAACATGAAGACTTCTTCTTTACAAATTGGTACTTGATTGAAAAAAACACAGTAAACCCACTGTATGGCTTTTGATCAATGCTATTTCATTGTAGTATCACAACTTCTTAAGCCTTACAAGTCAACTGATTTGCATGCTGTGTATTTCTGTGTATGACAGAAAAAATTATACTGATTTGTTGATGTACGTATATTAAAAAGAACGCCATGAAATAGTATGTCAGACTGGCCAGTGGCTCAAACAACTACAGTAAGGTTGACATTGTCAATTCATTTATTTGCAAACACAGCACTGTTGTTTTTGCATTCATTTAGCCGTGTATATTTTGAAGGGGAGAGAAGAAACTTTAAACATTTTTAATCCCCCCAACTTAAAATTAAGTGATTGCTTCTTCTCTACAAAGCTGCATGACTGCACACAGATGGACTGGCCTTTTCAGACACATTGCTTAAATCAACAAAAACAAACATGCAGAGCATTAAAACACATGTGTTTCGATGTTCTCAAATGGTCAGCACACTCGCTTGGTACTAATTACTAGTGCAGGAGCCAAAGTGACCTACATGTCATTCAATAGGTCTTTCAAAATGAAAATAGCCTTTGCAGTAAATTGGATGGACATCCTTTTGTTCCATTGTCTTCAAGTGCATTATGATGGGTTGCAATTCAATAACATGGCTGCAATGGAGAGTAATCTCGCAAAATCCCCGTCCTTGGTTAAATCATAGAGGAGGACTCCACGGTTGAATGGATATCCAAGGAATAGTATCAAAGCCATCAGTAACTCTCTTTCCCCTAGGAAATTTGATCATTGTGTTTTATAGCTAGTTTTGTTGCCGTGTGTTGTGAACACAGGTGAATGATCAACTATGTAGCTTTCATTTGTCTGACACACTTCTACATAAGGCTGAAACCCCAAAGTATGCACACTCCGGTCGTTATATTGTTATTTGTAAGATTTTTTTCACCCATGAGAATTTTTTATGAGAGCTTTACAACTATGAGAACAGTTGAGAGTTTACTGGTTTCCCTGTTATTTAAAAAAGTAGACAAAAAGGAGTGGTTTCAAACTGTAAGCCATGATCCATTTGGGAAACAAACATTTAGTTACTCTCTGTGTTTGGAAACCAATAACTAGCCACAGACATAGAAAGTTTGAGTTTATAATCATTATAAGGAGTCTGGATAAAAATATGATTCTTTGTTCAAGCCCAAATTATTAAAAATTTACCCAGTCAGTTTCCTTTGTGGTTTATTACTTGATATTTGAAAAAGTTGCATCCCCTTAAGGTGATCCCCTGGCTTCTGCTTCCTAGGTTGTATCACAAGCTTGGGTGTGATCCCTAGCTCCACGGCAGTTTCTCTGTCCTTTCTCTATGGTTAAAGGTTGTATGGCTTCTGACTTGCAACCCCCCTCCCTCCCCCAACAAAGATATTGACAACTAGGGAGACCATCAACATAGGGCTAGATAGCTCAGTTGGTAGAGCACAGGCTTGTTAAACTGGAGGTCATTGGTTCAAATCCTGCTCTTGTCAGTTTTTCTTTGTTCAACCCGAGACAAAAATAGGATACAACAGAAGAACAATAACAGAGAAATGAGAAAATGAGGAATGACCCTTTTATGAGCAAACTATTGGCTCGACTAATGAATACACCTGTCAGCCACCACTCCTTCTCTGCAACCTTTCAAGTTTGCCTGGAAACTAATCCCACCCTGGAAAGCAGCCGGCCTTGACCGTGGACTTAGCTGGACAGAAAGCCTGAAGGGATCAACTGATCACTGTACAGTAATCTTTGTGTAATGCCAAGGCGGGATGCCCCCTGTGTATTACCATGTCCTGGGATGTCTTCATCTCAACATAATTCAAGCATGATTCCTAGGCAAATCTACTGGAGGAGAGGTCCAGATAGTACACATGGTCTCCTAGGTTGTTTTTGCTTTGTTTTGTTTTCCATTTTCAAAGGAAGCAGAAGGACACTGTTTTGTAAAATACGGGTTCAGGATTTTTGTAAGCAAAAATGTGTGTATAAATTTTAAACTAGCGTATTAAATCATTGATAGCAGCTTTTAAACTAATCAATGGTCGATTAGTTTATGCTTGATGTGTATGCAAATGCAAAGTAAGTTTTCCCAAGGAGGCAGAAGGAATTGTTTGTAAAGTGGAAGAAAAATTTGATTTCCAAATAATGTGCGTATAGATTTATATAACAATGTAATTTCATACCTACTAATTAAATAGCAGCTTTTACATCAGTGATGATCAATCAGTTTATGCATGATGTGTCATGTCATGCGATTGTAGTTTTTTGATAATAAATTTAAACGCACACTTGGGGTTAAACAAAGACAACTTTGCTAGAGCGGGATTTGAACCAATGTCCTCTCGATTACTGTGCCTGGGCTCTACCAACTATCTAGCCCTATGTTGGCGGTCTCCCTGTTTTGTCAATATCTTTGTTTCAGCAGTTTCAGGACACCATGGGCCATAGACTTGACCATGATGTAATCGATAAACACCACAGCTTTCAGTACGGTACAATGATGATGGCAATTGGCCAACCCATTCTAATAATTTACTTGTTCCTCTTTGGACGTTCTTAGAATTCTGGCTCGGGAAAGCCAACAATAAAATGTTAATCAAATAAAACTCTAAAGAAAAGACTTTTGTTCATGTAGGGATGAATAAGAATAGATGGATGTGGAAATTCCTGCAGAAATGGTTTGTGGATTCTCCTAGATGTTACAATTCAGGAGGTTTACAGACTCAGTGCATCATCAGAAATACAAACGTACAGGTTTGGACACAATGTGGACTATTCCTTTCTCACTTTAGTGATTGCTTTACTTCTTTAAAGAAATATGGAAGGCTCCATAGGTTTTTAAAAATCAGGAAAAATCCTGAGAAAACACATGCCTGTACAAAGTCATCTAATTCTCCCAGTCTGTTCTGATTTTTTGATTAGAAATATTTCAGGGACTATAATTGAAAATACCTGAAATGGAACGTCCCGTCCCTTACACATTAAAAAGGCACATGCGCAACATGGAAAAGTGCTACATGAAATTTACTCTCACTACAGATAAGTGTGAAGTATTAACCGTGGTTCCACTTGTACTTTTCGAACTGTCGGATCCTGATTACAGCAGTCAACTAATGAACTACCATTTCTCACGACTCGGGAAGAAGAATGTGACAACCATAAGCCCCCAGGGTTTGAGACACAAGGTACGAAGTGCACCTATCCAAAATACCATGCAAAATTGTATTTTTCCACATAACATGTACCCGTTTGATTTCATTGTTTATAGTTAAAAGGCTACCATGCATGTACAATTTATTTATTAATAATAAAAAAAAGAATTGTGGTGTCAGTTCAGGCATGAAGTTACAGTATTCAAAATAACGATGAGATTGCAGCTGCGTGGACACAATATGTGAACGGGAAAGAAAAAATGACAAAAAACCTTGATCTTCATGGGGGAGTGGTGGATGTTTCCACACACTGTTCACGTACTATTGAGACGCATTGAAATGAGAGGTGCTGCAATCACGCCTGTCAATAGGCGACTTACACAAACAAGATCATTACTGACTGATGTAAAGTCCAATGTATTATTATCAAGAGATGTGATTGATTGATTGATTGGTATGTTGACCAGTGCGTGAATACAAAGGACTAGAGGGTCGATCATGGAGGATCGTTGACCATGGAAGGGACACTTTACAGTGAGACTCCCTCAAGAATTCAAAATGCTATTGCTGACAGCATCTAAACATATCCATTTCAGAACTCCCCCCCTGCAAATTTCCCTTGGGGCAAGGGTTTATGACAGTTACATGTTTTTCTGGAACCCCAATATTAAGTCTATTTCTGTCCTTAATTGGACCTCAATTAAACATTTTATGGCAAGAATATAATAACCTATATGGTTTTTGAGGCATTGCATGGTGAGGTATCAATGTATATTCGGTTTGCGGTAACACCATGTGCATATCTACTTTGCTGTGTAGATTTTTGTTCTTTAGAGAACTTGTCTTGCTATTTATTCTACTACCGCTGAGTAGATTTTCAGAATTCGAGAGACTTTTCAGTTCTGAGAAAGAACTGTCCTGCTTATTAATAACTACCTGGGCTGAAGGTAGGAAATCAGCCGGCACTACTACTTTCGCTTTTAGTGGATCGAAGGGACTATAGCGATATGTCTGCCTCAAACAATCACTCAGTGCATGACAACTTTGATAACAGAAATACACCAATCTTCAGATTTTATAAATCCCATCCAAATGGCATGCAAACTTTGGCCTTTTTGTCCTGTTGTTCTTATGTTCACTCCTTCAAATTTGCTATCAACAAAGGGCAAAAATTGTGTTTCATCCCGTTCCAATTACAAAAACAGTATTGAAGTCATGACCAGCTGACAGTAGTGAATACTCCTGTTATTAAATAGAGTGTCGTCTGATCACACCGCTTGCAACGCTCTTCAGATTTAACAAAAGGTAACGCGCATGTTCTTCAAAAATCCACAACAAAATTTTTAAAAAGGGCATTTGATTAGTAATGATTAAGATTTTACAGGTTTTTGTTTGATTGTTATTAAGTTGGGGAATACATATTGAAGTCATATCCTGAAAAGGGATTTCTGTAGAGGGATAGAGGGCTTAGAAGAGAACGTACATTTGCAAACATGAAGATAAAAAGGATACCATAATTAATGGAGTGCCACAAGATGATCATTAGAGTTAATGATCCCAACTCTTGTGTTGTCAAGCAAGACACCTGACAACAGCTGCTTTTTCTCTTAAAAAACAATTGAATGAGGCGAGTCTCATGAGACGGAAGATGGAGGATTTCATTTCTTTACTACATCGTACGATATGATGGATTAAGAACCATGATAGAGTATTGGATTCCATTTAGACTGAGCTTTCTGCTTAAGTATCAAATACTTCAACTGTGTAGTGAGATGAAAGATAGTTGTGGAAATTGGAAGTGCATTGGCAAGCAAAGATTGTAGGACAAACTATTCCTTCTGCATCACATAACCATTAAAAACATACATTGACTGCATCATTTTGAACACATTGCCATTGATGTATTTTACTACCACTATGAACTTCTGGTTAAATTTATGTAGCTTGGTTTAAGTTTATGCAAAGCTTGGCCCTGCTTACTGGAGAATTCAGCGCTTACAACTCACAAAGTCACATGCTTTGCGGGGTGCCGTAAGTGAAGAATTCTAAGGTAAGCAGGCTTATTTTTAAATACAAGTTGGCCCCGAACAAGGCTAAAAGCCACTATTGGTTAGGCTAAAAGCCACTATTGGTTAGGGGCTACAAGAAGAAAATATTTAAGATGAAAATAACTCACATGAGCTGAAGGTAGGAATTTCTCTTAAAACAGTCTAGATTGTAGGATGGAAGGAAACATGAACCAGTCAAGGAGTTCCAAAGAGATGCAGTACATGGATTAACCTGTTGAAATGGCTCTTTGTTCCACATCTCAGCAAAGCGAGAGTGTATGGGTGAAAACAAGCAGAAAGCCTGGTTTCACGCTAAAAAAACCAGGTCGGACACACTGGTCGCATATTTACCATGAAAATATCTGTCTAATACCTAACTAGTACACAGCAGGAAAATGCTTCCCGCCATTGTAAAGTTGGACCCCATTACATTTCAATTGTAATCAACGATTTTCTGTGATGACATTTGAGTATTTGTTTTTCATCCAAATTGAATTGAATTTATTTTTAAACGCAATGTTATTGCTCCTTTTAAAACAGTATTTAATATGTGGCCTTTTGAAATTAGAGAAGGGTGAAACAAACTAATGCGGGTACTGTAGCTAAAATTGTATTGGTTTTAATAATGCTACATGCATTATACTAAATGAAACTATGCAATTTTGTAAGTTTACAATCAATACCACAACTAAATACATAAATGTACATGTATACATTACTACAAGTACCATCAGGCCAGACCAGATGACAAACAAGTTTCCCAGAAAACTACCTGGATCTACAGATTCATTTGTAAATGCGTAATAACCTGCCCACATGGCTTCAAAATGGATTAGCAGACATGTATATCAGCAGTCCCAACTACCACACAATACATGCCATTTTACATACATGTACGTTGTTCGATACCGGAAATCAAAATAGCTCCTAGCTGCAGAAATACTAACATCTGTGCAGTGCAGGGTTACAATGAATAAGGCATCCTGCTACGTAAAAAGTTTGAATAGTGTTATCTATGATCTAGTGCATGCCCAGAGCTTAAAGTGTGCTGACAGAGATTTTGTATGTTGGATGCCCCCCCCCCTTTAATTGCAACTGTCTATATTGGGGGGGGGGGGGGAGAGGGGGAATATGCCCACACTGTGGAATACAATAATGCGCAGTTCTTACATAATGCTTTATCACCCCCAAAGGTATCTCAAAGTGCTCAATATTTTTTTCTACAAGGTATGCAAAGCTATGCTCCAAATACAAGACACATTTGTTTACATAGCACCATGTTCCGGTTTGTTTTAGTTTCGTTCAGGGTGTATCATGGCTGAGCGGTCAAGCGCATTGGACTAAAGCTCTGGTGTTTCTGACCAGCAGAGTGTGGGTTCCAGTCCCGGTCTTGACACTTGTGTCCTTTTAAAAGCAAGAAACGTAACCATTATTGCTTCATCCTTCGGATGGTATGTAAAGCTGTAGGTCCAGTGTGTTGCAAATGAATGCACGTTAAATGTACACGTTGCCTTGAATCAGCCGAGTTGGTCTATAAAAAGCGTTTGTAAATCGTTTGATATAAAATGCATATGGTTAGAAAGATGTTTTAAAAGTAGAATACAATGATCCACACAAATATGCCTCCAAATTGCGTGATTTTCCTTTTAAATCGTAAACTAACACAGTCGGCCATTTTATGGAGTCAAACTTTTGACTCCACAAAATGGCCGACCGTGTTAGTTCGGTAAGTTCTAGGAAAACTACCCAATTTCGAGGCATATTTGTGTGGATTATTGTATTCTACTTTTAAAACATCTTTCTAACCATATGCATTTTATAACAAACGGTTACAAACGCTTTTTATAGACCAACTCGACCGATCCAAGGCAGCGTGTACCTTTAAAGAACCAAGTACACTTATCGTGAAGAGAAGGAGCCCAATTTCTTAGAGCAGCTTAAGCAGAAAATATTGCGTACAAAATTTTTGCTTAGCACAAGTAAGAAGGATACCAGTAACATATTTTACATGCTACATGCTATTTTGGCCATTAACCTTATTCTGGTAAGCATAATTTTGTGTACTAAGCTACTTTTTGTGCTTAAGCAGCTCTATGAAATTGGGCCCTCTGATGTTTTCTGGTATGGTTGGCTGCAGATTGCACTTTGCCATTACATGGTAAATATAAATAAACATATATTTCAAAAACATACCTTTAGAAAAAAAATGAGTGCTTTGAGACGCTATCAGATGCGATAAATCGCTATATAAGAATGATGTATTACTATTATTTTTAATTGTATTGTTATTTAAACAACCAAGCAAGTACATATCCCCATAATGTCTGTTGAAACCAGTATGAAACCAAGGTGCGCCTTCCCTTTCAGCCTGACTTGTTGTGCACACTTCCGTAGTATTCATTCCTGTGCTATCCGAACACGCCTGTATCTACATATATGCACATGTATGTACAATAGTCCAAATGGCACATAATGCGTAAATAAAACCACTCTCGTTCCGGATCAGTCCAAAGGTTTGGTTATCCTTCCTATTGTTCTTTCCTGTCTCATGGTACATACATGTGCATCATGGAAGAATGCAAATGACTGCTTGTGCAATTTTGTCTGTATTGTGTTATGAATGCCGAATACAGTAACGTTGATTATGCCTTTCATTCACCAACTATATGTACAGTACATGTGTGTACAATGCATACGTAATGGGTCCTTTTTCTCTTGGGTTCAATCATTTTGAGTCAATGGGAAAGGAAATCCACAAGCCATTTGGGGTCAGGGCATGTATGCACTATAGACCCCCCTGCATGATGTCACAAGCCCAAACAGCGCCCTCACTGAGGTCAATGAAGAGCTACCATTGGCTGAGAGCTGTGCGCGGCGCGTACACACAAGCACCCGACCAATGCAAGGGCACTATTCCAACTTAATCTTCAACACTCTATCCCAAGAAGTGATTGCATAAATGTTCAACAGCTAAACGTTCTCATTTAACATCAACCTCAAGTCGACTCTCTCCGGACCGCAACAAAAACGGCCCGACAAGAGTAACAAGAGACTGAAAGGAGTCTTAAGTAGAATTTGAAACTTTGCATGGTGGAAGTGTAACTAAGAGAGGTTTGCGGTAACACCATGTGAAAATCTCTTTTGAGTAGTGTTGGTTCTGAAAAGAACTGGTGGTTAACGACTCAACATTTCGATCAGTATGCTATGATAGTCTTCAGGAGATTGGTCCTATTTAGCAACAGGTAGTGCACTCACTTAGCCTCAACTGAAAACATTGCAGGACATGATAAGCATGCAGAATTAATTTTAAGTGAAAGCACTCATGGAGGCACCCTATCACTTTGTGCAAGTTTCAAAGGGAAGGATCCAGGTACATTGAGGTGTTAATATAAACTTCGACGGGCAATTGATATCTACAGAGACTTCAGGTACATAATAAATAGATTCCAAACTGTATGTTTTTACTCTTTCGCTTGTATAAACTACACTGCTCTCAACATCATCGGCACTGATATAAAAACATCCGCCCCCAACAATTATTTGTCGACCATTCAGAAAGCGGATAAGACATCCAAACATTGCGTGAATCACCCTGTCTGGCCTGGTTTATACCCAATCATTGATAAAGCCTTGTGAAGTTTCATACATGCACCTCCTGTTCCTGACCATTTTTCCTTCTCCGAGTCGTTTACAACAGGCGGCCTCCTTAGATGTATGTGCATTGTAAAGTAACAAATGTTTGGTGACTCAACAACGCACCTGTTGACTTGACATTGAGGGGGGAAAAGCAGTGTGAAAGTAAACCAAGGGGCTAGACAAAAAATCTTCATGATTTCTGCCTTGCCCTGACAGACGATTTCCAACGTTTTCTTTGCTTTGCACTGTTTCTATTTTACCTTTCTTTTGGCCCCATTTATGACTTGACCAGGACAGCAGCTTGATAACTAACTTAGATGATGTACTTGGTAACTTGTTTAATGCATCTGTTGATGACTTTTGATTAAACTTCCGGGTCGTGAAAAAAAAAAACTTTTTCAATGACTAGCCGACCAGACCATTTAGCTTACCATTTAACTAGTTCATACTTTATATTCAACGGGGATGCTTCCCAGCACTGAACTAGCCAGCCGGACCTCTTAGAGTGACTTTTGACTGGTCCTCAGGTGTTTTCACTGGCGTTCTGTCAGTGGGCCACTGTTAAGAGAGAACGCTGGACTGCCTGACGTACATACCCCTAGATGATCCTTACCATAGCTACTATACATGTACATACAAAATGCATTCAAGTTGTGCAACATTAACCATGAAGCATGTAACTTTCTAAACCCTTTTTTATTAATGGTGGCCTATATATTACGTAGTGCCTTAGGCAAAAGAGTGGATCATAGAGAGACGGCAGGTGAAAAAAGAGCTTGGGAACACGAACCAAAATAAGCTGCTTAACTCCGATGACAGCCAGTAAAACCTAAATCTTCGGGGAAAATGTAACTGCTGTTCTTTTACTAAACACCATTTTGAAACAGCTGAATTTTCATAGAACTTTGTTGTTAGCGATTTGTTCCCAAGGGTTTTAAGTTGAATGTGGCGAGGCTCTTCAAACCCTTTCAATTGATGGAGTTCTATTTAATGTTTCTTTGTTACCTTGGACACAACATACAGTATTGATGGATCAATCAACAAATTTGCTAGCAGCGTCAACATGAAAATTAGAACATCGGTGATGGTTTGTAGATATCTCATTACACAACACACAATGACCGAGGATACATTCCCAACATACAAGTCAAATATTTGCCGCTGTTCAAACACTGGACTTTATCAACTTTTTCCCAAGTCAACACAACAGGTCCATCTCGTCTGATAAAAGCAAGTCCTATCCAATAACTTCCAATTATGCCTGAATCTAAACCGCAAAAGCTTTTAGACAATAAGCTTTACCTTTATGTTTATTTTTATAATGTGGTCATTAGCGAAGATACAATTATCTCTTTTCGTTACAGCCGTGATCGTTTGAAGCAGAAAGCCAAAGACTTGCCGCAGAACCGACAGTGAACAAGTGGTATTGATTTTCCATCCACATTTTGGGGTTTCCCCTGTTTATAGCCTATACGATTTAAAATTAATATCGTTTGCTTTGAGGCTTGTTTTTTAATAAGGAATTTTTTTCTAGGTCAATCTCCAGTATTTGGCGTCAACATTTGAATTAATCATCATAGTCCACTTACCTACATAATTGGAAACCAAATGCACCATCAATTTGTCATCATCAGGTTGAACCACATCAGAAGGCACATGAACACACAAGGGAGAATAAAAGAGAGGAACAATTAATAAGAAATGTTGTCTATCAATTTTATTACAAGGATTGAACAAAACAAGAACTGAGGATTACAAAAAATATTTTAGTCCGGAGCAGACCCTTAGTAGGCTCTTCATTGATAAATGACCCTAATAAACCTTATCATGGTGCAAAAATACATGTTGTATTACATCAGAAAGAGTATATATGTGCAATGATTCATTTCTTGAACGGATCATTTCTGAATAACAAATGTCAAGACAAGTGATTTTGGCTCATTTTTGTCTATAAATAGCCTAAAAGAGAGTAAAAATGCAAGGATCTTGTTTTAAAGGAAAGTTTGGAACCACTTGATTGTTTTAATCCTGTATAAATGTAGATATATATACGTTAAAAAAAACCTGTGAAAATTTAATTTCAAAAGGTGGTAGTGTTTTTGAGATATCGACGAAAACCTGGATATCCATGCAGGAAGAATATTACGTAATTACGGAATTACGGAAAACACAATCTGAGAAAAGTTTCATGCAAAAACGTTTCTCAGATTAACATTTATTTGAATCCCTTTCTCTAAAACCACATTCCTTAAAAGGGAATCAGTTCTCAACATTTCCTACATCATCAACAGCTGCAGTGCTTCTTACCAAGTAAGTTTTTAATGGTCATTTATTTTTGGAGTATACCCTCCCTTTAATTTCCCCCATCCCCCAAAACAACCAAATCTGCCAATCCCACTGACACCAATGTGTATCGTTCTTCTATCAACAATGTTATCTTGGATGTTCACAAAGCAGTCAAAGGTGTCAAAAAGAGTCTGTTTTTTTATATCATTGTGGCAGGACTGACTTCCGATATTGCGATAAAAGCCAAAAGGCCCGCTGAACCAACAACCATTGTCAAAAGGAAAGTCAGACGAGCTATCATTGAGAAAATAATAATAATAACACTTCCATTTATTCAAGGAAACATGGGTGATAAAAGACTGAGAGGTCATGATGTAGGGTCAAGGGCAGGAACTGTGGAACAGTAAGCCAAAGATAGACTAGTGCTTCAAAAGGTTGTTTTTTATTCCTGGGTTTTATTGGCTGGATATGAATCAGATCGCAACCATCATTAACAGTTTCGGGTAGGGCTCTTCAAATTTGTGATGATCAAATGAAAATCAGAGGGGAGACTCAGGATGTATGTGCTAATTGAATTAAAGTTCTTTAACTGTGGATACAAAATTACTAGTGGTTTTTGGATGTGGTTATATGCAAGACAACCCCAAATCATAGTAGATTATGCAAGAATGATGAATTCAGCATAGCTGGTTAACATAATAAGTCATGTGCTCTTTTCAATGATTCACAAATCACATTTGAAAGGGGCCTCATGAGATACTCACAAAAATAATCCACTGGGATTCTACGAGCATTAACAGTTAATGAACGATCAATTCTTAAATAACACAAACTTGGTTTACCTTGACAAATGTGCAGAGTGAGATTTTTCTGTATATATTGTACAAGTCTCATGCAAGTTAGTCCAAACCATATTGAAATTTACATGTGATCGCTTCTGTTTCATCAAATACTTTAGTTTAAGCGTAGTTTATGGAAATATAATTATATCATATTGTTGGGAAAAGTAACATTTAGCCATAACGAAAGTGAAATAGATTTCACAAATCAACAAAGAAATCCCAAAATTAGACTTGACCATCGTTTCCGGTTACTTGTAAACAATTCTGCCAAACCGTCATTCATGGTATCATTAACTCTGCCAATTTTATTTTCAAGGTTTTTATACGCATAGAGTTCTAAAAGATCTGATTTCGTAGAAAATTTACTGTTCGTTCAATTTGTTTTCTCGTTGCCGATAAGCGCATGACTTGCAGTCTTTAGCAGTAATTCGATGAATCAGTTGTTTCCAAATAGATTTCAAATTCTCCAAACTAATCCTTAAAATAAACCTTGCAGAGTCAATATTACTCAATGCCATCAGAAAGGATAACTTCTAAATATCCACACAATTTCTTTCACAGTGACAATGTGCGTAGACAGTGCTGTTCTTCAGTTTCAAGAGGGCTAAATTTTAAAAAAACCTCAGCTATTTTCCATTTTGCTTTTTCTCCAAAATAAAACTTCCAAAGATCATTTTCAAGATGATTGATCCTAAGGACCATCATAAATAACCCTTTACCTAAAACAGGTCAATTCTCTATGGCAGCGAAGGCCAAAACGCTCTACCTTAGTTATTACATTTCCATATTTTGAACAAGGACAACAAATTTGGATCTAATCTTGGTTTGTGACTAACAGTGGTGTATTCTGCTATTTAAATTGGATTCAATTATTATGACATTTTGTGTTCCTGATGGGAATCTACAACCTATGGTGAGTAAAACAAAATCTGCAAATCTAGTTTTATTGAAACACTTTTTTCATAGACTTATTTGCACCAAAAATCCTAGGGCAATTTTCACAAACAGCTTGATTGATGTTAAGTGCGAATCAATCTTAACTACTAAGCAAAGTTAGATGTCACAATAAAAACATTATGGCAATACTGACTTCTCATCTTAAAGGAATGGTGTACTTTTGGTAATTACTCCACAAGTTAATCATCATAAAAACTTACTTGGTAAAGAGCTCTGGAGAGTTGTTGATATTATAAAACATTGTTAGAAATGACCTCCTTTAAAGTAATGTAACTTTAGAGAAATGAGGTTATTTTTCACTCCAAAATTTGAATCTGAGGCATCTGAAAGCACACAAATCTATGCAAAAAGGATGCATTTTTCTTTCAATACTTTTCTACAACTTCGATGCAAGAATAATGAAATCAGCATAGCTGGTTAACATAATAAGTCATGTGCTCTTTTCAATGATTCACACATCATATTTGAAAGGGGCCTCATGAGATACTCACAAAAATAATCCACTGGGATTCTACGAGCATTAACAGTTAATGAACGATCAATTCTTAAATAACACAAACTTGGTTTACCTTGACAAATGTGCAGAGTGAGATTTTTCTGTATAGATTGTACAAGTTTCATGCAAGTTGGTCCAAACCATATTGAAATTTACATGTGATCGCTCCTGTTTCATCAAATACTTTAGTTTAAACGTAGTTTATGGAAATATCAATTATATCATATTGTTGGGAAAAGTAACATTTAGCCATAACGAAAGTGAAATAGATTTCACAAATCAACAAAGAAATCCCAAAATTAGACTTGACCATCGTTTCCGGTTACTTGTAAACAATTCTGCCAAACCGTCGTTCATGGTATCATTAACTCTACGAATTTTATTTTCAAGGTTTTTATACGCATAGAGTTTTAAAAGATCTGATTTCGTAGAAAATTTACTGTTCGTTCAATTTGTTTTCTCGTTGCCGATAAGCGCATGACTTGCAGTCTATAGCAGTATTTCGATGAATCAGTTGTTTCCAATTAGATTTCAAATTCTCCAAACTAATCCTTAAAATAAACCTTGCAGAGTCAATATTACTCAATGCCATCAGAAAGGATAACTTCTAAATATCCACACAATTTCTTTTACAGTGTACAATGTGCGTAGACAGTGCTGTTCTTAAGCCTCAAGAGGGCTCAATTTTAGAAATATCAGCTATTTCCATTTTGCTTTTTCTCCAAAATAAAACTTCCAAAGATCATTTTCAAGATGATTGATCCTAAGGACCATCATAAATAACCCTTTACCTAAAACAGGTCAATTCTATATGGCAGCGAAGGCCAAAACGCTCTACCTTAGTTATTACATTTCCGTATTTTGAACAAGGACAACAAATTTGGATCTAATCTTGGTTTGTGACTAACAGTGGTGTATTCTGCTATTTAAATTGGATTCAAATATTATGACATTTTGTGTTCCTGATGGGAATCTACAACCTATGGTGAGTAAAACAAAATCTGCAAATCTAGTTTTATTGAAACACTTTTTTCATAGACTTATTTGCACCAAAATCCTAGGGCAATTTTCACAAACAGCTTGATTGATGTTAAGTGCGAATCAATCTTAACTACTAAGCAAAGTTAGATGTCACAATAAAAACATTATGGCAATACTGACTTCTCGTCTTAAAGGAATGGTGTACTTTTGGTAATTACTCCACAAGTTAATCATCATAAAAACTTACTTGGTAAAGAGCTCTGGAGAGTTGTTGATATTATAAAACATTGTTAGAAATGACCTCCTTTAAAGTAATGTAATTTTAGAGAAATGAGGTTATTTTTCACTACAAAATTTGAATCTGAGGCATCTGAAAGCACACAAATCTATGCAAAAAGGATGCATTTTTCTTTCAATACTTTTCTACAACTTCGATGACCAATTGAGCCCAAATACATGTTTGTTATTTTATTCATATGTTGGGACACACCAAGTGAGGATACTGGTCGTTGACAATTACCCAAAGTACACCCTGCCTTTAAGATGAATCTTAGTGCTTTGTGAAATCGAGCCCAGCTTAAATGATGGTGAACACCACTGCCATGTTTTTGTTTGAAAAATGACACATTATTATCAAAATATTTACCTAACAGAAATATTTTTGATTAAAAACTCCTTTAACAGTTGTATTTTACATCACCCATGATGTGATTTATGTGGCTGTCTCATTTCATAACACACATATTTGCAAGATATGTAATGCCTTGTACTGGGCCACCCTGCATGGGGTATTAAGTGACATTTTACAATTGTCTTGGATCACAGACAACCTTGCTTGTCATTTTTTTTTCCCCCACTATAAATAAAAATGTAATGTGATGAAAACTACACCTTCCTGACATGTAAGAACAATGTTGTTCAAATTATACACAAACTTTGTGAATAGTGCTTTTAACAAGATGTTTTATTCTCTTAAACACAATGATTTTGAACAGCCATTAAAACATACCTAAAATCTCATCTTTGAGAGGGCAAGGCCATTTTTCATTTTGCAAAGGGCACTTCCATTGGAAAATCTGAACGTCTATATGGGAAACTTTTCAAGAGGCACAAGGCCAAGACCAGGGCAACAAAGGCCATGGCTGGCCTCCACGGAATTCCAGGCCTGTTAAAACTGTCATTTAAGCACAAACGCCATAATGTTTATTTCTTGCACAATAACCTTGTTAAGAGAAAATCACATGGAGCCATATTGCAAGTTAGATTTGATTAATGTCCCGTACAATTACTTGCTCAGTCACAAGTTACTGCTTAAATTTGAATTCTTCAGACTATATCGACATGATGCAGGACAAGCTTTTGCATAATTCCATAAGAGACAACGGACACCCATTCACAATTCTAAATGAATGTCAAGATGGCATAATGGTACCAGGGTTTGCCCAATTCGTACAGCTGCTTAAGAACACAAAAACAAAACAGAACACAAAAACAAAACAGAACACAAAAACAATCGTGCTTACCGGAATAAGGTTACCAGCCAAAATAACATGTCACATGTATCATTTGTGACTGGTTTCCTGCTTACTTTTGCTTAAAAATTGTTGAGCAATATTATCTGTTTAAGCAGCTCTATGAAATTGGGCCCTTGAGATTGCTGTACAAAAGCTTGCCCCAAACCATTTGACATTATTTGCAACTGTCTCTACAGTCGAAGGAATCAAATTTAGGCCGTAACTTGTGACTAAGCAAGTCATTGTACCAGACATTAGTCAAATCTAACACACAAATGGCTTATTGTTATAACCAAAACACTTTTTGGAAGTCTCACAAGTATTTAGGACCTTTTCATGACCTGTTTTCTTTACCACATGGACCCACATGCATTAGCTTAATGTGTGTGAAAAAAACAAGCACTTTGATGTAGCTTAATGTACAAAACCAGACAAGACTTGCAAAGTCTATTGGAAAGTCAGTAAAGTTACCTATGACTTACTGAGGAATTACAGGCAAAGTATTATTTTTTTATGTTTGATTTTATTAACCTTATATAAATGTAGATAATAGGCCTATTGTGAAAATTTCATTTCAAAAGGTGGTAGTGTTTTTGAGATATCGTTGAAAATCTGGAGGGGTTATATCCAAGCAGGAAGAATAATCTATAATTGGAATACACAATCTGAGAAACTTTTCATGCATGAATTGTTTCTCAAAATGTAATACATGATCAACAGCTGTAGTGCTTCATACCAAGTAAGTTTTTAAAGACAGTAATTTTTGGAGTAATTACCAAAGGTATACCTTCCCTTTAAGTGCTTTTAAAAAAATGACTTGCTATCACAAAAGCTCACTTGGGACATAGAGCAGAAAAGATTTATGCTTGATGCTTGCTCAGTACATGTACAGTCAATATGTGTGAATTTGTGTTAGTGAAATTTCAGAAAGTTTTTCACTTACATGCTGTTTTCCATTATTTAATCCCATACACATAGAAAATGTTTAAACAACTTTGTCTCTAAAATTTGCATAACAGAATGACTGAGTGATGACATGACAGTGAAACGCATATTTACTTTAAATATAAGCTGCAGTGACGAATCGTAGGGTAAATATCCAATTGAAACACGTTTTGTATTCGCAGGGTGCTTTTAAAATGTCAATCTAAGAAATTGAGATGGATAGCGGATTTATAAGAGTGATGGTTTGACAGTTCGAGTGTCTTCTTAGGTTCTCATGTCGGATGAAACAGTATTGGATTCTTAAGGAGGAGGGATTGTACATTATCGGCCTTTGGCTGCCTCTTCAGGCATGGAATGTCCTGACCTTGAGGTGACATCTTTGTATTAAGACGGACGATGTGGGAGTCACTTAAAGGCCAGTGAAATTATTGCAAGTTGTTATTAAATTAAATGATTTCAAAAGCTTTTGGTGAACTGCAGAGCAATCTTGCTGATATCATAAAACATATTGTTTTATTTATTTACTTATTATTTATTACACCTCCAACAGCAAAGTGTTAGCCAGAGGGGTGTCTGGGCATCTTTTGGACACCATATTTATCTGTCATTTACATGTAAATGTATTGTAAGTTTTTTAATTTCCAGCAAATTTGGACAACCTTTTACCAAATCCTTGCTAAAAACCTTGTCCAACAGTATCAACACAAATAACAGAATGAAGAGAAGATGAAGAAGTTTTCACATTGGTTGTGGGAGAAAGACTCCAATGAAGGAAAACCCAGATAGGAACTGAAAACCCAATCCATCTGCAAGACTCAAGTCCCTGGCAGGATTCAAACTGAGGTCCACAGAGGTTGAAAGACAAGGAACAATACCTTTAAACCGGCCTGATTCACTACATCAATGCTGTCAAATTTCTCAAGACATTTGAAAACTTATCTTTTACTCTTATTTACTTACAAAGTGCAGATGTCTTTAAGTTTGTGAGAATGCTTAACTTCTTATCAGTATTATCATATTATCAATCTTTTCTGCACATTAATTAATAACTGTTGCTTCATATACACTAAAGCATTCAATTTGACAGCACACCCAAATTTCAAATTTTCAAATTACAAAATACCCTCGATAATAAGTCTTTGAAAAAGTATCGGTTAATCTATAGAGTACAATCATCATTAGGTAGTAACTTAATATGCTTCATGCTCAATGATGAGGTTTTGATGGCACATTCTATCATGAGTTAATTTAGGCCGTGTCCGAATTAGTGGCTACTTCTACAGCTACAGCTGGATTGCCGCATCATCATGCCTTGGAGTATATAGATTGAGGATCCATGTCGGTTTCACGCAGCAATGTTGGACAACTCAGGACAGATTTTCCTAAGGGTTAGAGTTGAAGGCCAGATGGTTCGACAATAATGAGAGAGGCAGTCAGCCGACATTTCTAACTGACTCTGCATGATTGATCGACCATCGGTCCGTCTCCCAATTCTTCACCCTTCAGTAATAATATGCCTCAAATACTGGTGACAATACCTACATAATTCAGCCAATTAAAAAGGAAGTAATAAACAGGTTTAAAGGTGCAACACTTCAAATCAAAGATGGGTCATTACTCACTTCAATGAAAAACAGGGCAAAGTGTAATAACCAATCATCAAACAATAACTCCACAGCCCAAACTCTCATACAACAATGAAACAGACCCAAAAAACTTAGCCAATAATATTAACCTTCTTTTATTTTTAGAAAACAACAAGACCATTATAGCATTAATCTATTGGAATATTTACTCTTGTGTCCAGAAATTTGTTTTCCTAAAACACATTTCTTTAAGCAGCAACTGGGACATTTCACTTGGTGTTGTTATTTCTTTCTTCTTTTTTTCCTTTTCTTTTTAGGAAGAAACCCCAAATTTTTTAACATTCATACATGATGCACCTTTTTATAGAAAATAACTACCACTGAAAGTTTAACTCAAAATAATCATAGAAAAAAACAGAAACTAGGCTATTTTACCTGATGTTGTTATTTTCTTTTCTTTTTTTGTTTCAATTGGAAAAAAACCAGGACGGACATTTTAACATGCATGTAACATGCATCTGTTTATAGAAAACACCTACCACTGAAAATTTGATTCAAAATGAATCATACACAAAACAGAAAATGGTTATTTCATTTGATTCTGTTATTCATTCTTCAAAGCAAGCTAAATTACAGATCCCTCTTGATTCTTATAGAGTATAAATACAATAGAAGCATTAACAGCATTTACTGTCATTTCACCTAAGACCTTTAAAAGTAAGCAGGTGCATATACCTATAAATAGCCCCATACATTTTAAACCATCCTACTTTTCGTTATAATTGTTGCAGCACTACTATTCCATGTACATATATATGATTAATGGCAGCTTGGCAGTAAACTAATAATGAGCCAAAACTGTAGAAATCATTACAGGCATAATGGATTCGAGTGAAACCCAATGATGCAAAAAGTCATGGTGTCTGGGGCTGTGATGGGCTGCAGTGGGCAATCCAATACCAGGCACATGAATTCTTTATTGCTGCTAATGAGAGGGTAATTTATCATCTGGTTTTGCCGTTACCATTGGAGGTAGACAGACACACTGTTTTCAATTTCCCACGACACCCGACCTAAATTTCCAGTCCCCATTTTGTTTCCTTCTGCCAATGTGATTAGGCATTGCTCCCATGGGTATAATTAAGAGTTGTTGCACTTTTTTTAATGAGTAAACAATTTTGTTCTCTCATGAAAAATACATTTAGAGTTTTATAATTCCAATTCATTTCAATCCTTGACCCCCAAATCACTGAGAGTTAGAAAATGCAATCATATTGACTGTATAGTAGATGATACATGATTACATATTAAAATAATGATTTCCTTATTTCAGAGACATTTACATATTTGCTTACAACTTAGTACAGGGATGACATTCTGAAAAAAATGAAAAAGTTGGAAATTTGTCCGGATGGATGAGCACATGTAAAGCAAAAATTAGAAATCTCACCACCAGATAGACAATAATTCATCTTCTGTATCTTGATTTCGGACCAATGCTTCAAAGATTCCGCATGTGTTACCGAGCCTTTTCAATTCAACCAAATCCCCACCACAGTTTCCTCTAACTCCACTAATGATGTCTCTGACGACAAGACATAGTGCAGACAATTAAGCTGTCTAGAAGGACACACAAGCATGGAAGCAAGTATGTTCATTGGCAAAGTTCCCATAAAAGACCAATTGTCGATACTGCCTGGTACCCAGCACAAGTAGTTTTTTTAGTATCGATACTAGTTAAAATCGACTGCTGGTGGACACAAAACAATGGTCAATATGCGAACTTGGCCATTGCACAAAGTCCATTGAAGTGCAATGCTGTGTGGCGCAAGATCTATGTTCGGTCAAGTTGCCAGTCTGACAACTGTGGCTATGCTGCATGTGAAAGACAGCATGCACTATATACAAGGCATATAACATAGTTAATATCAGCTGCTGGTCGACAAATGGTCGTTATGCAAACTTGGCCATTGCATAACCTCCATTGCACATGCATTGCTGTGTGGTGCAAGAACCATGTACGGTCAAGATGTGACACAAAGCAAAATAGTGAGCAAAAACTGTATTATTTCATTTAAAAATCTTCAAAACTGATATCCTTTAATTTTCATTTTAAGTATCTGAAAGTAGAAGGTCAGAACTTCAAAAGTCAACCAGCCAAAGACAAAGGATTCTAAAAAGTCGGAACTGAAAACAAAAATTGTTTTTTCCCAAATTGGGCATTCCGCCAAAAGTCAGAGAAGAATTTCACCTGTACACAGGTGTGACAACACATCACAACTTTAAAGCTGATTTTTTGCTCCTTGGAAAACAAGTTGGGAGAACTTTTTTTCAAATTGTTCAGAATGTGAATAAAAACCCAAGTGCATCTACAGCTCTTGGGATGAATGGCCGGGAGGGCAAGTCCTTTAAAGCAGCGACATGTACAACATGTGGCTCATCAACTGATTCCCAGAACTTCCAACAGATTCTGTAATGTTATAATCATCGGTCGTTGTATGCCCCCACAAGAATTACTTCAAATGAAGCATGGACAATCCTACCTGAACAATGACAGTCACTGGACAGATGAAAGCAGTATTTTTATTGAAGTGGAAGGGCCAGCGGATAAGTAAAAAATGATTTTGGCTGCTGAGATGGAAAAAAGGAAGCATGGGGAGGAGTGAGATATGGAGACAATCAGTCAAGGTCACTGCCACTGTGATATCTCCCCAGGTAAAAGGCAGCGGTGGTCAGTAATACATGTATCTTGTATCCAATATATCCAAGGGTAACTCACCTTATGTCATAGTGGAAGGTCAAGGGTATGGCAACAACATTACCCATGGGTAGATAGGACAATTAAAGGAGGGATTTCAGAAATCTGGCTGTTTCTTGCAAGAGGCAAGGTAGATGCCTGAAGGACTGATAGCAAAACTAATTCATAATGTTCTTTATCCTTGATGTAACCATTACATCAGCTAAACACGAGAGCAAAATTTGAGAATATTCCCCAAATTATAATTTAAAAAAAATAAATAACAAAAGTTTTGGAGGGGACGCCCTTAAAATGGAAATCAAGCTGGTTATCGATCATAAAGTTAGTGCAAGCCATGAACAAAATAAATTATTGATTCCTCACGAGGAGAACGGCACCAATCAAAAGTGTAACCAATGTCAGAAAACCAAAGTACCTACACAATTACTGCAACTTCTATCCACGTCCATTATTCAAACAAGGAACGCAAGTGCAGTACCACTGATACTGTTGTCAAATCAAGGCTATCATGAAGAACCCTCAAAAATAACCTTTTTTAGACTCCAAACCAAAAGCAAGGGGGGAAAGAGTACTGTATATTGCCACAGGAGCAATGATGTTGCCATTAACAAATACTGAACAAGAAGACCTGTGCAGAATTTGGGATTTTGGGGTGTTAGCTATTCACAAATTGTTTTCCTATGCCACCAGTGTTGTAAAAAGTTACAAGATCACATTTTTTGTGAACATCCTTATAAATAAGGTGTTTATAAATGTTTACATACTTTGTCTATTTGGAGATTGGTGTTAGTTTTATATCTACATGATGTTATATTGAACTCACAGGCATCTTGACTGCTGCAAAAGGGCCCATATTTCAGCACATAGCCCTACATGTCGATGTAGGACAATATCATTTGAAGCTAGGATTCAACGAGCTGTACTCTCATTATTATTCATTCAATGATTACAAGCAATTATATTGAAACAGTTCATTTCATCTTAAAGGATTAACTCAAGATCAAGATTAAGCACGTCTCAGTATAACAACCACTCTAGGATTAGGCACAATTAGGGAGGGAATGTGAAGAGATTAAACAAAACAAACATTAATTCTTGGCAATTAGATCCACCATTAAGGAGTATTACTCTCTAGACACAGCAGATGATTGCTTTTACTGTGACCATACTTTGAAGGCGCTAACCTGTTTAGTTCAACCAGCCAGATGCACGTCACACAATTGAATTCATATTAGGTACTTAATCTGCTATTGATTTTCTCAGGTGCAGTCCGGTTGGGTCTATGGTAGAATGCCAAGGCTAGAATCAGTACTATTTTAACATGATTAGGGAAGCATGAAGGAACACCATGGAAGAACCATCCCGCTGGGAAATGCTCACTTAAGATACGCTGTACACTGAGGCAAAGGCTTGCTACATGGAAAGCTTGTTGGTATGCTATGTGATGATGTATACCTTGGACTTGCCCTGCACAGAGCATCCCTGTTTTATGGTGTACAAAGAATCAGCAATGCCAGAATGGTTTTGTAAATACCGTCACCTTCTCTCCAGTTATGTATTTCAAGGTCCAGAAGGGAAGCACTCAATGTGTTGTGCTTGAAGCAACGTGTTTCTGACTCATTCATTTGTACTGCACTCGGAGGTTAACACGAGTCAGACTTACAAATTTGAAGATGGATTCTGCTCGCTCTCAGCAAGCTTTCAGCGCCCCCACGCATGTACAATTTCCGTTTCTACGAAACAGCGATTGAATCCTTGCACAAAAGTACACGTGGTATCATCAGAAGAATTCAAACAATGTATCAACCACAGTTATTGTTATAGTATTGTCATGGGAAATTATTTGATATGATGCTATAAACAGTCCAACAGGTAACATACATGTCTTGAATTCATTCTTGAAATGATGCCCTTTCTATTAGACCCTTCCACGAGTCAGGGAGACTGCCTACTTACATTATAGATATCTACCCTGATGTTTTGCATTATCACATCCCCAACATGAATCTCTCAAACAGACATTCACATCTCATCAACAAAAAGAACTCTAAAGGCTTATGGACTACGGTGAATGACAAGTTCATGTATTTGATAATTTGGGGTGAAATAGAAAAAGATGCCTTTAGGTTGTTCACACCGTGTGAGACGGATGAAGTTTGACAAGTTGCCCTATCCTGAGGATTAAGCTGTCATAACTTTACTCTGTTATTCTCTTATGGAAGTAGGAGAATGTTTTGAGTTGTTCCTTCAAGGCTTTGTAAACAATACCTTTTTCTTGTCAAAATACCAGTTTTTGAAACCAACAGCAACAGACATTTCTTATAACCGGCATGTACATGTACCTCATTTGTCATGAGTAGAAAAGACACATTATGACACCATGGCTGATTATTCAAATGGAAATTTCCAGTCTGGACGGCATATTTTTAAGCTGATACCAAAGGAAACTTTCTTTAATTGTTCATAAATATTATACACATATGTTAAATAATGTTATATTAAATGATGGAATCATGCACATTTAAAGATAGTCATTAACAAATAAGTAGCATGATTCAAGACTGTTCATCATCATTCCGTAAATAACCTTGTTCACAGACTCATAACACCATTTACATCCGGTTTATCAATTCATCTTTGTTTACAGTGTAGGCTGTAGCTGCATGGCAAATCCATTATTCAACCCACATTCTTCAATGGAGTCTTCCAATGACCCTAACCTTGACTTTCCCAAGTTCCCTGATCTCTAGGGCAAACGGGCTTACCCACTCATAGAGATTATACAAAATGCTAAGCCAAGAACAGCCCGCCACAACCAAAATTGGATTTCTCTGGAGGCCTAAGCTGACGCGTTGTTGCAATTTAATTTGCCCCGAAACAGCCAATAAATTGAGTTTGCCTGCCCAGTGAGATGGGTAATTTCGCTCGGTTGGTCGCCACTGCAAACGAGCACTCTAGAGAAGTTCATACGACTTAAGGAAAAGTGCCAAATGTTACACCTTGCAGGCTGGACTTGGGTTAACACTCACCTGGTAAATTCAGACGGACAAAAAGTGCAATACTGACATGAAGGACAAATTTAAGTCTGGTTAAGTTTGAACAGCAAAATAGACCTTTAAAAGTACTAACAAATACATAATTTTTGGGTTGTCATTCTGCCCCTTTTTATGAAATACATACAATCTTTTTATCTATGGCAAAAATTGTTGAAAAAGATCAAACTCAAAAGGTTACTTTAATTTTCAAAATATTTAAAAACTCCAGAACTTCAAAATCTATGCATAGTTGGTCACCATGTTCTCAACAAGGAGTTATGAAAATACAGGAACATTTTTTACCTCCCAACCTCCCAATAGTTCAATTGCAACCATTTATTTACATTTTAGCTTAAAATGTTTCTTGATAGTGAATTTCTCTGTATACAAACCTGTCTAAGGTCAGTTGAGTCATGAGGGAAGACAATATTAACAGTGGAGTTGATTGTATGGAGACTACTGAGTAGACTACCTTACCATAACCAGCGCTAAACTAAATGTGCCATATAACCAGTGGCAAGTGTACTGTAACCATTACAAAAAAGACTGGGGTTTACAATTGATTGAACCAGGTCAAAATTGAATATTGTGACTCACAGTCACAACCTGAACCCCAGTTGACACAATGGCTGAATCCCTTGTCCACAATGGCTTGGAGCCATTTTCCCAGGGGGCAGTTTTGGTACCTGATTTAGTGGGTCCCTAGTCTGGGCTTAGATACCTTGACCCAGGGTTATACCTTATTATTGATCAATTGCAAAAAATTATTTTTGTGCTGTGATTCCACATGCTTTGTGATCTAAAATCCTAAGTCCTGCCTGCATGTAACTATGGAATGTGTAAGCAGTGCCAGGAAAAAGAGTTCAGACCGTATTAAACTTCTTTCTTTTTTCAACCAAAATACGAGAGAATCCTCTCTGCAATTTAAAATGGCATAAATGTAAAGTATTCGTTATGGAAAATATTATTCTCAGGCGTGGAACTGGAGTTTGTCAAAAAAAGGGGAAAGTGTCAGGCACAGCTAGACTTGATACTGTTTTTCAATTATCAATGGCAGAGCTGAGAAATCAGTAACAAGGAAATCAGCTGATCAGCTGAAAAGTCACATGCCTGTATTCTGATGAACTCTTTCAACTGTAACACAGGAATGATGCAGCCTTAATAAAGGTTTGTCATTCTCGGCAAATTTAAACGTTGCGTTATTCTATTTCAGGCAAAGTTGAAATCTTCTCTGACCTCAAGACAGTCATTTAAATTACTGTAAGCAAATGTTTTTTTGCGTCATGCGATTAAAAACAATAACCAATCAACATAATAATCCACTTGAACAGCATTCAAATGCACGGCAGCTTTTCGCTGAAATCTGTAGCTGCGCCTACTCTGCTAAATTGAATGCCAGTTTTGCATGGCTAAATAGACTGCCTTTAAAGTTTATATTAACACAATGCTATAAATACACATGCCTCAAAGTGAAATTGAATGACAGTTTTAACTGAGGAAGAAATGAATGAAAGTGAAATAGGCTATGGTTTTTTTTTGCAAAAAAATGACTGGGAAAACCTATAGTTAAAGCAAACACTTGAAAATTACAGCATGGACCCGACGGTAAAAATCCTTTGGGTTGAGCCAGGAATTAAATGTACATTTAGTACATGTACATGTGTATTATTGAGGAGCTTCAGTTGTATGTTGCACTCGTTTTTTCAACAAGTCTCTAACCTCAAGTTAAAGCTGTGTAAAATGTCATTTTTGTCTGATACTCTTTCATAACGAAAAACTCTTTCATAGCGAAATTTGAACATCAAAAACAAATGGGTCTGTACAATATGAAGAAGTTTTTTGTGCCAGTCAAACGGTCAAATCCAATGCTGTTTTGATTTAATATCATCAAAATTCAGGAATTCAATAAACTAAAACTTTTCTGTACAAACTTTATTTGAAATGTGACGTCATAAAAGGTTTTGGACCTTGACAAAAATTGCTTTTGAAGGGTATCAAATACTGGCATTTTACACTGTTTTAACATGAGATTAGAGACTTGTAAGCTTTTCCCCTGTTTTCATATTACATGTAGTTGGAAAATCAGTGGATCACGAAACTGAATTTGACCTTGGAGCCCCTCTGTAACGTACAGGCTTGGTTTCCAAGTTAACCAAAGAAAACTGTACCTAAAGGGAGATATACATGTACATGTAACAGGCATAGTATTTGGAGTGTTGAACTATAAGTGAATCCTTGTGCAGCTGCAGTGAAAATGCAGAGTAATTTCTATGACTATATTTTTCACTCATTTATAAGCATACTTTGTATTAAAGTCAAAATCATACACAGGCCTGTCATTTAACTTACATGGGACCTCATTGTCCGGACAACTAAACTACGGGAAAAAAAGTTGCTGACACCTCTGAAGAGAAAGTGTCAAGAACAGAGCATCCCAGGTAAGGTTTTTACAAATGTTCACCCTAAAATTGTCAATGCTTGATCAGATCTTTGTTCAAGCGCAACGTGTATCGAGGTACATGAACAAATAGCATGCTGGGGAAAATGTGTGAGTGGGAGTTCTGCTGAATACAAACTACTGCAGTAGGGAAGGATGCACAAATATATCAAAGCATTATAATGTGTCAACTTGGATTTGGTGATTATGACAATGACTAACATGAGGTGGTAATTTCTTCATCTTTTCGAAACATGTTTCTAATAAATTGAACCTGTTTTCATATGCACAAACACATTTACAGTATGCTTAAATCCATCGGCAGCAGGTTTGGGGTTGAATTCTCTTGTGTTTTATCATTTGAATCCCAGGAAAATTGGACAACCAGATCCTATTTTTCCATCAATGGACCTGAAATGTTTTTGCCTGGTAAACTAATGTGTGTAGTAGATCCCGATGATCAGGCGGCTTTTAAAGTTTCATTAGTGTACAAATAATGTCGTAATGCTTGACTAAAATTACTGAAAACGCTGGTATGACGCCTTCCTATAATTGTAATTACAATAACATGTGTAAACATGTAATGTATAGTGCAGGACAAATACTATAAATATCTCTAAATCTTTTGCAGTTCATTAATACTTGTGAGGAATTGTTTGCACAGTTTTAAATATAGGTTTTCTTGCCCATTTTCGGCAGGGGAGCAGCTTACATGTATTTTACTATCATGCATTTGTATTAAAGCGATTTTCCTCCCCAGTTAAACCTGTCATTCAATTTCACTATGAGGTATGCAAATTTATATAGCATTATATTCAATTAAACTTACAACGCTTTGGCCACTGATCTGCTGAAAATGACCTGGAAACATATAACAGCACTTGAAACTTTCTGTGAATCTTTTCACTAAAAGTAGTACGACTGAAAATATTATTTTCCTTTGACCTTTCAAAGCTAACACATGCATTAATTTTAAACCACCTCATTTGTATCATTTGGTTTTTGTCTTTACACCAATGTATATCAGGCACTGACAGTTCTTTCCTGAGTCCTGTGAAAAAAATTCACTGGCATATCACTTGGGTGTGATTCGAACCCTCAACCTTTGCCATGCAAGAGCAGATGTCTTGCCACAGGACCATCAAGCTACATTGTATAGCCCGATGGCTAGAGCCAGTCCCAGTCCAAAACCTTTAGCAGCGTGTACCGCAACGATATATTAATAATAATAAATAATAATTTTGCATCCTCAATGCAAAACTTACATCTATTAAAACTTATTTGTACAAGAAACCTGTAGGCCTACAAAGCACAGTACTTACTGAATACATTTTGTATATCTAGGTGACAAGGTGTTTTGATTCTACCATTGAACACACACACACACAATTTGTAGTAAGACATGCAAAAAGTGAAAGAAAAATGCTACAATTACAACTTAGGAAATCAAGCTAACGGGCGGGGGGGGGGGGGGACTCTGGAAAAGGAAATTTGTGTAAACTCTAGAACACTATTTTTGTAATAGATTTAACAATAGTCTAAACAGCTTCTGACCTTGAACAATTACAGCAGGAAGGATCAAACTCGGCATTAAAACAAAAATGGTTTCACAATAAATGGGTAATATGAGATAGTAAGATGAGCTTCACAGCCGCAACTTCATGAACTTTGCCTTCAAAGCCATTTTTGCTGTGCTATAAATGTACAATTGGTGACTGGTATCCTGTTCATTTCTGCTTAGCAGACAATTATTAAGCAATACTTTCTGCATAAGCAGCTCTATGAAATTGGGCCCTGGTCATATCTGGCAAACATTTCCAAATGCCAAGTGCTTTTTTCTTGGGGCTGCTTAAATCTTTACAGCCTTCGCACTTCAGAACTTTGTTAATTTGTGGAGCCACAAGTATGATACCCAACAAACCAAACGCATACCAACAAGCTGTAAATGTCTCCCCCGTTTGTTTTGGACATGGAATCCCTATCGAATTTCACTCTAACACCTGTTTTTTGTCACCAAGCTGGCCCTAGTTTCCTGCTTAGGCGAAGGCAAATTGCACAGCCAGCAAAAGGCCCTCCCAGATGCTTTACCGATGAAGGCATTTGCGTATGTGTACGTTCCCACCGAATTTAGTCTTGAGGCGCGGACGGATAGCCTTGGCGACACTTTGAGATAAGATCAGCTATACGATGACATTTTAAGACATTCAAGGATCTGTTGTAATGCTCTTGAAGTGTAATGACTCTACTTTTATGTTCTTTCTCTTAGTTAATAGAAGTAACATGTAGGCCAAAAATGGTTTCCTCATCACATTGCAACTGCGCCTAAATGGGTTTTAGGCGTAGATGTACGACCAGTGCATCTCTGCTCTACGAAGCAGCGCAAACAGACCGCACACAAAATGCACAATGCAGCAATCCATGGCAGTAGTTTCTTAACATTTTGTGAGGGATTTAACATGTCACATACGAAAGGCCAGTATTATTTTACTCCTACATCCAATTTCTTTTTAAAAACCTAACCCTACAGAGCAGCATTAGTGTCAGTTATATGTGCATTTATTAAACTGCACCATTCTAGCATTTCTACGAACGAACAAACTCAATCACAGCCAACAATAGTACAGTATTCAAGTTAACAAAAGGGAGAACTTATGTAACTCCTATCACCCAGGGGAAGAGCTTTTGTCATGATAAGTTTCCCCAATAGTAAATAAGTGAAGAGTGGCACTCACTGGGCTCTTGTAAGAGAGGGTTTTTTTGATGGAGGGCCCTTCAAAAAGTCACTGCCTGTGCTTGTGTTGGGTTATGTAAAAGCCTAACCAAGCATCTAGTGAAAGAATTGTGCTAGTTCTTTTGCATACATACGTATTGGAATGTAGATTATGTGAAGAAAGTATGACCATGAGATTTTAAAGTACATGTTTTAACACTGGCGTTATCAACCAGCATTTAACTCAGAAACATGGTTTTCCCATAAGAAGCTAACTGTGTACAGCTGAAAGATACCATTTTGCATTTTCTAAAACAAATCTCATACAAATTTCCAAATCGTGTCATAGCAGCTATTATTTTGCTAGATATGGAAGTAAAACTTGTGAAAGCTTAAGCTACGTGTGCGGATAAACATTCAGAAATTTGTAGATTTCATATTCGACCGCAAAATAACAGCAGGAAATCAATTTCCTACATATTTAAAGCAGGCCAAATGACACTAAAGCTAAACTCTCCATTGAGAAATTTGCAAAAAACAAAATCCCAACACTTGTCCACTATGAACCTGATTCAATTCCTAACATCAGCTGGGCTCAATTTCATAGAGCTGCTTTTAAAAAGCACAAAAAGTACCTAAGCACAACAAAATTGCACCCACCAGAATAAGGTTACCAGCCAAAATACCATGTCACATGCAACATTTCTGACTGGTATCCTGCTAATTTTTGCTAAGCAAAAGTGGTCTGCTTAAGCAGCTCTAATTATGAAGTTAGGGCCCAGTCTCCGAGTGGTATAGGATAACTGATAAGTGTATTAATGTCATATCAGTGTCATTCTATCTTACTGTTACAGATCGCAAAAGGCTAAAGCGTTCACTCTTTTAAGGACGTTTCCAACCACATTTCCTGAATTGTACACCGCAATTTCAGCAGATCAAGTCAGTTGTCGAGGAAACACATCTGGAAAAAACAGTTGAATACTTTTTGCAGTTGAATTGGGAAATTGGAAGCTGGCACTCCCCTTGAACGGAACTAGTTTCACATTTTTCCCTTTTAGCCTGGGAAAGTACATTTAACTTTCAACCATTTTTTTTATTAGTCAAGGAAGAGAAACTCAACTTTTGTTCGACATAACATCCTAAAGATTTAACTGAATATTTTTCTTTAGAAAAAATAATGTGACAACTGTTTGATTTTTTAGTTTGAAAGTTGGAATAGGCCTACATGTCAGAAGTTTCCTCGCTCTGAGAAAACAAACCAGATAAAAGTCAAACTATTCAAAAATAAAATGGATTGAACACTACTGGTTATACTGTTTAGAAAGTAAACAAGATATCCTTGTTTGTTTGTTTATTTGTTTACATCTGGTAATGAGCAATCATTACAAAAATTGATCAGACTATAAAAACATCCCAACTGTTTTTTTGTTTTCTCATCACATTGATCATGTGTACAGTACTCACTGGTAAGCCAAGAAAACAGGATTTCCTATGGATCTTAAGACTATCAAATCACAAAGCAGTTCAAGTTCATACAGTAGGCCTGTATTAGTATGAACAGCAAGCATGTAGAGATAGTGTGATTCTCTTGTAATCTGACCAAGTACTTCTCAAGGTTTTCACTGCAACCCAGACATGAAAATAAATCATCCGCACAAAGTATATAAAAACAGTGTTCACTTTAACAAAAGTCATGAATTTTGCATATATGTACATCCGTCGAATTGAGATAAATAAATCAACAAACCACAGTATTTTCACACACACAAACATACCCACACATAATTGTCGACAACCCGTTAATCGAGGACTTGTCTTTTCTCTATCATTGTTTGGACTAAATGTTTTTAGTGACGTCCCCACAGGTTGATTTTATAGTATACGTCTACATTATATGGGATTAAAACAATCAAACAGTTCAAAAAACTAAAGGTATACTTTGCCTTTAAAGGAACCTGGGGCCAATTTTGTATATAGCTGCTAACCAGTAAGCACATTTTTGTGAGCTAACTATAGCAGAATAGTGTGTGAGGCCCATTATGTTTTTATTATTATGATGATCACAAAAATTTCTTTGCAAGTGTGTGCATTTAACAATTGATTTAAATTGTTGCATCATTCATCTGCTTACAAGACCCACTGGCTGGGCTCACCCTTAACATTAACCCAGCGTACATTGTCTAGTAAAAATTGTAAGGAGCTAGTAAACACCACTTCTCAATTTGCCATGTGGACTACTAAAAACTGTGCAACCTACTTGTTTATAAGCCTCATATTTCTACCTTTTCAGATGTGAATAACACATTTTTTAAATGTGCTTGTGTGTTTTTGAGTGTGTGAATGTAACTTTTTTTGACCAGGTTGTGATCGCTACCACTAATACATCAGACAGATACATGTTTAAAATCTGGGCTACTAAAACTCCTAGGGACTAGTAAAAGAAACAGTTAAATAGCCTCATGGGCAACTTTACAAAAAGCTTAAGCCAAGGCTTGGTGCGCCTTTTGCTGTGCTTACAAAAAGCATCAGTTCTGAAAAGAAACCGTGCTAAGGGTCACTCTGCATGCAGAAAATGTCTGCTCAGAGGTACTATGAAAATGGCCCCTGCAAACCTCACTACTCTGAAAAATGGTTGTTTCAGTATACAAGATCTATTGAGACATTTTACAAGTTCTAGAAACAACGGGAGATGTGTAGCTATTCTGTAACGTTGGAATGAGTTGCATGTACTCTATGGATCTTTTTTTAGCTCACTGAGAATTTTGTCAGCTGTTGTGTAAGTTTAGTATGCAGAATATATCAACTGGCAATGCATGCATACAAACATTGATAACATAGGAAAAGGTACAATTAGTTTATAACGCACTCATGAAATACTCAACAGTTGTCAGTACTTTGATAATCAAGTTGACAGTGTCAAGCACCAACGTGATAATAGTTTGATTGTTTTCTTAATCATTGTCGCATTTTATTTTTAATATGGCAACAGCTGGTTAGTGTTGCAACATTCCAAGTTCACTTGTACAATTTCAATGATTCAACGATATGCGGATATCTAAAAACAAAATGAAGGTGGGAGGCTGGATGACGTGTCAAATTTGCATGCCTCGACATGCCCCACAATAGCAAACACATCATATCCTTCCAATGCATGTAACACCAAAGTCAAAAGTTTGGGGAAAGGAGTACAATTTTAAGCTATATCATACCAGAAAAGTGTGAATTGATGTAGACTAAAAAAGGTGCTCATTCGATCATGAAGGAAGATAATAGATTTGATTAACGTGTGAAGAATTTTCAAATGAGAAAGACCCCAATCGTTTTGTTCAATGCAATTTAATGGTAAACTTTTGATCATACCACTTGAAAATTTTCCATACATGTAATTTTCAAGTGTTTTTATCAAAAGTTTACCATTAAATTGTATCCAACTACCAACTCAGATAGAATTTCATGATAACATTTTGTTAAAGGGGCTGTTGCCTCCAAAGCAGGCCTGTGGCTGTACATGGAATAATGAACTCTCATCCAGTTACTACACGCAAGCACCCTCCCCCATATCATATCTATGGAGGGTGCGCCGCCGCGCGCATGCAGAACCTGGGTGAGAGTTTATAATTCCATGTACAGCCACAGGCCTGCATTGATTATGACGATAGTGCCCCTTTAAATGTTGTTTGTTATAAGTGTTTTTCGCTTAAAAAGCCCCTTTTCAAACATTAAAACAAGGTTTAAGTTTTAAAACCTTCATGAAATATGGACATGTACATAGGCTAGGTTTAAAATCAGTACTTATTACACATGAGACATATATATATCTGCTATCTTTATAAGTAAATTTGCACAAGTATACCAATAGTTACTTTACTTTTCTCCTCTTTTCCATTAGTTATCCCATTACCACCTGACCCACTTTTTGCGATTATCAACAATAAATCAAATTTGGCATTCTAAAGCATGACCTACTTTCCATTCTGCCCAAGTTTTTTCCACCACTAAACTGCCTTGATGATAATGATAATATTGATATTAAGAGGTCTAGAGTGGGTCAGGTTCCGGGTGGCTGTGATTCTAGTGGAGTCTGTGGAGATATCATTGCACAGCTTGCTTGGAGGGATGGGAAGTCACTCCAACCTCCCTGCTCCAAACAATGATGGTTATTTGCAAAGACCCCACAAAACTAAATGTGGGTAAGTGGAAGAAACTTACTCACTGCATTATTTCAGAGCAGTGTGTATGCCAGATCATTACATTTTATGAAGCTCTTTTTTACACAATGCTTAATGCTTCATTGTACATGTATGCTAAGGTGTTCAAAGTCAAAATTGAAAAAAAAGGTCAGAATTAAAAAAAATCACTTATCAATTTGTGAAATAAGACACCTTTATAAAAGTGCAAAAAGGGTCAGCAGCAGTGAAAATTCAGTCCTTTGCTAGCTTAATGGACTGTACTTTGAAAAATAATGACCTAATTTAAGAAATGATGAGATTTGCTTGCAATTTCTACCAGATTGTGATATGCAGTTTGCTCGGTTTAGATCATGACAAATGGGCTGTGCCATTCAAGGAAGTGGACAAAAAGGTCCTTGGTACAATATGTGTGTAATTAGCAAGATATGATCAGTGCTAATCGTCTCAGACACCCGGTGTAAATGCATCATTTAAATGGAGAGATCATAGGGGAGTGTTTTGCACGCCACCAAATCCCTTGAAGATATTGTACTACCTGTCCTTGGGTGATAAACATCTACGAGAAATCAATCCATCAAGACAAAAAGTGCAATGATGTCTTTCTGTCATGCTATGGGTACATATAAATTGTACTAAGCACTATAGTGGGTCTCAAATTCACAGCAATTTTTCACAATACCAATGACGTAAAACTTTTCTCTCCAATGAAGCTGGATCATATTGAGTTTTTATATTGAGTGCATTGCATCAGTACTATTATTAAAGTACAGCTACACCCTCTTCACGACACACCCATTCCAGCTACTCTTGATGACTTGCATTGTGAAGTAGCCACATTGCATTATACATCAATACATGTACACCTTCCTCCCAATCCAAACAAACACTCCCATTATAGCCACAGCTTCTGCTCCCTCTCTTGGGTAAAAAGATGACTTACATAGTGAGGAACCCATATAACATTACCAGCCACAATCTCTACCCTTGTTTGTGGAAACTAGATCCAAAGAAGCATGGCCATGACAGGAAAACACTATAAAGTGTACCACTTATCTACTGTCATGTTACTGTTAACAGCTTTTCAAATGATTGCAATTTTTAATTTCTGAAACCACCCAAAAGTGTTTCAACATGTGGATGGACACGCAGGCTTATACTGAAAGTAACCCAAGTTGATTAGTATTGCTAATTTTCTAATTACTCTCAAATTTCGTTCAAAAAATGATGGATATTTTGATGGATACTTGGGGGTAATTTTTTTTTTTTTTTTTAAACATAAAATGAATTAACTCAAATTATTTTCAGTATAAGCCTGCATGTCCATTCACATGTTGGAACACTTTTGGGGGGCTTCACAGGTACCTTAACAAAAATTACAACCTTTGGAAAAACTGCTAACATGATGGATGCAAAGTGGTACACTTTATTGTGTTTTGTTTCCTGTCATATCCTAAATTTTATTTGTTTCATAATGTTCTCATTAAACAAACCAGAATGCTCCAATAATGTCCTCCATATTTTAAATCATCAAAAAACCAAAGCAATGTACGAGATAATGCCCCAAAACAACTACAATACAGTACTGCCAGGCTACAACCTAAACGTTTTGCTAGAGATGGGAGATTGTTTTGGAAGCAGTGATGTGTGAGATCTGACGCCTTGATAGTATGGGATCTGTTGGAGCAGTTCCCATTGGTGTATAATGTCATTGATTGGCAACTAAGAATCTTTCTTTATTAAACATGTAGTAGCTGCAGGACAAGCTGCCTTGCCTGGGGATTTGCTACACATACTGCATTTAATATCCAACAGCGCCTCAGGGATTTTATTAGAAGAAACAGAACCGAAATAACATTGCTAGAAAATGTGTGGATAGCAAGTCTTTTGGTAAGATGGGGAGTTACTCCATTTGGCATTAATAACCATGGAGGAGCACTCAAGGGCCAACTAAGATGGAGTTTTGAGATGTTTTTCCCCAGGGGTGCGGAGCAGTAATAGCATAACATCATAGGAGGGCCCTGAGGGGTTAAGGTCAAGGCTACCACTTGAATAGAAAGATGCTGCAGATGGCTAGCAGGCTCAGATTAGCAAAACAGCAGTGCTGTACGCAGCGACTTGACGACAAGAGGACCATCCAATGTATTAAATGTAAACACTAGAGATTATGTACTCAAGTCCTCAACATGAATTGTCGTGGGGACTGAGGATTCTTTAATTTGTCTTAAAGGGTACTTCATTAATTGAATGCTTCAATATACAGTATGCTTGTCCAGTTAGTATATTGTACACAACAGAAGGCCCATTTGGGTATGGTTTATAATGTTATCTTGCTTCATCTGGGAATGGTCTTCTATTACTGTGAAAATTACCTTATTAAATTATCTGGCTAAAGTGCAGAGATTTAAATGCTAATTTGTACTGCTTGAAGAAAGGCCACCTTCACAAGGTCTAGCTTGCTTTGCTTTGGATTAAATTTTGGGATGGTTTGGGGGTATTTAACATTTAACCAGACAATCTGAGGAACTTTTCATTTCATAGAAGTTAGTCCTCAATTTGTGAGGTGGTCCTAGGTTTGCGACAGAATAGTTTGATATAAAGAGTAAAATGGTTTCTGGTATATGGTGACTGGTATCCTGCTTATTTTTGCTCAGTAGAAAATGTTTAAGTAATATTTTTTACTTAGAGCAGCTCTATGAAATTGGGCCCAGAGCACAGTCATCTGCTTTGACAAGTCTGTCTACATGATGTACACAACAATAAGCCATCACTAGCAGCACTTAAAGTGTTATTCAAACTTAAACTAACTAACTGCACAAGTGTGTACAATGAACATTGTATGAACCTGCTCGTTTCAATTTACCAACTTATGATAGTTTGCAGACAAACTACAATCATTAAAATAAAAAAAATTCCCACCAAGCAAACATCTCAAACTCATCCAGGGGGACACTGTTGGTGTAGGTGGTAACAGTTTAGAAAATAGTTGATTGCATGTAGCCTTACCAGAGCGAGGGCCACTTCAAGGCTACAGTCAATAAAAGGATTCCAGGCCCCAGACAATGAAGTCAGTTTCCATTTATTGCATGAAATGAAACAGTCCGCTAATAGTTCTTCTACAATTGGTCCACCTCACGCTCTGAATACCAATGTCCAGTCATACTGTAAAAGGCTACTCCCAGTACAACAGGGACACACATCAGGTTGTTTTTCTAACGTGCAGACAACTTTCTCCCCATTCATTCTTCCACCAAGCCAGACTTACTTAAGGATAATTTTCCCCCTTTGCCCGAAACCTTTTTTTTTGTGTGAAGTGGAGAAAAGAAAACACCAACAATAAATTAACTCTTTCTCTACTTTTGAGAGTCCTTTGTCTGTACTTAACTCAAAGCAAAGAGTTGGGTACGACAAAAGAAATCCTGCTAGGTTGTTGGGAGAAATCCTTGGAGGCTGGGGCACAATCTAAGGGTATTTTAAATCTCTCTCAAGGGAGAGGTAAAGAGGATTGGACAAATAATAACCAATTCAGGTAAAGAGTAGATTTACAGTGTGCTATTATGTGGGGCATAATATGGCATAGCAATGCAACATGTTCTGCTTTTGTGGAAAATGAGATATATTGGCAGGCATTAAAAAAAAGAAAATCAATCTCAATAGTGGATATTGTTAGAATTCTCTAAAGGAAAAATGACTGGGGTTTGTTTCTATCAATTGTTCATACAGAAGCTGCATGAGTTTCCAGGATGAGTACAAAAGGTGGGTTCACCACCAAAAGTAGGCACTCATTCCAATGAAAGAAGAATAGCTGGCCTCAGATTTTGTTTCAATTGCATTGGTAACCTAGTACTTCCAAGCATTTGTTTCAGACCACCATAAAATACATACATGATGATGTGTGGTGTTCCTTGGAGCATTTTCTTTTCCTTCCTCCATGATGCAACATATGTACTTGAACACATAATCAATGTTCAATACTTTTCGTATTACTTTGGTGTCTTAACAAATTACAGACTGAATAAGGTTGAATTTGAAGCATTACCTCCATGGTTGAAGCCTTTCTCTATGCTTGCCAAACTATTAGTTCTGGGATTTCACGCCCTTGGCAAGATAAATCTATAGCTTTCCGCCATAGAACAAGGCACAAAATGATCAGTAATTCAGCGGCTCTATGTAAAATAAGCGCGGCTGCATCGGTAGTTTTGAGTGTTAAAATGTGTACTGCTGTCCAACATGTACTTTACAAAGCCTTGATCTGTATGAACACACTACACACAGTTTGTGCATGAATTAGGCATGAACTTTTAACCTTGTTGTGCATAACACTCATGTGATGACAAGACCAAGCAATGAATTTTTAAAGGGACTGTACCAGCAGCATATCGAAAATAGTAACAGATGCTAGAAACTCTATTCAAAAATGCTTAAAGTGAAATAACCTGGAACTAATATATTAGTTCATATGTCTAAATTCTGGAGAAAACAGCAGTATCAATGTGTGTGTAATCCACCGCTTTTGTAACTCTTTGAATAGTTGCATCATGGAGCTGGGGTTTTGACAGAAACTTAGACACATAGGCCTATTAAACACAAAGGAATATTTCAAGCTGCATCTTGAAATTAACATGACAGCAATAAGGGAAAAAAACCAAATCGGTCACAAAGTGTTACCCTAACTGTTAACACTCAAATGTGAACACCTTAACTGTTAACAGTTATAGTTTTACATGTACAATGTACATGTACAAAAACTAGCATTATATCCAACAATTCAAGAGGGTTTTGAAACTTAGCTAATAATTATCTGATCCAGCAAGCCAGTCAATGCTACATTTTATTTTGGCTAGCCAATTGCTGAAGCCTGCTGCTTTAAACAAGAAACATTCTAGGGATCAAGTTTCTGCCTGGAGTTTTTCAAAGAATTGAAGTTGACCGAGACTTCCTACTGGCACCAATTATTATTTTCTTATCATAAGATTAAGTGAATGAAGACTGAAATTATCTTAAAGCAGCTTAAAGCAGCTTAAATGAGGACGTCCATAAAAACGACCTATCCATCGTGCTTACAGAATGTCGCTTTAAAAATAACATTTCTTCTAACAAAAAAGCAAACCCCCACCAAGAAAATAAATCAAAAGATTATCTTGTGGTGCATTATATTTCGAGGCAACAAATTAATTTTGGGGCATTTAAGCTTACTTCTGGCTTTTTAAAAATGGAAGCTTTACCAAAAAGTTCCAAAAACTCTGAACCAACGTTTAACACAAAAACATGTTTTTCTTGCTATAAAAGAATCAATTTGAATTTGTTATAAAAACAGGGTCACAGCATATATGCAGACTAATTTGTTAATTTCCCGTCCCCTTGGTTTGATAATTTGTAATTCCTCTTTCTGAACTCTAACCCATGTTGCTGAAAACATGAGCCTTCTCCTAAAAATAGAAGATTCACGATCACATACAAACTATGTACTTAAAAATTTACTTGTATAAGTTGTAAAAAGTTCCATTCTCTTATCTCCATCGACCAACAGTATTCATAACAAACCTAGAACTCTTTCCACTACTGAACAGAAGAGTGTCTGCAACTTGTGCAGTACGTGTACATGTAGCTTAGAAACGGCTGTCATAATTGGAAACATATTCCTTCGTGCAAACAATAAGCAGCTAATCAAGTGGCAAGTGGGTTTGGAAGATTTTAATTGTGTGAGTTTGGGTACAAACAATACAGAGGCTTCATTAACTACACAATTACCACACAGGATGTGCATGGGTGTGCGCTACTGCTATTAAGAGTGCCTTCTATAGTATACATTGCCTCACAATTTAAACCATAATTCATGGCTTGTCAAACAATAAGTTTCTTTGAAAATATTGTTCTACCTACAAACAAATATTTACATTATTTTATGGAGGTGGATGAATGAAGTAAAGCTTGTTTGTTTTTAATCCAAATAACTGGTATGCGTAAAAACATTATTGGGCATCCCCCTCAATGGCGGCAATGCAGAACTCAGACCAATGAACCGAAAATCCTTTCCCATTTTGAGGGTACAATAGGTTGGTTAATGGAGGCATGGGCCTCAATTAATGGACCGTTCCTGTACACTGCCACTGGCAACAAACTGGAGTTGAAAAAGAGGTGGATTAAGGGAACCATGTACGTCTCATTTATGGGGGCAGTGTTTTGTTGGCAACAAAATAGGTTGGATAATAAAATCAGGCTTCCGAGGTATGACATGCAAGAATTACTATACACTGTGAGCACTGTTGCTGTATGATGTATCTAGGCTGAAAGAGTAGAGGCTGCTCTTAAAGTCCAAAAGAGACCGATAATGTATACAACTGGTTATTTTGCAAACAAGAACAGGAAACAAGTAAACAACCTGGTATTTTGAAGTTCAGCCAGGACAGAAAACTGTGGTAGACTATGGGAAAACTTTAGGCTCCAGTTAATAAAGGCTCTGATACATACTTCAGCACTTGCTTAGAGTGGCCTCCAGTCCACTGTGGATTATCTAGTGAATTACGCAATCATCTTTTCAACTCTTTACAATTTCTCTGATGTGGTCTCCTGTTTGGTCAACTGTCCAAAGAAGCTAATGTGGACAGTCATGCATCCCTTGAGTTTATAAAGACTTTACTTTTAAATATAAGCAGGAAAGCTATCGGAAGTTGGGATTAAGTTGGCGTCGTACTTGTTTCTTCATGCCAATTGGTCACCTGGGTTAAAAGTCACTAAAATTAACTTGCACACATGCATCTGTATACTTTATAAACAGGGAAAAAAATGAATGTTGGCTTGTTTTCTGTCTTTTCATGTGTGAACAAAAAGCGAAAGCCCTAAAAGTTATCACTTACCAGTAAAGTAACTCTTGCTCCTTAAGTAGCTGACACTCAGTCTCAGGATTGATAACTTGTCCAACTTACTAATGGTATCTGCGTCAAATGGTAGAAGGCTGGCAAGGCGATCCAACTCTGCATTCAGACGATCACGATGACGCTTGCTGGGATTAGATTTTATCTCTCCATTGGGCTGCCCTGGGTTCCTAAATTGAAGTAACAATATCATAGTTTATAAACAACTCAAGATGATTCTTATTGTACTCATTTGAAAATGTGAATACAAATTTGTGTATACAAATCTTAATGCAGTTTCAAAACTTTTCGATAACAGGCAATTAAAATGAGTTTAAATGTTTACTGCCTGTGACTTGATCCCTGTTACAATAAGGATAAGTTGAATTTCTGAAAAAAACAGACAATTTACAGAATCTACATGTACACCATATTTAAAATACGTACACTCATTTTAATCATTGAGTGTTGAGGAAAATGTTATAATTGTTTAGCAAGGATAAGTTTTAAAAAAATAAAATTGATCAAAATTGCTTGCAATACCTTGAAATTCCATTGGCAGTTTGCGTAAATTTAAAAACATTTTTGTTCCCAGGACATTCTCCAAAAACAATGTTCCCTTATTCTTTCTGACCTAAATTATTGCAATGTAGTCTGCGAAAACACAATTTGTTATTACAAAAACAATCTCTCAATTCTTCAAATGAAAGACTATTTCCAATGCTCATTGTTTTGCTCACACCATGGAGGAATAAGAACTAATCCTTCCTCCATGCTCACACAGACCCCGTTTTCAAAGCACTCAAACTACTCAACCTTGAAACATGTCCTCACTCAGACATAACAGTATATATGTCATCAGAACATCTTCATCTAAACAAATTCTTCAACAATCAACTCCCCACTCACTTCCAATCACTCTTCAACTTTAATCATGTACATTCATAGTTGTAGCACAACTTCAACCTATGTTCATAACCCAAATCAAAGGACACAACTTATTATGGTGTTGACCAACCTTCCGTAAAATTACAACTTATTTTTTCATATTGTTCTATGTAATTTACATATCTGCATTTTATGGTAGACTTCCCTATCCAGTTTCATAAACTTACAGATTTTAGTGATACAGGTTTTTTGTATTTTCTTTCTTGTCTGTCTGTCTGTTGTATAGTTTGTCCGTCCGTCTTGTCTTGTCATGTATGGCATCATCACCAAACTCAAGCAGCATCTTATTGGGACATGCCTCCATTTTGTCCCTTTTCATGTTTTTACTTCTATTTATTATCTTATTTGACTAAATTATTCCATTGTACCTGCAATGAATCATGGAACACTTACAAATTGCACTATAGTTTTTTGGAAATTGTTCTGATTCTGAGCTAAAGTACTTAACTACCACACTAAAAACCAATGTCCCAATTTAGAAAGGAACCTATGTTAATTATATTATTCAGCAAATAAAATTGTCAACAACAAAATTATAGTATCCGTCCATTTCATGTAGTTTGTAAGCACACTTGTCTCCTCTCTTCCTAAGTAACCCGGTCCGACACTCCTTGTAAATGATGCACCTCAAATTAAAGTTATACCAACCTTTTCACGGGCCTCCTACGCCTTTTGCCAGCATACATTTTTTGCGAAATCCCATCCACTGGGTCCGAGTAAGAGGAAGAAATCATTATTCTTCCCCAACAAAATTAAAACAAATTAGAAAAGAGGCTGCTGCTAAAGGATTATCCTATCAATATCTAAATCATGACTTAGAAATGAGTTTACAGAATCCACTGCTAGCTTGCTCTATGCTCAATACACTCGTGCAGTCTGTATAGTTGGTGGTGGATCACTCTCAACGAGAGCCAACTTTACAAAAAATTATTAACACATATCAAAAGCGACCAAAATTCCACAGTGTATTCAACTTTCAGGATTGCTAGGTGCCCGAAATAACATCCAGGGTTCCAGTTTGATATATCCAAAGGTATGACAGAGCCAGACTAAGGTTCAAAGTCCGTGAAATACGACAACAAATTGAAGTTGTTTGAGACTCCGGTGATCTGCACGTGCACCGTGCACGCAATGGAAGAACGCAACGGTGTGTTGTCGTAACTTCACGGCGCTATGTATCAAAACATTGGACCAACACTGTTGTCGTAAGTGAGGAAAAGTTGTTTCTGTTCCAGACCCAACTGCATTTGGACTCAAACTTGCGATTTATAACATCGTCACCCAGACGAGTCGATGACTGAATATCCAGTATGACACATCGTAGCTGTCCACGTTCAAATAAATATCCGGGTGACTTCTTGAAGAATGTGAAATACTGCAGGAGAAAATTGAGTTTAGCGTCCGTGAATTAAACAGGCCATACCCCCACTGATTTGTTAACCACCGGATTGGACGGACAGTCAGTGTTGACCGGTATCAGACGCACGGTGGCGCTCGTCAACTTTTATGGTGGGCGGTGTCTTGCGATTACCGTAATCAAAATCAAAAGGCTTATTTCTAACCCTTCAACTTTTTTTTCATAGTGAGCTAGTAATAATACACTCAGAGGCCAGAACACCGTTGGTGTTCCCGACAGTGCACTTACTTCCATGCAGTTACTTAAACATTGTACTTTTCAAGAAAATATTCACACCAAATAACCGAAATAAATAAATCTGATAGTGGCTTAAGTTTTTAGCAAATAGCCATGGGTTTTAAGCACTGTTGTCAATGTGCTTTTGGGGAGGAATAATACATGTACATACGTAAATGTTGTTGACAAATACTTGTAAAATAAATTAAACTGCAAAAACAAAAAGAAGTTTCACCTAGAAAGGCTTAAAAAAAAAATAACAAAACGAAACACTTTTTCCCCCTGCATCACCCTGAACTGAGGGGCTGCTGAAAAGTCAGCTTCAGATTGCAATACCTTTACAGTAACAGAATCATGGTTTAAGAGATACTTAAGGCTTATCGTTTTCAATTTCCATCCTTTCTGAATAACAACTTCCTTCAAATAATAACCCATCAGAGAACAGAAAATTTATGCATCTCAGTAAGAGCTGATGTTATGTTGATTATTTTTTTATACAATTAAAATGAACACAATTGATTGTGAAGGTTTTACCTAGAATCACTGAACCCTAATTTATTGCCAAGGCATTAGCTTTTTGTCAGTATCATCATGATGAAAGACAATTCGTGTTTTGGTTGTATTAAATGAGGGCACAGGACAAAAGACAACTCAGCAATATTCAATAGCTTGATGTTGGTAAGAGCTAATATTTCATCATTATAATTAGCTTTAATTGTTAGAACATGCCAACTTTGAAGGGATGAAATTAATAATGAGCTATGAGTTTGATATAATTGCTATTGAATTGACTACTGTACAGTGACAAGGACATTTTTCATGTCACTTTTTATTAATTTTGTTAACAGGTGGAGTGAGCTTTTCCTCTGAATGCATGTAGTGTATCGCTTTGGAACAGCGGGTGCAGCTCGTTTGTGACTAAATGGTTAAGGTAGAAATATGCACCAAAAGTAAGCAAAAGCATGCTGGAAAAACTGTGAAATGTTGTTTTTTTGTCAAGGATACTGGGAATTACTAAGCAGTAAGCACTGATTTACCCCAAAAAACTTCCAAACATCCATCTTGTACATACTTCACATAAGAGCAAAGGGAGAAACTTTAGATGTGAGCATTCTGTGGTTCCTTTGTACTTCAAAGCGAGTCTGTTTTAAGTTTGCCTGTTTCTTTTGACATTCTCATCATTTTACTTTAATAATCTAATTTAATTCTCATAGACTATCATCAAATATACAAACAATTATTTGAAGCGGCAAAGTACTGATAGTTGAGTTTTCGTAGATTTTGAGATCATTGCCAAATTAAATTTCAATGGTGGTTTTGTGCAAAATAACCAATCCAAGTTGACATAAGCCAAAATTTTAAAATATCATCAGACATGCACCTGTGCCAGCCTCATCTTCTTGCAAGCAAGGAAGTTTCTAGGCTTTAAGACTCATTAAAGGCAGTTGACACTATTGGTAATTACTCAAAATAATTATTAGCATAAAACCTTACTTGGTAACGAGTAATGGGGAGAGGTTGACAGTATAAAACATTGTGAGAAACGGCTCCCTCTGAAGTGACATAGTTTTCGAGAAAGAAATAATTTTCCACAAATTTGATTTTGAGACCTCAGAATTAGATTTTGAGGTCTCGAAATCAACTATCTGAAAGCACACAACTTCGTGTGACAAGGGTGTTTTTTCTTTCATAGTTATCTCGCAACTTCGACGACCAATTGAGCTCAAGTTTTTACAGGTTTGTTATTTTATCCATATGTTGAGATACACCAAGTGAGAAGACTGGTCTTTGACAATTACCAATAGTGTCCAGTGTCTTTAAAAAAAGGAAGATTGATAACGCATTGGGTGGGTTCATACATGTAGTCTTCAGCTTACAAAGACAAAGGATGTGCACTTGAAGGGGAATGCAAGGTCAATATGCAGTAAAGATTTCCCCTTTGCTTGCAGATGAAATGAAAACAAGTTTTGTGTGAAACATTGCATTACAAAAAGGTTAGCAGGGCTTAGCTCCACTAGTATAGCAAAATGATACTTTGGACAGAGAGGGAGTTAGGAGTATTGGTACTATTTATGGAGCTGAGTCCTTTGCTTGTTTTTGTTCTTTATCTTTTTTGTGCAAGTTTGCCCAAAACATGGCTAAAAGCCTCTCCCGGTAAGGGGTTACAATAAGAAAATAATATTGAAGATGGAAATAACTCAGGGGAGCTGAAGGAAGGAATTGATATTCCTCTTAAAACAGTCTAGATTTTTGGATGGAGGGAAACATGCACCAGGCAAGGAGTTCTAAAGAGATGCAGTATGTGGAATAAAGCTGTTGGAATGGCTCTTTGTTATACATCTCAGCAAAGCAAGAGTGTATGAGTGAGCAGAAGCAGAAAGCCTGGTTTTTCAAACATCCGGATAGAAGGAACCAGGTCAGACACAATAGTGGCACATTTATCACTGTAGTCATTGTATTATTGGTCAAATAAATTCAAGTATTATCCTAGAAAAACTTTAGCTCTGCCATACTGGCTTTACATGAGATTTATTTATCCAGATTTTGAAAGAAGATAGACCTATCTAAATTAGATCTTAGAAGGAGTGTCCAATTCTCAACAAAAGTCACTTTTGTTAATAAATGAATGGAGTGGCAACAAACAAAAACAACAACAACAACAAAACAACAACAAACAACAAAAACAACAAACAACAGCAACAGCAACAACACACCCTGAAACTCCTTAAGCTTTAAGTTTAGGTTTAACCATGTCTGAAATAGGCCTTTAGTGGGTGTACTGTTACCGTGATCCTGTATGAAATGTTACTTTCTGAGAAGTGGAATAATTCCCACATCATGAAAAGGAAGAAGAAACTTTTGCTACCAAAAAAGGCACATCTTAAACTTCACTCAGTATCAAATGAGGGGTAAGGATAAAAAACAAATAAAAAACTAATTTAGATGCAACTGTATCATTCATGATTCAGTTAATAATTATGCCGAGAAGAAAGGGTGGAACCAACATTAATTATTAGTGTTAGTTGTCCCCTTTCAATGCAAAGTGGGACTTTGCAACAAGCGCTGTGGAATGCTAGTGAAATACTAAATGCACGCGTAAATAGGTTCAAAATGTAGAAATACTCGGTAGACTTTTCCCTTTAATACCATACAAATTTCAGATAACATTATGTACAATGTAACTTGTGTGCGGCAAGTGCCTTTAGTTTTACTCTTTTATGTCGGACAACCGTGCACACTACTCATGCTAACCAACTACGACTGCGAGCCGATAATCCCTCAGTCTCCAGTATCCTGCGGCGAAATTCATCACTCTAAAAGTTGGGCGCATAAGTTGCTAAAACGAAATACTTTTTATTGGCTCAGTACGCTCAATTTTGTTTTAAGTTACAAAACTCACCTCAAAGTTGCAGGTATTTCTTTGACTCTTCTGTGTAGCAGGTGAATTTTTCACATAACACTTTCATACACTGCGCGCAGACGACAAATTGAACCAAATTATTGGGTCATTGTTCTGCGCCGGCGCACAACTACCGAAAGGAGCACGGTAAAGTTAAAAGAATAATTGTTATTACCATAATTCTTATAAATGTTGACTATTACTTTGGGGGATATCCTAAATAACAAAATTATTTTACAAGATGTTCTTCAACTTTTTATAAGAAAAACCAAAACCTCCAATTACCGGCTTCCTTGTAAGGTCATCGTGTGCTGACCCCACTATTTAATATTCATAAGAAGGCTTCTAGATGTTGACAAGCTTAGGCTTCTTGTCTGTGACCTTCCCATACTAATATTAAGTTCCGATAATAAGTTTTCCTTACATTGTACATGTACTACCTATTGGTATGGAAATAAACCTAAACCTAAACTTTAATTTTAGGAAGCACATGTAAGTGCAACAAATAAATACACAGCATAATTTTTTGTTGTTCATTGATAGTTGCTTCCGTGTATTTAGGTCAAACACATGTTGATGTTACTCAGACAATTTTTTGAAGGGGAACTAAAACATGTTCACCCACACCAGGGCAAAATTTCATAAAACTGTTTAACAGAAAAAATGCTGCTTAGCAAATTTCTTTGCTAAGCAAAAAACGAGTGTGGCACCAGTCGCAACAATGTCAAGTTTATAGAATGTTAGCTGGTAACCTGTTTCTGCTAAGCAAGATTTGTCTGTACCTAGCAAGATTTTTCTGTGCTTAGCAAGTTTTTGTGCTTACAGGCTTTATGAACTTGGGCCCAGGCGCTACCACAACAATAACAGTTATATTTTATGACAAGGAAACTTGCTGAAAAGGGGCAATTTTTGCAAACCTGGCTAAGCATCATTCCTTGGACTACTTGTCCACTTGGTTGAAAATCAAAGCAAAAACTCTTAAAGCTTGGGAGGAAAATCATGAAAATGGTATAACATCAATATAGTAACATCAAAACATTCTGTCTAGTGTTTATAAACAAATTCCATGTTTAATTCACAGCAATCAATATACACAAATTCAGAGAAAACAAAAACAAACCAACTATAGTATATCATTAAGTTGCCCAAAAAGATGACTTTTACATGATAAATGTCATTAATGGTGTACAAAGAAATATAATAATGTCTAGTCTTGTAACACTTCCGTACAATAGTAGAGGATGTCATTATTCCAAGACCTAGTCCAAATCTCTACATAAAGATTAAGTACAAACTTAATGGAACCATGCAGTTTTTCTCAGTGGAAGGTTACACTTTAATAAATATATTTAAATTTGATAGAAATACATCTAAGCGTAACAGGCAAAGTAAAGGGTGATCTGGGACTTGGTAAAATTATTGCGCTGTGGACTTTTAGCTAGGGCAAATAAAATAACCTAAGTGAAAACAAAAAATACTTGTGTAAATATTAACTGTGCATTTTGAGCAATTTGTTTGTGAACTCCTTTTTTGATTTTAACTGACATTCTATGTATGTTTAAATTCAAACATTTTTAATTCAAACATTTCACTTTAATTTAAAGCATTAAAATAATAAAGAATAGACTTTAAATCTAGTGTTTATCCAATAGTAATTGATTTTATGTAAAATACTCATCACACACTGTGCACCCTAATCTGAGAACTTGGTGGAATGGTGGAAATACATCTTTGTGTTGTAGATCCTTTTCTAAAATCAGTATACATTTTTCAAACCCTTCAAGTTCCCACAAAGGAACAACCAAGATTGTAAAAAATGCCACATTTCAGACATATGAAAGCTATTCTTATGATTGGAATGATAATATCAAACAATAGTGTGATTTTTATGCCGACACAAAGCTGTGCAATATTTCAGCATAGAACTACCGATATTACCACAGAGGCGCAATTACATTAATGGTGTAGTACAAAAACTACAAGAGGGCGCTATTTACAATTAATGGTCATAAAATCCGCCAAATTCCAAGTGTAGTCAGTTTTAATAGGGCACTTTTTTGTAATTCAAAATTAAGTAAAGTAGTAATAAATAAAAAAATCCCTTACATAAGACACTGTCTTGTAAGTCACATAAAGGTGAGGCAAAATAAAAGAACCTCTCAATATATACATCAACCGGAGTACAGCGATGGAATGAAAATTTAAAGGTCATTGCAAATTACAAGGGGCTAAATACACGGTGTAAGTAACACATAATTTCACACTAACAGTCAAAGAATAATAATGGGTCAATGCACACTTCATTCACCATCAGTGTATTCAGCAAATTGTCAAGGGCACAAAGTATGTATCTGAAACACCTTTACTTCGCTGATGCCATTTGACATACATTCAATAATTGATCAATTACTGATTTTAATCCTTTAAACTTTGCATTGTGTAATCAGGGAGATTTTAAACATGGAAAGATTTGTTAATTTTCAGGGAACGTCCTGCAGCATCAGGGAGAGTTGGCAGCTCTGCTTATATTTGGCTTTTCATAGCCAAGGAGTTGGGCCAAAGGTGCACCCATGCCTCTTAATGCAAAATGAAATGATAAATAGATAGGCGTTGTTAAATGGAGGATTATTTTACGTAATGTACATAACAGGGCTTTTATTTTAACAAACAGGGTAAAACTTGTCTGTGATCTCCATTAAACCTAGCAAGTCTTGTGCCGATTGGAAATTTCTGAGAATATTGGGTACATAAATTGCTTTAACATGCAAAGGAGACAAAATCAAGCATTTTACAGTGGCCCGATGTTCAAATACCCACAAGACTTGCATCATCTGTTGGAAACTTTGAGCAATAGGAGGCAGCATTCTTAGATTGGTTCTCAAATGTGGTGAGCATCGGTGCATAACCTACCCATTCAAATGCTACTTTCATTGCCTCGCTACTTTCATTGACTACCTCACTTATTTTCTTCCAATACCACAACCTCGATGTGAAGATTTGCCATCAATAAAAAATTGTCAAATTTGTGTTTTTTAATGAGCTTTTTTCCATGACCTCTAAGTATAAAGAACTTACAACTTGGAATCATAGCACATTTATGGGAGTGCAGCATTCTTGTCAGTTTACAGACTGCATACATTTTGCTTCAACCATCAATCTGAATTTTTTAGCCACCTTGCTCGGTTTATTAGCCAGGGATGGCTGGATGAACTTGCAAAGAAAAGTGTAAAACAAATTGAAACTTAACCGGTATGTCTGCTGCCACCAAGTATCTTAAACTCTCTCACATTGTTAAGCAAATACCGGGCTCGATTTAACAAAGAGCTAAGATTGATCTTAAGCTGTGTTTCAACCTTAATTGCTGTGTGATGTGACAATACAAATCACTACGATGATAATGACAACTCATCTTAAGATGAATCTTAGTGTTTTGTGAAACCGAGCCCCTGTTCTGAGACACCGGTCCCTGACTCGAATTATCTGCATTTACACTGAGCCAAATTCCTCCATCCATTTCTCATACTTAACGAGGTCATCTTTACCCACTGTCTTATTGACTTTCTTGATTGCCTCCTTGAAGTCTTCCATGGAGGTAGGTAGATTGAGCTCTTCCCTAGGGATTTCGCGGATCTGCTCTGGGCGGAGGCCTTGGATGCGACGACGCATGGCCATCATGGAAGCATCCCTGATGAAGGAAATAAAATAAAATTATCCATTAACTTAGACAGCTGGATAGACTTAGGGTATATTCAAAAGCACACCACATGCTCCAGCTGCTACAAGCACACAGGTTTTCTATTTAGCAGAAAATATTGCTTCGAATAAGTTCTTTGCTCATCAAAATAATTAGCAGTCACATCAATGTTACTGCACGGCAATTTGGCTGGTAATCTTTTTCTAGAGAGCCTGATTTTGTTGTCTGTGCTTGATGTATGTTTATGCTTTTACCAGCTTTATAAATAGGGCTGATCGAGTTTTGACTGACCCGACCCAAAAGCCTGTGCCAATGTTGTGTTTAAGCATCCAAATTAAAAGCTGTAGACACAAATATGCATTTGAATAAAGGATTGTTACCTGCAGACGTTGGTAATGTCAGCACCAGAGTAACCCTCAAGTGTTTCAGCAACACTCTTCATGTCAATACCATCCTCCAGGGGAACATCACGAGTGTTGATGTGCAAGAGCTGCTCACGACCCTCAGCTGTAAAATACCACGATAGAAACAGACCTTTACATCTCTAAAAGAATCACCTGTTACAAATTGCTTACCAAGCAAAATCTCGGCTCGATTTCACAAAGAGCTAAGATTGATCTTAATTGCGAATCAAAGTGTGATGTCACAATACAAATCACCATGGTGATACTGACAGTGACAAATCATCTTTTAAAAGACGAATCTTAGTGCTTTGTGAAATCGAGAAAATGCAAAATGACATTTCAACCCTAGCAGTGTCTTTCCATAGCAGAGTCTTTCAACTCTAGCAGAGTCTTTCGACTCTAGCAGAGATTTTTAACCTTAACAGAGTATTGACAAGAACTCTGCTAGGGTTGCTTTAAAGTTATTTGATGCGCCAATGAGCGAGCTTTTACCTTAACCTCATTGGAAAAGGTTCTGTTCTGACAATAATAAAGGCTACATCAATTCTTTCCGGAAATATATGCTCAAGGAAGGCTTGTTGAAAATAACCTATAATCAAGGAAAAAATAAGGACAGTTGAAATAGACAGGATGGTCTGAATTCAGCAAAAGAAATTCATTCCCATTCAAGACAAAAATACTCACGGCAAGGGAGAGGAATGTAGATTCTCTTTTCAAGTCGACGTCTTAGCGCCTCGTCAATGTCCCAAGGAAAGTTAGTTGCAGCTAGGACCATGACTGTCTTAGTGCTGTCCTCTCCACCTGTAGCTCCTGTTACACCTGTAGAGAAACAATCAATCAATTAGGGTCGTACAGTGTTATCAGTTTGTTATGACAATAATAGTACAGCCACAAACCATCATTTTCAATGTTCTTAAGAAATCAGCTTTATTTTGATAGTTATAATTGTAAAGAAAAAATAGTAAGCACTCTCCATAACAGTAGTTTGCAAAATAGCTAAACTTTTGTGCAATTTTCTACTGATTAAAAACACAAGTTTTACTGTCACATATTTGCAACAAATTTTTGTCCTACAATTTTTACCCCGTTTCAATGCCAAGTTTCCTTTGCCAAAGATATATGTTTTCAAACAAGTTTTGTTTGTTTGAATAATTCGTGTTATAATTGAGTTTTCTCTGTGTTCAATAAAAAATATTAATAATAACAATGCAATTGTCATGCGCAATCCATCTAGAGTGCAACACCATATTCTGAGGCACAGCTGATCCCCAAAAATTAACAAGAGACATACAAAATACAAAGATACAAATCACACAGTGAACAAATCAATACTCATTAAGGTATTTCACACCCTAATGAGGAGTTATGCAAATGAGTCTTCAGCAAGTTCTTGAATAAGTGAAGAGAACTGCAATACTTCATTCGCATGTAGAGCCTTAAATTGGGGACAGCAGTGAATAAAAGCATTATATAAGGCCGTTTCCAAATTGGCAGCTACAGCTACGCCTATGACTGTTGCTAAGGATGATGCTAAGGACGTCCGATACTTTAACGAACGATGACGCTGAAATCTAGCCGTAGCCACTAATTTGGATGCGGCCTTACTCTGTATTGTCACGGTAATGTAATGACACTTTCATCCAAACAGATACATAAATACAATACAAATGAAGCATGAAGTCGAGGCTCTTCACGCACATGGCGGATCCGTGCAAGTAGCGAATTGACAGGCAAAGTGTTTCAAAGTATAGGTGCATAGACGGAAAAGGCACGTACCCATGTTGATGATGACCTTGGAGTAGTTAAGAGGAACTTAGCGGAAGAACAAAGAGTAGGGAAGTAGGGTACAAGAAGAGTTGCGATGTAAGATGGGGCTAAGCTGATCTGAGATTTAAAAGCGATCAGTAAAATTTTGTCCTAAATTCTCTGTAGGATTGGAAGCTAAGGAAGTCCCTTTTGGTGTTTGATTATCAAGGGGGAACACTTACCATCCATCTGAATAAGAAGTTCTGATTTGACCCTCCTGCTTGCTTCATGCTCTGAACTGGAACCCTCTTGCTGCAAATGGAATCTATCTCGTCTATGAAGATTGTGCTGGGTGCATAAAATCGTGCCTGGAATTTAGGGTATGGAAACATAAATAAGGGTGAGAATGTACTGAAATTGGTGGTTGTTCCAAATTGAAGACTTCGTGAAGTGGCTGCAACTGTAAATTATTGACCAGATTCACACTTGTGTACAAATTTGAAAGTCTGAGTTAGGCCAAGAAGTTAATGCATTTCATAATGGTTGATTGAAGTTTGTCCAGATATTAAATTTCTAAAACAAAATGCAACTATGGACTACAAAATAGAATGGTCGACGATTCTCAATTATCAAAATTATGTGCAGTAAAATAAAGGCAGCTTAACATTTTTATTCCTATGGCTCCTTGAAATAAAATCAATTTTACACTTGCAATTTTACAAAGACCAAATGCAAGCATTGAGAACATTTCCGCAAGGTTTGAAAATTCTGAAGTATTTTTCTATGTTTTTGCTCAACGTCACTTTGGTGGCTGGTGAGAAGTTCAACAACAGCTAAGTCTTTACTTTCATGCATGCTGATTCTGTTTGTCACACACAATACGTACCATCTCAAACAAAATTCGCACAAGCTTCTCCGACTCCCCATGATATTTGGAGGTCAGGGTTGAAGAGCTTACGTTAAAGAACGTCGTACCACACTCTGTGGCCACCGCTTTGGCCAACATAGTCTTACCCGTTCCTGGTGGCCCGACCATCATCACCCCCTAACATTGATACAAAAAAACGAAAAAGCATGCAAAAGAAATAAAAGAAAACGTCCTACGTACCATTTCAAAGAGCAAACGCACCAATTTCTCAGACTCGCCACGCCACTTGGACGTGAGGGTACTGGACGAGACATTGAAGAATGTCGTGCCGCATTCAGTGGCCACTGCTTTAGCTAAGAGAGTTTTGCCGGTGCCTGGCGGACCGACCATAAGGACACCCTAAGGAAATCAGAAAAGAGCTCGCTCTTAATGTGGTCATCTCTTTACTCAGGTCTTATTAGACTTAAATACTGAAACAGATGTCACTGTCGGTAAATGTTTCCAAGGAGTGCCAAGAACACTGATCTATACAGCTGGATGAACTTGCCCAGAAAAAATGTAAAAAATTGAAACTTAACCGGTAAGTCTTCTTTCATTTTGACTTGCTTTAAACAGTTTTAAAAATAATTTATAAAAAAAAATCAATGAAAGGCGCTTTAGATGCAGCATAACTTGGTTTCAAAGATGTTTTTCTGGCACATAAATCAATGAATCTTTTACTTTCCTAGGGGTATATCGGAAGTAAGGAGTGAGAAAAATACAAGTTATCTTACCTTCCATGGTCTTCGGATTCCCTTGAAATAGTCTGGCATCCAGAGTGGTAGAACCACTGCCTCCTCTAGAAGTCTCTTTGCTTCCGTCAAGCCAGCGATGTCAACCCTTGGAGGAGATTAACAGCGCCATGTTAATACAAGTGTTTCAAAAAGTTCAATGACACATTTGTTCTAAACCTTCAACTCTTAACAGTCTGACCGGACAAGGATGACCAAACTCTCGCAATATTCAAGTTTTCTTCACCAACTCAATGCTGTCTGATTTTTAAAAAAATGTATGACCCTGTAATGAGAGTTGGTTCAGGACTCACCAGTGGACATTTGGATTCTTCTGTACAATATCTCGTTCCAGATTCTCCACCAAGTCTTTATCGTACCCAGCATTATCAAACTTCTTCTCATCTCCTTCCTCTGGTGACCCTTTAGCATCCTAAGAAAAAAATGGGGAAATTTAGTATTTGGTTTCCCAAAAGTATGATAACTAAACTTACAACTCATTCAAGTCTCATTTTAGTTTTAATCAGCTGGGATACTTTCATAGAACTGAAAAAGCACAAACGGGTTTCTTTTCCCGACTTTAACCTCTGTGGACCCCAGTTCAAATCCCACCTCAGACCTGGAGCATTGAGCCCTGCACGTGGATTGGATTTTCGGTCCCTTTCTGATTGTGTGGGTATTTCCTTATTTGGGGTTTTCCTCCCACATGTAAAAAGAATTGAACATTTCTTCTCGGCTATTATGTTGTTGGATGTGTAATCAAATAATTGAATAAATATAACCACAGGGCAAAAACAAATATCGCTAAATAGAAATAGCTTATCAGTCACAACATCATGTAATGTATTGTTTATGATTGGATCCACGTCGCACCAAAATCTACCAAAACTATTTTAAACAATTCTCTTCACAAAAAGCTAAGACTAATGTGTATCAATCTTAACTGCTAACAAAAGTGTGACGTCACAATACAAATCACTATGGTGACTTTGACAACATTTTCCTACCACTGCAGTTAAACATCTTGGTACGTGATCAATACGCGAATTACGTCTCTGATGCATACCAGCTGAGCAAACTAATTTTCTTAGAAGCATCTTTTGCTAAAGAGCTTTTGGAAGACTATAACTTATAATGAACTGTTTAGGTTGGGTGACTATGTTACAGTTATTATTTCTGCTTTTACCCTCGCACCGAAATGTGATACTAAGCACTGTACACTCAGTGCTTTCCAAATAGTGCAGAAACAACTCCACAGGTGTACTACATGGGTGGGATTCGATCCCCACATCTAGAGCAGATGTTTTAACCACAAAGGGTGCCCTGTGACAAGTGGCCAGTTCAAATCCTATAAGTTAGCAACAATTTGAATGATGTAAGAATGAGTATATGGCAAGTCTAAAACCAAGATAATATTCTTTATCCCCCATGCATTTATTACATCATTTAAATTGATTGAAAATATCAAAGGCATCACCAAAATTTTCAATTGAAGTAAAAACACAACAATCAATCCTTTAAATCGTTAAACTTACTCGATCTTTTCTGTTGACTTTTTTCTCATCCCTTCCGCCACCTCTCCCTCTTTGGTCACCTCGTCTATCTGCGTTGCCATGTGATGGACCACGCCCACCAGAGGGGCGTGGTGGGTCCCTTCCAGAGACTCGCTGGGATGGCTTACTCGGTTCAGACCGGCGTGGCGGTTCCTTGCGAGCTCCTCGCTGATACTGGGGTGATGGTCTAAATAATGTATATTTAAAAATATGTTTGTTGTTTGTTTTGTTTTTCATGCAAGTTCGCCCCAAACAAGGCTAAAAGCCACTACCGGTAAGGAGTTACACAAAGAAAATATTCAAGATGAAAACAACTCAGGTGAGCTGAAGGTAGGAATTCCTCTTAGTCTAGACTGTTGGATGGAGGGAAACAAGAACCAGTCAAGGAGTTCCCAAAGAGATGAAGTACGTGGAGTAACCTGTTGGAATGGCTCTTTGTTCTGCATCTACGCAAAACAAGAGTGTATGGGCGAGAAGATGCAGAAAGCCTGGTTACACGCTCAAGCTTTCACTGACATTTTCAAACATGGAGATTTACTCACTTCTCAAAAACTATAGCATTTCAAGCAAACAAATTTCAAGAGAACTTTTCCATCCTGTCCATCTTTATACCATGTTTGTTGTGAGAAAATATGTGAACATTTATATATTCTATCTTCCCAATGCACAACCCGTAAGTGAAATTTTACATCATTCTACATAACAAACAGACAGAGAACAAATAATGCTTAACCTGTGCTCCACCGGTGTTGGTGGTGGCCATATATCAGGATCCCTAGCTGGCTCTTGTGGCTTGGAGTAAGGCACTGGGGCCCTATAAGCTGGAGCGCTACTTGGAGGCTCAACTGCATCCGTCTTGAAACCATTCAGGGTCTTACTGATATCTTTGACATGTTCATACTCTTTGGCAAGATCTGTCTTCACCTGTTAAATACAAAACAGTTTTTAAGACTCATTTGTTTAACTGGGCATACAATTAGTGAAATCATACATGTCCCTTCATGTGTATTGATTTGTTCACTGTATGATTTGTATCTTTGCATTATATATTTCTCTATTGTTGCTTGTTATGTATTTTGTGTGCTGCGCCTGGGAATAAGGTCTTGTACACTAGATGAATGGCGCCGTATTATAGAGAAAATAGAATTAGCTGATGCAAACTGCTTCCCAACCCAAAGGACCTATGGCAAAAAATGCAAACAATAGGTCCTCCCTTAAAACAGTGGTCCGCTGGCAAATGCCAGTTAAAACACCCAAAGACCAGTCAAAATTCTCTCCATTTGGTCCGGCTGGCTATTTCAATGTTGAGAAGCACCCCTGTTTAAAATGGTGTATGGACTAGTGACAAAGCTGGTGGTCCTGCTGGCCAGTCACTGAAAAAGTCAAGGGCATACCCTAATGAGGCTAAGTTTGAATTGGTAACCAATGATCTTTGTATACCTTCTGCCATTGATGTTTACGCTCTGGCTCTCTAATGCTCATCAGAAGTTTCTGGATCTGTTGAAGCACTCCTTGGTAGTACACTAACGAAGTGTCGTAGTTTCCAAGGAGGGCGTATTCACGCCCCATCTTGGTGTTCTCGCATATCTCTGTAACACTCATTTTTGCTATAAAATCAATTGCAAAAATATTTGTTTAGGTTTAGTTCACCATCATCATCAGTCGGCTGCACAGCAGGCGGACACAAGCTTTCCCCATTCTATCCTGTTGGGTACTAGTCTCCAATTCTCCAGCGGGGAAAGTGGAACAGGCTGTCGAGTGTGCAATTCTACTTCAAAATTACTTTCTGTGCATGCCTGAACTGTGGAATGAGGTGCATGCTGGTCTAGTTAGTGAACAATTTTGTTGCCACTAAACTAGACATTCAGCAGGCACTTCATTCAAATTTTTTATTTCCGCCAGGCAGTGAACATTTTACCGGCAACGGTAGTTTGCCTTTATACTGCAATTTCGTACTTTATTTCGAAACCTTTTAAAAAGAGATATCCTCAGGAGCCAAAAATTGACAAAAGAAAATATAAGGGGGCCTACACTCTACAGTATCCATTATGTACTGTAACTTGTAAGGTCTCAATTTTCAACAATTTAATAATCCTGATTGTCGACTATTCATATGCATCAAAGAGTACTAATAAGGGCGCTATACAATCTAACACTAACAAAGCAGCGTGGATTTGGATGATTTAATGGAAAAGTTTTTGTATCCCACTGGCACTTTTTCACTCATTATTGTCATTCAATCATTCAATATTCATATAATAGTTACCAAAAAAGCAACATTTCATTTCATTTGACTTGATTGAATTGAGTAAATACTAAATATTAAAATTTGAAAATAAGATAATATATTTCATAATGAAATAGTGGCAGGTGGATACGGAAGATTTACGTCAGAAATTATGATGGCACTGGCAGTGAAAACTGCCGCACCTTTTTTTGTTTGAACTTAACGACGATGGGGTTCTCAGAGGAATGGTCAGCCCGTGAATTTGAACTGATTCGCGGCCAGTGCAGTCCAATGTGAGTCAGTGAATGTTGTTAGTCACGGTCGTGGTTGTTCGACTGTCTTCCAAATAAAGTCCCGTTTTATGCAACAACTCTATCAGATTCACACAATATTCGCACTCTCCATTAACCCACTAGTTGTAACCATTTAAAAACCATATCAACAGTTTGGAAAGTTATAAATTGTTGTAAGTTCATTACCTGTTTTTCCGCAGACGTTCAGACGTTACATTACAATCGATCACTCTCCATTTGAATGAACTAAGCATGCGCATAACTTCCGTAGCGCTATTCTTCCCCCTCAAGACGCCTTTTACCTAGGAAGAGCATAAGATGCGATAATTGAGGGCGCCCTTTACATTTTACGGTCGTCATTTTGATATTTGAAAATGTTTATTTTCAAGCTTGGCAGAAATTAAATTAAAAAATAATGTGAATATTGGGTTTAAAATCGACTTTTATTGAAACTGATAAAAATTGGTAGGAGAATAATTACTAACACAGCATTTTATTGAAGAAGGATCTAATGTACTCGGTTTGTCAAAACAAACAATATTATTTTACCTCTTGAATCAAGACCATTATAAGTCTAACCTCAATTGAGTAAGTACGTTTTAGCATGATGATGATTGATTAATTATTGTGATCTACACGTTTTAGACACTGAGTTATGCTGCAGGAACTCATGCTGGAACTGGTACTGGTAGAGTAATATTTGGGTGAGAAACTGATGCTGAACTGCTCCAAAATATTGTTTTCTTCCAAAAGTTAACTACCTGAGAAGGTGGAAAATTTCCATGACTGACTACAAGGAGGAGCAGACAAATGAAATCGCTGCTTTGCAATCCATTTATCCAGACGAATTCACAGGTGCTGTTCATTTGCATTTATTTTAATTAAAATGATTTATTTATTTTTGCAATTGAATTACTTCTTACTTAATCGTTCTTTCATCATTAAAACTTTGTTTTCTTTCTGTACTGTAAGTAATTGATTAAGGCTAAAATTCCGTATCCGGTAGCCACGATAGCGGAACGAACCTCATGTCATGGCTTTTAGGAGTAGATTCAGACTCGGCAGGATCAAATGACAATGCTACATTTTTTAGTACATAAATAATATTAATTCTAAGTACTGAAGAACTGATCTTGGTTCTAAAGTTCACTTAATTTGTCAATTGTTGATCCCAGTTCTAGAACGTCCATTTCTAACCATGTCTAATCATGGTTTGGTGTATCTTAGTCTTTTTAACTTAAAACATGTCTACAAAAAAGTGTAGTAAATGACAGTGCCTAATTTTTGGAATTTGAAAGTAGCTAACATTTTCTTTCTTTATGTAAACATTAGTTTTGTCTGAAGATCCATACTGCTTCCACGTCACTGTGTGTTCAGAGGATACTGGAAATGAAGAGGATGGTAAGTTACTAAGTACCCCCTTCCCCTCTTCCCCAAACACACCCCCATCCCTTCAAATACTATACAACAGTCCTCACCACCCCCCCCCCCACCCCTCCACCACACACACACACACACACAGCACCATGGCGTGTTCACAGGAAAAGATAATGGTATTAAAGGTACTCCTTTTAAAAACATTTGTTATGAGATATCGCCCAACTCACAAGGCCAGACGGCCACTTCAAGGTGAGGGCTACACTTAACAACTGATTTGGGCTGTCAACCCACATCAACTGTCACCAGGGGCATGTTGTCACCTACTCCTGGGGCTGAAACAGCATTATACCCCCTTCACAGTCCATAAGGATGTAGGCAGTTTGTTTTTTTGTAACTGGTAATCCCTAACCTTAAAGGAAAAAGTCCACCTTTTATTAGATTGTAACTGATTGAACTCAGTTGGACTGAGAAATGTTTCTCAATTGCAAATACATCTTGCATTATTTCAGAGACGTACAGTGCAACTCTACAGTTCACCTACACACCGACATACCCAGATGCAGCTCCAATATTTGAGGTGACAGAGGACAGGAATATAGATGAGGAAGATCAGGAAAAGATAACAGAATTACTGCAGCAACAGGTGAAAGCAACACAAACAAATCAGAGCTGCATTGCTTGCTAATTTGCAAGCACAGAAAATATTTGATAACCAGCAAAGGCTCTCTTGCCAAAGTTTCATGAATGTATATTTGGGACTTGTAAAGTATGCCACCTAAAATATGACATGTGGTAAATGCATACAGTACACAGTCAACCCTCCTACTGTTTGACCATTCAATATCATCCACTGTGGTTGTGAATGATAGATAAAGTATGACAGCCTTCAATATGACATTTCATGTGGTGAATGCATGTACATGTACATAGTACACTGTCAATCCTCCTACTGTCTTGACCATTCAATTTCATCCACTGGCTCCCGGTACCAAAACGAATTGAGTACAAGGTCCTCGCACTTGTCTTGAAAGCACTTTAACTATATGTGGTAAATGCATCGACTTAGTGTACACATTAGTGCACACATGTACACATTTAGTTCTGTGCACAGCTGTGCCACCAATACTCATGCAGTCAAATAGTTTCAAATGGTTGGACATCTCCCGTCCAGGAAAATGTTTCCAAGACTAGGAGGGTTAAGTTCATTTGCTTTCTGCAGAGCATTTGTTTCACATGACTTCCTTATCACTATTTTATGGGTCACAAAAAAATTTATTTAAAACTAGTAACCCCCCCTCCCATTACTTCCAAATATTCTTAGATTGAAGAGAATCTGGGTATGGCAATGGTGTTCATATTAGTCTCAGAAACTCAACAGTTCCTCAACAACAAAGTAGATGAAGACAAGAAAATCCAGGAGAAGTTAAGCTACAAGAAGAAGAAGAAGAAAACCAAAAGAGAGAGGAAGAGGTAGAATTGTAATTTCTTTCAAAATTTCAAGGAGATTTCAAGAATCTATCAAAATTCCTCAGCATTTGGTAACTTATTTTCCAAGTATATTTTTTGTGTTTGCTTTTACATTTGGATTCACATTACTTCAACATCAAAGTAAATAGTTTCTATATTGTACTTATATAAAGTACAATATAGGAAAACTATTCACTGTGAATTATGATGACAATTTGATGATGCAACAACTTGTGCAACTTGTTTTGAGTCCACAAATAAGTTTAAACCAGGTTAAGGGTTTTTAGGATTGGGGATTTTGAGTCTATTGATCAGTTTAAACCAGGTTAAGGGTTTGAAGGCTTGGGATTTTGAGTCTATTAATCAGTTTAAACCAGGTTAAGGGTTTGTAGGATTGGGGATTTTGAGTCTATTAATCAGTTTAAACCAGGTTAAGGGTTTGTAGGATTGGGAATAACATTGATCCTTTGTATGCTGTTTTTGTTACAAGGGAATTGCAATCTAATCAAAATCAACCAACAGACTGTTTAAACTGCAAGTTTTTCTGGTTTCCAGTCATTTATAGTCTTCTTCACATTTTATAAATCAAATTGTATTGCTTTGTATATTAATTTGTTTCAGGAACTAAGAATAAAAGGGAAGCTGATGACGATAGAATCTTTTCTTATCTGGAAAGAGAGTTTTGACAAGGAGTGGTTAATAGCAAGGGAAAAGAAAATGACAGCAGAACTGTCAAAGAAACTTACAGGTAATCCACAAAAGAAACTAACTGTTCACAAAATTGTCAACAAATATTCTTATGGGGCAAACTACAAGTTTAACTTTCTTCAATTACTTTGTTGACGAAAAATTTGTACAGATTACTCAGGGCATTTTTTAAAATCTTACATGAAACTTGTGTTTCCTCAAGTTCGTGAGAGTAGCAAGGTGGTCAAAGTAACAATAAAAATTGAACTTTATGCTGCACGCCAACTTGTGCAGCTTGTTGATTCCACCTATACATAATAAGTAAAAAACAATAACAATGGACATTTATAGAGTGTTGTTATCCGCCAGTTTTGACGCTCATTATGTATGATTATAATTACCCCCCGTTCATTCCTGAAACCATCTTAGCTCCCTGCGAAGTATACAGCCTGTGCTGCCCATATGTAGCGCACTAGGCTAAATCAATCACAAGAACCATTTCTACCCTCACAGGTACCCATTTACCCCTGGGTGAAGATAACCAACTTTTGTCACAACCGGATTCAAACACACACCACAACCGGATTCAAACACACACACACAACACCGGATTCAAAACAACACAACCGGATTACAAACACACACCACAACCGGATTCAAACACACACACACAACTGGATTCAAACACACACCTTGAAGACTTGGTCACAAGAACTGATTCCAGTGCACTAGACCGCTCGTCATACTCCGAGGTCTAGGAAAACAACTTTATTCAAGATACAAAATGAGCCTCTTTAGAGCTTTTTTCCTTTTTTGCAACAGGCAAGTCTTTGAAGCTACAGGTGTTGTTGAAAATGCCTAATATTTTAAATAATTAATTCTTTGTTTTTTTAGGAAGAGAGCTCTTCGAGAGAGATCACAATCTTGATGACTCGGACATGGCATTATTAGATGAAAGTAAGTTGTGGCTTTCTTATGTTAACAATAAATTGTGCATAATTTTGTTAAAGTGTCAAGTCGATTTGCAGCCATCTTGCTTTTCTTCTATTCTACCCAATGTAACCAAACCGAAGCTGGAAGGAACGGGGCCCAATTTCATAGAGCTGCTTAATAAGCACAAAAAGTAGCTAAGCACAACAAATTATGCTTACCAGAATAAGGTTACCAGCCAAACTACCATGTCACATGTACAACTTGTGACTTGTATCCTGCTCATTTCTGCTTAGCAGACAATTGTTAAGCTATATTTTCGGCTGAAGCAACTCTATGAAATTGGGCCCAGATAGTGTGGTCCTTTTCATGATATGAACATTTAAACTGCCACTGTTACTGTTGTATACAGGGTACCTGACACAGATGACCACAGCATGATTTAGGTCATACATGTACATGAATTCAACCTTTGATCAGTGTTCAATTTCATGGCTCTGCTTACTGCAAAATTATGCGCTTATGGTGCCCTGTTAAGCGCATAACCTATTAGCCATAAGCACAAATTCCGCGGTAAGAAGAGCCAAAGTAGCTAAGCACATAAAAACATTGCTTACCAGAATAAGGTTACCAACCAAAATACCATGTCATGTGTACAATCTGTGACTGGTATCCTGCTTATTTGTGCTTAGCAGAAAGTTGCTAAGCATAATTCTCTGCTTAAGCAGCTCTATGAAATTGGGCCCTGTTGGTTTCCTCTTCTTCTTTTGTTCTGTGTGGACCATTCCCGCTTTTTTTTTTGCAAGTACAAAGTTGCAAGTCTAAATCTAATGCTGAAAATGTCAGTGGAATTAGAAAAATTATCCTGGTAAAAAATGGTGAGTGAGAAAGGTGATGTTGAGACATTCAATTAAATGGTATTTGTTGATAACTTGATTTTAAAGCAATCTTTTCTTTTCCTGTTTTTCAGCTGACAGAGTTGAGGTCGATGAGTCCCTTTTTCAAGAAATGGAAGACTTGGATCTGGACCTAGAAGAAGATTAGGCTCTGTGGGAAAAATGTGTAAATAACGGGAAATCTTTGGGTGACAAAATACAAGTAATCACATTGTGGGCCAGAGCAAACTGAATGGGGAAGGGCTTGATCTGATTTTTTGCCAATTTTACCCCAAAATTTATATTTTGTTTTTATTGATTCAAGAAAGTTATAAGCTTTTATTGAAAAGAATTACACACAAAACCCTTCACTGATAAGTAGTAGTTAATTAGAAGCGAACATTGGAACTATTGTCGGATCCTGACGTTATCTCTTGTCCATCAGCCATGTACAAACAATTTTGTTACCTGTATGTTATGCATTGTCTGTAGCAAATGCACCCATTTTTTCATGTTCTTCGTTTTGAAATGACATAATCTGTCAGAAAAAAAATCTTTCAGCGACAATCCGGCCATGTAACTTTGAATCAAGTTCATTCTAAAATGGAGCACTTTGATAGCAATTTACTAAAATCCAGTTTCTGAATTGGCGACTTCGGCTACGGCTACGGCTAGATTGCCATGTCATACATTGAAGTATAGGACATCCTTTGCAAAAGTCGTAGCCGTAGCTTCTAGTTAAACTTTGAGTTGTTCTGAGGTATACTGAGGTAAAAAAACCTGAAGGCCTCCATCGAAAGTGTAAAAAAAGAAACCTGATACGTCATGTCGGCAAAATCGCTGCAAAACGTAGCAATAGTATTGCTAAGGTTTTGAATCAAGAGATGCACTACCACTTGACCAACAAGAGGTTTCACATTTTTTGGACAAGCTACTCTTGAGTAATACCGTTTATCCAATGGTAAATTTTGTTTTGAGTTTTCTTTCAAAATATTTTGTAAGAAATAGTTTGGAAAGGACAGACACACCGGAAAGACAGGCACTGCCAATCGACACATACAAAAAAAAGAATGGCAGCTTCTTTTGAATGCTGTACATTTTTTAAGTCACAAAGTGTTGCTGCCCTTGACATCAAATCTTAGAATCTTCCTGAAGAAACAATAAAACATTTGGTTAAAGGCAAAAACTGGTTGTGTTGAGTATTTTTAACTGATTGTCCTTTTAGTAGGAATTTGAACCACATAACGGGTATTTATAAAGGCTTAGTATTTGCATTTAAAATTGAGTTGTAGTGCTCCACTCAGCCAGCATGAGCAGCTAGGGAAAAAAAAGGGCGGCCTCTAAAAAGAAAGCGGGCGGGGACGCTAAACATGTTTTTATTATTATTTGGCCTAAAGGCAATGTTGCTTCATTCAGAAGCGGCCAAACTCTGATTATTAATTTATAAAAGTGACAATACAAGTACATTTTCAAGAAGACTGAAATATGTGCAATACTTAAAATGCATTCTATGGGGTTTGAATATAAATCCCACCGAAAAATCACCAACAAAGAATGCAGATTTATTGTGCTATCATTTCTGTGCTGTTCACATTAGTTTAATTCAGAAAAATAGTGCATTTAATACTGTCCCATTTAGAATGCAACAGTCATTAAGAAAAAGTAATAAATACTATAATTAATAATTTAATCAATACATCAGTCACACAATTCAAGTACAATGTGTTTTTTGAGGTGAGAATTTGTACAGTTCTTTCTCTCTTTAAAAAATGTACCCATTGGATTTCAAAATTAGTTTAAAATACTGTACTCCCCTTTAAGTTCATTTAATTTATTGCAAATTTTGTTTTGTCCTGGTCCAAAATTAAGGTATTTGTCTTTGGCATCTGGCCCAATTTCATAGAGCTGCTTAAGCACAAAAAGAAGCTAAGCACAACAAAATTATGCTTACCAGAATAAGGTCACCAGCCAAACGCCAATATCACATGTTCAATTTGTAATTGGTATCCTGCTCATTTCTGCTTAGCAGGCAATTGTTAAGCAATATCTTCTGCTTAAGCAGCTTTATGAAATTGGGCCCTAAAGTCAAAAGATCTCACAAAGTAAATTCGGCAAGGTTAGATTATTGACCAAGGTTTATCATCGCTGAACCCTCTTCAATTTCCCACACATGGTTTCTTTCTTGTTATTAGTTGAGAGTGTGCAACATGATGTCATTAGCAAACGTCAACTGCATAGTACCTAGGGCAAAGTACTTAGGTGGTAATAAACTACAGGGAAAACTGACTGGTTGTATCGTAAACTTAATATTTAAAATAAAAGTCACATCCCCTTAAGGTGATCCCTCTGCTGCCGCTTCCCAGGTTGTATCGTAAACTTGGGTGTGATCCCTGGCTACACAGCAGTTACAGGTTGAATGGCTTCTGACTGGCACCCCTGAACAAAGATACTGACAAAATAGGGAGACCGTCAACATAGGGCTAGATAGCTCAGTTGGTAGAGCGCCAGCACATTAATCCGGCGGCCGCAGGTTCATCCCGCTCTAGTCAATTTGTCTTTGTTCAACCCAGAATTACTTATGGGGTGTTAGAAAACAAATATTGACTGTTTTCACTTGTGGCTTAGTTGAGCTATCCTCTCTTGGTGGATCCACAAATTTGCATTTAAACACATACAGACTTACAGATTTGTTCTCAAGGAAATACTGTGAGAAAACCAAGCTTATGACTTTGATAAACCTATTATTTCCCTTAACCCTCTTCTTAGTTCTACTCCATTACAGTCCAGAAACATCTGTTTGCAAGGATACTTTTTCATCCCCGATCCTCTCTTTCCTCCGACAAGTCCCGCCCGCAACAATCCGGACACGCACGGTCATGTCAACCCGAATCCTTTACTGTTCTCGATGGCGACAAGCAACTTCTGTCTCAGTAGCTCCTGGCTGCTGTAAGCTGGAAGCAGTAAACGATTGAAGCAGGTCATGGCAGTGGGGAGACGATCTGACTCTGGTCCATTGCGCTGGATAACAATGGGGAGGCTGGACAAACCCTTCAAGGGCACCTGTAAACAAGACACAAACAGCGTGAACATTTCTTGCATAACCTTGCCTACTCTTTAAAGGCAGTGGATACTTTTGGTAAATATTCAAGAAATACATACCTTGAAAACTTACTTGGTAAGGAGCACCTGAGAGCTGCTGATAGTATAACACATTGTGAGCAGCGACTCCCTCTGAAGTGATGTAGTTTTTGAGAAAGAGGTAATTTCTCACTGAAATACTTAAAATCTGAAATCAGGCATGTAGCCTTTTTTAGGCATCTGAAAGCACACAATTCTATGCAACAAGGGTGATTCTTCTTTAATTATCTTCTTGCAACTCTTCGATGACCAATTGAGCCCAAATTTTCACAGGTTTGTTAACTTATGCATATGTTGGATACACCAAATGAGGATACTGGTCTTTGACAATTACCAAAAGTATATCTGCCTTTAAAGGGCCCCTAAAGTAAAAATTTCATTATAATTTTTTTAAGCTACTTCCTAATTCCCTTATGTGTATGAAAACTAATTGACATCCATATTTGGTTAATTTATTGAAAAGTGAATTTCTGTAAAGATTTCTCTTATCTGGACAACTGAGGGCGCTGTTGAAGTGATGTCATTTCAGGGAGACACTTGTTTTACTCCTGTTAAAGAAATGAAATTGTGAACCCCCAAATTTGCTTGTCGAGAATTTGTGAGAGAAGTTTGTGATTTGGCTTACTGCCATGAATTGACACACTCGCAAATCACTAAAGAAAAGGAGGTAAACGACAGTGAAATATCCTAAATTCTGTCCACTTTTTGTGCATAGACTAATTGCAATATTGATATTTCTGCCTGACATGACATCACCCTTTTGCTCATGAATATACAAATTTGCATAAGCATCAAATACAAAAAGGCACCCAAATTACCCTTAAAAATGGCAACATTAAAATTGAAAATAAGGTGAAATGTGACACAAAGGTGCATCTCCAGGCTCATTTCATGAGCCCTCCAGGGCAACATTTGGGCACAAGCCATCAAATTTCATAAAGCTGCTTAAGCAGAAATAATTGTTTCACACATTTCTGCTTAGCAAAAAATAAGCAGGAAACCAGATGCAAACAGCAAAATCTACATTTGGCTGGTTACCGTGTGCGGTAAGCAAAGTTATTTTTGTGCTTAGCTAATTTTGCTTTGTGTAAGCAGCTCCCTGATCTATACTCAATAAACTAGTCAAGCCAATCAAAAACAAAAGACAACAATCTTAAAGCACGCTCTACGAGTCCATATATTCAAAATGCAATTTCAAGGAAAGAAAAGTACAATTTACTTACTTTGTCACTTCCTGTGATAAAGTGGAGAAGTTTTCTCTTCTTGTTTATGCTTAGTGAGTGCACTATTGTCCAGAATGCTATGATGGTGGGATGTTTCCTACAAAAGATAATAACAAATTCAGCAACTTCAAATACAGTTTTCACTGATTGTTATGAAAGTTCCAATGGGCATTAACTCCATAAAAAACGATCTCAATAGGCGCTATGTTTAAATCAAGTTTCAAAAGCCCTTACACTATTACTACCACTGTTCACCAGGCGTTAAGCATTCCTAAAACCATCTCAACTCCTTAAGAGTATGCAGCACCCACAGCCAAATGTGCATACAGGTTCCTAATCATTCACATCTCTACCCTCGCAAGTACCCTTTTACTCTATGGTGATGAGAAGCAGTTACAGACAAGTGTCTTGCCCTAAAACACAAGTGTTATGAACAGGATTCGAACTCACACTCTAAAAACTCGGTGGATCAGAACTTGAGCCCAATGCGCTAGACAACTTGGGAACGACACACTTCACTTTTAAAATAGCTTGACTTTCTCAAGCTGTAACTAACAACCATGATCGAGAAACTACCTCGAGTAAATGTCCTCATACGTAGCTGAAGCTTCCAACGCTACAAAGTCTAGCTCCGGACTCCCACAAACGAGCATCTCGGTCTCAGCTGCTTGGAAGAGACGCAGAGCTGACCCTCCACAGACTGTTTGAAAGCCGTGTGCAAAGGCCTCAAACTGGGCAGCCACACTGTCCACCAAGAGATGCTGAACATACAACCTCACAAACTCCTCTCGATTCTGTAAGGAATAAACAAGTAAAGTAAACAAGTAAGATTGTCTGTTATTTTTTTTTTACTATAAAAGGTTACTCAAAATAAAAATCCACATATACATATTCACCAACTCCTATCAAGTGATCAGAGACATTGTTTCTAGCCCTGTATTGAACTTGGCTGTGTTTGCCTGATGTTGACATAAACATGGCTTCAAAATGGCTCACAGAATTAAGCCACAAAGCTTTGGCTTCAGTAGGACCAATTGACCCGAAACATACAACATCGCTAGATTAGAATAATCCGATTGCCTCTAAAGGCCATGTCACACATGGCAATGCAATTTTTACAGGCAACTTGGAGGCAACCAACTGCGCTGCATGCACAAGAAACACTTCGGCAGCACAAGAGACAATCTTCTAGCTGTAACTCACTGTCCCCAGGAAAATTATGAGAAAATTGAAATGTGAATGAATTTTCTTCTTGGAGATTGCCTGGAGATGATTGGATGTAAATTGCCCCCTGTGACAAGACCTTTGGCATGCAGTCGATAATCCACTTAGATTAATCCCATAACGTAAATAATACAACCTGGCAAAAGTAGCAGTTTTATATATGAGGGACATTAATGTGGAATTTACAGTGAGTACAAAAAGTTTGATGATGGAGCACAGGATTAACTTAGGCAGCAGAGTTTGTTCATGAGCTGACTTCACACAGAGTTCTCAATGATTTCACAGCGTTTTCAGAGCAACTATTTTCTTCACCGCATGTACAATTTTACAAGCCCATGGAATCGCAGTGAAAATGTGATTCACTGTAAAATCACAGTAGTACAGTACAATTTTTAAAAGAATTTTCATGGCAAACAATTTTGATAGTGTGTGAACAGAAGGTTTTTCATTGGCCTATCCTTTGTGCCTCAAATACATTCAAGACTGTTTACATTCTTTTATCATTGTTTAACATCCCAAATGGCAGTCGGTTAAACCTACTGCATAAGATCCAAAAAGCAGTTCAGAGAAATTTCTGACATTTACAGTGCTAATTCTTCACACAATAAACAAACTTTAAACAACTTAATGAGTGATTCTTTTATTACCTGATTAGTAACTGCAATCTGAGAACCATTCGTTAATAAATCAACGGTTACTACCTCACCAAGTGAAGTTTGAGAAATCTGAAAAAGAAGACAAATAATACACAATTTTTATTCATTATAAAGTTAGGTTGTATTAGCGGGCTCTTAATTTTCAGTTTTAGGATAAAATGAAATGAGCTATGTGTCACTGTCCACCCATAAGCCCCCATCCCACACCCATTTTTATCATGAGGTTAGGTACCCATGTTGCCTTGAAGGTGGTGCAGAAGATTCATCCCACATTCCTTTTATTTACCCATCTTATTAAGCAAACCTATAAAGCCAGACCTCCAAAGCACCCCAGCTAGCCACCCATCAAACTGGCCTCTCATCGCCGGTTACATTTGGCAGTCTAACGGTTAAGAACAGGGACAAGATTGTAAATTCCCTTTTTTTTGTAATGGCTTACGGGTTTGGGTTCCCCTTATTCTAGACCTTGAACCTCTCAGATGTTACAATCCAGGAGGTTTACAGACTCTGTGTGCATCACCAGAAATACAAATATTTCTTTCTCCCTTTGGTGACTCCTTTACTTTTCTCAGAGCCCCAGCCGAGGCTTGGAAAAGGCCACAGGATTCATTGGGCATGCTTAGTTGTCTAGTGGTTATAAACGATCTGCTTTAGAACTCGGAGGGAATGGATTTGAATCCCACCCAAATATCCAGTGATTTGTTTTCCCGCTGGACTTGCAAAAGCATTGGGCATACAGTGCTAATCACACATCACTCTAAAGGTAAGGTCAAAGTTATACCCATCATGCCTGAAAGGTCTGGCAGGAGGTTCATTCTACGTTCCTTTACCTTTTCTTTACTCATCTTTTCTTTACCCAAGTACCTATACTATACTACCCAGCCATTATACCTGGAAGGTCTGGCAGAAGGTGCTTTCCACATCCCCTTCATACTCCAGGAGTTTCTTCAAGCTGTTCCCCAGAGACGGCTGGACCTCAAGGAGGTCCTGTAGATCCATCTTCTCCTGGTGGAGCTTCTTGTAGATAGCCGTCGGGAAGTGTGCATCCAGAATGATGCCATTATAGATGGCCAGACCCAGGAGAGACCCGACCAGCTCAAACTCATCTCTAGATTCGAGTGAAGCACCTAGGGTAACAGACCAATTCCAGACAAAAGTTACAATTAACAATAGTTAGATACAACAATGAAAATGCTCAGAGTATGGAACATTATGCATAGAGAATTGTGTGCAATGTCAAGCACTGGACCCAGTTTTATGGCCCAGCCTACCATGATATTCTGTGCTCAAAACCCATGAAATTCTATGCTTCAGAGGGTATCATAAAATGCAGAAATCCGAGGTAAGCAGAGCCATGAAATTTGACCCTGTCCTCTCACTTTGTTACATATGCAAACTCTCTTGGTTGCACCACTTATGGAGTCTAATTTTTTACAGGCAACTTGGAGGCAACCAACAGATGTGGAAAACACCTGTACAGCATGCACAAGAAACTCTTCAGTGGAACAGAGGATATTCTACATACACTATATCTTACTATCCCCCAAGAAAATTACATGAATATTGAAATGTGAATGTTTTGCCTTTGTGAAGGTTGTCTGGAACTGGTTGGGTAATAATGTTGGAAGCGCTTTGAGACATGGTGTATAAAAGCGCTATATAAAAACCGAATATTATTATATTATTATTAAATTGCCCTTAGAATCTTTCTATGCTCAAAAAACGTGCATGTTTTACAGCAAGTCCAAGAAAAGGTCTCCTTGCAGTCCAATAACATAATCATTCCACGGACTAAATAAATTATAGTGGCTATTCTCCTTGAAGATGCTCAACATTAGAACAAAAACCACTGATATCTTAATTACTCTTCAGAGGGTTAAAATTTCCGAATGTCCCACGATTTATTGGACTTGCCCTTTAACTGTATCGTTTATACATAATAGACTCACCATTTATCCAGAGTGTTCTGGACTCTTCAACAAATTTGAACATTGCGTATTTAGGATCAAACACAGCTTCTGTGATGAGCTGGAAAAACTCTTTCTGAAGACCGCCCATATCTAAACCCTGAAACGTTACAGGAAAGTTGGAATTCCAAATGTTTAAAGGTATTATACTGGATTGGTTTAGATTTAGTCTGTAAGCTTCCTGATTATGAAGTTCATACTAGAAACGTACTGCATGCAAAAGGAACACTTTGGTAGCACAGGAGTTATTTTTCTAATGTCTTGCAATCCCAAAGAAAATTATGTGAAAATTTTAATTTGAATGTCTTTTCTTCTTGGACATGGCCCTTAAAGAGAGCTAAAGGGTTTAATTCAATTCAATTCAAGGATTGTATTATTGAATTGTTGCAGCCCAAGGGTTGAATTGTGAATGATTTAACAATAACTTACAAAAGTAACAAAACAATTAAATTACTTCATACAACAAAGGATTGTCATCAGTTAATAGGCTACCAAACAAGACAAAAGAGAAAAATCAAATGTCAAATGGAACAGCAATGTTGGAACACATGTAAATGATCTTTTTAAAGTAAAAAAATCAAGCAACATTCATGTTGGGCATTGAGCTTTAGATGGTCTGGCCCCTTGTTCATGTTGTTAAACGATTTGCTTTCAACACTCATCAGAAGGCTGAGGAATTTCAAGCCAATCCAAACACCCCGAGTCAAAATCAAAGCTGGGATTTCCAAACAGATGAAATAATCAAAACAACGCCTACTGGCGATTAAGACTAAAACTGACTGCATGCTTGTACCTGTTCACCGCCGCCAACATACTTAATCTTGAGAGGCTTCTTCAGGTCTCTACGTTTCAACCTCATCTGGGCCAGGGTGTCTCTTATCAAGGAATCTCTCCTGACTTCAAGGACGAGGAACGGACACATTGCAGCCTTGATGGAGTCTTTCAGAGCTTCCTTATTGGAGTTATGGAGGTACTTCTGCGCCTGGTACACCCTCTGAAAGAGATTAATAATAATAGTGGCTTCTTATATAGCGCTCATATCCGTCACTCAGTGACGCTCAAGGCACTTCAACATTCAGTATTTTCCTGCAAGGTATTGTGGAGCTACGTTTTTGAAGTATTAGATTTAGTCCTTTACATAGCACCATGTAATGGTTTACGTGCATTACACAACACACGGGACCAACAGCTTTACGTCCCATCCGAAGGATGCAGCAATAATGGTTAAGTGTCTTGCTTAAAGACACAAGTGTCACGACCAGGACTCGAACCCACACTCTGCTGAACAGAAACACCAGACCTTGAGTCCGGTGCTCTTATCTGCTCGGCCACGACACACCACATAGTTTCTAAGATATGGTCCAGCAGAGTGTGGGTTCGAGTCCCGGTCATGGCACTTGTGTCCTTGAGCAAGATACTTTACCATAATTGCTTTGCCCTTAGGATGGGACACTAAACTGCAGGGCCTGTGTACTTGGATTGGTAGTGCACGTTAAAGAACCCAGAACACTTATCATGGAAGAGTAGGGATTAACCCCAGTGTTTCTGGTTCACATAGCAAGCACCCTTGTTTATAGGTTTCCTCAGGCTTGCGAGCTACAGTTCACTTATGAGGCATCCTTGGTTTCATTACCAGAAATATTATAATAAAATAATAACAGGCCCTAAAAGTTATTAAACTTGGCCCTTGTATACTATTGAACATTCAAGAAAATATATAGATTTTACCTTTTTTTCTGAACTTCATTAAGTATAAAGTCTAATGATTGAAAATGTTGCTTTATCAACAACAAAAGAGGGAATTTGTAATTGTAAACTGCTAACCAACCAAAATGACTCATGGTATAAATGCAAGAAGTGTGAAGTTTCCACCCTATCGGAGTCTTTCTCAAAGGCTAAATGTTGATACTACTACTTACAGCTTGATGTAAGATGGCCGCCTGGTATTCTCTTCTCATCTGCATGACAGCATCAAGGTGTAGGATTCGTACTTTAGACTTCAAAATAAGAAATGAAACAAGATGAAAAAAAACAGTCAATGGCCTGACATTTCAACAGTAGAAGAGACTCTCTCGAAGGCTCAAAAGGCTTTTTGTTTTCTTAAACAAACTGAAACATCGTTTTTTATTTATCTAAAAGCCAAACTGAATAATACAAAATGATTATATTGAGAACTCCTTCAGTGTTTGCATCTTTAAGGGCTAGTACATCAACCCTCCCAAACTTTGAGGGTCAGACCTGAATATTGCTAAACCAAGCCTGGAATTGTACGGAGGCCACAAAGGCCATGGCCTCTGTTGCCCCTGGTCTTGGCCTTGGTGCTCCTTCAATTTCATGGAGCTGCTAATAAGCAGAAAACATTGCTCAGAACTTGGTCCTACTCTCCGTCTTGTTTATTTTAGCCATTTGCCGGATGAAGAGAAATCTACTCCTAATAAATACACTCACTGCTGGGTCAAGAAGAAAAGGGAAGTCCAGCATGGATTCCATATCCATGGATTGTCTGTCACTGTTTGAGATCTTCCTGCAAGCAGGCTCATCACTCAATCCACTTAATCCACTGCCGCTGCTCATGCTACTTAATCCACTGTCGCTGGTCGAACTGCGACTCACTTTAGCTGCTGCTTGCTGCCGGAGCAGCGCACGCTGTGTCCATCTGCTAAACTCCACCATGTAGTCCATATTACTGCATATCATAAATTAAAGACAAGTTTTCAAAATTCTAATGCCGTATCTGAATGGCGGCTACAGCTACGGCTAGGACTGTTGCTAAGGTTATTTTTAAATAAAAAGTCACATCCCCTTAAGGTGATCCCCTGGCTGCCGCTTCCCAGGTTGTTTCAAAAACTTGAGTGTGATCCCTGGCTACATGGTATTTACAGGTTAATATGGCTTCTGACTGGCACAAAATAGGGAGACCGCCGACATTAGGGCTAGATAGCTCAGTTGGTAGAACGCCAACACATTAATTCGGAGATCGCAGGTTCAAGTCCAGCTCTAGTCAATTTTTCTTTGTTCAACCCCAAATATTTTGATACCAATGTAGATTTACCTTGACAGTTCATTGCTGTAGTAGTCTTTCAAGGAGGCAAGTTCTACTTTCTTGTGTTCCAATATTCCAGCAGACTCAGCTTGGTTGCTAGCCTCATGAAGGATTGATAATACCTTCGCAATGCAGATAGTATTCTCATGAACGCTGGAGATTGGGAAGGGGGGAGAGAAAAAGGAGCAAGTGGTTGGAGAGGAAAAAACATCAAAAGTGTAAGAAATGTTTATGCCCGGTATGTGGCAGAGGGAGTCCCCCCCCCAATGTTCCCATACTTTTACACACTCTATTCCTCTTAAACAGAAGTACCCCCCCACCCTAAAATCCTCTAAAGAATTCCTGAGATTCACCAAGAACACAACAAAGACACAATAGGGTTGGGGTACAACATGCCACATATCGAGCACCAAATGGAATTATCACTATATGCTAGTTGGAAAACACAATCAATTTAAATTTGTTTTGGTACCAACTGCTAATTACAATATACTAAAATTACTAAAAACAATATACACCTGGGTGTAGTAAAAACCCAAATACATGTAGTACATTCAATTTTGTTTTTCTTTTTGGTGCATTTTTAATAAATTAATTTCCATGCTTTCTATAGTTTATAAAGTTTGATAAAGAAGACATTAATTTTGTACATCCAATTTTGGACACAAGTAGAATGCAAAGAATATGATACAAAAAATATGCACAAAATGACACTAACTTTGTATTATAGCTCCATGGCTACACTAAGCCATTTGAATAATGTCTGTAACAATACCTTATTTGGTCACAAGTGAATGCTCAATTTGAATTCCTCGGGCTAAATCCAGTCATGCTTTGTCACACGGTTCGCGGCAAACTGTTGCATTGCAACCTCCAGACGTGCCAGATCAGCACAAAATAACACCGACTTTGTATTCTACATTAAGCCAATTGAATGATGTCTGGTATAATACCTTGTTCGGTCGCAAGTGAATGCTCAGGCTAATCCCTCAGGCTAAATCCAGTCATGCTTTGTCACATGGTTTGTAAAGCAAACTGTAGCATTGCAACCTCCAGATCAGCATAGACTGGTATCCTTGAGCCACACATTTCAATGAGAATTGTGAATGGGTGTTTATCATTTTTTTTATGTTGTTAAGAAAACGCTTGCCCCTAATTATGTGACACAGTAACACTGGATGTAGTCTGAGGAATTGAGCATTCACTTGTAACCCAACAAGGAAATACCAAGACATTATTCAAACTCACAAATGGCTCATTGGGCTTCCTGCCAAAACAATAAATTTTGAAAACTCTTCAAGGACCTTAACGCAATGACAACGCTACCCTAACCCCAACCCCCCTCACCTCCAATTTGTCATGCCAACAATAGTACCAACAATAGTACATTAGTGCACGAAACTGTCGTTACCTTTGATTGGGTCGCAATACAGAACCCATGTAGTTCTTAAACAACTGCAGAAGACGCTGAAAATGCTTTTTCTCGTATGTGGACAGCGCCCCCACAAGAGCAAGACGGGTTGATGACGGCAGTCGGCAAATGACGTGGCAAAATATCCGCAGGAGTTCGGAGGTCTCCAGGAGTGGGTTTTCTAAAAGAATTAATATCTGACGTGGAAAAAATAATGATACAAATTTGAATCCCTTCTGAGCCAGTCATAATCCTTAAGTAAGACACTCAAACAAAACTGCTGTCCGTCAGATGATATGTAAAATGTGTTGTGTAACTGTAATGCATTTAAACAAATCAAGGAGCAATTACAATGAAAAAGATTGACCATGGTCTTACATCTGGCATGGTTCTCTTCAAACCCTTTGAATAGAGGTCATGTAAACAGATTGCAATTTTTGAGCAAGTATAGGGTGCGTTCGATTAGCTTCCCGGGGTCGACCCCGGAGTTCATTACGTCCGCAGATTCACGAAAAGATCATAAAATAATTATTTTCAAGGTGAAACTGCAACGTTAAATTATTTTACACGCCCTAGTTGATACACAATTACCCATCTTCGAATAAAAAAAATACTACTGCTCACAAAGTCGCTGTTTAAAAGGTGAAAATGTATGCCAAACTTCCTGAAAGTGTCCCGCTGAATTACAAACAAAATGGTGGCCATTGAGAAAGTTTTTCATTGTGACGTCATGCACCTCGGTCAGCCCCTAGTGACCCACTCCACAAGCAGGGCACTTGGGGCTGACCCGGGTGAGCCCCGAGAATGACGTCAAAGCTATTCAAACGCACCAGGGGAAGACCTGGGTCGACCCGGGGAAGCAAATCGAACACACCCATTAATTACAAAGTGTGGTCCACACAATTGTAGGTTGTAGAGATAGGTGGACTTAAACATGTCCACACAATGTAGGGTGTAGAGATAGGTGGACTTAAACATGTCCACACAATGTAAGGTGTAGAGATAGGTGGACTTAAACATGTCCACACAATGTAGGGTGTAGAGATAGGTGGTCTAAAACATGTCCACACAATGTAGCGTGTAGAAATAGGTGGACTTAAACATGTCCACACAATGTAGGGTGTAGAGATAGGTGGACTTAAACATGTCCACACAATGTAGCGTGTAGAAATAGGTGGACTTAAACATGTCCACACAATGTAGGGTGTAGAGATAGGTGGACTTAAACATGTCCACACAATGTAGGGTGCAGAGATATTTTGTCAATAAATTTCTTAGAGGGGGACCAGTCAGAAGTCATGTAACCATATACATAAACTGCTGTATTGCCAGGTGTCATGCACAGTTTATGATACACCTAGGAAGCAGCATTAAAGGGGAACTTTTTCTTAACTACACAAAAGCAATGGAGTGTCCACGGAGTGTACTAAAAAAGTGTGCCACATTCTCTTCAACCCTTAGAAAAAGGCAAGTGTAAACAGTCTCACAAATCTGGCATTTTTGTTAACAAAATTCATATGCAAAGCCTGTAAACCAGCATTACATAGATGATTTGCCATCATTATTGACTTAACTCACTTCATTGATCTCGTCCGCTTGTATGGATGTTGTATCTAAAGACATTAGTAAGATCTCTAATGCATTAGTCATGGTAGAGAGAAAGACATCTAGTGGTGTCAATGTCCATATTAACGCATACGCCTGTCTGACTGCTGGCAGGTCTATAGGACTGTCTGGGTTTCCGTCATCAACCTGCATGACAAAAATAAAGACAGTTAAAAGGGAAAACATTTTTTAAAACAATTTATTTAAATTAGATATCGTCTAACTCACAAGCCGGATGGCCACTTCAAGGTGAGGGCTAACTGATTTGACCCAAATCAACTGACACCAGGGCACGTTGCCATCTACTGCTGGGGCTGAAACAGGGTTACCCCCTTCACAGTTCGTAAGGATGTAGGCATGGGTATTATCCAGTAGGAGCCTGGCTGGTAGAGCAGAATGTACTACCTTCCCAACTTTTTACAAGCAATGGTTAAGTGCCTTGCTCAATGGCACAAGTGTCATGACCGGAATTCGAACCCACACTATGCTGCTGACAACACCAGAGCTTGGGTCCGGTAAACTAGACCACTCGGCCACGACACGCCATTACAATCAAAATGGTTGTTGAAGTCCACTTACATATCCAGGGCCCAATTGCATTAAGCTGTTCACTGGTAAGCAAATTTGTGTGTTTACTTCAGCAGAAAACCATTTGTCAACAAAAGTGTTTTACATCAACGATCGAGAAGATTTGACTGCGTGTCTGCGCGCTCACAATGGATTTGCATTGTAACATCTGCAGTGCTTCTTACCAAATAAGTTTTTCTGGCCATTCATTTTTAGAGTGATTACCAAAGGTATACCCTTCCTTTAAACAATATTTATGGAGACAAAAGTTTCCGTATAAAAGAACTAATACCAATGATGAAAACTAATAGAATACTTATAACACTGCAAAAGGTGAAAATTCAATGGGAGACTTTTGAACGCAAGATGGCAGCAGACATACCAGGTAAAATTCCATTGTTTCCGTAGTTCTAAGCATGCGCACATTGCTCAGAACAATGGATTTACCTGGTAAGTCTGCTACCACCTAGTGTCCCAAACGTCCCCCATTGACAATGGCAATTAACATATCATGCTCAAAAACTCAACCCTCATCCTAAACTCACCTTAAAGCTAGCATTGAGTGCCTCTGATGAAGTGAACACTGTTCTTATGGTGTTGATTAAAAACGACGTATCTCCTGAGTTCTTGTACGTTTCAATCGCTCCCTGTGAACACAAGCATAGATTCAGTGGTGTTGAGAATAGGTAAAGTCAAACTCGACACCATCTACTCGATGGTTGATGCAAGTACTGACAGATTTGACACCATCTACTCGGTGGTTGATGCAAGTACTGACAGATTTGACACCATCTACTCGATGGCTGATGCAAGTTCTGACAGATTTGACACCATCTACTCGATGGTTGATGCAAGTACTGACAGATTTGACACCATCTACTCGATGGTTGATGCAAGTACTGACAGAACGGGTCTCAATAGGCTAGCAGTGTTCTCCCTTAACAGTGGTCCTGTTGCAGGGCTAGAATTTGGAAGAAAAATCCACAAGACCACAGAGCTTGTGGCTCAGAATGAAATCTCTGTAGTCAACAGATCTAAACCAGTCTTTAAATCAACTCAAACAGCTCAATTAATCCAATTTCCTCCGACATTTTATATAACGCCATTGTGGTTTTCTTCACTGTTTTTAGATTTTGTCCCAAGTGTTTTTCCGAAGATTCAAATCCTGCTCTTGTTGCTTTTTCTTCTCAACCCAAAATTATTGAAAATTTCCCCAGTCAGTTTCCCTTGTGGTTGTATTACTTGATATTTTGAAACAGTGACTAACTTTGCAAGTTGAATAGACAAACAGTGCCCCAGTGCAAGGCTGATCCAGTTGGACTAGCTAGTCAAACCACACAGCATTCGAGTGAAACCTAGATCCACTACGGTTAAGTCTAATCGACTCTAGCTAGTCACCTACCCAAACTTACTCCTAAGTGCAATGCATTACACCCATAACATTGCCACTGTTTCATCATTTCACCTCTAAAACGGCGACAGGATGATACCAATGGTCTATAGACCTTTATCATGGTGCAGCCATTTTGGTTTTTCTCCAATCCAAATCATTGTAACCAGACCGAGGCTGGAAGAAAAAATAGTCTGGTTCCTTTCTTGCCAGCATTCATTACTGCTATTGGATACAGGGAACAAGACCAAGATGGTGGCAGCATGATGAAGGTCCGTTAGACTAATTGACTGAGGGGGGTACCTGAAGCATTGGAAGAGTCAAGTGTGTCAGCGAGAACTCCCCAACCCCATCCCAAGACATCTCCAAAGAAACTGTCCTCTCAAACTCTCTGATGTCCTCCGTCTCATCAAGGGCCTCTTGGGAGGAGAGGAGCCGTGCGGGAGAGCTCGTCATCGATGGGTAGGATTCTGGTGGACCGCTGCCGAAACTGATAGCGGAGGAAACGCTCAGGTTACCATAGCTACCCACAGGTGTGCTGCTCGATCTGCAAAAGTATGTATCAAGTGAACAAATTACAGATATTCAAATGATGTAAGAATTCGCATCGGGGATAAAGAATAACATTTTGGTTTTACCATACACTGATGTGTTTTAAGCACTGTATACTCAGTGCTTTCCCATCTATGGCCTGGGAAAGCACCGAGTGTACAGTGCTTATCACACACCAGAATTCTCGGTATAAAAGCAATTGTTTTCTGCTTAAGTAAATTTAATTGATATAACAATTGCATCAGTGATAAAGAATATTGTGATGTTTTGTAGGGACGTGGGTAGAAACTCTCCTGTTTCTTGGGTTCTGGTTTTCTTCAGGAAAGGCTTCATGCCTAAAGCCTCTCTCAGATTCAAATATTTTAGTGAGAAATTACCTCTATCTCAAAAACTATGTTACTTCAGAGGGAGTCGTTTCTCACATTGTTTTATACTATCAGCAGTTCTCAGGTGCTTCTTACTAAGTAAGTTTTTATGGTAATATATTGTTTCAGTAATTACCAAAAGTATCCCCTGCCTTGAAACAGTTTCTAAATTGTACACCCTACATTTTACATGGGCGTTTAAGACTTCGTCACCCACTCTTTTATTCCCTTAAAAAATAAATGTATAAATCACAGAGTGTTGTTAAAATCTGACATACCTGTAATGGTTAATCAAAAGCTCGTCTGAGCTGAACTCATCCGACAACAGATGCGTGGCATCGGACTCTCCAGAGTAAGCTAGGTTTGGGGCACTGTTTTGATGCGACAACGGTCCATTCTGGACTCCAGTCGACTTCTTCCCAAAGGTCCTCTGTTGGGAATAACTCTCAGCCTGTTCCTGGGTGTGACTTGCATTAGAGCTTCCCGGGCTAGAAATGCCGCTTTGTTGTCCGTCATATTCATCTTTTTGGACAAACTTTGGACTGCCACTTGGGGTAAATTTACCTTTAAACGGACTCGACGATCCTTTTTTAACAGCACCACTTGGTGGCTTATTAAAACACATATTGATGACTGCATCACCTCTCTTGCTTGGTGAGACTGCAGACGACGTTGAAGACTTTGTGGGGAATTTCTTTTTTGAGTCAACCCACTTTGACTGGGTCGTAAACAACGACTTGAATGGAGACGAGGAGAACAGGGTCTGAAGAAAAGGCTTTGGTCTTCCGTTGGGTGGTTTGAAAACTTCTGGTGGCAAGGGACGGTCGATGAAACTATCTGGTTTACATAAGTGAAGTCTGAAATGCAAGGTTGATATAATAATAACATTAATCATAATCATAAAAAAGCTGTATTTATGATGCACTTTTTTAAGGTATGTAGGCACCTTATATTACTACCCCAATTCATCAGGCCATGAGCATTCCTGAAACCATCTCAACTCCTTAAGAGTATGCAGCACCGGCAGCCAAATGACTGCACAGGCTGCTAATTATTCATATCAATGACCTCTACCCTTGCAAGTACACATTTACTCTTGGGCGATGAGACACATGTGTCAAGACAGAGACTCAAACCCAAACTCTGATGAGTCAGCCACCAGACCTTGCTCTAGACCGTACGCCCATGAATGAATGGGTAAAGATGAACAAGATCCCCACATTATGCCAACTTCAAAGGGATAATTCAAAACAGTTGCCCAACTCAAACGGAAGATTTGTTTAACCCCTTGCAACCTCAAAATCTGTTAACATTTTATCTTTATTTTATTTATTAATTCTGGTTGTGAAGCCAATGACTCTCAGAAAAGCAAACTTAATCACTATACTATATACATCCCAGCAATCTAATGTCAAATCTAAACAATACAATTACTATGGGTTGAGATTTTGTAGTTAATAATAAAAAGCATGTGCCGAATAACAATACATACTTGTGGCTTGATGCCAGTTGAATACTGAAAATGGCAGCTTTATCCCGAATAACTTTCTTGCTGTCTGAAAACAAAAAAGAAACAGAAAGAATTGACTGGTAGTAGAGTTACTCTTTTTGTGATTAACAAAGAGCAAGTTCGATCTAGGACCACAGCCAACCATAGTTCGACTAACTCTGAATGAACGGACATTAGTCAAAGATTTACTACAAATTGACAAAAGATCTCATAGAGCCAATTTCATAGAGCCGCAAAAAGTAGCTAAGCACAACAAAACTATGCTCTCCAGAAAAAAGTTACCAGCCAAACTAGCGTAACACATGTACAATTTTTGACTGGTATCCTGCTCATTTCTGCTTAGCAGACAATTTGTTAAGCATTATTTTCTGCTTAAGCAGCTCTATGAAATTGGGCCCTGCACCCAAACTTGCTATAAGACGTTGTATATTTTAAGGAGAACTAAAAAGCGTTTCTTTAGTTTTTAAGTACCTTTACATGAATGGCAAAATTTGTTGTGGCAGTCTTGGTTTCCACATCCCTCAGTCAGCTGATAGTAATACTGTTTGACCAGCTGGACAAAGAGACGTTTAGCCGTTGAGCCGAAGGTGTTAGGAGCGTCATAGCTGCGTAGAGGTAAGGCTTTCTTGATGGACAAGTTACTGTCTGACAATGCTGCTAAATTACTGGCACTCAGGTTCCTATTAATACAACAACAAAAATTCAAACATCATATCTGACTGATATAACTGAGACTTGACTGAAACGCCATTTTTTGCCTATACGCTATCGATACACTTTAAATAATCATTCCTAATTTTTATTTTGGATCAAAACTTCTTGGTTTGTTTACTTCAATTTTTTTTTCAATCAAAAAACGATGTTGAGGCGCACTGCCACAGCTCAGCTCACCATAATTCCGCTGTCACCAACAGCGTAAAAAAAAAAAGTTGACAATTTTACTCTGCATGAGCACCCTGGCCGAGCAGCACAAGGCACACTGATACTGAGCGAGGTGTTAATAATTCCAATAAACTGATCCATTAAGCTCCGCCCCCTTAGGTGTTGACCAATCACAACCTTGGCTTTGCCACTGAAAAGCCGACAAAAGTCTGACACTCTAAAATCCCATTAGAAAAGTAAACATGCATGCGCGCGTACTTAAAGCACGCACATTTATGTCTTGAGTGTAGCATTCGAGAGATGCACATGTGCTGCCCAGTGGTGATGCAGCCAATGCTGTGACTGGTCAATATGTTAAGGGGGTGGGGCCTAATGGATCGGTCTATTGATGATTGAAGCAAAATTGATGCAGTCTGCAAAGTGACAAGAATGCAGCACCAACACAAATGCACGGTGATTCCATCTATACATCCAAGCTGTGTGTTCTTGAATCTTGATACAGAGGTTATAAATTGAACGAAATGAAAATTTTGTGGGCCACCTCATATTTGTATGGACAGCAGAAACACTGTGTTACGTCTGATGAGTCAATCGAGCAAATTCTCAGGCATTTTGGAGGCAACAAACGTCCCAACATGAATTCCTTTACGAACACAAGAGCCATTTTCCTAACATGGTCGCATCATCCTCCAAAACTAAAATTGAAAGGTAAAAGTTTTGCTTCTTATAGATTGTGCTGAACTGGTTGTCTGCAAACCGCCTTGTGTGATGTGTCCCTTGCAGATAAACAATTCTGTTTTCCCAACAACAAAAAAGAGAAAAATTCTTGGCTCAAAACTTTTTAAAGTGTTTTTCTAAGTCCTATGGCACTAAAAAGAAAGAAAAAAGAGGAAATCAGCTCATCAGCTGAAAATGTGCAATTTACCGTCTAATATCAGACAAGCGGATAATACTGTTGGATCTGGAGTGTTCTGCCGGTATGAGGTTATCCACTGAATTACAGACGCTGCTTGGAAGTTTAGGGTGACTCATGGATATTTGTCTGCAGAAACAAAATAAAGCGAAAGATTATAAATACACGTATGAACATTTTTTGATTCAATCCAAAGCACTTAATTTTCAGGATCCCAGTTCCCAGTCAAGACACTTGTGCCCTTGAGCAAGATACTTAACCGTAATTTTGTTGTCCTTTGATGGGACGTAAAGCTGTAGGTCCTGTGTGCCTGATATGGGGCAGAGGGTATCCCCCCCAAAAAATAAAAATGTAAAAACTTTAAATAAAAAACTTTAACACACTATTTTCCTCTTGTACAGAAGTATCCCCATCCCCTAAGTTGCTCTTAACATCCATCTCATGTCACAAGCGTTCTCATAATTGTTGTTCTCCTTACTTTTTGCTGTTTGTTACGTTTATCAATTAATTGATTATTTAATGTATTTTTGTTGTTTCTTTTGTATCGCACCTCGAGCACCTGCAGGTGGAGCTGTGCGCAAGATAAATCTACATTATTATTATTAATTAAAGAATTCCTGAGATTCCACGCACATAATGAAGACACAATGGGGGGGGGTAGACCATGCCCCATGTCGAGCACAAGATGTCTTGGGTAGTATTACCTGTTCAGTCTAAGTCGTCTCAACTCCATTTGGCTTGGAGTGTAGGGCAAGGACGCCCTCTTCCCAAGAAAGTCTGGCATATCAGGGGAAAGAATATGTCGCGAGCTTGAAGCATTGCTCATTTTAATCTAGTCGGAGCTCCTGCACTGTGTGAATCATATCTGCATCAATGCTGTCTGCCAGGTTAAAAGAAACAAAAACAAGAAAATTATTCTGTTTTTTCTCATTTTAATTTTACTAGAAAATGACAGTTTTGCTATTCAACAACCAAGTATAATGAATTATTACATAAGTATCAAAATCATTTATAATAGTAAAAAATGATTGGTGGGGAAGGGAAACTATTTTTATTGGAAAAGATGTAGACCTGGAGTCTGACCAAAGTATCCCCACCTTCGCCACCACCCAACAAGCTTTCCCCCTTAAAAAGTTGCCCCCAGCAAGCTTGCCCCCTAACAAAGTTCCCTAGACAAAGTTGCCCACTGCTGTCTACTCAAGGTTGAAGAATGAGTATGAATTTGAGGGTTTCTAAACAGTGTTTCTGGGTTTGGTTTTGTTTTTGTTTTTTGTGAGGGGAAATGATAAAAGCTGCAAATCATCAAAAAAGTGAGAGGCAGGTCTTCGTGACCTTCCATCCTCCCGACAGTCACATAATAATCCCACAAATGAGAAGTTGCAAAGCATACCTGGATCATGGACAATGCAGTCAGTCTTTGGTCATGTTGGTGTTAGTGTTTGGTCGACTTTTGTGCAAAATATTTTCTCAATGATGTTTCAAGTGTTCTACACTGATGCATCACACATTGAAGATCACTTCCGTGAATATGTTCCTAGAAGTAGAATGTGTGTTATGATATTGAAAGTGGGAGAAATTGGGCAAATCTGGGCACTAGTCCGACAAGAATGGTTGAAAAGGAATTTATAACTAAGTGTGGGATTATTATGTGCTACCTTCATAGCCCTGACTGTCAGTGTCAAGAAGATGGTGGGGAATTACGATTATTGCAACTAGGGTCTACGACTACGACGACGTCAGATCACAACGCATTCAACGGAACTGCCAAAAAAACCCAGCAAATTTCCCCCAACAAATTTTGACAAGTTAAAATGTACTAAATATTATTATTAATATTATGAAACAACTGTGCACGGCAAAACAAGACGAGTTAGACAACTGGCTTTCTTTTTAAAGGGTTTGCATTGTAATATCAGTATTATTTTAGAATGACCTTATTTTATCATCCTTTCAATACATGTATTATGTAAATCTTATGTAAATCTTATTCCTGAGCTTTTTAGATCAGAAGTAGGGGACTCACACTCTGTGTCTGTCTGGGGGCGACTTTGGTTGATAGGCGACTTTTTTAACGATGTTAATACTTAATTAATAATAACAATAACATTATCATTAATTAAGTATTAACATCGTTGAAAAAGTGTTATGTTATGCCCGTTACCGATATTGCATTTCATAAATTTGTAATCGTATTTCGTAATTATATACAAATTTATAATTATTGACACAAATCACGATTCTATACTGATTGATAGTACTAAGTAAGTTACATACCTGACTAAAGATACATCATGAATCTGTCTCTTTTCCAAAATATGACGAAAACTCACACAAAATAGCAATAATAGATGGAACTACGTGAGCATTTTGTACTTGACGTGACATGCTAATCAAAACATTCTTTAATTCTTAACCAGGTTGCTTCTTTCCAATCAAGAATGCAAGATCGTTTTCAGGTGTTCTTGCCAAAGGGAAATTCTGAGCTGTGTTGATAATTGCGGGGACGATCGAATATCAATAGGCTTTTTATGTGAGCGAGGTTGAAAAGAAACATTGTCGACCAGAATAAGAATACTGAACTAATTGTGGTTTTACCAAACATTTCCAATTCAATTCGTGTGCTTCGCTCGTCTGCTGCATGCTCTTTCCGACAATCGTGTACATTCTTCGATGGTCTGGACTCACTGCTGATACTAGTATTGTCAACATTTGTTTTGCACAAAAGGTGCAGTGCCAATCGAGTATCCTTTCAATTAATGAATGATATAACATGATAAATAATGAAAACTTTTAATAAAAAAGTGCCCCTGTCACAGTGTTACTGTTAGTGTTTGTTTGTATTTTGTTGTTAAAAAAATAGTAAAGTAGGCCATTATTATTACTTTTTTTTAATTTGTTGATAATGATAATGAGGTAGAACCGGAACGATAGACGGAAAAAATTATGTACCCGACTGCCTTTTTTTATTCATTGTTACCGTAAAAAAAATAGCAATATCTCATTTGAGCATGGAGGTAGGAATAGAGTAAATGATGAGATACTATTTTATTTCCTAATGAATTAAAAAGTGGCAGTCGGACACTGACATTTTACCCGATAGTCCACAGCCCTTTAAAGGGGCTGCGTCATCACGATCATTGCAGGCCAGTGGCTGCACATCCATGGAATTATATAAACTCTCACCCAGTCAGTTACTGAATGTGCCCGCGCCCTCTGTATTTGATACGGAGGTAGGGCGCGCACTTGCAGTCACTGGGTGAGAGTTCATAATTCCATGTACACCCACAGGCCTGCTTTGATCATGACGACATGGCCCCTTTAAGCTTGTTAGACCTTCTGGCTATGCTATATTATACAAAAACATTGTTGCCATTAATTAATATTCATAAATACCTTGGAGAGTTTATCCATTCTGATTGGTGGAGAGCATGTCACAGGGCCGTGTTTAAATAAGGGAATAGAAGGGTAGTGACGCGGTCTTAACCGGCCGTTTAAAACCGGCAGGGTCGTGGCCGTGTGATAAACACACCTGTGGCACGCAAGGTTATACGCAGGCGCTAATTTACGTGAAACCCAATCAACACATACTGGTATTCAATCTAAAAACATGTTATTGTTATGACGTGCGCGTACACAAAACTGTTGAGCGTGGCATGTATATCCTTTACAAAACAGGGCTCGAGGACGTGACAGGAAATGAAAGTTAACAGAAAAGTTGAGATTTTCCATTAATATTACGCCTCTTAACAAAAAGGGCATTTATGAATGGAAATAATTGAGTAGTGACTCGGTCTTAACCGGCCGTTTAAAACCTTGCAGGGCCGTGGACATGTGATAAAGGACCTCGGCGAGGTCCTTTATCACACGGCCACGACCCTGCCGGTTTTAAACGGCCGGTTAAGACCGCGTCACTACTCTTTTATTCTCTTACTATAGCTGTTGTTAGCAGTCAGATTAATTGTGTTTGTTCATAGGGTCTTGTACTGTAATTTGGTCGACTACGAATATTCCTTTTAAAATGGCGAAGTAAGGCTTTCTGATCACTTGTATGATAAAATATTGTCAGATTGGAATTATGGGATGAACCAAAATGTTGCCTTGCTGAATGGGGTTTTCTCATAATAGTATAGGCCTAAAGAGCTTAATTGATTGTTCCATTGTCCAATCAGGAGGGAGTTTTTTGTTCCATTTATAGAATCATGAAAGTGAAACAAGCTGCAGTGATAACAAGCCTGTTAATAATTAGTCACAAAATGACAATCACTTTTCAAACATTTACATTGCACTTACTTTATCAGATCTCTATAATGAACTTTAAACTCAGGAAAGCTTCCTGATTACATGTTATTCTCTCATCAGCTCTATATTATTCATGGTTTCTTTTTTACATTGTGCAGCTCTAACACGTACTTCTGAAGCAAAATGTCCGGGGTTGCTGCATTGCGATCTCCCAAGAAAGAGACTTTTAATTTTGGTCCATGGACGATCACATCAGTGAAGGGCCACATTCTGAAATCTGATCAGCTTGAGAGGTAATTGTTAATACTCATTCAGGGACTGTGGTTCTGGTTATTGTGTATGATTCAGATCAATCCTGCTCAAAAATGTTACATTTAAGTCGATAGTCAAAAAGTTGTATATTACTGGTAGTTTGTGGCGTGTCGTGGCCGAGCGGTCTAGCACACCAGACCCAAGCTCTGGTGTTTTTGATCAGCAGTGAAGTTCGAGTCTTGGTCTTGGTCTTGGTCTTGGTCTTGACACTTGTGTCCTTAACCCATTAGAGACCATGGTGGCTGCAAGCGGCTTGTACCAAAATGCCAATAGTGGCCACAAACGACCACAAAATTTGACCTACTGTCGCTCAAACAAGAGGGTCAAAGAAAAAGTATCGGACCGAAGTGGACATTTGCCAATGTTTCCCAATTAAACATAGAATTTACAACTCTGAAGAAAAACCATGTATTTATGTTTTTGATAATCTTCCTGAATTTTTTCCTGATAATAGCGGAGCAAAAAATCAACAAGATTAGCAATGTCTGGGCGTATGGTGATGATTATACAGAAATGAATGGTCTTTAAAGGGTTGAGCAAGCTACTTAATGGCTTTGTCCTTCGGATGGGACTTGAAGCTGTAGGTCCTGTGTGTTGTGTAATGCACATGTATAGAACCTTGTTACACATATCATTAAGAGAAGGAGTTTGCCCCGGTGTTTCTGGCATGGTTGGCAGCAGATTGCACCTCATCACCTTGTAAACTCTTACAAGGTGCTACATAAATGTGTCTTGGTCCCAGTTATTTTTTGGTATCCCATTTGTAACACCATTTGTAACACCATAGTCGGGTCTGGGTGGAACAAAACCATAGCTTATTTGTCTCATAACCAGGAAAATTAATTGAAAGCCTTGAGCTTGTTGCTTTTCAGGTACCATCAGGAGCTGGAACTGCCCCAACTACCAGAGATGGTGTTTGGAGACAATGTCCTCAAGATTGAAAATTCCCAAGGGTTTGGTGTTGAGTTCAATGCATTTGACTCCATGAAACAGGTTGATGCCCACAATGACCCCATCAAGGTTGCTGCAGCACAGAAGTGGCAAGAGGCAAGGTACAGTAATGAAACCAAAATGTGGCTAATATATTGGGGGGGGGGGTGATGGATGGGGGAAGGGGTAGGAGAGACTTGGGTAGGGTAAAAAAAACCAAATAGAACCTTAGAAATTGCTTTTGTTGCTTGAAAAGTTCAGGTAAATTGTTAAACTCAAGTTAAGTGTTACTGTTTTTGAAATGTCTTTGTTTATCTGTAGAAGTGATTGTGAATTCATCAACAAAGTTGTGAAGCCCTTCGATTGGACGTATACAACAGACTACAAGGGGACTCTACTTGGAAACCTTCAGGTACTGTTTGGAAAAAATATAACACTGTCTCATCGAACAGATTTTTCTGCTACTGGGATAATTTGTTGTCTTTTAAGACAAGACAACAGAGATCAACAAGAAATTGACACACATGGTAAATTTACCATGTGGGTCAATTTCTTGTTGATCTCTGTTGTCTTGTCTTTGACTTATTTTAAACTTGAGTTGAGTATTCCTGGAGAGATGATTATGGAATGGGCTTGGCTAAGAGGTTTCTTTCTCTGCCTTTCACTTCTGTGGATGCTGGTTCGAATCCCACCTCGGACAGGATCTCGTATATGGATTTGGTTTTGAGCCCTACCTGATTGCATGGGTTTCCCTGTGTGTGTTTTTCCTCCCGCATTTATACTGAACAGTTCTGCATTGTCCTTTTTGAATCATTTTGGTATTGGCTGTTGGATGTGCAATGAAACCAAATATATATCACACAGCGCAGGCAATTTATCCATGACCATCCTGACTTGAATACAGGTCTGAACAGCTGGACCGTTCAGCCATTTTACATTGTTCATATGTTTGTTTTTGTACAGGGGAAATGTACTTTAATTTGGACTTGCACTTTCCAATAACTCACAAGCATGTCCCAGTGCACATCATCGGTGCGTAACAGATTTGGGGTGAAATCAAAGTCCAAGTAACACCAGCAAACATCGTGGCGCGTTGATTTTGAAGCAATGCGGTACACAAACTATAAAACCTGGCACAGTTGCATGTAAACTACAGCATGGCGTCCGTATTGGCAGCTTGGCTAATTTTGTTAACTGAACTCTGTTTTCCGAGATGCATTGTGGTATATTTTTATTTTTGCGCTTGTGCATTAATAATAATAATAATAACACAGTAGATAGCGCATCACACAGAAGTCTTGATGCGCTTTACAGCAATTAATACAAACAGTAAGCAATTAAACAAGCAGGTAACTTTTAAGAACCGCTTTTAAAACAGTTGTGGACTATTGCAGCTCATTCCAGATTACTGTTTCTACTATGCCTGGCAAACCCACTGCTCTATACTGTTTTAGACATTGCCATGTACCTAAAAAAGAATCAATGGATTCGCAAGTGTCTAAAGTCTGAAATTTAGGCATTTTAATTTAGTTTTAAAAGTTTTGGGAATTGTTACATACGCCACAGTAACCCAGTTGTCATATTCCTGTGCAGGTTTCACAAACGGAGCAAAAGATAGACATGGAGAAGCTGAAGGTAAAGGAAAAGATTCATTTCTATGAGGAGATGATGCTGTTTGAGGATGAGCTTGCAGATAATGGGTGTGCTTCACTTATTGTTAAAATGGTAAGATTCTCAGAAACAAATTTCACTTCTCAATACGGACGATCCACAGTATAGTGCGCCCTCTACTGTTGACCCCGGAGAGTTTTTTTTTTCTTCAAAAAGCGGTCGACTGGAATAGAAACATCACAATCGCAACTCAGCACCACATGGGCAGCTTGGGAGCTTTAAATGGCTGACTAGAACGTGAAAAACATTTACAGGCCTCACAAAAAAAATACCATATTGTGCCGTAAACACAGACAAATACAACCTAGTCTCCTGACGATGACTAGAGCTGGCTAGTCGAAATGTTGAGATCAATTAAGAACTCACTCCGCTGCAGTGAAGTTAATAACAGGAAGTCCCCTCGATCCACCAAGCAAAAGTAGTTGGCTGATTTCCTACCTCCCGCCAAGGTAGTAGTTACGAAGCAGGACAGTTCTTTTAAGAACTAAGTAATCTCTCGGATTCCGAAATCTACTACGCGGCAGTAGAATAGATAGCTAGACAAGTTCTCAAAGAACAAATCTACACAGCAAAGTAGATTTATACACATGGTGTTACCATCTGATTTTCTACCTCACCAGGTAGTATTTAATAAGAAGGACAGTTCTTTTAAGAACCAAGTAGTCTCTCGGATTCCGAATTCTACTAGTGAGAATAGATAGCTACATGTAGATAAGTTCTCAAAGAACAAATCTACACAGCAAAGTAGGTTTATACACATGGTGTTACCGCAAACTGAATATACATAAATACAAACCTTGCTGCTTTGCAAACCCAATCAGTGTCATAACGCAGGTGCTGTGAGAAGACTAAAAACATGTCAACTTGTCAAACTGCAGATAGTGCACTGTATTGTGAATGACCCATATATGACTTTTGTATTATTTCAAATTGCAGAAATTATAAAACTGCTCAGTGTTACTCTCAAAATAAATTAGAATAACTTTCAATAATTCACCACACTTTACACTTTGACAGATATCTTGTCACCTTTCACTCCCCCTTCCTTGTTTGCCACTTGATTTTCACTGTTTGAATTGTTGCTCCACAGCGAGTCATGCAGTCGTGTTTCTTCGTTTTGTTGAGATTCTTTCTACGGGTCGATGATGTTCTTGTAAGAATCAATGACACTAGAATTTTTCATGAGGTAAACAAGTTCTTTTCCTTTGTTACAGCTTTCTTATGAATTGAAATTAAAACTCTTTTTTGAGGACAATTTATTATACATAGAAATATATTGAAAAACAAAATTGAGCTGTTGCAAACTGCTTACCAACCAAAAGGACAGGCTTCGAGAAAGACTCTGCTAGGGTCGAAATGTCGGGCGACTATCTAATTTTTGCATAGAAATATATCAACAACACTTGTAGAATTTGGTCGCTTCTCTGGGAAGTGTATTCCTTAGCTGCATATCAACTTCAGAAGTCGCTTTTTGCGGTGTGTGGGTTCAACTCCAAGCAAGACACTTAACCATAATTGCTTCTCTTCACCCAGGTGCATTAATGGGAACCTGTGAGGGCTGAGATAGTATTATGTTGGGTTAACCCCAGCTTGAGGTTGTTTGCTCCCATTGGAGTTGAAGAATGGTCTATGCCTGATGAATAGAGATACTAATGTTGTAAAGCACCTTGATCTAGCTTCTATGATATGTGCGCTATAAGTGTTGTTATTATTATTAATATTAAGGTAAGAAACTGAAAGTGTGCAGAAAATTTGCCACAAATTTATTTCACAATAATTTATTTTTACAGGCTGGGGAGAGTTACATACTACGTGAGTTCAGCACAAGGGAAAAGGGTATTTCAGATCTGAAGGTGGAACCATCACTCTATTCTAATCCAACTGAGCTTGCAGAACATTTAGATATCGCAGTACAGCAATATGAAAGGATAGATTTCCCGGTCAACGATGCACAAACATGACATCTCTACATGTAGTTAGTTTTTTTTCTCCAAGGTGCAAATTTTGATAGCGAAGTGGAAGTCTTGCATAGGGAAGACTATTACTTGTCTCTATCGTGTTTGTGAGTGTGATGTAATTCCACTGTAAGCCACACTTCACTTCACACAGACTGGCTCTAATGATTGCCGGAAGAAAATGCATTGCATTGAGCTAGTTTTTATTTTGAACATTTCTGTATGAAATCAGTAGATTTTGGACTTTTTACTGTATGATTTACAAAGTCGGTTAAGTCTCAGGGTCCTCTCAAGAATGATCAGTTTCTATCATAAGGTTGGGCATCAGGTTGGCTGGGTGAGTTCTTTCCCTGCCTTTCACCCCTGGGGACCCTGGTTCGAACCCCACCTCAGACCTAGAGCCTTGCATCTGGATTGGGTTTTCAGTCCCTACCTGATTGCGTGGGTTTTCCCCCCATTTTGGGTTTTCCTCCCACATCTAAAACGAAACATTTCTTCTCGTTTCCTATTCACCATCCTGATATTGGCGCTTGTGCTGTTGGATGCGTAATGAAATAAATAAACAAGAAATGCCTTTGAACAATGAAGTGAGAAACTTTCGGTAGAAATTACATGTAAAGATAAGCCAGCTTTGGAGCCCACAATAGCCATAATCTTGCATGTGCAGCAGATACAGATGAGAGTGACATATTGACTTAATGACCTGATAGAGGACACTTGAATATCACTCAGACTCTGTATGGGAACAACATAAGGGTCAGCAAGGTCAAAACTTGTCAGAAATTGTTGGTGGGCGGTTGAAAAGAAATTACTGAAAATCATCTGTGCTGGGCCCAATTTTGTGGCTCTGCTTACTGTAAGCAAAGAATCAGCACTTATGGAAGCAGAGAAAAAACCACGCTTTCGTTAAACTTTTTCACAGGTTGGCAGGGAATGTCTGTTTGTGCGTGTGTGTACTCCACGTTACTAGGCATGCTTCGCTTACACAGCTAGCGCAGAAAATGCTTGCCCTGTAAGCAAAGAATGGTGATCACAAGCACAGAATTCAGCGGTAAGCAGAGCCATGAAATTGGGCCCTGTTCTGTTGTCATTGGCCACCCTTTTCTAAATAGTCAACCTCCTCTAATTAGTCCACCTCTATCCAACGGTAGATAGAAGAACACTGTACAAAGTGTTGCGTACTTGACAATTTCATCTGCAAAAATGCATGTTTGACTTTTTATATAGCCTGGAAAAGTCATTAACATCCCGAGTTTGGAGATCATTGATCAAACAAAATCTGCTTCAGTCCATTTTTTTTTAATTGGGCTGGGTGGCTGGGTCGAAACAAATAAAAAAAAAGTTTATTCTGACTGGCCCCTTAATTTTTCTAAATTCCTCATATGTGCAGAAAAGTCCTGAGGAAACATTTCACATTTGTTGTTACCAGGGCAATGTTTTAAACTGATGTTACAATGTTCTTTGTTCAAATGTGTATGTCTTTTCAGCTTCTCTGTGTCGTATTGTTAAGGTTTTACAATTGTTTTTATAAGTTTGTTCATAAAAAAATGCCTGTATGTATAATTGTATGTGATTGAATTGCAGAGAACTCCTAAATGAAACAAATCAATGAAAAAACATTTGAATATTTAATTTAATATTAGCTCGTTTTATTTGCTTGTCTCTTGCTTATAACCAACACATAGCAATCAGTGACAGTCAATTAAAACACTGAAGAAAACATTAATACTTAAAAAAAAAACAGAAATTACTCAAGTCATTTATGTATATTCGGAGTTGTGTACGGAGATATAGCAGGTGCCACAAATTTAAACTTGTCATTCTGCAGTACCTTTTTACAATGGCAGGCCTGATAGTTCATGGAGGCAACAGAGGCAATTGCCTCCATGCTTCTGGTAATTGCCTTGGTGCCCCTTGAAATGATCCCATAGAAATGTACATTTTCCTCATTATGGTGCCCTTTACGAAGGAGAAAAAAACTGCCTTGCCCGTACAAGAGAGAGGAAGCAGCAGGCCTGCAATTATAATGCACTGCATTGCTGTGGATAATTTGTACTTAAATCATAAAGAGAGGTTTGCGGAAACACCATGTGAAAATCTCTTTTGAGTAGTGTTGGTTCTGAAAAGAACCGGTGGTTAAGAACAAACACTACTCAAAAGAGATTTTCACATGGTGTTACCGCAAACCTCTCTTAGTTATACTCCCACCATGCAAAGTTTCAAGTCCTACTTACTTATATCATAGAACTTGGTTGTTCTTTTTACGTAGCATTACCTTAAGAAATTCCAACATTGTAATAAAACACAAGACCCAATCATACAAAATGCATTTGGAATCAACTTTTGAAAGTATTAATATTATTTTGTTGTGAAACTAAAATCAAGAAATTGTATATGTTGGGATACATTTCTTGAAATCTTGCTTCACAAAAATGTAACTACGAAACATCAGTATGTAAAAATGGTGCATTTACTGTATTTAAAGACATAAAAGGATACACTTTCTGAATGAGATGCTAATGTAGTACCCAATGTTAATAAAACAATTAGATTATACCTTCTGATGTCTGATGGAGCACCTTCAACAATATCTGGGCTGCTTAAGCAAAAAAAAAGGAGCCAAGCACAACAAAATGATGCTAACCAGAATAAGGTTACCAGCCAAACTACCATGTCACATGTACAAGTTGCGACTGGTATCCTGCTCATTTCTGCTGAGCAGAAAATTGTCAAGCAATACTTTTTGTTTAAGCAGCTCTATGTAATCGGGCCCAGGTTTTAGCACCAATGGTATTAAACAAACGTGACAAATTAAACAATTTATAAAAAAATGACCAAACGAAATAGCTTTGTAGTTAACTTGAGTTGCTTGTACAATAAAAGATCCATTCTTGTTTGAACAATGAGTTTTGTTTCATATCAAGAAGTATTTTGACTTTTGCATTAATCGTTTTTTTTTTAAAGGTGCCGGGGGCAAAGAGATAACCTGTTACTTATACATGACCCTGACAGAAACATTGCAACATTAATTTCACAAATCAAAAGAAAACATCATTTTGGATAGAAAAGCGGTGATGTACAAATTATTGGGATACAATAATTCCACAGGCAAATCGTCTGTGCCACATAGTGATACATGTTACTAAATAATACTATAAAACAACTCCTGCCAAGTTGTTGTTTACAGGTGGCAAACATAAAAACAAGTTATAGAAGGCTTAAACTCGCACATTTGTATTCTGTGCAAAGCCCTATTTCTTGATGCCAATAGGTAACAAAATTATTGGTTGTTTCAATGAAGTACTTAAATTCTTGTCTGCTTGGCAATTTTTTCTTCCAACTTCAAAAATTCTCTAAGCTGAAAAAAATGTATTTACAAGAATGTACATTCCTTCTTTTTAAGCATGAATACTGTTTTTGTTTTTAGCTATTACTTTTAAAACTTGTCTGTTCTTTCATTACAACTGAGTGCGTTAATACAAAAGGTTTTTTAATATTTACAAAATGTTTCTTTCTTAAAATAGGATTTAGTGTTTAATTTCAATCCTTCATCATGAACCAGCTCAAAATTCCTTTTTGTAACCGCAGCTTAGTTATTTTTTGACTTGCTTCTATTAATATCTGCAGACCTACGGGCCATGTCACACAAAGTCATTTTACAGTGTGCTACAAAACCATTCATTTGTGCATTTCTGCGATATCATTGGGGGAGGGGGGGGGGGCAATGGTTCTGAGCTACCACTCCCTTCCCTTCTCTGGTTTCGCCAATGCCATGGTGTTTCTGGCAGTGGCTAGTGAGTGCACAGAGCACCGTGTAAACCCTTATAAGCAGGCATGCAACTTTTCCTCGGATCAGCTGATTTCCTCTTTTTTTATTCTCAGTTTTACCATTCAAAATTGAAAAATACTGTACAAAATCATTGAAATTTTGTATTTTCCTCTTTTTGGTGAAGTTACAGTTGCATGCCTGTATAAGGTGCAACATAAATTCAGTCTCGATTCAAATTTTTGTTAAACCTGTGTTTAAAATGTTTCTCTTGGTTCAAGCGCCTTGAGTACCTAATTGGTAGATATGTGCACAATATGAGAGTCCGGTTTTATTATTATTATTACCGGCAATTAACCACTGCCTGCAAAAGGAACACTTCGGTAGCACAATAGACACTCTACTGACAGTGTCTTACCATGAACTGATTGACTGCACATTGCCTGATGACATGGTTTCCAAACCAAAATTCAAGATTTGTTATTTATCATGGTCATGTACCCAAAGCATCAGATCTGATCCTGGCTGGATCAATACTTCTGCTTATAGACCTCTGTAAAAGGAAATTGGGCTAATGCTGTGCTACTTTTTACAGTCCCAGATTTCTAATGTAATTTACTGCACATCATAACTATAGAGACAAACACATTCGGAATATTAGGTATGAGTGTTTCCCACCATTATTGGGATGCAAATACGCCCAACGTAAATTTACTTTATGCACCAAGGGAGTTTCTGACGATGATGTTGACGCAACTGTACAAAAGGCAAAGTGACGCGAGTTAAAGCCTGCGCCTAGTGTGTATGCAAGCGTAAGAGATTTCACGAAACTACGCAACTGCGTGAGCCAACTTCCGCAACATTTATTGCGTAAGTTGTGCACCACTAACACAAGAAATCTTAAACGAGTGGACTTACGCAGTTGCGTAAAGATTCGTGAAATCTGCTGCAGGAGGTATAAAATTGGACTGAAATGGATTGGTCTATGGCAAGTCATAACTTAATTGCGTATTCTGAACCCCCCTAAATTATAGTTAGGGTAGCTACATGTATGTACACTGATGTACAAGGTCTTCGTCACTACATTAACAAGCCAAACATGGTCATTCTAGACACTGTCTTACATTGCTTAGGCAATGGCGGCTATGGCTACATTACTGCATCATCATGCAATAAAGGACGTCTACTTTAGCAACACCCTTAGCAAGTCATAGCCGTAGCCGCCAATAAGCAGTTTACTAAGCTGTGGTTATGTGAGCAGATTTAGCAGTCGACAAAACAATGCAGAAAAATGGAAAATGCGCAAAGATCAATAGGCTAGCACACTCGATGTGATCCTTAACTGTTACACAGTCCCATGCCTCTGTGCACATGGGATTGCCCAAGTACCCTATTAAATATTCAACCATTTTGGTTTGGCTCTTTACCATGGGATGTTGCTTCGACACATGAAGAGTCAAGTTTAAGACCTACCCCATTCTTAAGCTGTGTCCAAAACAACTAGAGCCGATAGCTGCAGCTATCGATCTTTATCATAGTGCGGCCATCATGTTTTTCTCCCATTCAAATCAATGTAACCAAACAGAGGCTGGAGGGAGAAACAGTCTGTTTCCTTTTTGTACAATGAATGTTAGTATTTGTTACTGGTATTGGATACAAGGAACATGACCAAGATGGTGGCAGCATGATAAAGGTATATAGCCCTGTCACCGATTTGACGAAACTTTCCGCAACTGCATAAATCCACTTGCGCAGCATTTATTGCGTAAGTTGTGCACCACTATCACAAGAAACTTTGCACTTAAGTGGACATACGCAGTTGCGTAAAGTTTTGTGAAATCAGCTGCTGGACAAACAGGATGACCTAAATCGGCTGCTGAACAAACAGGATGACCACCTAGTCTAAACCCCCCTCTTTACAAAGCAACTCTTTCTTGTAAATCAAGGACAAAAACCTGTACAATCATTTATGGACAATTTTGTGTACTTGTCTACCAGATACACACAAGGTATATAAACGTTAATGATGATAACAAACAACAAGTACCACATTATGTTAAAACAACAAACACATACCGTAACTGTTAAAAATGTCATGGGAAGGGAAGGTATAACATTTGTATTTTAACATCTTAATTTAAAACAATTTTGTGCTTACACTTTTAAAATGACAACATTTTAAGATTATAAACAAATTAGTTGGGGATGAAAGAAACAACTGCATATTTGACACATTTCTTGTACCTTAATTGCAACCTGTATAGAAAAAAATTACACACACAAAAATATCCACTTTTGGTTCACTCAATCCCATTTGGCACAACTCACAGGTGTATAAAGATACAAAAGTTCACTTCTGATGCCATCACTGAATGCCTTTCATAAAAATAAACTTTTCCCCCTCTAGTTTGTCAAGATTAGTCAGATGTAGTGTTGATAAATAATCGGACTAACTTCATGGAGGCCGCAAAGCGTAAGGTTCATTTAGCAAATTGTTCCTGCTTGGCTGCTTAATTAAGAAACAAGCCAACGTGTGTGTAATTTAAATGACAAATTGGCTGGTTACCTACAAAATCTAATAAGCAAGCTGTTCTACTTAGCAATTTGTATGTGCTTAGATTGGCCCATTTGTAGAAGTGTGTAAACAAAGACTCATGTGTTTCCTGGTAACTTTGGGGGTATATTTGGGGACATATTTGTCGGCAGCATATTCTTGGACATGTTGGGATGCTGTAACTTTTGTGGTAAGCTCATTGAACGGGGGGAAGTCTGGCGCATTAAGTCAGTCTTGGTCTTGTAGTAGTCTGTCTGAGCTTTCATGAGCTCCATTCTGACGATGTGCTCCTTGATCATGATGGTCAGTTTCCTCTTGCGGTATTCGTCAGTGGTTCCGGTCGGTGATGAAGATCTCCGCTTCAGTGAACGCTTGTCTTTAGGAGAAAGGGCTGATGAAGATGTTGATGGGATACCTAATACATGAACAAAAGATTACCAAAACAAATGACGGAGACTACAAGTATAAAAGTCATATCATCATGTACAATATGAAATATGTAAATTGAACATCGCGCGTGCGCACTCTCCCTACTGGTTTGCAAATTGAGTGAATATCGCGCCTTTTTGTATGGGACGGATGGTGGCGTGACGCTCACGCGTTTGCCTCTGCCTAGTGCACATGGCATTTGCCAACCAATAGTGTCTGTACCCATGTGTGAATGTAATTAGCATATTTCATGGGAAGGGTCCATTATAGCACGGTGAATCAGTATTGGAGTTGGCTGATCGTTTTAAGTTGGTTCTGCAAGGTTTGTTTGTTTGTTTATTTATTTATTCATTCTGGTTGTGACACCAAGGATTCTCAGAAAAGCCAACTCAGTCACTGTACTAGCTGAGAACCCATGGAGAAAAGACAAGGAAGGAAGTTTCAATTTTAGATGTTGGAGGAAAACCCTAGAGAATAGAAACAATCGGCGACTGGAGTCACGTGACTCATAGTGGGTAAACAATGTAAACATACCAAGCAAGCGACCAACAGTGGGCATAGAAAAGCACGGCTGCGCCTGAGTACTTCTGCCATAAGGTAGGAAGCAGCCATGCTTTTCCATGCACACCACGTGTTGCTTGCTTGGTTTGTTTACATTTTATACCTACTACGAGTCACGTGACTCCGGTCACCGATTGTGTCTATTATTCCAGAGAAAACCACCACAATCAGGTAGGGACTGAAAACTCAATCCACATATTGCCCCCAGTATGATTTGAACCAGGGTCCTAGAAGTGGAAGGCGAGGAAAGATACCACTGCGTCTGTTTGTTTCGAGATGGCTCACCATTTGCTGAGTCTTGAGCGTTGTCTTTCTGCATGTTCTGATCACCGCATTCCTCAGCTGATGATTTGTCATTTAGACTCGCCACAGTCGATTCAATCATCTCTTGTGTCTCATTATTGATTAGAGCTGGCAGAGGCCCTTCCATCAACCCTGTATTCCTCCTGAAGCGAACTAAAATGAGTAAATAGTATCATGTTGATTAGGGTTATGATTAGATTCAGTCAAAGCATAGAGCAAGGTGGTCAAATGTATTAATGCTGAAGTTCAGGCCTGAAATTTGACTGAGACCTTGTTTTGACCTGTTTACCCACCATGACTGAAGTTTCTTCTGTGCGAGGGCAAGGCCATTTTCATTTTGCTAAGGACACATCCTCTGGAAGTCAATGGGAAATTTTGAAGGGGGCAGCATCAATGCCAAGACCAGGGCAACAGAGACCATACAGGGCTAGAATTTGGGGGGAAACCCACAAGACCGCAGGGCTTGTAGCTCAAAATATTTACAAGACCAGAATTTTGAAGTGAGAAGAAAAAATGCCTACACAGGTTTACAATTGAACTGTTTGGATTTGAAAAAGCACCCAGAGAAGATTTATCTCATTTGTATTTCATGGGTAAGTAGTCATCGATAATCAACAGAATTGTATTTATCAGACTAAAAGTCAACATTTGAACACAAACACAAGACCGCCGGACTTGTCCGGACATGAGTTTACTGGCCCTATGCTAAAATCACTGGCCTCGGGCCAGCGGTCCAGTGTAAAATTTGAGCCCTGCATGGGTAGCTGCGTAACTTCAGGCCTGACTCTTTATAAAAGTTCTGATGACATGTGAAAAGAGAACTTTTGAAAATTCATGCTCTAAGTATTGACAAATTCTGGGGAAAACATGAAGTTTGAGCTGAAAGTAAAAACTGAGTTGAAATAATAATTATAGTACATGCTTTCTACAGATATTTCAAAGTGCTATCGGTTGTGTAAGAAAAGGTGTTATAGACCATGTAACCTTTGTTCAAAAGCTGATAAAAATCAGACAGTGCAATCTTCATAAAATATAAGATTTATTATTTCCTTCCACTGAGCTAGGTGTACAAATCATGCCTGCAGGACATATGATGTCACAGGTCATATGGTCTATTTAACCCTTGCTCGATGATTTAACTGAGTTCTGAATGAGTGGTTGGTGGATGAGTCCATGTGAGTCTTTGATGTGTTGATGGAGCCTGCTCAAGAGCACCTAGACCAGCCACACCAACCCCTCGTTGACAGTAACTCATCCCACAATGTTCATTTTTGTCTTCTTTTGTGAATGTTGGAGAGTTAATTGATTAGGACATAGCAGTTCTTCATTATGCATTCTGTGATGCATTAAGAGGAGAGTCTGTTCACCATGAACCCTGCTACTCTATGGTGTGAAGCCAATTGTCTCACCATCAAAACCATTTGAAGCTTCAATGATCATGCATGGTTGGGTACACTTCGATTACCGTGGTAAAGCTATGGAGTGTGTACAGAGCTAAGGCAAAGTGTCAGGAATGAATTTTTGGAGTGGTCAATCATTTGGAGGGTTAATGAAACTGCGACATTTGCCAAAATGAAACTCTCACCGGCTTGGATTAAGTTGCGATGTCGATCTTTACATTGCTGTACCGTCTTCAGATTAGTGTCCCCAGAAAATCTACGCAAAAGTATCAAGAAACATATATTATTAATAAAAGGAAAAGATAATTTAACATTGGTTATTGACATAAATAAACTACCTTTTCAATTGAATAACTTCTTTGTATGTGAATGCCTACAAGAATGACATCAGAATTTTAGACACATTTACGCAATGGTTGTAAAATAGTATTCAATCATTATTATTGATCAGTGAACAATTTCCCTCGAATAGCAGAGCATAATGCTATAAAAAATGTATCAGTTGCTACTCAAAAATCATCATTTTGCTACTCAATAATAGCATTCAGCATGCACAAAAATGTTCACTCTAAATATGGGCTTTGCAAAATTTCTGGACGAAATCGTTCCCGATTAGATATTTCTGGTAATGATCTTTTAAATGATCTTAATGGCTATAATCATTATAATTATTTGTTTAATCATTTTGGTGTATAAATCCCATTGAATTGGGGTGTGACTTTTTAGAAAAAATAGTGAATTTTTTTAATTTTCTGGGATTTTGTGCACACTCCGCATGCTTGCTTAGAAGAAAATGTTTTGTAAGATACAAAGCTCGCTCACTTCTCATTTATCGTCACCACGTACCAAGCCTACAGTACAAGTCAAGTATCATATTCTTAATGTGTTTAGCTCAGATTCAGACTGCTAAAAAGAGTAATGTATGATTATGAGAGAGTTATTTTGGGGACTAAAGAATTTCCACTGCCTGCAAAATGATTTTCTTTTTTTACAAATTACTCTTTTGTCTGTTTGTGTCTTCCAAACTAAAGCAACATTCCAAATTTTTGTAACCAACATTTGATGGCTCAGTTTGATAAACTATTCAAAGAACTACAAGTAACTAATGGAGAAAACAAAGTGATACCACAAGAAAGAAACTCACGCATTGACACAGTCCCGTATGCGTTCCCACGCTGCCAGCTTCTGCTGCCTGTTCGGCACGCCTTGAGCACGCACTGTACCATCCAGTATGTTCTTTTCTGTTGCAAAGGCCGTCGCAAGTGCCACATCCATTGTCGAAGTAAACGGCGATGCTTTCCGTTTTGCCAGAGCTTCACTCGAAGTTAGACTTTCTGTTTCAATCATTTCGGTATCTCCCCGTTGTTCCATTATTCGTTGCAATTTGTTAGCAGACGACAGACCCAAAAGTTGGTGAAATACTGCTTATTTTTTCGTGCTAAGTGCTTACGAATTTGTTGATTGTTTAGCGAAAAATTAAGCAATGGTTAATCTGTTACAGCGCCCTCTTTGACCTATGAACTGAAGAAATGCAATATGGCAGCGCCCATGGGCAGAATGTGTTGTTGGAATTAGGTAGTAACAAACAACATAATCCATGATGAAACCGAAACGCAAAAGGCAAAAACCGGTAACAGAAGGTTCAATGTAAGTTGACACGTTTATTGACCAACCTCTAAGTATGTCCAAGCATGGAGGAAGGACACCTTCCTCCATCATCCCATGCGCCCATGGTCCAAAAAAGTTACCACCACAGCACACAGGCACAGCAATGACAGCCGGTGTTAAACTCGCACTCGCAGTGTGGCTGCAGCCAGCTGTGTGCATGCTGTGCAGCAGGTAAATCCGGCCATGCCAGCCAGCCAGGTAGTTCGTTTGTCATGTTTGTTCTAATGATACTGTACATTTAATACTAGGTAACATTATGAATACACATAGAATCGTGACTGCACTGGGGCACTGCACTGCTCTTTTTCAAATTTTGACTTTGACTATGACGGTCGTGCTAGCAGCACCACCCCAAGCAAGCGTTTGTGTCTCCCCCTGGCATGCCTGGATTTGGCAACTTCACGGGGGGAAACGAAAACTCTAGGTGGGTCTTCTCTATACCGGTGCGGTACCAACTGTAGCTTGCCATCCGATTCAAATCTATGTATGTTCCGCTCCAACTTGACATTGTTGGGACTGGTCCCAACTTCAGTGTTACAGTTTGGATGCCCCAACTATAGTTGGGATTGCAGTAACTGGCTAGCTGTCGGATTACCGATTCAAGCATGGAGGTAGAATTTCAACTAAAGAGCCTTTTAAAAACCTTTTCTTGAGCTCTAGCTGGCTCCAGCTCCATCATCAATTTTGACACGGCCGAGGCCAACGTTTAAAACGGAACATGTACACCAATCTGTGACCATGGATGGGCCATAGACCATAGACCATGACTTATATTGACTGCACTTTATGTAGCCTTAAATAGTGCCAATATGCTGGGGCTATCTGTATGTAAAGACTTAAAGTGTAAATAAACTTATAAGTCAAACACTTGAACTTGGGCTCGAGTAGCATTATCATTGATTTAGTTTAAGCATGGAGCTATTTACTCCTGGAACTATAAGGTTGTTACACTATTATCTTATTCTTAGTGAAGATAATAACGTAACAACCTCATAGTTCTAGGAAGAGGAGCTAAGCAATAATATAGAGGCAATGGTCTAACTCTGAGTAACTTGGGTCCTGGAGGAAAGAGACCTATGACCATACAAGGACCTGGTGTTCCTATAAAATGCTATGGTTCTCTGCGATGCAGTAGAAGTTACCGCAATGTTACTTATGTACCTTTTGTACCATCATGTACTTTTCCATATGCAAATGATAATTTTAAAGCATGACTATGAACATTTAGAAAGTGTTTAAAGTCAATTGTGTCATAAGAATGATTGAGTTTTTGTTTTGTTTCTCTAATTTATAGGCGAAAAACTCGGAAGAATGACAAAGTAATTTCAAAGCTTCACACACTCAACAAAGAAATTGAAAAGATTCGAGACCATCAGCACCCAAAGAAGTCCAGCAATTTTCAGAAGGTTCAAATCCTGAAGAAACAGATAGAACAGGTACAATTTGAATGGATGCTGTATGCAAGATCAAATGGTATTTTTTCTTGTAGATTTTTAGTAGTCGTGGCTGAGTGGTCTAGTTCACCGTGCCCAAGCTCTGGTGTTGTCAGCAGCAGAGTGTGGGTTTGAATCCCGGTCATGACACTTGTGCCCTTGAGCAAGGCACTTAACCATAAATGCTTCACAAAAAGTTGGGAAGGTAGTGCATTCTGCTCTACCAGCTAGGCTCCTAGTGGATGATACCCATGCCTACATCCTTATGGACTGTGAAGGGGGTAACCCTGTTTCAGCCCCAGGAGTAGGTGGCAACGTGCCCCTGGTGACAGTTGATTTGGGTCGACATTCCAAATCAATTAAGTGGAGCCCTCACCTTGAAGTGGCCGTCTGGCCTTGTGAGTTAGGCGATATCTCATTGATAAAAATTTAAAATATACATGAAATATAGAACTATTTGCCATGGGTATACTGTTTGGTTAAACGCACAATGTCCTTGTTTAATTTCTTAATCAGCTTGGAGGGCTGGATGCATACCAGATTGCATCTAAACAGGGAGAAGTTCGCCATGGTAACCTCAACACGGCCAAATGGGTTCTTCAGAAGTTAAAAGAGTACAACATAAGAGTGGAAAAGGTTTGTAAGTCTTTTTGATATTTTTGTTTGTGGTAAAACAGTCAACCCTCCTACTGTTCGATCAATCAATATCATCCACTATGGTTTTGAATGATACATAAATTATGCCAGTCTGCTATATAATACCAATGCACAAGTGTGCGATGGCCTCCAATCCTGGACCCTCCTTTCTTCAACTCTCTGTCCTGACAAACGTGGACCCCATTGTTTTCCTTGGTGATAATTGTGGACCATCAGGATCTAACACCTTAATGAGGGGGTATACAAGCACCCATCTTAAAGAACTAAAAGAGTTGTTTAAAAGTGCTTTGTACAACCAACTGTAGAATAACTGTTGGAACCCTCCTACCATTCAATATCATTTACTATGGTTTTGAATGATAGATAAACTTTGCTAGCCTACAATGTGATATAATGTGATGAATGCATACACAGTACACAATCAACCGTCCTACTGTCTGACCATTAAAAAACATCCGTTTTGGTTTTTAATGATAGATTAAGTATGTCAGCCTGCAATATGATACCATGTATTAAATGCATCTATACAGTGCACAGTCAACCCTCCTACTGTCTGACCATTCCATATCATGCGCTGTGGTTTTTAATGATAGATAAACTATGCCAGCCTGCAATATGGTACCATGTGATGAATGCATACTATACATGTACACATGTACGCAGAGATAGTTCTGTGCACAGTTTTGCAACCTTACTGAACACAACCCAGTTGAATGGCTTCAATTAATTGGTCATGTCAATCAAAAATGTTACCAAGAGTAGGAGGGTTAGGATTAAGGAAGATATCTCATAACTCCTGACCAAGTTTGATAAATTATTTGTTTGAACATCTGGGTTGTGTTTTTAATCTATATCAGGGACATAAGTTCAAGCTTCTTGATGTGGGTGCCTTGGACTACAACTATAGTCAGCAGAAGAAATGGATTGATTGTTCTCCCATTGATTTGAACCCTCAGAATAGTCGTGTGATAAAAGCAGACTTCTTCACATTCCAGGTAAATGTAGATGTGAATACTAACTGACCCCTGGGAAGATAAAATTGTCACGAATTTGCTGATTTGTTTGGCACTCTCATACCACACCTTTTCTTGCTGAACTTCACCGGCTCCCAATCAACCAAAGAATCGTCTTCAAGACAGATCTCAACATGTATGGAAAGCTTACGTCACTGCACGTTTATCCAATGAAATCATTGGGCCTGTAAGACCAGTGTCTGTCTTTATCCATGCGGATTAAAGGTACACGTTGCCGTGAATCGGCCGAGTTGGTCTATAAAAAGCGTTTGTAAACCGTTTGTTATAAACTGTATATGGTTAGAAAGATGTTTTAAAAGTAGAATACAATGATCCACACAAATATACCTCGAAATTGCGTGGTTTTCTTTTTACGTTGTGCACTAACACAGTCGGCCATTTTATAGAGTCAAATTTTTGACTCCACAAAATGGCCGACCGTGTTAGTCCCCAAAGTTCAAGGCATATTTGTGTGGATCATTGTATTCTACTTTTAAAACATCTTTCTAACCATATGCATTTTATAACAAACAATTTTATAGACCAACTCGACCGATCCAAGGCAATGTGTACCTTTAAGATAGGGGACCAGTCTATGGACTACCAGTCAAGAACTATCATGGCCATCCAACGCGCCAACAGAGGGCAGTATTCCACACCACTCCTTTACTTGCTGATTTTCACTGGCTCCCAATCAACCAACGGTCTCAACATGTACAAAATCATGAGTAGCAAGTTTCCATCTTACATTTCTGATGTTCTCGACCTTCCCCAACCCAAACCACAATGTCTTAAGCAGCTGTATGGAATTGAGCCTTGTGCCCAATTTCAAAGAGCTGCTTAGCGGCCGAATTTGTGCTTACTGTGTGATTTCCATTTTATAGCGCTGCTAACTGAAGCCCAGTAATAGGCATCTGCTAATCTCCCAGTGCTTACTGTAAGCAAATGAGATGTAACTATGCAATCCTTGGTGCATTGGTGAATTAGCAAGCTCATTTTCTTTTTAGCATGTGAAATATGCTTGAGCTAAAAAGAAAATTCATCTGTTAAAGTCAGTAGAAAAAACTGTCTTAACATTCAGCAGTTAGCTCCAGATTATAGTGAGCCGTTCAATCATTTACTTCTTGTTGGAATCTTAAAGTGAGAAAATATAATAATTGTTGCAAACTGATTACCAACTAAACTTACCTATGGTATAAATACAAAAAATAGGTAATGGTCTCCTCATTTTTCAACCCTAGCAGAGTCTTTCTCAAAGGCTAAATGACAACACAGATCACATACACAAGTATACTTGTGGAGCAGAAGCAGCCAAATAGAAAGAAGTGAACAGAAAGAAGCAGAATACAGTCAGAAGAAGCAAGGGATGAACAATGACACAGGAGACAAAAAGGGGTTGGGGAGGAGGGAAGGGGCTGGTTTAACCACAAGAGGTTGGAAACTGGAGTCTCAAAGTATTACGTGTTACTAATGGAAGATCATTCTTTGATTTTTATACATTTTTGTGATTGCAGAATGACGACCCTGTCCAGTTTGACATCATCGTGCTTAGCTTGGTTCTTAACTTTGTTGGCTTGCCAGAGAGACGCGGTGACATGCTGAAGAAGTGCTGTGCCATATGTAGACCCAAGGGATACCTCTTTGTAAGTTATATGTAAAATAGAATAGAATGGTCAGGGCTCGAATTTGACACTGGACTGCAGGCCCGAGTCCAGTGATTTTAGTTTCGGAGCCAGTAAACTCATGTCCAGACAAGTCCGGTGGTCTTGTGTTTATCAATTGAATATCATTACCGAACTGTATAACATCTTAAATAAAAGACAATTATATTATTAAAATATTGGCTTTGAGTCTGATATATAACTTTCAATTTTGTTGAGTATTTAAGTAGCTATACACACTCTAAACAAGACACATTTTCTCTTAGCTCTTGTTCAAATAAAAACAGTTTATTTCTTAAACTGTGTAGAAAGTTTTTTTGTCATTTTGATTCTGGTCTTGTCAAGTAAACTCTGGTATGGTAAAAAGATTTGAGCTACAAGCCCTGCGGTCTTGTGGAAATTTATCCCGAATTCGAGCCCTTTATGGTATACAAATATCGAATGCGTATGAGTGAATTGTCGCAGAATATTATCACGAGGTGAAATCTGGACTACTCCATTTCATGTGATGAGTGTTCCACCAATCCAACGACAAGTTTGACACAGTCTGTTTGTGGTATATAAAATTGTGTTGTCTGAATGTGAAGTGTTGCTTGTGTGAATTTCCCACAGGTAGGGTCATCGCTTGGTTTTAGACAACGTATTGCTGATTTATACGCAGAATTATCAAGAAAGATACAAAGAAAAGTCACCTGTGAAAGTGTCAGTTGAATACAGTAGCTACTTATTGAAAAAAAAAAGCAAAAACTGTCACTGTATTTTCATCCAGAATGTCAAATTCATTGACACTCTAGCGAGGTGAGAGCGGGTTCTCTGGCTGTATTGAGGGCAGCATTCAAACGAACACCTCAAAAAAAATATTAAAATTCTCCCATGGGCAATCTTAGGAGATTCAATTTTCTTGACATAGTATTGTTGATCTCTAAGCAATGTGAGTTTGATTTTGTTGTGCTTAGCTACTTTAGTGAGCTTAAGCAGCTCTAGATGAAATTGGGACCAGATTGGATTGAGAGAACGGTAACATTTTGTTCATTTCTTATAATCATGTTTTGTGTTTTGCTTCCCCCTTTAAATCCCAGGTTATTCTACCACTGGCCTGCTTGGAGAACTCTCGCTACATGGGACATGACCTTCTTAAGAACATCTTAGAGAGTCTTGGATTCACTCTCACAACATCCCATAACAGTAGGAAGCTTAGCTTCAAGATGTATCAGTACACTGGGGAAAAAACGGGCAAGAGGGAAACCTTCCCCAAAACTCTCATCCGGAATGGGATAAAGTGTAATAATTTTAGTATTACCTTGAGCTGATGACAACTGACCAAGTTTTTAAATTTTGTTTATGTACATTAACAACTCAACTTAAATGTACACTGGAGTCAATATATGACAAATACTGAACTGTATGGCAATTAACCAAAACTGTCCACTACAATACAACAGCGTTGTCTGAGACTAGCATGGCACTCATACAGAAACATCAAAGAACCTGTCTCTCAGCTTATCACCTGATCTCAATTTCATAGAGCTGCTTTAGCAGAGAATATTGCTAAAAAAATTCCGCTAAAAAAGAATACCAGTCACAAATTGTACATGTGACATGGTAGTTTGGCTGGTAACCCAGAACATGGAAGGCAAAAGCTCAGCTATATGAGTTGCCAGAGACATTGGGGTGCTTCCAACTGATCTTCCTAACTTAATGAGGGATAGACAAGAATGGGCAAATCTCAGCATGATTCCGACCTCGGTCGACTAGAGAGAGAGTGAGAGAGAGAGATTGTTTATTTTTTTTAGGTTGAAGTCAACCTGGGCCCCAATTTCATAAAAGCTGTTAAGCAGAAAATAGTGCTAAGCAAAGTTGTCTGCTATTTAGCAAAAATAAGCAGGGAACCAGTCACAATCAGGGGCCAATTTCATAGAGCTGCTGAAGCAGCAATTATTGCTTAACAATTTCCTGCTTAGGAAAAATAAGCGTGAGGTCTCAAAATCAATTCAAATATTTTACTGAGAAATTACTTCTTTCTCAAAAACTACGTTACTTCAGAGGGAGCCGTTTCTCACAATGTTTTATACTACCAACAGCTCTCCATTGCTCGTTACCAAGTAAGTTTTTATGCTAACAATTATTTTGAGTAATTACCAATAGTGTCCAGTGCCTTTAAGCAGCTCTATGAAATTAGGCCAAGTATACATTACAGTTTTTTTTTTTTTTTTTGGGGGGGGGGGGCTGGGAACGCGTTTCTGCTAGCAATATTTTTCTGTGCTCAACACTTCAAAACTTGTTCAGCCGTTATTTTTATAACTCTTGAATTTATGTAAAATTCCCCATATGACCAGTGTAGTGTCTCGCCTGCCAGGAAATGCCCTGGAATGTACAAGGTCACTCTTTTTGGAAACAAAATGGTAATTCATTACAAGAGAGATCAAGTCCAAGGCATTACCACAAACCTCACTTAATTGGTTTGAGGCGGTCAACATAATTGATAATGTGCTGTAAAAAGTATTAAGTGTCTATCTAAAGTGAATGAATTGCTTAACAGGAAGCTGGGATGCATTTCCAGACCAAACCACAGAACTCGGGCAGGAAACCACATCCACTACATTGGAGTTCATGAGGTTCTTTCCATTTTCTGGACACTGAAACAATAAATATTAAATTACACTGGGACTAGCAAGGCCTTCTGTATGTCTGATAACTTATCTTATTTTTAATCTTCCTGGTATTAATCTATGATAACTCCACATTCATAAATACCCAGACAGTTTATTCTTCCTGATTAGTCGAGAGGCGATTGTGTGGCCATGTTTAAACGTGTAGCAGAGACAGGTTAACAAGTGTTTCAACATTATCACCGTTGTAAGCTTGCACGCAAACATGCCACGCGTGTTGGCGTGCAAGCTTACGCGGGCGCTAATTTAGGCCTTGACAAAACAGAAAAGTTTTACAGATTCTTCTACATTATTACACTTTTGGACAAAAAGGAGATGTAAGAAAGAACTAAATTAGTAAAGACTTTGTCTTAAACTGCTGTTTAGAACCTTGCAAGGTCAGGGCCAAGCAATGAATGATCTCGCTTTCGGCTCGGTCCTTATATCGCACGGCCATGACCCTGCTAGTTTTAAATGGCCATTTGAGACTTGTTGCCATTTTTTTTTCTCTTCGTAGTTGATTGCAATATTTTCAGATTGGTTGGATTCAAATTTGAGACCATTACGGTAATTACCCTGTGCCAATTTGTTACACTTACCCAGCACACAAAATGCGCAAATTATTTTTGCTTACTGAAATCAATCCACTAGCTTAAACACTATCTAATATTTGTTGTGGCTTTCTTTCTTTGTGCTTTGTAAATCAGTTAGTAAACTTATACTTTTTACTTACAGCTGTGGTTGATAGCAAAAGCTAGATTCATTTTTACACCTTGTGCAACAAGGTTCTTAAATCTTAAATTAGCGTTTATGTGAAACAAGAGTTTTACAATGTCAAAAGTATCTCGCTTAAAACAACTCAGATGTACACAAAGTCAATGGACGCCAAGATACAACTTTGTTGCACAGAGCATTTTCACAGAAGATGAGACTTTGTTGCAGAGTCGAGTTCCCCTTTCTTGCACAGACACACAGCTACAACATTCGTTTCAGTTGTTTTTCACTTTGTACAACGTAAACAAAACTCTTTTTTTCAATGGCCAAGTTCCCTCCCGGTTGAACATGAAATCATTTCATAGATGTTGAATTTGCACAGGGGATAAAGAATATTATTTGGTTTTACCCTTTCACCGAAGTGTGTAAAGCACTGTATACTCAGTACTTCCCCGAGTTCTGTGAAAAAAATCCACAGGCATTTTGTAATGTTTATACATTAAAATTGTTAATGATATTGTCAATAAATATATAATTTGTTGCACAGTCAATCCCGCTCTAGTAAATTTTTCTTTGTTCAACCCCAAATTATTTAAAATCTATCCAATCAGTTTCCCTTGTGGTTTATTACTTGATATCTAAATATATAATGATTAAATAAATATTGCAATATTTTATAAACAATGGTTGTAGTGTACTGTGTTATAAGTATGCAAAATATTATTTGACAACTTTTGGCGTTTGTATTAAACAAAATACATAGTACATATCTGAGCTAATTTTATTGGGTGGGCAGCCCGTAGCCTCCCTGCATTCAATGCTGATTCTCTTGTGTATCATTTCTGACAACTGTTTTAAACAAAAAACTTATATCACTATTTATAAAAAGATACATTTTAGAAATCAGAATGACTGTTTAAGATGATGCCAAAACATTCTGGATTTGAAATCTTTGAGGCACTTCAATAGATGGCTAGAGCTGCAGTCTGGCAACTTGGAGATAATTTCAGAAAGGTAAATTTTATAACATTTTATTAATTGATTTATGTACGCGAAACAAAGAATGAAAATTAACATTTCTGTTGCATAATGTAGAAAAACACATTTTTTAATCAAATGTAAGAAAAGAAATAAGCTCTATGAACATATAAAGACAAAATCGTGATGTAACTAGAAATGGTTTGTTTTTCTTCTTGTTTTTTTTTTGGGGTGGGGGGCAAGTGGAGGTAAAGACATTTAGCGCAGCTGTAAATATTGGTATTTGTTGGGTTGTTTGTTTTGTTTTGGTTTTGGTTTGGTTTTGGTTTTGGTTTTGGTTTAGTTTTGGTTTAGTTTTGTTTTGGTTTTGTTTTGGTTGTGTTTCATTTTTCATTTTGTTTTGGCTTGGTTTTTGTTTCGGTTTTTGTTTTGTTTGTTTGTTTGGTTTTTTTTTTTTTTTTTTTTTTTTTTTTTTGGGGGGGGGCTACCTTAAGTTTAAAACCATTCATTTGTGAATTTTAAAATCTCATTGGGGGGGGGGGGAGAAATTTAGAGTCAGGGCTCCCACCCCCAGCATGGTTGTGTCACTGACTAAAAGACTTTAGCTTTTATTTAGGCAAACTTTTTTTAGCATAATTGGAAATTGAAATATTTCCCCCACCCCTTTTTGCTTGGATTAAAATCATATGTCTTTGTAGACATAAAAAATGCATCTTTATTTTCCATCATTTTTATTAACAGTCTCCAAGACTTTAGTTCAGTAAATCTGAGCCGAAATAGTATTTTAAAGTATTATTTGACAATCATGAAATTAACTCTTTATAGTATTTAAATGTAAGTTTCTTTAAGCAATTTTACTGCCCGCCTAAACACCCCACATCGACCTTCCACCCCCACACCCAGTGTATGTAATTACCCCTCATAATAATGATTTGGTCGTTGTCATTTAACAGGATGATTGTTGTTTTATGGGGTCGACCTTTACAGGAAATGCTAATCTGCACTACCTGCCAAGCTTCCGATTCATGAACTTCCGTTCACGCTGGTATTGTCTGCGGTTTAAAGGTCATTGCCAAAGTCACACAAGTTGGCCCTTTAAAGTTTCTGTTCTTCAGCACCCCGATTGAGATAGCTACAGATGCCACCCTCATCGGCTTGCATGGAACAATGTATGGAATTTTGTTTAGTACCTCTATCGGGATACTTCAACTACCTTGATTTGGTTAACGGTGGTACGCATTTTGGGTCACGCGTGCCTGCCTGTCCGGTTGGTGCGTGCGCAGTACCCGGCCGTATACATTACACTCAGTACGACGATGTCGACGTCGTACCCGTCCGTACGCACGACCTGCGGACTCTCAATCCGCTCTTGTCGTGTACGTACGTACGTTCGCGACGATCGTGCATGCAGCGGTCGTAAGAAAAATGGGCGCCTGGGTGGGCGATTCGAACTGCCACTTTCTTCCTCAAAAAGACCCAAGTTGAACCCTTGATTACCGATCAAAATGTAAGTAACTTTTGTTTAAATGAGGTTTGACATGCTTTGTAAAATATGAGTGTATCTTGTACAATTCTGTTTGATGGAAAGAAGATCGACGGGATCGTGTTTCAAAGTGATCTGATTTTGTTTTTACAAAAGTTTGACATTAATGAATGCCGTGGAGCATGCCTAGTTTCCGGACGATGCCGGTTTTGTTTGGTGCAACGTTTTTGTGTGTGTGCAAAGTGCAAAAAAAGACAATGAGCCCTGGCTTGTCTTTGTGTTTTGCGTATTGTGCTTCTCTATGTTTTTTATCTTTTTTAATTAATGTTATTTTATTTATTTGCAAGAAGATGATGAACGAAGTATCCATCTGTTCTGCATGATATCATAGGGTCATATGTTATCGACCCTCATATGTTTTCGAACCCCAACTTTGATTCCTGTTTACCGCGAGACTGTGCAAGCTCCACCGGTGACAGAAGCTCTTCTGTTTACTCACGGTCTGTATTTTCGTCAGGCTTAATCATGCTGAGAATAAAGTTTCCTGTCGTAGGTTATGCTCAAACATTTATAAAATGATTAATTTTTGGCATAAATCACTAGTGCATTATTATGCCAACAATCAAATGAGTCTAAGAAACATCATCCAACCTCTAAATTTCAAAACAAAATTATCATCTGCTAGATTGAGTTTCATTCTCCTTTAGTCACTAGATAGATCACGTGATGTGGTTGCTATTTGGGATTCTATGGTGTGCCAATATGGGGAAAATTTGTTTTTATTGACTGCAGACTGTAATAAATTCTGATAAACGTAATAAATAATATGTCTACATTAGAGAGAAAATATAACAGGTTGGTTTCTTACTCCTGAAACCAAACATTGCTGGTCTGAAATGGGGGAAAACGGATTGTTTTTAAGTGTTTGTGCTTTAAGGGGGTTGGGGTGTTTTACTGTCATGCCTTGTGATATCTCCGGAATTCTAATCAAGTAGCCATATGTCTTAGGACAAAAATGTAATTAAATTTGTTTAATAGTAATTGAATGAGATTTTTGATTTATTTTGCAAGCCATACTAGCTTCTGAATATTCAATAAAATACCAACCAATGAAAGGTTTGAAAACATATGACGTCGCTTCATGTCGTACATGCATTGGCACTGTAAATAGTGGATTATCTCTCACAACAGAAAAACAAAACTTTTAATTTTTCAACACACGATGAAGTGTAAGTGTCATTGTAAAAAGGTTCGATAGATGATTTAAAAAAAAATCATTTAGTTTTTGATTGTGAACAATTTTCCTGTTATCCTACTGAAAACCCACGACACCAGGATATGTGTTGACTGTTGTGTTGTCGCTTTCCTGGTTCATTTGTTTACTTTTATTTTGTTTAATTCATAAATTGTGTAGTATTTAGTATTACCAATATGTAAATGATAATATTATTTGTGCAATGTTATACTATCGGTATTTGAAAAGCATGTCGCTCGTTCTTTAAGTCTAAATAGTTGTTATCCGTTTTTGGTGCACTCTCCAGTTTATGTTAGTCTCCTGCCCAGCTGGCTCTTTCCACGAAATTCACAAAATCCACAGGAGACTGTGGAGACTAAGTCCACAGTCATGCAGGCATGCAACTTTTCCTCGGATCAGCTAATTTCCTCTTTTTTTATTCTCAGTTTTACCATTCAAAATTGAAAAATACTGTACAAAATCATTGAAATTTTGTAATTTCCTCTTTTTTGGTGAAGCTACAGTTGCATGCCTGGTCATGACAGTACGCAAGCTCCCATGGGTTTTCCCACCTAGCCACCATGGTTTATAAGCTCCAAGTACGACTGCTCTGCACATGTTATAAGGCTCCCATGATACTATCATTGCATTAGAGCATCAGCTCTTATAAAGCAAGGCAGATTTAGAACGGGTTATTAAGAAGGATTCTTCATGAGCATTTATCATTTAAACTTGACCGCCCCGCTTACAAACCAGTGTGGCATCGGGTTTCCCTCATGATGTCTTAATACCAGGGCCCAATTCCATAGAGCTGCTTAAGCAGAAAAGGTTGCTTAAACATTTCTGCTAAGCAACAATAGGTGAGATACCAGTCACACATGCTACAGGTAACCTTTTTCTGGTAAGCATAATTTGTTGTGCTTAGCTAGTTTTTGTGCTAAAGCAGCTCTATGAAATTGGGCCCTGATCAGCTGGAGCCAGCAGCACAGAAGAAAACCCATAAAATCCAATGCTAGCTCAGAAGGTGTGGTATTTTGTGGAGGTCTGTGGTACGTTTATAGGAACAAGGGTTAAATTGTATAAAAATGTGTAAAACAGTGCTGCTGTGGAATGGCCCAGTTCATTTACAAACAGGATGCACACTAAATAAATAATTGAGTCCAATGGTCTCCGGAGGCAGGTTCCTTCTTTTGGGACATTTATGCCTGTTGTATTGTTGTTTTACTAAACCAGTTTTCTTTGCATGATTTTTTAAATTATATTCAGGGATAACGGCCTTGCAGATGGTGATCTCCCAGATGACATTCAGTTCCATGATCCCCACGACAACAGTGTTCATAATTCCTTGGATCTTAACAGCAGCTTGGAAGACGAACAAGATGGGGATGTACATGTAGATCCGACGGTGAACCATGTCAATGCAGGAATTGACTATGTGCCTGCCGGGGGATACAGTAGTATACCGGAAGAAGATAACTTCAACTACCTTGACACTGATCCTGCATACGGCGCGGGTACAACACCTCCGAGGAATCACAGGGAGAAGATCAGGCAACATAGCAGATCCCGACAGCCAGCCAAGCCTCTTCGGCTGAACATCCCCAAGCGGGGAAACATTCAATGCCGGCAACCGCCGGAGTTTAGTGAGGATGGACCAAGTGGATGAAGGGGAGGCATTTATTGATCCCGTCTTGGGGAGCACAGCCATGCAGCAAAAACGTAAGAGCATCACAATCGAGCGGAACCAACAGCGAGAGTACAAACACTGCTCTAATAATGGTGACGCTGCAGATGGCCCAGGGATGCATATACCCCAACCTGCCCACAATTTCTTCGACCCTCTGCCATCACCCATTCCAAAGGTTGACTCGAACATCTTCTTTCGCAGCCTGAACTCACAGCAAGTAAGTCAGAGCCCGCCAGTCTCGCCATCCGCTGTAAAAACTAAAAAACATTCCACTAGTAAGGCTTACTGTCCGGAAGATCGCATTAATTTTCATCGGATTTTCTCTGAGATGATTCGCATTGGAGGTGCTAAAAAGGACGCATTGAGTGAAAACAAGAACGTCGTCAGTCAGCAGAAGAACTTGTTTCAGACTGAGTGGAATCAGCTCTTGTGGCTGGGGATGAAGGCCTTTCAGAACAGTACCACCATGATGGAGGAGGACCAGAGACTTATTGAGGCACGGGAGATGATTCCTGATGTCCTCGGATCCATTTTGGTGTTTAGGTTTTTAGCCTCACGCTCGAAAAGCAAAGGTCCCACAAGGTGCACACTCAAACGGTTTCACAAAAAGAGGCTGTTTTCCTCTGGTGAGAGTCTGTCCAATGGAAACCAAGGTGACACTGGATCTGATTCTGATCGGAGTGTACGAAGCTATGATAGTGAGCCCCAACAGACATGTGACACCTGCAGTACACCTTTCTTAAATAACAGATCCAGCATGGACGTGGGAATGTGCATGCCGCTAAGTGCTGCACTAACATCTTACATCCAGAACACGAGACAAGCTTGGAAACAAATTTCAGCCATCATGACGCAGCTGGAGGAAGCTGAGCAGTTGTATCCGACATTGAGGGCGCTCCATAACGACTACCCATTGTGTCAGATGCTGGACTTCAATAGACGCATAGAGACCCTTAACATGTGGTTAAACGTCACACGGGATCTAAGCCATAAGATTGATCAGGCTGCGTTAATGCTTGGAGTAATGGACATTGAGGGGGTTTTCTGGCCGGGGATCCTTGAAAACGAGTCGGATGAGGAGGACATAGACAGTGCCAAAACAAATGATGTGGCTGAAGTCTCATCCCCGGTGAAATCCGCAGTCATCAAACCAAACCCAAGACGGTTATTTAAGGTTCCCGAATCATGTAGTTCCAGAGATTCCACAGACACTGAAGACACAGTAGTTGAACTGATACTAGATCCGAAAGAAGAAGCGCAACTCCAAAATGCACCTAAGAAGAGAACGCGGTCGGTGACATTTGACATACAAGCTAACGAAGATGCTGATGATGAGAACGATGATAGCGGAGGCGAATCCTCACAAAACCATCAAGTCCACAGTACACCAGCCTACAAAAGTCCCATAGCAGAGGACTCCCCGCGCCTCAATCGCATTTTCAGTGAATGTCATTTCAGCTTTGACTACAACTCAGCCACGTCAATGTATCGGCCGTTCGTCGATCGCAGCCTAAAACATAGCGGACTTAAGAAAATGACCGCCTTGTTGTACAGGCTGCTTGGTACAACTCTACAGCGGACCAAACAGATCCTTCAGAAGCCGTTATGCGTGGAGGAAACAGTGACACCAAAACGCAAGCATAGACCCAGCAGTGTGAGTTCATTTTTTCCCCTTTTGTCACTTGTACTTTTATAGTGCAACATACATATGTAGCACCTGTTTTTTTTGTCATTGGAAGATTAATGTTCGACCCTAGTCCCTTGCAAAAATGTTTTGGCCAGATTGATGTGTGGAACGGCACTGCACTGAACAGCACTGATTCTTTAGGCATAGAATTTATATTAAGGTAGGAACATTGAACCGGTGAACCGTTTAACTGTATGAAACAGCATGGAAATTTGTTTCCAAATTTCATTAACGTTTAAATAAAGTGGACAGTAAAAAGAAATGAGACCTTCCTTATCTTTAAAATTATAACGAAGGCCATAGCCTCAGTGTATTTCCAGCCCTCTTATAATTCAAGCTTAGCTCTGCATATCTGTCATCATAATAATGAGTGCTTTGAGATGCCTTATTACCAGGTGGTTTTTTTCTAGGCACCCTGCTAAATAGGTTTTGTTGAATTTGGCAGGGTAAGAGCCAAGCAGTGAATCATAGGCCATGTTCAGACAGCGTACTAAAGTTAGACCCGAAACAGTTTAACTTTAACTACCTTGTGTTCAGACAGCTTGTAGTTAAACCCGATACGGTTTATCTTTAGTTTTAAGAGGTCAAACAGCACAGTGGTCCAACACAACAGGATCCGCTACATTTACATAAAGCCCTGCATTTACATAAACAAGCGTGCACAAAAGATGCGCTTTCCCAAATTATGGCGTGTTTTGCAACACGTCCTGGGTCACCGGTAACTGATGAGGACTTAAACCGTATGTGGCGAACTTTGTTTTGTCCACACATTGTGCTAAAAGACAAACCCGAAGTGGTTTAGCATTAAATCATCCTCGCCGACTGATTTAACTCATTCGGGTTCAACCTGATTGGTTCAAGTTTTAAGAGCGTTCAGACAAACGAAGTGAAACCCGAATGAGTTAAAACTGCCTTAAAACTGACTTTAGTACTGTGTCTGAACGACCTCATACATGTAGTTCACTTCTTGAAAATGTTCGGTGTGTGACATCACATTGTCTCTACCCTATTCCTTATTTATTTGGGGGTCGAAGGAAGACAAAATTGACTAAGGGCCTGATTTGAACCTGCCGGCCCTCTACCAACTGAGCTGTCTAGCCCTTATGTTGGCGGGCTCCCCCATTTTGTCTGTATTTTTGTTCGGGGAGGGCCAGTCAGAAGCCATACAAGTTCCTGATACTTCCGTGTAGCCAGGGATCACACCCAAATTGACAATACAACCCAGGAAACGGCAGCAAAGGGATCACCTTAAGGGGATGCGACTTTTATTTTTCAAATATCAAGTAATAAACCACAGTAATTCCTAATTAAATTTGTGACAATAAGTACTTTTCACATATTATTTTTTTGCACTAGACATCACTTGCTGTCCTTTCTTTCGGGGGGGGGGGGGGGGGGAAACTCCAATGTCCCGTTAAAAAAAATCACCAACCACCAACCAGTCCTGCTTTCAGTTCTGATGAGATTAAGCACACAAAGCCTTGGTTTTTGTACATGGTGCAGAAAGTTGTTTTTTATTTAAGGTGTGCTTCCTGTAACATTGAAGTATCTGTTCCCGTTTCCTGGTAATGCATAGTATAACGTTTTGATCACATACATGTACACACACACACACACACTCACTGTACACATTATACAAAAATGTGTGTACACAATGTGGTAGTTACAATGTATTTAGTATTAAAACTTAATCCTACACCAGTTTATACAGCATTTTAGTTGATATATTTGTTGATGTAAAGACTGGTATGGCTTTAAGCACAAATGTTTCATCCATTATAAATGCATTTCAATAAACAAATTGGCACATTGACCCTAGCAGTATTTTTCACAAATGGAAAGTTATTGCAATAGAAGTGCTGTTTAGGCCTTCACCTTTAATAGCAGAGGTATTATCGCTTTGCTCATTGTCATTGCCTTGGTTCTACATGTACTCAAATTGTTAGAGTCCAATTTCAATCAGGCCAAATTCTAAGTCTTCATCTTGTACATTTACCCTAAACCACAAAATGGTATTCATTGAGTTGGAAGAGTAAATCACAAATTGTTTGTGTTATTGAGTGCTAAGCCTTTGAAATAATCTCTATTGTACCTCTGTTTTTGTTGTTGTTGTTATTGTGTAGCCGGATCTACAATTCGGCTTTGGGTCATGGGTACAATCCTTTTAAAAGAACTGTGCCATACTGCCTTGAGAATTATGCCATGGCAACGTTTGTTGTAAATGAATCATAGATCATAAATCAACTAAAAATATGTTTGTTGTGACCCCCCCCCTGAATATGTATTTTTCCCAGTTTGTTTAGTTCAAAATAACGCTCTGTGGGAATGCCCAGAAAAAAATAAACCTGGCTTAGGAATGTTGTGCTACCACAATGTCAGTACATGCCTGGATCGTAGTAATGAAATGAAGAGGTTTTGGTGCATTCCTTGTTCCACCAGTGACATCACATCATAAAGCAAGGCCTGTTTTTGCAGGCGTTCCCGGCGACCGTTATGAAATAAATTTGAAAAAAATATCAATGATACCGAACAAATATCTGTCAGCTGATTCATATCTAATATTTACAAAATTTTACACGGCATATGGGCAAGGAAGTACAGCACACCTCTAAGTCGTTTGAAATTCATCGGTTTGAGGTGAAAACTAAAGTCAGAATACTTGCTTTTTTTCTTGATTGTGTGGGACCATTTTGGTTCCATTTATTACCAACTCTTCTTTTGGTCGTAATAACAATGGAACATTAAACAAATTAATTACATTGAGAACAAGTGGATACTACAACAAAATGGACAGACAAAATTAGTTAAACACAACTTACAAACTTACTCTATACAATCTATTGAAACAAAACTGTCCAAACATGTATATCATTAGAAAAACACACTCTACTTAAAAGTTCAACTTAATACCAACGAGCTCAAGGTACAGGCCTGGAATTACACGGAGGCCACGGAGGCCATAGCCTCTGCTACCCTGGTCTTGGCCTTGGTGCCCCTACAGAAAAGTTTCCCATAGACTTTACGATTTTCCAGTGGAAAAACGAAAATGGCTTTGCCCTCTCAAAGATGAAATTCCAGGCCTGGTGTATAACAGTTTACTAATTTATGAATTGATTCCAAATTGTTTATTGTCGATTCCTTTTAACATGCCTAGGTGGATTATGATATTGCGTCGGGACGACCCTTGCCATTTACTGGCTCCATAGTGGAAGAAGCTGAGCAGCTCGAGCAGCAACAAAATGATGTCTTGTCTCTTCATGGAGCATGGAGTAGTGAATTCCAAACGATGGGTCTGCCATCCTTCACGTAAGTTTCTACTCTGCTAAGCAAAAATTTAGCAGCGATCCAGTCGCAAGCAATATACATTTCATGGCATTTTGGCTGGTAACCTGTTTCTCCTAAGCAAGATTTTTCTGTGCTACGCCATTTTTGTGTTATGAAGTTCCGTCTAGGGCCTTATTTCATAGAGCTGCTTAAGCACAAAAAGTAGTTAAGCACAACAGAATTGCTTACCAGATTAAGGTTACCAGCCAAAATACAATTCCATGTATAGAATATGTGACTAGTATCCTGCTCATTTTTGCTTAGCAGAAAGTTGTTCAGCAATATTTTTTGCTTAAGCAGCTCTATGAAATTGGGCTCAGGTTGCAGTTACCCAAACTATTCCGATTGGGATACTTGTACCCTTATTGGAACCATCTTCTCCCAATTGGGTCATCAGTGGTTCCAAATCGGGAAACCTTCTTTCATGGCCCAATTTCATTGCTACTTAAGCTGGAAATAGAGAGAAGATAGTGTAACACCACAGCAAAATGGCACAGAGTTGGTATCGGATTAAGTCATAAACTCTAGAATATTGGAGGCTAGGGGCAGGATCAGTACCATGTGATGTAACTGCCTGTTAGTGTATAGTGTAGTGCGCCGTCTTTCATGTCTTGGTCGGAATCCCCGTCCAGCCAATGATGTGATTGCCCCAAATTGCATTTGTTAAACAGGAACCAGACTATTTTGCCCATCAAGTGTGGCGGCATGTCCGAATTAGCATCCTGTGCTCCAACCTTTGTTCACTTGATGATCAAGGAGGAGCCGCAGTTGCTAATCCGGATAATATGATAACATCGGTTTGAATGAAATGAAAATGAAGGTTGCCACACTGACAAAAGTGGACTGAAACTATCCTTTATTGCAGATCCAGTTCCCTGAATTAATTTGCAAGTTTCAGATGTTGGTTTCAGTTGCTGGTATAGTTGAAAAGCACAGACACAATACATGTGTTGTACAGAGCTGCCAACCCTCCCTGATTCTGCAGGAAGATCCCTGAAAATTAATAATAAACCAATCTGTCCATGTTCTGATGAGCAAATTTGAAAATCTTCCTGATTATGGAAACTTTCCCCTATTATGTTGAATGTAACTCTAAAAATCTCCCTGATTGTTGTACAAAATCTCCCTGATTGCAAGATGGAAATGATGGCAGCTACCTATGTGTTATGTCAAAACGCCTGACATTAGATATGTTATTGTTTTTATCTCTTATAGTCCAGCGTTCTTGTTTTTGTTGCGGATCCCGTTGGACGTCATGCATGAATGTTTACGTTTCCGACTCGAGAATAAGCCAGCCGTGGATCCGTCTGCTCACAGTATCCAACAGGTAATTGGAACGCAATTCATGTCATGAAACAATCCCCTTTCAAAGGGAATGCTATTCTCTGTCTCAATGCAATGCATGTCTTTAGGGACCATTGCCTACAAGCTCTGCTTCTAAAATGGATCCCTCTGCAGTTGTCATGTTTGTTTTCATCTAGTTCTTGATATATCTGTACTGTAATGTTGTATTTTTTAAACTGATCACTCTTGAGTGATAATGTCTTTTAATTTTTGGATACTGTGGAAAATAAGTGAACCTCGTCCTTTGATGTTTAATATAATACTGCTTTTTAGGAAGTTTACATACGCTTGACTTTTGTGATGTTCAAGAAATATGTTTATTTATTTGTGCTAGATATGTGCACTCTATGAGACTCCGGTATTCTTAAGGCCTTTTCACACGAGGGAAATAAGCAGGGGTCCATGGTCCTAAGAACACAACATTGTCAAGTGCACATCGTGTGAAATGTACTTCTGCTCTGCACAAGCACGGGTCCCTAGTCTTTTTCTTACTACGATCGAGACCAGCAACAAAAAACCACAACAATGTGAAAATACACCACGATTCTCTGTGCATGCTGTGTGAATGAACACCAGACGCACATAGAGCAGGGACCATTTTAGCTAGAGCAACTGCGCCTGCGCACAAGATGATTGGTAAACAACACATGTAATAGCCATTCCATGTTGGCTGCGCGGATACCGGTGAGACGGACAATGAACACTGTTGACCTTTGACAACCCAAAAGACGAAGGATCTGTGACGGAACGTTGGTTTCTGCGCCGTGTGTAAGGTCGTGTTCAAGTTCGACCAGTGTCCTAGGTCAAGACAACCGGCGCCCGAGTCCAAGGACCCTAGTTTGCCTTTGTCATGTGAAAAGGGCTTTATGATTATTATTAAAATCGAGTCCAAGTAAACTGTGGTATATATGCAAGAAAATTATAACCAAGTTGATATTTTCTACGCAGTTAATATTTGAGTGCAAGGAGGTGATCCGTTCATCAGTTCATATGAAACAGTATTATCAAAGTATGACTACTGCTGTTATGCCAGATGACCCAAAGGCCCAAGAGCATGCTGAGAGTGACATCGAGGAATTTGAGAATGATCTACAAGAAATGCTAAGGGTAAATTTCATAAAGCCTGTATTAAAGCAGACATTTTCTGCTTACGGAGCCGCCATTAGTAAAATGTGTATTTCATAAACACTGCTAACCGTAAGCAAGGTTTAGCAAAGGCTTGCTAGTGGTTCTTGTAAGCAGATGAGTGACACAACAATGCAAATCCATTGTGGACACGCACATGCTCTGGTGTTTCTGTTCAGCAGAATGTGGGTTTGAGTCCCGGTCGTGGCACTTGTGTCCTTGAGCAAGACACTTCACCAAAATTGCTTTGTCCTTCATATGGCACATTAAGCCGTACTAGGATTGAGAGTGCACTTAAAAGAACCCAGCACACTTATTGTGGAAGAGTAGGGGTTAACCTTGGTGTTTCTGGTTCACATAGCAAGCACCCGGGTTTACAGGCTTGCGAGCTACAGTGATTAAGTTCACTTATGAGGCATCCTTGGTTTCTTTACCAGAAATATATATAATCGTCATAATAATATCACTACCAGATATTGTGTTTCCTTCTTCCACACCTTAATTTAAAATTACAAAAATGTTGGGGTGTTTTGCCCCAAAAAGCTTTCACGTTTTTTTTAAAAGGTTTTCAGATAGGGCCTACAGTTTTCTCAAATGTGACAGCATTTCAGAGGGAAGTATTTCACAGAAAAAAAAATGATTCTAGTATCAACATTCAGACTGAAACTAAACAATGATGTCTTTGATCCTTACCGATCGACCGCATTTGCTCTCTTGCAGTCTTACTTTGAGTATCTACATAGCTGGATCCTGATGCTGCAGAGACTCCCCCAGGCGTCTATGAGCCTGAAGAACATCCTGGAAGAGGAGTGGGACTTCACTAAGGAAATCTGCCCCCATGTCAGAGGTGGAGAAGCTCAAGCTGGCAAACGATTCTGGTTTGTTAAATCAAATACTCCTCTGCATCTTAGCATCCATTCATTCCTAAAGACCTTTTTCTTTTATAAGAATATTTCTAAACACTTCACGTCGTTGACGTGTATACATGCCAAATATTTCTGGACCGCCCTACAACAGAGGTTTTTTGACAACTCAGAATTACACTGAGGCCATTGCCTCTGTTGCCTTGGCCTTGTGCCCCTTCAAAAGTTTCCCATAGACTTTAAGATTTTCCAATGGAAGTGCCTTTTGCAAAGTGAAAATGACCTTGCCCTCTATAAGATGAAATTCCAGGCCTGTGTTATCTTTATGTAGAAATGTACCTGTCACAAAATACATGTATATATGAACATTGAGGCAAACTTTGATTCCAATTTTGGACCATTTTCTCACAGACTACATTTGAGTAATCTTTTCTGCTATTATTTTGTCAATCAGCATTATGGCCAGTAATCTCCTAGAATCCACTCGAGATTATCTTGAGGTTGGAGTGGACGAGGTTAGCTCCACTTATCAAGACAGCCAATCACACGGTGACACCATGAGGTAATCTAATATACATTGGTCCATTGTTGTCTTCTATTGATGTAAATTTAAACCATATCGAGGCAGGAAGGGAAAGTAGTCTGGTACCTGTGTTGCATCATATTTAATTGTTGGTTTTATAAACAGGGAATATGACCATTGTGCTAGTTGTATGGTAACAGTCTATGGGCCTTTTCACAACCATGGCTTTGGCTTGGCTTGGGCTTGGGTTTGGGTTTGGGCTTGGGCTCCATCCGGCAGAGAAGCCCCTTAAGGAAAGCCCTTTCTGTCTAAATAACTGATGGAGACAAAGCCAAAGCCTGAGCCCAAGCCCAAGTCGTGGTTTCGAAAAGGGCCTATGTCACCAGAATCTCAGGGTCCATTCCAAAATTGTACAATTGATTCGGTTTTGTCAACATTTTAAGTTTTAAAAGTGAGGTGCAAAATTAACATCTTGTTAGTTTAGTGACCAAATTAATCTGAGCAATTCCTTTTAAATTTATCATAAATCAACAAGTTAAATGTATGGTTTCAAAATTGCAAATCGAAATCTTTATGTATTTTTAATCCAGCTTGCTATATGTAGAGAGTATGAGATTAAAAATAACTTAACATTGGAAGACTTTTGAGACGACAGTGGGCGTCCCACTTACCGGTCCTTTTCTATTATACTAGCCGCCAAGAACAATAGAAAAAGACCGTTGAGTGGGATGCCCACTATCGCCTGAAGAGTCTCCCATTGCCTAGCTTTTTTCAAAAAAGGCAAAAAATGAGAGATTTTTTCTACCTTTAATCTCAGGCGTATTATCATCAACTCCTGTAAACGTTTCAAGTGTTTATTTCATGAGGTGCGAGAGAGGGCATCTAAGGCTCTTGGTTTTGCTAAGATGCTGAGGAAGGTGAGTTCAACATACAAATTAATATTATTTTGTTGTACTCTACTCATTCTCATAGAATAACCAAACTGCTGTCATAGATATGTTACAGTGATTCTTATGGGTAAACAGCGTATTCCCTTAACAGTGGTGGGCTGTCCAAATGCTAGTTAAAACACCTGGGGACCAGTCAGAATTCTCTCCAAGTGGTCCAGCTGGCCGGTTCAGTGTTGAAAACCATCCCTATTTAATGTGAAATATGAACTAGTGAAAAAGCTGGTGGACCAGTGAAATGACAAACTAACTGGTAACCCGCTGGCTTGTCCCTGAAAAAGTTAAGAGCAAACCCTGGTAATTATATGAGGATGTACAATACTTGCCGGTTGTTTTTCTTTGTATGAGACTGGCACAAAACCACAAATTTTAACCACTTCACATCAGTAGTAAAGAATCTTTACCTTGCCTCTGCAGCATATTAATTTTTCAGAGCAGAGTGATTTTTCAAATCAGGAGTGATTTTGTGATGTTGAAAATAATTGTTGTCACAATGAAACCCTGACTAAATAAAGTAAAGATAACGAACCTTTTTATAAAAATGCATTAGGATTTTTCTCTTTTGAGAAATATTTGAATGTGCTCCTGTGAATAGATTTGAACCTTGGCCGTGAGCCATGGCTGAAAATCAGCAGTGGTATGCTGGGGTCTGGGACTTGCCACCCATATGCCAAACACAATGAAGAACAATGGTGCCAGCCTATTGATATCTCGTAACCCTCATCGGGATTACCCAACAACGGGAAAAAGGGAGATTTCAGGCACGAATTCCAGTACCTTTTGTAGGCGTAGCAATGTAGGTGCATGCCTTCTTCAGTGACAAAGTTACTGTGCAATGTATACTGAATGTTGTAACAGCCTGGGCACTGTTGCATCGTAGGATATCCTTAGGATCAGTGTTGCATTTCTTTCACTGTATTTTTTCCCCAGGACTTGGAGATTGCTGCTGAGTTTCAGAAGTTAGTTTCTACAAAGGATCTGTTAAGAGTACTCAAGAAATCCGAGCATATTAAGGTTGGTGAAACAATTGGAATCTGTTTTGAAAATTAATAATAATATCGGCTCTTATATAGCGCAGTTGCAAAGAGTGATCATTGTGCTTCAAACATTATTACCCCTGATCACTGGGCCATTTATTTCATTTCTTAAACCATCTCAGCTCCCTGGGGAGTGTACAGCTTGTGCTGCCGTAGCGCACTGATCTAAATCAATCACAAGAACCATCTCTGCCCTCACTGGTACCCATTTATCCCTTGGTGAAGAGAAGCAAATATAGTAAAGCATCTTGCTCAAGGACACAAGTGTCATGACGGGGATTCGAAACCCACAGTCTGCTGTTCAGAAACACCAGAGCTTAAGTCCAGTGCGCTTGACCACTCGGCCATCACGCAACACATTACTGATTGTAAGAAGCGAAATAGAAGTTCCGCTAAGGAACGCCCTGTAAACAGAAAACATCTGCTTACAGGTTTTATGAAATTTGCCTCATGATGTTCGTTTGGAAAGAGTGAGCTCTTAATCAAGGTGTTTGTTGCATGGTTTTGTATCTCACTACACCACAGCACATTGTTACAATCTCAAAAAAACTCTTTTACCTTTGGAATGATTCATTCACATTTCCCAGCTTTGGGTCGATGCCATTTTACACATAAACACCCCCGTCTTGTATTTGACGCAGGTTAACACAGGAGCAGACATCAATGGCCATCTGATGTTTGTCCCTAACCATTTGAAAGAGGACACCGCCCAGATTCTACAACTCTTAGACGACCTGTGTGGGCGTGAGGACATGCCCCTCGTACCCAACGATACCTCCATTGCGGATAGTGTCGGGTACCTCCTCTTGGTCAGGTGCTCAGATGGGGACATTGTAGAGGGCAAGTACCCTGACTGGGGGGAAGAACCATGCATCCATGTGGTACCAGACGCAGAGACTACCATTGCACTCTTAGATATACAGGTAGGAGCTTCTTTCATATTAACTGTGCAAGTCTTGCATGTGATCAAACTTCTGGTACCAAGTTGGTCCCAGAACCATATTGAGTTTTGTGTGTGCACAATTCTCTGTCTGGTTTTGTCCCCGTGTGCACGACACACGTTTGAAACTGCATAACTATTCCTCATGTACACAAAACCAATTTGTGCCGGAAAAACAACAGGATTATAATGTCAGGATTTCAAACTGGCCTCTTATCACTGTGGTCTAGAATGCTGGGGGTCATGGGTTCGAATCCCACCCATGTAATACGCTTGTGGATTTTTGTCTCCAGCAGGACTGGGAAAGCACCGAGTAGGCCCTATACAGTACTTATCACACATTGGTGTAAAGCTAAAACCAAAAGATTAACAATATTTGTCACTGATGCACTTATAACATCTATAAAACACTCTTTGAGAAGGTTTTGAAACTTTGCATGGTGGAAGTATAACTATGAGAGGTTTGCGGTAACACCATGTTAAAACCTATTTTGAGTAGTGTTGGTTCTGAAAAGAACTGGTGGTTGACGACTCATCGGTTCGATCAGTATGCTCTGATCGTCTTCAGGAGATCGTCTTTGGTTGTCAATTTAAAGGTTTTTTTCCTTTTCGTTGTTGAACTAGGTGAAGAGTTTGCTTTTAGTTGTAAACCACTCGTCCCAGCTCCTTGGCCAGAGGAAAGCCTTTGAGCGAGCTGTAGGCAAAGCCGCTGTGCTTACCAGTGATCAAACGTCAAGTCATAACACTATAGCAGAGGCCCTGGATGAGTTGAAGGTATGTATATATGTTTAGTGATATGGAACTATCAGTATACTGTAGTACTTAGAAGTATTATCATTAATATCGACTCTTCAACAATATTGCATTTCTAACTTTATTAATTATTACATTGGCATTGGCTTGTTGGTTTCTTCACTTCCGTGGAGCTTGGTTCAAAATCTCGCTCCGGACCGAAGCCTTGCATGGGGATTGGGTTTTTCAGTCCCTACCTCATTGCGTGGTTTTTCATCAGTTGGGGTTTTCCTTCCACATCTAAAACTGAGATGGCGTCATCATCTTCTCTACACAGGTATCTTCAGACCTACTGGTTATGATGCAAGGCACTTTTGAGGGTTCCTTGGTTTCACTTCCAGATGAATATATTAATTTGAATAACATGTTTTACCTCCAGCATCCGATTCTGTGAAGCTTTACACAACTGCGTAAGTCCACTAGTGCAAGATTTCTTGTGTTAGTGGCCACAACTTACGCAATAAATAGTGCGTGTGGACTGACGCAGTTGGTAAAGTCTTGTGACATCGGCGGCAGGTCTGTAGTCTTTAATACTCAAAGTGACTGTTCAATGAAAGTGTCTCTCTGAGTTAACAAACACTCAGTCAATGAATATTCTTAACTTTTGAAATGTTTAATGAGGTAATTTTGGTATGTTCTCCCATCCAGCAAAATGCCCTGAACCTGTGTCAAACGACTGTTGAGACCATCGGCTTAGTGGATAAGAATCTGAACATAGATGCAATCCAAGAAATAGAGGAGACAGAGAAGATTAACATGCTGTCGTACTTTAAGGAGACGATGCACCAGTGTTTCTCTGTTGGATTTGATGTGAGTTGAATATTAATTCTACCAGAATTACTTTTGAGGTTAGACTCACTCTTGTGAAAATGTCATCTACATTCAGAGTTTGAGGTATTTTGTTAAATCAGTTGGCCCAGGTGTGTGTGGAAACGCTTCTGGTACTATCCATGGTGTTCAAAACACTGACCTGAATATTTTTTGTTGAACATATTTGTTTTTGAAATGAAACCCTGACTAAGCGAAGCAAACACTGTGATATATGTGGCACTGGGATTTACAGTTCTCTTTTGATGTGATTCCACTAAACATGCATATGTTAAAAGCTTTTTTTGAATTTGCTTTAATCGTTACCCATGCCAAATCCTCAGGAATCCACCTCTTGATTTTGGTAGAGTTTGATGGATTGGGCACTGCATGATCAAAGTTTAAATGAAACCATGCAAACCCAACATATCAGTAGTTGAGTTACTTTACTGTGTAGGATTCTGATTAAATGTTGGACAGTTTGAAGGAAAAATTTCTAGGAATCAGAATGAATTATTTTCCTAAACAGCGTCAAAGTCAATGTGAAGACTCTACAGTAAATCTCTTTGGTCTGGTCAGGTGCCATCCCAAATCCTTCAAAATACTCCACTCTGTGGTTACTCAACATCCAAACATCTGGGCCCGATTTCATAGAGCTGCTTAAGCACAAAAAGCCGCTAAGCAAAACAAAATTATGCTTACCAGAATTAGGTTACCCGCCAAACTACCATGTCACATGCACAATTTGTGACTGGTAACCTGCTGATTTCTGCTTAGCAGAAAATTGTTAAGCAATATTTTCTGCTTAAGCGGCTATATGAAATTGGGCCCTGGACTCTGTTATGTTTGGTTGACCTGGCTTCATACTAAATATATTAAGTTTTAACAAAACAATGTGATGGATTTTTTGTAGAATTGAGATTTTACTCCCTGTTCCTCCCTTCCTCCTCTCAGTATCACAAAGAAGTGACCCGCTTGCTGTCAGGAGAGGCCAGGCAGAAACTAGCCAAGTCCATCCAGAATTTGGCCCACATGTGGATGACGTTTGTCCTCGAAACCTGTGAGAAGGGACGGGGTACCCGACCAAGGTGTGTTAAGATAAATAAGTTGAATCAGTCTGGTGCCTGTCACCAGTGAGTTATTATTGCTGTAGAAAGCAAAAGCTTATAATTGTATTTCATTTTTTGGTAATAAACTACAAGGGACATTGACTGGGCGTTTGTAAATCAATTTTGGGATGAGCAAAGAATAAATGACTTGAGCGGGATTTTAACCTGTGACCTCTAGGTTTATGTGTGCTCTACCAACTGGGCCAACCTAGCCCTATGACTGAAGATATAATAGGGAGACCGCCAACATAGGGCTAGATGGCTCAGTTGGTAGAGCACCAGCACGTATACCTGGAGGTCGCATGTTCAAAATTCACCCCAAAATGTTGTTATATTTCCATGATGCTCACATTAGAAATATGCTACCTGTAGTCAATGTTTCAACATTATGATTATTTTTTTGTTGTAGTTGGGCAAACCACGGCATGGATTTTCTGGTTGTGGCCAGTGAGCCTAGAAACGTGGCACACCTTACAGACGAGGATTTTATTGTAAGTCGCAACAGCTTATACATTTCAATGACTTGTTCATATCTTCTGACTTATATTATCTCAACTTAAGCAAACTCTGACAAGGTGCTTTGTAAATGAGTCTCATAATTCCAACATAGCTATGAGCGCTTTAATAAGCTAGTCGGGTGCGATAAAGCACTGTATCAGAACTGCGTATTAATATTATGGTATTCAACTAGTACAAAGACAGTGTTGAAAAAAGAGAAGTTTTAAATCAAAAAACAACTCATCATGATTTTATACTCGGGTTCATATCTTGACATTGGCTGCTGGCATCATTCTCGTCATTATTATTCATAGGGCTTCATTATTATTCATAGGGATTCATTATTATTCATAGGGCTTCTTTACTATTCATTGTGTTGCATTATTATTCATAATGTCTTGACTTTCTCTTCCACAGGAGATGAAACATCTTATGAATAAGTGTATCTCTCACATCATTGGGACGGAGGATAAGTCCAGCTCTAATAGCCCAGGTATTTATCCATACAAACTTGCATTTACCGTGTACTCTCTGGCCTCAAGGCAGTAGAACCTTTCAATTTTGTGGAAATTCAACTTTGACATTGGTTGGTGACATATATATATAAACAAAGGTTTATACATGCCTACCAATTGCCTTGCATAGGATTCATTTAAGTTAAGTAGTACCAACGTGACCAATGGTTTTCATTTATGGTACACTCAGAGCCTATCTAGTAAATTGTGCACATACTTGTATACAGGGAAGTAATTGGAAGCCATTTTCATAAAGCTCCTTTTCTAAACAGAAAATATTGCTTAAAAACCTCTGCTAAGTAACAACAAGCAGGATACCAGTTACATATGCTACATGTCAAATGGATTTTTAGCAGGTAACCTTTTTCTGGAAAGCATAACTTTGTTGTTCTTGCCTAGTTTTTTGTGCGTAAGCAGCTCTATATATAATTGGGCCCTGCACTTCACCTCCTAAAATGTCTCCATGCACTTTGTGTGTATTGGATCTCCGTACAATGTGGTTGATTGAGTATGCTCACTGGCTAAGCTTTGTCATCTGGGTTTCATGTTACCACAATATCAAGATGCACTGCATCCGTAGATCAGCCGACAGACAAACCAACAGATATTGGTTGCCTGTGCGATGGTCTCAGACACTCCAAAAAGATCAGGCAATTTTGAAAGATTCCGTTTAAAGTCTTCAACATTTCTCTGTTGTCTTTATATTACTGGGTATTCCTTGATTGCTGGACGTTTGTTCTATCGAGGTCATAGACGGATAATAGAGTTAGCTGTTTTTCTCTCTAAAATTAGCTAAAATGGTTTAATCAAGAGTAAGCCCTTTTTAGTACATGCAGACACAAGCCATTTATATAGATTTGTATGAAGTTAAACTACAAAATAGACAGTTGCTAAATTCAAATGTAGTTAAAGTAATTTTGGGCGTTGATTTTCAGTTGGGAAACCAGACTATGTTTGTAGTATTTTTGAGCTTAATCATGGCTTGCAATGGAAACTGAACCCAGAGGATGTTGAGCGAGTCATTTCTTATTTCAATCCGAATAGGCTGATTAGCAGTCAGGGAACCGGACTGTAAATGATAGAATTTGTCAAGTGTTGATTTATCCTGAGATTATAAATGTCCGCTTTGTGGTCAACAGCCTTGCCAGTGACTAGTCCCATGATGGAGGGAAGTCATAAACTAAACAGAGCCTGGTCCAAGCAACCTCGTACCGCATCAGACTCCACTCCGTCCCCGGTACCCTTCATAGATCATCTTCAATCCAGCAGCACCGAGAGATACATGTCACTGGTACCCAACAATAGCCCTACCGAAGATAAACAAGGTTTGTGCGTGTCTTGAATGTGACGTCGATAATAACAGACATTTGTTAGGTGCTCACAAACCAAGAATCAATGATTACTATCCCTGCTAAAAGAAACAAACTCAACCCCTTTGGAGTAAGCAGCACCACCAGCCAAATGAGGCTGCTAATCATTCACATCAACAATCTCAACTCTTGAGGGTATCCATTTACTCCTTGTCAAAGAGAAGGAGAGGTGTCTTGCCCAATGACACAAATGTGACAGGGAGTAAAGCCCAGATTATAATGACTCTGTTATCATGCCACAAAAACCATTGACTATGTGTTAGTCTTGCTCTTCACACTGGTTTTAAACCCTCGGTGACCTTTTATCATTTCTATGTCTTAAGATTATCTGATGTACTCTTAAAGAGGGGTGTAATTCTCCTCCGTCATCATCATCTGGTGGTGTGTACCCATCTTCGGATGTTGCCTTACCCCCATGTTCCTTCTATCGTGGTAACCATCAAATATAAATTTAATTATTTTGTGTGATGAAAACATTGTCACAATGCTTGATGAAATAAGTGAATACATCTACAATTTGCGTTTCTTTATTTTGAATGCATTTTGTGGAGTGTCTCAAAAGTGGGGCAAGTTCTAGGTGCAAAAGAACATTCCTGTGGGCACATGCACACAATCCATGGGACCTCCCCGACGTTCTGCTAGACTGCATCATTGTGCTGAAGTTCGGGAGGAATCCTACACGATTGAACACGAGTGCATTAGTATTTTGATTGTTCCAGTGGAACGTTCCGGTGGTCCACTGGAACGGTCCATGTCAACGCACTGGAATACTTATGCGATCGAATTAGAACGTTCCTACCGTTCCTACTTTTGAGACGCTCCCTTACTCATCTGCGTAAGTGTTTTTCATCAAGGATGGTGGTCAATGACGTCATGTGCAATCCATCTATTAATGGTAGGTATTCAAACTGACATTAAACTGAACAGCTTGGAATTTTATGCACAGGTGCTCTGCTTCTTAACCCAAGCAAAAATGGTCAGTCAACCATTTTGCAAATGCAATGCAGAATCAAGAAAACTCAAATGTGGCTTTTGTTTTCTTTTATTTGGCAGAGCCGTCCTACCCTAAGTATGAAAAGCGTCCCAGCCCATGCCCGCTGTCCCCACCCCAGGCAGCATCAGTCGCTCGCATGTTTCGCTGCATCTCCAAAGACAGCTCCGAGTCGCTGACCAAGCTTGACCGGTGGAGTCGCGTCCGCGGCAAGCTGCAGAAGCTGGACGAGCAGCGGACTAAAAAACTGCAAGACCTGCAAATGATCGGACGGCTGAGTGATAGACGAAGCAATAACGAGGTAGTTAATATCAACTGTAAGAAGGTGACATTCAGCTGGCAACGAGGGCGCAAGATTGGTGAGTCAATTGGACAGAGTTCTATTCGTTTCTCTGCTCACTGGGCAAGTTAAGACACCTGCTCTAGAGTGCAGATTGTTATGGGTTTGAATCCCACTCAAGGTACCCATGGACAGGCCAGGAATTTCCTTTTAGAGAGGGCAAGGCCACTTTCATTTTGCAGAGGGCACTTTCATTGGAAAACCTTAAAGTCTATGGGCAACTTTTGAAGGGCCACCAAGGCCAAGAGCAGGGCAATGGAGGCTAACTGTGGCCTCCGTGTAATTCCAGGCCTGCATGGATTAATTTATACTTAAAGGACTTGGGTAGCACTGAGAATACAGTGCTCATACTGCTTTTTCTCTGCTATTTGGCCTTAGTCACAGTTCAGCACAGTTGTCTATGAGTTAAAACAGCTGCTCTAGAATGCAGTTAAAGATGCGGTTGGTACCCACTGTCACCTGGCTAAATGTGGATGGATTTGACATTCTTGTGAAAATACTGTGAAAATAAACTTTCACATGTGACTTTTAGTGTGCCTTTCTTGATAAATTTGCCAATAAATCAGCATTGCATTGACAAAAACCAATCTATGACCCTACTTTGAATAGTTTGTTCTCAAATGTTAATTTCTAATTTCCCTTTTTCCTGTGTTTGTTAACAGGTGAAGGGCAGCGTGGTACTACTGTCTACTCATGTATAAACATGGATACTGGAGAGACAATAGCCATGAAAGAAGTAAGAGTTCATGTAGGGAATCCAAGTACGCCCTCAGTGTTCAAGTGTCGGATCTAACTTTGTAATTAGCATATTTTCAATAAGAAGTTAAGTTTGGCTCCGCGACCTTTGGACTCACTCTCTTTTCCATTTTTAGCTTTGAGCAAGAGAGAGCACATTTACTTTCTGTGGGTATTTCTATTTCTCTGTATTTTGTAGGGAGCACGGCTCTGGCCATGCTACTCTTAGAACAAAAAGTAGAAGATGAATAAACATTTGGAAACTAAGGACATTGGGGATGGGTAAATACTGGTTACTGTAATGGTGGTGGTCGGTGCATGGTCCATGGGGGTATCAGGTGTGCATACCCCATGGGTAGTTTATGGGTTGGGGTGCATGGGAAAGGATGTGGAACGTAGGCTTGGTATTTGGAGATTAATTGGGTTAAGGTTGGAAGGAGGCTGTGTTCCTGGGCACTTTAATTAAGAATATAAGTACCGGTAAAGAACAATAACGAAGTCTTATAATAATAATAACAAAGTCTTATAAAGCGCACATACCCACCAAAGGTGCTCAAGGCGCTGCAACAATGAAAAGAGAAAAAACAATAGGGAAAGGTACGTAAGAAAATTCAGTTAAGAAGAACGTTTTGACATGATATGTGTTATCAGAGACTTTTTGAACGAGTGAACAGTATTTGAGGTTTTAATGTGAAGAGGTAGCTGATTCCAGGGATTGGTGCTGCAACGGAGATTTCGGGCTTACACCATCATCAGAAATACAATTATTTGGATGTGGACTTCCGTAAATTGTAAACTGTCTTTTTCCCCCATCAGATGCGATTTCAACGGAATAACCACAGCGTTATCAAAGACATTGCAGATGAGATCAAGAACTTGGAAGGAATCAGGCATCCCAGCCTGGTCCACTACTATGGGGTTGAAATACATCGGGTAAGGAGGAAGAATAATAATACCCAGTTCTTACATAGTTCTTTAGCACTCTATCACACCCGACGACGTCTCAAAGCACTAATTATTCTTACAACAGGTATGCAGAGCTACGTTTGAATTGTGAGAGCTATTTACGTAGCATCTTTGAAGGGTTTATATCAAGGTGATGCGGCACAATATGCAGCAACCATGCCAGAAACACTGGGGCAAACCCCTTCTCGTAGCGATAAGTGTGCTGGGTTCCTTTGCGTGCATTTTTTACGTGCACAACACCACATTGGAAAAGGGGAAGGTGCTGGGCAGTACAATAAAGGAATAACTTTAGAGATGTGTTTTGGACATTACTATGGATGGTACAACTGCATTTTTATACCATTTATGTATACCTTTTTTATCCTATGTTTTGTAACCATGTCTAAGCTGTGTCATTGAAAATTGAAAAACACTAAAAAGTCTTGCTGTGCCTGGCACTTTCTGGGGTTTTTTTTTAAATTTTTTTTACAAACTGCAGTTTCAATTTTTGTAACTGTTGACATTATTTATTTGAACAAGTTCAATCAATAAATGAATCAACTTATGGTTTGACTATGAATAGGAGGAGCTTCTTATCTTCATGGAGTATTGCGATGAAGGGACAATAGCTGAGGTTGCCAAAGCTGGTCTGCCCGAGGAGATGGTCAGACGATACGCACAAGAAATAACTGTTGCTATCAGCGTCCTTCATGAGCATGGAATTGTACATCGAGATATCAAAGGTGAGTCTAACTGCAAAGTGATTAGTTTAAGTAAAGTAGAGATACCCACATGGGGGTAAACTTTCTGCTAAGCAGAAATGAGCAGGATACCAGTCACAAGTTGTACAGGTGACATGGTATTTTGGCTGGCAACCTTATTCTGGTAAGCCTAACCTTGTTGTGCTTAGCTGCTTTGATTGACATAATCTATTGATAATTCTTGCACGGAAGCCCTCCACGTTAGGCACAACTCGGCCGTCACTAAGCCATAATTGCCAATGGCACGCTGGAACCACACACTCGCCTCAATGCTGAGAACAGTCAAAACAATCTTGGCAATCCAAAATTCCTGGAATGTACGACATGCAAGTATCTGATGAAGTAGTTGTTGCTACGAAAGCTCATTCAGTTTTTTTCATGTAATTAGTTAGTCTTTAAGTGCTACCACTACCTTCCTTGTTTAACAAATATCCTTGTAGAGTGTGAATTCAATCCTTGATTTCAGCGTCTTTTGTCTCAATTTGTCCTTGGGCCATCCCGGAATTAAACTCTAAGCTCACGTTCAACACAGAACCTTCCTAGCATGTCAGTACGTCCCCTGTCATGTGGTGACTTGTCCTCAACTGCCCACACACATGTTCAATCGGAAAACATGTTTCCTGGACCTCACGGCCCAATTTCATAGAGCTGCTTAATGCAAAAAAAGTAGGTAAGCACAACAAAATTATGCTTACCAGAATAAGGTTACCAGCCATCTGTGCGTGTTTGAAGTGGTGAAGAAACATACTCGACCATACAGTCAAACACATATCATCACTGAATTTTATTTTGTATTTGTTACAGGTGCTAATGTCTTTTTGTCTTCTGATGGACATGTTAAATTGGGAGACTTTGGTGCCGCAATCAAATTGCAGAACACAAAGACAATGTTGGGAGAGCTCACCACATTCACAGGAACAGCAGGTATAAACAAATTGCTCAATTTGACAATTCTTTTTAAAATGAAATAATGGAAGTTTCAGTTATTTTATTGTTTAAAAAAACAAAATTACTCAAGAGAGATATTTCATGAGTATGGCAATTACTGCATACCTCACTAGATTGTATCTCCACTATGTAAAGTTCCAAATCCTGTTCATGTACATGGTGTTACTTAAAAACCTTAGTAGATTGTATCTTCACCATGCAAAGTTTCAAATCCTACTCATGTACATGGTGTTACTGCAAACCTCACTAGATTGTATCTCTACCATGCAAAGTTTCAAATCCTACTTTCAAATAACTCCAAAATGTGACAAGAGGTATCGTAGCTACAAATCACTTTGGAGTGTACAATCTATTTGACATTTTGAACCTTTGAACTCTGACCCTCAGCGTACATGGCACCAGAGGTCATCACCCAGACAGGTAAAGGCAAGAAAGGTTACGGTAGAGCGGCCGATATCTGGAGTTTGGGGTGCGTGGTTGTTGAGATGGCAACAGGAAAGGTAGAACAATTTTTTTCTAAATTAGTGTTATTCTATATTTCTGGTAATGAAACCGAGGATGCCTCACATTACGTGAACTTAATCACTGTAGCTCGCAAGCCTGAGAAATCCTGTAAACAAGGATGCTTGCAGTGTGAACCAGAATCACCAGGGTTAATCCCTACTCCTTCTTGATAAGTTTTCTTGGTTCTCTTACGTGCACTACCAATCTTAGTACACAGAACTTGGTGTGGCCCTCTGTTGTTACTGTCTGGGAGGTTAGAACTCCTTCCGTGGTCCTTTCTCTATAATCAGAGTCAAATCATTTGGGTGTTGAGTTACCGTATACTGGAGGATATGGAGAAATCAGGCCGGTGTCTTGGCGAAGCACTAAGAGCGCTAAGGTTGAGCTTGGTGTGATATAGACTGAGAGAGCACTTTGAAATATTGGTTTGAAAAGTTGTTTTATCTTTTTTCTGTTTCTTTTTCTACAGCGTCCTTGGCATGAATACGACCATGACTTCCCGATCATCTTCAAAGTTGGTGATGGCGCTATACCTTACATCACGGACAACATCAGCGCAGAGTGTAGAGACTTCCTCTCCAAGTGTCTGGTCCATCAACCCATGGAGCGATGGTCGGCCAATCAGCTTCTAGATCATCCATTCCTCAAAGTGAGTCTCGACCAATCAGTGACCAATGCTGGTTCAGTCGATTTTGTTACCAGCACCCCCATGTTCATCCCACTGTCAAAAAGCAAAGTGGATCCTCAGTGCTTGGCTTGGGTTCAAATTCCACCCATCGATCCTCCTGCAAATAAAATAATTGACCAAAACGACTCAAGTCTAACTGTGCTTCTTTGCTTAAATGGTGTTGAAACAGTTTTGCTTGAAATGCTATAGTTTTTAGGAAATGTGTAAAACAATTAGTCCTTATCACGGTGATAAAATCCGATGTTTGAAAATAGTGTAAACATAAAAAGATGGTTTTTCACTATTTTCCTGTAAATGCGATGACCGATTGAGCTTAAACTTTCACATGTTTGTTATTTCATGTTTATGTTGGGTCACATACAGTGCAGATACTGGTCTTTGACAATTACCAATGTTGTACATGTGCTTTAACCTTGCACCCCGTCCTGTGTTAAATATGTATAATGCCATGAAGTACACCTTTTATCTTAGAAATTGCAAATAGAATTTTAGAATCAGTAACTGCAGTCAAGGCATACACAAGCTCTAAGCTGACTCCCCAAAATTTATTTTGGTCACAACTTGAACTTCCATAAAGTTCATTTTAAGGTCGCAAGGTGTGTTGTATCTACTAGACCTTATGCACATGACGTCCTATGAGTAGGGCGCCCTCGGCTGGAGGTCAAAAGGAAGTTGCTCATTGGCCCATCCTGTGCGCTGCGCGTACAGATATGTGTGTTTTCTATTGTTTCATCACCGTTTTACATCTAAGATGGCGGAGTGATGACATCAATGCATAAGGTCCATAGGTAGTTCAACAACCTGATACTACCAATTAGATTGCAGATATAATTATCAGGAAAAGTAACAAGTTTTGCATGTGTAACAATTCCTTTATATTCGAGTTTGGATGTTTGGACACTATGGCTGACTTTAGTATGTACTTTATTTTGCAGGTCAACACTGGCATTAATTATGAGTATGTCGGTTTATAGTCAACGATGGAACCCAAAAGGGACCAGTGAGAATGAGTACCAGTTAGGCAAGGGAGTTACCAGCCAGTCAAGGTTGTCTGCTCTTAGCTCCTCATGGATTATGAAAGAACTCCTGCACGTTCTGAAAGTGACCTCAACATTGCGTCATGTAAATACCTTAAGTGCCTACAAATGCAAAGCCTATAACTTTAATGATGTTCCAGCACACTATGTGATGGCAGCTAGCCTTTTGGATGTTTTTTTTTACCCCTGTCATTCCAATACAAAAAAATCACCGGAAATAGTTGCTGATTGTATGCTGTGGAGGGATAAATTTCTTAACTCTGTTTAATATATGCACATTACACTGCCGAGAGTGTTTTTTACAGACAGGACTACAGTGGCTTCCAATATACAAATATGTATAATCTTAACCATGCTGTGGCTTTTTTGGGCGGCATTCATTTTCATAGTAATGAAATATGTGTGGAAGTATTTGTGGGATCTGCTGACGTGTGTACATCGCAGGAACTTCATAGAAGCTGCACACAATTTTTCTTTAAATGTTGCATTATGTGAGATGTGTGTTTTTAATTTAAATCTACTTCCAGGGGTTGCTTTTAGTCACTTGCTAAGTTAAGTCATTTGCCAGGCATACAAACTCTAGTGAAGAGTGTAGCTTTTTAGATAGAACGGTAGATTAGTAAAATGCCTGTGTGAAACTAAGGGTTTTTTTAGCATGAAAATATCACAGAGATTAGTAACAATTTATTTAGACTAGTCAAATGTTATGCTGAGTAGCCCTTAAGAGAAAATATATTGTGCCTGCCTTGAAGAAAATAATGGACGTCAGCTCTTTTTTCCTTCACATTCCGTCACAAATCTGACAAACTGACGAATAAGCGTCGATAGTGTGCTTGTTTATCAAGGAATTTGTTAAAAGGAATTGAGTATATTTCTTTACTTCGTTGATACCATTGTGCTGTCGTCACTCTGTAGTTCTTGCTTGTGGAAGTTTCTGCTTGTTTTGTTTTTGATAATGCAAAGATGAAACAAATTTTGTTGCTTCTTTTGCTGCTCTTAAATTGACTTTGCATCGACTTGTTTGTCAGTTTCTTGAGGTATGCAAAAAACATAATGATGTTTCAGCTTGTTTTGTTTTTGGATAATGCAAAGATGAAACAAATTTTTGTTGTGGGGATGCAGGGCCTTGAGCCACCTCATAATAACGTAGTGTACATTTTTTTCCTAGTGGATGCAATACCATTTTTACAATATTTTGGTTGAATTACTATTTTTTTATCTAACAAATTTTAATATGTATGGGAAACTGACTGCGTAAATTTTGATTAATTTTGGGTTGAGCAAAGAAAATTTGACTAGAGCAGTATTTGAACCTGCGACCTCTGGATTAATGTGCCGGCGCTCTACCAACTGAGCTATCTAGCCATAATGTTGGCGGGCTCCCCCAATTTGTCTGTATTTTTGTTCGGGGAGGGCCAGTCAGAAGCCCTCACTACTTTGTCAATATCTTTGTTTAAGGGTACCAGTCAGAAGCCATTCAACCTGTAACTGATGTGTAACCAAGGATTACACCCAAGTTTTCGATACAACCTGGGCTGTGTGGAGATGCGACTTAAACGGCTTCTGACTGGTACCCCAAACAAAGCTATTGGCAAAATAGGTAGACCGTCAACATTAGGGCTAGATAGCTCAGTTGGTAGAGCGCTGGCACGTTAATCCGGAGGTCGCAGGTTCAATTTTGTCTTTGTGTAACCCAAAGTTAAACTTTGATATGCTTACGTTACAGAACAAATTGGCAGTTTTAATCAGTATAAAGAGTTTTTTAACCACCAGTCTTTTCAGCTAGCTTAACTTGTTTAATAGACTTTTAAACCTTGAGGTGTTTCGGCAAGAAATTGTCCCAGATGCATCAGAATCCCTCAACATACATGTATAGTAACTCCAAACTCAAACTATTAGACTCTGATAATATCATAGAGCTTTATACAATGACCAGAGCACTTCTCTTGAATGTAATTCTTGATGGGCAAATTTGATCGACATGTATAGCTCTATGGATAATATTGATAGACGGTGCTGGAGAAAAGGCAATGTTTAAAAGGAAGGTATACGTTTGGTAATCACTCTCAAAATTAATGGCAATAAAAACTTACCTGGTTAGAAGTACAGCAGCTTTCAATAGTATAAAGCATTTTGAGAATCATTTTATTTTGGAGTAATGTGGTTATGGAAAAAAATATCAGTTTATATCAGAAAAAATTTGAATCTGAGAAGCGTTTCTGTCAGAAACATTTCTCAGATTGTGTATTCCTATTAGGGATTATTCTTCCTGTGTGGACATAACCGCTACGGATTTTTGGCAATATCTCAAAAACTGTGGCACCTTTTGAAATGATATTTTCACAGGTTAGTTTTATTGTATATATCTAAATTAATAGGATTAAAACAATGGAACGGTTCCAAAAACCAAAGGTATACTTTGCCTTTAAGGAAAGGATTTGAGATAGAAATAATGTGCAATTTACTTTTATTTATAGTTTAGTTCTCAGGGTAAAGGTTACCTTTATCCGAATTAGGCATCCAATCTCAGTGTACATGTACACATTTGACTGAATACTATTTTTTAAATACCACTCTTATTATTAGAACAGGGCTGCTTTACTAAATATATGGCTGCATTTTATTTTGATGTTGAAAGCTTTTCTGTGTATGCATTATTTTTTTCCTGCAATTTATGCATAACAAGAAAAATGATTTGGAAGTATAAGCTATGTGGAATGAATTGTTTATAAGTATTTTGTTTAATATGCAAGTATTATGTGGTCTAATTTCATGAATGCATATCTGTGAATAATTCAAACAATTGAATGTGTCAATAAATACATATTGACACAATCAATTGTGGACATAACCGCTATGGATTTTGGGCAATATCTCAAAAATTCCCTTTTGAAATGATATTTTCGCAGGTTAGTTTTATTGTATATATCTACATTTATATAGGATTGAAACAAATATATGAATTTTAAGTAAACAAAATCAACTATTTTACTTGAGTTGAAACCTTGACCACTGAGCCAGTGTACCGGTGCCCGTTCATCATAAGGTTGATTAATCAGTATCTTTGGTGTTGGACACCAGTCAAAACGTGTACAACTCTATACAATCCTGTAGCGGAGGGCCCAATTTCACAGAGCTGCTTAAGCATAAAATCAAGCTAAAACACAGAACAACTTTGGTTACCAGCCCAAATACTCTGTCATGCGTACCATTTGTAACTGGTGTGCTGCTAAGTTTTGCTCAGCTGACAAGTTTGCAGCGATGTTTGTTTGTTTAAGCAGCTCTATGAAATTGGGCCAGACAGTCAGGAAATTATGGCCAAGTCATTGTACATGTGTTACCTCAAAATCAACAGTAATGAGCTGTCAGCAAGGGTTTTTATATGTATATATATATATATATCTCTGTACATAAATATTTTATGTGAATGTAACTACAAGAAATTAATGTTTACTAGATGTATTTCTCGGCATTTTGATATATTTTAGGATTGTTTTCCTAGACCTTGCTTTGCCTTTCCCAATTTTCTTAAAAAGGAAACCAGTAGCTTTCCATCGTACACAGTGGTGTTGGTGAATTCCGCTGAAACGCAACACCAGGGCCCAATTTCATAGAGCTGCTTAAGCAGAAAATACTGCTTAACAATCATTTTCTGCTAAGCAGAAATCAGCAGGATACCAGTCACAAACTGTACATGTGAAATGGTAGTTTGGCTGGTAACCTTATTCTGGTAAGCATAATTCTGTTTTGCTGAGCTACTTTTTGTGCTGAAGCAGCTCTATGAAATTGGGCCCAGGAGGTCAGGGGCTTCACCCTCCAGACCAAGGGGGTACCTGTGGCGATGCAGGGAGTCTGTAAATCCTCTAAAATGTAACACCCCGGAGGTTCAGAGGGCATTTTTACTCTTGACAAAGGGGAAGCTGATCCCCCTACACTAGTTCATTACATTGTGTTATGAGGGAGTTGTAATTTACTGGAGTTAATGATGCTTTTTAAAAGGCCCTTTTTGTATAATGTTAATTTTAATATGCCCAACTGCTGCTGTAAGTAATTCAAAAAAGATTGTTAGCTCAAGATTTGTTTTTTCAATATTGTGAATATTTTCAAATGCAATATTAAGTCTTTCATGGTTGGCAAGTTTCAGATTTACCAACTTAATTTCACTATTCTTTTTTCAATGTTTTATTCTTTGAAATGGATGCAGGACATCACAATATCTTGACCCAATTCCATTGAGCTCTTAACCCTTCCGTTACTGAATTGTTTTGACATGAATAACCGCTGGTGACGGCATAGTTCTACCACTCAAGCATGAAGCGCACATTTATTCAACATAAAGCTTTTATTCAAAGGTCAATATTACAAACTATATTATCACCCTGAAGATATTGGTTTACAGCAAAATAAGTAATACAAAATGTCTTCCATTTTAAATTCCTTTCATATGATCCAAAAATCATTGAGATCAGCAAATAAATGTCCAAGTTCTTGGTCTTTGTTTCCTCATTGTGATCTGTAAACTCAAACATTGGCATTTTTAATCTTTCCACTCCAATTTGGAGAGATTGCTTTATAGCAACCTTATTTTATTTAACTGGAAAAATCCGATCTTTCTCTTTCTAATGATGGTAAGCTTGGGTATGGAGGGTGAACATGGACAAAACTACAGCTTTTTAACAAATGGCCTTTGTGCCCAGGCTTGAGTGCTTTTTTGTTTGTAAGCTTGGTCCACTAACGTCCCCAACAATAAGGAAAAGGTTAAGCAGAAAAAGACAGAGGTTGGTAGGGAACCAGGTTCAAGCACTGCACATCACATGAAAACTTAAATGGTATTCTGTTTCTGCCGAGTACAAACCTTTCTCAGCTTAGCAGGTAAGCACCAACTGTTGCTTATAACAGAAGTCTACTCAGACATGATATTCTTCCCATTTTAATCTGATGTCTGATTTTTTTTTCCCTTCAGAAAATCAGTAATATTGTTACTAAACAGCCTGATAAAGCCTTTATGATACTTAGGTTAGCCCTTGTACTCAATAAGAATTTCCTTCTTTATTTCAAAGGTCGGATATTATACCTGTATCTTGCTTTGATACCAACCAAAAACGTTGTGTAATTTACAATGTTTTCACTGGTGCTCTGCTTATACAGAGCCAATAAGGTATAGATAGTTCCTACTTGACGTCTCACAGTGTAAAGTCAGCCATCTTTACAGGCAGTGATTTTCACATGCGGCTTGCAGGAGCTTTATCAAATTCCTTGCATGATTGTTTGTTGAACCACTTCGCTGTGTAGAAAAATTAGAACACTTGACGTGTAAAGAGGGCGGCTATCGGGAACTAGCTATAGTAGGCCGTGTCCGAGTTGGCAGCTGCAGCTGTTTCTAACGGCAGCTGAAGCTTCAACGCATGTTGATGTGGTGATCCAGTCGTGGCCGTCGATTCGAACAAGGCCTAACATTTTCTGCTTAACAGTTTATGAAAATGGCCCGTTGCCTAATTAGTTAAGCTCTCAAGCACGAACAAATTGGTCGGCATATCTTGCTTAATAGCAGAAATGTGTGACCAGCCAAAAACCAAGCAATGTACAATGCTAGTGACTGGTTCCCTGCTAAGTTTCAGCTTAGAAAACAAAGTGACCTTTAAACATTGACTGCTTAACAGCTTCATGGAAATGCTTCCTGGTTGTAAATGTAGTTTGTCAGTGACCTACAGTGGACCATGTTCATGTACAATAGAACCAATAACTAAAAACTTTTTAACAGAAAGAGGAAAGTTTTTAGGGAGAACATTTTGTAAATGTACATTTATTTGCTAGGTCCAACTTTTTTTGACCATCCCCCCAAATAAATAAATGCAGCAATAACACATTTTTATTGATTGTTCCTGTCTGAAATAAGTTTGAGTAAAAAATGGCCCCTCAGTTTTAAAAATAGCATATCCTTGGTTCTTGTAAAACTATTAATTATGGGTAAATAATTGTAAATAACATCATATATTTTGTTGAATGGTTGTAATTTATATGAAGGTGGTACACTGAATGGCGGTAAAGAGTAACAGCGAAAGCAATGAGTATCTTATCTGATTTATATTTTTCCAACTCAAATGTTGCCATTGTCTAATACTGTACAGAATAATTGAAATTAAAGTCTGTGTTTGACGATTGTCTATATTGCTGATCATGAGTTTCATGTCATACAAGACCGACAAGCTTCTTGACTTCGTTGTGAGTCTGTTCTGCAATCACACTGGCTCTTTCTGCCCCAATCTTTAGCACATTCTCAATATATGCTGGATCTTCCTTCAACTCGAATATCCGGTCTCGAATCGGTGCAAGTTTGGCGTTGACCGCTTCTGCCACGGCGAACTTGTACTCTGCAGTCTGCAGCCCCGTCGCCTGCTCGCAGATTTCCTCCGGTGTAATGTCCTTAACAGCCGCATGAATTGCAACGAGGTTAGAGACGCCAGGTCGGTTGATCGGGTCAAAGGTCACTGCCCCGGTGAAATCAGTCATGGCTTTCTTGAACTTCTTTGTGATGTCGTCCTTTGAGTCTGTCAGTTCAATCCGGCTCTTAGGGTTGGGTTCGGATTTGCTCATCTTAGCATCGGGGTTCATTAGACTCTTCACTCTGCTAAGTTCACCTGAAATAAACGCAACACAAAATATACATTTTATTTTAAAACTATGAAGTCACTTCCAGCTGCAATGACAAATTTAGGTTGCTTCAAATGGTATATTTTCTTTTACGTTAAACAAGTTGTGGATAGCAAATAATTTCGGTGACAATGGAAAAATTTTCATCTGCAATAACAGGGCCCAATTTTATGGTTCTGCTGTAAGCAAACAATTTGCACTAATGGTAGCAGAAATATCCATGCTTAACGTATTAAGCTTAAGGAATGTTTGATTGTGTACTTTACTTAACTGCACATTCTTTGCTTACACAGGTAGCGCAGAAATTCAAGCTAGAATAGGGTGACCAAAGGAACTCGGCAGCAAGCAGAGCCATAAAATTAGGCTCCAAGTTCCAACCATCAGCAGCAAGCAGAGCCATGAAAATGGGCTCCAAGTTCCAACCATCAGCAGCAAGCAGAGCCATGAAATTGGGCTCCAAGTTCCAACCATCAGCAGCAAGCAGAGCCATGAAATTGGGCTCCAAGTTCCAACCATCAGCAGCAAGCAGAGCCATGAAATTAGGCCCTAGGTTCTAACCAAAATGTAACTAGTTCCATGCTTATATTGGTATAACCATGTACTGATTTATGTTTTACAGCTCAATGAAGAGCAATGGAACTTTTCCTAGAAGCAGCCATGTTTTTTTTCTTCTTCCCATTCTCATTCGTGGGCCCTTTTCAGGCTTAGATTCCCTCTGCCTGTTTTGAAGACCTGCATCAAAAGCGCACTTTAAAAAAATAACTGATTGAGTCTAGTATCTAAAGCCAAAGCTCAAGCCGTAATTTCATAAAGAGCCAAAGAACAAGTCTGTCAAGCTCATAATGAATCTAGTACCATGACTCACCACCAATAGCTTTGGGGATGGGAAAGAAGTTTCCATAGTTGTTGTTGAATATCCTCGCTTGATTCTGGGCCAAGTTTAGATGAGGGAGTTGATCACTTCCAACCGGAACATGGGTTGTCCTGCAAAAGAAAACAAATTCCAATTCTTCAACCATCTTGATTTTCTCATACACAGGGCTATTGGGGTCAAATAGAGGCTAACATTGGAAATAGTCTGGTGCTTTTTTTGATATGAAAGTCGTGTATGAATTGGTGTCTGCGGCTGTTGCAAAGGCTGTTGCCAAGGACAGCCTGTGCTTGAATGCATGATGGTGCAGCAACCAAGCCGCAGCCAGTCAATCAGAAACGCACTCACTGTTACAATAGCAGACTTCTGTGATCACATATCACGTACTTATCACACCAACTTTGTTATCAACAGTCAAAGGTTTAAATCTTACTTGTAGAGGAGAATATCTGCAGTTTGAAGAACTGGGTATGTGAAGAGTCCAACGCATTCCTTTTTCTTGTCATTCCCAGCCTTGGCCTACAAAAGACAAAGATACATAAAGCTTAAAGACGATGAAAAGAAATGACCGAAGCTAACGATCCAGAAGCGACACTTCCTGGATTGAAAGGTACTGAATTTAAGTAAGAATTGTTTGACAGTTCCTGAAAAAAAGTTAAAACAACAGCCAAATTCTAAGATGCTGCTTACCACAGAACTCTATGCCTAGGGCTTGCAGAGTTCTGATATGCTTTGTGAGTAAAGAGCAGAGCTCCTTATTGACTTGGTTCCAAGTCTGTGATTGTGGTTTTTGTCTGCCTGGAGCCAATACAGTATCACCTTAAACAGCCCCCTCTTGTGAATTAACCTTCGATCACAAGATCACGAGTTAGGGCTGTGTGAGCCAAAAGGGGGAAAAAATTACTTTGCATGGCTGATGCAAACAAACAATTTCTGAATCTCAGACTTGAATTCAAGTCGCAGTTCCTTGGTAAAGCAACCCAATGAATATGGACACATCAAAACATTTGAATTTAGAGAAATAATGTCTCTTTAGCTCTCTTTAGTTACCTTCCACTGAGGGAACTGTCCAAGTTGAGCCATTGTCGTCTTGCATCCTACGATCCAGGCTAACTCAGCGTGTTGATGAACCTATACCATTCAAATAAAGACAAGATTAAACATTACTTCTTATCTTCACGCAAACTTGAATCCTTGATTCGGATCGATCAACACATAGCAACAAGAGGTGTGATATAAACCTATATCACACAGGCCCATATCACACCCTGCGTATTGCACTGTTCTAACTCTGCGTATTACGCTATTTTAAGCCAAGTTTACGCAAAATGTACAGCTGTTCAAACACCAAATTTATGCATTAATATGCGCATCAAGTCTATATGGAACGCAGACTCGTGCTTGTGTGATATTATAATCAACCTGCATGTTTCTGGAAAATGTTGTTAAAAGATACACAGGAATAAAGCACTTTCTATCTAAATGTGACATAATGGGGAACGAAGGTGACAATAAGGATGTTGTCTTTTTATATTACTACGCGGATTGTAAAAAAAAAAGCTATTTCACCAACTTTTCTATAAGAACAATGCCTTATGCACAGTGAATCAATCTAGTATTGTTTAAAACTTTTCAAAGATTCCTTCATTTTAGTTTCCTGGCAATTATCCAGTTCTCCATCCTGCAGTCTTACTGCATGCTATTTCTTGTTTTCGATTGAATTAATTTTATGTAAATTCTGGGCTGCACATTTTGTTTTATGAATTTGTATTAAATGGAGTGAACTGGTTTCCTTCTTGAGAACCCCCCAGTGATTTCAAATTACTCACACTTGATTGTTGGAACAGTATACTTCTCTCAGGGTCTATGCCACATGCTAGCAGCACAGCCACGCAGTCTCGTATACTCTGTCTTAACACGCCCGGATCTTGAGGCAAGGTGATGGAGTGCATATCGGCAATGCTGAAGATGACGCTATTATTTGTGTCATTCTGTAACTTGACCCAGTTCTGAATTGCCCCAAAGTAGTTGCCTAGATGTGGTATACCAGTTGGCTGAATTGCTGAGAAAATCTTTCGGTGGATTTCCTGAATAAAAGTGATGGAGCGGAACGCATTACAGATAAGTTGCAATAATCAGAGCTCTATATATTGATAAGACTTGAAAAGTTCAGAAATTGATAGACCGGTTCGTAGGGTTACACACCTATGTTCCGACACCCCTAGACCCAGCCCAAACCATAACCCAAACCCTAGCATGTAAATCACCCAGAGGTTTTCGGAACATTTGGGTTGTCGGAAAATAGGGGGACGTGTCGGAATATAGAGCAGTCACCGTTCGTAGTACATGTGACGAGCAAACCAAATTAAGTTACCCAAGTTGGTGTGATGTTTCCATTAGGATGCTTTGCCGACTATGTAATTCAGATTCAGATTCAGCGCATTTACATGCGCCTCTCCTGTCCGCCATTATGGAAGTCAAAATATACACAAAGGAATTGGCTCCCAAAATGTTGCAATTGGAAATGGTAGACGCGCATTGTTCAGAGGGGCCTTCCACGCTGTGCAAAGGGTTTATATGGGTTTAGATAATCTAACTTGTATGCCTACATATGAATGCCCCCGAGATTGAAAATAAGAAAGACACAAAGCATACTTTCAAGAGGAAGGTGTTCTGGAGAAATCTAAACAATACAGAACATACAACCCCCTTCAAGAAACATTGTTGCATTAGGAGAAGGGAATTGGTTCAAATATTGTACAATAAGTCATCTCAAAGATTTGGCTCTATGTTTCTGATCACTGATGATGGCACCAAACTCCCGGATCCCCAAATAAACTTCAAGAGGGAGATAAATGGGGGCGGGGCTTACATTTTACATCACATCTAAACACCGAAAAGGAGTCAGTTGGAAGCTCGGTTGTCCATTGCACCTAGGTAGGTATAGCCCAATGGATTATGAGCCATTAACTGACAATTTTTCTAGAATGTCAGGTGAGTACGGAACATGAAATTTGATTTGGAACCCTGAAACTGACACGTTGTCGTTAAGTTGTGCAATTCGTGCAGTCCCAGTGGCCAGTGCATAGCGGATGGTGCACGGTTGAAAAAAAAGACCGAGCGCCCGAACTCTTTTATAGCGTTTTTTCGGGGAACAAGGACGGTTTCGATAGTTACAACCTTCTCAGATATTCCATGGCAAAAATGTTTTATTTCTTGACCAGACTTTGTCCTGTAATTCAAGGAAGATGTGCCCGTAACTTTAAAAAAAGCTTTTCTAATGGGCAGCGCCATCTTGGTTTTTTTATTTAACGGTCTCCTTAAATACCGCCCTCTAAATTGATGTTTTTAACGGTCTCTTTATATACCGCCCTCTATTTTGATGTTTTTAGTGGTCTAATTGTTTTTATTTTTTAACGGTCCCCTTATATACCGCCCTCTAATTTGATGTTTTTAACGGTCTGCTTATATACCGCCCCCTTTTGCCTGATACGGGAAAGGTTTTTCGCGGGCTCTTTAAACAGCGCCATCTTTGCCAATTACTCATTAGTCTTTAAAGTGTCATGGACGACGCAAGTGCACTACGTTACAATGTTATCACTTTAAATCCGACGAAAAAGACATTGAAACGCTGCAAAAGAGGAAATTTGTTTGGGCAACATAATCACGAACAAATCAATGGTATTAAAGCTGTCAGACACCAGGGGTAAGTAAGTCAATATTGTCTAAAATCCCATCTGAAATCGTTCAAAAAAATTACAAGTTTAACCCCTTGCAGTTTTTTTTACCAAAAATCCTGGCTCAAATATGCCCATTTTTAAAAATTGGGCCAAAAATGAAATTGTCCGAAATCACTCCAAATGACAAGTTTAACCCCTTGCAGTTTTTTAAACCAAAAATCCTGGCTCAAAAATGCCCATTTTTAAAAATTGGCCCCAAAATGAAATTGTCCGAAATCACTCCAAATGACAAGTTTAACCCCTTGCAGTTTTTTAAACCCAAAATCCTGGCTCAAAAATGCCCATTTTTAAAAATTGGCTCAAAAATGAAATTGTCCGAAATCACTCCAAATGACAAGTTTAACCCCTTGCAGTTTTTTAAACCCAAAATCCTGGCTCAAAAATGCCCATTTTTAAAAATTGGGCCAAAAATGAAATTGTCCGAAATCACTCCAAAAGACAAGTTTAACCCCTTGCAGTTTTTTAAACCCAAAATCCTGGCTCAAAAATGCCCATTTTTAAAAATTGGCCCAAAAATGAAAATGTCCTAAATCACTCCAAATGACAAGTTTAACCCCTTGCAGTTTTTTAAACCAAAAATCCTGGCTCGAAAATGCCCATTTTTAAAAATTGGCCCAGAAATGAAAATGTCCGAAATCACTCCAAATGACAAGTTTAACCCCTTGCAGTTTTTTAAACCCAAAATCCTGGCTCAAAAATGCCCATTTTTAAAAATTGGCCCCAAAATGAAATTGTCCGAAATCACTCCAAAAGACAAGTTTAACCCCTTGCAGTTTTTTAAACCCAAAATCCTGGCTCAAAAATGCAAATTTTTAAAAATTGGCCCAAAAATGAAAATGTCCTAAATCACTCCAAATGACAAGTTTAACCCCTTGCAGTTTTTTAAACCCAAAATCCTGGCTCAAAAATGCCCATTTTTAAAAATTGGCCCAAAAATGAAAATGTCCTAAATCACTCCAAATAACAAGTTTAACCCCTTGCAGTTTTTTAAATCAAAAATCCTGGCTCAAAAATGCCCATTTTTTAAAATTGGGCCAAAAATGAAATTGTCCGAAATCACTCCAAATGACAAGTTGCAGTTTTTTAAACCACAACTCCTGGCTCGAAGCAACAAATCAAATTTGTTGATCTCTGTTTTGTGTTTTTTTCTCTTTTAGGCAATGCAGAGTTAAACAAGGCTTCCTTCAAGTTCAAGTTTCTTCTGCGGTAATGATGAACCTCAGGCCAACCTGAAGCATACTATGTCCATAAATACTAGAATGTCACCAACCCGATAGAATGTTCTAGCTTCACTCCATTCAACGTCGCCTTTTCTCCTTTTAAAGCCAAGAAGTGAGTAGTCAGATCAAGTTATCAATGCCAAACTCACTTTTGTCATCATCATTCGGCAAATACTTGCGTCCGTGGCCGCCTCATCCTCAAATTGTAATGGGGGCGCATTCCTGGAGTTGCTGCCATCACCTGTTCTCTTTCAATCGCTGCTATTCTCAGCTCTCCTACACTTCTACCACTCCACTTTGTCACATTGTCAATCCAGAACAGCTTAGGGCGATCTCTGCTGCGACTTGTACCCTCAGGCCGACCGTCTATAACTGCATCGGGTAGACCTCCCTGTCTCATCACATGAGCGCACTTTATCGGCAAATTTTTACAGCCATTTGTTAAATTTGAGAGTACAGTCCACTCTTGTTAAAATAAGATTGCTCAGACTGGCCAAAATGACCTCGTGATAACAGTGACGTTGTTATAAAAGGACTCAAAACAAAGAAACACAAAGCAGAAATGAGAATCAGGACTTCAGAATGTACTCTTTACACCAGAACCTTTATAACAAGATTTGACTGTATCATGTACATTAACAAACTGGATTCTGTTGCTGAATGCTCCAGTGTTCCAATTGAAATATTCTTTAATTCCAAACGTTCTGTACGATAGGAAAACGGACTGGCCCTTTGCATTAATGCAATTCCATGCAAGCATACTATGTACATGTATAGAGAAAACTGAAAACGTATTATTTATGTTGAGCGAATCTCTCTATATGATGTTCAATGACAGTTTTTTAGTTATTATTATTTACTCTAAATTTCACCACATGGCTGAGAGTTGAGTCATGTGACTGCGGTTCCTGATTGTGTCTATTAAGCTTCACATAGTAGACACAATTGGAGACCTGACTCATAGTTGGTATACAATGTAAACAAACCCAAGCAAGCTGTGACTGACAAGTGCCATTCTACCAACAAGGTTTTAGCCAGGATTTGGTAAACAAAATGTCAAAATTTACTGGAAACTTAAAAACTGGGTGTCCAAATTGTTCACTTGCAATACATTTACATGTAAATGACACTGACAGGAAAAAACAGGGTGTCCAAATTTAAAACAGGGTGTCCAGACGACACCCAGACACCCCCTCTGGCTAAGACTATGCCTACCAGGGCCCAATTTCATAGTGGTGCTTATTGGTAAGCAAGTTTTCATGCTTACTGTAGCAGAAAAGTTTGCTGAAGCATAAGCATAAGCGTACTTCACAGGTTGGCAAGAAAATCAGACAGCCAGCTTGGATTTGCATTGTTACGTCATTCATTTTCATACAGTAAGCACTGGAAGGTTAGCATGCCTTTTGGTTTGCTTATGGTTAGCAGCGCTATGAAATGGAAACTCGCACAGTATGCACAAAATCGGCCGTTAAGCAGCTCTATGAAATTGGGCCCAGGGCTAGGCTGCTAACTCCCACCATGTGGCAGAAGCACTTGGAAGCAGCCATGTTTTTTCCAGTATTGCTTGCATGGCTTGCTTACATTGTATAGATCTTTCCATTGTTGATATACAAATCATGCTGGTTGGCATGGACAGCCGAATGTTAGCTAAACATTCAATCGTCATAACATAATGTTGGGTCCAAATTCAACATTTTACAAACTTTCAATACAAAAAATAAACCCATGATTGGTTGCTCTGTTTCCAACAAACTCAACACTATTTTCAAATATTTGGGTGACATTGTTACAAACTGTGGCTATCTGTTTTTGCTTTGCATTTATGGAGTCCCAAAGTTTTCCAACCTTGGTTGGCAAAAACTTCGGCTGTGACGTTGCCATGGAAAGGTTTGCGCCCATTATGAGTCACATGACTCAGTCGCCAATAGTGTCTATTGTTTAGCCTTTAGTTGTAGAAGTAAGACAAAAAGTCAGTAGCTTTGTTTTATTTGAAATAATATCCCACCGGAGTGCTTTGATTTATTTTAAAAATGCATAAATATCGCCCTTTATTTTGAAATAAAACATATTTAACTAGTAATGAACAATTCTATGTCAAGCTTTTTAAAATGTTAATGAAGATAGCACTGTACCACCAATAGGCCTAATTCCTATTCTGCACCTTGTCTTAATCTTATACTTAAAAAATCAAAACAAGACTTGTTAAAGGTTTCCTTTTTTATAAATTTGAGGTTAGTGTTTTTATTGAAATTCACTTAAAATTGTGTATAAGTGTACATACTCCAACATGCAAGTACCGTGAATAAATTTCTGGCATTTCTCCAAAATAACTGATTGTCTACTTATATCTCAATCTTCCACTTAAAAAATTATTCATAGTTTTTAGTCTCCTTCCCGTGCTTTGCAGCTTAAGTAGTACATTGAGCCGAGTATAGTGTGGTAAAATTTTCCAAGTACAAATTTGTTTTTAGTCTGTTGCCAATTCCAATGTTTAGTTACTAGACTTCTAAGATATCCTGTTCAGTGGTTCATCTAGAATCTATATTTGAGTGCAAATTTATTCTTTATATATTAGAAACGAGCACAAATTCATCAGTACCCAATAGTTCAACTGGTTGAGCTGTGGACTAGGTCTCAAATCCTCCTGCAGTTGTTCTTTTTTTTTAATTTTAAGTGTTCAAAATTACTAAGTACAATTTGTTTCTTTATATATTAGAAATGAAAACAATTTCAGTGGTTTGCCCATTAGCTCAACTGAATGGGCTTTGAATTAAGAGCTGACTTAAGCTTTCCTTTTTTTAAGTGTTTAAAAATTACTAAGTACAAATTTATTCTATATATGCTAGAAACGAGCACAATTTCATTTGTGGGCCCATTAGCTCAACTGGTTGTGCTTTGGACTTAGAACTACCCTGGGACTGGTTCAAACCCTACTTCAGCCTTCCTTTTTTTGAAGTGTCCTAAAATTACTAAGTACAAATATATTCTTTATATATTAGAAACGAGCACATTTGAACGGGGGGACCCAATTGCTCAACCGGGTAGACTGTGCGTTAGGAAGCGACTGACCCAGGTTCAAGACCTGGTGGTGTCCGCCGAACCTGAGGTCCGAGCTTAGAAAACTAGAAAAAAGAAAAAAGAAAAAGAAAAAGCTCCTTTTGCTAAAATTTTATTAATTTTATTAAACTCGTTTTTAATAAAAAAAGGACAGAGTTTCACACTGTGGGTATTGAACCCAGGACCATAGCATCCAGAGTCATTGAGTCCTTCCACTGGACCACCAACTCGTCTTAAGAAACTTGCATCTGACGTTAATTAAAACCCTTAGAATGGACACAGGCAATGAAAAAGAAAAGCACAGAGTGGGTATTGAACCCAGGACCATAGCATCCAGAGTCATTGAGTCCTTCCACTGGACCACCAACTCATCTTAAGAAACTTGCATCTGACGTTAATTAAAACCCTTAGAATGGACACAGGCAATGAAAAAGAAAAGCACAGAGTGGGTATTGAACCCAGGACCATAGCATCCAGAGTCATTGAGTCCTTCCACTGGACCACCAACTCATCTTAAGAAACTTGCATCTGACGTTAATTAAAACCCTTAGAATGGACACAGGCCATGAAAATGATAAATAGATTGGGAATCAATGGTGAGAATGTACCAACAGGTGAAACACTTAATCACAAAGTTGCCCTTGTAGTTAGTTAAAACCTTTTTTAAGGGACAGCTGCTGAATAAAAAGAAAAGGGTGGGATTTGAACCAAGGACCTATTACTCCAGAGTCACAAGTCCCACCACTGGACTACCAACTCTTCTTAAGAAATTTGTATTGGATGTTAATTTAAACCCTAAGAATGGACACAGTATTAGTAAAACAAAGAGCCATAGTCATAATCCTTTTAATACACTGGACCTCCAACCCTTCTTAATTAACTTATGGTTAAGATAAACATAAACCATTAGGTAGGACCGGGCAATACAAAATAGATAGCACATGATGGGAACTGAACCCAGAACCATCGCATCCAGAGTCAGGAGTCCTTCCACTCGACCATTAACTCTTCTTAGAAATTTTGCAAATTTTTTGCTATTTAAAACATGGGCAGTTTGGAAATCAATAATAAATAGAGTCTGATAGGGGTTTGGACTTAAAGTACGTTTTTAGCTTCATTTTGGGGCACCGTTATATCGGAAAATAGTCCATATCTTCAAAAGTTGCGAAGATAGACGACTTAAACCAAGGAATTTCTGCTCCTCGCACTCTATTTCAGCTCTCTATCAAATTTCAGGCGATTCTGAAAACAAAAATTTTCGGCCGAATTTGGAAAAAACGGCAAGGGGGTAAGCTTGCCATTTTTTCAGCCTCGAAAAATTTTTCTCTCCGATTCGCCTCAAAATTTAACCCAAGAAAGTTCTTTGTATTTAAAGGACAGTCGCCAAGTTACAGGTGTTTGGAACAAAGGGTTTGGGCTTAAAAAAATATTTTAAGCTTCATTTTGGGGCACCGTTATATCGGAAAATAGTCCATATCTTCAAAAGTTGCCAAGATATACGACTCAAACAAAGAATTTTCTTCTCCTCGCACTCCATTTCAGCTCTCTATCAAATTTCAGGCGATTCTGAAAACAAAAATTTTCGGCCGAATTTGGAAAAAACGGCAAGGGGGTAGGTAAGTAGTCAATATAAAATTATCTTCAAAAGTTGCCAGGATAGACGACTCCATCCTCGCACTCCATTTCAGCTCTCTATATAAAAGGGAAAAACCTAAAGGGAATTTAACAATAATTCTATATTCATTAAAAACGAGCAGAAACGCATTTGTTTCCCCAATAGCTCCACTTGTTGGCTGTGGACGATGACTACGCTGGGAACTGTTCAAAACCTCCTGCTGTCTTTCTATTTTAAAGTTTTTGAAATTTACTAACTACATATTTATTCTTCATAAATATTAAAATGAGCACAATTTCATTGTGGGCCCATTAGCTCAACTGGATGGGCTGTTGACTTAGAACTGCCCTGGGACTGGTTCAAATCCTCCTTCAGCCTTCCTATTTTAAGTGTCTAAAAAATACTAAGCACAAATCGTTTCTTTATATATTAGAAACAAACTCATTTTCAGTTGTGGGCCAAAAGCTCAACTGGTTGGGATTTGGACATGTTAAAATCTTCCTGCGGTATTTTGTTTTTATAGTTTGTGAAATTTATCGAGTACAAATTTATTCTATATAAATTAGAAAATAGCCTATTTCAGTTGTGGGCCAAATAGCTCAACTAGTTGGGCTTTGAACTAAGAGCTGCCCTGGGACTGGTTCAAATCCTCCTTCAGCCTTCCTTTTTTTAAAGTGTCTTCAAATTACTAAGTACAAATTTATTCTATATATATTAGAAACGAGCACAATTTCAGATGTGGGCCCAATAGCTCAATTGGTTTGGCTTGGACTTAGAGCTGACCTGGGACTGGTTCAAATCCTCCTACAGACTTCCTTTTTTTAAGTGTTTGAAAATTACTAGGTACAAATTTATTCTTTATATATTAGAAACGAGCACAATTTCGGTCGTGGGCCAAATAGCTCAACTGGTTGTGCTGTGGACTTAGAGCTGACATGGGACTGGTTCAAATCCTCCTTCATCCTTCCTTTTTTAAGTTTCTTAAAATTACCAAGTACAAATTTATTCTTTATATATTAGGAAACGAGCACAATTTCAGTCGTGGGCCAATTAGCTCAACTGGTTGTGCTGTGGACTTAGAGCTGACATGGGACTGGTTCAAATCCTCCTACAGCCTTCCTTTTTTAAGTGTTTGTAAATTACTAAGTACAAATTTATTCTTTATATATTAGAAACGAGCACAATTTCGGTCGTGGGTCAAATAGCTCAACTGGTTGTGCTGTGGACTTAGAGCTGACATGGGACTGGTTCAAATCCTCCTTAAGCCTTCCTTTTTTAAGTGTTTGAAAATTACTAAGTACAAATTTATTCTTTATATATTAGAAACGAGCACAATTTCAGTCGTGGGCCAATTAGCTCAACTGGTTGTGCTGTGGACTTAGAGCTGACATGGGACTGGTTCAAATCCTCCTTCATCCTTCCTTTTTTAAGTGTTAGAAAATTACTAAGTACAAATTTATTCTTTATATATTAGAAACGAGCACATTTGAACGGGGGGACCCAATTGCCCAACTGGGTAGACCGGGCGTTAGGAAGCGACTGACCCAGGTTCAAGACCTGGTGGTGTCCGCCGAACCTGAGGTCCGAGCTTAGAAAACTAGAAAAAAGAAAAAAGAAAAAGAAAAAGCTCCTCTTGCTAAAATTTTATTTATTTTATTAAACTCGTTTTTAAAAAAAAAAAAGGACAGAGTTTCACACTGTGGGTATTGAACCCAGGACCATAGCATCCAGAGTCATTGAGTCCTTCCACTGGACCACCAACTCATCTTAAGAAACTTGCATCTGACGTTAATTAAAACCCTTAGAATGGACACAGGCAATGAAAAAGAAAAGCACAGAGTGGGTATTGAACCCAGGACCATAGCATCCAGAGTCATTGAGTCCTTCCACTGGACCACCAACTCGTCTTAAGAAACTTGCATCTGACGTTAATTAAAACCCTTAGAATGAACACAGGTATTGAAAAGGAAAAATAACAGAGTGGGTATTGAACCAAGGACCATAGCATCCAGAGTCATTGAGTCCTTCCACTGGACCACCAACTCATCTTAAGAAACTTGCATCTGACGTTAGTTAAAACCCTTAGAATGAACACAGGTATTGAAAAGGAAAAATAACAGAGTGGGTATTGAACCCAGGACCATAGCATCCAGAGTCATTGAGTCCTTCCACTGGACCACCAACTCATCTTAAGAAACTTGCATCTGACGTTAATTAAAACCCTTAGAATGGACACAGGTAATGAAAAAGAAAAGAACAGAGTGGGTATTGAACCCAGGACCATAGCATCCAGAGTCATTGAGTCCTTCCACTGGACCACCAACTCATCTTAAGAAACTTGCATCTGACGTTAATTAAAACCCTTAGAATGGACACAGGTAATGAAAAAGAAAAGAACAGAGTGGGTATTGAACCCAGGACCACAGCGTCCAGAGTCATTGAGTTCTTCCACTCAGTGGCGTCACCAGAGGGGGGGGGGGGGGGGCTGCCCAGAGTTATTGAGTTCTTCTAATGGACCGCCAACTCTTGTTACCAAATCTGCATCATAGGAGTTAAAACTAAGACCCTTGTAATGGACAGACAAGCTAAAAAATATAATATTTTAAGGACAAAACATAAAGGCAATTGAGCCAAGAACCAATGGCTGTAGAGTTGTACATCCTTTTACTGGACCCCAAAACCAACTTTGAAACGTATGTTTAAACTAAATAAAGTCCCTCAAAATTGTAATAGCTAATGCTTTAAAGGGTAGGTCCTAGATTGTTCGCTGTCATTAAGAAAGATACAATCAAAGTTACATGTGAAAGTTTCCGCTGGATACAGTGTCTACTTGCTGAGAAAACAGGGAAAAAAATGTCAAGGTATTTTCACAAGAACGTCAAATCCGTCCACGTTTGGTGACAGCGGGTACCAACTGATCTCTGGCCACAGCGTTCGCAAACAAAAACCAACCCTAAGAATGTATTCGGGTGACAAATTTTCCACACCATATCATATAACTTTGAGGGGAATCCCTTCTCAAAATAGTTTATACTATCAACAGCTGCAGTGCTTCTCACCAACTAAGTTTTATGCTAATTAATTTTTGGAGTAATTACCAATCTATAACTTTACCTTTGAAGAAAATTTGAAGAGTTTGTCCGGACAACCAGTAGTTATAAGTGAACAAGAATTTACGAGTGATTAATTTTGTTGAGGGCAGTTGAATGAAGAATTAATTTAACTGTCATGTGTGGCACCTCCACAGTTAAAAACACCTTCATAGTTTGACATTTAAAATCTTTCAATTAATTGTTTTCTTCTACCAGCACAATACTAATATAAACAGAGTTACTAAAATACTGAAAATTCACAATTTTGTGGACAGTTGTGATGTTTTGCCTAATGCTTAGCTGGTAGGAGGCAGTATGAGGGTCTCATTGGGTTTTTTCCATCCTTGTGTTCCAGTTGAAAATGTGGATGAGGAGGAAATGAGCCAAAATTATAAAAGAATGCACTTAGATTGAGGCTTCACAAAACATCATTAAAAACATCAATTAAAAAGAATTCTCAAATTGTGTCTTTTCTTTCACAGTATTTTTGTTTTATCTACAAAGTTTGATTACAAGACAAAGTTAAAAGTTCTTCCATCATGATTAAATATAGAGTACATCACTTTTTCATTAAATGGAATAAAAAATTTCCCATCCTTCAGTGTTTCACAAAACACACCGTATCATACAAACAACCTGTGACAATTGTCAGGGTTCTGCCCACAGTGGTCGGTGCCGGAAAACCCGCCCGGCAATTTTTAAATGACACTTGCAATTTCCTTTCAAAGGTTTTCAACGAAATGTGAAATTGGGTATTTACCAGTAAAAATGGTATTCGAAGCCATATGAATTTTTAGTACATCTTTGATTTTAGTATATTTATATGATCTACCGTGTAACTGATCCATCTCACAATGGTTTCCAGGGAAACATTTTTCCACCACTAAAGAAATCCTGGGCAGAACCCTGAATTGTATACAATTAAAATTTTCATTGAAAGTAAAGTTCACGTAAAAACAATAACAGTGATTTGTTCGGTAATGGATTTCTTTTTAAACGTTTATATCTGGCTTATTTGGATTGCGGAAATCAAATTTTTGTAGAAACACAAGAATTTTAGAGGTCTTCAAATTTACTTCTTCTTTGACTTGGGCTGTGGAAATATTTCTTGGGAGGATAGGATCTAGCATTTCAATTTCTAATCAGGAATTTTTCAACTAAATTAGTTTTTATTTTTGATAGTTACCATTTCACCACTTCTTCAACTGTTCTAATGACGGTGCTAATGCTCTTGTTTTTTAATCATAGTTCCAACGGATCAAATGATAGTTCTATCCTAGTTCAAATGATGGTCATAGTTCCAATTGGATAGTTAGAAATGGTATTTTACTTCTGAATAATGGTTCCAATGATGCATCATGGTTTAAGCAGTTCTAACTGTTAATTGGTTCTAATGATAGTCCCTCTGTTCCTGGTTTTAATGGTTCCAGCAGTATTAATGGTTCCATGGATGGTTTCAAAGGTTCAATATGTCTTAACGATTCCAAAGATGGTTCCTCTTATGGTTTTAAGAGTTCCAGGAGATTTAGTGGTTTCACTGATGGTTCCTTCTTTAAGGTTTCAATAGTTCCAGTAGATTGAATGGTTCCATCCATTGATGGTTTCAACAGTTCCACTGATGGTTCCTTCTTTAAGGTTTCAATAGTTCCAGTAGATTGAATGGTTCCATCCATTGATGGTTTCAACAGTTTCACTGATGGTTCCTTCTTTAAGGTTTCAATAGTTCCAGTAGATTGAATGGTTCCATCCATTGATGGTTTCAACAGTTCCACTGATGGTTCCTTCTTTATGGTTTCAATAGTTCTTGTAGATTTAATGGTTCCATCCATTGATGGTTTCAACAGTTCCATTGAGGGTTCCTTCTTTATGGTTTCAATAGTTCTTGTAGATTGAATGGTTCCATCCATTGATGGTTTCAACAGTTCTACTGATGGTTCCTTCTTTATGGTTTCAACAGTTCTTGTAGATTGAATGGTTCCATCCATAATTGATGGTTTCAACAGTTCCACTGAAGGTTCTTTCTTTATGGTTTCAATAGTTCCAGTAGATTGAATAGTTCCATCCGTTGATGGTTTCAACAGTTCCACTGATGGTTCCTTCTTTATGTTTTCAATAGTTCCAGTAGATTTGATAGTTCCATCCAGTAATGGTTGCAACAGTTCATATGGTATTATTGGTTCCTCTGATGGTTCCTTCTTTATGTTTTCAAAAGTTCCAGTAGATTTGATTGTTCCATCCATTGGTTTCAACGGTTCCAATGGTATTATTGGTTTCAATTCTCTAGTGTGAATTGTTACATGCCGTTTTAAAAGAGTTCTATTCAAAAAGGCTTTTCCACAAACATCACAGACAAATGGCTTGTTGTCTGAATGGCACTTTGAATGTACTTCCAGCATACTTTGAAGTACATACGATCTACCACAGACTTCACATTCAAATGGTCTCTCTCTCGTGTGAAATCTCAACTTATGAACCTTGAGGGTATTTTTCTTTGCTACAGCTTTCCCACAAATATCACAAACAAATGGCTTTTCCTTTGTGTGGACGAGAAGATGTTCCTTGAGGCCAGATTGGCACGAAAAGGCCTTTCCACAAAAATCACAAACGTATGGTTTTTCGTTGGTGTGGACACGCTGATGTGCTTTTAGAGCAGAGCTTTGAGTACAAGCTTTCCCGCAAACATCACAGACATACTCCTTGATATTTGAGTGGGTTCTCGCATGTGCAGTGATACCACTCTTGTAAGAGAACGCCTTCCCGCAAATATCACAAACGAAGGGTCTCTCTCTAGGTAAGCTGTGGACTCTCTTATGCGAGTAAAGGCAACTTCTATTTGAGAATGCCTTGTCGCAACTCTCACACTTGAATGGTTTCTCAGTGGAGTGTGTGCTGGCATGACATTTCAGACTGTTACTGTGATTGAAGCCCTTTCCGCACACATCACAGACAAACGGCTTTTCGTTCGTGTGGATTCTGTAATGGGAAGTTAACCCGCTTTTATGCGCAAAGATTTTGTGGCAAATATTGCAAACGTGTTTTCTTTCGCTTGGGGGGACGCAGGCATGTGAAGCGAGACTGCCCTTCTGTTTGTATATTCTCCCACAAACATTACATACGAAGGGCTTCTCAGTGGAATGCACCCTTTGATGTAGGACCAGATGAGTGTAAATGGGGAAAGCTTTGCCGCAGATACCACAGACAAACGGCCTTTCATTTGAGTGCGTTTTCTGGTGTATGAGTAGGCCGGATGAAAATGCAAAGTCCTTGCCACAAATATCACAGCCGAACCGTTCATTTAAGACGTGGACTCTGCCGTGCAATTTCAAAGTGCCTTTTTGTTTGAACGCTTTCCCACAAACAACACATTTGAATGGTCTCTTGGTTGTGTGAATCCGTTGGTGTGACGCAAAATAGGATTTGCGTGTGAAGGCTCTACCACAAATACCACATACGAAAGACTTCTCCATCATGAAGAACCTTGAGTCAAATCAAGTCCGTCGATAACAATATCACTGCAAACATCAAACCAGTGTGTCTCTATCGTCTCAATTCTTCTGTCTGGATGCAGAATCCTAAACAAAACACACACAAAAAAAGAGGACAAAAAAAGACAAAACTTCAATGATATTGGTAATGCACTGAACTGACTGTAGGCACCTAGTCATAAAATCAAAGGGTTAGAACTTGTGAACCTATTTAAATACACAGTGGATGACAGATCCCAATCTGTAAATGTGGAGCAAGAGTATAGGTTCGCTTGGCTCTAAACTGGTCCCCTGTCTTTGTCCGCAAGGATAAAGACAGGTACTGGTCTTACAGGCCCAATGATTTCATTGGGTGCAATGATTTCAATGTGCAGTGACGTAAGCTTTCCATATCTGTGGTATGATTGGTCCGAGGTGATGTAATTTTTTAGTTTGCACTTTCAATCGTCTGCATGCAGCGTGTGCATAATGTTTGTACACCATGTAATGTTGTTTTATTCACCATGTAGTATGTGTACATGTGCGTGTGAAGTGATTGCGAATCTCTGCATGCAATGTATGCAAGGTCAAAGGTACATCTGGCAACATCCGGAAAAAACAGTCTCTCTGGCGTTATTCACCTCGAAGTGCAACGTCAGATGTTCAGGCTAGCTCGGCCCCACCGGTCTCATCCAAAACCTCTGGGATGGGCTGATGAGCTTGTACAAATTTGTGTTCAGGATGTAGTGATGCATGATAGGAACAATTGTACTGTAGTCGGCGCAATGCCCACAATCACACGTATTATGTACATGCCCGATCAGAGCATGAAGGCTCCATGGATAATGTAAATGATCTTTTAAAACCAAAGTAAGAAGAATGTTGAGATCGAGCCCTATTTTTAGTACAAGGTAATGGCAATCATTATTAGCAATGTATTTACACAATAGAGCTACGTTATTATTGATAGTGGATTCTTTGGTAAAGGGGGAAGAGGTGGCCAGGGGTTATTAGATTGAGGGAATGGTCCAATGCACATGTTTATACATCAGCCCATCACAGCACCTTAGGATGAGGCACTGGGACCTAGCGAAGAGTAAAGGCAGTTTGCTTTTATTTTTGACCAAATTTATGAGGTGCCAAACAAGTTGAACTTTTTTCTTTTTTTTTTCATCACTCTTATCATTATTGGGGATCAGGTTTTGGCGCAGCAGTTTCTTTCCCTGCCTCTCACCTCTGTGGACCCTGGTTCGAATTCCACCTCAGACCAGAGCGTTAGTGTGGATTGGGTTTTCAGTCCCTACCTGACTTCATGAGTTTTTCCTCCCACATCTAAGATTGAACACCTCTTCTTGTTTCCTATTCATCCTGTTATTGGCGCTAACTGTGCTGTTGGATGTGTAATAAATAATAAATAAATAAATATTGTTATTATTTATTTGGCAATTCACAAGATCATAGAGGCAGTCACTAGTCAAAATAAGATAAAACTGTTAACTAAATTGTAAATGTGATGTAAGGATATTCACCTTTAATAGGGCCCTCAGGGGCTGAAATATACAGCCAATTTCCCCATACATGTAGATTTGATTTAACTTCTACTAGTACTAGTTTTATTGTAAAATGTATACAAATTAATGAAATCCAAGCCCCAAACAAGTTTTCAAAAATAAGAATAAAGAAAATATCTACCAAAATTGTACTCAATTAGCCTAATTAGTGTAACAATCATAAGCCATGTGTAGGAACATCCCTGTTGGGTGCAATCTTTGAAGTTGTCTTTTTTTTGTTTGATCGCGGGGTGTGCCAATTTGTGACGGCGCAAACTTTTTTTCTTTGCACGATTTTAAAAATTGCGCAGGGTAGCTCGGGCGCAAACTTTGAACACCGCGCGATCTTTTTCGTTCAACCATCATTCTCACCACTTGTTGTGAAATATTTGCTGTATGAGGTCAATCGACCTCTAGAGGTTAAAAGGGTAGATTCAAAGTAGCGTTCTGTTGGATCTTTACCTCTGCCTGAAATGATACTTTTGTTCCAAAACTCCGAAAGAATGTTGAAAAACAGGGTAGCTCACCAACTGTAAGTACAGAATTTCTCTTGACGATGCTTGGGACAAAGGACAGATTCCCGTGTAGAAATAAACTACCCTGCATTGCCTCAAACTTGTTGAATTAAAAAAAAAAAAAAATTTAAAGGAACATTACAGAATTGGTTTTTGCTAACAAAACAGTTGCTTGCAGTGTAAGCACTTTATGTAATCCACCTAAACATAAACTGACAAACCTGTAGAAGTATGAGATCGATCGGCCATCTGGGTCACGAGAAAATAGTGAAAAACTGATTACACATTTGCATGAAATCATATAGATTCAACAAATGAATAAAACGCTCACTGAGCGATAGGCCCCCTAAACTCCAATCGGAAAATTAGTTTATTCATTTCTCATCAAATATGGCATTTCAGACAGAAATATTTAAAGGGATGTTTTCTACTATCATCGTCATTAGACTGTGTAAGTTTTATGTGAATCTGTGATCAAAAAGTATATTTTACAATTTTTTTTTTACCAATTCTGTAATGTTCCTTTAACTTTCATTTGAAAGTCAAATGCATTCTGTTTTTGTCTCTAGTCTGACAATCAATGACAAATATTCGTGCAAACCATTTACGGTAGTTTGTGTAAATTTCGTGCCTCAGTCGTGCAATTTTTATTTGTGTGGGTAGACTTTAATTAAATTAAAATTTCATCTTCAAAGACTGCGCCGAACATCCCCCCATGCATAAAACAATTAAAAACAAAATGAAGCTCTTCGACAAATTTCAAGCAGGCGGTGTCAGTAACTAAACTAGTACCAGCCAGTACAGTCATTTGACCAGTTCTGGATCACTTTAACTTTGCAATAACCTCATAGTTAAATTTCTTCTCACATTACCAATTTCTGTTTACATGTGAAGAATAACATCCAATAAACCAACAAAACCCCCAAAATTATGGCAACTTTTCTGATGTTTGTCAGTGATAATGATCACAATTTTTTGCTATTATGTTGGTTGAAATACGCTGTTAAAACTTCTCACCTTTCTCACTATGGCGATTAACATTTATGTAAAATGCAAAAAAAAAATGTGTAGAAAAAATTCACATTAATACTGAGCAGTCGTCTTGTATTTTTTGAGGAGATAAATTTATCAAATTTGTGTCTTTGGGGGCATCGCACTCACTCAGTTAGGTAAAATCATACGGCTGCTGTAGAAAGTTTAGTAATTGCTTTAAGATACATATTTACAACAAATTCTTGTAGTAATATATTTTGTTAGCGAAAAGAGGAAGCTTGGAGGGAGTTGCGACTGTAAGAATAGATTTTTGGGTCAATGTTGCTTTTAGTATTAGGCGTGCTTAACTTTTCAATTTGCCTCACTGTTGTTTTGTGTTTTTGTCGCCAGGTTTCTGCACTGCTGTTGAGGACATTTACATGACATTTGTTTGAGAAAGGAAATCCTCATCTATGCCAACACACTTTACTGAAGTTTGTGTACTTGGGCGACAGGTTTAGGAATGAAAACATGGCTTTGCAATATAGAGGGCACGCTACTGATTCGGAATAGAATCAACCGATCCTGAACTGGTCAAACAGGTGGCGATACTTTTCTCGAAGCCTCTTCAAAACTACTAATCTTTTTTTTGTCAATGGATACTTGGTGAGTTTTATAAGTTGTTTTAGGTAAACTGATCAACTTTTTTGTTAAAGCTGTCAAAGAGATTGCAACAAAAACAATGTGAATTTAAAAAGTGATCCAGGACTGGTCAAATGACATGAAGAACGACAGGCAAGTACTATTATTGTAAAGTAAAGTCAAAGGGGAAAGGCAAAAAATTAGCATCATACTTCACCTTGCCGTGCAATAATAATCAGATGAGATCATGACATTAGTGTTTATGTCCTAACTTATGGATCCTGCCGAGAGTACAAAGTAGAAGTAGAACTAAAAAACAACATCCTGCCATGCCTGCCGACTGATGGAGTCATTTTTCTGTCTTTAACTTTAAATTTTGAGACTTAGTTACCTCAATATATACCAATTAACGGCAAGTAAAGAAAGTACAACTGTAGGTGGTCTCATTTTACTGAAAACTTAACATTCAAGACGGACAACAATTTTACAATGCACACTTTTTTAACTTGAACTTACTTGAACTTGGAAGTACAAAGGCATTTCCGGGATGAAGTGCACCAAGAAGTGCGACCTCTATAGTCCAATATTGTACGGGCAAATGAGGTCAAAGGTTACCAGCGGGCTAAACCTTTTTTCGACGCACGCAGACATAACAAAACTTCAACTTTTGAATGTTCACTCACAATCATAAAAGTCACACTAGTTTATGGAGGTAAAGCTATGCACTTTGGGTTTAAAGCATGGTTTGTGTCAGCTTACTTTATATCAAATTACAGTGGGATATTTTGGTTGGGACATGAAGGAAGAAATTCATCTATGGTTGGTTGGGCCGGCTGCGATTTCTTTTCTCATACCACACGCTGGCTAATATATACCGGTACACGCATTAGGTATGGGCGCCTTCACTGTTGACCCCGTAGTAAGTGTGAGGTACACAAAAACGAATTGTGGGCCGGCTGGGGACTGCCACCCCCCCCCCCCCCCCTGCAACCACTTCAATAATAGCCTTTTTGAGATAGAATGAACACCACAGGGGTATAGCGTTTAGTTTGGGTGTATACAGACATATTTACCAAAACCAAACAGCGCAATAATGTAAACCTACCCCTCCCACCCACCCCCCGGCACGCCCCACCCGCACCATTTAAATTGAGGGGAATCATCGCTCGTCCCCGGAAGTCATTTCAAGCGTGACAGCAGCAAACCCCGGGGACGACACAAGAAGAAAAAAGCGCCTGTTCTTAGCTGGGCAGTAGAGGTCGCGCTCTAAAATAAACAATCCAATGAGTGGACGACACACCATCACACAGAGCTGTCATACTACTAACACACACTACCGAACAATTTGTTTTGTTTTGTTTTAAAATGAAGGTCTCTCATTTCATTGTTGAGAAGTTGTGACGATAACTGCGGAAGCATAAAGTATGACGAACAGCATTGTAAACGAACGAACAGCAAATACACTTCTGAAAAAGGTAAAATTTACCCGTGCCGTTGTCGACTTTGTTTTCGTTGATTAATACGTTCTGCCTGGCACTGGTCGTCGGCTCTGCTTGACTTCTCGACCGCGTCCGGGTCTTACGAGCTACCATTTATTTAAATATAATCCCATAAAATAGTGTCAAACCACTTCGTATGTGAACTGCAAATATCAATTTATTTCGAAGAATAAGTTTATAGTAACCGACAACGTTTAATATTTTCATTTAATGTTTTAAAGCTAAAAAACAGTACAGTATTCTTTAAATTGTTTAATATTGGGAAATTTAATTATTGACATTTTCACTGGTATTGCACTTTACCATTTCCTTCATCATCTGATCAGAAAAGAAGTAACATAGTTGTGGTTGTGATAATCGTAGCCCTCCCGATGGTCCTGACGGTAGCAGAGGACGGAGGGTTACGATTATCGCAATGTAGTTGCAGGTGTGAATTTTTCATATTGTGATTTTATTGTGATGGATTTAGTTATACCATAACAATAAACACATGATTGCATCATCATGACATGTGTACAGTTGATTATCAGCTTTGATTTCTTCTTTTTTTTGGTTTTTGCATAAGTTTTCAGTCAGTGGAACAAGGAACGAGACCAGATGTCAGTGATGCTCTTTGTCAAGTCGGAGTACCGGAAAATCAACTCCAAGGAAAGTACCTTTCATCCCTGATATTTCTCAGCGGAAAGAATCTAATATGACATTCAGAAAGTCTGTATATGATGGAGAAACCATTTATATGCACCATATGTGACAGAGGCTTCTCGAGTCGAAGAATTTTCAGAGGCCATAAAAAGGTCCACACAAGACCGTTTGCTTGTGATATTTGCGGGAAAAAGTTTGCACGGAACACCAGGCTGCAATCGCATCAGTGGGTCCACACCAAGAAGAAACCATTTACATGTAACCAATGCGGAAAAGACTTTATTTACGGGTGGAACCTTAGAAATCATCAGAGGATTCACACAGCGGAAAAACCATTTGTCTGTGATACTTGTGGGAAATGCTTCACCTGGCACAGCTGTCTAAAAACGCATCAGAGTGTCCACAGCAAGGAGCGTCCTTTTACATGCGATATATGTAACAATGCTTTCTATTCCAAAAACAATCTCAAACAGCATGAGCTGCTCCATTTACCTCAAAAACCGTTCATCTGTAGCTTTTGCGGCAAAGGTTTTACAAGAAGATACAGGTTGACATCCCATCAGTGGGTCCACTCTGAGGTGAACCCGTTTGTATGTCCTATATGTAATAACACATTCTCAAACAATACTAGTCTTAAACAGCATCAGGTGGTCCATTCAAACAAAAAGCCCTTTGTATGTGAATACTGTGGGAAGGCTTTTCCACGGTACTGCGGTTTGACGGTGCACCAGAATCTTCACACCAAAGCGAAAAAAATACATATGTGCCGTCTGCGATCGAATTTTTCTATACGAGACTGCTCTAGTGACCCATCAGAGGGTCCACACAAAAGAAAAACCATTTACTTGTAAACATTGCGGGAAACGCTTTATGTGGAACAGTAGCCTGAGATCTCACCAGAGCATCCACACCCGAGCCAAACCATTTCATTGTGGCATTTGCGATAAATCCTTTCCACGTGAAACCAGTCTCACCAGGCATCAGTCCCTCCATACAAACATAAAACCGCATGTATGTAACATCTGTGGTAAAGCCTTCTCAAGTAAAAACAACAAACAAAGGCATCAGAATCTCCACACCAGACAGAAATTATTTGTATGTGATACATGTCATAAATCCTTTCCGGATAGGGGCAGTCTTGGAGACCATCAGATAATCCATAAAAATGAAAAACCATTTGTTTGTAACGTTTGTGGGAAAGCCTTTGCCGAGAGCGTCAATCTAACAGAACATCAGTATCTCCATACTAAACAGAAACCATTTGCCTGTGACCTTTGTGATAAATCTTTCTCATGTGGGAGTGCACTTATGAGGCATCGCAGGGTCCACACAAACGAAAAACCATTTGCTTGTGATGTTTGTGGCAAGGCATTTTCATGGGAAGCCAGTCGAAAAAGGCATCAGAAATGCCACACCAAGTAAAACATTTTAATTACATGGATAATTAAACTGTACTGTAGTAATTTTCATCTTCAGAATCGTAGATTTTTATCAGCCATAAGGCTGGTCATATTTGTGTGCAATGAATTTAGTGTACAGACTTTTTTGTATTTGTAAGTAAAGTTTAAAGTTGCATGGCCTAATTTTTGCGGAAAGATTTTTTCAAGATTGTTTTTATCAGAACGAGTTTTGACAGATGATGCTGTTTCAGAATGAAAAACATACACAAACTTTTGCATATGCCACAGGCAATGCACAAACTACGTAGCATGCAACATCATGGCTATTGGATGTAAACTTATGTCGTGATCTCAACAGTAATTCAGTTTTTGTTTGTAATTAAACTGCCACTATTTTTTGGCTGAATGTTTTGTGTGCAATACATTAAATCAAAGTTTTTTACTGTCTATAATCTATCAAAATAGAGCTTTATAATTTTAATATAAACTTTTGGGTCAAATTGGTCAAAAATTGGACCTATCATCTTTAAGGCAAGTGCAACACGCAGCCCAGTTCATACTTCATGCGAAAGCGAAGCAAGTTTTTACAATTGGACAAACAGCGCGTACCGATTATTGCATCACCATAATTTGCTTTGCATTTGCTTCGCATTTGCTTTCGTGTGAATTACCCAAGGTTATAATTCATCATTGGATGTTAGAAGATCATAACAAAAATTAGTGTTTGGGGGACAATCAGGCCTTGAATTTCAAATTTTAGGCCAAAAGGCACATCATTAAAAAAAAAACGTTTTAAGTCTATTTGAAACTTTTGAAGGGGCCCCAAGACCAGGGCAACAGAGGCCTTGGCCTCGGTGTAATTCCAGGCCTGAATTTTTTTGTGCAATATTTGAAACCGAAGTGTTGCTGAAAGGAAGTTGCTGTTGGTGTTAAGTTAATAAAAGTTTACTTTGTGTGTAAAAATAGATTTGTTGCACTTTTTGTTTGATCATCTCCAGTCTTGTATTATTATTAGGGCTATTGTACCAAGCAATGCCAAGTTGAAATGTTTTGTGAAAAGTGAATAAAGCATCTAGCCAAAACAGTCTCAACTTCATTGTCATTTTTTTAAAAGAAAATCATTGTTAAAGGCAGTGGATACTTTTGTTAATTACTCAAGAAATATATCACCACGAAAAATGTAGGGAGAACCTGAGAGCTGCTGATAGTATAAAACACTGAGAAACGACTCCCTCTGAAGTAATGTAGTTTTTGAGAAAGAGGTAATTTCTCACTAAAAATATTTGAAAGCACACAATTCTATTCAACAAGTGTTTTTTCTTTCATTTATTTTCTGCAACTTCGATGACCAATTGAACTCAAATTTTCACAGCCTTGTTGTTAATTTATGTAATATGTTGGCATATTACTAGTGGAGTACTAGTTTTTGACAATTACCAAAAGTATATCCTGCCTTTAATAACCATTTAATTCCAGCCTCCTTTTGTAAATTGAGCAAGAAGATGAATTTCTTAACAAGCATATGAGGCACATTAAAAGGTAAACTTTGAGATTTCTTTTATAATTTAAAATGAAAAATAATAAATTATTAAATAATAATAGCTGTACTTGGTTATGAAATACTATCGGACTATTGTGGTTCTGAAGATGATTGATGGAAAATGCTAGGTAGGGTCATCGTTTGGTTTTTGTCAACATAATGCTGATTTATGGGCAAAAAAGGGAAATCAAGAAAGATGCAATAAAAGTCACAAATGACAGTGCCTACTTGTTGAGAAATAAACGGCAAATTTGTGCGGTATTTTCATCAAGAGTGTCAAATCTATCTATATTTACTACAAGGTGACAGCGGGTACCAACCCCATCTCTAGTCGAATTGTGCGAATTTTCGGGCAAATCACCCCCTGCCTACCTAAATTAAGGAAGATCCCCATTCGCCTATACCTACTGAGGGCAGCATTCAAATGCAACCCCCCCCCCGCCCCAAACGAAAATTTCCAAACGCCACCTGCAGGCCATCTTTGGAGATACAAATTTTTCAACATGATATTTGTTTATGATTTCTAATCTTGTACTTGTAGGCTTCAGATAAAAATTATTAAAATTTGGGGTCATTACCAAAGAATGACCCTAGCCTAGAGTACTAAACTACTAGACCATTGAGCAAGGACAGACCTCGACAACTCCAAGAACATGAAGAACTATGACGTGCATTCCACTATCGTCTCGTGGAGACGATATCTCAACTCAAGGAGTAACCTAGACCCAGTAACTGGGGCGCTGTACTCCTCCTGAACGGTCATCAAAGTCGAAACAATACAAAGTTCCTAGGCCTAATTAAAAATCAAATGCAATTTTTATTCAAAATTTAATACTGTTCGAAAAAGTCAATTTAAACAAAACATACCTTTTGAACTTGCCTGAAGATGTCTTTGTCATCATGTCCTCTTAGGTGAAAGAGCCAGTCAGTGCCAAAAATTCGACAAATAAAGCATGTCAAACAACTGGATAAAAAATTGATTGCTTATCTCGCATCAAGCATATGTCATGTGTACATCTTAGACTGGTATTGTTTTAAGAAGTCCTTTGAGTTTCTTTAATTTCTAGTTTATAATATTTCTTTAAGGACTACTATTTTATGAAATTTACTTTTGATATTTTCCACCATTTTGGGCAAAAATGTACACTTTAAAAAGGAAAAACAATTGCTTTTTGACACATCATTTCTGAGGAGGATGTCCACACGCCACGCCCAGCCCCGGCTCGCCCATTTGCTAAAAGTTTTACAACTCTTGGTGGCGCTCTATCAATAAAAGTTCCATTGTTTACAGTTGTGTAACACACGATAGTCAGATCGTCATGCTGTCGCTAAACGTCAGATTTCATCATCTTTCTAATTAGTCATCAACATTGATCGGAATCTAAATCATTGATTTGAATTGTAGAGCAAACTTACGACTACTTTTTGTTTTTGTCATATACACTGATGGGGAGGAAAAGGAGCATTTTTATCTAAGTTTTTGTACTGTGACTGTCAGACTGAGTTGTTTGGATTAGCCGCATCTGGGGTGATTTGTATGATCGGCTGTCCTGGTGTAATCAATCAAGATCATCAAGATCATCAAGATCATCAAGATCAAGATCAAGATCAAAATCAAGGTATGCTGATTGCCAAATGAGAAGAAACCACTCGACACGTTGCCATCACTTCTCGTTGCGTTGGATTGAAGTATTTCGTCTCTGCCTGTGCTTGACATAATAAAACAAAATATCAACATTCAATTCATTGGCATTGCCGGCCCGTGGTATGATGATACAAATAAGGTAGGCCCGTTTCCCACAACAGAAGAAGTGGACACTATCCATTGTAACTGTATAAATCTAAATTGGTCATTTTCTTGCAATATTTCCAGAGTGAAAACATTAATCATTATTCATAAATACCTCGGAGAGTTTATCCATTCTGATTGGTGGAGAGCGTGTCACGTGGCCGGTTATAAACGGATGATAATGCACGGCTAGAAGTGTTTAAACACACCTGTGGTGCGCAAGGTTATACGCAGGCGCTAATTTACACGAAACGCAATCAACACATACTAGTGTTCAATCTAAAAACATGTTAGTGTTATGACGCGCGCGTACGCACAGCTGTTGAGCGTGGCATGTATATCCTTCGCGAAACAGGGCTCGAGGACGTGACAGGAAATGAAAGTTAACAGAAAAGTTGAGATTTTCCAACAATATTACGCTTTTTAACAAAAAGGGCATTTATGAATGGGAATAAAAGAGAAGTGACTTGGTCTTAACCGGCCATTTAAAACCTTGCAGGGCCGTGGCCGTGCGACCTTTATCACCTGGCCACGACCCTGCCGGTTTTAAACGGGCGGTTAAGATCGCGTCACTACCCTTTTATTCCCTTAATAAAATATCTTTCACACTTTGAAAGTGTATATTTATTTGCATGATTAGAGAAGGTTTTTGATTTTCAACAACACCCATCATTTCCATTTTGTGGCAGTGAGAATGACTGATGCATTTCAACGGCCACCATTCCAATTATTTACACCACGTTTTCATTCTGATGCCACCAGTAAGTCATTGTCTTTCCAGAGGTTATATCTTACTGAAGAAAAAACAAAAACAAAAACAGATTGGTGAGAGGAATATTACTAGTTTATCCCAACTTCATTGAAGTTGGTTTCATACTTTGTTATTGCTGTTTACAGAAAAAGAGGAAAACATTCATTATGGTGATTTAGAACAAGAAAAGGATCCAGAATTTTTCAGGTACTTTTGAATTATGAATAACAAGTTAGAACTTTTTAAACAAAATTTTGTTTCTAGACTGAAGTAAGATATGAACATCACCATGGCAGCAGCAGCAAGGGCTTCCTGTTACTTCCCCAAACTTCTCCAGCGAGGCATTTCTCAAGCGTTGAAAACATCTGGAAATACAAAAACAAAACATGCCGAAATAAAGGTACTAGATTTAAAACAATACAGGGATGATGATAATTGCGATGATGGAAGATTAACATAATTCCAATTGAAAACTTAAATTGATGTTAAAGTGCATCAAGTGCTTCTGGCTACTCGGCACCAAACTGAGGATTCACTGATCCCATGTTAATCATTACCAGTTTCCTAATGCAGCCCTCTTTCCAACATAGTCCATTGATTATAGTATGTATGATGTGTTGCCTCTAACGAAGGTCCGGTTTGGATCAAAAGCTAAGGCCATCTGCCCTACATATTTAAATATATAGGCTAAGGAGCAAATGTAAACAATAGCCCAACCGACATTAACAAGGTCACCGAACAGAATGAAAATCAGAATCAGACTGAAGACTCTTAAAAGAAGAACTCTGATTGGCTAACCAAATGGTTCACTGCACCTCAGAGTTGCTAGACAAGTATAACAGAAAACAAGGTATCCAGGGGTCGATTTCACAAAACTCTTCCTTACTTAGGACTAGTCCTAGGCAATGCTAAGAGATAGGACTAGTCCTAAGTACTGATCCTAACTTAGGACTAGTCCTATCTCTTAGCATTGCCTAGGACCAGTCCTAAGTTAGGAAGAGTTTTGTGAAATCGACCCCAGGAGACACTCTTCTGATTTATGTAAAACAAGGTGTTCATACACTTGGCATTTGAAGGACTGAATCCCTTCCTAGGTAATGTTACCAGCATCAGAGATTGGAAGACTGTTCCATTGGGGGACGGCAGTGTGATTGAAACTTCTGTCCAAGCAGCGAGTTCATGCAGCTGGCAGAGAGAGAGAGAGAGAGCATGTTCAGGCAAAAACGAGTTGCATGGCGCCTTCTGTATGGTGGGGGAAGCCAGGCCGTTAACTCTGCTGGGCAGTGGCTGGTCTGCATTCTATACAGAACTGTGACTGCAGATACCTGTCATCTGTGAAGCATGCACGTGGATGTTGAGTTGCGAAAGAGCAGTCGCTCCGCCAACTCCTATGACCTTGAGTACCTTCTTTTGGATGTTGTTGAGCTGAAAACTAAAATAAATCAATAAAAATATGTCAAAAACTTTGAACCTCCAAAGATTGCCTACAGGCGACTTTTGGAAATTTCTGTGGTGTCCGTTTGAATACTGCCCTCAATACGGCCAGAGATGCGGTTAGTACCCGCTGTCACATCGCTTAATGTGGATGGATTTAAACAATCTTGATGAAAATACTGTGACCGTTGTGTTGCTTTTTTCTCAATAATAGCACTGTACTCAACTGAAACTTTATTAATCACTGGTAACAATTATTGTATATTGTATCTTTCTTGATAAATCTGCCTTTAAATCAGCATTACATTGACACCGGACCCTACATTTAAACATTCAAAGTGGTACAAAAGTTGTCTGTGCATGCATTCAAAACCCTTTCTATATCTCTGTACACTTTCTGATTCAAATTGCATTGGTGATTTTTCTTTAAAGAATGTAGCGGCAAGGTTAAAAAGCTCAGGACCAGAGGGAGTAAGACCAAGAAGTTCAAAATGGCGTGTGTTAAGACGCACCTTGGCAGGGGCTGTTTCGTTGCCCCTCGTCAGCCTTGGAGCTTATACAGTAATGGACAGCACTAGGCGAAGGAAAGTGTATGTTACTGGACAAGGCTTTATCAGGTTTTTCAGGTAATTGCATATACTCACCCGATGGCAAAGCCCAAGGGAATGATGCTACTTGTTTGCTCCAGGCCTGGAATTACACGGAAGCCACAGAGGCCATGGCCTTTGTTGCCCCTGGTCTTGGCCGTGGTGCCCCCTCTAAAGTTTCTCACAGACTTTTCCAATGGAAGTGACCTTCGTTAAATGAAAATGGCCTTGCCCTCTCCAAGATGAAATTCCAGGCTTGTTGCTCTCTCTGAAATAACAAGTTCAAGAGGGTGGGTAAGGGTTCTAAATACAACTGATAGGACCAGCTTCAATGAAGCCTGTGTGGCTATAGATGGATTGCACATGACTTCATTGACCACCATCTTTGATAAAAAGCATTGGAAATGTGCATGCGTGTACGCGCTGCGCACAACTCTTGGCCAATGATAGCCTGTCAGGCAGGCACATTTCCTCAAAGGTGGCAGCCCATGCAAGGGGTCCATATGGCTTCAAGATTTTGCACAATTTTAACACCGACTGTTATTGCTTCGGGAATTTTCTGCCAGATAAATGCATCACTTCATGTGCACTGGTTTGTCAGAATCACGGGTTTAAATTCTAAAGTGGCTTGTTGCAACGCTTCTGGATGCAACATTCTGTTGATGCAACATTACAAACCATTGGTCAAGTCGTGCCCCTTTAAAAGAACTATGGGGGTAAACCCTTTGTTTCTAGTTCATAAACAATTTTTTTGTTTACCATGGTTACAGGCTGTTACAGCAACAGTGGATTGTTTTTGAGTGTAATTTAATTTCAATAACATTTACAGTTGCGTAACTAAGGGGTGGGCATGGTTGGCATTGTGGGGGGGTCCTCCCCATTTAATGTCCGTGGACCCAAACCCACAACCCAGCATTCTGGAGTGGACTTATTTTATACCAATACTCAAACCACACAAGTCATACAATCAGAAAACAGAAGATGGCATGATGCAGAAGATTCTAGGACAAAGCCTTGTTCACAGGGATGCATTCTACATGATATAACTAAAGATAACTAGAAACTCACGGCAAACATGCTTCTGAAATCCAGTCGTCTTTTTTGTGTGTGCGTAGGACGTTTTATATTGGTTCCGTCGTCTCTCTGGACTACAAATGGAGTCTGTGGAACCTTGACGAAGAATCGGATGAATACCGGAAGGCATTCGCTGCCTGCAATGAACGCACCGGCGATAGAATCCTCCAAGGCTGTCTGACCAACAGGGGAATGTACATCAAGCTGGGACAGGTCCTGGTCACGGCAAACTACGTCCTGCCTAAGGAGATTCTACTGAAGTTGTCTGTGTTGCATGATAAAGCACTGACAAGAGAGTACAAAGAAGTATGCTGACTATTATAATAATAATGGGTTCTTGTATAGCGCATATATTCTAGTAGATGAAGGTAATAGGTTGATGTGCTTTACAACGCTGTTACCCCTATGATTTGGTTTTACCCTTTCACCGATGTGTGTAAAGCACTGTATACTCAGTACTTCCCTGAGTTCTGTGAAAAAAATCCACAGCCATTATTTAAGAACTCGGGGGAAGTACCGAGTATACAGCGCTTAACACACATCGGTGAAAGGGTAAAACCAAATCATATTCTTTGTCCCCGGGGCAATTTGAATATCTATTAAAAAGTTATTTCCCCTCCTCATCACGCATGCTTTTAGACCATTTCTCTAATTTTCTCAACTCCCTGTGAAGCACACAACCCGAGCTGCTTCAGTTAGCACTAAAGGGTTGATCCATCACACTACAGTCTCGGCCCTCTCAGGTTCCCATTTATACTCCTGGGTTAAGAGAAGCAATCATGGTTAAGCACCTTGCTCAAGGACACCAAGTGTCATGGACGGGAATCGAACCCACACTCCTCCGATGATTCAACCATCAGAACTTGAGTCCGATGCAGCAGACCGCTCGGCCACGAAATACCATGATTTTATTTAAGTTTTAAGATAATTAAAAGGGAAATTATTCCATTATCAAAACAAGAAGTAGGAGACGTAGACCAAGACCTGAAGGTATGAGGGGAGAGGAGGTCATAAGGACAGGTCTGAGAAAAGAACAAGACCAGCAAAAAAAAGGTCACAGGAATTATCTGGGCCCAATTTCATGGCTCTGCTTACCGTAAGCAAAGAATCGGCGCTTACTGAAGCAGGGAAATCCGTGCTTACGTCAAGCGTATTTCACGGGTTAGCAGGGAATTTTTGCTTGTGCTTGTGCGTACTCAATGTTACTAGGCATTCTTCACTTACACAGCTAGCGCAGAATTTTGGCGCTTGCACAGTAAGCGGAGAATGGTGATTGAAGCGCAGAATTTGGCGGTAAGCAGAGCCATGAAATTAGGCCCATGTCTCTTGATCTAAAACACTAGTATTTATCGTACTTGAGAATCGTGGAAGACTCAAATTTGCATCAGCCCATCACATCTGCATGTACATAGTTTAAATTGTGGCCTGAACTGTTGTATGTATTTAAACACAGTAGATTGGTAACAGTAACATTTCATATTGAATACAACTTTGATGAACGGTATTTTTATCAAAAAGCTTGATCAGTTGTTTCAAGAAGACTTCAACTGCAAACCAGATGAGATGTTCAAGGAGTTTGATCTACAGCCAATAGCTGCAGCAAGTCTGGCCCAAGTGCATCGTGCAGTTACACATGATAACCAACAAGTAGCTGTCAAGGTGAGATACCAGACCCACTCCGTACACCCATTCCTAACCCTGATCCTAGTAGCCCATTAAAAGGCTAAATAAAGTAGCTGTCAAGGTGAGATACCAGACCCACTCCGTACACCCATTCCTAACCCTTGATCCTAGTAGCCCATTAAAAGGCTAAATAAAGTAGCTGTCAAGGTGAGATACCAGACCCACTCCGTACACCCATTCCTACCCCCTGATCCTAGTAGCCCATTAAAAGGCTAAAGAAAGTGGCTGTCAAGGTCAGATGTGTACCCACTCCGTACACCCATTCCTTCCCCCTGATCTTGGTAGTGCACGTTAAAGAACCCAGAACACTTATCATGGAAGAGTAGGGGGTCAACCCCGGTGTCTCTGGTTCATGTAGCAAGCACCCTTGTTTACAGGTTTTCCTCAGGCTTGTGAGCTACAGTGATTTAGTTAACTTATGAGGCATCCTTGGTTTCATTACCAGAAATATGTAATGAGAAAATAGAATTAGCTGCTGCAAACTGCTTACCAACCAGAAGGACCTATAGTATAAATGCAAAAAATAGTTAGTGGCCTGATGTTTCGACCCTAGCAGAGTCTTTCTCGAATGGTAAAGAAATATATAATGTTACTCACAATGAAATCTTGTTATTTTTTGTTTAGGTGCAGTATATCAACCTGCGAGACCAATATACTGGTGACTTGAAGACCTTGGAGCTAATGCTCCACCTCATCCACTGGATTTTCCCAGATACAATCAACTACAACACCATCCTTAAAGTGAGCCTTTACTTGTGTGTTTAACCCATAGAAATAGAACACAGAGAATGCTGAGCTCGATTGTTGTCTGTGTCTGCTGTGTACGCCCTCTATGTCAACTGTGGACATAAGAGTATCAATACCATGTGACATGTCTGTATGGCAAAATTAACCAGATCAACCAATGGGAAAGCTGGAATTTGCCATACAGCTAAAATGGCAGCGCGCATGACTTGCCTCAAAGCAGATATGCATTGATACCTACACATAGCATTCTCTGAGTTCTATTTCTATGGTTAAACCACTTCACTTTGGTATTTCAAACAAATTGTTCGTGCCCACCTGCAGTAATATTTTTCGGAACCTTTTGAAGCTTCTTGAGCAATCGGTTTCCCATTAAAAATATTGTTGGCACAATAGCCCTAACTTGACAAAGGAAAAACAAAAAAGCGCAAAACTCTGTGGTAAGCAGGGCCATGAAATTGGGCCCTGAACACCAGAGCTTCGGTCCGGTGCGCTAGACTGCTTGGCCATGACGCTTAAATACTCGAGACTATTGGCATTGTACCGCGCAATCCTAGCCTCAAATCACAAATATAGAAACGCTAGTCATCAAAACCCTTCCATCGTGATACATCATTGTTACACTGATCCAAGAAATCCATTCACCAGAGAGAGGTGATTCCATCTCCACCATGCAAAATCTCAAATCTTACATCCTAATTTCTTATTATAAAAAAAAACAGGATATGGAAAAACCCCTTGCCAAGGAGCTAGACTTTGAGAATGAGGGTCGGAACTCGGAGCGCTGTGCTGAAAATCTTCAGCATCTCAAGTACGTCTATGTGCCAAAAGTCAAGTGGGATCATACAAGCAAGGTACTATTTTGAAATAGAGTTTAGGTCTCTATCCTATTTGTATCACATTGTTTCGAGTTTCTTGCAGCCCACGGCAACATTTGTGTACAAATATATTAAAAGTGTTTCTTCGAGGAGTATTTTTGTTCCCTCCCTACAGTTTTCAATGAACACACCACTCCAACAACCCGGGAAACAGTCATCAAATTCCTAGGATAAAAATTGCGGCAATCAAAACAAAGCAACTTTGATTCATAGGGTCTTCAAATGTTGGCTTCAAAAAATGACTTCAACAAGAAGTAAACTATAAACAGTAAACTTAAGGGCACAACCATGTGTAAAATCTCTTTTGGGAGGAGTGTTGACTCTGAAAATAGCCAGTGTGGTCTAAACGTGTAGACCACTTGGCCACGTCACACCGGGATGGCGAGTGTGGAAGATATGCTGTGGGTATACACATTCAAACCGGGGACCTATAACAAAAGAGGGACAATAGGGTCCGTGTTTAGGGAAAGGTCCCCAGTTGGAAAACAAGTACAAAACCAATGAGAGCTGTTGCCAAAAAGTTAGAGTGCAAACAAAAGAGGGACAATAGGAGGTCCCCGGTTGCAGGTGTTTACACACGTGTGTGTGTGGGTGAGTTTGTAGTGACATTCAAACCGAGGACTTACAACAAAAGGGACAATAGGTCCCGTTTGCTATCACAAAGGAAAACAATGGGGTCCATGTTTGTCAGGACAAAGAGTTGAACAAAGGAGGGTCCACGATTGGAGGTCATTACACACTTGTTTGTGTGTGTGTGTGTGTGTGAGGTTGGTGCAAAAGGGGTCAAGAGAAGGGTAAGGGTGAATCAAGAACATTAAGCAGCAGTGGTAATATATGACAATCCGACAATCCTACTCTAAGTTTAATGCTCTGGCTCTAACTGCTGAAAAGCGTTTCTGATCATCATGTTTTCAATACTATGAAATGACACTGAGTCTATATCACGACTTTCCTATAATAGAGAGTTCTCACAATGGAGTTTATTGAAGGATGCAAGGTTACCGAGGTAGACAAAATTAAAGAAATGGGTCTCAAACCTGCAGATGTAAGTATATTACACAAAATAGTCCAAAGTCCATTTATAAAACACTTGTCTATCATTTCTTGTTTAAACTACTTCCTATCTCAGGTAGCATCACTACTTTTTCAGAGCGAAATTTTTAACATGACGTCATTGGATTTCAACAACTAATGATTCTTTACATTCCAAGGAGGAATATTTCGTCAGCCTAAAGGTCAAGTTCAAGGTAGTTTTGAATGAATATTATCGAAAGCCGTGGGGCTCCGAAGGCTTTTTCAAACACAATATCAACCTCTACCCTCGCAGGTACCCATTGATACCCCTGGGTGAAGAGAAGCAATTATAGTAAAGCATCATTCTCAAGTACACAAGTGTCATGACCGGGATTCGAACCCGCACCCCGACGACTTAACCACCAGAACTTGAATCCGGTGCTCTAAACCGCTCGGCCATGACACCCTACAAGTGGTTAAGATATAAGCTTTTGAATTGAAGGGGGGTGGGTTCAACTCTCACCAAATAGCCTGTGGAATTTCTACACAGGACTCGGAACGCGTCAGTCATGGGTTCGAATCCTACCTGAATTGTACGCCTGAAAAGAAAGGTCTATTGTGTCATTGCAGCAAGGTTGTAACAATCAACGTTGAAAAGGGTTATCGTATCTTATAATATGCTCTTGAGAAAAATGCAATTAATTCTATGCACCAACCAATTTGCTTTGTGTGTCAACCCAAGAACAGAATGACTGCATCAAGGCCCCATTTTGTATGAAATCACTCTGCTGACTTGAGAGATCAACAATCCTTGATTCTACTCTCTCTCTGCTTTCTTCAGGTTGACCAGAAATTAATCGAAGCCTTTGCTGAACAGATCTTCCGCACAGGTTTTGTGCACGCTGATCCCCACCCGGGAAATAGTAGGTTGAGACCATCAAAACAGCTTTCCTCTATAGACCTTTCCATTGTTGATAAACAAACCGCGCTGGTTGGCATGGAAGGCCGAGTGTTAGCAAAACACTTAATCGTGTTAACAGATGTTTCAACAAAATTTTAACATTTTCTGCAAACTTTTAACTAAGTAAAGTACCTCTCATGATTGGTTGCTTTGTTTCCAACAAATGCAACACTATTTTTGAATATTTGTGTAACATTGTTAAAAACTGTGGCGATCTGTTTTTGTTTTGCATTTATGGCTTTCCATAGTTTTCCGACCTCGGTTGGCAAAAACTCAGGCTGTGCCGTTGCAATAGAAAGGTCTATAGACCCATTGCACAACGCGCAGCGGACTCACACCCATCCTGTCCGCCATTTTGGGTGTCAAAATCGCTGAGGCTGCGCACCGATTTTTTATGCACTAAGAACAGCTATTGTCCAATGATCTGCCTCCTTTTGGCCTCAGGGATGGCGCTTCTTGAGAGTGTGACGTCATATGCAAGGGCTCTTTAAAAGTGTTGTTATTTCAATCAGGGAAAAGCCAAATAGTTCAAGACTGAAATTTCAGGACTGTTTTGGTTACCTTTTAACCAGTGCGCTTCGGAGGACGCAATAACACTTAAAACTCTTATGCAACACACAGCAGTGGTTTTATTAACTGGCGTTCGAGTTTCTGTGCATGTTGGCGGAGGTCAAGTCAACATACCAGCCGCTGATTTCACAAAACTTTACGCAACTGCGTATAAGTCCACCTGTGCAAGATTTCTTGTGTTAGTGGTGCACAACTTACGCAACAAATGCTGCGTAAGTGGACTTACACAGTTATAAATGTTTCGTGAAATCGGCAGCTGATGTGGTGAGACACTGTGGCAGATTGCGCGTACATAGGCAACTGTTTCACAGAGTCCATGGGGTCATGGTTAGGTGGTCCCCCAGGCAAAAGGCACTGCAAACAATGAACGGACTAACTCTGTGAATGGATTTGTACCTGATGCTTTTATCAAGGACCTGTTCCTTTTACATACCAGCTAAGATTTTGTAAAGATGGTTTATACTGCATTGTCATGAGGCCTTTTATCTCTCTCCGGGATGCTGTTTGTTTGACACAATCGACTGGGCGTAGGTCAATAGTTGGCTGTTATATAACAGGTTTCCAACGGTCATGATTGCGCTCCAGAAACACAACCAGAAAAGTAATAAAAGCCATTAAAATCTGTCAATTTTAATGAGAAAACATCTTCATATGGGTGTGCAAACGGAGCTTCATTGACATAACAAATTATTGGCAAGAAAAAAAGTTGCTTTCTGACTGAAAATAATCCTGCATGGGTAATGGGAAAAAGGACTTTTAATCCCGAAGCGAACTTTTTAATAGAGCAATAAAAAAACATAATTTGACCTCAGAGCCCCTCTTTAATGGTCTCCAAATTAGTGCTCCTGAGAAAGACATGGGGTTGAAATGCCAGGCCATCCCATTAAAAATGTTTGCAAGTGGAGTGCTCGATATACCTAGACATTGTTCATACATCTAATGATAGATTTACATGAATAAATCAAATCTTAATTGCAGTTTTTGTACGGAAGGGGAAAGATGGGACGGCAGAACTCGTACTTCTAGACCATGGCTTATATGAAGAGTTACCATCAAAGTGAGTCAAATAAAATAGTGATTTAGTGCTCAGTGTTGGTGTGAGGTTTAAAAAAAAATTTTTTTTTTAATGAGATATCGCCTAACTCACAAGGCCGAACAGCCACTTCAAAGTGATGGCTACACTTAACTGATTTGGGCTGTTCACCCAAATCAACTGACACCAGGGGCACGTTGCCACCTACTCCTGGGTGCTGAAACAAAATTACCCCCTTCACAGTACGTAAGGATGTAGGCATGGGTATCATCCAGTAGGGGCCTGGCTGGTAGAGCAGAATGCACTACCTTCCCAACTTTTACTAAGCAATTATGGTTAAGTGCCTTGCTCAAGGGCACAAGTGTCATGACTGGGATTCGAACCCACACTGTGCTGCTGACAACATCAGAGCTTGGGTCCGGTGAACTAGACCACTCGGCCACGACACGCCACACTTTTTTGTTTTATTTTATATTTTGTTCTATGTTTGCCCCGCCTTGGGCGGAGGTACGGTACGCGTTGTGCAAGTGGTCAATTGACCTCTTGCACTGACGTTAAATTGCATGTACAGATATTATACAGATATCATACAAATGTGTTTTCGAAAACGTGCACTAACACACAAAGACTCAACTCCCAAAATGGAGCAGCCAAGATTCATGTGTGAAGACATCAGGTGAATTGGGCCATTACATTTTAAACACATCATTGAGGTTGTTCTCTTTTTCTCATTTAGTGTGCGGTTAGCATTGGGGAAATACTGGCGCTCAATTATCCTTAAAGATGAACCGACAATGAAGCAAAGTGCAGCTGATTTGGGAGTCAAAGGTATGAAATAATAATGCGGAGCGTCGCGGCCGACAGTCTAGTGCACCTTATTCAAGTTCTGTTGTTCACAGAGTACGGGTTCGAATCCCGGCCTGGCCGGTCGCGATTCTTGTTTCCATAAGCAAGATCCTGTACCATAATAGACTGTGCTAGTCTCGCGTGTATTTGAACATTGGGATCGGTTAAAGTGTGTGAGTTTGTTTCCATTATGCGTTAAAGCAATGTACGTGGGACCAGAGTGGTCCAAACAATATTTGAATCCGGGCAAGACTTGCACGGTCTAGTGCTTTGTCCTTCAGATGGGACGTGAAGCCATACATCCCGTGTACTAGGATCTAGGTAATGCAAATGAAAGAACCCAAAACACATATCATGGAAGAGTAGGGATTAACCTCAGAGTTCTGGTTCATTGCAAGCACCCTTGTCTATAGGTTTCCTCAGAATCACAGTCATCAAGTTCGCTTTTGAGGCATCCTTCGTTCATTACCAGAAATTCGTAATAATAATAATATTATCTTGCATGCAATGTCTGGATCCGGAGCCATAGATATTGCAGAAACTATGTTGGGTGTTTCAGACCCGCAGTTAACCACAGTGAAAATTTAACTTGTGAATATTTTTAAAGATAAGGCCCTCCAAAAATCCCAAAGATAATTTCCTTTTTTTAACAACTTTAAAAGACAGCCAGATAATTTGTAATTTTATCACACTAAATAGAATGGAAAATAACTTACCGTTTGGAGAACGTGCTGCGGTTGGTATAGTTCTTGCCCTATGACGTGTATTTGGCTGCAGCAGTACATGGAAAGCATGCATGCATGCTGCTGCACAAGACTTGCTAGGTTTGATGTCTGCACTGGCCATATGCTATTTTCAAAAGAAACTGCTCAAGCATGGAGCTATTCAGACCAATCATTTGCATAATATTTGCATATCTTGATGGACTCCTCCACTAAAATAGGGGGGGTGTTGCTTATAACAGGCATGATATTCTTCCTACTTTAGTCTGGTTTCCAATTTTGTTTGCCCTTATGGGTACATGTACATGTATGGACTAAATAAAATGTTCCTTCTTTTTCCCCAAGGACCAAATATTATGCCTATTATAAAGTTTCCAATTCTTTGTAACCATGCAGATATTTAAAAACTGTCTTCTCTTTTCAAGTTCAAACCCTTATCCCTTAAAATTAAAATAAATTTGAAGTTATTTAAAAGAACAACTGTTATTACTAAGATTTTCTTTCCAATAATAAAAATATTTTTGGTGAATTATGATTTTTAAAAATTTGGAATCGCTCAAAATACTTGTTAGAAAGGATGGGAAGGGGTAAGTTTTTTTTTAAATGTCTAATTTTAAAGGCAGGGTGTACTTTTTGTAATTACTCCACAAGTTAATGACCATAAAAACTTACTTGGTATTATAAAACATCGTTTTAAGCAACCCCCTGTGAAGTTATGTAGTTTTAGAGAAAGCACACAATTCTATGCAACAAGTTTTTTTTTTCTTCTTTCATTATTATTTTGCAACTTCGATGACCAATTGAGCCCAAATTTTCACAGGTTTGTTATTTTATGCATATGTTGGGATACACCAAGTGAGGATACTGGTCTTTGACAATTACCAAAAGTATACCCTGCCTTTAAGTGCAGTACTTACTTTTTCATATTTGAACTTTGACCTGTGACCTTTATTTTAACCTTTACCTACGTGTAGAGTACTTGTTGTTTGGCATGATGGTTACACAGCGGCCGATAAACATGAAGGCGCGTCGCGGTCTCCACATGACCTTCATCATGCCACCGGAGAAACTTCGCAAGATGGCCGAACAGTTCCACAATATGGATGCAAATCATGCAGACATGATGAAGGAAAGGCTCAACGACTTTATTCAGTCGCTGCCAAAATCACTTTATTTAATCTTCAGGTTTGTGTACTAAAGATACGCTATAATAATAATGAATTAAAGACCAATTTAACATAATTCAAATATGGGGGGCATATGAGTGCATTGTCGCAGAGCATAATTATGGGGTAATGTCTGGACTATTTCACGAGGCAAAGCAAAGTAAAATGGAGAAGCCAGATTTCACCATGTGAAATACGTGCGCCACTTAAGAAGCAAGCATTATTATTATAACTGGTTAATTTGAAGATATTTTCAAGTGTGCATTTTCAAATAATGTTTTTGTTCCCTCCCCTTAAATTTTTTTTTTTTAAATACATTTTTTTATTTCAGAAACATGAACACTGTTCGTTCTATTGATCGTGAGCTTGGTCAACCTGTAAACTACCTCGTTACAATGGGTCGAAGGTTTGTAATATTATTCATTTACTTTTGAAACATGCAACCACAAAATCGAGTTGTTTACTTAGAGCCAGTTTGACCGCACTGGTCTTAACCAGTTAGCTCTGGATGACACAATAACACGCGACACTCTTTGCAACATACAGTCGCGAGCTTATACACAGGCCTTGGTGGTGAGACACCATGGCAGATTGCATGTACACGCAATCCGCTGCATTGTCTCATAGAGTCCATGGGGTCATGGTTTGGTGACCCCCCCCTTGGTGACTCCCCCCCCCCAAGCAAAAGGCACTGCAAACAGTGACAGATTAACCCTTTGGATGGATTTGTGCGTAATGACTTTGTCGAGGACAAATTCCTTTCACATACCAGCCAAGATTTTGTAAAGACGGATGATACTGCATTGTCATGAGGTCTTTTATCTCTCTCTGGGATGCCATCTGTACGACCCGTGCATTGGTCGATGATCAGCCGTTACATAATGGCTTTTGCCCAATGGTCTGATTGTGCTTCAGAAACATAATCGTAAACAAAATTATGAGTCATTAAAATCAGTATGGCGTGTCGTGGCCAAGCGGATAAGAGCACCAGCCTCGAGCTCTGGTGTTTCTGTTCAGCAGAGTGTGGGTTCGAGTCCCGGTCATGACACTTGACCATTATTGCTGTGCCCTTCGGATGGGACGTAAAGCCGTTGGTCCCGTGTGTTGTGTAATGCATGAAAAAGAACCCAGTGCACTTATCGAAAAGACAAGGGGTTCGCCCCGGTGTTCCTGGTTTGATTGGCTGCATAATATTGCGCCACAGCACCTTGTAAACCATTACGTGGTGCTATGTAAAGGAATAGGTCTAATACTTCAAAACGTAGCTCCACAATACCTTGCAGGAAAATACTGAATGTTGAAACCCCTTGAGCATCACTGATTGACGGATATGAGTGCTATATAAGAAGCCACTATTATTATTATTAACTGTTTATAAGAAAATGTCTTTATATGGGTGTCCAGACGGAGTTTTAATGGCTGAAAAAAGGGTGCTTTTTGACTGAAAAAAGTCCTGCACAGGTAATGGGAAAAGGGTTTGTAATCCCAAAGTGAACTGCTTAAACATAAAATATTACTTGTTAATGTTTTTAAAGGCATTACCAATATCTCTCTTCTGATTGAACAGGACATAAAATTAAAGTTAGTGGTTTACAAATATGGAACTATTCTTCTTTTTGGCAGCGCTGCTGGAGCAATGTTTATTGAATCCCAAGATAGAACTTTTACTGGAAGGATATATGCATCATGGCATCGCTTTCTTTATGATTTTACTCTCAGGTGAGTAACGACCATGTGTGTCGCCGGAATTTTTAATTGGGAGGATGGCGACAGGAGGCTTGGGGATGTTGGGGGGTTCATTAATTACTGATCAGGTTGGCACAGTAGTTTCTTCCTTGCCTTTCACATTTGTGACCCAAGTTCGAATCCTGTACCCGCCGGAGCCTTGCTGTGGATTGGGATTTTAGTCTCCACCTGATTGCGTGGGTTTTCTCTATAAGGGCTTTTCCCTCCGACATCTACACCGACATTTCTTCATCATCTTCTCTACACAGGTACCTTGGTACGGGTGATGGTGCTCGTAACTTTTGAGGGTCTCTAGGCTTCATTACCCGAAAGATGTAATAATACTATCATAATTATCTTAACAGTTTTTTCTTGATTCTGCTCAGTGAATATCTTCCACTGTCCAAGCCTGGTGAGCTGACATGTCAAAGCAAACTTACTATTTAAATAAAAATGCAGCGTTTGACTGTATGGGTTACACAAATGTGCATTCTATATATGAACAATTGAGTTACTCATGAAAAAAAATTAAGGAAAGTTTGCAGTCATGACTCAAATTAACCTTTTTTTTACAATTGTAATTTCTCATTTGCAAACACTCCATCGAGATGCAGATGCTGGCCAAAAAGAGTGAGGTGATCTTGTAAAGTAAAAGGCCATGTCACACAGGGCATTTATTTTCAGGCAACTTGGCGGCAACCAACTGCACTGCATCCTCAAGGAACACTTTGGCAGCACAAGAGACATTCTTCTAGATGTATCTTACTATCCCCAAGAAATTAATGAGAAAACTGAAATGTGAATGAATGTTCTTATTGGAGATTGTCTGGAAGTGGTTGCCTGTAAATTGTCTTCTGTGACATGACCTTCACCTTCTGTTTGGATTAGCATCTAGCCTGGGCATATTACCCCGGCCTGGAATTTCATCTTTGATAGGGCAAGGCTGATTTCATATAGCCAAGGGCAAAATCTTAAAGTCTATTGGAAACTTTTGAAGGGGCACCAAGGCCAAGACCAGGGGCAACAGAGGCCATGGCCTCAGTGGCCTCTGTGTAACTCCGGGCCTGTTACCCAAGCTCAATGCATCCCGCAACCTTAATAAGGTGCTTCAAGATTCATCTCTGATTAATTACTCCATTGGTTTTGTTTCTTTATTGGCACAGGTCTGATCAAGTTATCTACTCAATGATTAATTTATTCGCGCGAGTGGCTATTCAGTTTGGTTGGGTCGTACCGCCCAAACAGTTCCAGAATCCTCAAGAGGGATTTATGGATAGCCTCCAGTAAAAAGTGTACTTGGATCATATTCGAACTCTGAAGAGGGTTTGGAATTTATGAACTGACTATAGCTGGACACCCGGATTGTGTTTCTTTGCACTCATCATCGGTTGCAGTCATCAAGGGGTTCTTCTCAAAGCAAGAAATTACTCAGGACTTTTAAATATGTGTATTTTGTAAGGATGGCAAGTTTGTTTGCCTGTTGTCTGTTTTTGTCTTTGGCTAAACATCTTGGGTACCGGTAATAATAGTTAAACACCACTAATCTTCAAAGGAATTAGCAATGCCAGTATTCTGAAACATTAACAAAAATGTGGCAATAGCCATTCCTACCTCTCATAAAAACACTGGTTTAACATCTGAATTTTGAATATTATTTCATGAATTAATTTTGATTTTCACTTTACTTATGATGGTTAAGCATATTGCACAGTGTAGAGGTGTAACCGGACATTTTCATTTGGGGGGGGGGCAAGCGAGGGGAAAAGACATAATTCAGGGGGCTATTTAATGTATTGAAACATTCATTTGTGCATTTTTAAAATCTTATTTGGGAGGTGGGGGGCCCGGGTTCTAAGTTACACTGCACTGACTCAGTGATTTACCGTCAATTTGAACCCATGCAAACCTGAACCCCTCCACACTGTAGACGGGGGATTGTATTTTCTGAAATGACATTACATGTTTTTAAGGAATTGCGTGTTGGTTTAGGAACTAAAGATTGAAACAAACTCGCTTGTGAATGAAGTCATGCTGTGTCTGAATTGGCTGCTGCTGTGGCTAAGGCTGTGGATGTTGCTAAGGCTGTGGATGTTGCTAAGGGTGTTGCTACGGGCATCCTATATGCTTCAGCACTCGTTCCGGCTATGATCAATCCGCAGCCGCTAATTCGGCTATGGCCAGGTTTAGGATTCAAACTCACAACCGACTGAATGCAACTGTGTCAACCTCTTAGCCAGGGGATCGAGAGCCTCTCGGTCACCATCATTGGTCTACATTTAAGGGGCGTTGTCGTCATGATCATAGCAGGCCTGTGGCTGTGCATGGAATTATGAACTTTCACCCAGTAAGTTACTGCAAGCGCCCTAGCCTGAACATCCGACGTCACACATCGAGGCTCATGAATAACGCCAGAGACCGGCTTTGAGCGTTTGGAAGGATCCTGACAAACGCACCTTTGACCTCGCATTCCATTCACATGGTAGTCTATTGTATGAAGGTACATACATTACCATAGAGTTATATATAGGACTGTTATTAATAGACCGGTGCCTGTCCTTATCCTTGCGGTCAGGACAGGGGACCAGTCTACAAGTGCCCCACCTCCGTATAGTATCTACGGAGGGCGCGTGGGTGCAGTAACTGAGTGAGAGTTCATAATTCCATGTACGGCCACAGGCTTTCCTTTGATCATGATGACACAGCCCCTTTAATTGTAATCGTCTAAATTTATAATGAGTTCATTGTGTATTCTACAATATTGCTTCAAGAAAATTTAAAGAATAGTAGTTACAACACTGCCAAGGCTGTCAAAAGTCTAATGGTCCCAATTAATATTTAAACAAAAATATTTATACTTTTATAGATCATATTGACGGGCCTATTTTAATCTGTAAATTACGTGTTTTTTCTTTCGTTGTACATTAGAAGTAAATGTTTAACCCACTATTTCACAGTGTGTTTTGGTTTTGGGTCACCAATGGCTGACCTTAGGGCAGTTTTGAGATGCAAAAATTGCAAACTAAAATTCCACGGATGTAAAAAAAACGTCAGTGTTGTCTATAGCAGAGGATTGGCGCGTAATATAGAGGAAAATTATACACTAAGTTAGAGTCTGATGCTTAACATGGTGTAGGAAGTATGAACTGAGTAGATTTACAGGTAACAAGCATGTTATTTAATTTGGTTTTACCCTTACACCGATGTGTATTAAGCATTGTATACTCAGTACTTTCCCGAGTATTACGATATCCGAGTACAGAGTATTACGATATCCGAGTATTATGATATCCGAGTACTGAGTATTACGATATCCGAGTACCAAGTATTACGATATCCGAGTACCAAGTATTACGATATCCGAGTACCGAGTATTACGATATCCGAGTACCGAGTATTACGATATCCGAGTACCGAGTATTATGATATCCGAGTACTGAGTATTATGATATCCGAGTACCGAGTATTATGATATCCGAGTACCGAGTATTACGATATCCGAGTACCGAGTATTATGATATCCGAGTACCAAGTATTACGATATCCGAGTACCGAGTATTACGATATCCGAGTACCGAGTATTACGATATCCGAGTACCGAGTATTATGATATCCGAGTACCGAGTATTATGATATCCGAGTATTATGATATCCGAGTACCGAGTATTACGATATCCGAGTACCGAGTATTACGATATCCGAGTACCGAGTATTATGATATCCGAGTACCGAGTATTACGATATCCGAGTACCGAGTATTACGATATCCGAGTACCCAGTATTACGATATCCGAGTACCGAGTATTACGATATCCGAGTATTACGATATCCGAGTGCCGAGTATTACGATATCCGAGTATTATGATAATCGAGTACAGAGTCCACCAGTTGAGTACCAAGTACTTGGATCGCCGAGTATGAACACAAGTACTTTATAAAATACTGCAAAAAGAGGCATAAAAACATTGATTGATTGATTTTTTTTTTTTTTACTTATTTCTAGATGTCAAGTTCATTTTCAGTCGAATATTGAGTACATGACTTCAAGTACAGATTATTTGTTAGTCTAGTATAGAGTATGGATTTCGAGTACGAGTATTTTGCTGAGTACAAGTATGAGAACCATAAAAATGTTACTTGAGTAGTACTCTAATTACTTGAGTAGTACTCTAGTACAAGCACTACAACACTGTCAGTAACTAATTGTTCCTGATTTTTCCTCTAGGATAACGCTAATTCTGTAACTACAAGCAACAGAAAGCCATTTATAAATAATAAAATACGATGTTTACCAAAAAAGCCTGATTCAAGCGAAGTGTTTCTATGCAATCATGCTTTATTGTTAGCTTTAAAAGATGCAAATAAATTCCAACCTAGGAGTATTACTTTGTTAATATTTTAATGGAACATTGTTCATGCAATAAACAAAGCATTGGAAAGCCTATCTATATAAGTTTACTGAAACATTTAGTTATGAATATCGATAAAACCTTTCTATTTCAACCCAAAACAAAATAAACAAGTTAAATCTCAATGTTTAAACAAAGTAAAGTGACTGACTTAAAACCACTGAGGCCAACCTCACATACTGTGCTGTATTCGATTTCTTGACTTGTGTATATGAAAAGCCAAAAGAGCTTTTAAATATGCCCCAACTCAGTGGGTGAATAAAACATGCATTATTTAACACAAAATGCACTTCGTACACGCTGTGTGCTATTCCACTCATATGAAATTTAAATGTGAATTCTTAAATGGTTCTACTCTCGAGTGCATATAATGAGAGATGTGGTGTCACTAGGTGGCAGCAGACAAACTAGGTAATTTTCCATTTTCTGGGCGTGAGCACATTTCCGAAAAACAATGGATTTCCCTGGTAACTCTAGTCATTCCCTGGTAACTCTGGTCGTTCCCTGGTAACCTCCCATTCAGGAATATTGTTGTGGAAACTTTAAGCTTGGCCTTGTAAACTATTATTCAAACCAATGAAGGAAGTAGTTCTTGCTGGCCCCCGAGGTTTATTTCAGTTCCAGAAGAACCAAGAAAGCAGATCCAGAATTATCTGCGCTAATTTTTTACATATCACCAAAAAGTCTTACCATCATAAAGATATTAAATCTGAAACTTTGTAGTTGGAACAATCTTAAAGGCTACAGCTGCTGTGATATTTTTAATAATGTTTTTATTGAAATCAGTCTAAGGAAATTTAAGGAAATCCCTTACAATTGAACTTAACCAAATAAACAATTACCCCACCTGGCCATTTGGGTGCCACCACAGCAAGTTTTAAAACTGTCTCGCTTTTTTTTTAAAAGCCACATTCCTACATTGTAGGCTGCTCACATATAGCCAGATTTTTCTCAATTTTCTACAATAATTAAAAATATTCTCATCTGTAGTAAAGAATCATTGTATCAGACTGGATAAACTCAAATGTATACTGCTATACGGCATTTCTAGGTTGAATTGCTTCTGTCTGGCACCCCCAAACAAAGATATTGACAAAATGGGGAGATCGCCAACATTAGGGCCAGATAGCTCAGTTGGGAGAGTGCCTGCACGTTGATCTGGAGGTAGCAAGTTCAAGTCCCACTCTAGTCAATTTTTGTCCTTGTTCAACCAGAATTTAACTCAAATTTTTTAATCACGTAAAGTAGTTTTACAACTTGGTTTAAAATTCTGAACATATTCTTGAGTAATTAACAAGTTTAAATGTAACTCCGCAGAAGTGTGGTAGGTTGAAGCCTACTTGGGTTGCATTTTTTGGTTGGTTAAATCTTTGCTGAAGATTCTGGTATGTTTTTTTAATATGATAACAGTTCATATGATTATTTGCTTTAACATTAATCAAGACGATTACCCTTAAAATCCAACTGGAAACTCCCATTACCAATTCCCATATTCTATTTTAAAACTTTTAGCGCTTGGCATTACCTGACTTGTATCCCATTTCTTAAGAGAGAAAGCATACCAGCTGAAAAAGAAGAACAAAAAAGTGTTGCTTTAACTTCAGTGGATATATAATCAACATGGATTCAAACTAATTTTCAAATTTCCTTCTCAATTTCATTCAATTTTTAATTTATGGTTTAATTTATGTTTGTACAATAAAAGGACAAAGGTCTGGAATTGGCAATAACCCCCCCCCCCCGGAACATGAGAGACTTTGAGCATGAATTCCAGTACCCTTTGTCCCTCTTTGTATGGGGGAAGCAAAGTGTAGCACAGTTGGATGCAATTCCCAGTGCAATGCTACACAAGGGAATGTCCGGGGCGTATAAATACGTCATCCGGTCAAACGACCGCAACCAAAAGAGGAAGTTCGGAAGTTGTTCCGAAACATTTATAAACGTCCACCGCTATTCAGTTTGGAAAAGTTTTGCTGAAAAAGATGACATTCGACGTCAAGTGGTTAAACCTGAAGGTTTTTCAAACACATACCGATATACAAGTTTCGTGATGTTTCAATTATTTATGAACATTACCCTAAAGACTTGAACTGTAAAAATACTTCATTAATCCTGAGAATCATTTTGTTTTGTTCAGCCTCAGTGCCTGAATGGCTTATGTATGTCTTCCTCTGGCATGAATTGCAAACAAAGTATGAGTAATTTTAGTTTGAAAATAAATCTGATAAAGCCATTTACAAAGGGATAAACACCAGTTAATACGTTTGGACACAGTGTAAGGTTAATGTTAACAAATGGAATACCGTGTTGTTTCATTAAATTTGTAAACTTCTTGAGCTTTTCCTACGACGGTGATCATTGAAATCAGACTCAAGCTAGCATTTGTAATGGTTGCAGTCGGACAAGTTCTGTTACATCTTGCTCTGTGTTTGAATGAAAAAGATAAAGAAGTGTGGCTTACCTATCCGTATGGTAGTACTGCAATCTAGGATAGTGTATGACACTTGTATGAGACCTGCAAGTATTCATCTCCCTCTGCCCATGGGTCACCAAAGAGGCCTGTGTCAGCCTTTAGGATGCAGTACGCTTTACTGTTACAAAGACCCCTTGCTATCTCAATAGCCTGTGGTGAGACATGGTCTGCATCGGGTGGGGCCTCCCCCTCCCCAAGACAGAACCCATCTTTGGCGGGGCGACCATAGACGACCTCTTCAACAACTATCTGCGAGTCGCCTGGTCGGCAATATACATATATATCTTGACCCAGGCAGACTCGCAGACTGTAAACATCGCTGGGCTCTTGTGTGACCTTCTTGTGTTCACAGGAGAATTCCACATGAAGATATTTGAAGTCCTCGAAGCAAGGTTCCCCATAGAATGGTATGTTGGAATTAAACTCGCAGACGTCTTTGTTCTGGCAGTAATGCTTCATCAGAGCTAGGCTGTTCTCCACATTGCAGCTCTTATCGCCACTAACTTCTAAGCAAATTTCAGCTTGTTTTGGGTTGCCAAAGTGTGCGTCGAGGATATGGATAAATCTGTTGTCTGCACATCTAATAATTCCAAGTTGTTCCTGAGGTAGAACAACAGTCTGCGGAAAGGGGGTTTCTGTTGGGGAAGGAAACATACAAAACCATGGTACTGTATTTGCTACAAAAAACAGGTAAAATACAGAATCAGTAAGTAGAAACAGAAAAAAATATGGGTTTCAATTGACCAGCATGTTCTTTGCATGGGGAATGCCTTTTCTAACATTGCCCCCTCTCTCTAGAATTCATCACAATTAAGAGGAAGGAATGAACCAACAGTTCCCCTTAAACAAACTGTACAGACCCATGTAGACCAAACTGATGTCATAGGATGTTTTGGATGTTCACCATTTTATCGTGAGGTTAGAGACTTGTAATTTTTTCCCCCACTCACGTGAGGACTCCATCTACTGGAAAATGAGTACATCACAAAAAAATGAACTCGACCTTTAACATCTCAGATACACACAAAACACTGCACGCTTCAGACAATCATCCCAACTTATCTCTTCAGACAAGCCTAAGAACATGTGAGAATTTTCTTCCTTGACCCTTACCAGCACCTTTGAATGTTTTTCATATAACGTGTGCGTTACAAATGCTGTTTTATTGTTTAAATACTTATAATTATTCTTATCTGAAAAAGCACTGATAATAAAGTTTATACTAGTATCACTAGGCCGGAGAAGCATTACTGCCTAAAGTACTAGTCGAAATAAAAAAAATCTTGAAGACTCTGAACTCAATGTTATTTATTTCACTTAATACAATTTGAAGTAAGCATGCAAACATTCATAAATCGCCTGCCAAAACACAAATCGTTCTTTTCTGTTTATGCGTTCACTAACTCCTTAACCACCGAGTCTGATGAAATGTCTAGGTTTGTTGAATGATGTGTAATTTGTGCAAGTCTCGTGCAAATTGAAAAAGAGAAAACAACTCAAACAAAAACTGCATTTTTTCTATGAAATCAAATCTTCTTTTAAAATTCTATTTGTACAAAATTCTTGAAAGTAACAATGCCCATAGCAATTTGTTATAAATGCAATTTGAATTTTCATATAATACAAATAATTTTGTTAAAATTAACACTCATACAAGATTTTTTGAGACACCCCATTTGCCAATCACACTTGAATTAGTGCGACCCTTACAAAGGTTTAATGATAACATGAACATCAGTTGGGCAAAATTCTTAATTGGTTACAAGTAACGGCAAATGGAGGTAAAGTCTTATTCTCTGGTTTTTCTTTTTGATTTTGTTAATTTTATTTCCTTTCATGTATTTCATGGCTAAATTTTATTTTCCCGACAATCCGATATAATTTGTTATAGCCATAAACTACGTTAAACTAAAGAATTTGAAGAAACAAAATGACGTACAAATAAAACTCAACATGGTTGGGACAAACTTTGTCCCGGAAGTTCGAATACGCGCGAGACTTGCACAGTCTATTGGAGGTTCGGAAAGGAACTTACTCTTGAAAAAAAACCAAATGAGGTTTTAACTCTTTAATTAACACAAATCAAACAATTACAATGTTATCAAACAATTGCAAATCCTTTGTATACTAGCTGACTACAATGTCAATCTTCTTTTCCTTTGGTTACTGCTTCACTTCTTTCAACTATTTGTAGGCAAGGGAGACTTATATTAAAAAACAGGTACTTCCTCACTGCTTTCACAAGGTGGCCAATCCGCACATTCAACCCTACAGGGCCCAATTTCATAGAGCTGCTAAACAGAACTCAGCAAGATACCAGTCACAAATTGTGCATGTGAAATGGTAGTTTGGCTGGTAACCTTTATTCTGGTAAGCATATTTTTGTTTTGCTTAGCTACTTTTTGTGCTTAAGCAGCTCTGTGAAAGTGGGCCCAGGTGACAAGGCCTTCTCAGTAGCTGGACCCAGATGCTGGATCTCGCTAACTCTCAACATTCCTACTTTTTATCAATTCAAACGTCAACTCAAGTCTAACCTATTTTCATTTTTTTCCGTTTTGTATACAATGTTCTTCTCTGGAGTTAGAGCCTTTGTCTGTCTGTCTAGATGATCTACCCGCCAAGGGAACTCGGTAAACTCCCACAAAGGGATATAAACACCGAGCTGGCAACAGCCAATCTCTCTCATACAAGCATTGGTTTAATGTCTCTGATTATGAGTTGCACAAATCATGTGACTCGGTAACTAGACGACAATACTTATTCTGATCATTGTGAAATCAGCGGTTAGCTTGGTAGGATCCAAACCCACAATCTTAGTGCATCGCAACACCTGAAAAAAAATGCCCTTTATAGATGCTTGCATTATTATGATTATTAGAAATCATGAAGCTCTGAAAATTTTCCGCCCCAGTAATGGACCCTCCTATCCAGGGCCCAATTTCAAAGAGCTGCTTAAGCACAAAAAAAGTATCTAACCACAACAAAACTATGCTTACCAGAATAAGGTTACCAGCTAAAATACAATGTCACATGTATAATCTGTGACTGGTATCCTGCTTATTTTTGCTCAGCAGAACAATTTTAAGCAACATTTTCTGCTTAAGCAGCTCTATGAAATTGGGCCCAGGACTCTGCGTCTTTTAAGAGCACAGAAGAAGAGTCCTACATAGGGCTAGATACATAGCTGCTACGGTGGGAAGAGCTTAACAGACCTGGGCCCCATTTCATAGAGCTGCTTAAGCACAAAAAGTAGCTAAGCACAACAAACTTATGCTTACCAGAATGAGGTTACCGGCCAAATTACCATGTCACATGTACAATTTGTGACTGGTATCCAGCTCATTTCTGCTTAGCAGACAGTTGTTTAGAAATTGTTTCTGCTTAAGCAGCTCTATGAAATTTGGCCCTGGACCCAATTTCATACAGCTACTTAAGCGGCAAATATTGTGTTACGATACATGATCGATACTTATTTGTTACTATTATTTAATGCTCAACACTTCACTAGCACAGATAGCGATAAGAGTGGATGTGCGGAGAGATATGGTCTAAAGTGTAAAAATGTTGATTGAGGCAACCAGGCAATCTGGGTCAGAGTTCATCTAGGGTAGCATATCTTCACAAAATTCCATAATGATTTTCTGGTCAGCAAAATTAAGCATGATACCAGTCACGAATGGTACATGTGGTATGGTATTAATTGGCTGGTAATTATTCAGGTAAGCTCAATTTTATTGGGCTAAGCTCCTTTTAGTGCTTAAACAGCTCTATGAAATTGGGCCCAGACAATAACTGGTAAATACAAACCTAAGCATGTTTTGGTAGCTTCATCTCTGAAGTACTTCTCCTTGCACAGGCATAATGTCTCGCCATCCTTAGCTCCACAGTACTCAGTTGCAGCACAACTGTACGTCTTGCATTCTAGATTATTGTATCCTATACATGAGCAGATAGTTAGACAGTCCTTGCTTATAACACTTTCCCCTTGCTGTAAAAAAACAAAAAAAACAAAATAACAACAACATTAAATGGTTTTTACCCATACATCGATGTAATAATAATAGTAATAATAATAATAACAATTGTTGTCGGGATGCAGTTCGGTCTGGAGAAATGTTCTTCAATGGTCATGAAGAGGGGAAAGAGGGTACATTCCGATGGCATCACTCTGCCAGATGGTGCACAGATAAGGGCTCTAGGCGAGGAGGGGAGTTATTAGTATCTTGGTGTTCTTGAATTGGACCATGTGCTTAACGAGGAATCAAAGGTGCGGCCAAGGGCCGAATACATCAGGCGGGTGAAGAAATGTTTGAAGTCTAAACTGAACGGTGGGAATACGATTAAGGAGATTAACACATGGGCCGTGTCTTTGATGAGTACAGTGCGGGTATTGTCGAGTGGACTAAGGAAGATCTTAGTGTCACGGACAGGAGAACAAGAAAACTGATGACCATCAAAGGGGTTGCTGAGCATGGCAGACAGTGTTAACATCGGGCGCAGGATCTTGCATTGTCATGTTAGAATGACCGAGAAGAACTTGTTGAAAGTTGTACACGAAGGCGGACGTAGTTGGGCCGTAGGAGTACAAGAGGGAAAGGAAAGAGGAAAGACATCAAGATTGGAGGAACAAGCCACTTCATGGCCGGTTCTTGAGGTGAACTGAAGAGGTAGCGAGCCCTAAGTCCTGGAATTGGTTAAGGAGCGGAGAACTAGAGAAGGGAACCGAGGGCTTGATTACTGCGGCTCAAGACCAGTCTCTAAGGACAAATGTTATGAAGGCAAGGATAGAGAAAGCAAGTCTCTCCTATGTGTAGAAAGTGTAATAAGGCGGAGGAGACTGTATTTCATATTGTCAGCAAATGTAGTATGATGGCCCAGACTGTATTACAAAGGAAGACATGACAAGTTGCCCAAAATAATTCACTGAGATCTGTGTAAGAAGTTTGGTGTTCAAGAGACTGCAAAATGGTACGACCATGTTCCGGAGAAAGTTGCAGAAACCGACCAGGTCAAGATTCTCTGGAACTTTAACATTCAGACTGATCATGTTATAGAACATAGGCGTCCAGATGTTGTAGTCTTAGATAAGACGAAGAAGACGTGTCATCTCATCTCATCGAAGGGTAGCTTCGAAGGAGACGGAAAAGATCCAAAAGTACCAAGACCTGGCAAGGGAACTCAGTAAGATTTGGCAGGTGAAAGTGAAAGTAGTCCCTGTGGTGGTTGGAGCACTTGGCACAATTCCCAAAGCACTGGGTACACATCTAGATGAAATAGGGACAACTGTGAGGGTAGATCTGTTACATAAGGCGGTGCTTTTGGGAACAGCGAGGATCCTGAGAAAGATCCTCTCGTAAGCATAATTGTTTTGTGCCTAAGCAGCTCTATGAAATTTGGCCCCGATCATCACAAAGTAATCTACTCTAAACACTTTTTTGTCTAAAACACCTAAATGTCAATCAAAAATGTTTGTCTTTATTTGGAATGGGAAGCGGGTGGAGTTACAATCAGGGTAGCCTATACCCCAATAGGGGCAGTAAATTAGTCCACTTTACATGTAGGTAGTTTAGTTTCCTATAAGACTCCTGTACAATATGGGTTTCCTAAGGGAAAGTAAAGTGCCAATCAGTGTATAGTCTGTCCCCCAATGGTGCCCTACTCAAGACTTTAGATATCCACAATGGGAGAGTAGAGATAAACTATTGCAGTCAGGCTATTTACTTACCTTGAAGTATTCTCCACTAACTTTATGTGTACATCCACAACTCTCCAATGGAACACAATCTGAACCTTCTTTGAGCATACCACTACCACAGACACAGTTTTCTCTGTCAGCCAAGTTACATGTCAAAGCAGCAGTGGGGTTAGCACAGTTAGATGGGCAAGCCGGGCTCTTGGGGCTGTATTCCATTTCCATGGCCAAACAATCAATGTCTGAAAAAAATTTTTAAAAAAATTATAATTTATTTCCCAACATTTCCCCAAACTGTGTGGCATGTCGTGGCCGAGTGGTCTGGTTCACTGGACCCAAGCTCTGGTGTTGTCAGCAGCAGAGTGTGGGTTCGAATCCCAATCATGACACATGTGCCCTTGAGCAAGGCACTTAGCCATAATTGCTTCATAAAGTTGGGAAGGTAGTGCATTCTACTCTACCAGCCAGGCTCCTAGTGGATGATACCTATGCCTACATCCTTATGTACTGTGAAGGGGTAACCCTGTTTCAGCCCCAGGAGTAGGTGGCAACGTGCCCCTGGTGGCAGTTGATTTGGGTTGACATTCCAAAATCAGTTAAGTGTAGCCCTCACCTTGAAGTTGCTGTCTATCCTTGTGATGTTAGGCAATATCTCATATACAAAAAACAAAAAAAAACACCTAATTTTCCATTATGTATGATACTTTCTTTTCTTTCTACCCATCCTCAGGTAATACACACGTCAGTTTTTTGCAACTCTTGTAGTTTCCGTTCTCTGTTTTGTGTGTCTGTCTGTCTGTTTTGTTTGTTTCTTTGTTTGCAGATTTGTGTGGTCCTTTGATTAGGTTTTTTCAGTGTAACTATGTATTGTTCTTTAATTTATCTCCAAAGGCAAGTCGCTACAAGCCTGGACCTTGCCTTCATGCAGTTTTCTTCTCACCTTATTATTTGTGAATTACGTATGGAAATAAATGCACAATTGAACTGAATACGGAGATAATAATTTGTAACACCATGTCTGCTGTTTGACAACCACTGGTGCTCCTGTGCATGCACAGATTTAATCAGCACAGTTGTTCGAAGAAGGGCTAAGATGCGAAACATTGCGTGTGGTCACAAGAGGGCGGACTATATACTCACAGCAGAAGTCGGTTTGCCTCCAGGTGATTATGATGCCTCCATCACCACACAGGCCAGCATAAAATTGGTAGTCTTCACAGTAGGCCAGGCCATCAGGCATAGTGCACATGTCTGTCAAGCAATTCTTGTAACTTATTTCGGGGTCCACAATTGCGTGGCATTCCTGGAAAGGACCTACAGGAACAAAAACAAAAATCAAGTCAGTATGAAACAAAAAAAATTATACAAATTAATCTAAGTTTTCAGACAACATTTGGACGATATTTTCTCACAAATAACTGTATTTTTTTGCAAGATATTTTTCAGTTAAGTGTTTTTATGAACTAAACTTTTATACTGGAAAAAAACCCCACATAATTTTAACAGACGATAGTATATTGTAAACATCTAACTAGACTTTTACCAGAGTTTACTCCAAGAAATGTTTCTCACGCTAATTTTTGAAAATTATGCAAAATAATCCTTTCATTAAAAAAGTCAATGCAAAACTTTAGGCCCTCTTGTTACCACAAACAAGCGCTGGTGACTGGATTTTTAGTGACCACTCAAGCATGAAGCACAGATTCTAACACAACAGGGCCCAGTTTCATAGAGCTGCTCAAGCATAACATATTGCTTAAACATTTTCTGCTAAGCAAAAATAAGCAGGATACCAGTCACAAATTTTACATGCGACATGGTATTTTGGCCGGTAACCTTATTCTGGTAAGCATAATTTTATTGTGCATAGCAACTTTTTGTGCTTTGCTCTTGGAATTGAGAACAGCACGCATGTATTCAGAGGCTATTTTTACCAACTCTATTATCACCCTGAGGATTTCATAAAAAATAAATTTAAAAAATAAAAAAAAAACTAACAAATGTTGTGCTTATCAAATGTATTGAGATTTGTCAATAAATGTCTAAATAAATGTTTTTGATCTTTCTGTTAGATCTGTAAACTCAAACACTTTTTTGCGCCAAAACATATGACGTTCCTCAGAGGTTGAGACATTTCAGATCTTTTCCAAAAGTTGAGAGAATCACATAATTTATTAATAGCAACCCTACACTTTCTCACCACCATCGGAAAAGATCCGGTCTTTCTTGATACAAGCACTGTAAACTTGGATATGGACGGTGAACACTGACAAAAATGCAGGTATATAAAAAAGGGCCATTGTGTTTGGCTTCAGTGCTTTTGTGTGTGTGATCTTGGTTGAACAAACAAAAAAAGTCTGATGTTTCTAGGATAATAGAATAAGTCTGGTGCGAGGACCCAGATAAGTACTAACCTTCAGGATCGATGAGCTGACCGCATATTTCTTGGGCTTTTCCTTTGACTTCAGCATCACCACAAGGTTCAGGTAGAACACAATCCACACAATCTACACATGGTGTTTGGCCCTCTGCAACATCTTTGTCTTCAACATTCCACGACCTTCCAAACTTCTGTGGGTCATCAACCTAAAATGGAACACAAAACAAACAAATCAAATGTGACATAAATACAGGGTGTGACCCTAAGAGTAACATCCACACAGGGTATGACCCCAAGAGTGACATCCATACAGGGTATGACCCCAAGAGTGACATCCATACAGGGTATGACCCTAAGAGTGACATCCATACAGGGTATGACCCTAAGAGTGACATCCACACAGGGTATGACCCTAAGAGTGACATCCACACAGGGTATGACCCTAAGAGTGTCATCCACACAGGGTATGACCCTAAGAGTGACATCCATACAGTGTATGACTCTAAGAGTGTCATCCACACAGGGTATGACCCTAAGAGTGACATCCACACAGGGTATGACCCTAAGAGTGTCATCCACACAGGGTATGACCCTAAGAGTGACATCCATACAGTGTATGACTCTAAGAGTGTCATCCACACAGGGTATGACCCTAAGAGTGACATCCATACAGGGTATGATTCTAAGAGTGACATAAATACAGAGTATGACCCTAAGGAAGATATCGACAAAGGGTATGACCCTAAGATTGAAATCCACACAGGGTATGACACTAAGAGTGACATAAATACAGGGTATGACCCTAAGGGAGACATTCACAAAGAGTATGACCCCAAGAATGACATAAATACAGGGTATGACCCTAAGAGTGACATCCACACAAGGTATGACCCTAAGAGAGACATCCACAAAGAGTATGACCCTAAGAGTGACATCCACATCCACACAGTGTATGACCCTAAGAGTGACATCCATACAGGGTATGACTCTAAGAGTAACTTCCATACAGGGTATGACCCTAAGAGTGACATCCATACAGGGTATGACCCTAAGAGTGACATCCACACAGGGTATGACCCTAAGAGTGTCATCCACACAGGGTATGACCCTAAGAGTGACATCCATACAGGGTATGATTCTAAGAGTGACATCCACACAGGGTATGACCCTAAGAGTGACATCCACACAGGGTATGATTCTAAGAGTGACATCCACACAGGGTATGACCCTAAGAGTGACATCCACACAGGGTATGACCCTAAGAGTGACATCCATACAGGGTATGATTCTAAGAGTGACATAAATACAGAGTATGACCCTAAGGAAGATATCGACAAAGGGTATGACCCTAAGATTGAAATCCACACAGGGTATGACCCTAAGAGTGACATCCACACAAGGTATGACCCTAAGAGTGACATCCATACAGGGTATGACTCCAAGAATGACATAAATACAGGGTATGACCCTGAGAGTAACATCCACAAAGGGTATGACCCTAAAAGTGAAACCCACACAGGGTTTGACCCTAAGAAGTGATCAGAAACACCAGAGCTTGAGTCCAATGTGCTTGACAGCTCGGCCACAACATGCCACTTAGGTATACCTAGGACTAGGTATAACCCTAATCATCCACACATGGTTCGACCCTCAGTTAACCTTATTAAAATATGGTTAAAGGAACATTACAGAATTGTTTTTTGCTAACAAAACAGTTGCTGGCAGTGTAAGCACTTTATGCAATCCACCATATACATAAACTGACAAACCTGCAGAAGTTTGAGATCGATCGGCCATCTGGGTCACGAGAAAATAGTGAAAAACCGATTACATATTTGCATGAAATCATATAGGTTCAACAAACGAACAAAACGCTCACTGAGCGATATAAACTCCAATCGGAAAATTACTTTATTCATTTCTCATCAAGTATGGCATTTCAGACAGAAATATTTCTACTATCATCATCATTAGACCGTGTAAGTTTTATGTAAATCTGTGATCAAAAGTATATTTTACAATTACCAATTCTGTAATGTTCCTTTAAATTAACACAAAACAAAAACATGGTATAAACTTACCAGTATTCCCATGCGAGTGGTATATTCATCTTCCATGTCCTTATTGAAGTTTCCACAAAGACCTTCAACATGGTTAAAGTAGTCTCCGGTTACATCTACCGAAACAAAGTATCTACCATCCCAACGTATCACAATACCTGAATTGGTTTCAACAACCTGTACAAAAAAATGCCAATATATATATTTTTAAAATGTGGGATAAATCAAACTTTAAAAAATGGAGAAAAAACAATAAAAAATAATGTTATCTGTAGGTGTTACAGAATAAAGAAATATGTTGACGCACATGCCTAATATTTTAATGCTGCAATGACCTGGAAACAGTGAACGTGTATTCAATTTTGTCCGCTGAAATATCAATATTTTTGCCTTGTCCTTTTCCCACAGTCATCCCCTTTGCAGACCGTCGCATTCATTCACTAATTATTTATTTTGCCTCCCTCTTCCCACCTTTGATTTTGTCTTTTGTGTTTCCAACCTCTTGTGGTTAAACCAGCCCCTTCCCTCTACCCCTTGTGTCCTTCATCCCTTGCCTTGGGTATGTGTGCCTAGATACCGGTGCATTTGTGATATTGTGATACTTCAATTCCTATGGGTATGTGTGCCCAGGTTTCGTTAAGATCAGGTAGCATCTGTGGGTACATGTGCCCGGATGCCGGTGCATTTGTGATATTGTGATCTTTCAATTCCTGTGGGTATGTGTGCCCAGGTTTCGTTAAGATCAGGTAGCATCTGTGGGTACGTGAGCCCGGATGCCGGTGCATTTGTGATATTGTGATACTTCAATTCCTGTGGGTATGTGTGCCCAGGTTTTGTTAAGTAGGCCTACAGGTAGCATCTGTGGGTATGTGTGCCCGGATGCCGGTGCATTTGTGATATTGTGACACTCTAACTCCTGTGGTTATGTGTGCCCGGGTTTTGGAGTAGCATGTGTGGGTTAGCATGCCCAGATGCCTTTTCCTAAAGGGGTAATTAACTCCATGAAAATTTAAGCTGTGCGAGGTTAATGTACAAGTTTTGTAGCTTAGCGTTGATTAATTTTCTTGTTAAAATTTGTTAGAAATAAAAGCAGTTATTGAAAAACAGCCAATTTTGCCTTTATAGATGTGTTCATTGTTTTATTATTCGAGTATAATGGTAAAATAAAACAAACAAACAATCTTAGCCCAATTTCATGGTTCTGCTTACCGCCTAATTCTGCGCTTGCGATCACCATTCTTCGCTCAAAGGGCAAGCGCAGAATTTCTGCGCTAGATGTGTAAGCGGAATATGGCTAGTAACGTGGAGTACGCACACGCACAAGCAAAAATTCCCTACTAATCTGTGAAATACGCTTGATGTAAGCAAGGAATTCTTTGCTTCCGTAAGCGCCGATTCTTTGTTTACGGTAAGCAAAGCCATGAAATTGGGCACAGGCAAAACTGTTTCTTAATAGTATAGTGTACACTTCAGCTTACCACATTTGGGGTATCAATGACAATTGTGAAATCTGCTGATGTGTAACCATTGGTTAAGACTTTATCCAAATATGTGGTTCCTTGACTGCGTAGCTCGATTACCTAAATGGGAAAAACAAAAAAACATTTAAAAACAAGATTGTGAATTTCTTAATGCACTAAAATACAAATTTTGCGAACAAATTTTTGGAATACGGTCACCAGAATAAATGCCGATTCTCAAATACAATCTGTGACTGGTATAGAAAATTTTTAAGCAATACTTTCTGCTTCAGTGTCTCTATGAAAGTGGGCCCAGGATAACAGGCGTGATGTATGGCACTTGGAAAAAAAGGCTGACAATTTTATTGAGTATATTGGCTGATTTACATGTACATATGGTAGAGGCTTTTACAGACTTTTCAAGCTGTAGACTAGTCGGTGCAAATCTGGGAGGGGGGTGTAATGGTAGGGGGATTTAAAAAAAATATTGTTATTATATCTTTCTGGTAATGAAACCAAGGGACCCTCAAAAGCGACTAGCACTGTGACCCGTAGGCCTGAAGGTACCTGTGTGGAGAAGAAGATGAAGAAATGTCAGTTTTAGATGTGGGAGGAAAACCCCAAGTAGGAAAAACCCACACAATCAGGTAGGGACTGAAAACCCAATCCACATACAAGGCTCTGGTCCGGGATTCAAACCAGGGCCCACAGAGGTGACAGGCAGGGAAAGAAACCACTGAGCCAACCTGACTACCAGGATTTAATAACCCCACACCTCCCCCACACTGAGTATAAAACCTACATGATTTTCATAGTGGAATTCCACTGCAACTGTAGCCGACAGGGCAGGGTTCCTCCTGGTCTTCCGATTGGTAACAATGATTTCAAAGTCCTTTACTTCCTTGTCAGCATTTTTGACCAGGGTATACTTGCAAGGGCCCATGAAGTCGTAGGCCAGACCGTCGAATGTAATGTAATGAGGATCACCAAGTGCTGTGCATGTTGACTTGCCTGCAATCAAACCGCGCATATTACATAGAGGTTATATTAGACTAGTTGAATAGGTAACCACAGAGAGATTGTTCCTCTGAGTAGGGAGAAAACGTGGATAAGGCGCCTCCAGACCGTTCAACCCCCATGGTCTGAACATCCAAGAAGGAAATGATGAACAACTTTTTGTCTTTGTCTTCTCCTTTCTTCCACAGATCTCCGTCTCAGTCTGTCTCATTCACTAATTATTTTGTCTCCCTCTTCCCACCTTTGATTTTTGTCTTTTGTGTTTCCAACCTCTTGTGGTTAAACCAGCCCCTTCCCTTCCCTTCCCTTCCCCCCTCCCCTTGTGTCTCTCTCTTCATTGATCATCACTTGCTTTTTGCCTCTTTCTCTTTTCATTTATTTTCTATGTGACTGCTTCTGTTACACCAGTATACCTGTCTATGTGTGTTGTGTTGTGTTGTCGAAACGCAAGGCCATTAACCCTTTCAGCCCCCAAGTTCTTTTGACATAAATAACTGCTGGAGCCCAAGTTCTTTGACCACTCAAGCGTGAAGCACACTTTCTCACACAACAGGAAGCTAGTGGTCAAAGTTTGATTTTACAAACTCTTTTATTACCTTAAAGATTTTATTTTAGAGCATAATGAGTAACGAGTAATACAAATTGTCTAACTTATTGAATTTCCTTTCATATAATTAAAAAAACATTGAAATCAGCAAAAAAATGTCCAAGTTCTTGGTCTTTGTTTCTTCAGTGTGTTCTGAAAACCCAAACACTTTTTTGCAAACAACCTTACGGTGCTCCGTAGGTGATTGGCATTTTGGATCTTTTTACTCTAATTTGAAGTGGTTGCAAAATAACAACCCTATTTTATTTTACCATCATTGGAAAGATCCGATCTTTCTCTTTCCAATGATGGTAAGCTTGGGTATGGAGGGTGAACATGGACAAAACTACAGCTTTTTCAACAAATGGCCTTTGTGCCCAGGCTTGAGTGCTTTGTTGTGTGTTATCTTGGGCGACTATAATCGCCCTTGGGGCTGAAGCAGGGTATAGTTCACAGTGGACTATAGTCACCCTTGGGGCTGAAAGGGTTAGCTATATTTTTGAAATGATTGAAAGCATGACAAAGCAAGTGGTTCGGACATACGCAATTGAATACTTTGTTTGCTTTGAAAATTTGCTTAGCAGAATTATATGAAGACTCTAAGCACAGCATGCTGATTGAACCTACCCAACCAATAGAGATTTGAGTCCACAAAACGGCGGACCATGTTAATTCACAAAGTAAAAGGGAAACCAAACAATTTCAAGGCATATTTGTGTGGATCATTATATCAAAAACATATTTCCAACCAAATTCCTTTAATAACAAATGCTTTTTCTACGACAATGTGTCCCTTTATTAGATAATAATAATTGCAGGAGGTAAAGAATATCAATTCCTTTTTTTGTAAACCCTTGCACCAATGTGTGATAAGCACTGTATACTCAGTGCTTTCTGAGTCTGCAGGGAGAAAAACATCCACAGGCATATTAGGCAAAAAAACAAAAAAATCATGTTTAGCGCCCTCGCCCGCTTCCTTTTTAGAGGCCGCCTCCTTTTAATTTTTTTTTTAAAGGATCCAATTTTACGTTCTCTGACAACAAAAATTGATTCTAAAAAAACATAAACATCGTATTTTTGACTCTAGCACATAAAAAAACACCCAGAAAAAAGCTGGCAACCATCTTTCAAAAATAGCCCGGCCGGTTGTCTTGAAAAAAAAAAGAAAGAAAAAAGGTCCCGCCTCCTCCTCTTTTTCAAAAAGGCAGAACGCTAAACATAACTTATTTTTTATTTTGCCTTACTTTTGAGATTTTGAGATTCAAACCCACCACCCCTTCTGATTGTCTTATATGGGCATGCTTACCAATTTCGCAGTGGGTGCCCGTAAACCCTGATTTACATTTGCAGTTATATTTGGGTTCAATGCTGACGGCTTCACATTCACCATTGATGCACGGGTTAGGATCACATTTGTCATCTTCCAAAACTCTAGGATCAGGATTCTTCAGACACTGGTACTCAACCTACACAATGACAAAAAATGTATACAATTCAGGTTAAATTTACAATTGGAAAATTGCACCAACTTTTAAGATCAAATTCTTAACCTTACCCTCCCAAATCATTGTGCGCATTTATCTAATTTATTTTATCTTATAGTAAACACTTCTTCACTGGCACAACACTACAAAAAGAAAAAAACATGGTAATAAAAAATATATATATACTGGTATAAATACCTACCGGTATATATATATTATAGTACAAACTATAACATATAGTATATACAAAGTTACAACAAATCGGCAGTGAGTGACAAGATGGACAAGGTGACCAGCATCTCTACAAAGCTATCCTACCACAGTTAAATGAGCGGTTTGGGGGTTTTGGGTTTTGGGTTTGGGGGTTTGGGGGTTTGGGGGTTTGGGGTTTGGGGTTTGGGGGTTTGGGGTTTGGGGTTTGGGGTTTGGGGTTTGGGGTTTGGGGTTTGGGGTTTGGGTTTGGGTTTGGGGTTTTGGGGTTTTGGGGTTTTGGGGTTTTGGGGTTTTGGGGTTTTGGGGTTTGGGGCTTTGGGGCTTTGGGGCTTTGGGGCTTTGGGGCTTTGGGGCTTTGGGGCTTTGGGGCTTTGGGGTTTTGGGGTTTTGGGGTTTTGGGGTTTGGGGTTTTGGGGTTTTGGGGTTTTGGGGTTTTGGGGTTTTGGGTTTTGGGTTTTGGGTTTTGGGTTTTGGGTTTTGGGTTTTGGGTTTTGGGTTTTGGGTTTTGGGGTTTTGGGGTTTTGGGGTTTTGGGGTTTTGGGGTTTGGGGGTTCGGGGGTTCGGGGGTTCGGGGTTTGGGGGTTTGGGGGTTTGGGGGTTTGGGGGTTTGGGGGTTTGGGGGTTTGGGGGTTTGGGGGTTTGGGGGTTTGGGGGTTTGGTGGGGTTTGGGGTTTGGGGTTTGGGGTTTGGGGTTTGGGGTTTGGGGTTTGGGGGTTTGGGGGTTTGGGGGGTTTGGGGTTTGGGGTTTGGGGTTTGGGGTTTGGGGTTTGGGGTTTGGGGTTTGGGGAAAAGGGGAAGGGGAAAGGGGAAAGAGGAAAGAGGGAAGGAAGTAAAGTTTAACTAGGTCGATTTGCCAAGATAGACGCCGTGCTGTAGTTTACGTGTAATATCTATGCCTGGTTTTATGTGTTGTGTTCTGCATTGCTATAAAACCAGTGAACCATGAAGCAAAATCCATAATAAGCCCAAGAATAATACAAACAAAATTGTGTACTTCTTAATAGCCACTAGTACTTTATCAAAGCAGCAAGGACTAGGAAGTTTAGAATGGTGGAATAAAAAGAATGTGAGAACGAGCGATGGTCATATGATTGAATACTTTACGACTTAGTGATGTATGGGACGAGTTGAGAAGTAGAGCTGGAATGGAGGGTACAACAAGGTTGGTATGGATGAAGGAGTTCTTGGAGGTACTGGGGTGCAGATTGGTTAAGGGAACTTGTAAGTCGGTAGAGCTGGAGTGGAGGGTACAATGAGGTTGGTAGGGATGAAGGAGTTCTTGGAGGTACTGGGGTGCAGATTGGTTAAGGGAATTTGTATGTCAGTAGAGCTGGAGTGGAGGGTACAATGAGGTTGGTAGGGATGAAGGAGTTCTTGGAGGTACTGGGGTGCAGATTGGTTAAGGGAATTTGTATGTCAGTAGAGCTGGAGTGGAGGGTACAATGAGGTTGGTAGGGATGAAGGAGTTCTTGGAGGTACTGGGATGCAGATTGGTTGAGGGATTTGTATGTCAGTAGTGCTGGAGTGGAGGGTACGCTGAGGTTGGTACGGATGAAGGAGTTCTTGGAGGTACTGGGGTGCAGATTGGTTAAGGGAATTTGTATGTCAGTAGAGCTGGAGTGGAGGGTACAATGAGGTTGGTAGGGATGAAGGAGTTCTTGGAGGTACTGGGATGCAGATTGGTTGAGGGATTTGTATGTCAGTAGAGCTGGAGTGGAGGGTACGCTGAGGTTGGTACGGATGAAGGAGTTCTTGGAGGTACTGGGGTGCAGATTTGTTAAGGGAATTTGTATGTCAGTAGAGCTGGAGTGGAGGGTACAATGAGGTTGGTAGGGATGAAGGAGTTCTTGGAGGTACTGGGATGCAGATTGGTTGAGGGATTTGTATGTCAGTAGAGCTGGAGTGGAGGGTACGCTGAGGTTGGTACGGATGAAGGAGTTCTTGGAGGTACTGGGGTGCAGATTTGTTAAGGGAATTTGTATGTCAGTAGAGTTGGAGTGGAGGGTATGATGAGGTTGGTAGGGATGAAGGAGTTCTTGGAGGTACTGGGATGTAGATTGGTTGAGGGATTTGTATGTCAGTAGAGCTGGAACGGAGGGTACAAAGAGGTTGGTTGGGATGAAGGAGTTCTTGGAGGCAATGGGGTGCAGATTGGTTAAGGGAATTTGTATGTGAGTAGGAGTTTGAATTCTATGCTTACCATGGCATACTTCCTGACACCTGTACAATCGTCTCTTCCAAATAAGGCCGTATCGGACGAGATGGTGCATTTAGGCTGCTGGTGACAAGCCTCTGCTATCACCTTGAATGCTGATCTAAAGATACAGTCTCCAGTGAGTGGCGGTGTGGATGTATCATCTTCTGTTGCTGTGCAAGTAGGGTCCCCTTGCTTACGCCCATACGATGCCCTGATCACAGAGATCTTCAAAAATCCGCAATCAAGATCTAGGGTGTCTCCTTCACAGGATATGAGTTTTGTGTCAGCACGGACTGGGGGGGGCCCAACCTCCTGACGGCACTGATACCTAACGAACAATGACTTGCCATCGGATCCCGCAAAATTACCAAAGACAACATTATTGACAGTAAAAGAACACTTTTCCTGATTGTCACATCTATCAGTGACGATAAATGTGGCTGCATCTTGGGACATTGAGTCTACTACTTTACTTGTCTCCGGGCACGCATCAACTTGGTAGGATCCGTATTCAACTGTCAGAAGCTCAATGCGCTCCTGATGTTCAGTACAGTCTAAAGTCAACACATCGCCATAGCAAACAGTCAAACCAACTGGATCGAGGATTTCTGTAAAGAACAAAACAAAAAATGGGGGGGGGGTTACAGTTTCATCCAGATTTTGTTCTAGATACCATAAAGCAACCACATAAACACATTGCAAATAAAATCCACAATTAGTACAAGTACCAGATATCAGTTTTACCTATTTTAATTTGTCAACTTCAAACCATTAAACAACCACCGAGTTTTTCATTTGAAAACAAACAAAATAATGATGAAAAACTCTGTGGAGGGGAAAAATTGGGGGGGGGTGGCATCAGGGTTTTTTTCTTCTTCTTTTTTCTTCTTCCTTTCAAGTGCTGCTTCATAAGTGAAGATTACCGCACTGCGGTTGGGCGCATGCGTGAAACCAAGGCCCCCCCCCCCCCGCCACCCTGTACGTTTGCTTTCATATTCACTTCCTTATGGAGACCTAGAAAAAAAAGAAGAAAAAAAGGGGGGAAAAAAAGGTCTCCATAGGGGAATTCTAAAGAATGGGGTGCTCCACAAGGAACGTTGTGTCTATGAGGGGACGTTAACTACAGGGACAAAGGAAAGAACAACAGATGTCTCCACACGGATGTAAACACTAGAATGTGTGTACCTTTTCGTGTAAAACAAACCACACATTTATGGGAGAAGAACCTTTCACTGTTTTGTTGTTTTTCAGATATCAAGACGTTAGTAAATAAATTAAAGATCTTTTAGAAAGTTATCCACTATTTTGTTCAGGCTTTTAGCCACTTGATGTATTATTAAGCATGATTTTTCCAAACTGTCCCACGACGGACGTTTATACATGTTTCGGTACAGTTTCTGAGCATTGGGTTGATCATGTAATGCATAACTACACTCGGACATTCCATTGTGTAGCATGCACGAGCATGCACTAACCATGATATGCTTTGTTTTTCCCCGTAAAAAGAGGGACAAATGGTACTGGAATTCATGCTCCAAATCTCCTTTTTCCCCCAGGGGTCATTGTGTAACCCTCAATTCAAGACCTTTGTTGTTTTGTTGTACAAACAAGGATTATTGTTGTACAAACAAGGAATAAGAGAGATAGGCTGCCACCATTGTTTATAATTGTATTTGGCATATGGGAAGTAAGTCTTAGATTCCAGCATACCATGGACGATTATCAGCCGTGGCTTATGGCCAGGGGTTTTGCCGATTCACAGTGAGCACATTCCATATTTTTTATTACAAAGACCCCTCAAAATTCCAGTGCATTTTATGAGAACGTTTGTTGTCTAACTTTGTTGGACAGGATTTCAAAGTGACAACGATATTCTAAAAGAAATTATATATATTCCGTAAGTTCACAAAAACTAAATATGCCTCGAGGAGGAGAAGTTGCATTCTTTATAGCATCGTGAAGTGGTTATAAACAGACTCTGGGATTAAGTTCTGGTGTTTCTGATCAGCAGAGTGTGGGTTCGAGTCCTGGTCTTGACACATGTGTCCTTTAGCAAGACACTTAACCATTATTGCTTCGTCCTTCGGAAGGGACATAAGGCCTTGTGTAATGCACGTAAAACAACCCAGTTACACTTATCTCAAAGAGAAGGGGTTTACCCCCATGTTTCTGGCAGTGGCTGCTGATTGTGCCATCGCAGCACCTTGTAAACCCTTATAAGGTGTTACACAAGTGGGTTTCATAAATCAAAAACTTCAAAAACCCGTCCAAAAATAAATAATGATAACCGCTTGGAGGTGCCCGTAGAAAAACTGGTTTATTACTATTGTTATTAGGAAATGGGAACACACCATCACAAGTAGCAACTCCATCTCCAGTCCATCCAGGGTTGCAGTGGCAGCCTCTTATACCCTTAGCAACGGAACATGTGGCCTGTTCATGACACGCATCAACTGACAGACACTCTGCTTCCTGTTCGTCATTACAATGACACGTCTCAGAGCAATCATCGGCCGTGAAAGTGTTACCTTTCTACAATGTCAAGATCAATTTAATTCATTTGTTTTAGTTTTGTGAATCTATACAGCAACATCAAAATTGACTCTGCCGCAACGAGAAGTAGAATTCTACGTGATACTAGGTGACAATGTTTTTTTCCAGTAACAAAAAGGCTGTAAGCAATAAAATGTCCTGTGACAAAACAAATATGGCATTACTGTTACCTTTTAGTAGCTAGAATTACCCCCAAAGAGATGTTTTCCCATTCTCATGCAGAATTCAACCTTCCTATGATGACTAATAAATGGCAGAAAACCGATCAAACTTTCACACTCAGTTGTCTTGAAACACAATTTTGCATATTAATCGCTGTGTAATGCTCAATAGCAAAAAAAACATACCTTGTAGTATTTGCCATGGTAGGTGCAGCCACATTCTGCTTTTGGTACACATCGATCTCCATCCTCAAGAAGTGTACCCTCTGCACATTTACACATGGGACCAGGGGATCCGGTACAACTTTCCTCAGCGTCTGGATTTCCGCAGGTGTTTGGACAGTCGGTTCCAATCTGAGATTTTACCATTCCAACTTCGCACGGCAAACCTAGCATTAGAAAAATATTTTTCTTAAACCCAATAATTTTTCCACAATCTTAACTTGGAGTTGTAAATGACAATCAACGATTCCAGCTGCAAGTTCACTAATTGTTACATTTTTTTATTTTATTTATTTAACTTTATTTTTTATTTTATTTTTAGAGGGGGGGACCTTCAGATTACCTTCACAAAAATACTACAAATAAAAACCATTTAGAATGCCCCAGATTTCACAGTAGGGCTTTTAAAACCAAAGATAACACCAAGAAAAAAAAGAAATTGGAGGACCCTGTTTCTATTCAGCATGCTAAAATTAAAGATTTTGTGAAATCTTTTTTGTTTTCCCCTCAAATTCAAAACAGTTTTAGCTATCTATTTTTTTTGGTCACAGTTGCTTGTTATTTACAAACGAAAATGAAACAAATACAACACTTTAATAAGTATTGTTTGAAGCTTTGCATGGTGTGGACAAATGGGAAGAACTATAAATAAATAAATAATAGTAAACTTGCCGGTACAACCATGTGTAAATCTCTTTCTCCTGAAGACGAGCAGAGTATACTGTTCGAAACGTCGAGACCAAACCGGCTCTTCTCAGAGCCAACACTCACACAAAAGAGATTTACACATGGTTGTACCCGCAAGTGTACTATATATTTATTTATTTATAGTTCTTCCCAAAACTTTAATACATGATAAATTTGGGGGATAAAGAATATTATTTGTTTTTTACGCTAACACCGATGTATGTAAAGCACTGTATAATTGGGCCTTTCCCGAGTTCTGTGAAAAAGAATCCACAGGCATGTTATTCGGGTGGGATTCGAACCCATGACGTTTGCCATTCTAGAGCAGATGTCTTACCAACTAGACCACCGAGATTGCCCGGTGGCTAGAGGCAGTTCGAATCCTATGTTTTAGGACAATACTTACTGCAGAAGACAGGAGTTCTCCACAGCCCTATTTGGATCTTCTTTTCAATGCAACTAGTAGCGTAGGTCTGGATGTCAACACATAGATTGTCCATACTGGGATGGGATGCGCAGAAATCATAAGTACAACTTTTGTAGAAACCATCTACCGGAAGGACTTTATGGCACATAGAGAAGGGTCCTGAGAGGGAACAAATCACCCAATGACAATTAATCACAACAATTTAATGGCACTGTTATGGACCTTATGCATTGACGTCATCCCGCCGCCATCTTAGAGGTAAAACGATGATGCAACAATGGAAAACACACGTACGCACGGCGCACACGATGGGCCAATGAGAAACCTTCTTTTGACCTCTAGCCGAGTGCAGCGCACTTGCACACGCCTATCCTGTCCGCCATTTTGGGAGTCAAAATGTACACAAAGGAAATTGAAATTGAAAAAATAACAGTAGAGGCACATTTTGCGGAGGTGCATTCCACGTCGTGAAAGGGGTCAATGCGCACTTTCTGTGACCCAACCTTGTCAATTTTTTTTGAGTACCACATTAGCGCAGCGGCATAAACCAGAAGCCCCGGCGCACGGCGGCATAACGCAGAAGCCCAACTACTTGTACTGTTGTTGGCACAATGCTAACAGTCAGTCTGAAAACCGAGAAAAAGGAGAAAAAAATTGGAGGGAAGAAAAAAAAAAAAAAATTGAAAATAATCGGGCAAAAATAGTCCTCCCGGAGTAAAACCCAGAAATTCCTTGGAATTTAACCCAAAGTTGGCCCAAAACCCGGACAAACTCCGAGCATAGAGCGCTCCGAGGTTCAGGAAATCTGGTCGAGTTCTGAGCAAAAAGTCCTCAAGAGTACACGGCGATGCCGAACACGTGCGTTGTGTGCACGTACATCCATGCACGGCTATACATTGTACATGTACTGTACCAGATTGCCCGAAACTGGATTGCGCCATTCCCACCCCTCTGTTAAGCATTGGTTTATTAGTTTCCAGCGGGAGTTAGAATTTAAAATATAATTCTAAGCACAACCCCTTTTTTTATCGAAGCGCATAATGATCACTCAGATGCAGGGTGTCTTTGTTTGGTTCTTTTTGCACTTGGGGTCGAACGAATGACAGTTGAAGAAATTGAGAACAAAATTGTTCGTTCGTGCTGCAGTTTTAAAACACCGCGATATAGATTTTGCGTTTTTTGCGTACTTTCAGCATAATATCTCGTACCACCGTACTCGGATGTGAAAATGCGTACAGGGTACGCAAAATGCGTACAGGTTGGCAGGTCTGCATTTGCCAGAACTGAGCCAGATAATAGACCGCTTTCCAAAACTGTCTGATTCTTTTTGTCTATTTGAAATTCCGCTAGGTTAAATTCACTTTTCCAACTCTCTTTACTTTTGTTACAGTGATTTACATTACAAGCAAAAGACCGGGTGGCTGCATCGTCATCTGACGCCGGTAGTGCATAACTCAAATAAATCTTCTCTGTAGTAGAATGCTGGTAATTTATGAAACAGTAATGTGATTTAAATCAATGTCACAACATACAACTTCCATAAAAGGGCTTAGTAAGTGTGTTATTATTTACAAAAATAAAGCTGACTGTCGGTGTACTCGCACTGTCACAACGTAGTCTTTGCACGCCTTTGCCATCCGATGAGATGACGGAGTACCCACCATAAGTCACGTGATGACATGTTTTGCTTTTCTTGCCCTTTTCATTGCCACTATTAAAAAAAAAAAAAATTGGTGTCTTGTCTTGCTTGTTTTTCTTTTTTTTCCCTTATTGAGCAGGTGCCATGGGAAAGCCTCTTGATAAGTTCTTAGCTTTTAAGGTGATGCCTCTGTGTTTTGTCTTTTTGTTAACGTATATCTCGTTTCCAGGTTCTTCTGGGTTTTTTTCATGTTTATTTCCCCCATTGTTTTCTTTGTAATTCGATGGACTTTGATTGTTAACTGTATTGCCCGATATATTTTCGAATAAAAATAATAAATAATAAAAACAAGAGTGCTGTGTAAACACTACCTTCGATGATGCGTTTTGTTGTTGTTTCCATAACCAAACTTGAAGTTCACTTACCATGAGGATTCATCAACACATGGCAAGCTTTCTGAGCGTCATCAACAAGATTTTTCTTTCGGCATATATCTTCCTCAACGCAATCTATGCATCCTGGGCATGATGGTTGTACCGCCCAATTTTGTCCAAACTTGTTGACTGCTGACGTCTGGATAAACATAAAAAGAAATGTCTCTTCAATAGGTTCCATTTAGGGAAAAAGTACAGCAGCGTTCTCTCTTAACAGTGGGTCCGCTGGCCAGATGCCAGTCAAAACACCAGAGGACCAGTCAAACTTTACTCTAAAGTGGTCCGGCTGGCTATTCCAGGATTGGAAAGCATCGCTATTTAATGAGAAATATATACTAGTAAAAAATAGGGATGGACTAGTGTAATAACAAGCTAGCTGGTCCGGCTGGTCAGTCGCTGACAAAGTTAAGGGCAAACCCCTGTAAAGTCAAGGGCAAACCACGGTAAAGTTTAGGGCAAACCACGGTAAAGTTAAGGGCAAACCCCAGTAAAGTTAAGGGCAAACCCCAGTAAAGTTAAGGGCAAGCCCCAGTAAAGTTAAGGGCAAACCCCCTGAAAGTTAAGGGCAAACCCCAGTAAAGTTAAGGGCAAACCACGGTAAAGTTAAGGGCAAACCCCCTGAAAGTTAAGGGCAAACCCCCTGAAAGTTAAAGGCAAACCCCAGTAAAGTTAAGGGCAAACCCCAGTAAAGTTGAGGGCAAACCCCTGTAAAGTTTAGGGCAAACCCATGTAATGTTTAGGGCAAACCCCAGTAAAGTTAAGGGCAAACCCCAGTAAAGTTAAGGGCAAACCCCAGTAAAGTTGAGGGCAAACCCCGGTAAAGTTAAGGGCAAACCCGGTAAAGTTTAGGGCAAACCCATGTAATGTTTAGGGCAAACCCCAGTAAAAATAAGGGCAAACCCCAGTAAAGTTTAGGGCAAACCCCAGTAAAGTTAAGGGCAAACCCCCTGAAAGTTAAGGGCAAACCCCCTGAAAGTTAAAGGCAAACCCCTGTAAAGTTAAGGGCAAACCCCCTGAAAGTTAAGGGCAAACCCCAGTAAAGTTAACGGCAAACCCCAGTAAAGTTAAGGGCAAACCCCAGTAAAGTTAAGGGCAAACCCCAGTAAAGTTTAGGGCAAACCCCGGTAAAGTTAAGGGCAATCCCCAGTAAAGTTAAGGGCAAACCCTGGTAAAGTTTAGGGCAAACCCATGTAATGTTTAGGTTAAACCCCAGAAAAGTTAAGGGCAAACCCCAGTAAAGTTAAGGGCAAACCCCAGTAAAGTTAAGGGCAAACCCCAGTAAAGTTAAGGGCAAACCCCAGTAAAGTTAAGGGCAAACCCCAGAGAAGTTAGGGGCAAACCCCAGTAAAGTAAAGGGCAAACCCCTGTAAAGTTTAGGGCAAACCCCAGTAAAGTTAAGGGCAAACCCCAGTAAAGTTTAGGGCAAACCCCCGTAAAGTTTAGGGCAAACCCCGGTAAAGTTAAGGGCAAACCCCGGTAAAGTTAAGGGCAATCCCCAGTAAAGTTAAGGGCAAACCCTGGTAAAGTTTAGGGCAAACCCATGTAATGTTTAGGTTAAACCCCAGAAAAGTTAAGGGCAAACCCCAGTAAAGTTAAGGGCAAACCCCAGTAAAGTTAAGGGCAAACCCCAGTAAAGTTAAGGGCAAACCCCAGTAAAGTTAAGGGCAAACCCCAGTAAAGTTAAGGGCAAAACCCCAGTAAAGTAAAGGGCAAACCCCTGTAAAGTTTAGGGCAAACCCCAGTAAAGTTAAGGGCAAACCCCCTGAAAGTTAAGGGCAAACCCCCTGAAAGTTAAAGGCAAACCCCTGTAAAGTTAAGGGCAAACCCCTGAAAGTTAAGGGCAAACCCCAGTAAAGTTAACGGCAAACCCCAGTAAAGTTAAGGGCAAACCCCAGTAAAGTTAAGGGCAAACCCCAGTAAAGTTTAGGGCAAACCCCGGTAAAGTTAAGGGCAATCCCCAGTAAAGTTAAGGGCAAACCCTGGTAAAGTTTAGGGCAAACCCATGTAATGTTTAGGTTAAACCCCAGAAAAGTTAAGGGCAAACCCCAGTAAAGTTAAGGGCAAACCCCAGTAAAGTTAAGGGCAAACCCCAGTAAAGTTAAGGGCAAACCCCAGTAAAGTTAAGGGCAAACCCCAGAGAAGTTAGGGGCAAACCCCAGTAAAGTAAAGGGCAAACCCCTGTTTTAGGTTAAACCCCAGAAAAGTTAAGGGCAAACCCCAGTAAAGTTAAGGGCAAACCCCAGTAAAGTTAAGGGCAAACCCCAGTAAAGTTAAGGGCAAAACCCCAGTAAAGTTAAGGGCAAACCCCAGTAAAGTTAAGGGCAAACCCCTGTAAAGTTAAGGGCAAACCCCAGTAAAGTTAAGGGCAAACCCCTGTAAAGTTTAGGGCAAACCCCAGTAAAGTTAAGGGCAAACCCCAGTAAAGTTTAGGGCAAACCCCCGTAAAGTTTAGGGCAAACCCCGGTAAAATTAAGGGCAAACCCCGGTAAAGTTAAGGGCAAACCCCTGTAAAGTTAAGGGCAAACCCCAGTAAAGTTTAGGGCAAACCCCAGTAAAGTTTAGGGCAAACCCCAGTTAAGGTTAGGGCAAACCCCTGAAAGTTAAGGGCAAACCTCAGTAAAGTTTAGGGCAAACCCCTGTAAGTTAAAGGCAAACCCCTGTAAAGTTAAGGGCAAACCCCAGTAAAGTTTAGGGCAAACCCCCGTAAAGTTTAGGCAAACCCCTGTAAAGTTAAGGGCAAACCCCGGTAAAGTTAAGGGCAAACCCTGTAAAGTTAAGGGCAAACCCCAGTAAAGTTTAGGGCAAACCCCAGTAAAGTTAAGGGCAAACCTCAGTAAAGTTTAGGGCAAACCCCCTGAAAGTTAAAGGCAAACCCCTGTAAAGTTAAGGGCAAACCCCAGTAAAGTTAAAGGCAAACCCCTGTGAAGTTAAGGGCAAACCCCACTAAAGTTAAGGGCAACCCCAGTAAAGTTAAGAGCAAACCCCGGTAAAGTTAAGAGCAAACCCCTGTGAAGTTAAGGGCAAACCCCAGTAAAGTTAAGGGCAACCCCGGTAAAGTTAAGGGCAAACCCCTGTAAAGTTAAGAGCAAACCCCAGTAAAGTTAAGGGCAAACCACGGTAAAGTTTAGGGCAAACCCATGTAAAGTTTAGGGCAAAACCCAGTTAAGTTAAGGGCAAACCCCAGTAAAGTTAAGGGCAAACCCCAGGAAAGTTAAGGGCAAACCCCAGTAAAGTTAAGAGCAAACCCCGGTAAAGTTAAGGGCAAACTTCTGTAAAGTTAAGGGCAAACCCCAGTAAAATTTAGGGCAAACCCCAGTAAAGTTTAGGGCAAACCCCAGTAAAGTTAAGGGCAAACCCCAGTAAAGTTAAGGGCAAACCCCAGTAAAGTTTAGGGCAAACCCCAGTAAAGTTAAGGGCAAACCCCAGTAAAGTTTAGGGCAAACCCCAGTAAAGTTAAGGGCAAACCCCAGTAAAATTTAGGGCAAACCCTCTGAAAGTTAAAGGCAAACCCCTGTAAATTTAAGGGCAAACCCCAGTAAAGTTTAGAGCAAACCCCTGAAAGTTAAGGGCAAACCCCACTAAAGTTAAGGGCAAACCCAAGTAAAGTTAAGAGCAAACCCCTGTGAAGTTAAGGGCAAACCCAGTAAAGTTAAGGGCAAACCCCGGTAAAGTTTAGGGCAAACCCCCTGAAAGTTAAGGGCAAACCCCAGTAAAGTTAAGGGCAAACCCCGGTAAAGTTTAGGGCAAACCCCAGTAAAGTTAAAGGCAAACCCCTGTGAAGTTAAGGGCAAACCCCAGTAAAGTTAAGGGCAAACCCCGGTAAAGTTTAGGGCAAACCCCTGTAAAGTTAAGGGCAAACCCCAGTAAAGTTAAGGGCAAACCCCAGTCAAGTTTAGGGCAAACCCCAGTAAAGTTAAGGGCAAACCCCAGTAAAGTTAAGGGCAAACCCCAGTAAAGTTAAGGGCAAACCCCAGTAAAGTTTAGGGCAAACCCGGGTAAAGTTAAGGGCAAACCCCAGTAAAGTTAAGGGCAAACCCCAGTAAAGGTAAGGGCAAACCCCTGTAAAGTTTAGGGCAAACCCCAGTAAAGTTAAGGGCAAACCCCAGTAAAGTTAAGGGCAAACCCCAGTAAAGTTAAGGGCAAACCCCAGTAAAGTTAAGGGCAAACCCCAGTAAAATTTAGGGCAAACCCTCTGAAAGTTAAAGGCAAACCCCTGTAAATTTAAGGGCAAACCCCAGTAAAGTTTAGGGCAAACCCCAGTAAAGTTAAGGGCAAACCCCTGTAAAGTTTAGGGCAAACCCAAGTAAAGTTAAAAGCAAACCCCTGTGAAGTTAAGGGCAAACCCCAGTAAAGTTAAGGGCAAACCCCAGTAAAGTTAAGGGCAAACCCCAGTAAAGTTAAGGGCAAACTCCAGTAAAGTTAAGGGCAAACTCCAGTAAAGTTAAGAGCAAACTCCAGTAAAGTTAAGGGCAAACCCCAGTAAAATTTAGGGCAAACCCTCTGAAAGTTAAAGGCAAACCCCTGTAAATTTAAGGGCAAACCCCAGTAAAGTTTAGGGCAAACCCCAGTAAAGTTAAGGGCAAACCCCAGTAAAGTTTAGGGCAAACCCAAGTAAAGTTAAAAGCAAACCCCTGTGAAGTTAAGGGCAAACCCCAGTAAAGTTAAGGGCAAACCCCAGTAAAGTTAAGGGCAAACCCCAGTAAAGTTAAGGGCAAACTCCAGTAAAGTTAAGGGCAAACTCCAGTAAAGTTAAGAGCAAACTCCAGTAAAGTTAAGGGCAAACCCCAGTAAAGTTAAGGGCAAACCCATGTGTAGCTTAGGGCAAACCCCTGTAAAGTTAAGGGCAAACCCATGTAAAGTTTAGGGCAAACCCCGGTAAAGTTAAGGGCAAACCCCAAAGCGATTATTATTTTTTTAAGACAGGTTTTTAAAATTTTTTGAAATATGAGGTACATTTATGGAGTAGTTATGTCCACGCAGGAAGAATAATCCATCATTGACATACACAATCTGAAAAATGTTTAATGCCTGAGACGTTTCTCAGATTGAATGTTTTTGAATCCCTCTCTCTCAAACCATATTCCTTTGAAGGGAATCGTTTCTCACACTGGTATACATTATCAACAGCTGCAGTGCTTCTTGATGGGCGTTAACCTTTGGAGTAATTACCAAAGGTAGACCCTCCCTTTTAAAAGATATTCCCTGCTTAATGGCATGTCGTGGCCGAGCGGATAAGAGCACCGGACTCAAGCTCTGGTGTTTCTGTTCAGCAGAGTGTGGGTTCGAGTCCCGGTCGTGACACTTGTGTACTTAAGCAAGACACTTAACCATTATTGCTGCGTCCTTTGGATGGGACGTAAAGCCGTAGGTCCTGTGTGGTGTGTAATGCACGTAAAAGAACCTAGTGCACTTATCGAAAAGAGAAGGGGTTCGCCCCGGTGTTCCTGGTTTGATTGGCTGCATATTGCGCCACAGCACCTTGTAAACCATTACACGGTGCTATGTAAAGAACAGGTTTAATACTTGAAAATGTAGCTCCACAAAACCTTGCAGGAAAATACTGAATGTTGAAGCGCCTTGAGCGTCACTGAGTGACGGATATGAGCGCTGTATAAGAAGCCACTATTACTATTACTATTAATAGTATTTTTTTCTGCTTATCAGTTTCATTGAACTGGTCCCTATAATAGCAACAATATTTCAAACAATAATACAAACAAATACCTTTTCTCCAGAGCGCAAGATGAAGTCAACTCCACTATTGCCATCGTAATTTCCGCAGAGGCCTTCAACTTGGTTCATGTAGTCTTCTGTAAGATAAATGTTCACTTTACTTCTGCCGTCCCAACTCACTCTTAGACCAAAGTCCGTCTCGAGGATCTGGTAAATGAAGCAAAGATACATATCAGAAAGTTTGTGGGATTCAGCTTGTGTTTGCTGGGCCCAACTGTTTAAGCATAAAAAGTACAACCAAAGATTATGCTCACCAAAATAAGGTTACCAGCAAATATGCCTTTTCACATGTACAATCTTAGTCTTGATTGGCGACGTTCATTTTGTTTAACGAAGTGCGATATCGCATCACGAATTACTGTCCGCAATGCGAATTACTGAAGAAGAGATATCTGTATCACACGAACATCTGGATCAAAACGAACATCTTGACGCTTTTGGCTCTAGACCCTGGCCACATTTTATTTTCTGGCAGCGATTTGAATATTCATGAAATGAAACGCACGCGCACAACGGTGAGCAGGCTGTGACCAGACTGTTCCCCTGTCTTCCCCTGTGTGAATGATGTTCTAGAAGTGCCTCGGGGATCAACTCCAACTAAGCCAATTTGTTGGGCTCTTTCAAGCTGCTCAACAGAGAGTGCCTTCAGTGGTCTAATAACAATCACAAGAGACTTCACCTTCACGGTGTCACCTTGATCAGGGTTTCCGTATACAGTCCATTCATCACAAGAGACTTCACCTTCATGGTGTCACCTTGATCAGGGTTTCCATATACAGTCCATTCATCACAAGAGACTTCACCTTCATGGTGTCACCTTGATCAGGGTTTCCGTATACAGTCCATTCATCACAAGAGACTTCACCTTCACGGTGTCACCTTGATCAGGGTTTCCGTATACAGTCCATTCATCACAAGAGACTTCACCTTCACGGTGTCACCTTGATCAGGGTTTCCGTATACAGTCCATTCATCACAAGAGACTTCACCTTCACGGTGTCACCTTGATCAGGGTTTCCGTATACAGTCCATTCATCACAAGAGACTTCTCCTTCACGGTGTCACCTTGATCAGGGTTTCCGTATACAGTCCATTCAAAAAGTCTTTAATGAATAACGATAGTAGGCTGCTTGAAAAAGAACACTTTTTGCCAAATCCAGTCGGTAAATTTACAACTAAATCGTGACCTTCCTCAAATGTACGAATAGCGGTGGTTTGATAGTCCAATGGGCTTATGGTCGAAAAAGTTTTCCCATATGCAATTTTGTATACAATCTTTGAAAATTTCAGGGATTAATCTTGAAACACTTAAGAGTAAAAACCCACTTGATGCCAATTTTTCCCATCCCTGGAAAAATTTTTTTTGTGGCTTTTTCCGAGCACAAATACAGCTGACGAAACGACACATTTTGTGATTTTTCAATTTTGCGCCCAAATGACGATCCTTGCTTTATTCGGAATTGTCCAATTACCGCCGTGTAATAGGATTCTGTATTGGGCAAGTTTCGCAAATGGACTTCCACAATGTCAACACATGCAAAGGTATCCGAAAGTCACCGAAACATTGACTGCGTACACACACGCTGACGACGTCGTGAACTTCACGGATACAGCAAATTTCACAATCGAAAATCCCTTCAGTCCGCTGTTATTTGTCAAAATAAACTCTTCAAAGCCCAATTTAATTCTCGCAAAATTCTAACGCCGGTCAACATTCACAGTACTTCTCAAAGTTTCCAGATTTATGGACTTGCCCAGTCCTTCTGAGTCAGACTCCCAAACAGTCAATGTAGCGCCCTCTATCGGTGGCTAATACAAAAAACAGCGTCGCCAATCAAGACTAGTACAATCTGTGACTGGTCCCCTACCTATTTTTGCTTGGCAGAAAATTTTTAAGCAATATTTTCTGCTTAAGCTGCCTTGTGAAATTGGGCCCTGGTCTCAGAGACAAACCTAGTTTTGAAACAATTGGTTGATGTTGGCATCAGTCTTAACCTTGAGACCTGGGGCGGATTGCAATAAAACAGTCTAAGACCAGTCAGTTATTGCCAGCTATCCACCTTATACGGTCTTAGCTTGTCAGTCGTTAGGCCTGTTGCAATAAGCCGATCTTAGATTAAGTCAGTGAGGAGTAGTGAAATACGAACAAGCATTCCTAAAGTTTGTTAGTTCAATGGCTGCCATTTATCTGTAGCACACTGACACAGTGACAATGGGTTTGAAAGGTAAACAAAGGTCGAACGTTAGGCAACCAGCCAAGAAGTTGGCCATCGTCGAGGGTACATGAACTGCAGAGAACCTCTGCAGTCACAACTAAGCAATTTGATGATTAATAGAGGGAAAACTGAAAATGGCCTGGGACAAAATTAAAGACTGAGTAAGCGCTATCAAATATACAGTCTCCTCGTAAGACTCCTTGCATGACGGATGTAGCGCCATGTTTAAAACCAAAACAAAGACTGATTATAGCCAGCTCAGCGCAGGCTTAAGATTTAAGACCGGCTAAAAATATAGATCGTGCTATTGCAATCGGTCTATAATTAAAGACTGTCTGTAGCGCATAGACCGGTATAAGACCGCTTGGTGCAATCCGCCCCTTGGGACTTGTCTTCAGACCAATTTTTGCCTGTCTCGGACTCAAGACAATAAACTGGTAAAAGTTTATGAAATAAGCACAACATTACTGAGGATTTAGTTCTGAATGAGAAGCTGGTAATATATTGAGCGAGGTTTCGCTTTGACTCTTAAGCCCCTTTCACACTAGACTATTCCCAGGGGGCCATCCATGGGGAATAACAATCGGCCCTTTCACACTTGGATCGCTTCACCCCTGATCTACCCCGGCAAATGGGCATACCCCGAGGAATAGCCACCCCTGCTCCGGAGTAGGGGTAAGCGGTAAATCCCAGGGCTACTCTTAATCCCCCAAGGAATAACTGCTAGTGGGAAATGAAAGCGGGTTTTTCGTTACCCCAGACTACTCGCGGACAATGAAAAGTGCCGAAGATAAACGGCCGAGGTCAAGGAATGCACGCTCAATAAATTGTGGATTCTGCGTTATAGCTATTCGTTCTACAGATTTGTATTGAAATATTTTTGAAAAGTTTTTGTTGTATTTTATAGAAATTAAATATCAACTGAAACATTTCTCATGTTATAATTTGGGAAGAATTTGTAAGTTTTGAAAGTAATGATTTTGTCATAGGTTATATTTTGAATTGGTTTGGACGTGATAAAAATGGTCTCACTGAACTATGCACTACAACCAGTCGCACTTTCGGTAAAGCTACAGCGATGACCTCAGCTAGCCTAGACATGCAGCACGGTGTGAAACGTGCAATCTGAACCCCGTGGACCCAGGGAATACACGTGCGGGGACAGTGTGAACAGGTGCCGGGGTAACCGTGGGGTAAAAAAACTGCCGGGGCCTCCCCATTGTGTTGTATTCCACGGGGATAAGAGAAGCAGTGCCAAAAGCGCTTTAGGAGCCCAGTCTGACAGGGAAATCTTTTTATGCAAAGTGTAACTATATTGCGGCTGCAAAGGGTGCCTCTAAAGCGTTGTTAGGGATATTTATCATAAGTGCTCAGTAAGGGAGCATCTCAAAAGTGCAAAGGTAGCAATGTTCTGGCGGTCCACTGGATTGTGGGAGTATACCTTTTGGAACATTCCTTTCGTCTAGAATGGGCCTGACTTTTAAGATGCTCCCTAACAAGGCACTGCCTTCCATGATTAAAAAAAAAAACTGAACTTACAACGAGGCTATTGCAGCCATCGATAATGCTCACGCCATCTTTATCATATGGTGATCGGATCTTCTCATGGTCAACAAGGACTACACGGTTTTGTTTGAACTCATACATCTGCAAAAAATGGTGACATTCACATTACAAAAAGGATTGTTTGAGAGCTAGTGACTGAGTAATATTATTGGACGTTGTAACAGGTGTTGTTGCAGTGTGATGTAGATGCTGTTACAGAGTTACAATGGTCATAGTGATTGGGATTGTGTAACAGAAGAAGAGAGGTTCATCTGAGAACAGGATGGCATGATTCTGGAATAGTGACAGAGAATAGGTTACAGAGTAACAGAGATTCCGTAATACAGAGTGATGCAGTGTCATGTACATTCTGTTACAGGGTAGTGTAGATTCTGTTGCAAAGTGATGTAAATTCTAATGCAGAGAGTGATGTAAATTCTGTTATACATTGATGTAGATTCGGTTTCACAGTAATGTAGATTATGTCAAAGAGCGATGTAGTTTCTGCTACAGAGTGATGTATATGGATTGTGGTATGTAGAATCTGTTACAGAGTGATGTAGATTCGGTTTCACAGTATTGTAGATTATGTCAAAGAGCGATGTAGATTCTCTTGCAGAGTGATGTGGGTTCTGTTGCAGAGAGTGATGTAGATTCTGTTGCAGAGAGTGATGTAGATTTTGTTACAGACTGATGTAGGTTCTGTTACAGAGTGATGTAGATTCTGTTACAGTGATGTAGGTTCTGTTACAGAGTGGTATAGATTTTGTTACAGACTGATGTAAGTTCTGTTACAGAGTGATATAGGTTCTGTTAAAGAGTGGTGTAGATTTTGTTACAGAGTGATGTAGATTCTGTTACAGACCAATGTAGGTTCTGTTACAGAGTGATGTAGGTTCTGTTACAGAGTGGTGTAGATTTCGTTACAGACTGATGTAGGTTTTGTTACAGAGTGATGTAGGTTCTGTTACAGACTGATGTAGGTTTTGTTACAGACTGATGTAGGTTTTGTTACAGACTGATGTAGGTTCTGTTACAGAGTGATGTAGGTTCTGTTACAGAGTGGTGTAGATTTTGTTACAGAGTGATGTAGATTCTGTTACAGAGTGATGTAGGTTCTGTTACAGAGTGGTGTAGATTTTGTTACAGACTGATGTAGGTTCTGTTACAGAGTGATGTAGGTTCTGTTACAGAGTGATGTAGGTTCTGTTACAGAGTGGTGTAGATTTTGTTACAGAGTGATGTAGATTCTGTTACAGACCGATGTAGGTTCTGTTACAGAGTGATGTAGGTTCTGTTACAGAGTGGTGTAGATTTTGTTACAGACGGATGTAGGTTCTGTTACAGAGTGATGTAGGTTCTGTTACAGACTGATGTAGGTTTTGTTACAGACTGATGTAGGTTTTGTTACAGACTGATGTAGTTTCTGTTACAGAGTGATGTAGGTTCTGTTACAGACTGATGTAGGTTTTGTTACAGACTGATGTAGGTTTTGTTACAGACTGATGTAGGTTCTGTTACAGAGTGATGTAGGTTTTGTTACAGACTGATGTAGGTTCTGTTACAGAGTGATGTAGGTTTTGTTACAGACTGATGTAGGTTTTGTTACAGACTGATGTAGGTTCTGTTACAGAGTGATGTAGGTTTTGTTACAGACTGATGTAGGTTCTGTTACAGAGTGATGTAGGTTTTGTTACAGACTGATGTAGGTTTTGTTACAGACTGATGTAGGTTTTGTTACAGACTGATGTAGGTTCTGTTACAGAGTGGTGTAGATTCTGTAGTGGTGTAAACTTAGTTAAAGATTGACTAACATTCTGAAAAGACCAGAGTGAAGGAGAATAGGTAAAACCGTAATAGAGATTATGTTACAATGACCAAAATGACTGGCTTCATTTTACAGATTCTTGTGAGTTCTGTTACAGAAGGATGGATGCTGGCTTTATTTGGGAGGACATAGATTCTTTAAAGAAGAGCGAAAATTATTATGTGTCATCTTGAGAAGAAACCATTTAAAAGCGGTACAGATTCTGTAGCAAGATTATAAAAGAACAACAGGGATCCCATGATATTTTTATTTTATCTTCAAGCAAACTTGAATCCTTGATTCTGATTGTTCGACCCATACCAACAAGAGGTGTGATACAAACCTATATCACACAGGCCCATATCACACCCTGCGTATTGCGCTGTTCTTACTCTGCATATTTAACTGTTTTAAGCTAAGTATACGCAGAACACACAGCTGTTCCACACTGCGTATTGTGTTAATCTGCATGTCAAGTTTGCTTGAAGATAAATGTGTGATCACACTCTGCGCTCGTGGAATACGGAAAATATAGCGCATGTGGGATATGGGACGCAGAAGCGCTAAATTTTTTCCGTAAACCACTCAGGCTGGTGTGACAACCTAAACTGGCAGAGCCCTACAATGATCAGAAACATACCCTTTTGTTAATTCGGATAAAGACTTCTCGCGTTAAAGACACAGTACTTCGGCGTGCGGATTTGACATTATCAGCAGTGACTTCAAAGGCATCCATAGTACTTGCGCCGATTGTTCTGCTCAAAACGTATGTACAATCACCCTGGAAGTTGAATTTGCCTCCATCAAACTGACCATAATGAGGATCACCCCAGCCGTGACATTTCTTTTCCCCTGAAAATTTTGAAAGAAATTTTAAAGAAGTTATACACATTACTTATTAAAGGCACAGTACACGCTTGGTAATGACTCCGAAAACTAATGGCAATAAAAACTTACTTGGTAAGAAGTACAGCAGCTTTGGGTAGTATAATGAATTTTGAGAAACTTTTAACTTCGAAGTACTAAGGTTATGGAAAATATATCTATTTTTATTCCCCCAAATTTGAATCTGAGAAGCGTTTCTGTCAGACCCAAGCTCTGGTGTTGTCAGCAGCACAGTGTGGGTTCGAATCCCGGTCATGACACTTGTGCCCTTGAGCAAGGCACTTAACCATAATTGCTTTGTAAAAAGTTGGGAAGGTAGTGCATTCTACTCTACCAGCCAGGCTCCTAGTGGATGATACCCATGCCTACATCCTTGCGGACTGTGAAGGGGGTAACCCTGTTTCAGCCCCAGGAGTAGGTGGCAACATGCCCCTGGTGCCAGTTGATTTGGGTCAACAGCCCAAATCAGTTAAGTGTAGCCCTCACCTTTTTGAATTAGGCGATATCTCATTAAAAAAAAATATAAAAAAATAAATGAAATAAAAAAATGCCAGGAGCACTATAAACTTCTAGTGTTGAGCATTTGAGGCTGACTTACTGAGCTCGCAGTTCTTGCCGCCCCATTCTGATGGGCAGTTACAGGTGTAGCCACCGCTGTCCTGAGACTTGCGGCACACGGCCCCATTCTTGCATGGGTTTGGAGTACACAAATCGGGGTCTGTGAAAGAACAGGGAAAGCAAAAAGCCATACATTTATTTTGGCCAACAGTTATCCGTTATTGGCCCTCAGGCTTAGGCCTGCGCTAAACGTCGCACGTTTGTGGTGTCGAACTCAAACAGTTGTAAAATTAGGAATTAAATTCGACAAAAGAGCGACGTTTAGCACAAACCTTTTATTTAAGTTCGGCACTGCCGTGTAGCACGGCAAGCCCTGCCGTGCTACACGGTAGTGGCACGACACGGTGACAAACGTCGTGCTCTTGCCGTGTCGAATCGAACTGAAAACATTTGAGTTCGGCTCGGCAAAAGTGCGACGTTTAGCGCAGGCCTTAGTCTTGTACCAAAATCAGTATTGCAATCTTAATTGTAAGAATCGATAAGACCAAACAAAAGTAGTACAAATCAACAAACGGTATCATTGCATCAAGGCAAAAACAACTGTCTGATAAAATCCAACCTATCAGTTTTTCATAAGAACAATGCCTGTACATGTGAACTTTACACTAACAAAAAAAAACCTATACAGAGTCCAAGACACAAGCATGTCGTCACACATCTGAGGACATGCGGGTTACCACCTTTGAAATCCTGAAAGTACATTGTCATTTTTTCAATAAAAATACCACATAACTAACCTGTGAAAATTTCATAAATTTGGTGGTCAGTTTGAAAGAAAACAGCAAACAAAATGTTTATATTTTGTAAGGGATTTATAATGGGGCTATTCTGATTGTGGCAATCATAATATTTGTATCACGTAATAAAGCATACAAGATTTGAAAGTGCCAAAACAGTTTAAAACACATCCAAGTAGATCCTTGTCATTTCATTGTTGGTCACATTATTCAAACCCTTGCATGGCCTATATACTGGATTGATCAAACGAAGACTCAAAGTAGTTCTAATTTTATTTTATTTTTTTCGAAATTACTTATCCTGCACTTTGTCTCAAACAAATACCTTATAAAAACTATCGTAAAACTCACTAGCACAGCCGAGGATTTCCATTCTCAAAGCTGGGCAGCTCTTGAAATCATTGATCGCAATACGAATGTTTCGAGCTAAAACCTCCTTCTTGAAAAAGTTGGTCTTTAATCCGTTCTGATCACTATTTCCTGCGAAAACCTGTAACAAAAATACCAGTATCCTCACTTAGTGTATCCCAACATATGCATAAAATAACAAACCTGTGAAAATTTGGGCTCAGTTAGTCATTGAAGTTGCAAGAAAATAATGAATGAAAAAAACGCCTTTGTTGCATAGAATTGTGTGCTTTGAGTTCAAATTTATTTCAATACTGTAGTTTTCAATAAATACATTCTTACAGCCAATTTGAGGAAATATTTATCAACTTTTTCGAAAAATTTACTCAAAACCATTTTGAGCATGAGCACCTTTCTATGTGCTGTTGAGATTTTGGTAAATCAAAATAAGAAACAAGGGTAAGGAACACTTCTGTATGCAGTGTATCAGCCGTAAACATCCGAGAGAGGGTTAGTTCCACCACTCTGTAGAACAGACAGATATAGAAAATCCTCTATTCCAGCTCATTGTCCAGGATTCTATAAATTTGTACATATACATGTATCTGTTTTTAAATATGTTATACCATTTTTTTTTTTAAACTAATAATGAATTTTTACTTGTAAACAAGATTATTTCAGCCAGTGGCTGCCAACCATGTCTCTGTTTTTAATAATAAACCAGAATATATATAAATAGTTCTCATCACTATTTGTACTGATTTTCATTTTATATATGAAAAAACGCATTGAGTTTATTCTTCAAAAAATGTTACAGTCACTACCAATCATTATTGCAATAAAAAAAGATAATTGAAAAATATATGACAGTTAAGAAGCCTACCTCTTTAATTGCATTGACTTCTGCCACCCAAGCAAACTCTGTGGGTTTCTTGGTGCCGTAGTCATGGACAGCTGTGTACTCTACTGAGTAACTGGTAACCCAACATGGATTGACTGGGTCACCCTGGGTCTGAATACCAGTAACCACGCCAATGTAGCCGATGTCCACCTGCAATTTTAAAACACAGGAATTTTCATTTCTGCAGTAGATGTCTGAGTTGTTGTTTTGAATACTATATAATAAAGGAGGGGTCTTTCACTGGTACTTAACCATTTCTTTGTGGTTTTTGTTCTCTTCCAAGAAATTATGGGATGTCTCCACCGTGAATAGGCCAAACCTTAGCCGTAAGCCATGGCTGATAATCAGCCATGTCATGCTGGAATCTCAGACTTGCCTCCCATTAATGCTGAATACAATCATCAGCCATTTTGTGGAGTCCACACAAAATTGTCGACCGTGTTAGCTCTTGATGTAAAAGGAAATACCACACAATTTTGAGGCATATTTGTGTGGATCAAATGTATTCTACTTTTAAAACATCTTTCTAACCATATGCTTTTTATAACAAATGGTTTACAAACGCTTTTTATAGACCAACTTACCGATCCAAGGCAACGTTACCTTTAATCCAATGCGAACGCGGCTTAAAAAATCCATACTTTAGTTTGCGCGTGTAATCAGGTAACAGAAAGCAAATTTCAACACACTTTCCATGATCAATCAGAATTAAAAATAGAACACTGTAGCCAGTCTTTACAGTCACAAAACCACAAACCACAGGTGTGCCAGCATACAAAATGTGTAACAAATTGTAGGGGATTGAAGATAAGACAGTTCCATCAACAGAAGGGATGTCAGTCATTCTCCCTGGATAGCATCTGGGGCTAACATTTTCAAGAAAAGGAAGGTCCCCTTTTTAATTCAACTGTTGTCTTTTTTTTTCTCTTTCTTTTTTTAAAAATTTGTTTTACTGTCCGCTTTGTTTAACCGTTAAGGCAATTTGGAAACAGATTTCAACATTTTTTTTTACGGTTAAACGGTTAACTGGTTAAACATCCCAACCCTTGGTCTATAAAAGCATTGTTACCTGCAGGTAGATGTTTTTGTCTTCAGGTGAGGCCTGCCAGGCTAAGTCATTATTGAGACGTGCTTGACCTGGCGATAACTTGATTGGATCGTTGCTGCTGCTGGCAAATATAGACTCGTCAGGAATTCTACCATTCTCCATTCCTACACCACCACTGCAAGCAACTACAATGATTAACCAGGGTGGTTAGTGGTGCTTAGTAACTAGACACTAAGGCCATACCCCAATTGGCGGCTACAGCTATGGCTATGACCGTTGCTAACGTCCTATACCTCAACGCGGTATAGAAGCGGCAAACCAGCCGTAGCCATAGCAGTCTATTCGAACACAGCCTGATTTGTCATCAAACTGATCAAAATGGCCAGATGTTACAACAGCAGCAAAGGTGTTTACAAGTACTTTTCAAGATGGAGAAAAGGAAGGTAGATGATATTGTTTTGCCATCATAAAAAATAAAAGGATATCAAGTAATAAACCACAAGGGAAACTGTTAATTTTTAATAATTTTGGGTTGAACAAAGAAAAACTGACTATAGAGCGGGATTTGAACCTACAACCTCCGGATTAACGTTCCGGTGCTCTACCAACTGAGCTGTCTAACCCTAGTGTTTGTGGTCTCCCTATTTTGTCAATATCTTTAATTGGGGGTGCCAGTCTCAAGCCATTCAACCTGTAATTGCCGCATAGCAAGGGATCACACCCAAGTTGACAATACAACCTGGGAAGCGGCAGCCAAGGGATCACCTTAAGGGGATGCAACTTTTTATTTCAAATAACAAGTAATAAGCCACTAACTCGGTAAATGTAAAACAATTTAGGGGTTGAAAATAGTTGTAATGTATTTTTTAGTGGTGGGTATTACTTAGTAGTTATTATCATTATTTCTTAATCGCCGTTAATATTACAAAAGAAGAAGTACCACAACAAGAAAATAAACACAATTCAAATACAAACAGTTATTGATGACAGGAGTGAAAAAAAAATGAACTAAATCACTGCAATTAGCTGGCAATAAATATGGTTGGGTTGAAGGCACTTCTTGTGTCAGAGCAATGAAATGAAACAGCACTGTCATGACTGTGGGCCGCCATGTTATCATCAGTCAAGTGAGTTTGTGCTCACATAATCGGCTCCAGTGCCAGCAAATGTTTGTGTGAAACGTTTGCAATCAGCATAAGAGGAATGCCCCCCCTCTGGTCTTAGAGATCGAGTTTCCTCGCCATCCAAAAATACATTCAAACCAATTAAAGGTTACAATGTCGGATTTGAATCTAAATGGCGCGCTTGTTCATGGAAGAACTTACCTGGTGGCGTCAACACCTTGACATCTCCAACGCCTGCAAAACAAACAAAACAAAATTGACAACAAGCTTACGATTAGACCAGGATGATTAGACTAGTTCCTAAACTGAGTTTAGGGATTGCTTAAAAAGTGACCACTTTCATGGCTCTGCTTACAGCGGAATTCTGCCCTTGCAATCACCATTCTTCACTTCCAGGGTGAGCGCTGAATTTCTAAGAGTGGAATTTCTTTCTTCTGTAAGCATCGATTTGTTGCTTACAGTTAGCAGAGCCATGAATTAGGGACCTGAATACCAGGACCTGGTTGGTATTGATTTGAACCAGCTGAATACCAAGCCGCTCAAAATGCCGAACAATGGAAACGAACAATTAATATGTAGCCATCACTGAGCAATGCCCGTGCACTGCATGATGATCATAATGACTAGAAGGTTTAAAATAAACACATCAATACTCCCTAACTCACCAAACTGTAAAGCTTGATAGAAATAAAAACCTTGCGAATGCTGTGGCCATTTTATTACATGTGCGTGACAAGATGGCGCGCACGTATGGCATTTCAACAGTTAGATTGACCAAAATAAATATAGAAAATGCTGAATGAGAGTCGCAGTTGCGGTATCAATACACCATATCAACAGGAGCTCGACACAAAGTGTGGTCGAGATCAGCAATTTTCAGGTTAAAACTAGTTAAAATCATATCAACCCATATCCGCCTGACTGGGAACAGTACATTAACACTGTTCCTGCCTAAGCCCATAGCGCTTATTGCTGCATTACAATAAACATTCATTATTTACTGCCTTGCAAATAAACACACCCCCAACAAACTGTATACCGTTGGAAAGAGCATATCATACTCTAGTGTGATATACATTTTGCTATGTTTGGCATCTCATATCACAAGTAGTGAGAGTACAAAGAAAGACACTAACGTCTTGTTCAACTATGGGTTTTCCAGTAGTAAGACGCTAACAGCGTTTGTGTAATCTTCAGGAAATCCCTTACTTAGGCAGATATGGGTTAAAATACGCTAAGTTCAGAAACCTGATGCTTTGACTAATTATTATTATTATTTATTCGACCTCAACAATACAAGTGCAAAAATACAATACAAGGCAATAAAAGAAAAAAAAACACACAAAAAACAGAAACGACATAGCAAAAAATCAAAGCCCCCAAAAAATTAAAAAATACAAAAAGAAATTCAAAAAAATAAATAAAAAAATACAAAATAACACATACCTTCTTGCGACAAGACTGCCACAAATGAATAAGTCCCTTTATAGGTTTTAATTCTCTGCATTCTGAATTTGTCACCCTGGCTCTTTCTGCAGAAGCCCTTGATTCTACATTTGCATGCTGCAACGTGCCCTGACTTATCATGAGCTCTTGCATCAAAGAATATTGGACTGCGTTTTGGGGAGTAAAAGCCAATCATGTGACCAGAACGGACTTCAATCCAATTTTTTCTCTCCAAGGGAACCTAACAATGAAAAGAAATGTAAAGCACTTCTAAAAAAGGTTTTACATAAAGAGAAATTTATCATGATGTTTGCTTGGCATACAAATAATACACCGTCATCATGGTGCGGCCATCTTGATTCTCCATTCAAATCAATGTAACCAAACCGAGGCTGGAAGGGCAAATAGTCAGGTTCCTTTTTGTACAATGAATGTTATTATTCATTGTTGGTACCGTTTTGGACACAAAGGAACTCGACCAAGAGTGGCAGCTTAACAAGTGTCTGCTAAGCAGATATGAGCAGTATACCATCACGTGACGTGGTAGTTTGGCTGGTAACCTTACTCTGGTAAGCATAATTTTGTAATCCAAATTTTTTTTTGAAAATGTTGCTTACATCTTAAGCTAAAAATGGAAAAAAAAATATGCATTTTCACAAATCAAGGTCAAAGGTTTTTGCCTAACTTTGTTGTGCGGTATAATTTTGATTTTATGTTATCAAATGCGGGCCATTTCAAGAGCTTTAAAATGATGTAAATTTTATCTCTGTAGGTGCTTTACTTTTGGGGATATGAATGTCCAAACATAGCAGGTCATGCTAATTGGTCAAAAGTTCGTTAACCCATATCTCAAAAAATAATCAACCAAACGACAACAAATTTTGGTTCTGGGGGTTTCTCATTGAGTCCAATCAGCACACAAAATTTCATTTTAAATCGTGACGGTCAGGTCTAAAAGCGTGTTGAATTGACACGGAATGACCCTAATATGAATCAATCCTAAATGGTCTGTTTGAGTTTTAAACGTTCTCACCTCCACTGTTTCTCCTCTCTTCCATGAACGGTCTTTTTTTACATGCGTTTTTCCGACAATCATGAAAACACCCTTATTGATGTTGACTGGCTGTAAGACGTAGAATATGACTGGTGCTGGAAATTTAGGGACAAATTTCCATCCAGTAATGTAACTATAAAAAACAAAGTATGGGAGAAATGTCAGCAAAAATAGAACAAATACACTCAAGCTAAAAGTTTACCTAAACAAATTTGGTTCTAACATAAATGCTTCACAGAAACATCTAACAATTTCATCATCTTAAAGGCAAAGTATACCTTTGGTTTTGGGGACCGTTTGATTGTTTTAATCCTATATAAATGAAGATATATACAATAAAACTAACCTGTGAAAATTTCATTTCAAAAGGTGGTCGCATTTTTGAAATATCGCCAAAATCCGCAGAGAATATGTCCACGCATAAAGAATAATCCCTAATAGGAATACACAATCTGAGAAATGTTTCTTCTTAGATGCAAATTTTTTGGGAAAAAAACTGACATATTTTTCAATATCCACATTCTTTTGAATTGAAATATTTCTCAAAATGCTTCATACTATCAAAAGTTGCTCTACTTCTAGCCGAGTCAGTTTTTAGTGCCATTCATTTTTAGAGTGATTACCAATTGCATACCTTCATTTTAACCAGTGAAACAATTTATTTCGGCACAAGGTCAACAACGGGTGGTATGTTAATATGCCCGAACATTCCATTTTGTAGCATAGCTTTTCCATTGGTATAGGCTGTGCAAGTCTCGCGCGTACTAAAACTTCTGGGACCAGGATTTTGTTGATTATTTTAGTTTATGGCCATGAAAATTAAATATGTTGTTGGGATAACACTAAGTGATAAACAATATGAAAGTAAAATCAATTCAACAAAATAACGAAAAAAACCTGAGAATAAGACATGACCCTGGTTACTTGTAAAAAAATTTAGAATTTTGCTCAACTGCAGTCATGTTGTCATTAAACCCATCTGATGATCGCAATCATTTGGGCGTGATTGGCAAATGGGATTTCCGAAAATAAGCATCCTCGCCCACAGTTTTCAATCTTAGTTAATTTGAACAAATTATATTTTATAAAAGCTTGCTATGGGTATTTTTATTTTCAAGAATATTTGTATAAATATAATTTAAAAAGAAGGAGCTTTCAGGGTAACTGAGGCCTCTCCACCACAACAAGGTAACAGCACAAGGAGAAGTATTTGAGTTGTGGTGGTTTTAAATTGAACTGGTGGCATAACTCAACATTTCAATCAGCCTGCTCAGGAGAAAGCTAGACTCTAAAGTTAAAAGCTTTCGTTTGTGTGCATTCTTGTTGGTGTGAGGCATAAACTCAAGCAATGAAGAGCCTTGAAAACCACTCAATCTGGGCCAAATTTCAATGAGCTGGTTAAGCTAAAAATATTGCTGAAATTGTTTTTTCTGATCAGCCGAATTGTGTAGGATACCAGTCACAACTTGTACATGTGACATTGTTCTTTTGGCTGGTGGCCTTATTCTGGTAAGCATAATTTTGTTTTGCTTAGCTACTTTTTGTGCTTTAGCAGCTCTATGAAATTGGGCCCAGGTTACAACAGCCAAACTAAATTTTGTCGGGGGGGGGGGGGGGGGAAGGGGTCGATACGGCAGTTTGAAACCCACACCAATATTTTGAAGTTGTCATAACACATCATACAGACATTGGACGCATGTGAGTGCATGTCGCAGAATATCATCATGAAGTGACATCCGGATTACTCCATTCCATGCGGTGAAGCCGAGTGAAATATGGAAAAGCCAGATTTCACCGAGTGATTCTATTCTGCGGTAACGCATGAACGAAATGCATTCAATATTCGTTTTTATGTAACTCACAGATCCTTGACATTTGAACTTTTTTCTTCCCCAATCAACACAAAATAGACACGGAAACTAGTCCACCCAACACTCTGAACATTCTTCCCCCCCCAAGAAAATTCTAAACAATGTGGCAACTTCATATAGACACCAATCTTCTAAGCTGTGACATGACCGCATCTCGTTTGGACAAAATGGCGGGAAACTATTATTTTTGAAAGAAGTGCTTCGAGATGTCCTTTAATTGTCCACATAGGACTCCTATATTACATTTTAGAGCGTCCCGGCAGTTTACATGGCAAAACAAAGAATGACATGTGATGCATGTTCCACCAATCAAATGACAAGGATCTGTGTGTACATTATATAAATAAAATATAGTAGACTCAACAACTTACCCATTACATGTGAGTGGATTCTTCACGTTCACGACAAGAGTTTTGCCACTCGTGGTACGTCTCCAGCTTCGGACCAATGGCTTTGCACCCCATTCTTTCTCACATACGACTGCCGAAAAATAAAAATGCCCCGTCGACATTAATCTCATTCGTCTTGAGTTATCAAACGCGCAGCATTTCCTTTGTTTTAGCCATAATGACCTTGAACATTTGACCTAGAGGTTAAAAAACATAAGGCTTCTGGGAGATTTGTAAGACTTATCCACGCACCAAGTTTGGATTTGATGTGCCAATTAAGTCCAATTCTAGAGTTACCGCTCGGACATGAGTGCACACACGCACACACACAACCTTACAGTTCGGGTTTGTGGGGTCCTGTTATTGTTGTTCTATTCTTCCCTTTTCTAGATAATTTCTCAGTGGGGTCCAGGTCGGACAAAGGAAAGCTTTGCGGGTCCATTGTTCCATTATGTAAAGTACCTCACAAGGGCCCTTGCCTAAGCCCACACACCCACACACACAGGGAAGGACAAGGCAAAGACTATACGCCCTTCGGCTTTGCCCATTGAAGCACAGAGAAGCACCAGGGAAGAACAAATATTTGGAACAAAGGAAGGACTAATATTTCCCTTGTCAAGAGTTCCTCATCTTTTTAGGTATTTCTCCCTGAAACTAAGCTACTTAGCCCTTTAGAGATCATTCATTTCTGAATAATCATCACAGTATACACCCAGACATCGCTATACATTGTTCATTTTTTAAAATATTTTTTTGTTCAGTAAAAATGTTTACAAAAATAACATGAAACATAAATTTTGTTTTGTTTTTAGAGATTGGAATATGATGTTATCATAGGAAACATTGGACAATTTCCGTTTTCGGTTTTGACCTTTACTTTGACCTCTTTGTGTGAATGGAAGTGGGTCAGATCTTGCGGTCGTTTGCAGTCGCTTTGGGCATTTTGGTACAAGCTGCTTGTGGTGGCTATGGTCTCTAGGGTTAACAAAAAAACAAAAATAAAAATTCTTTACTCAAAGTCAAAAGCAAAAAACCCCAAAACAAACTTACTCGGACAGCCCAGAACTTCAAAGCGAACACCGATTTTGCTGTACCATTCCTGCACTAAGATCCTGACAAACTGTACCTTGGCTTCTTCTTTGAAGAACACACTGACCACACTGTCTGAGTCAACGTTTCCATAGAAGATCTTAAAGAAAAATCCAGAACAGAAAAGTCAAAGAATGTATTGTACCCTTTGCTTGTTCCCAAGTACTCTTGCTAAGAGCAGAGAGAAAAAAGTTCTTGCTTCATATAACCCAATTTCTTATACATATTGCACACAGAGATCATTGTCAATTGATTGGTGGAACAGGTATCGTGTGTCATCGTTTATTTTGCCATGTATACTGCCGCGACGCTCCCAACTTTAAAAAGGAACACCAAGGTCAAATTGAGTTCTGTGGAGCGCTCGTTTTCTAATAGATAAAGTCCTTTCGAAGGTGAAGACAAAAATTTAAAGTCTCTAACCTCAAGCTAAAATGGTGTAAAATGTCATTTTATTTGATACTCTTCCTGGAATACAATTTGATAAAAGACGTCAATTGGAATAGTTATCAAAAACATCAAAAATCAGGAAGGATCGGAAAATACTCTGTACAAAATTGTACAGACCAGGGCTCGAATTTGACACTGGACCGCAGGCCCGAGACCAGTGATTGTAGCATTGGGCCAGTAAACTCATGACCGGACAAGTCCGGTGGTCTAATTGTGTTTTCAGTTCAATAACGATTCATGTAACTCACTTTATAATATCTTGAACAGAAACAAATTATGTTCAAATGTTGACTTTGAGTAATGATTTGAAATATACTTAATACCATAAAAGACAAATGAGGTAATTTTTTTGTTATATGTCTTAGTGCTTGTTCAATCAAATGCAAGTTAAACTGTACAAGGAAGTCTTTTCCGAGTTTGAATCTGGTCTTGTAAAATTATTTCTGGTCCAGCAAACATTTTGAGATACAAGTCCTGTGGTCTTGTAGATTTTCCCCCCAAATTCGAGCCCTGCAGACCATCATTTGAAATGTGACGTCATCAAGCGTTTTTTGATTTTGACAAAAAATTGCACCACTTGAACTGGGTATCAAACACAGTGGCAGATAAGTAGTACTTTACTTCTAGAGGATAAGTACCAACTTACTTTCAGAGTAAGTACTACCTTATATCTTCAGGGTGAAAAGGTAAAAATTACCTTTCTTCTAGGGGTCAAGTGTTGCTTTACTATTAAGTGTAAATTATTACCTTATTTCCGAGGGTAAACTTTTACCTTACTTCTAAGAAAGGTACTTTTACGGATAGTATTGCCTTACTTTCAAGGGGCAAGAATTACCTTACTTCTTGGGATAAAGAATTGCTTTACTTTTATAAGTAAATTATTACCTTACTTTGGGGGTACAGTAATACCTTACTTTGGGGGTATAGTAATACCTTACTTTGGGGGTATAGTATTACCTTACTTTGGGGGTATAGTAATACCTTACTTTGGGGGTATAGTAATACCTTACTTTGGGGGTATAGTATTACCTTACTTTGGGGGTATAGTATTACCTTACTTTGGGGGTATAGTATTACCTTACTTTGGGGTATAGTATTACCTTACTTTGGGGGTATAGTATTACCTTACTTTGGGGGTATAGTAATACCTTACTTTGGGGGTATAGTATTACCTTACTTTGGGGGTATAGTATTACCTTACTTTGGGGGTATAGTAATACCTTACTTTGGGGGTATAGTATTACCTTACTTCCATCTGTACCAAAGGCGTCTTCAAAGTTATTGCCATCGAGACTCAGTTGAACACGAAACTTTGTCACCCACCGATCTTCATCATTGCAACCTTGGACAGACACCCCTGTCACAATAGTGGGTTTGCCCAGATCAGTCTGGAATCCCAAAAAATAATAACAATCTTTAAGAACAACTCAACTACAGGTGGGGTTTAAATTCTCCAAAGAATGAAATAGTGAAAAAATTATCATATAAAAGACAGTTCTTTTTTAACAACATCTTCATTCTTGATGTTGAAATTCTCTTCTTAAACTAAAGCGTCCAAATTAGGTGACTTTTGCTGCGACTATGCTGTTGGCGGCAACGACAATGCTGGAGAAAAGGACTTTTCGGTGTGCCGGCCATAGCCACTACTGAAGCCATGAATTCAGACCCGGCAAAAGACCAAGTGCTACTTGGACAACTGACTTGGACAACCTCGTCACCAGGGGTGATCGATCTCGCCGCGCCATTTTGTTTCCAGCATGCCTTAATTGCTCGCTCATAACCCCTGGAATTGCTTCGTTAAAACGTGCTCGAGTCCAGCACATTTTCATTAGGCCTGTGGCTGATCCACTCTACGCACCCGCTCAAGTATGGTAACCGGTAAATAAGGCCTTTTAGTCAAAGAGCAACTGGTCCCCTCTAGTTCGTCTTTGATCTTGTGATATGTCTAACTCTATGCAGTTTAGGGTTAGGCCTACAGTGTAAAAACATGATTCATTTGAAATGGAGTTGCGTCAAAATACTTGCATTTTCACATGCGCATACTAAGCGTCCTACACGCACCATACAAGCGCTCAGAATTTTTTTAACAAGCGTGCACGCAAAGTAGTCACTTTTGGGAGCCAATCAGCGTTGTTTTTCAGTACATCCCTACCAGGGGTTAGTGACGAGAGGTATCGATACGGCGCGCTGCCCATGGTAGCGAGGCTGCTGGCTGCCTTACCTGCACATACTGGTCCTCTCCATCTATGGCTGGTGCCCAGCACCCTTTCAGGCTTGTCGTTGCCTTTGTGTTCAGTCTGGCTTGACTGTAGGTATACGCTGATGCAAAGACTAACGATCCTTCAATTGATCGATCAGGAATCAAACCATCCTCCATTCCAAGTCCATGACGACAGGAAACTGAAACAAACCAAAAACAGCATAATAAACATTGAGTGACTGGCATGTGGGGGGCCGACTTTGTACCCTAATTTCCTGCGTATAAGCCTCTCGGCGTATAAGGCGCAGTACCCCCAAATTTTAATTTTAATGCGATGATGCGATAACGTGTGGACGCACTTACACTGAGCTCTCAGAAATTTCATGTTTTAAGCTCAAAATCCTACCTTCCGACCTGCTGAACCCATCCAATCTTGTTAAATAACATCATCGAACAGCCTGAGCCAACATCCAGAACCAATAATGCCTGGTGGACGAAGAAAATTGCCAAAGTCTACATCACCGGATCGAGAGGCACCCATTTTGTCACCCCAGTCGGGCCCCTCCACTGAGCCCCTGGAACCCCATGGGGACTTCCAGCAGTTTGTCCGGGGTGCCCTGCAAGAGATCCGTCGGGGACAAGTCGACCTTAATAGGCGCATCGACAGCATTGAGGCAAACTTCAACACAGCCATTGAGTACCAATCTAAACGCGTGGATGAACTTGAATCGAAGATCAATGAGCTTGAGAAAATGGCTACCAAATGGGCTCAAGCTGAACAGCAGTTAGCTGAACATGCTGAAAAACTTAACAAGTTGGAGCGGTTTAGCCGTCGGAGCAACATCCGAGTGATTGGATTCCCTCAAAACAAGGACGAAGACTGCCTGGACCTCTGCAAGCAGATGCTAAAGGACAAGTTTGGCCTCCATGACGTCAAGCTTGAAAGAGCCCATCGGGATGGTCCCAAAACACCGGGTCGTCCACAACATCTCTTGTTTAAACTTAACTGCTACCAGGACAAAGTTACCATTCTTCGTCAACAGCGACAGGTCTTGGCCGACACCCCCTACTTTTGCACCGAGGATCTGACCCGGCAAGATCTGCAAGAGAAACGCCGTTGGAGTTTGGAGGTGTCCAAGGCCTACAAGGAAGGGCACAAGTACAGGTTTGTGGCTGGCAAGTGGCGGAACAACACAGGGGGTCTCGCTGCATTCTACCGAGTTTGATACTCCCCCCTGCCCGTACCCGTAGCAACGCCAGACTCTTTTCATCACGCTTCCATCGCATTACACCTTCATCAACATTTCATTTCTTTGCTTGCTTCACCTACCGGATAACATTGTGCTTGCTACCTCCATGTTGCTAGTAATTATCACTTTCATTTGGTTCTCCATTGGACAGCTTTGTTTAAACTCAGTTGTTTGTTTGAGGTTCCATTGCCAGAATTGTACTCATTTATTTGAGTGTGATCTAACATGTATATTTTTTGCTTTTCTTGCTTGCATATGCTCGATTTCCTTTCTGCATTTTATTTTATTTTATTTTGAGCTTTATAAGTTACTTATTTAGTTAATTGTCTTCATTTCTTATATATTTTACTATTTTTATATAGGTTCTCATGGTTGTGGGGAGACACATGGATGGATTCATGAAATAATGTCTTATTAAATGAATTTACTTGTGTGTTTCCTTGTAATTATGAGAATTTATATTTGTTCATTTTTTTTTCTTTCTGTGCTCCATGTAATTTGATGTACGTTCATTGATACTCCATCTCCTTTGTTCGTACTTCATTTGCGACTAAGTTTTCTGTTGTTTCTGTTTTTGTTTGCTTTTATGTTTGCTAATTTAACCACCGATAACTCATTTGTTGCTGACGATGCTAGCTACAATACCTGTTCTTACTTTGATCGCAATGATTTTTGTAATCTAAATGTTTCTACTCCTGATAATTTCTCAATTTTTTATATGAACTCCAGGAGCCTCTGTAGACATTTTTACGATATTCATGACTTCGTGCTATCACTCAATCATTCTTTTTCTATCTACGGCTTTACAGAAACGTGGTTTAAAGAAGCTCCTCCTCAATATGTCCACATGGACAATCACCAACTCATTCATTCATCTCGTTCCGATAAAACAGGGGGAGGAGTTGCCATGTTTGTGAGAAACTCGCTTAATTTCCACGTTCGTGAGGACCTAATGTCATCTTGTGAAGATTTTGAATGTGTCTTCATAGAAATTGAACGAGTCCACGCTGTTAATTTGATTGTCGGTAATGTCTACAGGGCTCCAGGGGCTTCCCCGGATAATTTTAACAGGTCATTTGATTCTTGTCTCAATACTGTCACCAACGAAAACAAGCTTTGTTACATAATGGGAGACTTCAATCTAAATTTACTTAATTGCTCTAACCATCGACCTACGGATGATTTTGTGAATACCTTTTACGCTTATGGCTTCCGCCCTTTGTTTGACAAACCGACCCGTATCACCCCTCACAGTGCCACTCTAATAGACAACATTCTTACTAACAATGATCAGGATATGTCTGCAGGGATCCTTTATTCGGATATCACCGATCACCTACCACTTTTTCAGGTGACTCCCTTTTGTCTTGACAACTCGGCCTCTGCTCGAAATACCTATGTCACAAGGGACATTAATGCAACTACAATCCGTTCTTTCACTGCAGACATTGTCAATTTGGACTGGGGCGAAGTCTATGCGGCGGACCAAGCCGATTCTGCCTACAATGCTTTTCTTTCTACCTTTAACTCTCTTTACAACCTTCATTTCCCCTTTTCAGTAAAATCTAGGGGTCGTTCTGTGAGAAATCAGCCGTGGATTAATCACTCTATTGCCAACTCTGCTGATCACAAAAACAGGTTGTACAGGCGTTTCTTACGTAATCCAAGTGCTGCTAATGAGCGTCTGTATAAGGATTACCGTAATCGTCTCACCTCAGTCATTCGTGCTGCTAAAAAGAATTACTTTGCCCAGAAGCTGGATCACAACAAAACAAGCTTAAAAAATATCTGGCGCGAAATTAACAGCATTCTGGGCAAAAAATAAAAAGGCTGACCTCCCTTGTGAATTCACCAACGGCGAAGAAACTCTACGAGACCCTCCTGAAATCGCCAACTCGTTTAACACACCTTTCTCTAACATTGGTGCTTCGTTGGCTAATAACATCCCTAGTACTAATTCACACTATAGAGACTTTCTTCATAACCCGAACAGCTTTTCTTTTTTTCTGACTCCTACTAACTTTCTCGAAGTCATTAAAATCAGCAATGATTTAAAAAGCAGCTCCAGCTGCGGATTCGATGGCATAAATTCTTCTGTGATTAAATCTGTCATTTCCTTTATATCTCGCCCTCTTGCTTACATATTCAACCTTACTTTTACTACTGGTTCCTTTCCTTCTAATCTAAAGGTGGCTAAAGTCATTCCCGTCTTCAAAAATGGTGATAAACATAACATCAGCAATTACAGACCTATCTCCATTCTCCCTTGCTTTTCTAAAATTCTTGAGAGACTTTTCTACAACAGACTCAATCATTTTATCTCTCGCTTCCATCTTCTTTCTGACTCTCAGTACGGGTTTCGAGCTAAACACTCTACAGACATGGCGCTTATTCAATTTGTTGATAAAGTGTCCACTGCTCTAAATAATAAATTGAGCACTGTCAGTGTCTTTGTTGATCTTTCGAAAGCATTTGACACCATTGATCACTCCATTCTCCTTGACAAACTTAATTTCTACGGCATAAGAGGTGTTGCTCTCGAATGGCTTTCTTCGTATCTTGACAATAGACAACAGTTCACTTCTTTTAAAAATCACAACTCTCCTTGGCAAGAAATTCATCATGGCGTTCCACAGGGTTCTATTCTTGGCCCACTCCTCTTTCTGCTTTATATTAATGATCTGCATTCTTCTTCTTCCCTTCTGTCTTTTACGCTATTTGCAGATGACACAACTATTGCTTTCTCTGACTCCAATCCGGCTAATTCCTTAAATATTATGAATGCCGAACTTCTTAAAGTCTCTTCCTGGTTTAAAGCCAACAAACTTTCCCTCAATGAACACAAAACTAAGTTCATGCTCTTCAGTAAATCCTCTCATCTCTCAGAAGATATTCCTATCCTTCGTATCGACAATAATCCTATCCTTCAAGTTCACTCCACAAACTTTCTAGGTGTCATTATTGATGATCAACTCTCCTGGTCTGAACACATCTCTTCCATTACTAAAACCATTTCCCGCAACACTGGTGTTATGTCTAGACTTCGTGCTTTTCTTCCTCCCAAATCTTTGGTATTACTTTATAATACCCTCATTCTTCCATATCTTAACTATTGTAATATCATCTGGGCACAAGTTTCTAAAAACAAACTCCATTCACTAATAACCACCCAAAAAAGGGCCATCAGGATATGCACCTTATCGCATCCCCGAGAGCACACCGCACCTCTTTTCGCACAGTTACACTCACTAGCACTTGCAGAAATTAATAAACTTCATACGGGTATCTTCATGTACAAATTTACCCACAACCTTTTACCCACCTCCTTTTGTTCATTCTTTACCTCTGTCCGTGACACTCATGGGTATTCTACCAGATCACATAACAAATCACACCTTTATGTGCCATTCACCCGCTCATCATTCCACTTAAAAACACTTTGTTTCTTTGGGCCGCGTCTTTGGAATGGTTTAAGCCAGTCGATTAGATCACAATCATCTGTGGGTCGATTTAAACGCACTTATAAAAGAGCTCTCCTCTCCCAGTATTTGACATAGTTTGCCTTCTCACTCTCATTTGACTTTTGCTTAAGTTGTCAGCAAACGCTTTTTTACTATTACTCGATTTCTTATTATTATTGTTATTTTGGTATTATTATTATTATTATTATTATTATTATTATTGTGCAAATAGTATTCTCATCATTGTTGTCTTCATCCTGTCTGTCTTTATTCTATTTGTCTGTCCGTTCGTTCTTGTCCCCGTTTATTGTCTGTCCCCAGGCATCCCTACATAAGCCTCGGCTTCCAGATGATGCCTCCATACTCTATTTATTTATTTTTCTCACCCTCATTAAATAGCCTTGTTCATTGGTTATTCCTTAAAAAGATTGTTTGTACTCTGTTTTCATGAAGTATGGAAATAAATATCAGTTTGAATGAATGAATGAAATCACCAAAAACATATTTAAAGTTCAACGTACAAGGCGCACCGCCGAACAAGACGCATCATGTTTTCATAATAAAGAGGCTTGCAAACCCATTCACGGTTGGTACATCACCACTTTTGGTAGGACACTTATACCATAACATAAAGGAATTGTAATTTTTGTAAATCACAAACTTATAAAGTAAAACATCGCTTCAATTTTTTTAATTTTGTGTGTGTTCATTTTCGTTTTTAACATTTTTTTCCTAAAAACATAGCTTTATGGCTTTTCTTTTCACTCAACTAGTGCTCACACAAACACATTGTGTCAACGTTTCCCAATGATTGGGCTGCTAGTCTTTGTAATCAGGCATTTTTGCATGCTACACTACATGCAAGAACTACCAAATGCTAGAGGGCGCTCACACAACAACGCTTTCACAATAAGAACGTTTGCCCTCTGTTGGCAAAATCTAACGGTGCATTACACGATAACATACAAGAACGACTTGATTAATAAAGACTAGTATGTCACTGGTGTGCCCGCTAGCCTTGTACAAGCTGGTCCATATACAAGGACCAAACCAAAACACAACATGCTGAGTCACCTGACCCAACTATACAGGACATTTGTATGACCTCCACAGTAAACCACACGTACATAACGCACCTTGCCTAAACAATCCAAAGTATAACCATTAACCGCTAAGTTCCCCAAAGTGGAATGCCTTAGGGAATAAACAATTAAGCCCCAACGGAACCGAAGGGTGCTTCAAATATAATTTAAAGTTTAAAGTACCAATTGCATCTTTAATAGTGATGAACAATCAAAATTCTCCCCAAGTTGGAATGCACGAGGGGATAAACTAGCCCCAACGGAACGGAAGGGCGCTATTTCTTAACAAAATAACCTAAATTACCTACTGCATCGTACCCATGGCATAAGGCACTGTTATGACTGAAGATTATAATGTTTTGGTTTACGATTAAAAATTACATGTAGATTTCCTTGAAAGCCTTGTTACCCCCCTATCAACGAAATCCCTGTCATTTTTCTGTCCCAAAAATTCCCTACCATTCTCAAACCCAAAATTCTGGAAATAAATTTGGCGTAATGAAGGGAAGGAGGTGGGCGAAATTTATTGTACTCCCAACAAACAGCTGTACCAAAGTGATGCAAACTAACTCACCACAAAACACCCCACAACAAAACTAACTCCCATTGGTTATTAGTTAAAAGCCACCCCCAGATTGGTCAATCCATTTAACCAATCAAAACCCGACTCTATCATATGCCTCATGGCGATTGGTTGCCAACAACACTGGTGGATCCGCTGAATCCATATAAATAGCTCCATGGCGAACCCAGCCGTTCACATGCTCATCCCATTACCCCAGTGAGAGCTACGTTTACCATTGCATATTGGTTATCTACATGTATGGATTAACATAGACTTGCCTGAGTCCCCCCACAATTTGTGCATGCTAATGTGCCCCAGAATCACATACTTTGCCGAGTATAAAGCATTTGATCAGTTAGTTGATAAAATGAATTATTAGTGTGGGCAGCAGCATGGCCAGTGACTTCGTTCTTCGCTAAGTTTCGTCGATGCTTTTTAAAATCACACAACACGGAGTGATTTTAATTAAAGTATAACATGTAGGATTACTCTGGATGAAAGAAAGGATTATTTTACAGTATAAAAAATCTACTCGGCGGCAGTAGAATAAATAGCTAGACAAGTTCTCCAAAAGAACAAAATCTACACAGCAAAGTAGATATTTATACACATGGTGTTACCGCAAACCGAATATATATTGATACCCCACCATGCAATGCCTCAAAACCCATATAGTATAAAAAATGTAAGATTTCACACAGTGATCATCACAATGAACTCAAGCGATACCAGACAAAGCACACCATTAAATAAGACGCAGTGATTTTTTGGGTCCTCTGAAAGTCAGATAAGACACGTCTTATACGCAGGAAACTACGGTATGTCTGAATATTATAACAAAAAAAAGAGAAATACACATACCAGCAGGAATATCACGTCCAGGTTCAACTGAAAGTAGAAACAAAGAAGTTAACATTTTAAACAAAAGAATACGTTTTCGAGGTAAAATTACAGTGAAAATAACAACAGTATTACAATGATGTTAATTACCAAATATAGGAACAGGGGGGGGCCTAACTCAAGTCTCTCTTTGCACTTGAAAGCAAATGATTCAAAGCATGCAGCCCTGTTTTTTTTTGTCCATACAAAGAAAAACATTCCCATGTGGTGAAAAAAGTACATACAATTTTTTCCCCACAAAACAATAACTTGCAGTTCTGCCCCAGAATTAGAATTTACAAGTCTCATATAGTAATTTTTCAAGTACTATTTTCCAAAGTCATCATAAATTGTCTCTTTAAAGATAATCAAGTGATGAACCACAAGGGAAACAGTTTCCCTTGTGGATTATTACTTGATATTCAACATGAATTATTGAACCCTGTGTTTTGGCCAACCTGGATAGAGAACCAGCAAGAGGTGTGATTATATAACATATTACTATACCTCATACATATTCATGACCGAGAGTCGAATTCTCACTGGTCCATTCAACATCACGTGCCAGACGCTATATTTGCTGTTTACCAAGCGCGCACGCGAGTATTCACGCACATGGTAAATGCGCATGACGGCGACAGTCTACTTGTCATGCGCTTTACGATCGTGGAACTGTTCACCGGGTGTTGTCAGCATGCGCGAACATCGCTCTAGCGACATCCAACACATGAAAAACTTATCCTGGATGCAATTTATCATTTCACAGTCGTCATTTTCCCCTTGGTCCTAATATTGTACCGGTGACTGAATATGTATGAGGTATAGTAAAACAAATATAACATGATTTATTTCGGTTGATCAGTCGATAATAGCTCCCTCGGTATTGGAAGTTGACAAACTAGTTCCCTTTCGCCTCGGGAACTAGTTTGTCAACTTCCAATACCTCGGGGAGCTAATATCGACTGTTCACCCTCAAACCATGTTATATTTGTATACTGTCTTTTCAGGGGTCTCCTGACTAAAAGGCTATTGTTATCCAGTTGACAAAACTTTTTCATTCTCGTACAACCCGCTAAATGTGTGAAAAATAAGCAGTGGTGAGGTTTCCTTTTATGTTTTTTTTCTTTTCTTGTTTTCACTTTTACATCATGTCACATGGAAGTATTTTTTTTGGTAACGATTGGTACTTGTAGGACTTTTATAAAGAGTGGGCTTTCACTCAACTTGAAACCAATCAATTTTTTGTTTCCCTTCAAAATTACAATTCTGTACTCTATCTTTATAGAGTTTGAGGTTGAACAATGAAAACATTGAATAGAGCGGGATTTGAACCAACGACCTCCGGATTTGTGCCGGTGCTCTACCAACTGAGCTATCTACAGCCCTATGTTGGTGGTCTCCCTATTTTGTTAATATCTTTGTTCGGGGGGGGGGGGGGGTGGTGGTGGAGCCAGGGATAACACACAAGTTTACGATACAACCTGGGAAGCGGCAGTACAAGTATCACCTTAAAGGCATGTAACCTTTGATTTCAAATATCAAGTAACAAACCACACTGACTGGGTAAAATTGATGTAACTTTTGGGTGAATGACGAAAAAATTGACTTAAATGGAATTTGAACACTCTTTTTCATACAATATATTTGTTTAAACGATGGACTTACCTTGAACATAGGCCTTGATTGAATAGGATTGTTTTCCGCTAGATTCAAATCTTCTGTATTGACCTATAGGAGTAGGCTCCAGTTTTCCTGCATTTCTTGAATACAAAAGCTCCGAGCTTTCGCCATCTTCATCGAATGGGATCACGGGCCCGGTGAACGAAAAGCCGATCACATCACCTTTCCTGAAAACCAATAATAATTATCCTATTAATAATAATAATCCTGTTTGTAAGTGTGACGTAATTCCACTGTAAGCCACGCTCACTTCACTTCAGACTGGCTCCAACAATGGCCAGAAGCCATTGGTAAATGCATTGATCTCTAAATAAATAAATCTTCTGTACTTCAGATAAAATTCACGAAAATCATAAAGAAAAAAACATTTAGAATGCCCCCCCCCCCAGATTGCACAAAAGGGCTTTTAAAAACCAAAGATAAACACCAAGTATAAAATCATTCCAAGGACCTCATTTCAATTCAGCCTGCTTAGGGTCCGGAATGTCCCCATTTTTGAAAAATCCAGGGGAGAACCCAGAGAGTCCTGTGTATTGATGGCGTGTCGTGGCCGAGCGGATAAGAGCACCGGACTCAAGCTCTGATGTTGTTTCTGTTCAGCAGAGTAAGGGTTCGAGTCCCGGTCGTGACACTTGTGTCCTTAAGCAAGACACTTAACCATTATTGCTGCATCCTTCGGATGGGACGTAAAGCCCTTGGTGCCGTGTGTTGTGTGATGGACGTAAAAGAACCCAGTGCACTTATCGAAAAGAGAAGGGGTTCGCCCCGGTGTTCCTGGTTTGATTGGCAGCATATTGCGCCACAGCACCTTGTAAACCATTACATGTAAAGGAATAGGTCTAATACTTCAAAGCGTAGCTCCACAATACCTTGCAGGAAAATACTGAATGTTGAAGCGCCTTGAGTGTCACTGAGTGATGGATATGAGGACTTTATCAGAAGCCACTATTATTATTATTATTATCCCTACAAACTGACTTTAGTGTTATCTTGTTCAGAGCTGCCGACAATTTTGCATATTGCCATCAGGGGTAGATTTTGTACAACAATCAAAGTTTCAAAGTTTGCTCATCAAAATGTGGAAAGAATAGTTTATTTACAGAGAACTCTCTGCAGAATCAGGGAGAGTTGGCAGCTCTGCTTGTTGTGTGATAACTATTTTCTGCGTTTTTCCCCCCACACCATTTACAGGGTTCTACCAAGGATTTCTTGAGTGGCGGAAAAACGTTTCCCTTGAAACCATTGTGAGGTGGATCAGTTACTTGGTAGATCATAAAAATAGACTCAAACCAAAGAAGTACTCAAAATTTATGACTTTGGATATCTTTTTTTGGGGGCTACTGGAAATGAAATGCAATTTTACATTTCGTTGAAAACCTTTGAAAGGAAATTGCAAGTTGGACTTAACATTTTGGAAAAAGGGGGGTGGTCGAAAACAGAGAAAATTCTGCCAGTGGTGGTTGGGGAATCCTGAGTGCCGGGCACTTTTTTCCGGCCCCGACCACAATGGGCAGAACCCTGCCTTTACCTAAAAGGAAGCTGTACAGTTTTGTCTGGTTGGAAAGTGGCAAGCTCGTTCGGTGTCTGTGGAGGGATGTCATTGCTTCCGATGTGTCTGTATTGAAACGGGTCTTCGGGATGCACTCTCCATACACCAGCCTTGAAGGGAACACTGGCCTTTGGGAAGAAGCTCCACTCTGAAACAAACAGCAATAATATCAAACGAATTCGTTGTACGTCTTCATAAATGAAGCGACTGTGACAAAGTGAAGGATAAAATTCGAGCCCCAAAACATAATTGTTCTGACGCTCCAAGCAGAAGCGTAAGATCACAACAAATTATTTACTCTATCTGCAACGCCCGAGTAAGGGCGCGCGCGGTAATCGTAACCTATTGACAATTGCTTTGACTTGATGTATATTGTTAATCGATGAGAGATTAGTATTACGCCGAGTATAAGGCATTTTATCCTTAATGTGATTAAAGGAAATATGAATAACTGAAAACAATTTTTTTTTAAATGTTAAAAATACTAATCAGGTTTTTGAAATAAATTAAGTTGTGAGACAAGTGACATTTAAACAAAACCTGAAGGAAGTGAATGGACCCTCACATTAGGTAATGAATACACTTTTCTATTGCAAAGTGATATTTCAGTCCAACTGGATCTTAACCACTGTACATTTTTGTGGTCTACTTGTAAAGCCAGCGATATTTACAATGTGAGAGAAATGCGTTTGTTACAATTATTACAAACTTGAGTAAATCCGCCTAATGTGTATAACGAGACTGTTTTGTTTACCTGAAAAATTTGCATACAAAAAAATGTATTTCTTTTTTGTTTATGATGGGGAATAGGGGGGGGGGCTTGCTTTCCAAAGGGGGGGGGGGGGCAAGTGCCATATTTTCTCTTTTTTGAGGACACTACAGTACATGTATCTGGATTTATAGATACAGGGTTTGGATGGAAAATGGTTAGGGTGGGGGAAGGATTTGGAGTGGATATTTGTTGAGGGTAGGGTAAGAGATCAGGGGCAGTGGCCGAGGGTGCAGGGGTCAGAGTTGGGGCAAGAAGGGAAGATGGGAAGGTAGTGCATTCTGCTCTACCAGCGGGGCTTCTAGTGGATGATACCCATGCCTACATCCTTACGGACTGTGAAGGGGGGTAACCTTGTTTCAGCCCCAGGAGTAGGTGGCAATGCGCCCCTGGTGTCAGGAGCAGAATGCACTACTTTCCCATGTACTGTAGTGTCCTCCACAGCCCAAATCAGTTAAGTGTAGCCCTCACCCTTGATGCGGCCATCCGGCCTTGTGAGTTAGGCAATATCTCATGAAAAAAATATATAAAAAAAAGTTTTAAAAATCACCTGTAATGTATCCATCACTACCAAAGGGCATTCCAGAAGCCAACAGGATGAAGTTCTTGTTGTCCAGCATCGCTCTGTCTTCAACAGACATTCCATACTGATTTGCAGCAATTTCTGTCAAATTGAGTCATTATCACTTCTATTAATAAACCACCTTTTAAACATTCTTAATGAAAGAAGCAGAATAGCAACATCTATGAAGTAATTAACTTTGAAAGCACCAAATTAAAAAAAAAAAACATTTTTAAATCTAAAATTTATTATGTCATGCACTTTTTTTTTCATGATGCCACATTTTACATAATTATGCGTATGTGACTCCAACGATGTTAGTTTGGTACCCGTAAAAAAATACCAGGCATCAGACTGTTTTGACTCGCCTGCAGAATCTGCAGAGTATCGTCACGAACAGCACCCCCTGGCAGTGTGTAAAGTATCTAATTCAAAGGGGGACTTTAAAGGCACAGTACACGTTTGGTAATTGGAGCCTAATGATTGTGTTAATCCTATATAAATGTAGGTATTATAATAAAACTAACCTGTGAAAATTTCACTTCAAAAGGTGAGATATCACCGAAAAACCGGAATGAATATTTCCACGCAGGAAGAATATTCCCCATAGGAATACACAATCTGAGAAGCGTTTCTGACAGAAACGCTTCTCAGATTCAAATTTTTGGGAAAAAAAAGTGATATATTTTCCATAACCGTAGTACTTTGAAGTTAAAAGTTTCTCAAAATTCATTGTACTACCTAAGGCTGCTATACTTCTTACCAAGTAAGTTTTGATTGCAATTAATTTTCAGAGTCATTACCAAACGTGTACTGTGCCTTTAAACAAAATAAACATTCATTTCTACTTAATAGACATAAAAATCATAGTTAATCAATTGTGAAAAATAAATGTAGTACAGACCCTTAAATTTGATTTTTACAAACTTTAACGCAAACATTTATCTCACCAAAGTTTCCAAGGATCTCTACACGCAAAGCAACTCGGCCAAAGCATTTTCTTGGGTGAACACGTATGCATTGTGCGGTCAATGCACTTGGGAAAAAACGTTGAACCTCTGTGTCACTATCCGAATTGCCGTCGAATACCTGAGCCCACACACAAAGTCAAATCAAATATTACCAATTTGGGTATGATAAAGCACGAAGTCATTATCTGCTCCTACATGAATTACTTACCTTACCCTTGGCAATTAGTAGAACAACTTCATTAATTATGAACTCTCTTCTTTACTGTTTTCAAATTTTTTACGAGAGTTAGTTCTTTCCTTCAAATACTGTTTAAAAAGATTACCAATCTGACATTTCTCCCCTTCCTTTTTGCAAGGGGAATATGCATTTAATAACAATAAATAATAATAATATATTAAGTCAAAATTAAAGGTAGTGTCATAGATTGATTTTTGTCAACATAGTGCTGATTTATAGGCAGAATTATAAAGAATGATACAATAAAAGTCACGTGTGAAAGTTTCAGCTGAATACAGTGTTTACTTGCTGAGAAAACAGCAAAAACCTGTCATGGTATTTTCACAAGAACCTCACTTCCTTCCACGTTTAGTGAGGTGACAGTGGCCACCAACCAAAATCCTGGCCGCAGCGTTCGTGTGTGGACACCAACCTTCAAAAATCTGAGACCTTGACGGCATGACGAACAAACCATGGACAAACTACTGCAATATTTCAATGATAAACTAACTACATGTGTACGTGCCTTGCCTTGTTACCCACATATGCCACATCAAACGCGAATGCAAGCAATAATGGGCTCTCAATGAAAGCACTGAACTCCAATAGCTGTGCTTGTCTGCATATAAAGACAGGGTACCAGTCTACAGCCAACAAATGTTTTGTTCCGACACAAAATTCCCCCACATAAGTCTTGTCTATAGTGTCTCAACCAACAGTATGGACTCTGGTATACATTTTTATGTTAAGCCCTGTGGTAACTTTGTGTGGTAATTATTTTTGCAGCTCCGAATCCATCAAACTCAAGCAAAACTAGAAGATGTCTTATGGAGGAATTAAGAGTGATAAGAGTTTGACTGCGTTTATCTTACCACTACACCATTCGCATCCTCAACGTCTGACCAGTCTTGACAGTTGTTGGAAAAAGACACGGAGTATTTGGTCACCCACCAGTTCACTTTAGCGTGGCGCCCCTGGGTGATTAAACCAGTGATGGTTCCTTCAACTGGAGACTTAACTTGAAGCCACGGAGTGTCATCTTTCTCATCTGGCACCCAGGCACCGCCGAGGTTCTCATGCATTCCAACATGCCTCAGACGGCAAGACACAGCCCCGAAGATGCGACTATCACCCTCATGGACGTGTGTGGAGGACACCGAAATGCTGTTATCTGACAGTATCCCGTTAGCGAGGCCCATGGGTTTCTTTGCATCCACTAAATATCACAACAAATCTAATTTCATTTATGGTTACACACAATTTTGAATCTAGAGCCTAAGCTAGCGCAATGCTATAAGATGCAACAAACTTCTAACTAACTAACTATCCACAGTAACATGGACAAATTATGTGAAACAGTTTGGAAACTTAACAGACATTTTTTTGATTTAAATTGGCAAATGAACCAGAAATGCTGAGGCGGTAGGATTAAAATTGTTATAAAGTGTACATTTTAAAGAAACACAGATTAATGAAAGAATAAAGTATATTTCCAAGCAGTTTGAAAAAATTGTCGGTGTAAGTGCTGAGATTAGAATGATTTTTGGGCAACCTTGCACCAAAATGCTGGCAAACCAAAGTCTAGAAAATTGGAAGTGCAGCATAAAGGCCGAGTGTCCTTCTTGCCACCTGGTCTGTGGACCTCCAGTGGAGGGCAATGGTGAATGACTATGAGGAGTTAATAGTTCCTCAAAAGCAAAATCACATTGATTTTTCCTTATGATATATTTTGCGTCTCAAGCAATGTCTGTATTAAAAGCACTAACATGTCTAATGTTTCTACAATGGCAGACGAGAACGGACAATAATATTATAAATTATAACGCCACCCTCTCATCACTAGCCCCTGGAAGAGAGACACAAACAAATAACATTGATTGGCTCCTAATAAACCTTAATCAAAGCCACACTTCCAGGGGTTTTTAACCGAGCAAGGCATTCTGGGGAAAAGATGGTACCGCGAGATCGTACACCACTGGGAACGAGGTTGCATAACTGACTACAAAAGAAAACAAGAAAATAGTTCTTACCAGGCAACACAGTTTCGCCCGGGCTGGCGGCTGAAATAAAAAAAGAAAGAGGAGAACTGTTTAAATGACTGTCCCCTGGAAACTTTTGTTAACTTTTAAGTGTCACTTTTTAAAGAATATCAGTCCATGTCCAAATTGTTTGACTTTGGCAGTGGCTCCTCTTCTACTGTTCCTGTTGCTGTAGTCAAAGCAGCTTGGTCCAGACGCGACCCCATATTCTAAATTCCTGATTGTTTCAGAAAATATAAAAATGCTGGATGAGCTTGAAACCTTAACTCTTTCGTCCGGTTTAAATCCCTGCAGAAAAACAGTTGTAGAAACAAAAAATAAAGATCCCACGGCCACACAGTTTTCAGAATAGGAAAGAGGACTAATGAGGTGCTATTGAGACAATTTTTTTTTTTTTTTTTAACGAAGGGGGGAGGGGTAGTGATTTGCAAAATCAAGTAAACAATTAATGTGTCCATATGATTGATTTATCCCAAAATAAATGGTGCTTGAAAGGGTTAAGAGAATTTATACAGAAGAGTTTTGTCATTCCAGTCCTTGATTTTAAGAAATACAAGGAGAGCTATAAACTGCTTTCCTTAAATTATTAGGCGGCCACCATTTGTATCCCTGGCCGCAGTATTCGCATGAATCATCTCTTCGATTCAGATGTTTGTGGGTGAAAATTTTTCTAAACCATATATTACTTTGAAGGGAATCCTTTCTGAAAATAGTTATTCTATCAACAGCTGCAGTGCTTCTCACCGAGTAAGTTTTTTATGGTCATAAAATTTTGGAGTATTTACCAACTAAGCCTGTGACCCTACGTTTAATTTACTATCCGTTTAAACGAAACTTTTCTAAACGATTAACCGTTTAAACGTTTGTCGGCGGCAGATTAATTTGTTCTAAAAAAACAGAGACAATTCTCTATGGTACATGGAAGTCCCAATGTTTTGACTATTAATACGAGACTGTATCTTTGTCAGTGTATTTTGTATTAAAGTCCTTGTGTCATGTTGGTCCTAATAAAGCTCAAACAAAAATATACCGACCGAGAGAGAATCCTTCACGATCTTTAGCACAGCATCCCGCTGAGAGTCAAAGTCACGTGAATATCCCCCATCGCCCATACAATGTCCATACAAAGTCGGCAGCTGTGTGTATTGACAAACGACTCTGTGCAGTATAACGCACGTGTGAACTTAGACTTGACTCAAGTCCTAATACCGTGCATCGCCACCACAATAGCTACATTTTGTCGGTGAGGGCGCACTGGTAGTATACATGTACGTTTGTACTGTGGCTGCATGCTGGCGCGTTACATGTGTTGGGGACCTTGCACGAGAAAGGGACTTGAATCAAGTCTAGGGTGCACTGAATAGAATCAGCGGCCACTGCCATGTGAATCCTAAAGTTTCATTGGACGTTGCGTGGTTGAGATGTCATCGACGCCCCGCCTTTTCCAAGAACAACGAGTGTGGCTCACAGCGGTAAAACTAAATCCTTTCTCACGTGTTTCTCTTGTCTTGAGCCTAGCCCGCCGCGCGATGTACATTGTACTGGACGCTGATTGGTCAGCACATACAACGTTTATTTTTTACACAAGTTCTTTCATACAAAACATGATGTTTGGAACAGCGACAAGTCGCGCTCGAGGGTAGAATAGGCCCGGAAATTTCCCCAACAATTCATTTGAAATTAAAGAGTTATCATTCTGGCTTATAAAAAAAATCCAATAACCTCACCAAATGCATTAACATTGATGCCTTATTTAATTCAGTGCAGATTTTACACCTCACACTGTCTTCGTTGACCTTTTCGAAACTACTCTAAACCGGGCTGATTGACTTGCGCGGCATTTTGATTTTTGGATTCATGTTAATTTAATTTTGTAAAGCGGTTATGAGTTAGAAACAATTTAAAACACTATACATTAAAAAAAACACTGGAGTAAGTTACGGGACGAAATATAAAGTCGAGGCTCACGCAAACGTTGAACATAGAAATGCGACTGATCAATGAGTTTAGGAGATATGGGACACCCCTCCACGCAATGAAAAAAAGATTACATTTTACTTTTTTAAAGATCCCATTTCCTGTCCCCTGCTTAGATCGCTGAGCACGTGCCAATCACGCGTGCCACACAATAGAGCCGACCGTCCGAAAGCTTGTCGGCAAATTGAAACCACAAACAAGTTAATTTCAGCCTTCTGACAGGCTGTACTCGCCGGAGATGAAAAGTATCGAGCCATTGAATAGTAGTTGTTCAGCAATTTTTAACTAAACTAAATTGTTTTACACATAAAAATACAGTGATGAAGGCAGCGAAAACGAAAGCATATATTTTTTTTGGGGGGGGGGTTTCGTTTAAACGGTTAGTAATTTACTAAACGGATAGTGATTTTGTAACCGTTTAACTGTTTAAACGTTTAACCGTCACAGGCTTATTACCAACCTATGACCACTTTTGGTAACAGCTCAAAATCAGTGTCCACATTTTGTGTGATTAAACATATGCATGAACAAACAAACCTGTGGAAGTTTGAGCTCAATTGGTCATCGAGGTCACGAGAAAATAGTGAAAAGAGATCTTATGTGTTTTCTGTTTTTTCAAATTGTCGCGCGCGATAATTACTATTGTTTTACTCGTTTCTCAGAAACGACACCATTTTAGGCAGAAATATTTTAAGGAACCCTTTCTACCATTACTTACTTTAAATCATGTAAGTTATGTGTGAATCTGTGAACATTTTTGTTTTTCGATCTTACCAATAGTGTACAGGGCCTTTAAGGGGCACCGGAGGGGAGCAGTTGCACTCACTCAATCCTTAAAAATTACAATCTGTCATTCATTTCTTTGTTTGTGTAATTGCTCAAGGTTTTATTTTTGTCAAGGGTCACACATTTAACTTGGGTCTTTGAAAAGTTCTTGGGATGAGCAACTAGCATGAGCATTTAACTGTCATTCAAGTACAGCTTTAGTTCAGAACAATACCAACAGTGTTTTGATAAGACTTAGTTTTGTACCAATCACCACAGCGAATATTCCAATTGTGTAGTGCTGTCAACACAAAATCAGGGCCCAATTTCATAGAGCTGCTCAAGCACAAAAAGAAGCTAAGCACAGCATAATTTTGCCCACCAGAATAAGGTTACCGGCCAAATTACCATGTCACATATGTACAATTTGTGACTGGTATCCTGCTGATTTCTGCTTAGCAGAAAATTGTTTAACATTATTTTCTGCTTAAGCAGCTCAATGAAATTGGGCCCTGATCTGATCTCCGGCAGAAAAGTTGCTGTCCCAAGTTTTTTAAGCTATACATAAATCATACAACAGAATTCAAAGCTTCATAATAAAATGATCCATGTCACGCCAATATCTAGTGTGTATTGTGGCGTGTCATGGCCGAGCGGATAAGAGCACTTGACTCAAGCTCTGGTGTTTCTGTCCAGCAGAGTGTGGGTTCGAGCCCCGGTTGTGACACTTGTGTCCTTAAGCAAGACACTTAACCACTATTGCTGCGTCCTTCGGATGGGACGTAAAGCCGTCGGTCCCAGGTGCTGTGTAATGACCCAGTGCACTTATTGAAAAGAGAAGGGGTTCGCCCCGGTGTTCCTGGTTTGACTGGATGCATATTGCGCCACAGCACCTTGTAAACCATTTTATTGTGCTATGCAAAGAAATAGATCTAATACTTCAAAACGTAGCTACACAATACCTCCAAAAATACTGAATGTTAAGCGCTTAGAGGGCTGGCCTGCAGTAGGAGCTACACAAATACGTTATATTATTATTAATATTATTATGTTACTTTATCAACTAACCTTCAAAAAGGGCTTTGATGGAGTAAGACCTCTTAACCACGCCAGTGAACTGAACAAATGAGCCAGGCTTCATACTGCTGTAATTCGTGATTTCCCTATTTTTGGCATAGACGACATCTGTGACATCAACCCCTTCCAAGGCCTTGTACAAGACAGACCGGCAGAAGTTAAACCCGATCATGTCGCCTTTCTTCACTGCCAATCTGTTATCCCCCTTGAAATCAATCGACACCTCTGTCTGAATAAAGAAAGCATTGAAATTCTCTTGTGAATCCAACTCTTGAATTGTACTTCAAATTTAAACACCTATCTACTACGTGCCACTTCTTCAAATTCATTCTGTAGCACTCAGTATCTATCTGTGTGCGACTTTTTCAATTTCATTCTAAAGAACTCAGTCACAATTTTTTTTTATCTATCTATCTCCGTGTGCTACTTCTTCAAATTCATTCTGTCGAACTCAGTAGCAAAACATTTTATCTATCTACCATGTGCCGCTTCTCCATTCTGTCAAACTCAGTAACAGAACATTTATCTATCTACCATGTGCCGCTTGTCCAAACTCATTCTGTAGAACTCAGTGAAAACATTTTCTGTCTACCATGTGCCACTTCTTCAATTTCATTCTGTAGCACTCAGTATCTATCTGAGTGCAACTTCTTCAATTTCATTCTAAAAAACTCAGTAACAATTTTTGTTATCTATCTATCTACCGTGTGCTATTTCTTCAAATTCATTCTGTAGAACTCAGTAACAAAACATTTTATCTCTCTACTGAATGCCAATTCTCAAATTTCATTCTAGAGAACTAAATTACAAAAGATTTGATCTATCTATCTACCATGTGCGATTTCTTCAATTTCATTCTGTAGAACTCCAGCAACAAAACAATTTCTCGAATTTAATATAAATGTCAATTTCCCAATAGATTTATACCGTTCTCCAGTACACAAAAACTAGGCCGAATTTGCATTCTATCCACAATGAAATGACTGCTCTACCGTACTTTACCTGACCCCTCTTGATATGAATATGCCTCGTGCCAACCACTTGGTAAACCTTTTCCGCAGCGTTGATCTCGCGGTAAACAGTGAACTTGAAGGATCCAAGCTTGGCAGCGCGGAAGTACAAGCCCTTCACGTAACCATCCGATATGAACTTCTTCTCTGGAATGGCGAATGTGAATCCTCCAGATCCCGTGGCTGCCCGAATATTGGTACTAAAACCAACTTCTGGTTTGCTGCTAACCATGTCTGTAAAAATAAAATAATAATAGTAATAATTTAAAAATACCTTTATTCCCGGACTTTTACGATCAGAGTAAGAATGGATTATGAGGTTTGTTTTTCAAATCCAAATAAATGTTGATGTTACTTTCATATTATTTTAGTTATGTTTCACTCCTAAGCTAGGAGCTTCATCAGACTGGCAGCCATGTCTAATGCTCAACTGCCTTTTTTTAACCCTTTCTTGGTCGTTAGTTTGGACTTGTTGGCCAGCCTTGTCGTCCAGAACATTTATGACCAACTAGTCCAAACCACGCCTACAGCGCCCTCTATATGACCACCAAATCGAGTTTTATGTGGGCTGTATTTTGTTTTGTCAAATATTTTAGTTTAAAGGTATTGTACACTTTTGGTAACAGCTCAAAATCAGAGTCCACATTTTGTGTGATTCAACAAATGCATGAACAAACAAACCTGTGGAAGTTTGAGCTCAATTGGTCTTTGAGGTCACAAGAAAATAGTGAAAAGAGACCTCATGTGTTTTCTGTTTTTTCAGACATCAAGTTTTTATCACGCGTGATAAAAACTATTGTTTTACTAATTTCTCAGAAACGATAGCATTTTAGACAAAAATGTTTTAAGGAACCCTTTCTACAATTACTTACTTTAAATCATGTAAGTTATGTGTGAATCTGTTAACATTTGTGTTTTTCGATCTTACCAATAGTGTACAGGGCCTTTAACGTAGTTTATGGCCATTAAAATTATAAATGTTGTTGGGAATGTAATACTAAGTGATAAACAATATGAAAGTAAAATCAATTCAACGAAAATATCGAAGAAAACCGGAGAATAAGACTTGACCTCCATTTCCGGTTACTTGTAAAATTTTTAGAATTCTGACCAACTGATGGTCATGTTGTCATTATACCTGTATGATGGACGCACAAATTCGGGCATGATTAGCAAATGGGGTTTCTAAAAATAAGCATCCTCGCCCCAAGTTTTTAATTTTGTTTTAATGTTCATTTGAACAAATTATTGGTACTACATAAACATTGAAAAAAGCATTTCAAAAGCATAATTTATCATACATTCATGTAAACTGAACTTAGTACCACAAACAGGTAGGCTTTGAATTTCTTTTGTGCTTTTAACCTTTCGACTGCTGCAATTTGTTTATGCCACCGCTGGTGCCTAGACCCAATGGCTGAAACCATCGAAAAATGACTTAATTGTGTCCCCTAATACACATCAATACGTTTTAATAATAATAATAATAATAATATTAGGTATTTGTAATGCACCAAATCAATAAAAAAGGTGTTCAAGGCGCAGAGAACTAGACAATGAAAACAAAAACAATACAATAATATCCAGTGAAAAGAAAGCAAAACAACAATTAGGGAAAAACATGTATACACATTTTACACAAGAAAAGTATTTCAATTCTTGACCTACAGAGGGCAGCACAATGCTGTACTACCAGCCTGAGAAAACTTGGGCATAGCATCTACTACGGGGTAAGTCTCTCCCGAGACGTTATTCAAGAGGGAGCAGCCCCGCTGAAAATATGGACAGGTTCGAGATGGACGGCCATCGAGTATGCGCAATACTGCAAAGATATCTGGGTAATCCTTTACCTGCTAGACCAAGGAAATCCAATCTCATCGAAGGGAAGTTGCCCGTCCACTTCATTGGTTTGACTCGAACACTCCTGGTCCTCACCACCTTTGTGAAGTAATTCTTCACTTCAGTTTCCTGGTCATAATTTCCTCCGAACATCTGCACACAAAAATACGAAAAGAAAAGTGTTTGGCAATTTCCTGCAATTGAGTTTCTACTCAAAATAACACAAATTTCTATTTTGATATTTGTTAAATGTTACACAGGGGAAAAGAAGTGTGTTGTTTTTGTATCCTGATAAATTTTAGACTTAGAATAGTGTTTAAAAAGTGACGAACAGGTGGGTGTTCATGGCACTAATATTTGCTAACTGTTTTTACGACAGGTATGCAATTATGAATATGAGACCCATTTTATGTCGAACTTTGGACGGTTTTACAAGGTGCTGTGGTGCAATCTGCAGCCAACATGCCAGAAAACACCAGGGCAGAAAACACTTCCTAACGGTATGAGTGTACTTAGTTCTTTTATGCGCATTACACAACAACTTTACGTCCAACATGAAGGAAAAAGTAATATTGGTTTGTGTCGTGCTTAACCCTCTAGCATGCATACTGCCAGCAACCCGAGGCCGAAGTCCGAGGGAAATAGGTCCCTCTTCTGGTCACTCCAGGCCCGAGGGGGGATAGACGTGCTCTAGTGACCGATTCAAGCCAGTCCATATGTGTTTTATAACACACCTCGGTCCAAAATATGAAATAAGAAAAGAAAATTTTCTTGAGGGCGCTGTAACCAGTCAACAATTTTAAGTCTATTGCCCGCTTCGAGAACTATTCCCTCCAAATTACACTCGCGATGCCTTGACACGTGTCTAGTTCACGGTGGCGCAAATCTCATGCACTAGCCTATATTAGTTAACCCCATGTGACCATGTTTCAGCCAACCAAAATACAGAACTAGCAAGAGGTGTGTTACGACAAAACAGTGCCCTTACTATTGTGTTGCCGCCTGCATCTGCAACATCAGTCCATACTTTCATATCCACGGTGTGCATTGCTACAAACTTCTGAACAAACCACTTCCTAGTCTGACTGTTGAGACCTTGAGTTGTAACTCCACCACAAGGGCGCAACTTCTTGAAGTTAACCTTTTGGGGAAGACAAAGTTCAAACAGATTTATTTTAGAAAAGGGAAGAGGCAATGATCAAAAGATGCCTTAAAGGTATAGGGTCATCATTTGTTGTTTTTTGTCAGCACAACACAGATTCTTAGGCAAAATTATCAAGAAAGGTACAATAAAAGTCACCTGTGAAAGTTTAAGTCGAAAACAGTGCCTAATTGTTGGAAAAAAAAGCAAAAATCTGTCACAGTATTTTCATCAAAAATTACTTTTGCTAGGAAGCATGCTATCCCACACATAGCACGACAGGAAAACTGAAACACAAGACAGACACGAATAAAATGCGGGAGAGGAAGAATGACCATCAGGTCCAGGAGATTTATTGGAGGGGGAGCTTACATGAGTTGACATTAGTTACCTGGATAAATGCAGTTTGGTCGACTTGAAGGCCACACCATCCACCGAGTAGACCCTGCTGGTCCTTCAAACCGAGACGGACACGGTTTGCCTGACCATTGGAGTCACAGAACCCATTTGACGTTATCTGGTCATCTGTAATGAGACCATCTTGAATTCCCATGTTCAGGACAGACATAACTGTGAAGAATGACAGATCAGAACAAAAATTAGTGGTCATTCGGGGGAGGGGGGGGGTAGCTAAAACCCAATCAGTTCCAAATTGCCAAATGTACCATGTCCATCTGTGACTGGTATCCTGCTCATTGTTATATAGCAGAAAATTAGTCAGCAATATTTTCTGCTGAAGCAGCTCTAAGAAATGGGACCCAGAAAGGTACACCCGCAAAACTTATACAGGCCATGTAACCTGTGACATCACGTAGTATAAAAGAGCCACAGAGCCTGGACCCGATTTCACAAAGAGCTAAGGTTGACCTCCACAGACTGTGCATCAATCTTAATTGCTAAGCAAACGTGTGATGTCACAATACATATTACTATGGTAATATTGAAAACCTCATCTTCAGATGAGTCAGAGTGCTTTGTGAAATAGAGCTCTGGTCTTCCTGCAGGCACAATTTGTACACGGCTCGATGGAAGATGGAGATTGCACTGTCCGATTTTGTATCAACCTTTGAAATGAAGAAAGGGGCACGTCTCCCCTAAAAACACCGGTTACTTTTTGATGTCCTGAATTCATGTGGGAATTACGACACAAATTGGACAATTTCCCATATGACCTGTGTAGTATCTTGCCTGCCAGAAAATGACCTGGAATGTACAAAGTAACTCTTTTTGTGCAAATGTTCGTGCCCTAGTGTTTGATAAACTAGTGGATGTTGGGAATCTTTATGGCAAAAAGGTTTCTGGAAGCACAGTGCATCTTCAATTGTTTCAATTCCAAGTTATGATAATGGAATTAATTAAACTTCCTCGTTTACCTGGTGCAATGGTCCTTGTTGTTGAAACTGGAAAGAAAAGAACATTGAAGAAATGGTTATGATTAAAAAGGATGCTATAGTAAAAAAATAAAAATAAAAAACATTTTACTATACATTTATCATAATTACAACTACATATAGTCATCTCTGAATGGTAAAGAATTCCTTAGTGAGTGTTATTCTAATTGTTCATTGCCTCAATTCTTTATTTCAATCTTTCTTCAGTCAACAAAAAGCTTCAGTTCAGTGAAAGAAGTTATTATTAATTTCTGGCAATGAAATCAAAGTCGCCTCACAAGCGAACTTAAAGGCACAGTACACGTTTGGTAATTGGAGCCTACTGATTGTGTTAATCCTATTTAAATGTAGGTACATACAATAAAACTAACCTGTGAAAATTTCACTTCAAAAGGTGGTCGCGTTTTTAAGATATCACCGAAAAACCGGAGCGAATATTTCCACGCAGGATGAATATTCCCCATAGGAATATTCAAATTTTTTGGAATAAAAAGTGATATATTTTCCATGACCGTAGTACTTTGAAGTTAAAAGTTTCCCAAAATTCATTATAATACCCAAAGCTGCTGTCCTTCTTACCAAGTAAGTTTTTATTGCCATTAATTTTCAGAGTCATTACCAAACGTGTACTGTGCCTTTATTCACTGTAACTCGGACGCCTGAGGAATCCTGTAAACAAGTAAACCCCTACTCCTCCACGATAAGTGTTCTGGGTTCTTTTACTTGCACTACCTATCCTAGTTCATGGGACCTACGGCTTTACGTCACACCCGAAGGATAAAACAGTGATGGTATCGTATCTTGCTCAAGGACACAAGCATTTTGACCAGCCAGGCCGGGATTCAACCAACCAGGCATGGTGATAGTAGCCCTCTCACCTTGAAGTGGCTGTCCGGCCTTGTGATTTTAGGCAATATCTCATTTAAAAAAAAATAAAAAAAATACTGAATTTGAATCTGATGCTCTAGACAGCTTGTAATAAAGTTACGTTTCCTTTAATTCAGTAATCTAGTTATGACCTCATTGCAGTTAAAAATTTAGAATAGTCCAATCCATGTGTTGGTTGCCTTACCCTTGATCTTCACACGAATGGAGAATTTTCGATTAGCACTGTCAGGGTAATTCAAGGTGCCAGTGATAGGCAACGTGTTGATATCATCAACGTTGTAATCCTTCTTGATGAGAACTTTGCTGTTTGCGTCTGTTGCCGAACCGATGACTTGCTTGTCATAGACGATGCCGAAAACATCGTTTTTCCGCACAGGGATTGCTACGCTCAGTGTTCTACATTGAATCTAAGACACAAAGAGAACTTGTGTTAGGAAGAAGTTGTGGTGGGAACTTTAAAAACACAAAATCCGTATGTTTGACGTACTAATAACAAATTCTTATAAAGTGCACATATCCACCAAATATGCTCAAGGCGCTGCAACAAAGAAAAGACAACAAACAAAAGGGAAAGGAGCCCCAAAAAATTCAGTTAAGAAGAACTAAATGATTTTGATTTTGGGAGCCAGTGTAGATCTTAAAGATCGGGTGTTATATGAGAGTGTTTTTTCGTTAAAGTATTTTGCAAAGTTGTTGACTCCAGTCATGCGACTTTAACACAAGCATCTTTAACATAAACTTCAAAAGTGTATACAAATAATAGCCTGCAATGCTAGGTGTCAAAATCTAAGTAAACTTTAGCTTTCTCACTGACAGACTTTAATGTACTCATTTATTACAAAGCTTGAATCTTAAATCTCCATGTACAATTGTTATAAAAACACTTATAATAATTATATAGCGCTCAAACCTGTCACTCAGTGATACTCCAATATTATTTCCCCTGGTCACTGGGCCATTTATTTCATTCCTTAAACTATCTCAGCTCCCTTGGGAGTATACAGTCTGGGCTGCCAAAAAAGTGTAGCGCACCAAGCTAAATCAATCACAAGAACCATCTCTGCCCTCAAAGGTACCCATTTATCCCTGGGTGAAGAGAAGCAATTACAGTAAAGTGTCTTGCTCAAGGACACAAAAGTTATGACCGGGATTCAAACCCACACCCTGATGACTCAGCCACCAGGACCTGAGTCCGATGTTCTAACCACTCGGCCACAACACGCTGAAGGTTGCTTTTGTCTTTACTCCAACGGTAACTGTAGGACAGTTTCACAAAGTCATCTCACTCCTGGGCAGGGGCCTGCATCCCTCAAAGCAATAAAGCATGCAATGAATAATCATATAGTGCTTTATCTATGGGCGTCTCAAAGTGCTTGTTATTGGGTTTTTTAAGCATGGTCAGCCACTTCCAAACCCAACAAAAATCTGGACTAGCTCCCTGGGTGTGGGTTCGAATTCCGGTCATGACTCTTGAGTTAAAGGCACTAAGCTGCTCGGCCATGACACACCATAAACAGTTTGATCAACTTACTTTACCGTGACCTGCGCTGGTGATGTAGGAACGTCCAACAAGAGAGAACTCAGTAGCCGATTCAGTTGGACGCCACACTCCCAAAACAAAGGATTCAGACAATGCTGCAAAATATTTGACATTATACACGTGGCCATCACGACTGAAGGGTCGATTGATAAACAAGATGGCAGTGCCGGTCTTATCTTCCAGCAAGCGTGCCTCCAGATCCATACCCTTGTGCTCATCGTCGGAATCTGTGAAATAAACAGATACGCGCTCAATTTCCATGTGAGGTAAATGGTACTCGGTTGTAAGTCGCCAGAACATTTCCATGAGGACATTTTATAAAGAGGGGATTAGATGGGTTAGGACAAACTTAACTCTTGAGTGATGGTTCAAAGACTTATTGTGATGGAGAATCCAGTCTTTAGTGTTGCTTAACCTACTCATTACCACGGTCGAGTGCAGTTTGATTAAGGGAATCAAAGAGTAGACGACAAGGTCTTAAACGGCCACTTATTACCGGCAGGGTCATGGCGGTGCAATGAAGAACCGAGGCGAGGTCTGTTATTGCCCAGCCACGACCCTGCAAGGTCTTAAACGGCCACTTAATACCAGCAGGGTCATGGCGGTGCAATGAACAACCGAGGCGAGGTCTGTTATTGCCCAGCCACGACCCTGCAAGGTCTTAAACGGCCACTTAATACCAGCAGGGTCATGGCGGTGCAATGAAGAACTGAGGCCAGGTCTGTTATTGCCCAGCCACGACCCTGCAAGGTCTTAAACGGCCACTTATTACCGGCAGGGTCATGGCGGTGCAATGAAGAACCGAGGCGAGGTCTGTTATTGCCCAGCCACGACCCTGCAAGGTCTTCTTTGTCTTACCATCTCGGCCAATAATTTCCACCCTCATGCTTATTGATCCACTCCATGATAGGGGAAGGAAGCGAACGTATCTGACAGCCACAGCGTCCCTGAAGAAGTTCTTGAAGTGTTTGCTGACTGAACATATTGAGTCAAACATCTAACAAAAAATTAAGCAACATCCCGTATGAATACCTCTGCCTTTATAACAAAATTAAGTACAATGACAAAGTAGAGTCAGGTTTGAAAAGTAGATTCCATGTCTGACTCTTGTCTTGCACTTGTGCTGACATATGTCTCGGGGAACTACTTCCTGACCTACTTCCGTAACTAAAAATTTCTTAATTTATTCAAGGTCTTCTTTCCAAAAGTTTCTTTTCCAATCCTGTGGGCCCCAAAATGCAAGCATTTCTAGACTGTCTTGATCTCATTATTGCAAATAAATAACATTTTAACACCGTGTCATGAAAATGGCGCTTTTACCAGAGAAAGTGCACTCTGAGGAATGGGGAGGCTAACAATGCGGGTGCATCCATACAGAAATGTTATTTCTTTTTTAGACCCAGCATTTTCAGAATTTTTCAAATTTAATCACATATTTTACGATATAAATCAAGGTAAAACAAAAATATTATTGGGGGTCGGAAAACAAACCTAAATTTGGGGGTACAAAATTGAAAAAAGTAGGATTTTCAATTTTAATTGGAAAAGCTGCATCTCTGTGAGTTGAAAACACAAGTCAAAAAAGGTAGAGTCTGGGTCCACAAATGAGTAAAAAAGGGTTGAGTCTGAGTCCAAGATATGAGTAAAAAAAGGTAGACTCAGAGTCGGGAGTCATTGACCATCATGACATGAGGGGTAATCCGATTTATAGAAAATGTGACCCGAGTTGGATCAAGTCCAAGTCATACAACACTGGGTTATGAACACATTTTGATCCAGCAATCAAAGCTTGTTTCTATACAATGTGTAAGTTTCGCCGATAATTAAACATTAGGCCCAGGTAAAGGGCACAATTTTGTTTATGCTCAAATATCCAACACAGTCTATTCATCCCACAGTTTTCAGGTGTATACTCACTTCTGGAACTCCAGGTTTATCTGTATCTCCAGGTTCATCTGTTATGTATTCAAAATTGTTCCCATCGATGCTGACTTGAATGTAGAATTTTTTCACGCATCCAAATGTGATGTCATTAGCATCTGCCATGCCACAGTGACCCTGCGTCACCACACCAATTACGAGTTTCTCTTCGCCAAGGTCGACCTGCAACCACGGGTCAACGTCGTGGGTATTTGCAGTCCAACTGCAGGCTTCGTCAGAGTTATCAAGACGCCCCTTGGATGCTAGGAAAGGCTCCATCTCTGAAGATGCCGTCATAGCTGAATCAGGAACCTCCCTTGACTGTACCCCAAGGTAAGTGCTGAACATAACTGTTTGTGAACATACATATTCAGTTACACAAGCTCAACTTTCACAAACCAGAATACAGATGATTATATATTCTTGTATAGACCCGAAACAGTTTTTCGTTGGTATGAGGCCAACAGCGGGTGACGCGCTAACACATCTGGGCTTCCATTGTGTAGCATGCACAGGCATGCCCTCATTGCGCACTGCTTCGTTTCCCCCATACAAAGAGGGACAAAGGGTACTGGAATTTACGTTCAAAATCTCCCTTTACCAGGGGTTATTGTGTAATCTCCAACTCAGACCTTTGTCTTTCGGGAACTGCGAGAGATCTACAGGATGCCTCAATTGTTTACCATTGTAATCGTGCGGTACATTCCAGCATACCATGGCCTATTATGGGCTTTTGGTCCGTTCATGGTGAGTGAACATATTCCACATTTTCTCGAAAGTGTACAAAAAAAAAAACAAGTGCATTTTAGTCATGGCTTCATCATGACAAGAAAATATAGAAAAAAACATATATATATATTCCTAAAGGTCTGATAATTAATCCTGTGGGTAAGCAAGGAAATTTGGGAAATCCCGGCAGTAAGTGATTAACAGTTTCAGACTTTATTTAAACTGGTATGAGTTGATTGGTCAAGCCAAAATGCTTTTGTCAAGTCACAGTGACTGTCTAAAAATGCAAACGGCAACACAGTAAGTTTACTTTGTCTCGCTGAAAGGTACGGTACCCAAAAGTCCAATACAAACTTTGCATTATGGTTTACTTACATGGCTCCACTCGCTGTCCATTAGATGCTGTTGAGAAAGGAGTATAGATATTGTAGATTATTTTGTACAAATATTTCAATCAAAAAACCCTGCATAGCCCATGGCTTAAAGGACAAAGGACCCCACTCGGTTATTCACAGCAAACTCTGTGCATTACTATCAAACAAAAACCGTTTGCACAAAGTGTTAGCAATTTCTTTCTGCAATTCCCCACTATCCTCTTTATCAATGAAAGTTAGAGGCAAAAGGTTCGCAAAAACAAATCATGAAATGGGTTATGTTTTCACAACACAGATTATTTGTGCTCCTGTTTCAGCAACTTAGTACTGTCTGGCATACAGTAGTAAATTAGTAGTATGAAAGCACAAAATCCACCTGCAGGCCTTAAAGGGAAGGTATACAATTGGTAATCACTCTTAAAATGAATGGCAATAAAAACTTACTTGGTTAGAATTAAAGCAACTTTCGATAATATAAAGCATATTGAGAAATATTTCAATTCAAAACAATGTGGATATGGAGAAAGAAGTAAGTTTTTCTCCCCCAAAATTTGAATCTCAGATTGTGTATTCCTACTAGGGATTATTCTTCATGCGTGGACATTATTCGCTGCGGATTTCGGCGATATTCCAAAAACCTTTTGAAATGAAATTTTCACAGGTTAGTTTTATTGTATACATCTACATTTATATAGGATTAAAACAATCAAACGGTTCAAAAAACCAAAGGTATACTTTGCCTTTAAAGAAACAAGACCATAGTCAAAGGAGATGCCAATTATTGATAACTCATAGATTGAAATTAAAACCTGATTGCCTAGAAGTAGAACACAGCAGTATGACACTAAAATTCATAAATACATGCGATCAATAGACCAGTTGTGCGCTCCAAGTCACAGGACCTATAGTGGGTGTCAAACATCATCAAACAAGGCGTCCTCCATAGCAAAGTACCGTCAAAATCTGTGAAGAATATTCCGGAGTTTGTACCAGAGACCTTACCAGAGTGGTCGATTAAAGCCAGCAAGTCTTGGAAGATCCAACAAAGAACATTATGTTCACGATATGGTGCTCACACAGACGATCGCGATCACACACTTTTCAACACAAAATGTCGCAATTTTGAAGCTAAAATCGTCCAAAAGAAAAGGCTTTCCGAAACTGTGTGGTTCTGTTGTCTATTTAAAATTCCGTAAGGCTGAATGTTTACTTTTATTACAGTGATTTACATTACAAGCAAAAGACCGGGTGGTTGCATCGTCATCTGATGCCGGTAGTGTGTAACTAAAAATAAACCTCCTTTGTAGTAGAATACTGGTAATTTATGAAACAGTAATGTGATTTAAACCAATGTCACAACATACTACTTCCTCAAAAGGGCTTAGTAAGTGTGTTATTATTTACAAAAACAAAGCCGACTGTCGGTGTACTCGCACTGTCACAACGTAGTCTTTGCAGGCCTTTGCCATCCGCTGAGATAACGTAGTACCCACTATAAGTCACGTAATGACATGTAAACATTGGTCGCACAATCGGTCTATTTGGAAAGTGTAAAGCACAAGTACAACTGACCAAACCTCAAAAAAGTTAACTTTTTAACCCGAGGGGGGGGGGGGAGGGGGGTGGACGCGACAACAAAAAAGTGCGCCACCAACGTTGATACTCATCTCATTCATGAGCATGCAAGCAACCGATACACACACTTCTGGCCGATAGATGGATTGCAATAGCGCGGCAGTCGGGTCACTAGCGTGCGTTTGTGGAGCTGCCAGTACTATTGAGCGATACCGTTCTATTCGAAAGTTTACATTTATAACTACAAATATCACTTGGTAAGAACGAACAGATTTCACAATTTTTTACAAATAGCACAGAGAACTAAGTTGAAAAAACTCAGGGGTAGGACGATAAGTTTTTTCAGGATAGAGTGTCTTTTTGGCACTGCTGGAGGGGTGACTACTTTTTTCTACCTCCATGGTAATTGTACTACTCACTGCTCGCCGAAAAAGCAGTCACCGGCGTATCACTGTTTTTATTTATGTTGGCTTCTCTACTTTTGCTGGGACGATGAGTCTTTGGACTTATTTACTAAATAATGCATAATTTACCTTACATTCATGTTAATTGAACTTAGTATCCCGATTTTTTTACTTCTTTTTTTTGACGTTTCGTTAAAGAGCAACCCCTATTTTTAAACGAACGGCTCAAACTGGAACTACCGTCGGGATCACGCTGAATCATGTCCACCCCCCGTTTTGAACCATAATGCAAATATTTGATTTACTTACAATCCAGCTCCCATTTCACCGAGTATGACCTTCCGCCATCTAGAGCTTCGAAGTCCTTCTCTGCCATTGGTTGCAAATTATCAAAGATAGGAGATGTAAGGACGACCTTGTCACCGCCATCATCGTAAAAAACGGTTCCTTTTTCAGACATGAAGCCAACAAAGTCTCCTGCTTTGACTGGAATCTTGTCATTCTGCCGAAGAGACAAATCCATCGTGTCGTCGTCAATCGTTAGACGCGCATTGCCGACAATAATGAACTTGTTGACATTGGTAGGGTGTTGGCGGAAGACCAAGAAATCAACCTCGTCCATCATGTCATTGGTTCTCTTCACAGTGAAAGAACGGATGTAACCTTCACAGATGATTGGCAGGGATTTGAAGATAACTACATGGTTACCTTCATCAACTTTTTGACGGACTTTTATCTCATCGCCCATGAACTGTGGACACAATACTAAAATGAAAGATAGAAAATAAGACAAGCACGTGTCATTTTGTTGACTTTAATATTCTATACAAACTTTTGGACATGTTACAGTGCCAAGTTTGTTTCCTTCACATGAGAACTCATACATGGGTTAAGATACACACAACACTTGCTGATGCTATGGTTTTATAGCAGTTTACACTCGGTTCAGACAGGCCCTCTAGAGTCGCACCGAACCAAGTTTTTTAACCAAGTCCATGAAAAGTTTGACGTCTGAAACAGTTAGGAGCAACTGGGTGCGTTGGAAGTCGAAAGATCGACTGTTGCAGTCGTTCAGAACGACTCGGGAGTGTCTTGGTTTCTAATCATGCTAATGTAGATGTTATGTTAAGTTGGCCTGTCTGAAACCCAAACTTTTGGGTCGACCTAAAGTTGCTTCTAATCTTATTGGTTCGGCATGACTCTGGAGCGCCTGTCTGAACAGGGTTGCTGGTTGTTGGGGTGCCATAATGGATGCATCTGCTGTCAGGGATCACCACAGCTGTCCTCTGTCATATGCACGAGGGCGGCAATGTTTTGGCCTGTCCAGTCTTGAATGTTGTCAGGCCAGGACTTCCTTTGTCCAACTCGCCGACGCTTGCCCTCGACTCTTCCTTGGAGGACGGTTTTGAACAGGGAGTCGTGACGGGACACATGACTGTACCAGGCAAGCTTGCGGCATTTCAATGTACTTTTAAATACAGTTAGAATTGTACACTGCCATCTATGTCATTCTCCATTCCTCACCAAGCATTCTTACCGTTGCATCTAAGTGTTCCATCACCAACAAAGTTGCTCTCACAGTGACAGCCATGGACAGCGTTCTGTGACCCGCAGAATGCATGTTGTACACACTTGGCAATGAAGCAGTTTATTTTGCCATGTTCTTCACATGTGCAAGTCCGACTACAGTCTTTTGTTGTCCACTTTTGGCCAATCTATACAAGAACACAGATACTACGTGAAAGTTACATCCCCCGTAAAAATCTAAAGAAAGAAAATAATTCAGTCAAAATGTCTTTGCTTACCCATAAAATATGATTACCCAAGCCAATATTTAAATCAATATTGGCAAGCACTACTTAGTCAACAAAGCCAACCCCCACCCCCCCCCAAAAAAACCCCCAAAACATTCACCAAGCTTTATGTATAACCACATTCATTACAATTAATGAATGTTTGAGTGCAAGGGTACGAATATGGTCATGAGTTGAAAGATGGAATGTTCCATTCAACTCGTGAACATTCCACTATCTCCAATGCATGAAGCATTTATTATTTAGGATTTGAAACTTTGCATGATGCGAATATGATCAAATGAAGTTTGGGGAGACACCATGTCTACACCCTCAGTCTCCATCCACTGGGCTCCCTCCTTCCCTGTTCTTGTGCTCGTTACCAACTGGCATAGTTCAGTGAGCACAACTCCCACCCATTCCAAGTAAAGTCCAGTTCCAGTTCCCGCTTGCACTCATCAAGCTAAGCCCAGCATAACCTGTTCCAGTTCCCGCCTACACGCATTATCGAGTTAAGCCCAGCATAACCTGTTCCAGTTCCCACCTACACGCATTATCGAGTTAAGCCCAGCATAACCTGTTTCAGTTCCCGCCTGCACGCATTATCAAGCTAAGCCTAGCATAACCTGTTTCAGTTCCCGCCTACACGCATTATCGAGTTAAGCCCAGCATAACCTGTTCCAGTTCCCACCTACACGCATTATCAAGCTAAGCCTAGCATAACCTGTTCCAGTTCCCGCCTACACGCATTATCGAAATAAGCCCAGCATAACCTGTTCCAGTTCCCACCTACACGCATTATCGAGTTAAGCCCAGCATAACCTGTTACAGTTCCCGCCTACACGCATTATCGAGTTAAGCCAATCACAACCTGTTCCAGTTTCCCGCCTACACGCATTATCGAGTTAAGCCCAGCATAACCTGTTCCAGTTCCCACCCACACGCATTATCGAGTTAAGCCCAGCATAACCTGTTCCAGTTCCCACCTACACGCATTATCGAGTTAAGCCCAGCATAACCTGTTTCAGTTCCCGCCTGCACGCATTATCAAGCTAAGCCTAGCATAACCTGTTCCAGTTCCCGCCTACACGCATTATCGAGTTAAGCCCAGCATAACCTGTTCCAGTTCCCACCTACACGCATTATCAAGCTAAGCCTAGCATAACCTGTTCCAGTTCCTGCCTACACGCATTATCGAAATAAGCCCAGCATAACCTGTTCCAGTTCCCACCTACACGCATTATCGAGTTAAGCCCAGCATAACCTGTTACAGTTCCCGCCTACACGCATTATCGAGTTAAGCCAATCACAACCTGTTCCAGTTTCCCACCTACACGCATTATCGAGTTAAGCCCAGCATAACCTGTTCCAGTTCCCACCTACAAGCATTATCAAGCTAAGCCAAGCATAACCTGTTTCAGTTCCCGCCTGCACGCATTATCAAGCTAAGCCCAGCATAACCTGTTCCAGTTCCCACCTACACGCATTATCGAGTTAAGCCCAGCATAACCTGTTCCAGTTCCCACCTACACGCATTATCGAGTTAAGCCCAGCAAAACCTGTTCCAGTTCCCACCTACACGCATTATCGAGTTAAGCCCAGCATAACCTGTTCCAGTTCCCACCTGCACGCATTATCGAGTTAAGCCCAGCATAACCTGTTCCAGTTCCCACCTACAAGCATTATCAAGTTAAGCCCAGCATAACCTGTTTCAGTTCCCGCCTGCACGCATTATCGAGTTAAGCCCAGCATAACCTGTTTCAGTTCCCACCCACACGCATTATCGAGTTAAGCCCAGCATAACCTGTTCCAGTTCCCACCTACACGCATTATCGAGTTAAGCCCAGCATAACCTGTTCCAGTTCCCACCTACAAGCATTATCGAGCTAAGCCAAGCATAACCTGTTTCAGTTCCCGCCTGCACGCATTATCAAGCTAAGCCCAGCATAACCTGTTCCAGTTCCCGCCTACACGCATTATCGAGTTAAGCCCAGCATAAATTGTTCCAGTTCCCGCCTACACGCATTATCGAGTTAAGCCCAGCATAACCTGTTCCAGTTCCCGCCTACACGCATTATCAAGTTAAGCCCAGCATAACCTGTTCCAGTTCCCGTCTACACGCATTATCGAGTTAAGCCCAGCATAACCTGTTCCAGTTCCCACCTACACGCATTATCGAGTTAAGCCCAGCATAACCTGTTCCAGTTCCCACCTACAAGCATTATCGAGTTAAGCCCAGCATAACCTGTTCCAGTTCCCACCTGCACGCATTATCGAGTTAAGCCCAGCATAACCTGTTCCAGTTCCCACCTACACGCATCATCGAGTTAAGCCCAGCATAACCTGTTCCAGTTCCCACCTACGAGCATTATCAAGCTAAGCCAAGCATAACCTGTTTCAGTTCCCGCCTGCACGCATTATCAAGCTAAGCCCAGCATAACCTGTTCCAGTTCCCGCCTACACGCATTATCGAGTTAAGCCCAGCATAACCTGTTCCAGTTCCCGCCTACACGCATTATCAAGTTAAGCCCAGCATAACCTGTTCCAGTTCCCACCTACACGCATTATCAAGTTAAGCCAGCATAACCTGTTCCAGTTCCCGCCTACACGCATTATCGAGTTAAGCCCAGCATAACCTGTTCCAGTTCCCGCCTACACGCATTATCGAGTTAAGCCCAGCATAACCTGTTCCAGTTCCCACCTACACGCATTATCAAGTTAAGCCAGCATAACCTGTTCCAGTTCCCGCCTACACGCATTATCAAGTTAAGCCCAGCATAACCTGTTCCAGTTCCCACCTACACGCATTATCGAGTTAAGCCCAGCATAACCTGTTCCAGTTCCCACCTAGACGCATTATCGAGTTAAGCCCAGCATAACCTGTTCCAGTTCCCGCCTACACGCATTATCGAGTTAAGCCCAGCATAACCTGTTCCAGTTCCCACCTACACGCATTATCAAGTTAAGCCAGCATAACCTGTTCCAGTTCCCGCCTACACGCATTATCAAGTTAAGCCCAGCATAACCTGTTCCAGTTCCCACCTACACGCATTATCGAGTTAAGCCCAGCATAACCTGTTCCAGTTCCCACCTACACGCATTATCGAGTTAAGCCCAGCATAACCTGTTCCAGTTCCCGCCTACACGCATTATCGAGTTAAGCCCAGCATAACCTGTTCCAGTTCCCGCCTACACGCATTATCGAGTTAAGCCCAGCATAACCTGTTCCAGTTCCCGCCTACACGCATTATCGAGTTAAGCCCAGCATAACCTGTTCCAGTTCCCGCCTACACGCATTATCGAGTTAAGCCCAGCATAACCTGTTCCAGTTCCCACCTACAAGCATTATCAAGCTAAGCCAAGCATAACCTGTTTCAGTTCCCGCCTGCACGCATTATCAAGCTAAGAAAAGCATAACCTGTTCCAGTTCCCGGCTTCTCACGCACCTTTGAGCTAAGTCAACCTGACAGCTAAACCTCTTGTTTGGACTCGGATCTTTCCACTCCATTTTTAAGAATTTGCAAAACAGCAACCATATTTTTTTTTACCATCATTGGAAAGATGCGATCTTTCTCTTTCTCTTTGCAAGCTTCCCTATTCGCCAATCGCATGGTCAGCCATTTGCTTGTAGAGCCTCGAATTAGGGACAGCATTGAATAGAAGCATTATATAGTAGCGAGTGGAGGTGAACATGGAGAAAACTGAGTGCTTTTTTGTGTGTGTGATCTTGATTGACTGAAGTCAACTCTTTACAGGAAATGGGGGTCGCCTAGATCACCTTTGGTAAGGAAAGGGTAACGTGACTTTTATGGACTGCACTCATACCCCTTCTTCTTTACTATTGGCGAATTTTGTCACCCAAACTTTAAATACACACAAAAAAGCATTCAAGCCTAAGCACAAAGGCCCTTTACTATAAAACTGTACTTTGTCCATGTTCACCCTCCATACCCAAGCTTACCACCATTGGAAAGGGAAAGATCGGTTCTTTCTAATAATGGTAAAATAAAATAAAATATGGTTGCTATTTTGCAATCCTTTCAAATTGGAGTGGAAAGATCCAAAATGGCAATGTTTGAGTTTACAGATCACAGCGAGGAAACAAAGACCAAGAACTTTGACATTTATTGGCCGACCTCATTGATTTTTGGACAATTGTTATCACTTATTTTGCTGTAAAAAATATCTTCGAGGTGATAATAGAGTTTGTAAAAATGGCCTGTGAACAAAAGCTTTCTGTTGTGTAAGAATGTGTGCTTCATGCTTGAGTGGTCAAACAATGCTGCCACCAGTGGTTATTTATTGTTTATGTCAAAACAACACGGTAACAAGAGGGTTAAGATATAATTTATAATAAACTCATTATGACGTACATTGTAGTAATCATTTCCAAAGCGACAGCCGCATTCCTTCTCTGGTACTGGTTTGCCATTCTGCATCACAAAGCCAGTAGACGGTTTCACATCCTTCCACGCAATCCGTTTCGCATGTTTCAGGCACAATGGTTTGGTAGCAGGTTCGCTGGCAGCTGCTAGCACAGATGGTATACACAGAACCAGCAGGGCATTCGAATGCTGTAGAAAGTGAATAAATAAGACAAACAATTATAATATTTATTTTACAAATACCACACAACAGATTTGAAAACAATCTGCAGTTCAATCTGGATGAGTTGCGGCAAGTCTGAATAGAGGGCTCGACTTCACAAAGCACTTAATTTCATCTGAACCCTTTCAGCCCCAAGGGTGACATGAGTTTTTTAAAGTTTTTTTTAATGAGATATCGCCTAACTCACAAGGCCGAACAGCCACTCAAGGTGAGGGCTACACTTAACTGTTTGGGCTGTTGACCCAAATCAACTGACACCAGAGGCACGTTGCCACCTACTCCTAGGTGCTGAAACAGGATTACCCCCTTCACAGTCCATAAGGATGTAGGCATGGGTATCATCCACTAGGAGCCTGGCTGGTAGAGTAGAATGCACTACCTTCCCAACTTTTTACGAAGCAATTATGGTTAAGTGCCTTGCTCAAGGGCACAAGTGTCATGACTGGGACTCGAACCCACACTGTCCTGCTGACAACACCAGAGCTTGTCAGAGTCCGGTGAACTAGACCACTCGGCCACGACACGCCACAAACTTGGTGAGTTGACCAAGATAACACACAAAACAACACACAGCTCTGTGTTTCGTTCACTCGAGAGAATGTGAGAGAATGTGTGCTTCATGCTTGAGTGGTCAAACAATGTGGGAACCAGCGGTTGTTTATGTCAAAAGAATTTGGTAACAAGAGGGTTACAGATGAGTTATCAATATTGCCATAGCGATTTGTATTGACATCACACTTTGCTTCGCAATTAAGATTGATGCACATGTCAAGATGAATCTTAGCTCATTGTGAAATCAGCCCCGTGGTTTAACAGTTTAACATTTGGATACATTTTCTTTTCTCCATATGTTCAAATTGTTAAACCACTGGTTCTTTTCAGATTCATCACAGATAATTTGAAAGATACTTGAATGGTTTTACTAAAAACTTTTTGAACAGTGTTCATCGGCCATAAACTAGAAACTTTTCAAAAATACTTTTCAACGGCTTTACTTTTTTCCCCCAGAAGACAACTTGATGCTTTCAAAATTTAATGTCAGATCTGTCACTTTTCCAAAAAAAAACACCCCAAAACAACAGAATTTCAACTTCTATAGAAACTTTGCTGTAACAATATATTAACATCTCTCGGCAGTGAGTTGTACACAAATTTCAATCAGTATAATCTGATTGTCTTCATCTGCAGTAACAAATGTTAATATTTTTCCGCAGTGAGGTGTACAAAAGTTTCAAGCAGTTTGCTCTAATTGTCTTCATCTGCAGTGACAAATGTTAATATCTTTCTGCAGTGAGGTGTACAAAAGTTTCAAGCAGTGTGCTCTGATTGTCTTCATCTGCAGTAACAAATGTTAATATCTTTCTGCAGTGAGGTGTACAAAAGTTTCAAGCAGTATGCTCTGATTGTCTTCGTCTGGAAAAAAAAAAAAAACTAAATTCTCCAGAGTTTGAAGGTACACTGCTCTGGCCAAAGCATCTCAAGTATATCTGCAAAGTTTCCCTCAATGAAATTTCCTTGCGATCTCCTAAAAACTCACGGCAATCAAGTATTATACGCCAGGCCACAATGCCATCGGCGGCCTTGATATAGTCTCCACGATTCTCTTGAATGATGCGGTTTGCATATTCTTCCATGTTGTTACAACGCATGGCATGGCTGAGTTTAACTTTGGAACACATGTCAAACACACAGCTCAGAAACATCTCCTCTGGATCAAATTGGTCATGCCCGACTGCAAACACACCTGCGTACAGATTCAAACAGATATACATCATTGGTTTCGGCAAGAGTAAATCAATTTCCATCCTTCTTTTAACCAATAAAGACTTCTACAACAAACCTGTAAAAAATGTATTCAAATTCAACGTTCGTGTTTATTCAAATTCAGTGTTCATGTTTATTCAAATTCAGTGTTCATTTTTATTCAAACTCATTGGTCATGTTTATTCCAATTCAATGGTCAATATATTGAAATGTAATGGTCCTGTCTATTCAAATTCAATGGTCATATTTATCCAAATTCAGTGGTCACGTTTATTTAATTTCAATGGTCTTGTTTATTCAAATGCAGTGGTCATGAATATTTAAAGTCAGTGGTCATGTTTATCCAAACTACATCTTAATGTTGATTTAAATTCAAGGGTGTTGCTTATTTAGATTCAGTGGTCATGTTTGAGTGCAAATAACAAAAAGAGATCAAGGATAGTGCGGGAGTCTTCCAGCTGTTGCAATGATTTTAGGATTAGTCCAGTGTTACTTTCTCGTACATGACCTATGACCTCTTCTTGGTAAGAACTAATTCTCTAAAGGATCGATACTAAAAAAAACTGGGGGTGGAGTTTTGTTTAAAAGTCTTCATTACTTGGTTATCATTTTTTCTTTCAATGATAACTCACAACACATTTAGATGAAGTATCAAAATTCATTTACCATTGGGATCTCTAATGGGCTCACACGCAAATTTGGCTCCCGTTAGAAATTCCGGGTTGTCCTTGCAGTGGCTGAGTGGAACACAGTCTTTACAACTTGGACACTCAAATGGATTGGCTGTCCAGGATTCTCCAAAGTCATTTACATTAAAAGTCTAAAACAATTGAAAATAAAACATTGACATAGAAATTATGTTCTTTGACAAGGTGGTCCAATCTCCACCCCCTTTTTCATAAATTTGTTGAAACTCATTTTAATAAAAGTACAAAAACTGTGTCTTTGACGAAGATAAAGTGTATTGCAATGTCAATTCTGGTTGGTAATGTTGAGAGTGTACCACTCATCTTATATACCACCCTCTATTGACAACTTACAATGTATAATGCAACTCATGTACTAAAGCATTACTTGGACTGAACATGACCCAAAGAGTTCTTAAACAAGTCAAGTAGTCATTGCCTCTTTCCTTTCAGTCTCAATCTAATGAACCCATAAGAGGTAACACCAGCCAAAATAAATTAACACCTTCCCTAAAACAAAGAAACATATGGACTACCCCAGGTAACACACTGACGTCGGCCCAACGTCGGGTTTTGATCGGCAGTTGACGTTGGATTGATGTCGGTAGGCGGGGCATTTGCAAAGGCCGCCATCGTCGGCTCAGACGTCGGCAAGGGCCGTCATGTGGACTTCCACCCGACCACGTAACGACAGCAACATTGATGTCGGCATCAAGTTTACACGCTGGTTGTTTAGCGTAAATAAGAATTACCATTAGCGGGAAACAATAAATATTACGTCGGTGTGACATCAATTCAGGAGTTGTTCGTCTCTGGTAGGCTATTTTAACTTATAATATCGTAAAAGTACGTCAGCAATATGTCATAACACAATGTTTGTAAGATAGGGGGCCTAGGAACCATGGGCCCTATTTCTATACAGAGTAAATTTTAAAAAGTCGGTTGGTGCAACAAGGACCGTTGCGACGCGTCGGCGGGATACCACCAAATATAACGCCAGTGTAAAATAAATTACCGACGTTAGTCTCTTGTACGGCTTGTCGGATGTCATCTGCTCAGCCCACGTCGGCAAGACGTTCACATCCACAGCCCGTATGAACCACGGCCCTACGGAGTTAATTTGATCGTCGGTTGTTTGGTGTATCAAGGAAAGTCGGTAGGAATTCAATAAAAATGGCTTCGGCAGGAATTAAATTACCGACGTAAGTTGTCCGTCACTTTTAGGCTTTGACGGATACAATCTGCCCAGCCTCCGTCGGCAAGACGTTCGGAGCCCAACATCGGCCTCCGGATTAACTTAACACATTATATAGTGACGGCTGCTCAAAAACCAACCTACGTCGGCCAGACGTCCACAATCTAACGGTAATTTTCAGACGCTGGTCAGACGGCGAATTGACTAGTTTACACCGACTGCGAATAAATGCCGACTCTGCCGACCAAAACTTACGTCGGGCCGACGTCAGTGTGTTACCTGGGACAATTGTTTCAGTACTCCTCTAAAGCAGAATAATCGTGGGGTACATCTAGTGAGGTACATTTGCATTTGCACCCCAACAGAGATGAGGTACTTTGTGTTGAGACTTTGCCACTGATTTTATCATCATCTAATATGCTCCTACGGTCAGGTTGTTCGTCATAAATGTACCTTTAAGTGCTAACCACTTTGTTCAGTTCAAATGTAAAAGAAATCTAAATTTTCTCTTTTTTATGTTCCTGCTCCCCTCCCTACAGTAAGGAAGAGGTGGTATGAGTGCAGTTGACTAAAGTCCCCTAGGGTAAGGAAGAGGTGGTATGAGTGCAGTTGACTAAAGTCCCCTAGGGTAAGGAAGAGGTGGTATGAGTGCAGTTGACTAAAGTCCCCTAGGGTAAGGAAGAGGTGGTATGAGTGCAGTTGACTAAAGTCCCCTAGGGTAAGGAAGAGGTGGTATGAGTGCAGTTGATTAAAGTCCCCTAGGGTAAGGAAGAGGTGGTATGACTTAAGTCATCTATGGCAAGGAAATAGTTTGATTGCTGCTTACCTCAGTGCCGTTCCTCATGATAAAGATATCTTTATTTCGAGGTTTGATACTCCCACACAATCCGCACATGTTGTCACCATACAGCCCCTTGTCAGCAAAGATCTTGAAAACTTCCTTTCCATCATACATAACCTTCACACCAAACCGTTCATTGGTGACGACCTAAAATACAATGCAAACAATTTGACAAGTAATCAGATAACTGATAACATAGACTCTTACTTATTATTTGAACAGCCAAAGAGCAGTGAATTGGTATGTTGAACCACTTCACGTCAGATGATGTGTTTATTCCCCGAATTTTTTCTTGACCCACTCATGATGGGACAGCTCGTTACAACTGGAACAACTTCAGAGCACCCTCACTTTTTGGCTGGCAGCCGGACGGTAGATGGAAATATCCACCCACACTTTCCATTGTGTAGCGTGCACAGGCATGCACCTGCTTCAAAGAGGGACACCCGGTATTGGAAGACATGCCTCGTAATATCCCTTTTGGGGGTTATTGTGTAACCCCAGATTCCAGACCTTTGTCCTGTTGTTGGTATATAAGAATGGACAGGCTGCCACCAATTCCAAACATATCAAGATTTTCCAGCATAACATGGTAGATTATCGCCCGTCGCTCACTGCCAAGGTTTCTGCACATCACAGTGAGTGCCTAGTCATATTTCCATACACGACACCATCAAATTTCTTGTGCTAATTGTGAGAACCTTCGTTGCCTTTCCTTTGTCAAGTCAGAGTTTCATTGTGGCAAGGATATTTTCAAAGGAGAAACAATTACTCAAGAAATTTATCAGAACACCCGACATAAAGTGGTCAAAGAGAGGCTGTAAGGTCAAATTCAATTTTGCGATACGAGTCCTCATGAAAGTGGAAAAGAAATGTCAAGTCCTTTTATCCGACAAACCAGGATTATGAGAGATCAATAGGATGCCATGATTGTTTCCCATTGTATTGTTCTCAGCATGGGGAGTAAATCAAAGATTCCTGTATGCCATGATTGATTACTGACATTGGCTTACAGCACAGTGAACAAAAACCTAATTTTCTTGAAAGAAAACAAAAAAAATCAATCCTGGTTTAGTTATGGTTCCACTTTGACAATGATATTCTAAAAATAAAACACCTGCTCTGGGTAGTCAAAGAATAAAAAATGGGAATTCTGGAGCAAAAAGGGTTTAAGCAGAACAAATTTGCCAAGCACAAAAAATCTTTTACGTATCAGAGAGACATTGTATATTTATAAAGCTGTTAGGTGCAAAAGTTGCTCAGCACAAAAATATTGCTAACCAGATACCGGTGACCTGCTTAAATGCCATGTCATTCAAACTGTTACGACTGGTGCCCTGTTATTATTTGCTTTGAAAAAGAATTAGCTTAAAAAGTTTGTGCGTTTAAACAGCTTTATGAAATAGTGCTCAGGTCTAAAATGTGCTTTGGTTGCCCCGGTAACAACAAAGACTACAAACTATGCTAAAACATGCAGTTCTTAAACAGCACTGTATAAACAATTTCTTTTCTCAAGGAATTTGTACGACAGATATGCAGAGCTATGTTTGAATAATGAGACCCATTATATAGCACCTTGTTAGGGTTTACAAGGTGCTGCGGCGCAATCTGCTGCCAGACCATGCCAGAAACACCATTCTCATAACAATTAGTGCGCTAGGTTCTTTTTCTGTGTACTACACACTACACGGGACCTACAACTTTACGCCCCAACCCAAGGGAGAAGCAATTATGGTTAAGTGTCTCGTTTAAGGACACAGTTTCCATGACCGGGATTCGAACCCACACTCTGACATCACCAGAACTTGAGTTCGGTGCACTAGACAGCTCAGCCACGACACTCCACCAACTACACAGATGTAAACCAAACAAAAAGAGTTTGCTCAAAGAGTTTGCTTCATGTGTGGGTATTTAAAAAAATATGATCTGGCATTTACACATTTACAGCATACAAAACTTACCAGAAACTTGCCTTCAACGGCAATTAAGGTGTCTTTTGCCGAGCATGGAACATTAGCAATAGATCCATCAATGCGAACTTGGTTTCCTTGAGAGATGACGATATCCTTGTGACAGAAAAATATAGAAGTGTTACAATAACAGTAGTTTGTTTCTGGGGAAACAATAAGATTTGGGCATCAGGTCGGCTCAGTGGTTTCTTTCCCTGCCTTTCACCTCTGTGCACCCCGGTTTGAATCCCACCTCAGACCAGAGTCTTGCATGGGGATTGGGTTTTTCAGTCTCTACCTGATAGCGTGGGTCTTTCCTCATTGAGGTGTTCCTACCACATCTGAAAAGGTTTATTTCTGAACATTTGTTCTTGTTTTTTTATTCCTCCTGTTATTGGCACTAGGTGTGCAAATGGATGTGTAATAAAATAAATAATTAAATAAATAAATACAATGTAGATAACTACAATATACGTAAATTTAAATAAATTAACAAACAAATACATAAATAAATAAATAAACAAATAAATATATAAATAAATAATAAATATATATGTAAAATTTGCTTGTTTTTGTCATTTATTTACCCTATCTTGTTTCATTGCTTGAAAAAGAATTTGCTTAAAACATGAATGTCTGTGGGCACCTCTTGTTTCATATGTAATATCACCTTTTTGTTCAGGATCCTTTAGTTTGTAGTAACTTACTATGTACTTAGTGTATTGATGTATTCAGCATTTGCATTTATGTTTCCTAGAAGATGAGTGTACTTAGATTTGTGGATTTCGTGGATGAATGGATTTAAATAAACGAAGTCTAAGAGCTCCACTAAACAAAATACATAAGAAAGAAAAAAATAATAAGACAAAAGAAATATGTGTATCTGAATAATTTTTGAGTTAAACTGATTGAAAGTAAGATCATCATAAATGTGCCAAAAATTGAGAACTGTCCCCCCTTAAAAGCAATCTGTATTTAATCTCACCGAGGTTCCGATTTTGATCTCCAATCCACGATTGAAGGATACTCGGTTGTTCCACGAGGCGACTACGTTGACCCCAACGACCTTGAAGAGGAAGCCTCCATTTTCGACACAGGGGGCAGCCAATACATATTTGCACCTTCCCTGGTAGTCAAAACGTTTCTTACTGAACGAATTGTAGTGAGGGTCACCCCAAGCTCCACACTCAGCATACTCTGTTATCAATATTTAAAAAAAAATTCAATTAAGAATCTCAGTAGGCTACCAAATCCTGCCCCCACCCCCCTTCCACAGAAGACACAAAATCACAAGACAAGGTAATAAAGTTCATTAGAAATAGATATTATATCGCCCGCAGGCAGGACATCCTATGACGAATCCAATCTTCTCTATTCCGTATGCAGGCAGACAGCTCTGCTGTGGTCTCTGCACCAGCAACACACCTGAGGACATAGACACAGCTCGTTCTCTGTCTGCCCCTCAGCCTCACCCCATGAGGTTGGTTCCCACAGAACCAGTCGGCTTGCCGGCAGTTCTGGAGGTCTGTAGCAATGTCCCCGCCCGGCCCATCCGTCTGTGTGCAATCTTTTGTGATATCCATGGTAACATGCCAAACAGGGCTGTTTAATTAGTGTTGTATCTCGGTACAAGCTGGGACCCATGGAAGACCAGTGGTTGTCACTGAATGGGCCACCCAGTTGAAGTAAGAAATAAATAAATAAATAAAATAAATACAGGGATTTATTGGACACTTGATCTCTCCAGTTAATATTGAGCACCATCCTTAAAGAGTGTTGATAACTTTCAGATATACTTCCACCCCACCTCACTATGCATTTATTTAAAAACAATTGACCAATCCGTTCACCCCACCTTCATGCACTGACCAATCACACCGACGATTGCCACATCCAAATCAAACACACTAAAATGTTAACAAGTTGCCATAATTTGGAATGCTTCATTTCCAGTGGATCATTACCCAAATGGGTGCCATTGCTAGGCAGTTTAAGCGGGGTGTAATGCTACTGTTATTAACTTCAGGAATGCTGTAGAACAGGGCCCATTTTCATGGCTCTGCTTACCGTAAGCAAAGAATCGGCACTTGTGGAAGCAGGGAATTCCGCGCTTATGCCAAGCGTATTTAGTAGTCCACATTACTAGGCATTTTCCGCTTACAAAGCTAGCCCAGAATTTCGGCGCTTGCCCTGTAAGCGAAGAATGGTGATTGCAAGCACAGAATTAGGCGCCAAGCAGAGCCATGAAATTGGGCCCAGATATCTCCTTTGACCTAAGAGCAAGCTTGTTCAAGAACCAATGGTTAACATGTGCGTAGCGCATGCGCACTGAAGTTGAAGTGCAATCGATTCTAGTTATGTCGTGTCAACGGGACCACAAATGGCTGTGACCAGTATTTTCACATATTTGGAAGAGTTCATGACGGACACACAGCAACTATTTGCTCAGTATATCCGCATAGTGCTACCGGTACCATGTGCCTCAGGCAACTGAAGATGAACCGCACCTCAAAATTTATGGCAAGCTTTTTACTTAAAGGAACGTTACAGAGTTGGTAAGAAAAAAACTTGTAAAATATACTTTTTGATCACAGATTTACATAAAACTTACACGGTCTAATGATGATGATAGTAGAAAACATCCCTTTAAATATTTCTGTCTGAAATGCCATATTTGATGAGAAATGAATAAACTAATTTTCCGATTGGAGTTCATCGCTCAGTGAGCGTTTTATTCATTTGTTGAATCTATATGATTTCATGCAAATGTGTAATCGGTTTTTCACTATTTTCTTGTGACCCAGATGGCCGACCGATCTCAAACTTCTACAGGTTTGTCAGTTTATGTATATTGTGGATTACATAAAGTGCTTACACTGCCAGCAACTGGTTTGTTAGCAAAAACCTATTCTGTAATGTTCCTTTAAACGGAATAATTAGTTGAGTAATGTTGTTGCAAAAGTTGGTAAAATCACGTCTGCGTGGCTGTTATAATAATAAGTCGGAGTCTATGTTATCATTTATATGATAACTGGTCCTCTCTGCACTGTGTTATGAAAACTGCTCTTTATAACCAGTGGTGCACCCAGCCTTGATAGGCTTGTGGCAAATAGTCGACAAGACTAGACCAACCATCGTTGACCGTGTGTTCGATCAGCGTTAGGGGCCATTCGGAATAGTCAATGTTAAAAAATTTCGATTTGTTTTCGAAAATTGTGGGTGGGTCAAAAGAAATTCAGTTTTGAATTTAAAATAATAGAAGCAAAAAAAATAAAAATACCAAAAATACCCAGCTGGCCCAGATCGTTGTTTTTTTAAGCCAGGAAAAGCCATTGAAAACTACAGATAATGAAGACCTGTGATCGCAAATATCTGCATCATTTGTTCTTTAGTGTATTGAATATACTTTTAAGTCATTCAATATTAAAAAATCGAAATTTTGGCAGGTTGGGGGGGTTGGGAGGGGTCAAAGCAATTTCGATTTTTTTAAATGATATTTACTATTCTGAATGGCCCCTTAGTTGGCCTTGATTGACCTTGCTCAAAGATGGTCACAAAGTGCTGTTTCAAACTGCAAAAAAAAAAAAATCAGTTTTAATTTTGTAACTTTGCACCACTTGTAAACTTTCGAACCAACCTCTATCGCAGTATTTCCCGAAGAAATTAGCCTTGCAGGCGCATTTATAGTCTGATCCATGGACGGGGAAACAACTGCCCCCAAGAGGATTGCATTTGTTATTTTCGCAGACATCATCGGTAAAACGCTTCTCTTTTGCACTATCAATACAACGATACTTGACCTGGGGGAAAGAAAACAAAATAAAAAAAACATTCAATAGCAATCCCTTCAATGAATTCCCCCCAAACATTTGAAATCACAGTACGGCCATGTTTTGTTTTTTAATTCAAAACCACAGGTGAGAGTCATTGCCAACAAAAAAGTCTGAAACTGGAATCCAGATCTTAGGAGGTACAATTGAAATGATTGCATTTCCACCTTTGAGTAACCCCTGGAGTTATAGATTCCAAGAAGCTTCTGGGAACAGTATCCTCAGTGATAGAGAAGTAGATCAAAGTGCCCGACTTATTTCGTTTGGAGAAAATACAGCATTTTTTGTTTACAGACAGACTTTAAAAAAGACTGAATTCAGATAAAAGTCCAAAATTTATCATCCCTGCAATACACCAAAGTGAGGCTGGAGGGGAAAAGAGTCTGGCCCATTTATGTAAACTGGAATCAGTATCCATTATTGGTAACGAATACAGGGTACATGACAAAAATGACATGCTCTGCTGTTTGTTTGCCTGAATGCCTCACTGAGTCCAATAAAATAAAACAGCCAGTGGTTAAATGTACTATTTAACAATTAAGTACAGCTTCAAAGAACTTTGGAGTCAAACATTTGGTTCTATAAAATGGCGGATCGTGTTAGTTCACGAAGTAAAAGGACAACCACACAATCTCGGGGGATAGTTGTGTGAATCACTATATTCTACTTTTAAAAACATCTTCCAAACCATATTAATTTCATAACAAACGCTTTGAGTGTCAAAACGCAAAGGCAGTAGGTCCCTTCAAACACAATGGGGCACCTGTACAGGGCCCTATCTGTGTAATGTGTCTAAACATTCATCACATGATATCGCAGGCTGGCCTACAGCATCTATCATTTCAAACCATGTGGATGATATTAAATGGTCAGATAGTAGGAGGGTTAGGGTTGTTAGCCTCCCTATTTTCCATCACTTTTGTCACTACTAAAAGGCTGTCCAACATGTAGGAACCACTCAACTGCATCAGTTGTGAGTGCAGTTACCGGATGCAATCATATTGCAGTCGTTATCACACAGCTAAATGTATCATTTCAAATCATGTGGATGATTTTGAATGGTCAGACAGTAGGAGGAGTAGAGAACAAGGAGGGATAAAAACACCATTGGGATGCTAGGTGGCAGTTTTTTAATTCGTTTTTTAATGCTGAGCACGTGCTCAAACGGTGGATCTGGTCAGGTAAAGTTGCGTCCAAATGCTCCGCATATTTGACAGCGTGAGGGCGCTCTCAAAATTATTTGTATCACTTCCGGGGGTATAAGCGATTATCGTCTGCTCAGCTAGCTGTGTACAGTTTTAACATCGGTATTTTGTCACTTCTGTGCGCGAGAGAGTTTGGTCAGTGCTTCTAAGGTGGATTAATAACGGCTCCTTTAAAGATCTTATTGTCCGCAACTAGAAACTATCGCGCAAATGAAAACTATGGGGTTTTGCACAGTAGCAAGCCTGGAATTACACAGAGGCCACAGAGGCCATGGCCTCCGTTGCCCGTGGTCTTGGCCTTGGTGCCCCTTCAAAAGATTCCCATAGACTTTCCAATAGAAGTGCCCTTTGCAAAATGAAAATGGCCTTGCCCTCTCAAAGATGAAATTCCAGGACTGCAGTAGCTAAACAGATACAGATACAGAGACTTCTTTAGAGGATTTGGGGGGAGGGTACTTCTGTATAAGATGAAAATAATGTGTTAAAATAAGGGTACATTATTCCCCCCATATCTGGCATGGTATAACCGAGGGCATTTTCCAAACTTTGGCTTGGGCTCTTTGTCGTCAATTTTGGAGCCTTTTGCTTGGTGTTTCCCAACGTCCAACAAAACCCACCGGACATGGAGACAGAGACTAAGCCGAGGTTTGGAGAAAGACAAAAAAAAAACTCTAACGCCTCATCCGAAGGCTGCTATTAGGTTGGAGTGACTCACGTGCAAGTACTTGTACGTTCCACAGCATGGGTTTCCGAAGATGCCATTGTTAACGGTGCTGCGACACTTGTGTTTCCCCTGACACTGCTTGCCGATGACCACCAGGGATTTGCTGGCTCTGCACTTGGTCGACTTCATGAACCTGTGGGGGCAGTGTTGTTTGGAGTTACGCCCGTACGCGGCCGAAAGGATATTAATGTACTTTCTTCCGCAGTTAATTTCGGCCTTTTCGTTCTGGCAGGTATGGATTTCTGTTTCAAACAAACAAAAGAACGATTGATCATTGTTAAAGTGTGAACCATTCTGCGGGTGAAAACATACTGGCAAGTGATGTTTGAGCTTCAAATGGTGTGGATCGTAAGAAAAAAACTATGGTAATAAACTTGCGGGTACAACCATGAGTATAAAACTCTTTTGGGAGAAGTGTTGGTTCCGAGAAGAACAAGTGTGGCCTCCGCGTTTCAAACAGTATACTTTGCTGAAAGACTTCTCCTGAAGATGAGCAGTAGTATTTTAGACTGTTTGGAACTTTTCTGTTAACTTTCAATTCCTGTCAGCCACGCTCAACAGCTGTGCGTATGCAGGCATATTAACACTAACAGATTTTTGGATTTATATATTCGGTTTGCAGTAACACCATGTGTAAAAATATCTACTTGCTGTATAGATTTGTTCTTTAGAGAACTTGTCTTGCTATTTATTCTACTACCGCGGAGTAGATTTTTCAGAATTCGGGAGACTTCTCAGTTCTGAAAAGAACTGTCCTGCTTATTAACTACTACCTGGGCGGGAGGTAGGAAATCGGCCTGGACTACTACTTTAGCTTTGTGGATCGGGGGGACTTCTCGTAATTAACTGCACTGCCGCGGAGTGAGTTCTTTTTGGTCTCAACGTTTCGACTAGCTTGCTCTAGTCATCGTCAGGAGACTGAAGAGTGTAAGACATGCTGGACTATTTATAAGGATTCAGAGGTTTCAGTGTAGAGTCATTCACTGCTCTGATTGGTTCTTCTGAAAGGAGAACTGTGATTGGAGGGCTCAGAGTTATTGTGTGGGTTGCCCATTGTGTGTGAGTGCCCTGTGTAGTAGGGCGTGTCAGTAGACTGAGGGATACCAGTAGAGTAGGGTGGTAGGATTGTGTGTCAAAGATTTTAGATTGAATACCATTATGTATTGATTGCGTAACCCTGCGCGCAACAGGTATGTTTAAACACTTCTAGCCGTGTCTATATCATCCGTTTAAACATGGCCATGTGATCTCCTCTCGACCAATCAGAATGGATAAACTGTCCCGGGTATTTATGAATTTGGAGTAAAAGCATTAAGGAAAAGCAAATACTTGGATTAAATTGAAGTTTTACAGTTCAGCATTTGCTAATAGAAATGATAGCACTTGTGGTTCACTGAGCGCCAAATAGTTTATAACAATGGGGGATCGATGTATATTCAGTTTGCGGCAACAACATGTGTATTTATCTACTACTTGTCAAAGAAAATGCTAGTTTTTATCTGCACGACCCATTGTCTACTGTTTTTATGAAGATAGAAGAGTATGATTTTGGAATGGAGAAACAAGCAGAAAATTAATATTCCGTTGCTGAGTTTACATGCTTGGTTATCCACGGAAAGTACTGTGCAAAATATAAAGCGTTCTGGCCAGAATTTCTTTAGTGGCGAACATTTTTTTCCTTGGAAACCAATGTGAGATGGATCAGTTACACCATAGATCATAAAATAGGCTTAAACCAAAAAAGTACTTGGTCATTACCTTGAAAACCTTTGAAAGAAAATTGCAAGTTGAGTTAAAAAATGTTGAAAATTTTGTGGTGGTCGGAAACAGAAAATTCTGCCAGGGGTGGTTTGGGGAAACCCAAGTGCCGGGTGGGTTTTCCGGCACCAACCACTGTTTAGGCAGAACCCTGATATTCTAGAGGTACATGCCCAAAAGACTGGTCCCCTGTCCTTATCCGCAAGAATAAGGACAGGTACCGGTCTATTAATCAAAATGATGGTCACTGCTAGACTGGTCCCCTGTCCGACTGGTCCCCTATCCGCAAGACCGCAATGGGATGTGAGGTCAAGTCAAAGGTGCGTTTGTCAGGATTCCTCCAAACGCTCGAAGCCGGTCTCTGGCGTAATTCATGAGCCTCGAAGTGTGACGCCAGATGTTCAGGCTACACGCCCAACTGCAATGTTCCTCACCTTTAGAATAGAAAGTTTCGAAGGTAAACCTTCCATTGGAACCGTAGCCTGTGGAGTATGCAATGTACATTGGAGTAACAGTTCTTGGCGGGTTCCAGGACAACAGTTGACCGCTGCCCTCACGTCCAAAGCTGAATTTTCCAGAACACCACGACACCCAGAATCTGCAATGAATATTTATTCAAAAAATAAGCTCACAAAATTGCTTGCTTAAAACTCAAATACTCATGCACAACATTGGTAATTGTCAAGACCAGTATCTGCACTGCATATGGCCCAACATACACATGAAATAACAAACATGTGAAAGTTTAAGCTCAATTGGTCATCGCAGTTACAAGAAAATAGTGAAAAACCCTCTTTTATGTTTTCACTGTTTTCAAAAATCGGATTTTATCACAGTGATTAAGACCAATTGTTTTACTAATTGTTTCCTAAAAACTATAGCATTTCAAGCAAAACTATTTCAAGGGAAGTTTTCCACCATGACCATCTTTATACAATGTAAGTTATGTGCAAATCTGTGAACATCTATAATTTCAACCTTACCAATGTTGTACACGCCCTTTAACAAACAGAATGTTTCATTAAACCTTTCCTTAGTGAGCACAAAGAAGAAAAAAGAAAAGAAAACAAAAAGACCCTCCCCCTTCCTTTTTTCAAAAAAGCAGGAGGCAAAACATTTTTTAATATTTCATCTCCAGCCAGACTTGATATTTTGTACCATTATTTGAAGATTTTCAAGCACCACAAATTTCATTTCCGGTTTGGGTAATAAAAGCAGAAGGAAGCCACTGTACAAAAAAATACCTTCAGCCAAAAAACACAGAAGTTGTCTAACTTTCAAGCTCCACAACCATAGACCCTTCCCATGAAATATGTAAATTAAACATCGTGCGTGCGCACTCTCCCTACTAGTTGGCAAAATGAGTGAACATCGCGCCTTTTTGTATGGGACGGATGGAGGCGTGACGCACACGCGTTTGTGCGTCTGCCTAGTGCACAACTCTATGGCGTTTGCCAACCAGTAGTGTCTGTACGCATGCGTGAATGTAATTTACATATTTCATGGGAAGGGTCTATTACCTTCTTGGCTCATCACAGCTTAGAATATGCTCCTCTAATTGACTCTCTACTTTGCACTGCTTGCAGTTGCGGAAGACCGTCTTACTATTTCCCCAACCACCAATATCTGAGAAATAATAATAACAACGGCTTCTTATATACGGTTAGAGCGTTTCTTTAAACAAATCAGAACAAAATCAGTGACAGACAACATTACAACAAGTAGTCGGCTTACGACCAAATAGTCCTCCTTATTAACTTCACTGCCACGGAGTGAGTTCTTTTGATCTCAACGATTCGACTAGCTTGCTCTAGTCATCGTCAGAAGACTGAAGAGTGAGAGACATGTTAGTCTATGTATAAGGATTCAGAGGTTTCAGTGTAGAGTCAGTCACTGCTCTGATTGGTTCTTCTGAAAGGGGAACTGTGGTTGGAGGGCTCAGAGTTTTTGTGTGGGGTTGCCCATTGTGTTTGAGTGCGAGCGCCCCTTCTAGAATGACGTAGAATGTCGTCTTCCAGGTATATTTTATCTCGGAATGACGACATCCTAAAAGCAGGATGTTGTCTTCCCAAGATAAATTTTTCTTGGGTTCTCAACATGTTCAGGATGTTGAAATCCTGAGATAATTTATCTTGGGATTCTGACAACTTACTTTCACAACGTCAACATCTTTTAGATAAAATATATCGGGATGACGTCATCTTACATTTATGGTGTCATCATCCTGAAGTAAATTATTGTAGGAGCTCAACAAGTCGGATTGCGATTCCAGAGCTCCGCAGCTTAGCAACCCTATGGCCCTTTCTGAAGCTGCAACTTCGACTTAGGCTCCGGCTAGGGCTCTCTCCAGCATATCGGTAATGTATGGGCAATTGTGTCACCAGCCAAATTATCATGTCATGTTTAATGATTGTACCGGTACCCTGTTATTTTTTCATTTTGCTTACTCAGTTCAACAAGTTCAGCTTGCTCCCCTTCTTGCTCTGCGAAACCAATGAAGGCGTCGTTGCAAGCCTTAACTTCAAACTCGACTCTGCAAGGTTCAAAGGTCATAAAATAACGTTTAGATATTTGTTTCTACCTGAGTCTGGTTACTTTCATGGTACGTTTATTCGGAGCCACAAAAACACATTGTACATGAAATAAAGGCCTCGAGTTTTGACCCTAGCAGAGTCTTTCTCAAAGGTTATTAAACGACAACACAACACTCAGACCCCACATGCACAGAATCAGGAAGATGGAAAAGGAGTGAAAAAAAAGGAATGCAGCTAGAAGCAGCAGAAACTGAACAAAGAACAGTAGTTAGGAAGGAAAAGAAATATTGATTGTAGAAATTGTTTTTTTTTAATCACTGTTTCCTTAGTCTAACAGTGATATTTAGAAAGTCTAGTACCTGCACTCTCCAGGTGTGATTTTAGGGAGGTCGTAACGGTAATTGTAGACTGTGTCGGTATTGAAAAAGGGGATTTCTGTGAATTAAACAAAAAAAAGGAGTTTATTTTTTAAATTTATAACTTTTATAAAGGTATAATTTTTGGGCATCCAAATTGGATCAGTGCTTTCTTGCCTGCCTTTGACCTGTACGACCCGGGTTTGAATCCCGGACTGGAGCGTTGCATGTGGATTGGGTTTTTTCCGTCCATACCTGATTGCGTGAGTTTTCCTTACTTGGGGTTTTTCTCCCGATTCAAAAAATTGACAATTCTTCACTGTCTTCTCTACACAGGTGTCTTCAGGCCTGTGGGTCACATTGCCAGTCACTTTTGAGGGGGTCCCTTGGTTTTATTACCAGAATGATATACACAAAAATTATTCTTGGCTCTAGTTTCTTTCTTGTTTTTCTTCTCTTCTTGATATTTTACTTGCTGTGAAGTGCCTTAAAGCAGTGTCACGCGAGGCAATTTTCAGGCATTCTCCAATAAGAAAATTCATTCACCTTTACACTTTTTCTCATTATTTTCTTAAGGAAAGTGAGTTACAGCTAGAAGAATGTCTCTTGTGCATGCAGCGCAGTTGGTTGCCTGTAAAAATTGCCCTGTGTGAGATTGCCTTTAGGACCCTGTCTGTGTTAACAGCGCTATATAAAAGCCGTTTATTGTACTTCTTTTGGGTTGAACAACGAAGAATTTACTAGAGCGGGATTAACCACAAGAGGGAAACTGATTGACTTTCTCTTGTGGATTATTACTTGATATTTGAAATGAAAAAGTGGCTTCCCAGGTTGAATCTTAAACTTGGGCGTGATCCCTGGCTATGGCTTCTGACCGGCACCCCGAACAAAGATATTGACAAAATAGGGAATCGACCAACATAGAGGACCAGCACGTTAACACAGAGGTCCTTGCTTCAAATCCCACTCTAGTAAAGTTGTCTTTGTTCAACCCAATATTATTATTATTCTTGTTATAATTACAGGCATTTTAAGGTTTTAATTTTGAACTTACTCTGCTCTTTGTTAGTTGGACCTCCACTACCTGTATAATAAAGAGATAAATGAGGTATTTATCACACTAAAATAACCTGACCATTTTTGATTTCATTCAAAATTCTAAGTCTAATTATTAAATATATGACGTGAACAACGTGTAATACTTTTATCAGGGATATACAGAATATGATTTAGATTTTGCCCTTTATTAAGGGGCACCGTCGTCATGATGACAGCGAGTCCGTGGCCAGACATTGAATTGCAACCAGTAAATTAATGCACACACGCGCGCGCAAATAACAATGACGGCGCGCTTTAAAGCTTTTATTTGTGGTGTGATGGTCAACGCGCGCCCACGTGTAATAACCGGGTGAGAGTTCATGTTTCTATGATGCCACGCCACTAGCAGACTATGATCATAGCGACAGTGCCCCTTTAAACGGATGTGTGCTAAGCTCTGTATACTCAGTGCTTTCCAAGTGCAGAGGGAGAAAAAAAATCAACAAACACAGAGCCATATTAAGCCATTTTGAGATATGGTGGATGCAATACGACAACATTATTAGGTTTGGGTAAATATGTCTGTATACCCACACCAAATAGTGCACTCCTATAGTGTCCAGCAATTCTCAAAAAGGCTAATGGTGGGCAAGTCTGGGTCAATAAAAAAACTGTGACTTAGGGGTTGCTACCAATTCATTTGGGAAACGTTTCTGACAGAAACGCTTCTCAGATTAATTATATTTTCTGATAAAGACTAATATATTTTTCCACAAACACATTACTCCGAAGTGAAATGATTCTAAAGATGCTTTACACTATCGAAAGCTGCTGTACTTCTTACCAAGTAAGTTTTTTATTGCCATTAATTTTAAGAGTGATTACCAAACGTATGCCCTCCCTTTAAAACAATGGAACGTTTCCCCAAACCAAAAGGGATGTCTTTAAGAAGCTCAATGAAGTCAGGCCCCAGTCGTATACTTACATCTGATCGGTCCAAGTTTGTAGTAGCCAAACTCAGTATCGTCAAATGTTCCAGTGTCACCAAAGTGTAGTGCAGTTACTGGCAGGTTATCTTTGTCATTCAGATATCCACTGTCTACAGTCATCTGATGGGTGTTGCTATCAGCATTACAACGATTCTTCTCAACACAGCCTGCATTGATCGGTAATAAAAAATCATCAAATAAACAAAGGAAAACAAATTGCCCAACCCGACCACAATTTTTTCTTGTCTGCCTCCATGTCAAGACACTCTCCTAGAACTGAGGTTGTTCTGGTATCGTCTCTGTTCCGGCCCAACTTTAGAATTATTGCTTAAGTTGGGACGGAACAGCTCCACTAACTTCATTTCATACATTATAGAGATCCACTTCATGTAGGACTCAGGGCTCCAATAGCCCGGCGTACACCGTCTATCAAAAGATGCTAAGTGCTAGTAAACACCACTTCTCAACTTGCCCTCTGCGGGGCTACTAAAAACTGTGCAACTTACTTGTTTATAATGCACATATTTCTTCCTATTTCAGATGTGAAAACTAGATTTTTAAAATGTTCTAATTTGTTTTTGAGAGAGTGAGTTAACTTCATTTGACCAGTAAACTGGTTGTGATCGCTACCATTGTTAATACATCAGAAAGATACATTCTTGACAATACATGTTTCAAATCTGGGCTGCTAAAACTTCCTGGGGGCAAGTAAAATGCACAGTGTACTATCCCGCTGGGCTTCTTTACAAAAAGCTTATGCACAAGGCCTGGACTCTGTAGGTCTTCCTGATCCTGTCCTGTCTGTAGACTCATAGTATTAGTAATACACCTATAGACCTAGGGTGTATCTCTTGAAATCTTTCAAGAAATCTATGTGTTCTTTGTAATTCTCAGTGAGCTCAAAAATTATTCCAGAAAATTCACTCCACAAAAAAGAATGTCCAAAATTGAAGACTTATCTTTGTCATTCAGAATCCTACAATCGGCATCGCCTTTCAGAAAAATACATACGACCGCTTGAACTATTGACATTAACCCTCCTACTCTCAGTGACTCTTGGCAACATTTTCCAGTGAGTTGACCAACCATTTGAAACCATTCAACTGCCAAGGTTGTGTACGGTGGCACAACCAGAAAATTCACTCCACAAAAAAGAATGTCCAAAATTGAAGACTTATCTTTGTCATTCAGAATCCTACAATCGGCGTCGCCTTTCAGAAAAATACATACGACCGCTTGAACTATTGACATTAACCCTCCTACTCTCAGTGACTCTTGGCAACATTTTCCAGTGAGTTGACCAACCATTTGAAACCATTCAACTGCCAAGGTTGTGTACGGTGGCACAACTGTGCACAGAACTAACTGTGTACTGTGTACATGCATTCCCTCATGGTATCATATTGCAGGCTGGCATAGTTTATCTATCATTCAAAACCACAGTGAATGGTATTGAATGGTCAGACAGCAAGAGGGTTAATAGTTTGACAATCTATACTCCCATTTCAACTAAAGTTGTATTTTAACTAAGCCATTTTGTAATTGGCAAACTCAATACTCATATCCCCACCACTGCAGTGCTACTGGACTGCTACACAGTGCTAGTGTCATGGTGTGACCTAGCCCTGGTAGGACGTCAGTCAGTGCCACTGCACTGACGTCCAGGGTATAAAGATCCTTTACAATACGAACACAATTTTAGGTACAAATTTGTCATATTTTTACCTGATTTGAGAAGCTGAAACTCCATTCATATATTCTTGGTGTCCATAACTACACTTTTTATGAGTTCACAACTGACAAATACATCCATGGATGAAATTATTTCCGAAAATAAGTCTGAGAACGTGTACTGGTGTTGTGAGCATTGTGTACCAAGTGACCGTTAAAGCTCATGTGCGCGTGCGCATGCGCGACATGCATAGCAACCCGACCGACTTCCGCGTTAGATTTGTGGGCGTGTCTAATGTGTAGGAAAACTATAACAAGTTTTAGACCATGCCCCCTTTAAGTAAGACTGCGCCCTCTATCGTGGTTGCTATGCATATACAAAGAACGCACATGCGCTAAAGCATTCACATCTTGTTAGTTTAGGCTGTCGCAACAAATGCATCAATTTCCATTTTATTTTCACAATAATGTCATCCAAGGATAAAATTTACAATTCTGAATAGAGCAGGCGTAAAGTTCAGGACACAAGGAATATGTGAGTCAAGTTTCAGCTTCCTCAAAAAGGGAAAATTGTACAAAAATGTTATCATAAAATATTTCGAAATGACCGTGGACCTTTATACCCTGGACTCCGTCGCATTGTATGCAACGGAGGAGTCCAACCTGGGCTAGAGGTGTGACCATGGAGGTAGGCATGGTAGGTGGTGTGACCATGTGTGCCACAGTTACAGTACAAATACAATATAGATAGTTCATAGAGCTATATATATTGACTAGAGCGCTAACTTGCTCTGAGTTTAGAAGCCACCCTGGGCACAGACATGTTTGATGTGTTGCGTGACTACGGAACGATTTTAATTTTAAGAGAGCACACATGGCCGCGAAAATTTTGCATTCGGCGTGCGCGCTTACGTACGCGCCATATTTAATCTAACGATCATTGCTCTTATAAACAGGTGATTTTAGTGATGTCTTAAAAAAATATGTAGTAGGTGATTCTCTGATGTTGTTACTTACGTCTTAGGAAAAATGCTGAGTCGAACTAAAGCCTTGTTTGGGAGGATTCAATGCTTCAAGATGTCAAGGGGAAAAAAACGAAATCTGCTTCAAGGATACACAATATGCCGGCAAGAATGACGAACTCAAAACAAAAAAAACGTATACGCGCAAACGCACATGTTAAACATGACGCACGTGACGCTCGCAGTTTGTACGCTCATTACCAGATTGTGCGTTCTCATTTGCTGCATATTTGGTTCGATGACGCATAGAAAAGAACAAACGCTTTATCATGCAAATAGCCGTACAATTGCCGTACAAAATTTCAAGCTTTTGTATTGGTTTGTACATAAACATGGATGCGCCCACACGGCTTCAAAACCTTAGTGCGTGTATAACGGGGTGTTAGCGCTCTAGTCAATATATAGCTCTATGGTATGAGATAGTCACACATAAGAACAGAAGGGGGGCAGAAAGCCACTTACTGTTTGCTCTGCAATTCAAGTCAAGTACAGCCTAACATCACTTCCCATTTATCCACAACTTTGCTTGTAAATATCAGTCTAAAATCACGCAAACAACCGACACATCGGGTAAACATTGTTCTGGTTTATCCTGTCTACTTGAGTTGATTTTTTGTGATTCAATTCGGAGTGCTGCGACCGCGGTCCCCTAAATAGTGTTTACTTATGTTGGTACCCTGACGAAAACAGGTTATCAGAGCAAGCAATACGTTTCATTGGAACCAGACCGAACACACCACGTGTGTCCCACTGGCGCATTTTTTAAAAACATTTGTAAAAAATTACTCCTTTTATCAAAATAATTTAAAAAAAATTACTTCAATTAGTTTCATTTCGACAAATAATTTAATTTGCAACGTATCTTTTCTTCATAATATTCAGATTTATAATAAACTACGCAGTAAAGATATACCTCAAATAGCGCCACCAATTGACCTATCATTAATTTGTTTTGAAACATGACGGTAGGAGTAACAAGAAATTAATGGTGAACACCTCATGGTGCAACGACTATTATTTTGTTATATGAATCCATTTGTAATAGTTAATTGTTCAACAAATACAACCGTTGACTACTTTACTACAAAAATAATATATAGCACCTTGCGTTTAGTTGGACACAGCGCCCCCACTAGTTCATAATTTATTAGGCGAACAAAGCCACTGCACAATAATAAAATAGCACAATAATAAAATAGTGTTTTTAGAAAGGGAAAAGGGCACTCCCAAATTCGTCAAAGAGATCAACTCCATCGTAGTATCGCTCCTCGCAACGATCGGGTCTTCATATAAACTAATTTCTTTTCACGTTCCCAAAGTGAAACTTACTGACAGACGGTTGTTCTAGTTAGCAGTACGGCCGCCGTTTTGCATGTTCGACCCGGTTTGGCACTGTACCATGAAACGGTCGCCATTAGACGTCCAAACGTCGCCGTATGTGAATGTTATTTTTGAGAAGAGACTGAAGACTCCATTGAACTTTATTTGTGACCCGATCTATCGAAATGAGGAATATATCGACCCCTTAATGAAATTAAGTTGTGCATACCGCGTTAACAAGTAACGCAATGGCTTTCCAGCAATACCATTATTATTTCCGTAGCTTATTCCAGTCCGAAGTTATCGGGAAATGAAGAAAGTCTTTAAGACAAGGCCACTTCTATTTTTTACGACGTGTTTGTTTAGATACTCGTTTTTAATTAACTTTGAAGAGTATTAATTGTGATCAAGCATACTCAAGAAAACGTACTTTTTGTGGATTTATTCATCTTTTCAATTAAAGGTAAGACCACGACAAGGAAGATCAAGTTTTATTTAACCTAATACCACCGAAATCGCAGAATCGTTTTTTGTAGTGTTTTTCATGATTTTCGAATGTGACCAACTTTGGTATGGCGAATTACAAGCAATACGTTCTGTCTGACACATTCCTCATTTCTACATATCAGGTCACATTTTTCATTTTCTAAATATTTTAAAATTTTGTTATTTTATTGTATTTACTTATTTATTTGTATTTTGTTAACGTTTTGTCAATGTGCCTTTGAACATTACGGGACTCTCCGCTCTGATGCATAGGTTGTTTTGATTGATTGATTGATTGAATGATTGATTAATAGATAGATTGAGTGATAGATAGATTTATTTATTGACTGATTGGTTGATTGATTGATATTATCAATAATGGGACAATCCAGGTGGCAGCAGACCATACAGCTATGCTGCAGACCTACCAGGTAAAAATCAATTGTTCGTTGAAATAATGCGTTGCCCCAGAACTCACTATGGAAAATTACAGTCTCTGCCTGTAGTCGCCACGCAAGAATTGAAATTAATTCTCAGGAGTGCAATAACAGCATCTGCTATCCTTGCCGAGAGTGTGAACAGATTTGACCGGCTGTGTTTCTTCGATCGTCATGGTCTTTACATTAATCGATGGTGTGAACTAACGATAAACCAAAGAGGAATAAAGATCGCTCTATGATAAACTGACACTACAGCGCCACCGAAGAGGGCGCTATGTAGGCACCCAATAATTACCACAGACTCGATCGTCCCCTGTCCTTCTCGAAGTGTGGCGTCAGATGTTCCGGCTACTCTTGCAGCTGTCTGACTCTTACTCTAAAGTGGCATTCCTTGCTATCGATCCCTTGAGTGCAACGCAACTTTCGTTCTTGTTATGTTCTTTTAATTTGGTATAATCTTTTATTTTAAGGCGAGCTAACTATGATGGCCCTGAAGGGACATCGAACATTACGTTAATGCTAATACTTACGTTTGACACGGACAATAATCGCAAATATTCACGTAAATATTTACGTGAATATTTGCGAATCGGGGCAAAAATCGTGAATATTTACGTAAAATATGCACGTAAATATATATGTTTGATGTCTCTTCAGAGCCACCATAGATAACCGATTATTTTCATTATGCTGCATTGAGTTTTTTTTAAAGCGTCTTTGTCCATTCGTTATCAGTTCTTAGAGGTTCCGATTTGCTGTATCCTCTACCTGATCAACCACTACTCTAAAGATGTTTATGTCTAAATCGGCTCGTGTTAAAGGTGTGCGAATAATAATTGTAACCCACTGATGAGGTTGCTACGTTATTTAAGTTGGCTACTAAGGAGGCTAGGAGCTCATAGAACTCTTAGATGAGGCGATATGGATTGTAGTCTAACTATTATGAATTGAAACATCTTGTGTTAAATGACTTGTTGAGGCATGCATATTGACTGCACTGGCCCTACTCGAAAGGTAATAAAGTATCTCAAATTAATTATACCTTATGCACCTCATTGGATTGAATTTCATTGAGGTTGTTCTTGTTTGTTTAACCTCTATTTAAAAAAAAAAAAACATGCAAATCAATGAGGTTTCCGCAAATGGCAACACGACCAAGATGAGGTATCTCAAGATTGTACCACACAAACCTCAACACAGTGCGGCTTAGTTGGCCTCCTGTATACAGTAAGAAAACAAAATCAGAATGAGGCACCTTCTGCTTGTGTACTGCAACCACAGCCGTGGGTTCCGGTTGGGGCTCCTCCCCAGTTACTCATCTGACGGCCATTCCTGTTCACCCACCACGCGTAATTCTTGTTCTCCGGTTGCCAGTAAATAACACTGGCGTGTGCCTGTGAAATACCAACAATAACAGTGAAATTGATGTACACCATAATGATAACCTGTCCCATACGTGAGGGCGCCCCCACTCAAGCATAAAGTGTACGAGTCCCGGTTGTGCGGTTGTGACACTTGTGTCCTCAAGCAAGACCTTCTGCTGCGTCCTTCGGATGAGACGTAAAGCCGTCGGTCCCATGTGTTGTGTAAAGCACGTAAAAGAACCCAGTGCACTTATCGAAAAGAGAAGGGGTTCGCCCCGGTGTTCCTGGTTTGATTGGCTGAATATTGCGCCACAGCACCTTGTAAACCATTACATGGTGCTATGTAAAGAAATAGGTCTAATACTTCAAAAACGTAGCTCCACAATACCTTGCAGGAAAAATACTGAATGTTGAAGCGCCTTGAGCGTCACTGGATGACGGATATGAGCGCTATATAAGATGCCACTATTATTATTTTATTTATTAAAAGTCTATTTGATGCCCCCAAAATAGCAGACCACTGATGGGCAGACTGTAAACTCTTGCCCTGTTCGAAAATCACGGCGACGATTTAGGCTCTGGCTTGGTAAATTATGAGCGGCACGGGACTTCAAATAGCCGAAGCCTAAAGCTGTGCTTTTGAGAGGAAAATAAAACCAAAATGCACGATTTTCTGTCCTTTACAGTCAAAACAATGTACATGCTGAAACCCCCACCCCCCCCAAAAAAAAACAAAAAAACAAAACAAACCACAACCTAAACAAACAAAACCGTTCGAAGACGCACAAGACTGACCCCGTCAATATGCGCATATTATAAACCTCGCCACGACAGTATTTTTTAAAAATACAAAAAGCGTATGCCTATATCCACATACACAAAATCGTCCACAACAAAAAATAAGATGGTGAAACAGTTGGAAGGACAGGACGGTTGACTCACTTCGTAACTGATGAACTGCTCGCAGAAGCCGGAGAGATCAAGCAGAGCTATGATCTGTTTCATGTTACCCTTGTACTGAATGACCTTAATGAAGGAGCCTGGCTCTTCGCACCCATCTACCTTGCGCTGTTCCTGGTTTTCATGCTCGGAATCATGGTGGATGATAGACACACCTGATGGAAAACATTATCCTGGGAATTACGTGTGGTCTCAATTGGTGTAGGAACACACAAACAAAAACAGTAGGTATACCTTCACGGCTTGTTTAAAGACTAACAACTATTGTGCCATGGGGTGTCCAATGGCTGCCTTTGGCTAGAGCACCACGTCAACATGCATTTAGGCTTGTGGACAAGTCGTTTGATGTTTGTCGCGGTGATAGCAAAACGGCGACAACACTGTTCCCGCGAGACTGCTGCCTCCGCACTTACTGCCGTGGTCGCTCAAAGCAGAAGTCTCGCGGGAGCAGCATGCAGTATCGCCAGCGCATAGCGGTAGTCGCGTGAGAGCTGGTTGCACTATCACCTCCACAACCATTAAAACAACACTTGTTCACAAGTCGAACATTCGTTTAGGCCGCTCTTAGCAACTCTTGGCAGCCGCCAGTTCGGACACGACATAATCATACCACCATCTTTGTCTTGTTTCCTATATCATTTTGATCGGACCAGCACTGAGTGAGTATTCTATTGAAAAGGAGGCAGACTAATCTTCCAGCCTCAATAATGCCATTTCCGAGTTGGCGGCTACGGCTACGGCTGGATCGCCGTGTCATCATGCGTTTAAGTATAGGAAGTCCTTAGCAACACCCTTTGCAACAGCCGTAGCCACAGCCGTAGCCGTCAATTCGGATACGGCCTAAGCCATTTTTGAACGAAGCGACTATACAGTCAAAAAACCCACAACAAAAACCCACAAATTGGTATCCGTAGGTTTGCTGTTTGCCACCCATGCTGGCGCGTAAATCGCCGTTTACTTGGATGGTTAAAACCCTCCGATGGCCTACCGGTCTGCAGCCGAAAGTAGACCGAAAACACATTTTTAGTTAATATTACTCGTGCAGATTTTAGAAAAAAACGGTGAAACCCTTTAGGTTCTATCCTCAGACAGGCCCGATTGACATGGCCTATGACCCTTTAGGTAGTATGACCCATGGACTCCGAATCCCCAATAATAAAACACCTTTTATATAGGGTAAGGTACAACAGACAATCGCGGTTTCACAGTGTAAAAACATATCATTAACAAAACAAATTAAAAACATAATTGTTATTTTTTATTTATTTATTTATTTTTTTTGGGGGGGGAGGGGAAAACTATCACTACAACGTCTGGAAAGGTTATTAGCTTTGAAAAAAGTATGAAGTCAATATTGTAATTGAGGTATACACGTTTTCCCACTCGTACTGCACGCTGCAGTAACCAATGGCACTAGTGTTTTTCGAGCAGGGTATGGCATCGCAGTGTATGTGTTCAGCCTTGGCTCTACTCTGTAGTGATAACAAAATTATAATCATAAGCTTGAGATATGGTGGACACAATACTATAACATTATTAGCTTAAGGTAAAATATTGTCTGCCTTAAACCCATACCAAACAGTGCACTCCTGTATGTAGTGTCCACCATTGTCTCAAAAAGGCTTATAGCCGAGTGACGAAGACGCGAATTCAAACTAAAGATAGGAGAAGAACCAATTGTATTCGTGCTCCGCGATATAAACGTTCTACATCTCGGTTTATTTTGCACAAACCTTTTCCATTGGCCAGTTCGCAGAATACCTGGAACGCTGGTTCACCACCTGGACCATCGGGATCAATTTCGTATGTCCCATCATCCGTGTGTCCGTCGGCCAATACATCTTGACATGAAGCCGGGACGTCAGCTATCGAATCAAAAAATCATAATCAAAAGTGATAATTGTTTTCTTGTAGAGTGCAATCATCTAAAGGCAGTGTATACCTTTGATACATGTCAAAGACCAGTTTCCTCACTTTATATGCATAAACTAACAAACCTTTTAAAAAATGGGCTCAATTGGTCATCAAAGTTGCAAGAAAATAATACAAGAAAAAAACAACCAAACAAACAAACAAACACTATTGTTGTATAGAATTGTGTGATTTCATGCCTGAGAAAGGCTTCATGCCTGAAGCCTTTTAATTTGTCATATTCAAATGTTTGGGCGAAAGATGACCTCTTTACCTTTAACTACATTTCTTCACAGGGGTCGCTTATAATAATGTTTTATTATATCAACAGCTCTCCAGTGCTCTTTACCAAGGTTTTTATGGTCATTACTTTTTGGAGTAGTTACCAAAGGTATACCCTGCCTTTAACTTAAAGGAACATTACAGAATTGGTAGGAAAAAACTTTTAAAATATACTTTTTGATCACAGATTTACATGAGACTTACACAGTCTAATGATGATGATAGTAGAAAACATCCCTTGAAATATTTCTGTCTGAAATGTCATATTTGATGAGAAATGAATAAACTAATTTTCCGATTGGAGTTTATCGCTCAGTGAGCGTTTTATTCATTTGTTGAATCTATATGATTTCATGCAAATGTGTAATCGGTTTTTCACTATTTTCTCGTGACCCAGATGGCCGATCGATCTCAAACTTATACAGGTTTGTCAGTTTATGTATATGGTGGATTACATTAAGTGCTTACACTGCCAGCAACTGTTTTGTTAGCAAAAACCAATTCTGCTATGTTCCTTTAACTTGACTTGAAGTATAAGGAGTTGTTGTAGTCATCTCTAGTGTTTTTTGATTATATGTAAAAACAGGACCAATTTTGTTTAGGATACTCCAACCAGTATTTTATAAATAAAAAAAGGGGAACAAAAAAGGCTTACCGTGGTCCTCATCATGACTGATGGCATAATTTGCCGAACACACGACCAACAAAACGACAAACAGCATCGCTTTCATTGTTGGAGAGTACGATTCTCCGTGTCGTTGGGTGAAACTTAATGGGGGGGCTAAAGCTCTTGCCGCCCCGGTGTGCAGATTGCTTCGTCTCGGTCGTTTGAGGATGATCTAACTAATGTATACGATTTGAACTGCCAGTGGAGAGAACATGTCAATGTAAAATGTCTGTGTCACAGCAATAATTATTTAAAACGTACTGATGAATACAGTCTGACATTGAGTGTTTAACTTTGAAAGTATCACCAAAACAATCGGGAAATTACCTAACTTTGAAAGCCAAATATTCACCGAAACTATCTGTAGAATATTGCTAGACCATAAACAAATTGTTGGCTCGACTACACTTGGGCGGGAGGTGAGGCGAACGTTTTGATATTAGAAGGACTATGGTAGAGTATGCAGAGAGTGGGGTGTAGCCTACACAGCAAATACAAGCCCTAAACACGAGGGGGGGGGGTGCGAAGTGGTAGATCTGAGGGCACGAAACCAATAAAATGAGGTATCAAACATCTGACATCAGCTTTCATCAACATTTTAAGGCGAAGTATTACGCAATGGGAACAACTTTTAAAGAAGAAGAGAGGTTTGCAACACTGCATACCCGTTTAACAAACTATAGAGTTGATTGAAACGTTTCTCGGTTGTTCGCTAATTGCACAAAACAAAATTATAAAACAGATTCGACTATCTTTAAAGGTTTAGATTTAAAAAGGAAACAGTAGGGCAAAACGGGGAATAAAAGATGGATTTTGTAGTTTATCATTTGCAAACTCAAGTGTGTTTATAAACGAGAAGGGGTTGGAATACCAATAGTTTCCAGTGCCTCTAAAATCGTAAGGCGCTTTCAGCTAAATAATTCGGATGTAGGTGCACGGTCAAAAATTGAAATCAAAGATTAAAACCGTGTAGTCGCAAAAAGCGCGCAAATTTTTTTTTCAAAATTCTGCGGTATTTTACAAGAACGAAAAGGTACTGCGAGAATGGACAAGCTGTCTTCGCAGTCCTTCAACTGATGTTGTTGTCTGCGACGCATGTTTCCCGCCAAAATCCCTCCCCCAACAAGCTGACAAATCAATTTTTCATTAAAAGTACACAAGTCGAAATAAAAAATAACTTAAAAACCCAGTCCCCACAATCAAAGGGAAACTCAGAAAAGCGCTAGAACTTGAGACCACTTACCCAACGTGGCACTCCAACGTCCACCCTTAGAGCCTGTGACACCAAAATGTGATTAGTTATTTAACTGAGACATTTTACCTCAAAATGTTCCCAGTTGCGTTTATTTTTTAAGCCGAGCAACCTGTGCATATTTCTCTTAATCTTAAATCAATGGTGTGCATTATAATCTCACAGACAGAATAGACACAGAGGCCACAGGTCTATTGTGTTGAAAGTTTATGGGGCGTTAATAAATTGATAATAATTGTTAATTTTCAAATAACGTGCGTCCAATCTCATTGCCAATCCTTTTATGATTGTTAAAAGACCTAATCAATATCGCATAATTTGTACTAGATTTGGATTAACGGTTCGAACAACAGCAAATGGTGCCGTCTACAGCCGCCTGACGGACAACAGGTCGAAGTGGACGAGAATGTTTCTGGACACCATCGTCATATTTTTGTGCAATGATAGGTTTTTCCCGGCCAATTTTAACCAAGAAATATGTCTTTATAGTCTTTATAGGTGCACCCGGACTCAAGTTCTTATGGTTGAACCATCGGAGTGTGGGTTCGAATACCGATCACGACACTTGTGTCCTTGGGCAAGGAACTTAACCATAATTGCTTCTCTTCAGCCAGGTGTACTAATGGGAACCTGAGAGTGCTGAGACAGCATTGTGTTGGGTTAACCCATTAGCGAATAAAGCTTGTGTCCTTGAGCAAAGCATTTTTAACCTTAACTGCTTCTCTTACCCCAGGTGTATAAATAGGAACCTGAGAGGGCTGAGGCAGTATTGTGTTGTGTTAACCCATTAGCGAATAAAGCTTGTGTCCTTGAGCAAAGCATTTTTAACCTCAATTGCTTCTCTTCACCCAGGTGTATAAATGGGAACCTGAGAGGGCTGAGGCAGTAATGTGTTAGATTAACAATTTTTAAGCAGCTTGTGGTTTGTGTGCTCCACAGGGAGTTGAGAAAGTTAGTTCTAAAAGTATGCCCGATGAACTGGGATAACAATGTTGTAAAGCAACTTGATCTAGCTACTGGAATGTGTGTGCCATGTGAGAACCAACTATTATTCACATCATTAAAACAAATACTTCAAGAACCTGAAAATCACTAGACCCATCAAGCGTGCCCAGTGGTGCCGCCGAGAGTAGACCAGTACGAAGGTTATTTCCACCAAATCTTCACTGTTCTTTCGATCGACACCCACCTCTTGTGTCTGCGTTTTTTCCTTCTTTCTTCAGTCTTGGTAGACGTGGAGGAAAAAGGAACTACTTATTTAAAACAAATATATATATATATATATATATATATAGGAGAAGGTTACCGGCAGAATTTCCTCCGTGGAGGACTGGACTGGATTTAAAATCCTATAACTTCGCCAGGTGTTTTTCTTCTTTTAAGCATAAATCGAAATAAATTGATTGGGCCGGTATTGTGTGTTTTTGTTTCCACCAAGGCTCAGCGGAGATATCAACTTAAAGGCAGAAGAGAAACATTTTCTGACAAATAAACATTGGGTGGACAGTGTTTCTTCGTAACGTAAAAAAAAAAAAAAAAAAAAACACCTCAAAATCTGCGAGTTAGTATAGCGTGCATCGTGACGGTAGAAAACTTATGTATACAACATTTCTTGGCTGGTTATGACGTCACAGTGAGACCAGGATTAACCTCTTTAAACAAAGCGGATTGTTAAAAAAAAAATTAACTTTAAAGATATATTTTTTTATAAACATAACACTCAATATTTCCAAGGTTCTCAACGACGTCTGCACCAAAGCGAGACTGGATTTACAAAATAGTCAGGTTCCATTCTTATAATGAGATTAGAGTTGCCAATTGTGTACACAGCCTGCAGGGAACACGATCAGCAGTTAGGGCCTATGTTGGTTTGATTTAATACACTTAAGTAAATTTGCAATGATCCAAATCTTAGCAAGAAAATCGAACTCGAATTAATTGCAGTATTTATACAAAACTAAAGGTGTCTATTTATTGACTTGTTCATAAATATGAATAGGTTGAAGGGACAAATAATCCACCACCAGGTGCAGCGGATATTGTTTGAAGGTCAAAATCGACAAACTGTCTTTGTGTTGCGAGCCAATTGGACACTGGTCCAAAAATAGCTGACGTTTCATGCGCAATCCATTTTTAATCTTCAACACTGTTGTGTGTTAGTGACGTTTTGTCCAATGCCCCAAAACCCCACGCCTGTCAGAATGGCGTTTTAGTTTCGCTGGTTCCCAGCTGTATTCGTTGTTCCCATTTTCTCCTCCTAAAGGCCCAAATTACTCAAATCTTACTGAAATAATGTAACAAGATGAAAGTCCAATTCTATTAGTAGAGAAATACAACCATTTTGTACACAAATTGTTTAACAAGTTTTGTAATTAGGGCCTAAATCACTTCCATTGTGACACCCACAACAAAATCATGAAATAATAACAATGGCTGGCTCCCAACCGATTTTGGTCGCATATAGTACAATACTTCCTGCCAGATACCTTCATAAAGAGTTGAACTGGTTCTTAGAAGAACTCGAACTAGGTTTTGCGGTTCGATGTAGTTGGCATTTGGTTCCAAAACATTATTGCCACTTTGGTCCAAAAACACGTCATAGCCCGTTGACCCGTTATTTCTAGACCATGAGAGTATAAAACATGTCTTAATCAAAATGGAAAATGGATCGACCGCACTCAGACTAAACCAGCAACGTTCAGAAACAATCAGAAAGTTTTTTACACGGAGTCTACAACCGAGTTATCGCTAAGAGGAGATCAGGTTGCCTTAGTGGTATATTTCCCTGCCTTTCACCTCAGTGGACCCCTGTACGAATCCCACCTCAGACCCGGAGCCTCGCATGGGGATTTGGTTTCCAGTCCCTGCCTGATCTAGTGGGTTTTCCCAATTTGCGGTTTTTCCTCCCACATCTACAAACTGAACATTTCTTGTTTCCTGTACTGGCGCTCATATTGCTGTTGGAACAATTGAATATGTAATAAAATAACTAACTAAATAAATAAAACAATCAGTTTTTTTCCCGGAGGCTACATTCGAATTATGATTCAGTCTCTTTAAAGGGAAGGTATACGATTGGTAATCACTCTAAAAATGCATGGCAATAAAAACTTACTTGGTTAGAAGTACAGCAACTTTCGATAGTATAAAGCATTTGGAGAAATATTTCAATTCAAAATAATGTGGATATAGAAAAAGATGTCAGTTTTATTCCCCAAAAATTTGAATCTGAGAAACGTTTCTGTCAGAAACGTTTCTCACATCGGCTTTGTCACATCCTCTCATTCCAGTTTTGTGAAAAATTAAAATAGCCCCCTCCCCCCCCCCCGTACAGCTGCACTTCGGGGGTTCACCCCACTAAATAAATATGAACTCACTAAACTGTTGTTGGGTAAATATTTCGACCAACTTATAGGTCTAATGATATTGCTATGATGTTGGGCAAAATCTTACTCAAGTTTGTTGGTAACATTTTTAAAACCAATTGTTTGGTATAGAGAGCTTTGGTGTCGCAGTTGGGTATTAATACTTGGCCAAGTGTTGGGGATTTTTGTTTATGAACAATGGGTGGTTAATATGTATTGTGTTATCTAAAAGATTGTGAAAATAGTTAACCATTTTGATTCACTTTTCCTGTAATACGTCGCATTGAAACAAAGGATGACTCTTCAGTGAACTTAATCACTGCAGCTCGCAAGCCGCTGAGGGAAACCTGTAAGCAAGGGTGCTTGTGAACCAGAAACACTGGGGTAAACGCCTACTCATCCATGATAAGTGTTCTGGGTTCTTTAACAGGCACTACCAATCCTAGTTCACGGGACCTTAAGTATGCCCTATACCCGATGGACAAAGCAACTATGGTTTGTGTGCTCCACAGGGAGTTGAGAAAGTTAGAGGAATGGTCTAAAAGTATGCCCGATGAACAGGGATAATAATGTTGTAAAGCAACTTGATCTAGCTACTGGGATGTATGTGCCATGTGAGAACCAACTATTATTCACATCATTAAAACAAATACTTCAAGAACCTGAAAATCACTAGACCCATCAAGCGTGCCCATTGGTGCCGCCGAGAGTAGACCAGTACGAAGGTTATTTTCACCAAATCCAGAAACACTGGGGTAAACGCCTACTCATCCACGATAAGTGTTCTGGGTTCTTTAACAGGCACTACCAATCCTAGTTCACGGGACCTTAAGTATGTCCTATACCCGAAGGACAAAGCAACTATGGTAAAGTATCTTGCTCAAGGACAGAAGTGCCACGACCGGGACTCGAACCTACACTTGGCTGATCAAAAAGGTCAAGAAATCTTTATTCTTATAGTTTGTGAAAATTATACCACTTTATCAATATTTTAAAAAGACAGATTTTAATTCAGTTGTACTCAATAATTGGAACAGAGAATGACCCACAAGTGCATGAATATTATATAAGACAAATAACTACCAACCCCTTACGAACCTCCCCGCAATGACCCCGCCCCTCGGCCAAGCCCGGAGGTGGCCACCGCCCTCTTAGAACATAAGCCCATTGGGCCGCTCGCAAACGCAAAATATCGCAATTGCTAATGCTGGAAATGACAAACTCATGCATAAACAGTCTCGGTAAGTGCTCCACAATCAAATCAAATCAACTGAGAACCACAATAAAATAAAATCAACTGAGAAAAACACCCAAAAAACTCATTCCTGATATTTTTGCCCTGGCTATATTTCCCCTGCGGACAACTGTCACACCACACTGCCACCTGACACTCCGGGAATTTTAATTCCATAACTTACGCACAGATTCTTTGTCTCAGTTTTACAGTCTGTTGAGTTAATTCTATTGTTCTGGATCGATTCCCCTATTCATCAGTTCTATTAATACAACTTGAAACAAATTGCCCATCAAAAACAGATCGATATTATTGATTTTCTCCCGAAGCATGCGAGGTCCCCAAAGCTTGATGAAAATTTACGAGGCCACGTCTAGTTCGTTAAAGGACTTTCGAAGTTTGGCTACAATGACGATACTCGATACAACGCTGTCGTTTAATGATTTAAACAAACAGCAGAACCAAATTAACCAATCACACTGGCTTGTGGAACTTACGTCAGAGATCGTACGTGACCGAGACGATATCGATAATGACGTAATTTGACCAAACTTTATTCAGCCAATCATCTATTGCAGTATATCGGCTTGTGGAATAGGGCGTGGCTTTGCTGTTAGTGTTATACCGTTTGCTTGTGAGGGGCACGGCGTGGCGCAGTTAATTTAATGCAGCAATGCCCCTATACCGAATTATTAATAGCAAGCATGCTAAACTATCACTATTTAAAAAACGCCAATAATGAGAAATGGTTTAAAAGTTTGCAGCTAAATTACGTATATGAAGACCCCTTCCAGTTAAAGATGCAGTGTCGTTAATGACGTCACTGGACAATGTATTACATAACCTTTGACCCCTTGTAGGATGACACTCACGAAGGAGATACCAAACAATCATTTAGCAGTTGCGGCTTCCATAACCCACAAGTGCGTCAAAAGTTGACATTCATTTAACCGCTCCATGGAGGTCAAAGGTCAAACTGCTCAAATCAATTTGTAGATGCACCTTTCAGTGGCACGCAAGCAGTTTTCGTTTAGCAACATTAAAAATTGTAACAGGTAAAAATTTCAAAACTGCTCTCAATAAAAACCATGCCGTTTCTGGAGAGAAAAAAAGTGCAAATAAATCTTAGGTAAATGTCTGGTTCCCTGTGCAAAAACAGATTTTTTCACAAATAAGACAGACACAGACTAATTTATCCAACAATTTTTTATTTAACTATTTATTAGTACAAACTATTACTTAATGTAAACTGTACCCCATCCAACAAAACAAACTAAATGTCTTTTCAAATTACTACATCTTCTGAAAGTGACATATTATTAAAATCAATTCACCATTAACAAATCATCATAAATATAAATAATTTATCCAAATCCCAAATTATACAAGTTCATATGTAAGCATAGCCACAAAATTGTATTTACAAATGTTATATTATTTCATTGTCATTTTTAAAATTTCAATATTTAGTCACAGATATGAGTACCCTAAAATCTAAACTAAAGGAAAACAAAACATTGTCTATTTATAAAAAACCCAAAACAAAACGAAAACAAACAAACAACAACATTCTGGTAGTAATAAGTTACAACGTCATTAACAACGAGTCAGCAATTTGGACAAACACAAAATGTCAAATCAAAATCAAATAACGTTAATCATGCCCCCAAAAGGTTTCCTTTTTTTGGAAAGAACGTATTTATATTTTATGGGTTGTATTTCAAACGATACTGGACACAAAACACTCTCTGTCTTTTTTATTTAACTTTTTTTTGGAGCAAGAACACTTCTTGCTTCTCTTCACCCAGGAGTGAATAACTACCTGAGTGTGTGATAGTGTAGTGCACCACATCCCTGGAACAAACCTCCTCTTAATAATGCCAGGAACGCTGATAGCCTCAACGTTTTAAAATCTGTTCTGAAGACTTATCTTTTGAAACGAGCTTTTCATCAACTGTGTGTTTTTTTCCCGCTATTATTGTTGCTCTCTTAGGAACATTTTACATATCTACTGTCTTTTATGTTAACGCCTTACAATAATTGTACGGGGAGTTCTGCCATCGTTATCCATTTTATGGATTGTGGTATTTCCTAACTTTGTACCAATTTATTTGTGTTCATTTTGTGAATTTCCTGTTTTAAGCTTCTTAATCATAGTCCTTTTTGTTGTTTGTTTAATTATTTTTTGAGTATTTTATTGTGCGCTTGTGTACATTTTATGGAATGGGCGCAATATAAATCAATAAATGATCATTATTATTCATTATTATTAGCTACACGGATGTCAATTTGGCTGCCGGTTCTGCATACTCCTAAGGAGTTGAGATGAGGAATCCACACTGGGATTGTAATAGTGTAAAGCATTTTGACAGTTGGTAAAAAAAAAGCCTTAATCGATTCTTTTTGTGCATACAGCCCTGACCTTTGACCTCTGTGCGGGTTAACATATCGGAGCAAAATCAGACATATACAGAGACATTCTAAAAATCGTACGGTGCTCCACAAGTGACATACCACTTATCCATAAAAGAGATCACGAATCTCACCAAGTACCATCTTAGTAAGGTAAATGATCTGGTTATTTGGAAAAGTTGCATGGCAATTCTGTGGCTCTGTAGACCTGAAACCATCTTTAAAACAAAGGACTCTCAAAAAATGTTTTTTAAACCAAGGTGTCAGTTAATAAAGTTATTTTACATTATTGCATTAGTAAATGAAATTTTTTTATACTGAAATAGCCTTAACTTTTGCTGGAATAGTTAAATATTCACTTACTTTATATACATTATAATTATTTTCTATATTATACTGTTATGAATTTTTTTTAAACTGCTTGTGTGTATACTTTTCCAATTTCATAGAGCTGCTTAAACATAAAAAGAAACTAAGCACAACAAAATGATGCTTACCAGAAAAAGGTTACCAGCCAAACTACAATGTCACATGTAAACATTGTGGCTGGCGTCCTGCCCATTTTTTGCCTTGCAGCCATTTGTTAAGCAATATTTTCTGCTTAAGCAACTCTATGAAATTGGGCCCAGGTAATGGGGGTTTTGTTGTTCCCGTTTTTAATACTGCTAGCTTTCACCCAGTGTTTCTCTGAGCCAAGGATTAAATTGAGTTCACCCTAACTCGTCATCGTGTGATTTATTATTTGTTATGGTCCCCCAGAGCTCATCCCCGTTCAGTAGAGGACCGGTGTCATAGAGAAATCTGTCCCCCGGAGATTCTGTCCCCCATATGGGAAATTAACTTGGGCTGAAGGAGGATGATTCAAAAGAGGGCGCTATCAGAAGAAGCTTGTACACAGTTCGCCGTATGAGAGTACATCATCTTGGGGGGGACAGAATCTCCTGCAACACCGGCCTCTCTCCGACGCATCCCTACAAAGCAAAAAAGTGTGAGCAAATCCAGGGAGGTGGAGTGAAACAGGACCCTCTGTGCATTCTTACAAAATGAACAAACCAATCAAAGTACTACACACTGCAACCTCTCAACTTTGATCGAATGAGCCATATTGCGAGTTTGATTCGAATATTATAAGTTATCACACAAGCGCGAGTGGAATACGAACAAATATTGCGCTTCTACGTCCCATGTCCAACGAGGCCGAAGGCCGAGTTGGATATGGGATGCAGACGCGCTATATTTTTCCGTATTCCACGTGCGCGAGTGTGATAACGAAGTTATCTTCCAGCCTCATTAAGTCAATGAGGTTAGGTTATGTTTTTGTTTTTGGTTTTCCACGCGCAAAGTTTAGAATGTAATTTGTGCACTGACCGTATGCGGAGCGTGACGCATTGACACTCACAATACGCAGAGTGCAATATAAAAACTGGGAGTAGGTTATCGTCTGATATCACACTCCGGTTCGAGCATCTGATTAGAGGATTAGCGCGTACTGGAAGATAATGTCTGGTACAAGGACTTGCTTCGGTCACAAGCAAGTTCATGCTCAGAGAGGGGCGCAGACCGCGCAATGAGAGCCAACATTAACGGGGGTGGGGGCCCAACGAGATATGGCCGTAATCCTAGCAAATGCCTAACTGATCTTGTGGTCGACAATACAAAGCATGGCCCCTGCAGTGCTCAATCAATCAATCAAAACCAGAGGTAGGATTTTGGAGGAATTGTTAAGGAGTAAAAGCTGTGCAACAAAGATTGGTTTTAAGTTGACAAGTGACCAAAAGATAAATCTTGACCAGTTCTCGCAAATCTATTGCGCTGGTGTGGTTGAAGTTTTCGCTCTGAACAATTCCCCAATGATACTCACTTTTATATCTTTAATACTGGGTTTTTAAACACATCAACAAAAGTAAGTCCCCCCCTCAACAGTTCGTCATAACACCGTAAGGTAAAACATTTTACCAATACAACTAATTTAGAAATAATTCTATAACATGTTTCCTAAGTGTTGTTAAAAAATGAAAGATGTCCATAAATTCATGGCTGAATGGGCTCAAATAAAAAACAAAAACTGCGGGGGGGGGGGGGGACACTTACTTTTGTTGATGTGTTTAGTTTAAATACAATCGCTGATAAACATAACGTATTGACATACCTCAATGCTGGTTAAAGTCATTAATAAAATTCTGAACAAAACATACAAGTGAATACAAAATAAATTAAGGTATTTGGACCTCCGGATTAACGTGTTGGTGCTCTACCGACTGAGCTATCTAGCCCTATGTTGGCGGTCTCCCTTTTTCGTCAATATCTTTGTTGGGGGGGGGGCAGCCATGAAGCCCTACAACCGTTATCGTAAACTTGGGTGTGATCCCTGGCTACACGGCAGTTACAGATTGCACTCATAAACATTCATTATTCGTACAATATCACACTGTTGTTGCCACGGATTGACCAATCAGAATCGAGGATTCAAGTTTGCTTGAAGAAAATGTTGGTCGAATTTAAAGTACTCTAAAATCAAATTTCAGAGTGCTCGCTATGAAGCCGTATATTGTTGATGGCGACTTGTTTGCGTTTGAACAAATATTATTGTCCAATATAATATCTTTGCATTTGAAAAAATATTATTGTCCAATATAATATCTCCATGCATCTGCAAGTGCATTTGTCTGAACAGTCAACTTCCAAGTTCAAAACAGCGAATGTACTGGACAATCAAACGGCAAATATTGCTCAACAATTTTCTGCTAAGCAAAAATGAGCAGGATACCAGTCACACATTGTACATGTGACATGGTAGTTTGACTGGTAACCATATTCCGATGAGCAAGATTTTTTGGGGCTTAGCTGCTTCTTGTGCTTTTAAACAGCTCTATGAGTTTTTGGCCGCGATGCCGTCGTCACAATAATCTCGGTTGCGCAACTTTGGGAGTCAATGCCCCTGTGTGTTATACAGTGTAGTGTGCTTTATAGGCGATGTGGCATTTACACGCTTACCATAGTTTTTACATGAAATTTGACTACTGAAATAGCGAGCATGGTGAACATCCAGCCACTTGTGATGATGGTAGAAGGAGTCCGTACAAGAAACATATAGCAATTAATAGTACCCTTCTACAAAAAAGTCAAAATCAAAATAAAATCAAAATATATTGCACAAAGACAAATGTGCATTATACTAAACAAAAGGTTAACAACTAACTTTGTGGCAGCAGTCGAACTTGCTCAATGTCTAGTAACCCGTCTGCTTTATAACAATCTTGAACCTCTGATGATTAGTATACCAACCAGAAACCACACTATTTTATACCCCAGCCTCACTTTGTTGATATTGATTTCACCGGGAGACAAACAAGATGGCTGCATCTGTACAATTTCCATCAGAAATAGAACCCGGAACAACACTGAGCTCTACCGCCCTCTATGTCCACTGTTGACACAGTGTATCGATACCATATCATGTGTGTATGGCAAAATGATATTAGTGACAATTCATACAGTACTTCACATGTGTGCACACCCACAATCATGGATACACTTTTTGTTACAAAGACACCAAAATGAACAACACGTAAATATTGAGTAACTCTTTGCAGATCTTGTACTCGACAAACTCCAGTACTTTCTACTCTTCATTCACACAGCGCCGGTGAATTAATTTACAAACAACATAGAGATAACTGTTATATCACTGGTTTTCAAACTGTTGTTCATAACATGGACACGCGAAAAAATGTGTACCCATGATTGTGGCTGTGCACATATGCAAATTTTCCAATACTCGTGTTTCACGTGGTATATTTTGGCATGCACATAAAACGGAGCGCAAAAATACGGCTGCGCATTTCCACGAAAATGGTCTCCCAACTTTGTCAGCGTTCTGCGGGTTTATTCCCAATGACAGACAGTTTCTTAAAGGCAGTGGATACTTTTGGTAATCACTCAAGAAATTCACTACCATAAAAACTTACTTGGAAACGAGCACGTGAGAGCTGCTGATGGCATAAAACATTGTGAGAAACGACTCCCTCTGAAGTGATGCAGTTTTTGAGAAAGAGGTAATTTCTCACTGAAATATTTGAATCTGAGAAAGGCTTCAGGCATGAAGCCTATCTCAGGCATCTGAAAGCAAACAATTCTTTGCAACGAGGGTGTTTTTTCACTAATTATTTTCTTGCAACTTTGATGACCAATTGAGCCCAAATTTTCACAGGTCTGTTATTTTATGCACATGTTGGGATACACCAAGTGAGGATACTAGTCTTTGACAATTACCAAAAGTGTATCCTGCCTTTAATGTGTTAACATTGGTGGGTACCAGGAAGTAAACATTGCTCATGTAAATTATACAATAAAAAAAACAAAAAAACTGGTTCCAACCTATAAACTTCCAGCCTGTTCAAGAAGCTAGTACTTTTATCTCACCCTTGGAAGCACTTCCTGTTTAATGTCAAAGGTCGTCGCCATGGTGATTACTCGTCCTCACTCTCTTGGTAGTGGGTGCCGTTTTGCAAAGGTCTTGTCGTATTGTCGTCACTGTCGGAACTACAAACAAGGCATCGAATGAAAGGGTTAGTTCGATGAAGTTAAATCGAACAAGAGATTCCTCTGTAATTTACTGCTTGTGACCAACTTAATACGTAAATCAAAATTTTGTTGAGACCTCCATTTATATATATCAATTGTGATCAGACAGGTTATATAATTCGATTCAATGAATTTCAGAGACAATGAGAATGTGATGAAGAAAAATGATACAGTCTACAAGAAAAAAAAAACTCACCCGTAAATAAGTTCATCTTCCGACTCGTTCAGCATGGAAAAAGTTGGATTGTCTTTGAAGTATGAATCTAGGAGGAAAAATTAAGAGGGGAAAAAAAAACCAGCAGAAGTCAGACAAACTTTCCGTAAATTTTTCCCATCACAGAAGAGGTTGGAGTTTACACTAGACCGCAGCCCCGAGGCCAGTAATTTTACACTGGACTGCAGGCCCGAGGCCAGTAATTTTACACTAGACTGCAGGCCCGAGGCCAGTAATTTTACACTGGACTGCAGGCCAGAGGCCAGTAACTTTAGCGTCGGGCCGGTAAACTCAAGACAGGATAAGTCCGGCGGTCTTGTGTTTTTTCAATTGAATAATTACAATACCTCACTGTGTAATATCCTGGACAGAAACAAACAATAACTTGCGTCCTGGGTTCACTGTAATTTTTCCTCGTTCCCAAAATATCCATCTACGTACCTTTGTGTGCATTTTTGGAGGGTGAATAGACAAACGCCATGGTGTACAGGTAGTAGTTGAGAAGACTGTAGAAGGCCAGAAACTCTGCAGGTGCAACGGAGTTAAGGAGAAAGCACTTGTGCAAAATAACCCGTAAAAACTTGTGCAAATTAATCGTAGTCTGAGCATCTTGCCCATTGTTCTGTCCAGAAATTGGTACTGAAAAGATCGACCACAAAGCAGCAAGAAGAGCCAGTTGCGATCATAATTCAAAAAATTCCCAAAACGAATCCTGAGGCTGCCATCACACCTTCCCCTTCACCCCCCCCCCCCCAGACTACAGTTACAAGTGGATGGTTACAATGAATTATTCATAACATGGTTGAAATTTGATGTTAAATTTACATCGGGGAATAAAGAATAATATTTGGTTTTACCCATAAACCGGTGAGTGTAAAGCACTGTATACTCAGTACTTCCTCCCACCCCCCCCCCCAGGCCTTTGAAAAAAAAAAATCCACAGGCATATTATTGGTTTGAAATTGTGCTTGTTGATCGGCTTCCCAAGAATGTGCCCGCAGGATCCCTATGTATTAAAACCATCGAGGGAATTCCAGCAACAGGGTTCAAGAGAAACATGAGTAGGCATTTACAGAAGTAGGAAATGTTAGCGAACAAAGTTGCATAACCTGACGTATGATGCCGCCAAATGATTTATAGCATGGATACTGCATAAGTTCATTTATGCCTAACTAACTGTTATTTTTGGGGTGGGAGGGGGGGGAGCCAGGCTCAGGGCCCAAATTCATAGAGCTGCTTAAGCAGAAAATATTGCTTAACAAGTGTCTGCTAAGCAGAAATGAGCAGGACACCAAAGATATTGCTTAACAAGTGTCTGCTAACAGAAATGAGCAGGACACCAGTCACAAATTGTATACGTGACGTGGTAGTTTTGCTGGTAACCTTACTGTGGTTAGCATAATTTTGTTGTGCTTAGCTACTTTTTGTGCTTAAGCAGCTCTATGAAATTGGGCCCAGGTCAAGAGACTTGGCCAGTGTTATGAATACAAGAAATCTTATTAGACTTTGATGTACAAAAGGATATAGTTCTTGTAGTAGGTAGAGAGCTCCGATACAAAGTTACCATTCACGATTCCAATGCCAAACCTCAATACAATGACAGCCACACTGTGAACAGAGAGCAAAACCAAAAAGAAATCAGTTGACTTGGTCAACTCTAATAGCGAACACGGGACTGTTTCCAATAGCTGGGTCCATGGTCAAGGAGCTGCTTCAGCAGAAAATATTGCTTACAAATATTTGACTCTGAGCAAAAAAAAAGCTGGACGTCTGTTAGAAATGGTACATGTGACATGATATTTTGGCTGGTAACAGGTGTACTATAAGCATAAATGTTTTGTGACAAGTTACTGTTTGTGCTTAACCCTTTAGAGACCATTTTATTTCTGTACAATCATCACAATACGCGCAGAAATTGCTGATATTCTTCCTTTTTTATCAAATTTTGCAGTGAAAATGTGAAAAAAAGAAAGAAAAAAAGTCAAGACTCGTTGCACGAGACTTACCTCACACCCACAACAAACACGCATCAACAATGTCATGAATCGCAACCGAAGATCTAAAAACAAGAGGAGGAAAAATAATTAAAAACAGCAAAAAAATGAAGTTCATTTATTACAGTAATCATTTCTAAACCAAAAGTGCTGTATACAATACTACTGGAATATTTCAAGGGGCACCAAGGCAATGACTAGGGGCACGTTGGTAATTGAGAAATGACTTACTCATGTATGGGAGAGACTTGAGCTCCGTGAAGGCTCTGATGATCAGGAATACCAAATAGAGTAGATACAGTCCTCCAATTACTAAGAAGAATATTACAAGACCCTGCAAAAACACACAAAAACCAACATGACTAATACAAGTCTCTCCTACTGGTACCACAGACTGCCACAAAGTACCATACCTTCCAGGCTAGCATTGGGTGCATGGGTTTCTTCTGTACACAGGTACCCCAGAATACAGTCCCAGATGCTACATGTGAAATGGTATTTTAGCTGGTAACCCTTTTCTGGCAAGTATAATTTTGTTGTGCTTGGCTTATTTTTTTTGTTGGTGCTTAAGCAGCTCTTACATGGCTTGTGTGCTGTGTCCACACTCTCCTGTAGAATTTTATGGCACAGGCCAGGGCCCAATTTCATAGCGCTACTTAAGGGTAAGCAAATTTTCAAGCTTACTGTAGCAGAAACATTTGCTTAAGCGTAAGCGTAAAATAGGCCACCAGCTTACACGTTTACCATGGATTTGCATTGTTACATTATTCATTTTCATACAGTAAGCACTAGAAGGTAAGCATGCCTTTTCGTTCGCTTACGGTTAGCAGTGCTATTTAATGGAAACTTGCAGAGTAAGCACAAAATCGGCCGTTAAGCAGCTCTAAGATATTGGGCCCAGTTGGGAGAGTATATCGACAGTAATAGGGTCAGCAATACTTGAACCCCGCTACTTCTGTTTTTTAGAACGAGATTTTATGACCATGGTAAATTTTCACGAGTTAAAATACTAGGGATGATGGTTAATTTTCCCCCCTTATCTCAGATCATAGTTCAGGGGTGAGAGTCATTGCAGGCAAAAAAGTCAGAAACTGGAATCCAGATCTTAGGAGGTACAATTGAAATGATTGCATTTCCACCTTTGAGTAACCCCTGGAGTTATAGATTCCAAGAAGCTTCTGGGAACAGTGTCCTCAGTGATAGAGAAGCAGATCTCGACTTATCCAATTTGGAGAAACATACAGCATATTTTTGTTAACCAGGCAGACTTTTAAAAAATGTCTGAATTCAGACAAAAGTCTGAAATTTCTCATCCCTGCAATACACTATAACCAAAATGAGGCTGGAAGGGAAAATAGTCTGGTCCATTTATATAAACTGGAATCAGTATCCATTAATTGCTATCAAAGTCAGGGTTTGTTTACCAGACAGACTTTAAAAAGTCTGAATTCAGATAAAATTCTGAAATTTCTCATCCCTGCAACAACACTGTAACCAAAGTGAGGCTGGAGGGGAAAAGAGTCTGGCCCATTTATATAAACTGGAATCAGTATCCATTAATTGCTATCAAAGTCAGGGTTTGTTTACCAGGCAGACTTTAAAAAGTCTGAACTCAGATAAAAAGTCAGATGAAATTTCTCATCCCTGGTGGTTCCTTTCCAGTCTTGGTTTAAATTCGAATGAAAGAAAGCAGCTCGCCTGCGTTCTACGACTTACCAAGAAGTTTCCGCTGTCTACTTTGTAGTTGAACGTTGGATCAAAGAGCGATCGGTACTGAGCCCAGCAAGCCAGCACCACGGCTGAAACCCAGATGCAACCTACAAGCATTAGCTTAGGCAGGTAGAAATAAGTCCACTTTCTATCGCTCTGAAATAGAGAAAGTACGAAAACCAAAACTAAAAAAAAAAAACTTTAGCTCTCCAAACTCGTCTTAGCAGATCTCTGTCTTGGATTTGATTCTTGACACCATGTGGTCTGGGTTATGACACCCTAGCGATGGTCTCAGTCTCGACACTTACGATGTCCGTGTCGGAATGCTGCGGTCCAAAGATTTTACAATCTCAAACACCAAAATCTTGAAAATAACACCATTTTCAAAAATGACTTTTCCGACTAATCACTGCATTCTTTCTTAGAGCTAGCCATTGAAACTTAAAGGGAAGGTATACGATTGGTAATCACTCTAAAAAAAAAAAAAAAAATTTACTTGGCTAGAAGCACAGCAACTTTTGATAGTATAAAGCATTTTGAGAAATATTTCAATTCAAAATAGTGTGGATATGGAAAAAAATGTCAGTTTTTATCCCCCAAAATTTGAATCTGAGAAACGTTTCTGTCAAAAACGTATTATTCTTTATGCATGGACATAACTGCTCCAGATTTTTGGCGATGTCTCAAAAACGCTACCCCCTTTTGAAATTAAATTTATACAGCTTAGTTTTACTGTATATAAGATTAAAACAATCGAACGGTTCCAAAAACCAAAGGTAAACTTTGCCTTTAAAGCCAAGTCTGTCTCACAGCAAGATTTCCTCTAGTAACTGCTGTTATGTAAGTCATGTTTACAGCTACGCATGGTGTGGATCATCAAAAGAAAAATTATAACTGTAAAACTTGCGGGTACAACCATGAACAAAACTCTTTTGGGAGAAGTGTTGGCTCTTAGAAGAACCGAGGTGGTCTTGACGTTTCGAACAGTTCACTCTGCTCGTCTCCTCAAGACGAGCAGAGTGTGAACAGAAACACCAGAGCTTGAATCCGGTGCTCTTACCCGCTCAGCCAATGTAACAATGCACTCTAAACAACATGAAAATACAAAACGAAATGTATCTACTCTGTTTTGTCGAGTCAGCAAATAATGCCTTCACTTAACCTAACGTAATTACAATGCTTTGGGCCCCATCTGCAAGCCAGTCTTTCGTGCGTCATTGAGACAAGATTATTAATTTATAAAACCCAAACCATTTCAGGTTATTGTTCTTCTGTCTCTGTCTATAAGGCATGATCACAGAATAGATTGATACTTAACATAATTAAGGTCATAAAAAAGGCTGTGTGAGTTATTTTGATTCAGAGGTGTTATAAATGCACTATCCATATAACAAATTAGTGAATAATAAATTAAGATAAAAACTGATACTGCACTAAAGATATGCACAAATCTCTCTCAGTTATCGATGTTTTCCCATTGGGTCAAATAATGTGTTCACGGAAAATTAAGCGTGTGCACAAAATATATGCACAAATCTCTCTTGGTTTAGTTCAGTGAGTGATTTTGTTCTTTAAGCTAACACTGTTGTCCCATGGGTCAAATAACGTGTGTGGCATTTAGAAAGAAAAGTCGCATCATCTTAAGGTGATCCCCTGGCTGCCACTTCCAAGGTTGTATCATAAACTTGGGTGTGATCCCTGGCTACACAGCAGTTACAAGTTGTATGGCTTCTGACTGGAACCCCGAACAAAGATATTGACAAAATAGGGAGACCGCCAACACAGGGCTAGATAGCTCAGTTGGTAGAGTGCCGGCTTGTTAATCAGAAGGTCATTGGTTCAAATCCCACTCTAGTCAATTTTTCTTTGTTCAACACCAAATTATCTTAAAATCTTCACAATTTTTCTGTCGTTTTTCTCGGCAGTTACAGATGCACAAATCGTCACCGTTTTCAGGAAGAGCCACTTATGTCCAAACGCTTATTTGAGATTTACATTTTACGCTATGCTTGGCTTAAAACTGCAAAATCTGCAATACTAGCCACGGTTTGCAGTTAAAAACCTATTATATGATTCTGTATAAGTTTAACTTCTACATTGACTAACTCATTTCTGTAGATATGTTGCCTAATTGCCATAGTAATTAGTCAAAGATACGTGGCTCTTCGTGAAAACGAAAAAGTGAGATGACCTACTTAAACACCTCACTGGAAAACGTATTAAACATAGGAAAGGGGCGCGCGTGTCACGTGATCATGCGCGCGCGAAGATATGTGGCTGTTCGTGAAACGTGAAAAACAACTTTTGCTACATTTTATGCTCTTCTGTTACACGTATTGCAATGCGTTTTCGGGGCCGATGGCTGTTCGTGAAAACGTAAAATTAATTTATTGAGATAAAGGCCCCTTCCTGTAATAGTCAATAATTTGTCAATAAAAGATAGGTGGCTCTTCGTGAAAACGGTGACGAAATGTTAACAGGTTGCTAGAACGATATCATTTAAAACCCTACCCAACAAATCCACATTTTTTGAAAAGCACAGCGATTACCAATGATGTAAGTTTCCCTTTTATGAATGGTGGACTGAGTCCTCCAATTCTGACGTACCTTTCTGATGCCGTGATATGCACACAGCCAAAACAGGAGCAGAGCACACAGGAACGTGGCCTGGAAAATATCATCTAGGACGACGGTCAGCCAGGAGTCAACTAAGAAGTTCAACGGGAAGATGGGATCTGTGGAAAGGGAAACCATCAACAAAAAGTACGTGCTGAAATGACGGCAACCCAGAGGTCAACTATTAATAGATTTATTATCCCCCGATGAGCACAACACCTTCAATATCCTCTTTGCAGAAGGGAAGGAATTGGGAGGACTTCGGCTGTCAGGGTGTTGCAGTGAAGGAGAGTACCCAGAAGGACTTGGGCCATAATGGGATTCAGCTGTGAAAGGTTGAAGAAGAAATTGGGATTCAGCTGTGAGAGGTTGTAGAAGGAATTGGGATTCAGCTGTGAGAGGTTGTAGAAGGAATTGGGATTCAGCTGTGGGAAGTTGTAGAAGGAACTGGGATTCAGCTGTGAGAGGTTGTAGAAGGAATTGGGATTCAGCTGTGAGAGGTTGTAGAAGGAATTGGGATTCAGCTGTGAGAGGTTGTGGAAGGAATTGGGCTATCAGGTTATTTCTAACATAAGAAAAAGTAGAAGGATTTCAGCTGTATGCAGCTTGGCCAAAATGGGATTCTGAAGGATTCTGGTTGTCGGGGGACGGGAATGTGTTGATGAAGCCTCTAACAGGAAGTTTAAGAAGGAAATGGGCTATCAGGTTATTTTTGACTCAAGAGGAAGTAGAAGGATTTGGGCTGTATGCAGCTTGGTCAAAGTGGGGTGCCGAAGGATTTGGACTGCTGGGGGATTGGAATGTGATGATAACGCCAGTCATAGGTGGATTTAGAAGGATTTTAGCTTTTAGTTATTTTAAGAAAAACCAGGAAGATAAGTGCATCAAAAAAACTGAATCTGACCTTGGAGCCCCTCTCTTTATAAAGTACATGTACTTACCGTTGTAAAGCAGAAGAAAGGGAAGCAAGACGGAGAGCCATTTCTGCTCGATGGACCAGTCACGCATTGAGAACTTCCTCAACGAATGAGCAAACAAACACTGCCCAAAAAACAAGTCATAATAATTCAGCGAGTAAGAATAGGGCGTCATGGCCAATTCTGGTGGTTAAGTCATCGGGATGTGGGTTCGAATCCCGGTCATGACACTTGTGTCCTAGGGCAAGATACTTAACTGTAATTGCTTTTCTTCACCCAGGGGTATAAATGGGTACCTGCGAGGGTAGAGGGTAGCTACCACGGCAGCTCGGGGCTGTATACTCCCCAGGGAGCTGAGAAAGATTACAGGAATGATATTGGCCCAATGACCAGGGCACTAATGTAAAGCACAATGATACGTTAATGTAAAAGGCGCTATTATATGAACTAGTTATTATTATTATTATTAAGAGACCCTGCAAGTATCAAGTGTTATTTGGGAAAACCTCCTGGGTGTTACATTTTTAAAGGCTCTCTACATCACCACAAATAAAGAACTAGGGTAGTGGGTCTTGGTCTCCCCTTGGTCTAGAGGATAAAGCCCCCTGAACCTCCTGTGTGTTACATTTCTAAAGACTCTCTACATCACCACAAATAAAGAACTAGGGTAGTGGGTCTGGGTCTCCCCTTGGTCTAGAGGATAAAGCCCCCTGAACCTCCTGGGTGTTACATTTCTAAAGACTCTCTACATCACCACAAATAAAGAACTAGGGTAGTGGGTCTTGGTCTCCCCTTGGTCTAGAGGATAAAGCCCCCTGAACCTCCTGGGTGTTACATTTCTAAAGACTCTCTACATCACCACAAATAAAGAACTAGGGTAGTGGGTCTGGGTCTCCCCTTGGTCTAGAGGATCAAGCCCCCTGAACCTCCTGGGTGTTACATTTCTAAAGACTCTCTACATGACCACAAATAAAGAACTAGGGTAGTGGGTCTGGGTCTCCCCTTGGTCTAGAGAATGAAGACCCCCCTGAACCTCCTGGTTAAACATATGAGAAGAATTATTTTTCTTACCGTGACTATGAACGCCAACACTAAGAACACAAATCGGAACCATATCTCCATTTGTGAAAAGCTTGGATTGTATGTATGGAACTGTTTGGAGATAAAACAACACATATGTTTAAATTAAAATATTCCATAGGACTGATCATATAGGTAGAGTGACTCAAACATGTCAAACGCATTCAAGTAAAAAAAATGTGCTGCTCAATAAAAGCCATTTGGGTGTTAGATTTGAATATTGTCAAATGTGAATGTGTATGGCACAATGGTACCAGGGTTTGCTCATCTGGAGGTTGCTATACAAAAGCTTGCCCCGAACCATTTGACATAGCAACTGTCTATATAGTCTGAGGAATTCAAATGTAAGCAGTGACTTGTGACTAAGCAAGTCATTGTATCAGACTTTATTCAAATCTAACTCACAAATTCACTTATGATGCACATATCTTCATTTGTCAAAGACCACAATTTTGCAGTTCTTGTCATCCAGCATATACATAAAAACAAAAACACCTTTGAAAGTTTAAAGGAACATTACAGAATTTGTTTTTGCTAACAAAACAGTTGCTGGCAGTGTAAGCACTTTATGTAATCCACCATATACATAAACTGACAAACCTGTAGAAGTTTGAGATTGATCGGCCATCTGGGTCACGAGAAAATAGTGAAAAAACCGATTACACATTTGCATGAAATCATATAGGTTCAACAAATTAATAAAACGCTGACTGAGCGATAAACTCCAATCGGAAAATTAGTTTATTAATTTCTCATCAAATATGGCATTTCAGACAGAAATATTTCAAGGGATGTTTTCTACTATCATCATCATTAGACCGTGTAAGTTTTATGTAAATCTGTGATCAAAAAGTATATTTTACAAGTTTTTTTCTTACCAATTCTGTAATGTTCCTTTAAGCTCAATGGGTGATCGGAGTCACAAAAAACAGTAAAACGCACCATCATATGTTTTCACTGTTTTTAAACAACCAGTTCTGGACTTGTGATACCAAAACTAATTGTTTTACTCATTTCTCAAAACCTACAGCATTTCAGGCACAAATATTTAAAGGGAAGTTTTCTACCATGACCATCTTTATACCATAGAAAGTTATGAGCAAATCTGTGAGCATTTATTTTGTCAATCTTACTAATGCAGAGCTGCCAAAGTTTTTATCTTACAATCAGGGAAATTATTATTTGGTTTTACCCTTTCACCGATGTGTGTAAAGCACTGTATACTCAGTAATTCCCCGAGACATCTGCTCTAGAATGGCAAAGGTCATGGGTTCGAATCCCACCCGAGGTAATATGCCTGTGGATTTTTTTTCACAGAACTCGGGGAAGTACTGAGTATACAGTGCTTTACACACATCGGTGAAAGGGTAAACCAAATAATATTCTTTATCCCCGGTTCAAATTTAACATCTATTGAATCAGCGAGATATTTCAAGTTACGTTCAATATCAAAGAGGAGAAGTTTCCATAATCATGGATGGACCAGTTTTCTTTGGTCACGTGGTTGCTGGATGCCATTTTCCGTCCAAATGCAGCACCACCCAATGCGCAGTCTAGTCTGGCATCCTGTCTGCGCACACGCATTTTGGGGGGATACAAAATGGCTTCTAATCGCAAGTTGTCGCAACTCTCTCAATATACGGCTGTGCTTGCGGCTTATGGACGCCATCTTGGTAATTGACTTCACTCGGGGCGCCGTAAAATCGCTATACCGAACGGCCGACAGACCGAACCAATTTCACGGGATCCCGTGGTGTTCTTTATAGCGGCGTTCCTCTGTAGTGTAATTCACTTACTGCAAAATTGATCTTTGTGACCTTCACTTTCTCCAAGCCATGGAAGTACACTGTTATGACGTAGGAGGAGTACTGTATCGTAGCCAGATGCAAGAGCAACAATTCCTCACACTGTTCACCCTGTAATTCAACAAATCAAACACTGCTAATAAATTTCTTCCAATTTTAACTATTTGTGGCGGCCATATTGGCCGCCATCTTGGATATCTCCAGATTATTATCGTTTTTTTTTTACTGTTAACATCCCAATTGTGTTTAAGGACCCTAAAAGGCACCCAAAACATTGGTGTGGGTCAGTTGGGGGGGGGGGGTTGCACAGGGGGTCCCAAATACATACTCAACTATAACCTTCCTACTGACCGCTGAATATCATCCATTATATCAAATCGTCGGCTCAGTGCTCTAAGGTCGTCAGTTACAATTTCAAATACTTAATGATCAAAAGGTAGGAAATGATGTTTCTCTTAAAACAGTCCCGGACTCAATTTCATAGAGCTGCTTAAAGCAGAAAATATTGCTTATTAATTTTCTGCTAAGCAGAAAAGAGCAGAATACCAGTCACAAATTGTACTTGTGACATGGCAGTTTGGCTGGTAACTTTATTCTGGCAAGCATGATTTTGTTGTGCTTAGCTACTTTTTGGGCTAAAGCAGCTCTATGAAATTGGGCCCTGGTTGTAGGATGGCAGGAAACTTGCACCAGGCAAGGAGTTCCACGTAGATGGAAAAAAAAAGCTGTTGGAATGACTGTTTGATCTTTCTGAATGACACAGGCACCATGACGGGCCAGAATGGGAATCGAACCTCCACTCTGTGAACGGAAGAACTCCAGTATCAGGTCAACGAGGCACCCTTACCTTTTGGCAGGATAACGTCCTTGTATGGTTGAGGAATACATTGCTAATTGGTATCACGCTGCCATCCTCAGCTAGGGCTCGGATAAAAATGCTGATGTTGAATAATTTTTGGAAGCTCTCACCTTCAAAAAACACATAAGTGCATTTATTGTCAATCAGACAAAAATTACAGATGAAGAAATGTCAACAGTTACTTACAAATACTTGCTCTACTTTTGTATTAGGGCTACTCACCGACTTCGTCTGGCAAGTTGCTTGCCTAGAACTTGCCTAGAGCAACAACACAAAGTTATGGGTTTCAGACTAGAAGTGTTTTGATGTTCCTCACGATACATTTCAGAGGCTTTAAAGACCTACATCACCACAACTAAAGAACAAGGGTAGTGGGTCTGGGTCTCCCCTTAGTCTAGAGGATCAAGCCCCCTGAACCTCCTGTTTTTTTTCATTTAAAAGGTCATTTATATGTTTATTCTGAAAACTATTCTAAAAAGTATGCTATCTACACAAACAAAATTGTCAAAAATAAGTAGACCTGCTGTCACATTGTGTCTTCAAATCTTCAACTGAGCGATATTTGTGAGGATTTACAAAAATAAACCACAGGCCTGGAATTTCAACTTTGAGAGTGCAAGCAAGGCAATTTTTATTTTGCGAAGGGCACTTCCATTAACCAATCTTAAAGTCTATGGGAAACTTTTGAAGGGACACCAAGGCCAAGACCAGCAGTCGATTTCAGGAAACTTTACGCAACTGTGTAAGTCCACTTGTGCAAGATTTCATGTGTTAGTTCGGGTGCACAACCTACACAACCAATGCTGCGGAAGTTGCATTCAAGTTTCGTGAAATCGGCGGCAGGGAAACAGAGGCCTTTGGCCTGCGTGTTAATCCAGGCCTGAACCAGCGATAACAAAAATGTCAGTATTTACCTTTCCCGTTATTGACTTCTAATACAGACGTCAGCCACAACGACCGGTTAAATCTGTTCAATAGCGGTGACGTCACCTCGAACGGTCCATTCTATTGAAAGGGTAAAAAATTACAAGCTTTAAAGGTAGGGTCATCGTTTGGCTATTGTCAACGTAATGCTGATTTAACAGCAAAAACATCAAGAAAGATGCTTTAAAATGAAGCTTTCAGTTGAATACAGTGTCTACTAGTTGACAAAACAGAAAAAAACTGTAATGGTATTCTCACAAGAACATCAAACCCATCATCATTTAGCGATGTGACAGTGGGTACCAACCGTGTCTCTGGCCACAGTGTTTGCGAACGGACACCGACCCTCAGACATCAGAAAAATTATTCATGTTTCTCAGATTCGCATCGTTTCTCAGATGCGAATGTTTTCATTGATTTCTAATCAACAAGGGCATTTCGGTCGAAATAGATTTGCAGGACGCTCACTACCAGTACCATCTTTATAACAAGTAAGCTTTCATAAATAAATTACACATTTTTTTCCCCAAGTCATTACCAAAGTATGACTCTACCTTTAATGTAATCTCGCAACACCGACATTTGCTACTAATTTGTAAATTAATAATAATAATAATAACTAGTTCTTGTAGTGCATTTTACAAAAACGGATCAATGCGCTTTACACTAGTGCCCTGGTCATTGGTCCAATAGCATTACTGAAAATCTTTCCCCAGCTCCCTGGGGAGTATACAGCCCAGAGCTGCCGTGGCGCTCCAAAGGCTTTTTCAAACACAATATCGACCTCTACCCTTGCAGGTACCCATTTATACCCCTGGGTGAAGAGAAGCAATTATAGTAGGGCATCTTGCTCAAGGACACAAGTGTCATGACCGGGATTCGAACCCACACCCTGATGTCTCAACTACCAGAACTTGAATCCGATGCTCTAAACCGCTCGGCCATGACAAATTACAAACCAACAATCTAACATTAACTAACATTTGGATACAATCCTGTTGATGAAGCATAATGCCATTCAAACTGTACACCCCATCCACTTATCAGTTTGGCCCTAACAGGGGAAATGTATTGCACTAGTATATGAACCAGGCCTTGCACTTTAAAAGCTTTTTGTAAAGTAGCCCGCCGGGCCAGTAAACTGTGCATTTTACTTGCCCCCAGGAAGTTTTAGTAGCCCAGATTTTAAACAGGAATTGCCATAAATGTAATGTTCTGATGTGCTAATGTTAACGATCGCAACCAGTTTAATGATCAAATAAAGTTATATTCACACACTCAATAAGGATTAACACATTTTATACATTAATTATTCACATTTGAAAAGGAAGAAATGAGCATTTTAAACGAGTAGGTTGCAGAGTTTTTAGTAGCCCACAGGGCAAGTTGAGAAGTGGTGTTTACTAGCCCATAGCATTTTTTACTAGACAATGTTCACCGGGCTAGTGTTAAGGGCGAGCCCTGCATACCCAATTATCAGTTTGGCCCAAACGGGGGAAATGCATTGCGCTAGTATAAATGTCTAATTTGGTTGTCAGGATAGCCTTTGAACAGAAAAACAAGAGAGTTTAGATTAAGTTACAACTCACAAAACATATGGAAGCCTTATAGCCAGAGGTGAAAAATACCTCCATAACATGTCAACAGTGAGCGTGAACATATTGTTTTCACTATAAGGATAAGGGTTCTTGCAGAAAATATGATTTTGGTTGAAGTCTCAGAATGTCTACAAAGGTAGGGTCATACAAGTACTTCAAAAAAGAATGATCACAAAAACCGACTTAATTTGGGTTGAACAAAGAAAAATCTACTTGAGCGGGATTTGAACCAACAACCTCCGGACTAACGTGCCTGCGCTCTACCAACTGAGCTATCTCATTTCATTTCATTTCATTTATTAATTTGTGAAGCCAAGGACTCTCAGAAAGTGAGCTTAATCACTATACTAGCCAAGAACCCCGTGGAGAGAAGACAATGAAGGAAGTTTGCTGTTTTAGATGTGGGAAGAAAACCCCAGAGAAATATTCCAGGGAAAACCCAAGCAATCAGGCAGGGACTGAAAAACCCAATCCACGTAGTGCCCCGGTGTGATTTGAACCGGGGTCCCCCAGAGGTGGAAGGCAAGGCAAGATACCACTACGCCAACCTGACTGCCCTAGCCCTATGTTGGTGGTCTCCCTATTTTGTCAATATCTTAGTTCGAGGTGCCGCGAGAGGCACTGAAGCTGCTGATAGTATAAACCTTTTTTGAGAAAGGATTCCCTTCTTAGTAATTTGGTTTGGATAATTTATCACCCCAAAACATTTGAATCTGAGAAATGATTCATGCATGAATCGATTTTCAGATTTCTAAGGGTTGTTGTCCATTCACGAATGCTGTGGCTAGAGATGCAGTTGGTACCTACTCTGTCACCTCGCTAAATGTGGATGGTTTCTACGTTTGTGTGAAAAATGTGACAGTCTTTCTGTTTTCTCAGCAAGTACAGTACACCATTCAGCTGAATCTTTCACATGTGACTTTTATTTTATCTTTCTGTATAACTTTGCCTATAAATCAGCATTATGTTCATAAAAAAACACTCTATTGTTAACTAACAATGAACTAAGGAATTTTTGAATGCACAATAATGTCATACTTACTGGCAAGTTTTTGCTTGTAGCTATTTCTTCACTAACTTCAATACCTGGACCTATAAAAAGAAAGTTAATAATACTGCAGATTAACTGTACATCGGAAGACAGGAGTGGTGAAGGTTCACTGGTAAGGCACCTGACTATACCAGGGGCTGCAGGGCTCGAATTTGACACTGGACCGCAGGCCCGAGGCCAGTGATTTTAGCATCGGGCCAGTAAACTCATGTTCGGACAAGTCCGGCGGTCTTGTGTTTGTGTTCAAATGTTGACTTTCAGTCTGATAAATACAATTCTGTTGATTATCAAAGACTACTTGCCCATACTATACAAATGAGATAAATCTTCTCTTAGTGCTTTTTCAAATTCAAACAGTTCAAATATTAACCTGTTTAGGCTTTTTTCTTCTCACTTCAATTCTGGTCTTGTACTCCAAATTCTGGTCCAGTAAAATGTTTTAGCTACAAGCCCTGCGGTCTTGTGGGGTTTCCCCCCAAATTCTAGCCCTGGGCTGTTATGGGGCAGCCTCGCTACCATGGGCAGCACGCCGTATCGATACCTCTTGTCACTAACCCCTGGTAGGGATGTTCTGAAAAAGTGACTACTCTGCGTGCATGCTCGTTTAAAAATTCTGAGCGCTTGTATGCTGCTTGTAGGACGCTTCGTACGCGTGTGTGAAAATGCAAGTATTTTAACGAGATTCCATTTGACAATGAAACATGCTTTTACACTGTCACCCTAAACTGCATTCAGTTAGACATATCACAAGATCAAAGAAGAATGAGAGGGGGACCAGTTGCTCCTTGACTTCAGGCCTCTTTCGCGGGTTACCATACTTGAGCGGGCGCGTAGAATGGATCGGCCACAGGCCTAATTCAAATGTGCTGGATTTGAGCACACTTTATTGAACCAATGCTCGAAAAAGTGGCGCGGCGAGATCAATCCCCCCTGGGAACGAGGTTGGTTATGGGGCTACCAGATGTTCGGCCGTATCCAAATTGGCGGCTACGGCTACGACTGTTGCTAAGGATGTTGCAGAGGACGTCTTACACTTCAATGCATAGCCATAGCCGTAGTCTTAGCCGTCAATTCGGACACAGCCTTAGGCTATGTCTGAAATGGGGACTGCAGCTATTGCCAAGAGGAAGCCTATGCTTCAACGTACATTAACCCCTCTCGTTACTGAAATTGTTTGGACATAAACAACCGCTGGTGGCTGCATTGTTTGGCCACTCAAGCGTGAAGAACACAGTCTTACACAGCAGAAAGCTTTTGTTCAAGGACGTTTTTACAAACTCTATTCATTGAAGATATTGTTTGACAGCAAAATGAGTAACAAAAAATGTCTTAGTTATTAAGTTCCCTTTCATATCATTCAAAAGCCATTCAGATCGGCCAATAAATGTCTGAGTTCTTGGTCTTTGTTTCCTCAGTATTAACTTTAAACTCAAACACTTGTTTGTACAAAACATTATGGCGCTCCATAGGTTGTTGGCATTTTGAATCTTTCTACCCCAATTTGAAGGGATTGCATGATGGCAACCTTTTTTTATTTTACCATCATTGGAAAGATCCGATCTTGCTCCTTGCAGCCGTTGCAAGCTTGGGTATGGAAGGAGAACATGGACACAACTACAGCTTTATAGTGAATAGCATTTGTGCTCAGGCATGAGTGCTTTTCCGTGTGTAAGCTTGGGTGACAACTGTCGCCAATGGTAAAGAAGAGCGGGGTATGAACGCAGTTGATTAAAGTCACCTATGGTAACAATAGGGTTAGTATCCATGGTGATGTAGCTGCTCATTCAGAAAAGCCCGAAAAAGTAATCAGCAGAAAATCTTGCTAGAAGATTTGTTTCCCCAAGCGAAACAAAAATACCAGTCATGAAAAATGTATACACATAATATTTTGGCCGGTAACCCATTTCTGCTTAGCAAAATTTCTACCTGCTTAGCAAGATTTTAGTCTTAAATATAGCTTTAACAAATTTGGGTAGGGGGGGTATTTGTCAAGGGTGCTGGGTGGCTGCTTGTCCAATTTTGCCAAGGGGGCTTAGGTCTATTCGCACGACCCTGGATCTGCCACTGGTTACAAGTCCATCAACATCATGTCAAAATTAAGGGATTACTCCTGTGATGTCACTGATGACATAATCATTGTTACTAGCATACCTGCAATCCCTAGTACAACAGAGAGGGTGAATGCTGCGAAGAACGACACAAAGACCAGAACAAAGTGCCGCTTCGTTAAGGTGTAGAGTCGCATCTGGACAGATCTGGGGAAAAAGGGAAATGAGCGAAAACATTTCTATAAAATTACGATTACAAAAATCAAGCATTTTTTTATATATTTTGTTTGTTTGTTTGTTTGTTTTCCATTCATACATACATACACTGATTGGTGAATCCAAACTAATCAATTCATTGTAGGAAAACATGATTTATTAGTTTGATAAAAAATAGTAAACTTGCAGGTATCTTTGGTCTCTGCCGGAATGAAAAGAGCCGGTGTGGTCTCCACACCGGCTCTTTTCATTCTCAGAGCCAACACTCCCACAAAAGAGATCTAATACATGGTTGTACCCGCAAGTTTACTTTTTATTTATTTATTGTTACTTCTTATTTCCAACCAGGCAAAGCTTCAAACACCACTTAAAGACAACCAACTCGCAGGGAAGCATGTGTAAAATTTCATTGGCCCAATTGAGATACAATTAGGGTGTCATGGCCGAGTGGTTTAGAGCATCGGATTCAAGTTCTGGTGGTCGAGTCATCGGGGTGTGGGTTCGAATCCCGGTCATGACACTTGTGTCCTTGAGCAAGATGCTTTACTATAATTGCTTTTCTTCACCCAGGGGTATAAATGGGTACCTGCGAGGGTAGAGGTTGATATTGTGTATGAAAAAGCCTTCAGAGCACCACGGCAGCTCAGGGCTGTATACTCCCCAGGGAGCTGAGAAAGATTACAAGAATGATATTGGCCCAACGACCAGGGCACTAATGTAAAGCGCATTGATACGTTATTGCGAAATGCGCTATATAAGAACTGGTTATTATTATTACACATGTATAGCAATGACCAGAGGCAGTAATTGCAACTACAGATTGTTGTGTACCAAATCCTTTAATACTTTCATACACACACAAATTCTGTTGAAATTTATTGTGGACAAAAACACGGTCAAAATTACACACTTTATGACAGGGAAAAAACATTAGCCATGATTATCATGCTGAGTAAGGTTGATAATTGATACTGTACATCTGTGTCTGCTTCGATTCAGAATTTTGTAGCAAATGTTTTTGTTTTTTTCTTCTCTCCCCGCATCTCATAAATCAGGACGTTGAGTCAACAACACGTCAACAGTTTGTCAGGCTCGCTGGTGATCTATCACATGAAGATCCATGGACAGATATCAACTATGTGTGAACATGTACCGCCAGGTGCGATAAATATGAACAGACCGCTTGGAAATTCCATGACGGCTGATTTCAAGAAGCCTTTAAGCTGATGTTTTCAGCTTACAGCGCAGCTCTCAGCAGATTTTCTTTTTTATTGGTATTACTACTACATGTACTACTAAGAGAGGTTTGCGGTAACACCATGTTAAAATCTCTTTCGAGTAGTGTTGGTTCTGGAAAGAACTGGTGGTTAACGACTCAACGTTTTGATCAGTATGCTCTGATCGTCTTCAGGAGAATGCAGCGTTGAGTCGTTAACCACCGGTTCTTTTCAGAACCAACACTTCTCAAAAGAGATTTTAACATGGTGTTACCGTAAACCTATCTTAGTTATACTTCCACCATACAAAGCTTTAAATCCTACTTAGGTACTATTATTGAATATTTCTGGTAATGAAACCAAGGATGCCTCATTAGTGAACTTAATCACTGTAGCTCGCAAGCCTGAGAAAACCTGTAAACAAGGGTGATTAGCAGAAACACCAGGGTTAACCCCTACTCTTCCACGATCAGTTTTCTGGGTTCTTTCACCACACTACCAATCCTAGTACACGGGGCCTACGGCTTAATGTCCCATCTGAAGGACAAAGCAATCATGGTAAAGCATCTTGCTAAAGGACACAAGTGCCACGACCGGGACTCAAACCCACACTCTACTGATCAGAAACACCAGAGCTTGAGTCCGGTGCTCTTAACCGCTTCAACTGGCCACGACACGCTTCAACTGCTTACAGTTAAGCAAAGCGGAAGACACTTTAACTTGTGGTTCTTGTAAGCTGACGCAACAATGCCAAATCTACTGCGAACAAGCACACCGACCGGGACTGGAACCCACACTCAACTGATCAGAAACGCCAGAGCTCGAGTCCGGCGCTCTTAACCACTCGGCCACAACACGCCACAACTGCTTACAGTTAAGCAAAGCGGAGGACACTCTAACTTGTGGTTCTTGTTAGCAGATGCAACAATGCCAGATCTGGCCATCAAATCATCATAGTTAAATACAAATGATTCCGACTGTCGAGAACCCTCCAAAATCCTCTTCAGAAAGTTGTCTGATTGCGGAGGATTGAGGACTATAGATCATACTCATCACTGGGACAGGCATACCAAACCAATCTAAATAAAAAAATTAAGGTACATGCAGCCTGTTGGCTTTGAGGAGTCAGGGTACCAATCAGCGTTGGGTTGGGCAACTAGACCCAACATGTGTGGTCTGACACATAATTTGTAGTGAACTATCTTTGGATTGCTTAAAATTTTGTTTAAATCTGAAGTATCATCTACAAGTAGCAATAGGCTTGTGTTGAAAGAAAAAACCCATCTTTGAATGTACAACTGTGTCATTTTTTCACCCAAACGTCAGTGCTTAGTGCAAAAGAGAATTTCATAAAAAGGTTTTAATAGTAATAATATCGTTCTAAAAAAAATTCCTCACGGTGGGAAATGAGTTTGGAGAAACAGGTGTCAGTTGTTGTGTAACAAAAAAATGTGCATTCGTACAAATAATGAAGTTATTATTGATTATTTCCACAGAAAAAACAAGCCGGGCAGGAAATGGTCGAAAGGTTCAACAAACTGCTGCCAATAAAAATGCATATTCTCTTGTTTCTGTGCAATAGCAAATGTGTAGGCCTACACCTCCATGACCACTGCGAACATGTAACATGAAGTTTAGTGTACACACTCAGAAAATGTCAAATTGCGGTCGCTTGCATAATCCTAGTGAGCCAGGTTGTTAAACGCACACAACCATCTGTAAATAATGCCTCACAGCTAATTAAACAAAGTATTAATTATTAATCCAGCTAACGACCTCCAACCTAATTGACTTTACGTCCACAATGCTAACAAATCGTACGCAGTGGAAATATGGTGATTGCGGCCGAGTTGTTGTTGTAATATTCAAACAATGATTTTGTTTACATAGTATTGTCTTTTTGTACTAAGAATAATAACAAAATTATAATTAGATCATCTTGAAAGGCATTTCAATCACTGTAGTATGGATGTAATTATAAAGGAAATAAATTATTGGTTTTAAATGTTTTAAATAATTTACATTTAATCTTTACGTTCCATTCACACTATCAAGAACACTAAGATTTAGGGGACCACAGGTATGGAATGGTCTTGACAAGGCATTAAAAACTCAGCTGTATGAGGGTAGGTTCAAGGCCATTTTTAGAACACTGAACATTGGTTTCTCACCACTCAGCTTAGCTTCCTTTCGATTTTTTTCTGCATTTCTTCTGCTTTGTTGCCAAACTGTTCACAGGGCTAGAATTTTTTGGGAAAACCCACAAGAACGCAGGTTGTTGCTGTAAATTGTGTCGGTTTGTATTTTGTCAGTGGGCATTTCAATACAAGCCTCCTTTTGGCTTCTGAAAATGCACCCATATCGGTTTGCTCCGAATCCAACATTATTTTGTTTAGTAAACAAATTTGGAATTGAATGGAATTGAATTAAATACATCATTGGTTTTTGATAAAGAACTGTAATTTCCATTCTTTAGTTTTCAATGAACACACCATACAACCAGCCTGGGAAAACGTTATCAAATTCAATCGTTACGCTTCAAGGTTGTGCACAACAGTGGTCAGATTGAATATCAATATTCACAGAGTTGCACACAAAATGCAAAACATGGTATGAAGATGGTCATGGTTGAAAACTTCCCTTGAAATTGTTTCACCGAAATGCTCTTAGCTTTACAGAAGCGACTCAAAAACAATTTTGTTTTATCTGAAGTTTGAAAAACAGTGATGATTTTTTTTGAACTACTTTCTAGGGACTCCAATGGCTGATTGAGCTTAAACTTTCACAGTTTATTTCATGTACATACTGTATGTGATGTGATCAAGCTAAATGAGTCATTTGTCGGAAATATTAGTATGGAGAAACAAGCCAAAACAAGCCAACTGGGGTGACATTTTCGAAACAAATTTGGTTTCGTAAATTTAAATGCCAAAGTATATCTTATTTTATATTGGCAACTTCCTTCCCTATAAATAACATCAAAAAGGGGTTAAAAATAACATTAGCATGGAAAGAAAATGTGTCGATGTATTTTTAATAAACAACTGGAACTTTTTCTCAGTTTTATTCTGTCGCATCTCTTGGTGTTTTTACTTTCAAAACTTTTGAACCTAAGGTGGTATCAACATGGGGTTTGAACAATATTAAAGCATACAAATGTATAAAAAAAAAAAAAATTACAAACGACTCATTTTGCTTGATCGCATCACATATGTTGAGTGAGGATACTGGTCGTTGACAATAACCAAATTTGACTGTGTGCTTTAACTGTGCGTCATGAAACAGCCATTGAATGTTGCTTGCAACCTAGCAACACCGCTGACATATTTGGAGATGGCATTGTGTGTCCATTCCAAAATGGTCGCTGTCCATCACAAAAGTAATTTTGAGCAAATTGAAAAGGATTATTCGCAATAACTTTTTAAAAGGTTATAAATTCAACAGCCAAAGCACTTGAGGGAAGCTAAGAGCTAGGCGGACACATTTAGCTGGTTGATAAAAATACCGACCCACCTGTAAGGGTATGCTCCGATGTTAGCTGCACGATCGGATGAGTTTGAAGTGTGGCTAAGGATTTACCTTGGCTACACTATCGGAGGCTATAACACTAATTTGCGTCAACTCATTCAAAGGGCATATTTGTTGACTTCGAACACGCTTTGCCGTCTGCGTAACCACGACTCGCTGCTCAAACTCTCATGTTCCTTCCAGATGGGGTGGAAATAAAGAAATCTGCCCCTTGTTGAACAACAAGGGGGTACACATGTACATTGGTGTGAAGCCACTATGGGGTTCGTTCCGCTATTATCATCTCCACGAGTCTCTTGGTCTTCATTTATAGTAAATCCTATACAAAAGTTTTTTGCCCTCATGTTTACTGTTTACACATGATCTGTTGGTTATCATGGACCTGGGCCAAATTTCATCGCTCTGCTTACTGTAGGCGAAGAATCAATGCTTACGGAAGCAAGGAAATTTGCGCTTACGTCAAGCGTATTTCAAGGGTCAACAGGGAATTTTTGCTTGTGCGTGTGCGTACTCCACTAGTACTAGGCGTTCTTCGCTTACACAGCTAGCACAGAAATTCGGCGCTTACACAGTAAGCGGAATGGTGATCGCAAGCGCAGAATTGGGCACACCATTGCGTATGCAAGTCTGTAGTACTGTGTGACCGAATTCCTAGTGAGTAGTGATGGAGTGAATATTTTGTTACAAGCTCACCGACATGACTGAGAATACAAATAACACAAGGAGCCTAAAAAGAAACTCTAACATTAGGTATGTGGCAATCTCTATACAACGGCAATGTAGACTTCGTGCACAGCCTCGTTTTCGGTTTTTTTCGCCGGGCAGAAATTCGGAAGCGTTGCCCGCGGATGGGAAAATACCCACTTCTAAAAATAGGCCTAAACGTATCGGGAGCCCCCGTTGACGGGTATTTTTTGCGCAGAAGTGAGCGCATGTATTTATGACGTCATAAAAAGTTGCCATCTTAAAAACAAAAAAAAGTTGGTGAAGTTGGAATCGGAGAAACTTGCGCTAAAAATTGTTAAATTTGCCCGCCCAAAAAGTCATCAAAATGGTCATAAATTTCATAAAAGGTGAGTAAAGACATTCTTTTTACTATCATAGGATGATTCTTTGATTATTTGTGAATTAAATTGTGAAGTTTGATGGAAATCCATCGACGCCCACATTGTTTTGTTGGGCCCCCAAATACACTCACCTATTGTGTAAAATGCTGTGTAGGCCGATCTGAAGCAGAAAATCACACACGATTAACATGATATTTCGCCTGGACGATGACGGTATTTAAGTTGTTTTTATTCTTTCTAACTTGACTCAAATGATTTTCTTATATGTCAAGATGTATTTTCACTTGATATTTTGATTAAAGGGACATTCATATTTACGATGATTTAAAAATCCCATCGCCGCAATTACAATCCAGTGAATCCAAGCTGTCAGCTAACTTTTGGTCACATGACAGTAGTGGTGCTTCCTGATTGGCTACATCCCGTATTCACTATTCAGTCTGAACTGAATGTTTTAAAATGGAAAGTTGCATCAAGTCAAGTGTTGTATCAAAGCTCACGTAAGTTAATTATTTATCTATTTGATTATTTATTTATCTATTTGTATATTTAATTATTTATTATTTATTTTATTAATTTATTTATTTTTTTATTAAATTTTTTTTTAAGTAAAAATTATAATATTTTGGATATTTCTATTTCATCATTTTTATATTCCTAATTTATTTTCTAGGCCTAGGCTAGGCCCTATTTATTTATTTCTCTATTTATTTCTTTATTTCCATTTTAGTTATGTATTTTCGTGATTTACTTGTCAACTTTTTATTATTGTTGATGGTTATATTTATCATTAGGCTTACGTTCCCTTTTTATTTTTTAAATTTATTTTATTTATTTCTGTTTGTATTCATGTTTGTTTTTCTTTGTTTTCTTTCAGTTGAATAGTATGAAGAAGAAGAGATCTGCTCCTCCAGCAAAGCCTGGAAGAATTCATCAGCATCTGCTTGATCTGTACAGTACCACCTCAAATGATGGAAACCTGAAGATTGGACACATTGTATATCTTTTGTGAATGGGATTGTAATTTGTGACAATTCGTCAAAGTTAATGCTAATTTAAACTGAATAGTGTAAATTGTATCTCGTCACGATTAGACGGCAATGGTTAAAAGTCACACAAGGCAGCCATTGCAAATATGTATTCAAAAGGTTGGTGACCTTTAACATTAAGCCTCATATATAGTACACTGGAAACACATGGTTTAATATACTTTATTAATCTTTGAGGTCAATATATGTATCACAAAAAATGTCAGTTACAACTTTTTTGCATTAACATGACGGTATTACCAACTTATTAATTTATTTATTCATTCAAGTTCATCCACCTCACCAGGTAATTAAAATATGATTAATCAACATTATTACTGTTTTAATGTTATTGAGCCTTTTCTTAGCTTTCCAATTGTACAAAATTCATGAAAATTGAACAAGAAATAAGAAAACAACATTTGTTTTGGTAGAGCTATTAAATATGTCATTTCGGTCACAAAGTCGGATCCACAGGTGTGTTGTATTGAATGGAAGTCCAGTGGACGCAAATTAGGCTAATTGGACGCACAAAAATTACCATAACTTCCTTATTATTTGTCATAGAAAGATGATCTTGGTGTCATTTGAAAGGTGTATTCAAGAGCTTTCCAGCAATAGTAGTTAAATTGAAATCCATGGACTTTTGATTTTTTTGCCACATACCTACTAACATAAGGTGTGTAAACGATAATGTGTCGGGCAAAAACTTTTTGGGAAGCTTTTTTAGCTACACCGACCCGTCACCATCTTGGCTGAAGTGAACATATTCAAGGAAGGAGACGATCAACTGAACGAAACCCATACTGTCATTTTGTCATTTCGAATAAGTACCTACCCACCACAAGACTATTGTTGAATGTTATCTAGTAGTAGGACACATCTTGTTAACATTAACACTTACATTTAAACATTAAACAAACCCACAATACAAAAGCAGTCTTCAGATAAACTCGCATTATTTTGTCGAGAAAGAGATGGGCGTGCGGCACTCTCATGTACTTACGGTTCTATTTCTCTACCCATTGCTTCGTCTGACCGGGTCTGGATTCATGAAACTTGACGAAACACCGCGGAATACTTTGATTTTGGATTCAAATCCGCATTTTTACCTCAAAATGCAACAAAGTCAAGTTATTTTGCACACAAATTGTTTACGTTAAATGCACACACACACCTTGCACATTATGCATGTACATACGTGTAGCGTTGTTGTTGGCTGGTACACCGCAATAATTACATTAAAGTATTTGTTGTTGTTTGGTACCAGCCATTATGTTAGTCTCTTTTCGTGAGTCGAACAGACGAAACAAAACTAATGTGGACGCTTTGAGACTGCATGCCAGAGACTAATTGAGGGAAGATGTTAGGGGAGGGGCTGGCATAGTGTGGGGTGGGGTAGGTAGATCGAATTTAAAAACCAAACGCAACCCTCTTGAAGCAAAATGGATTCTTTTCCTGATTTTTCTGACCAAGCTTTGATTTTTATTTTTAAAATGCAATCAAAGATATGAGGAGGTGCTAGGGATTTCAAAGGGGCGCACCGCAACAAAAGTGAAACTATAAAATAAAAAAAATCTTGTTTCTAATAAGCCTCAACCAGTTAAAACAATACATCTTCAATCGTTTCAATTTGAAACAGATATTGATGGACGAATTCTCTCAAAATAGAGAGATAATAACTAGGCATTCAGTCGGATCACTTCCCCACACTGTGCAGTGAACATTTAACTGGAGGCCTTAAAGACATGTACAACATTGGTAAATTTCAACTAGTATCTGCACTTTATGTGACCCAACATGAAATAACAAACCTGTGAAATGTTAAGCACAATCGGTCTTCAGAGTCATGAGAAAACAGCAAAAAAAACACCATTATATATTTTCACTGTTGTCAAACATGGGGTTTTGGACACGCGCGATAAAGACTATAATTATTTGTTTTACCAATTTCCTAGTAGCATTTCAAGCAAAACGATTTCAAGGGAAGTATACCACTATGACCATCTTTATACCATGCCAGTGAACATTTATATTTTTCAATCTTACCAATGGTGTACACACCCTTTAAGGAGAGCGGGCGGGCCCTCACTGGATGTTGTAGGAGGTGGTCGTTCCGACTGCATGTGCACTTAATAATTCTCTATCTCCATCCACCGAGTTTAATTTCATTATGATTATTGACGTTCAACTCAGTCCTACATTCATGACCACAGACCACCGTATATATCACTTGTCACGATCTATCATTGTGAATGTGTGGGTGTTGTGTACGTGTTTGGCGGGGGGGGGGGCACGATCGTGATGTGTCAGAATTTTGATCACCCAGATATCTGTTATTACAATTTAGTAAACCACGTGCCCCCTCCCACAGTCATGGGTGAGGTGATTTAAAAGAAGAAGAAGACACATGCACTCACCGGTATGACCTGTCATGGTAGTATTTGGGTACGATGTAATCCTGCACGGCATCATAAAGTCCAGTGGCGTAACCCCACGCATCTTTTAACTTCCCCTTCCACTGTGGCGTTTGGAAGGAGTAGTTAACCGCGTCCATGTTGGATGGAGACAACCGAGAAAAAAAATGACGGGGGCCAAAAGACGGGTGTCTCACGGTTTCAATCTTCCCCACATCACACCGAAGATGACGACGGTGAATATAATGCTAGGCCGGTGGTTCACCACAAGATGCCGAGATGACGTCAAAGATTGCGATGCTAAATTAATGCTAATTTAATATTCGCGTTGTGCACATTATTATACCAAATAATTTGCCTTTTCTCAACAAACCGCGAGAGCGACTCGCCGACAGCACAGGAATAATTTAACGCTGAGAAGAAAGCCGCGAGAATTAATCAATAGCAATGAGGGCTCGCTCTTAATTATTCATAAGGATCTGCTACCCAGACGTCCCGGTGTAGCAACACGAGTAAAACAAACACCCTCAACAGACTTCTGTATAACATCTCTAGCAGCGCCCATAATGATGCAGCGTATACACGATTTTCCCAGATGGGATCTACGTATGTGGTGCATTGTCGTTTCGGTCCGTGCCGTTGCCTGGAGCAATTAGGAAGGATGTGTTGCCAAGCAACGCTCTTTACGTCAGATCCTTTCGAGTTATCAACGAAATGTCAAACGGCAAGAGCTTCGCGGAGCTACATTTGTTTGATTTTTCCCACAGGTTTTAACTATATAATGGTTGATCATGCAACGTATAGGCCTTATAAAAAGCTTAATTTAATACACGTGCGTGAAATTAGAAGATGACTGGCATTGTTACATTGTACTTGTACGTGGACAAAATGCACTCAAACCACTTCTTTAAACAATGAACAAAAAAACAATCAATGAAACTATCATTAAAGGGTTGCAATTTTTCATTAAAATAAAAATACATAAATGTTACGTTTTCCCCCTTGCTTTTGCCATGCATAAAAGTCGGCTGAAGAGTATAGATAAACCGTAGTCCTTTTGGGGGTCATCATGTCGAGAAATGTTGTTTTTAGTATTGACGTCATTGCTAGGACGAAAAAGCAGGCCATGCATAAACTTGTTTCTTCACCATAAATAAAAAAAAAACTCCCCTCAGTAATAAGATGTAAAAATCTAACAAAAACTCGAATTTGATAACTTTTATTATCACCGAATTTTTTCAAAACTCACAACTTCTCCGGATTAAAATAAATAAATAGAACAACACTCCCAACAGACAAAACAAACAATAACCCAAACAAACACTTCAACCCCTAAAACAAACAAAATCAACACAAACAGAGGAGATAAAATAGATAAGCCATACTCGTTGAAATGGTTTCTATTATATTAACCAAATTTAATCTGCAGAAGCACCCGGCAAGCAGATTCAACAAATTTGTCATTGGTTTTAAGACCCCATGGCCAATAGCTTTGAGATTACAAGCCATACTACGTCGATCGGTTTTAATTGCTAAAAAACATCATGCGCAGTTACCACTGCAAGAACGTTAACGGGGCGCCCTCTTACGCTAATCTAGGGTTAGCTGAACGGCTGGCCCAAAGTGCCAACGCAGCTCTGGCAGGGGTGCACCCCACCAAATAACAGTGCAAAATGCTAAATATTCAAAAATAAACGAAAAATACTTAGAAGTCTCAAAGCTTTTAACAGTTAAAAGAAAATTATTAATTTACTCTCGAACTTTTATTCTCTGCTCAATGTTATAATTATGGGAAGTCCCTGGGCCCCGTCAAGTTATTTTCCCTCCAAAACACCCTACACATGTGTAATTTTCAAAACGTCCGAGCATTAATCTTGAAAAATGTCCCTACACCTCTCAGCAAATAGGACCATTTATTTCAGGGCCTATGTCATCCAAAATACCTCAAGTTGGAAGTCAACAACCCCAGGTCACAATTGGGCAACATGTTTACACTGAAACACTTTCTGGGAGCTCTCAAATCTGTATAATGTAGAATATTTTGAGGGCCTACAAAAAACTAATGAGCTCGACGCTCTGTTTTCTCCAATTTGGTGGGGTGCACTCATAGACCTTTATCATGCTGCCACCATCTTGGTCACGTTTCCTGTGTGTCCCACAACAGCAATGGAAGCTAATATTCATTGTACAAAAAGGAGCCAGACTAATTTTTCTTCCAGCCTCGGTTTGGTTACATCGATTTGAATGGAAACAAAATCAAGATGGCCACACCATGATAAAGTTCTGTAACAAACTGTTCTTTGTTATTAAGCACTAGGGAAAGAAAATTGAAAACTCGATAGCTGTGTTTAACCTTCAGTGGGACGCATACTTTCAGTAAGTTAATGTTTGCTGAAAATAAACCCACGGAAGTTAAATCTAATAGGAGTTTATTTAAAAATAGAAAATACTTGCTTTATAATTGAGTTTTCAGCATGCAGTTGAAAAGTAACAAAGGAATTAATTAAATAATAAACTAAAATTCACAAATTTAATCATTAAACCGCACGAAAGAGAGCCTTAACTAATTATCCGAAGCATCGGACATTTTCATTTAGAAAGGGGGAGGGGCAAGCGCGGAGGGGGAAAGCGGGGGGGGGGGCAATGGAATAATATTTTTGGATTTGCTGTATCTAACCATTTATTTTATTTATCTTATTAGGAGGTAGGAGGGGAGAGGGGTCGCAAAGATCATAGCAGTTTAAAACACAAGGGGGGGGGGACCCGACCCTTACTACAGAGTTAACTTGTTTATAATAAGCAGGTATTTTTCCGGCAGGGAAATGGCCTTAAAGATTGTGCAAGTCTCGTGCATATCGAACATTCGGCCTCGTGAAAGTGCGTGATTTTGTTTCCTTCACATTAAAGCAATGTATGTGGGGACACAAGGTTTACAAAATGTTCAAACACGCACGAGACTCGACCGTGCGCGTATTCAAAAAGTGCTGTACCACTTTTGGTCCCACCAACGTTTTATTGCTTTAACGCATGAGGAAATAAACTCGCGCACTTTGACGGGTCCCAATATTCCAAAACGCGCGAGACTTGCACAGTCTCTTGCTGGGCCCAATTTTATCGAGCTGCCTGAGCCGAAAAATCATTTCTGCTTAGCAGAAATGAGCTTAGCAGAAATGAGCAGGATACCCAATCACACATTGTCCAAGTGACATGGTAGTTTGGCTGGTAACCTTATAACCTTATTACTAGGTAAGCATAATTTTGTTGTGCTGAGAGCAACTTTCTGGGCTTAAGCAGCTATAGAATTGGGCCCTGGTCTTTTTGAAGAATTTCACAAGTCCCTTTGTTTGTTATGTGGTTCTCTACCACGGTAAACTCATCACATTTATTTCTCGCAATGTAAACCGAAGATGTAAGCGGGAAACATAATCGAGCTCATTGTTTTTTTGTGTGTGAAAGTATTCATACATACATACAGAAAATATGACAAAACCTGGGTCCAATTCCATAGAGCTGATTAAGCACTAAATATTGCTTACATGGTTCTGCTAAGCACAAATGAGCAGGATACCAGTCACGATTTGTACGTGTGACATTGTATTTTGGCTGGTAACCTTATTCTTGTAAGCATAATTTTGTTGTGCTCAGCTGCTTTTTATGCAGCTCTATGAAATTGGGCTCTAGCGGTCACACGATTATGGTCAACATGAATAACAATTCCTGTTGACCATAATCCAAAGGGGGCATCCATGTTATATTTCTACCAAATCAGTGTACAACCAAACCGAGGCTGCAAGGGCAATAATAGTCTGGTGCTTGTTTTGGGTTTCTCGACACATTATGGTGTCAGCATGGTTAAGGTCTATTGACAACCAACTCTGTAGGTATTTATCTTCGGCAGGGACAAATCACTTCCAGAACCTAAGTTCCTAGAAACGAGTCTTTCATTCCCGGAAAAAGGCGCGCTCCTCAAAGTTGCTGGTCCGTGACGGTGAAGACCTGACACCGATCTACCGTTAGGGGCGGTGTGCGATCTTGTTCGTGGAGTCTGGTTCCCGCCGCGTCGGCTGTCGTGTGGAGTACCCGGATAATGATGGTTTGGTCTGGTTACGGAATAGTAGAGACCAAGACGATGGGCGGGAAAAGCACCTGTGGATGAAGTGTAAAACACAAAATAAACGGTACACTGTGAGTGTGACGTCATGTATTGTCATAGGGATTAAACCGTGGCTAAAGCATAAGTCTGATACATTTTTTGTCTGTAATGGAGAACACTTTAGATGGATTGCACATGACGTCATTGACCACCATCTTTGATGAAAAACAATGGAGACGTGCATGCATGTTCACTGCGCACAACTCTCAGCCAACGATAGCCTTTCACGCGTGCACATTTCATCAAAGATGGCGGCCAATGCAAGGAGTCTATTAGCATAATACACATACCCAATAAAACTGACCGGCCGTATTTATTGACCCAAAATAACTGTATATTTTCCAGTGGATAAATACAATTGTTAATTGAAAAAGAAATCGTTTTTTTTTTTTTTTTTTTAAATTTTACTTTTATTTATTAATTTATATTATTATTTTTGGGGGTGGGATGGGGCAAAGAAGCAATATTTTATTTTATATTATTATCATTATTATTATTATTATTATTTTTGGGGGGGGGGGGGTTGGGGTTGGGGCTTCTGATTTATTGTTTCGATCTCACTGGGGGGGGGGGGTTATAAACTACCTAGCCCACTCAACACCCCCTCCCCGGCAACTGTCTGTTTCACAGAAAGAAACTGTCGCAAATTTATTGGACTCTACTTCAGAATATCGTTAAGAATTGTAGATTCTAAAGGATAACCAGTGGAGACCTTGGTTGACCTCATCCTGTTCGCGTTCGATCCTCGTTGAGACGAGGTCAAACAAGGTCAAACAAGGTCAAACAAGGTCACGGTTATCGCCGACCGGTTACCTTGTAGTAGAATCTAAACGTTTGTGTATGGAATGAGTGATAGCCATTGGTTATGCCCAAGTCTGAATAAAACCCACCATGACTTTGATACGGTACGTGGGACTCTCTATTCTTCATCAGCATGTTTAGTGATTCCCGCTTGGGCTCCTGCACCATAGATGAGCACCCTTGACCCGGATCAGTTTGCGAACGATGCATGCCACCAGGCCCCCGCCGCAGCGCCCTGGAGCGGACGCTCGGAGTTGGGCTTTCCCGGAACGATTCGGCCGTCCAGGCGGACCGTTTCTTCAAGGTGGCTTCTGAGAAAAGATCCCCCTTGGCTAGTTTCCCGTTGACGATGATCATGCAGCCTCTCTGGACGGCAGTTTTCATGGGGGGACTCGCACCGCTTGGCCCCATCACCCGTGTCTCTATGTCTGGTGTTGAGACGTCATTCCTCGGACTTCCACCTGAAAGGTTCGAGTCACACACGGCTCGAATATTCAAAGTCTCTACAATCTCGTCTATCTCGTTTGCTTGCGTGCGTCTTCGTCTGTCTGAGCTGTAAGTCTCACCTATGGATCTGCTGATAATGATAACGGGAGTTTTGTCTTTGGTGTTTATCTCATTAATCTTGGCATCTTTCTCGAGATAGTGCGACAGTTTCTTCCGCATGTCCTCGAGGACTACCTCACGCGTGGTGGGTGGATCCTCGTGGGGAGCGGGCTTGCTTCTCCGGGCATCAATCCAGAGTGGGACGGGGATTTTCGGATCAGTTGCGTGGGCACTCTTTAATCTACTCTCCTGTTCGAGTGTGCTCGGTTTGGCAGCAGCCGGCTGGGATTTGGCTCTGTCGGGTTTCGTGGCGCTACTGCCGGGCCGGGAGCGACGGCTGCTCCCGGGGCGAGAGTGGCCGGTGCTCGGTCGGGAAGACCCACCGGCGGGAGGAGGTGCAGGGGTGAAAATAAGCGAATCTGATTCGAGGTCGACAACCTCGTCGGCAGGACTACCTTGGTTACTCGTAACTGATGCTCTCCCATCTGGAAAACCCCACCCTTTAGAAACGCGCATGCGTAGCAGATGATACCCAGCCGTCTCCGCGATTGGCCTGTTCTGGGTAACCGCGTCCCTGATGGCCGACTCGGAGAGTCCGCCGGATACCAGGGACGAAATAATACCCGCGTCGAGCTGCTCACTGGTGAGTCTGTTGGGAAACTTTGAAGGGTACAGTCTGCGCGTGTAGCCTCTGTTTATCCAGGGATGGCGCATGACGTCATGCAGTGAGATTCTTTCACTCTCGTCAGCTGTGAGTAGCTTACCTAACAGGTCTTTACATTCTAAAGGAACAACGAAAACGTGATATCGAGAGAATTATTCAAAACGAAAATACTTTGAATGATTTACGGTCTATCATTTGAAGAAGTTGTAAACAGAGCTGGTAAATATAAGACTTTATCTCATAGTACAAACGAAAACAAAGTAGGAAATTAGGCATATTGGCTCCAGCACTGACGTCACACGCGGCTACAGTCTGCTCATGGTCTGCCATTTTGAGAATAAAGATTACGGTGCGCGCCAAATTGTTTGCGCGTTGCCTACAATGCGCACTGCACACGGGGGACTCCACTTTCCAAAATGGCGCAAACACACTTGCCATCTGCTGTATCGTCGGTTTCCCGTATACAGCTGAATTTATGCACAATGTTCGCCATCTTTCACGCATGTGAACGCTCAAGGGATCTTGTCTGTCCTTGAAAAGGAAACACTTCTTCAAACATGAGATCATAACTATTTCGTGAATGTCTGTTTCTGAAACTAATCCCACAAAACCCCGCAGTCAGTATGACGGGTATATCTTACCACTTGTGAGATGTTGTGGTATGGTGCAGCCCTTCAGGATCTTTGCATGGAGTTTCGTCATGTTGGTTGGTGGATCGACGGTAAATGGAAGCTCACCCGTGAGCATGGCGAACATGTTCACACCTCTGGCAAAAGATGATTTTTTAAAAGTTTATTTAGACAAAGGCAGGGGGTATACTTTTGGTAATTGTCAAAGACCATTATCCTCACTTGGTGTATCCCCAACAATTAATGCATAAAATAACAAACCTGTGAACATTTGATATCAATTGGTCATCGAAGTTGCAAGAAAATAATGGGAAAAAACACCCTTGTTTGCATAGAATGGTGTGCTTCCAGATGCCTGAGAAAGGCTTCATTCCTAGACCTTTCTCAGATTCTTACTTTGTTGTGAAAAATTACCTCTTTCTCCGAAACTACAGTAGTTCAAAGGGGGTCGTTTCTGACAATTATAACACCAACAGCTCTCCGGTGCTCTTTACCAAGTAAATTCTTATGGTCAGTAAACTAATGTGGAGTAATTAACAAAAGCACACCCTGCCTAAAAGAGAAATAAGTTGGCGATTTGTCAGCCGAAACTTTATCAACTTTATTCTAGTATCACTTGTCCTAATATACATTTCCGTCTGAAACAATACACAATGAGATTTCTTATTTTCGGCTTCCAAATCGATATGAGGGAACATGTAGAACCATAGACAAGATCAACAAATTAAAAACATTCCCGATTCAACCATTATTTAAAATTCCAGAGACGTCACACTGCACGAATTACAAATATAATGAAAACACACAGGAAAGAGGGAAGAAACCGCCATAAACATATCACTTTGTAAACATGTTTTAGATATCTTTTAAAATGTCCAAAGAAACAAGAAATATGTCGAATTAATTGCGTCAGTACGGAAGCGTGGAAGGGCCACACATATATTTTGTTTTCAAAGAAAGTCACAGCGAGATCCGTTTTGAAATTTTATTTTGGCCGTTCTACGCTTCCGTACACAGTTCTTACATGTGGGTGAATATAATAATAATTGTGCATAAATAGATATACAGTGATGCGTCCACTCACGCAGAATATCAAAGGGAGAATTTTGAACGGTAGATGGCAGCAGACATACCAGGTGAAATTCCATTGTTTAAGTAGTTCCAAGCATGCGCACATTGCCGAGAACAATGGTAAGTCTGCTGCCACCTAGCGTCCCAAAAGCCCCCCATTTCATACTTACATACTCCATACGTCGACAGCAGGCCCATAGCTAGCATTACAGAATATTTCCGGGGCGGCGTATGCTGGTGAACCGCACTGGGTTTTCAGCAAGCCGTCGGAACCCATTATATTACTAAGTCCGAAATCTGATATAAAATATGTAAATATGTGAGAAATGTTAAAGTTATCAAATAATAATTCACAAGGGAAACTGACCGGGTAAGTTTTACCCCGTCAGTTTCCCTTGTGGTTTATTATTTGATATAATATAAAGTCGCATCCCCTTAAGGTGATCCCCTGGCTGCCGCTTCCCAGGTTGTATCGTAAACTTGGGTGTGATCCCTGGCTACACGGCAGTTAAAGGTTGCATGGCTTCTGACTGGCACCCCCGAACAAAGATATTGACAAAATAGGGAGACCACCAACATAGGGCTAGATAGCTCAGTTGGTAGAGCGCCGGCACGTTAATCCGGAGGTCATTGGTTAAAATCCCGCTCTTAGTAAATTTGTCTTTGTTCGACCCCAAATACTATGTTAAATTTGTGTGCAAAACGACAAAGAAAAAATTACTGAAGAAACACAATGAAGATTCGTACGTTAATCACCTTCCGGTTTGAGTGACCCTGATTTCGGACTATAAGGTCATATCCAGGTCGTGTTGGGGTCTTATTTGACACAACAACGGACAATAAGTGACCTAAAAAAACCGCTGAATGACAGAGAAATTGTATCAGTTGCCAGTTTAGTCTCTATTACAAAAAGCCGTTTTCATTTCACGTAACGGAAGTACAGTTTTGTTGAGCTATTGTTTTCATTTTCTTGCGTCTACAATTTGTATATTATTCCAAGTATTAAGTGTTTTGGTTTGGACAAATTGTATTGTATAAAACCGTAACCAGAACGTATTATAGTATGGAGGTATAAACCGTTGTACCGATCATAAAACATAAACAATACTCACCAATTACTTTTAAATTCCTATCTTCATCCAAGAGAAAGTTTTCAACTTTAATATCTCTGCAAATGATACCGAAAAAAACATTATTTTCACACACAAGTCGACTGCATAATGAAACATAACATCGATGGAAATGCATTTTGTACAAGGTTGTATAGGTTTTTCACTGTCATTTTCGGCAAAGCGTCCAACTTAAAAGTCGCGTTATTCTATAATTCGCTCGAATTTAGAAATATCCCCCAAAACAGTCATTCAATTTGCGTAGGCAATTGGCCTTTTACGTCCTGCGATAAAAAAACATAACCACACTCAATTGAACAATCCGCTCGATCAGCATTCAAGCTCGCAGCAGCTCTTCGGAAGCGGGCGGGGACGCTAAACTTGTTTTTAAAATAATTTTGGCCTATGAATATAATATTTTTTTTAAACTTAAAGATCAAGTTAAAGAAGAACCATTTCTGAACACCGACCTATGGACCACGTCAGCCTGATGCATGTACTCCACAGCAGACACCAACTGCCGCATAAACTTCCTCGTTTCCCGCTCGCTCAATTTTTTCCTCTCGCACAGATACTTCATGAAGGGACCTCCTTCAGCGAACTCCATGACCAAGTAGTAATTGTTGGTGGTTTCTAACACCTCGTACAGGCGGATGATGTTAGGGTGGCTAAGCCGTTGTAGGACCACCGCTTCACGGCGCAGATTCTTCCGCACGTACTCGCGTTTTGCCACAAGTTTCTTGTCGATGATTTTCATAGCAACCTGAAATACAAATTTTAAATCATGAAGCTAATAAATAGTCCCCTAGCATTGGCCGCCATCGTGATGAAACGTGCGCATGTGAAAGGCTCACCATTGGCCGAGAGTTGTGCGCAGCGCGTACACGTTTCCAATTGTTTTTTCATCAAAGATGGCGGTCAGTGACGTCATGTGCGATCCATCTATTGCTGGACTTTAAAACGGTTTTCTCTGGTCGAAAAAAAAAATTGTGGTTTTGATTGGACTCGAACCCTGCATTATAATAGACCTTTGTCTTACAGAGTAGGTACAGCGTTGGCTATCACTCAAAATGGTTTGCAAATTCATCTGTTACAAGTGGAAATAGTAGTTAGCAAAATTTACGAGAAGTTAATTAGATGTCATGCGCAGAAGCAATCAGGAATACAGACTCTCTTAGTAACCAAAAGGGTTAATCAGACTAATAGTCTCGGTTTAGGTTACATTGATTTGAATAGGAGAAATAAAGATGGCGGCCCAAAAAACATTGTAAACAAAGGATAACTCGTCAATGAATCGAAACTGAAGGGGTTTAGGCGTGGCATAATCTTATTCTTTTCTTTAAATCAACAACAGCTAATCTTTGCCAATCTTTTTTGTTTACAAAAATAAAAATAATCAAAGAGTAAAATGTACAGAAATATTTTCAATAGGTGTAATTCAATTTAAAACAGAAAAACTACAAAAGCATTTCACTAGCTTCGTTGAAAAGGGTAAACCTTTTAACAAACACTCAAACAAACATAGCTATTTGATCGGAGAAGGTGAAAACAGTCAATCTCTTCCAAAACCAACATTTTGGTGGTGTCCTTTCAAAATAGAAAACTGAAACTCAAAGCTTACCCTTTCTTCTGTATCGGTGTGTGTACCCATCCGCACCTTACCGAACGACCCCTCACCAACGGTCTCCCCGACCACGTACCCTCCCACCCGTTTACGGACGGCCACCGACGGCTGGGACATCGCACGGGAGTCAGAGCGTCGCCGCGCCGGGCGAGTCACGGGCCTCGGGCCCCGGTCAACTTGGCTAGATTCGGGGACATCGGTGGTCCCGTTCGCCATTGCGGGTATTCCAAGTCTATGAATCAACTGAACAAAGTTGACATACCCCCTAGGCTTCCCCGAGCATAGCAACGCAACTTTAGGTGCAGTTATATGCGTGATCGATACGGCATGAATCGGGTGTATTGACCACTGGAATAATCAATGTAATCACCCTTTTGTAATCTCACTTACATGGTACCTCCTAAGCAAGCAAAATCATTAGCACATAACTGTAGTACAATGTGTAGTTATCTAAAACTGGATACAATCATGTTCAAGGTAGTTTAAGGAGTACAAGTTTTCCCTCCCCCATCCTCCCTGATGCAGAAAAACAACAAATAAACAAACAAACAAACAGCACACAGCAAATACAAAAACCACAAAAAGAAACATGAACCAGATTATATTAAACAATGTTTGTTTCATTTTGAACTCTCAGCATTCTAAAATTGTGTATTTACAACCTAGACCAGTTCCCCCCTAATATAAATATGACCCCCTCCCCTTACAACTCAAAAAACAATTATCTTCTAAAAGTAGAACTGTCTAATTTCTGGTACATAGATTTGTTGCTCTGTGCATATCTAAATTATGCACACTTTTTAAGGCACACATTCCTTCCAGCTTTTCTGGTTAACATTATCATGACCCAAAAGAGTCAACTTAAAAAAAAACCACCCGTATTGTAACATAACAAATGCTGTACCTTATCTTGATTCAAAGAGGGTAAGCACACCAGCAGGTGATTTTGCAAATAATTATTACCAACGTCCCAATGCTCAACTTGATTCAAAGTAAATATGGGCATGAGCTGCAGCATTATATTATATTTCTGTACTTTATCTTGATTCAAAGAGAGTAGAGACAGCCACTTTAATAACATTGAATCTCAACATCACCAAAGATACACCATGACGTAATGTGAGGAATTTGTATGACTTTGCAAATTTGGTAAGCCCTGCTTCCACGCAATAGTTAAATCCCATTAACTTTGCCAGCAGACACAGTCAAAATTACCAAACATGACTATTGGTATTGTATTGTCAATTCACAGCACGCAACCAGCGTTCCAAATAACAATGGACTTTTGATGAGAAAGAAGTCATTGATTTTACCACTGAACCAAGAGACTGGGAAAAGTCCAAGTAGCAATGTGTCATTAAATATTCATAACTACGGAAATGGGTTTGACTGTGCCGGGGTCTGTGTAGCCAATTAGGTGGAGCTGACTGTGGGTTATGAATAATGAATCAAGGTGTGTATGTGAGGGGGAGGGCAGTAAAGACTAAAGGGGGGGGGGGGCATACAACAATATAGAACCCCCACTAGATCAGTCTATATTAACATAGGGTGCCTGGGCACGGTTTTACAAACAGCTAACAAGATTCATCTTGAGTTTTCATAACCACTATCGTGATTTGTATTGTGACATCATTACTATCTGTACATCTATTGTCGCACTGCACAAATGCCTATGGTGGGTCAACCCATGCTGCTGTCATGAAAACTGGCCGTACCTTACTTTAGAAGTTCGAAGTACGGGCAGGGAAAAAGTTGTACAATGTTTATGGTGTCCAGATTGGCCTTGGAAGTGTTTAACCCTTTGGAGACCATAGCGGCCGCAAACGACTTTTACCAAAATCCCCCTAGCGGCTGCAAACAGCCACAAAATATGACCTACTTTCGTTAATTCAAGAGGGTTAAATAAAAGGTTTCACATGTAACCATAGAATCTATAACTCTAAAACAAAACCATGTATTTCTGTTTCTTAATAATCTTCCTAACAATTTTTTCCTGATAATAATGGTGCAAAAAAATCAGCAAGATTAGCAATGTCTGGGTGTATTGTGATGATTATACAGAAATGAATGGTCTCTGAAGAGTTAATGTGTTTAGTGCTGGAACCGAAAGAGTTCAACATGGTTCCTAGCAGGACTGTGCACATTATAGCTTGAGCACTGATGCTCTATATGGACCAAGCCATACCAATTCCATCACAGTCCATAGGTTTGGTAGTTGACTTTATACAGAATAGTGCTAAAACCGGCAGGATTCTAAATGGTTCCTATCGGCACTCTGCACATTATAGCCTCTTAGGGATCGCTCAAAAGTCGGGCACCTTCTAAGCATGAAGGAACGCTCCCATAGGCATCAGCCTGCAAGCCAGTGGACCGCACGATAAAACTACATGATCATTCCTATAAGAGAGAATATGCGGGTTGTGTTTTGAGCATTTCAATGGAACGTTTCATTGGTCCAGAGAACTAGTCAATGTAAAGCTGCAGGGGTACTTTACTGATCCCATTTGATTGACTACTGTTCAGACTTAAAAAATGCTTCCTTAACCACTAATGCTCTGTATGGACCAAGGCACACAAATTCCATCACAGTTCATTGGTTTGGTAGTTGACTTTATACAGAATAGTGCTGGAACCGAAAGAATTCAACATGGTTCCTAGCAGGACTGTGCACATTATAGCTTGAGCACTGATGCTCTATATGGACCAAAACCATACCAATACAGAAAAGTGCTAAAACCGGAAGGATTCTAAATGGTTCCAAGCAGGGCGATTACACCACAGTCCATAGGTTTGGTAGTTGACTTTATACAGAATAGTGCTAGAACCGAAACGATCCAACATGGTTCCAAGGCCTTCCCAATTCCATCAGAATCCATAGAAGTGGAGGTCGATATGCAAAATGCGGCTAGAAATTGATGGATTCAGGAACACTAAAATAACAGGGATGGTTCTTTACTGTCAACTTTCCTCAGTTCCTCTGCCGTCATTATGCTCTTTCACATCGGGTACTTGTTTATCCTTTGTCATATATTTCTCTTGTGCTGAAGCTGTCGTAATCTCTAGTTAAAAAAACAAGTCACATGACATGTATTCTACAAGCAAAAGGGGTTAAAGGGATACGTTGCCTTGGATTGGGCACTTTGGGTTATAAAAAGCGGTTATTATGAAATAAATATGGTTGGAAAGATGTCTTAAATGTAGAATATATTGATCCACACAAATATGCCTTGAAATTGCGTGGTTTTCCTTTTACTTTGTGAACTAACAAGGTCCGCCATTTTGTCAAGACAAAACTATAAGCGCCTTTATTTATTCGCTTTTGTATAATTTTTTTGTTAAGCGCTGTGGTACCCAGTGTAAAATCGCTCTATAATAATAATAACAATATTGACTCTTATGTAGTGCAATTCCAAAGAATGATCATTGCGCATCAAACATTATTACCCCTGGTCACTGGGCCATGATTTCATTCCTTAAACCATCTCATCTCCCTGGGGAGTGTACAGCCTGTGCTGCCAAGTATGCTAAATCAATCACAAGAACCATCTCTGCCCTCACAGGTACCCATTTACCCCTGGTTGATAAGAAGTATTTACAGTTAAGTGTCTTGCTAAAAGACACAAGTGTCATGACCGGGATTCGAACCCTCACCCTGATGACTATGCCTGTTATTATTATTATATTATTAACTTTTAGTCATATTTCTTCAGCATTTCTCAAAGGATATTTGAAATATTCAAAATCAGCCCCCACTGCGCATGACATCAGCGTCTGCATGCTGCGTTCCTCCAATTCACCAAAGACGTAACCGTTAGCTTTATCGATGACTTTAAGAACATCTAGAGTGCTTTCTCTGTCCTGAAAGAAACAAGAATTATAAACAGATGTCAGTTTGTACCAAACGATGATTTAGAAGTAATGATGAACACTTGTAAAACACCGGTACCTGCCACAGATGGGTGTTCACGGTGCTGACCGCTGATGTCCACTATTTGTTCTGACAGGTACGCAGAGCTATGAGCTGTGGGTTCGAGTCCCGGTGCAGGCATGATTTGTACACAGCTCAATGGAAGAAAACAATGAATATTATATTTTATACAGATTGCACGGTCTGATTTTCATCAACTTTTGAGATGAAGAAAGGTGGCACATCTGAAAACTTGTTCGGCTATACAAACCAACCATTTAAACTCTTGAGTTTGCATGGACATTATAAAACAAACTGTAAAATTTCACACATGACCAGTGTAGTATCTTGCCTTCGAAAAAGGCCCTGGAATGTACAAGGTCACTCTTTTTGTAAATATTAATAATAATAACTAGTTCTTATATAGCGCATTTCACAATAACGTATCAATGCGCTTTACATTAGTGCCCTGGTCATTGGACCAATAGCATTCCTGTAATCTTTCTCAGCTCCCTGGGGAGTATACAGCCCTGTGCTGTTGTGGCGCTCCGAAGGCTTTTTCAAACACAATATCAACCTCTACCCTCCCAGGTACCCATTTATGCCCTGGGTGAAAGAAGCAATTATAGTAAAGCATCTTGCTCAAGGACACAAGTGTCATGACCGGGATTCGAACCCACACCCCAATGACTCGACCACCAGAACTTGAATCCGATGCTCTAAACCACTCGGCCATGAGACCCTACACACACTCACCTGTATGTTGAGAGTAACAAATGAGACCAGGCTGTAGTCTTCCACCAGTCCAATCAAGGCCTCATTCAGCTTCTTGTATTTCTTCAGGAACTGGTCGCCCTCCATGTATTGCAGAAGATATTGAAGGTCTAGAACCTCAGTGTAGAAGTCAAGGTTAAATGCTGTAAGGGTCAAAACACACATATACAATTACTGTTTTTTTGTGACAACAACTGGATTTATAAAGCATCAAAATTACCAAAGGATACCAAGAGCTTTGGGGGAAAAAGACAATTGTAATGGGGACAACCAGACAAGTTGGAGAACAGGGGTGCGTTCCACTTGCGCAAATGTTGCCAACGTTTGCGCACATTTGCCAACAATATCGAGAGGAACAAGTTTTGCGCCGCCAATGTTGGCGAACAATAGCAACCATAGGCGAACGTGTTTCTGAGATGTTGGTGGGTGGTTTTTTTAAATGGCGGACAACAACACTTAAATGTAAGGTAAGCAGACGATATTATTTTCTTGTCACAAAAATAGTTATCATGTGTTTTCAGTGGTTGATAATGTAGTCAGGTGAAGTTGAAATAACAACTTAATTAGTTGATGTCGTGATGTACAAACGAGGACTAAAATATACCAACAATACAGCAAAAACAAAGTTACAAAAAATAACATACAAATGGTGTCGCCATCTTCATTATAGAGCGCCGCCACATTGACATCACGAAGTGCGCAACCAATCATTTCAACAATCACAAAAGTTTGCGCGAAAGGTTGCGATCTGTCTGCACAGGTGGAACGCAGCCCAGGTGAGTCTTTAGAACTTTTGAGGAAAAATGGCCTCTCCTGGGTAAACTGTAGAGGGCGCTCTGTTATGTGAATCGCGGCTCGTGTTGTAAAGTCATGCCCTTACAAGAACATGCCCTCAAAAAATTACACCCTTACAAAGAACAAAGTATCAAATCTGCATGACAACGGTCCCTGAGTTTCCATTACTGTTGTGTTGTGGCCGAGCAGTTAAGAGTACCGGATGCAAGCTCTGGTGTTTCTGGTCAGCAAAGTGTGGGTTCGAGTCACGGTCGTAGCACTTATGTCCTTGAGCAAGATTCTTTATCTTAATTGCTTTGTCCTTCTGATGTGACATTAAGCCGTAGGTCCTGTGTACTGGGATTGGTAGTGCACGTAAAAGAGCCCAGAACGCTTACCTTAGAAAGGTTAACCCTAGTGTTTCTGGTCCACATAGCAAGCACCCAGGTTTCCTCAGGCTTGTGAGCTACAGTGATTAAGTTCACTTATGAGGCATCCTTGGTTTTAATACCAGAAATATTTAATAATAATAATAATAATTACACTGACCTAGTTTTCCATACTTCTCAAGGAGATCAATCTTGGAGAGTACATTGACATGCGGCAGCTCCATCTGAAGCATTGTGGATAGCGACGTGAGTAAGACAGAGATGAACTTAGAGGGCTCACTGCAGTAGTGTGAATCCACCAGATGAACAGCAACAAGCTGAGGAATCACAGTCCATAGTGGTAAATAAATGATTGCGCTGTCCAATTCAGTGACACTTTATGACTGTCGACTTGAAAACTATAAGTTTGCAAAGTAATTTTTTACAAGTTTTATGGGTGGGGTCCGTGTCAGTTTATTATATTTGCCGTGTTTGTCATTGTGACTGGGGAATGTGGTGGGCGAATACATTATGTATATTGGGAGTGACTAAAGTGGCCATTTTGAAGATTGCATTATTAAAATTGTGGGAGGTAGAGTGAGACCGCGAGGATATTTTTTCAGATCCTCTTCTTAGCAATAACATGTTTTCATGCCTCAATTTCGAGCAGTCTTCAGTTGCGGGTGTTGGTGATTCTTAATGAATCTGTAGCTCTCCAGTCTCATAAAAGACAGGTTTTAATTTTTTCGTTGTGGTTCAGGGTAATGGTTGTAAATTTGTGGGAGTGAAATCCTGCTCACTGCAGTATTGTGAATCTACAAGATGAACAGCAACAAGCTGAGGAATCATAAATGAAGTCCATAAAAACACCAACAACATTGTATCGGGGGAAAAAAAATCCAAGATGGAATTGACAAACACTTTTTGTATTTCTAAACACGAGTCCAATAGACCTCTCTTTTAAGTAGGATTTGAAACTTTGCATGGTGAGAGTATAACTAAGAGAGGTTTGCGGTAACACCATGTGTAAATCTCTTTTGAGTAGTGTTGGTTCTGAAAAGAATCGGTGGTTAACGACTCAACGTTTCGATCAGTATCTCTGATTGTCTTCTATTGGAGAGTCGTTGAACTCGCTCTTTTTAGACAAACTACTCAAAGAGATTCACAGTGTTAACGCATTCTAGAACTTCTTTTGTTAGGTAACAAGCGCGTTGATGCAGACCGAATATTTGCACATTTAACCGCAAGTTCAGAATTTCTTTTGTTGGTCAACAAACGGCGCTGGTTGGCATGGAGGACCGAATATTAGCAAAACATTAAATCGCAGGTACAGATGTTCTGACCAAATTCAACATTTCTGCAAACTTTCAATAAACAAAATTTATACATCTTACGATAGGCTGCTTTGTTTTCAACAAATTCATCACTATTTTTGAACAATTGTGTAACATTGTCAGACTGTTTTTCCATTCCAGCCTCAGTTTGGTTCAGGCCGTGTCCGACCTGGCGGCTGGGGCAATGCCAAGGACTTGATTGGTACGTCATCATACGTTGAAGTATAGGACGTCCTTGCTGCACCCTTAGCAACCGTCAGGCCGTATCTGAATTGGCCGTATCTGAATTGGTGGCTACAGACTGTTAAATTCTTTCTACGAAATCTGACCCTGCAGTCTTATTTGAGGAAACATAAGAAGGTGTCACACAATTCTCTGAGTTCTCTATCTACGATAATTCAAAAATATTCTCACATTGTAATTCCATTTCTGTAGTAAAGCCACGATGTTCCTCATAGAGTTATGATGAGTGTAGAGCTCCACCTGACCCGGGCAATCAAACAGCACGTACTGCCCCTTAAGAGCAGCCAGTTTTGTCTTTAACCAATCAACGTTCTTCTCTAAGTACTCCATGCAGTACACCAAGCCACCGTTTGGTCCCAGTTTCAATTTGTCCATCACTTCAGAAGCAGTGATCAGATCAGCGATGTCCACTGCAGCCTCGTACGGCAGAATGTCATTCGCCGGGTCAAGATTGACCACAGCCACTTTGCGTCCTAAACTTGTGAGGAATTCCTTCATACCGTTGCAGTAAGTGGTCTTGCCAGCACCGGGTGGTCCAATAACAACCTGGGCAAATGCCATAGCGCTGCCTTGGATCGTGACTAGTCAAGTTGTTTGAAATATCTTTACATGTCAGCCTTTCGGAGATTTCCTGCAAAACAAAAGAGGTTAAATGATCATTGATGATGAATTTTATCTTGTACGTCTTGCACCATTAAACAAGGAGTCTGGGTGGTGATGGGAAGTGAATAAGCCATCTAAAGGCGACGCCACTTTTCTGAATGACGGTGAGAATTTACCGATTTTTGCAAAAACATTTCCGCAGTGGATTTTACTTTAATTAACCCAATAAAAATGAACTTAAACTCAATTGAGATAAAAACATGGGATAGTAATGACTTTAAATTGAATATAATTACCAAGCTTCAGCACTGGCAATACTGTCTACTAAGCAATCTGGCAACCACACAACTCAGACTAGGAGTAGGAGTCAGGCAAGATCATATCATGGGCGCCGCCATTTTACACATAACTTGATTGTTCATGAATTCTTTACTCTAATAATGTTTGAAGGCCCCATTCTACTTATGGGGGAGTTGCGCTAAATCTTTAAATATAATAATAATGAGAATAATACAAGTTTGACTTAAATTTGTAAAATTAATAAAATAACAATACAAATTACTCAAGAAACAGAAATAAAAAAGGAAAATTGTGTCATAAAAACGTTTTTAAAAGAAAAACAGCTTTTTAAAGTTTATACTGTAGATACAATGGGAGGCACCCCTGTAGGGTCCCTTCCCCCTGAAGCATGGTTTCGGCCATTTTTTTAGTTTTATTTTTTTTTTTTTTACTGAGGGGGTTTTCAAACGTGTCTTTGTCTATAATAATTTGTAAACTGACATTCAGTGTGATTGTGTAGAGATTAGTTTTTTATCCGTTGATAATTTTATTAAAAAATTTTTACTCTGCAAAACAATTTATGTACAAGGAAAATGGAATGTTAAATTTTACAAAATGGTGGATTGCACCCCAGTCACAGTATGTGATGTTTTGGTAGTTTGGGGAATATTTTTTGTGTAAAAAACACCTTGTACCGCTCAAATTATATTTGTTTTTTTCATTCACTAACTTTTAAATGTTGTTTGCAATTTTTACAAGCACTATTTTTTGGGAAAAAATCATTTTTTTAATGGAAATTATAAGCGAGTACATTACTGACTGGGGTTGAACTTCAAGCCACACTAGAATTATAAACACGACGTACATGGGACATATTAATAGTTTAGTACTAACTTGTAGTACATGTGCACAGCTCTACTGCTATCTACAGTATAAATCGAGAGCAAAATCACAAAATGGAGGCATGGGTTGCCAAAGTGAAAGAGCTGCTTACCAAGAAGTGTAGGGGGAAAGGAACCTAGGGATGTCTGATGTGGCGGGGCTACTCCAAGAAAAATTATGGTTTTATGAACGTCAACCGGTTCCTGGATCAAACAAACTATTCAATGACAATAATTCATGTGCACAGACATGACAGAGTCAGAGTGGCTTACAAAATGGCATGATACACCTGGAACTCCAAACTTGCCCAAAGGATGTCATCATTGTCACTGTGCGTTTGTTTTGAACATTTGTTCCTTTCGCATCAACAACTCAAGAAAGACTTGTAAGCGCCAACAAATTTGCAAGGGGCATGGACGGTGACTACCCTGACTGCTTGGTGTGCCGACTGGAGAGTGTGAGTGGCAAGTGGAATTTCTTTTTGGGGAAAATTATCTGTAACTTGCTATCATCAGTATGTTATATGATATGTATCTATCAATCATTCAACCAATCAATCAACCAACCAATCAATCAATCAATCATTCATTCATCTGTTCATGGCAGGCAAGGTTTGCAGTAACAGTCATTTTTAAAACTTGGTTTCAGTTGCCCAGGTTTCTTGTACCATATCGTCACCGTTTTCACAAAGAGACAATTCTGACAAAAAGTGTACATTTTGGCAAACCGATGTTTTTACATATTTTAAATGTTACTATTGACATCAACATTTTCCCCAAGTTTCAAGTGATAAAACGATATACTTTTTGAATTACACTAATTAGCACAAGGACAATTTGACCAAACTATAAGGTTTTCGTTTTCACGAACAGACAATTTTAGATTTGTCATTTGTTACATTGAAGTACATAGCGCTGGCACGGTGCCAAAAACGAATACTCTGCGTTTTACGTTTTCACGAAGGGACAATATGTAAATTCGTTTTCACGAACAGACAATCATCGTTTACGCATTGGTTTGTACACAACGCGCACACGACGCGCTGCACACTCACCTCGTTTTGCAGTTTCACAAAGAGACAATTGTGTTAAACAGTTAATTACTCATTAATAAAACCAACTATAATTAAAATAGCAAAAGATTTGCACGATTTAAGATCTCCACTTTCATGCTTGGAAAAATTTAAACGTTTCAATGACAAACAGTGTCCAATTAAAACAGTGATTTCTAAAATAGTTTAACTTCAAACAGGGTTTTCTCCAAACAAGAATGTTTGTTGAATGGCCAAAATTGTCTCTTCGTGAAAACGGTGACGATATGTGTACAGTTGTTATGAAGCATTGTACAAATGGAATCGATTGTATCGACACTGTGCCCTTCGTCTCTTGTATGCCTTTCCTTTGGCCCTGTCAGAATAATATTTCTGTTTCTTTCCCATTTCGGCGAGGGCCTTAGCAGCATGGTGGAGCCAACAGTTACTGGACACTCAGCAGATTTACACTTTTTTACTATCGAGCACTGTGATCTCTACAAGCACCATTTCTCGCAAAAGTGAGTTCTCCTTTTGGATTTGTGACTGAAAATGCATGATTCATGGATTCTGCTTTTTGAGTGTTAGTGCCATACTTGCTTTTTTCCATGGCTTCTTTAATACCAAGTCGTTTGTTTTAAAAGATTGTTTTTGATGACTGTCTCTTCATCATGTTTAGACAACTTAATTTTTTCCCAAGCACTAGCAGGCAGGTATGGAAATTTGTACTTCTGATGTCTAGCTCCACCATGGCAAATGTAAGATGACTTTTTGCATGGCCCATGGTTTCCCATGTAACATTGAGGAATTGCAATTGCTGCCTTTGCAGCCATGGCTGTCTTTTTAGACTGATCACCAAGTTTTTGGTTAAGGATTGCACCAGCCTCGGCCTGAGCCCTGTGACTAAAGTCATCGGCAAATCTATCTTGTAATTTAGCCTTTTCTTTTTTTGTTTTGCCCGGGAACATATCCGTGCTGAATTTAGCATGACTCATGGCTGCACAAATGTAGATCTATTAAGATGGGGGGGTCTAGCAAATGTTCACTTTCCATACCTGCCTTGCTTTTCATAAATGTGCTAATACCTTGTGCAAGACACCCATCGGCATCGGTTGTAGCCCTATTTATCTTAAGTGGCTCAACAGTTCAACAGTTTCTTTGCACATTGCATTCCTCCTTCTCGTTCGTCACCCATGTTGAAATTTCTAGGTCGAGTGGCGGTACACGTTCCATTGTTTTGTTTGTGTCCTTTGGAATTTCCCCTTTTTTTGCACAGTTTGCTTTCATGATTAATTAAACATCACAATGTTTTTTTTTGTAGTGACATTTTCGCAAACCAAAGTGTTTTTTTTTCTACAGTTTCTCAGCGGGTTGTTGTATTGTCTATCGATCTCGATGGCCACTCCACTCTCAGCCCTTTCATAGCCTTGTAACTTGGGATCCGATTTCCTTCACAAGCCTTCTCTTTTGGGCCATGTCCTTTGTATATTTTGAATTGTCATAATAGCACCCACTTTGTTTGCACTTTTCTGCAGGGCGTTTAGTGACGGAACTGCTGTGGCCATTGCTGATAGAAGTCTCCTTGTCCCAGCAGCTGCAATTTCAGTACTGTGTAGGCCGACTTGGAACGCCATGTTTGGGATGGCAGTTCGTCGTCCTCTCCCAGTTTGAGGTATTTCTGTGTACATTTTTTTCATGCTGGTGTGGAACCCACACTTTCGGCATGACATCATCTCGGCCACTGCAAGACCTCTACGCTCCTCTGCATCAGCGACGAGTTAGGGATGACCATTGCATTCAGGATTTGATCATTGGTGATCTAGTGCAGCATCCACTCCTAAGTTTGACTGCAGAATTGACTTTAACAAACCTGTACCCTCCTTCTTCTTCCTGGTGATCATCCTCACTCTTGAGATGAAGTTTGTTTGGTATTTTCTGAGACGCAACTCCACTCTTGGGTTGGATTTTCTCAAGTGGAACTGTTGAAACCATCAATTATGGATGGAACCATTCAATCTACAAGAACTATTGAAACGATAAAGAAGGAACCATCAGTAGAACTGTTGAAACCATCAACGGATGGAACCATTAAATCTACTGGAACTATTGAAACCATAAAGAAGGAACCATCAGTGGAACTGTTGAAACCATCAGATATTGATGGAACCATTCAATCTACAAGAACTATTGAAACCATAAAGAAGGAACCATCAGTGGAACTGTTGAAACCATCAATTATGGATGGAACCATTCAATCTACTGGAACTATTGAAACCATAAAAAAGGAACCATCAGTGGAACTGTTGAAACCATCAATTATGGATGGAACCATTCAATCTACAAGAACTATTGAAACCATAAAAAAAGGAACCATCAGTGGAACTGTTGAAACCATCAACTGATGGAACCAATCAATCTACAAGAACTATTGAAACCATAAAGAAGGAACCATCAGTGGAACTGTTGAAACCATCAACTGATGGAACCAATCAATCTACAAGAACTATTGAAACCATAAAGAAGGAACCATCAGTGGAACTGTTGAAACCATCAATTATGGATGGAACCATTCAATCTACTGGAACTATTGCAACCATAAAGAAGGAACCATCAGTGGAACTGTTGAAACCATCAACGGATGGAACTATTCAATCTACTGGAACTATTGAAACCATAAAGAAGGAACCATCAGTGGAACTGTTGAAACCATCAATGGATGGAACCATTCAATCTACAAGAACTATTGAAACCATAAAGAAGGAACCATCAGTGGAACTGTTGAAACCATCAACTGATGGAACCAATCAATCTACTGGAACTATTGAAACCTTAAAGAAGGAACCATCAGTGGAACTATTGAAACCTTAAAGAAGGAACCATCAGTGGAACTATTGAAACCATAAAGAAGGAACCACAGTGGAACTATTGAAACCTCAAAGAAGGAACCATCAGTGGAACTATTGAAACCTTAAAGAAGGAACCATCAGTGGAACTATTGAAACCTTAAAGAAGGAACCATCAGTGGAACTATTGAAACCATAAAGAAGGAACCATCAGTAGAACTGTTGAAACCATCAATGGATGGAACTATTCAATCTACTGGAACTATTAAAACCATAAAGAAGGAACCATCAGTAGAACTGTTGAAACCATCAATGGATGGAACCATTAAATCTACTGGAACTATTGAAACCATAAAGAAGGAACCCTCAGTGGAACTATTGAAACCATCAATGGATGGAACCATTAAATCTACAGGAACTATTGAAACCATAAAGAAGGAACCATCAGTGGAACTATTGAAACCATAAAGAAGGAACCATCAGTAGAACTGTTGAAACCATCAATGGATGGAACCATTAAATCTACTGGAACTATTGAAACCATAAAGAATGAACCCTCAGTGGAACTGTTGAAACCATCAATTATGGATGGAACCATTCAATCTACTGGAACTATTGAAACCATCAATCTACTGGAACTATTGCAACCATAAAGAAGGAACCATCAGTGGAACTGTTGAAACCATCAACGGATGGAACTATTCAATCTACTGGAACTATTGAAACCATAAAGAAGGAACCATCAGTGGAACTGTTGAAACCATCAATGGATGGAACCATTCAATCTACAAGAACTATTGAAACCATAAAGAAGGAACCATCAGTGGAACTGTTGAAACCATCAACTGATGGAACCAATCAATCTACTGGAACTATTGAAACCTTAAAGAAGGAACCATCAGTGGAACTATTGAAACCTTAAAGAAGGAACCATCAGTGGAACTATTGAAACCATAAAGAAGGAACCACCAGTGGAACTATTGAAACCTCAAAGAAGGAACCATCAGTGGAACTATTGAAACCTTAAAGAAGGAACCATCAGTGGAACTATTGAAACCTTAAAGAAGGAACCATCAGTGGAACTATTGAAACCATAAAGAAGGAACCATCAGTAGAACTGTTGAAACCATCAATGGATGGAACTATTCAATCTACTGGAACTATTAAAACCATAAAGAAGGAACCATCAGTAGAACTGTTGAAACCATCAATGGATGGAACCATTAAATCTACTGGAACTATTGAAACCATAAAGAAGGAACCCTCAGTGGAACTATTGAAACCATCAATGGATGGAACCATTAAATCTACAGGAACTATTGAAACCATAAAGAAGGAACCATCAGTGGAACTATTGAAACCATAAAGAAGGAACCATCAGTAGAACTGTTGAAACCATCAATGGATGGAACCATTAAATCTACTGGAACTATTGAAACCATAAAGAATGAACCCTCAGTGGAACTGTTGAAACCATCAATTATGGATGGAACCATTCAATCTACTGGAACTATTGAAACCATAAAGAAGGAACCATCAGTGGAACTGTTGAAACCATCAGTGGATGGAACCATTAAATCTACTGGAACTATTGAAACCATTAAGAAGGAACCATCAGTGGAACTATTGAAACCATAAAGAAGGAACCATCAGTGGAACTGTTGAAAACCATCAATTATGGATGGAACCATTCAATCTACTGGAACTATTGAAACCATAAAGAAGGAACCATCAGTGGAACTGTTGAAACCATAAAGAAGGAACCATCAGTAGAACTGTTGAAACCATCAATGGATGGAACCATTAAATCTACTGGAACTATTGAAACCATTAAGAAGGAACCATCAGTGGAACTATTGAAACCATAAAGAAGGAACCATCAGTGGAACTGTTGAAACCATCAATTATGGATGGAACCATTCAATCTACTGGAACTATTGAAACCTTAAAGAAGGAACCATCAGTGGATTTATTGAAACCATAAAGAAGGAACCATCAGTAGAACTGTTGAAACCATCAACTGATGGAACCAATCAATCTACAAGAACTATTGAAACCATAAAGAAGGAACCATCAGTAGAACTGTTGAAACCATCAATGGATGGAACCATTAAATCTACTGGAACTATTGAAACCATAAAGAATGAACCCTCAGTGGAACTGTTGAAACCATCAATTATGGATGGAACCATTCAATCTACTGGAACTATTGAAACCATAAAGAAGGAACCTTCAGTGGAACTGTTGAAACCAATTGTCACAGGTTGTTTGTATGATACGGTGTGTTTTGTGTAACACTGAAGGATGGGAATTTTTTATTCAGTTTTATGAAAAAGTGATGTACTCTTCATTTAATCATGATGGAAGAACTTTTACTTTGTCTTGTAATTAATCTTTTTTAAATAAAACAAAAATACTGAGAAAGTTCAAGATTCTTTTTTAATTGATGTTTTTAATGATGTTTTGTGAAGCCTCCATCTTAGTGCATTCCTTTATAATTTTGGTTCATTACATCCTCATCCACATATTCAACTGGACCACGAGGACGGAAAAAACCCAATGAGAGCCTCATACTGCCTCCTACCAGCTTAGCATTAAGCAAAACATCACAACTGTCCACAAATTGTGAATTTTCAGTATTTTAGTAACTCTGTATATATTAGTATTGTGCGGGTAAAATAAAAAAAATAATTGAAATATTTTAAATGTAAAACTATTAAGGTGTGTATGAAGGTGCCACACATGACAGTTAAATTATTCTTCATTCAACTGCCCTCAACAAAATTAATCACTCGTAAATTCTTGTTCATTTATAACTACTGGTTGTCCGGACAAACTCTTCAAATTTTCTTTAAAGGTAAAGTCATAGATTGGTAATTACTCCAAAAATTAATTAGCATAAAACTTAGTTGGTGAGAAGCACTGCAGCTGTTGATAGTATAAACTATTTTGAGAAAGATTCCCCTCAAAGTTGTATGATGTGGAAAATTTGTCACCCGAATACATTCTTAGGGTTGGTTTTCGTTTGCGAAGTAGAAAACATCCTTTGAAATATTTCTGTTTGAAATGCCATATTTGATGAGAAATGAATAAACTCATTTTCCGATTGGAGTTTATCGCTCAGTGAGCGTTTTATTCATTTGTTGAATCTATATGAATTCATGCAAATTTGTAATCGGTTTTTCACTATTTTCTCGTGACCCAGACGGCTGATCGATCTCAAACTTCTACAGGTTTCTCAGTTTACGTGTCACATGGTGAATTACATAAAGTGCTTAAACTGCCAGCAGCTGTTTTGTAATGTTCCTTTAAGCATTAGCTAATACAATTTTGAGGGACTTTATTAAGTTTAAACATACATTTTCAAAGTGGGTTTTGTGGTCCAGTGGAAGGATGTACAACTCTACAGCCAATGGTTCTGGGCTCAATTCCCCTTATGTTTTGTCCTTAATATTATAGTTTTTAGCTTGTCTGTCCATTAACAAGGGTCTTAGTTGAACTCCAATGCAGATTTTGTAACAAGAGTTGGTGGTCAAGTGGAAGGGCTCAAACTTGGGATGTAATTGTTGAGGGTTCAACCCCCACCCTCTACCTTTTCATTACTTGTGTCCATTCTAAGGATCTTAATTAATGTCACACACAAGTCACTTAAGATGAGTTGGTGGTCCAGTGGAAGGACTCAATGACTCTTGATTGTATGGTCCCTGGTTCAATACCACACTCTGTTCTTTTTCTTTTCATTACTTGTGTCCATTCTAAGGGTTTTAATTAACATCAGATGCAAATTTCTTAAGAAGAGTTAGTGGTCCAATGGAAGGACTCAATGACTCTAGATGCTATGGTCCTGGGTTCAAGACCCACTCTGTTCTTTTCCATTCATAACCTGTGTTCATTCTAAGGGTTATAATTAACGTCAGATGCAAGTTTTTTAAGAGGAGTTGGTGGTCAAGTGGAAGGACTCAATGACTCTAGACGCTATGGTCCTTGGTTCAATACCTGAGCTGTTCTTTTCCATTCATAACCTGTGTTCATTCTAAGGGTTATAATTAACGTCAGATGCAAGTTTTTTAAGAGGAGTTGGTGGTCCAGTGGAAGGACTCTGCGACTCTGGATGCTATGGTCCTGGGTTCAAGACCCACTCTGTTCTTTTTCTTTTCATTACCTGTGTTCATTCTAAGGGTTTTAATTAACGTCAGATGCAAGTTTCTTAAGAGGAGTTGGTGGTCCAGTGGAAGGACTCTGCGACTCTGGACGCGATGGTCCTGGGTTCAATACCCACTGTGTGGAACTCTGACCTTTTTTTATTAAAAACAAGTTTTAAAAAATAAATAAAATTTTAGCAAAAGGAGCTTTTTCTTTTTCTTTTTTCTTTTTTCTAGTTTTCTAAGCTCGGACCTCAGGTTCGGCGGACACCACCAGGTCTTGAACCTGGGTCAGTCGCTTCCTAACGCACGGTCTACCCGGTTGAGCAATTGGGTCCCCCCGTTCAAATGTGCTCGTTTCTAATATATAAAGAATAAATTTGTACTTAGTAAGACACTTAAAAAAAAGGAAGGCTGAAGGAGGATTTGAACCAGTCCCAGGGCAGCTCTAAGTCCAGAGCCAAACCAGTTGAGCTATTTGGCCCACAAGAGAAATTGTGCTTGTTTCTAATATATATAGAATAAATTTGTACTTAGTAATTTTAAGACACTTAAAAAAAAGGAAGGCTGAAGGAGGAATTGAACCAGGGCCCATGCAGCTCCAAACCCACAGCACAACCAGTTGAGCTATTTGGCCCACAAGAGAAATTGTGCTTGTTTCTAATATATAAAGAATAAATTTGTACTTAGTAATTTTAAGACACTTAAAAAAAGGAAGGCCGAAGGAGGATTTGAACCAGTCCCAGGGCAGCTCTAAGTCCAGAGCCAAACCAGTTGAGCTATTTGGCCCACAAGAGAAATTGTGCTTGTTTCTAATATATATAGAAAAAATTTGTACTTAGTAATTTTAAGACACTTAAAAAAAGGAAGGCTGAAGGAGGATTTGAACCAGTCCCAGGGCAGCTCTAAGTCCAGAGCCAAACCAGTTGAGCTATTTGGCCCACAAGAGAAATTGTGCTTGTTTCTAATATATAAAGAATAAATTTGTACTTAGTAATTTTAAAACACTTAAAAAAGGAAGGCCGAAGGAGGATTTGAACCAGTCCCAGGGCAGCTCTAAGTCCAGAGCCAAACCAGTGGAGCTATTTGGCCCACAAGAGAAATTGTACTTGTTTCTTATATATATAGAATAAATTTGTACTTGGTAATTTTAAGACACTTAAAAAAAAAGGAAGGCTGAAGGAGGGTTTGAACCAGTCCCAGGACAGCTCTAAGTCCAAAGCACAACCAGTTGAGCTATTGGGCCCACAAATGATTTTTCTTTTCTCTTCTAATGTATAAAGAAACAAATTATATTTGGTAATTTTCAAACACTTTAAAAAAGGGGAAGGTTGTAGGAGGATTTGAACATGTCCAAAGCCTAACCAGTTGAGCTACTGGCCCACAACTGAAATTAGGTTCGATTCTAATATTTGAAGAAACAATTTGTGCTTAGTTTTTTTTAGACACTTAAAATAGGAAGGCTGAAGGAGGATTTGAACCAGTCCCAGGGCAGTTCTAAGTCAACAGCCCATCCAGTTGAGCTAATGGGCCCACAATGAAATTGTGCTCATTTTAATATTTATGAAGAATAAATATGTAGTTAGTAAATTTCAAAAACTTTAAAATAGAAAGACAGCAGGAGGTTTTGAACAGTTCCCAGCGTAGTCATCGTCCACAGCCAACAAGTGGAGCTATTGGGGAAACAAATGCGTTTCTGCTCGTTTTTAATAAATAAAGAATTATGGTTCGATTCCCTTTGGCGACTGTCCTTTAAATACAAAGAACTTTCTTTGATTAAATTTGAGGCGAATCGGAGAGAAACATTTTTCGAGGCTGAAAAAATGCAGTTTTCGAAATTCGGCCGAAATTTGTTTTCTTCAGAATCGCCAAAAATTTGATAGAGATCTGAAATGGAGTGCGAGGAGAAGAAAATTCTTTGTTTGAGTCGTATATCTTGGCAACTTTTGAAGATATGGACTAATTTCCGATATAACGGTGCCCCAAAATGAAGCTTAAAATATATTTTTAAGCCCAAACCCTTTGTTCCAAACACCTGTAACTTTGCGACTGTCCTTTAAATACAAAGAACTTTCTTGGGTAAAATTTTGAGGCGAATCGGAGAGAAAAAATTTTCGAGGCTGAAAAAATGGCAAGCTTACCCCCTTGCCGTTTTTTCCAAAATCGGCCGAAAATTTTTGTTTTCAGAATCGCCTGAAATTTGATAGAGAGCTGAAATGGAGTGCGAGGAGAAGAAAATTCTTTGTTTGAGTCGTATATCTTGGCAACTTTTGAAGATATGGACTAATTTCCGATATAACGGTGCCCCAAAATGAAGCTTAAAATATTTTTTTAAAGCCCAAACCCTTTGTTCCAAACACCTGTAACTTTGCGACTGTCCTTTAAATACAAAGAACTTTCTTTGGTAAAATGTTGAGGCGAATCGGAGAGAAAAAATTTTCGAGGCTGAAAAAATGGCAAGCTTACCCCCTTGCCGTTTTTTCAAAATTCGGCCGAAAATTTTTGTTTTCAGAATCGCCTGAAATTTGATAGAGAGCTGAAATGGAGTGCGAGGAGAAGAAAATTCTTTGTTTGAGTCGTATATCTTGGCAACTTTTGAAGATATGGACTAATTTCCGATATAACGGTGCCTCAAAATGAAGCTAAAAACGTACTTTAAGTCCAAACCCCTATCAGACTCTATTTATTTTTGATTTCCAAACTGCCCATGTTTTAAATAGCTAAAAATTTGCAAAATTTCTAAGAAGAGTTAATGGTCGAGTGGAAGGACTCCTGACTCTGGATGCGATGGTTCTGGGTTCAGTTCCCATCATGTGCTATCTATTTTGTATTGCCCGGTCCTACCTAATGGTTTATGTTTATCTTAACCATAAGTTAATTAAGAAGGGTTGGAGGTCCAGTGTATTAAAAGGATTATGACTATGGCTCTTTGTTTTACTAATACTGTGTCCATTCTTAGGGTTTAAATTAACATCTAATACAAATTTCTTAAGAAGAGTTGGTAGTCCAGTGGTGGGACTTGTGACTCTGGAGTAATAGGTCCTTGGTTCAAATCCCACCCTTTTCTTTTTATTCAGCAGCTGTCCCTTAAAAAAGGTTTTAACTAACTACAAGGGCAACTTTGTGATTAAGTGTTTCACCTGTTGGTACATTCTCACCATTGATTCCCAATCTATTTATTTTCATGGCCGTGTCCATTCTAAGGGTTTTAATTAACGTCAGATGCAAGTTTCTTAAGATGAGTTGGTGGTCCAGTGGAAGGACTCTGGACTCTTCATGAATTGGTCCTGGGTTCAATTCCCACTCTGTAGGTTTTCCTTTTTTTCATTCTAAGTGTTTTAGTTTACATCAATCACAAGTTTATTAAGAAAGTGGTCCAGATGAAGGAAACACACCTCACTTTATTCAGCTCCCACTGTTTTATTTTTCATTGCATTTGAGCATTGTTGAAGTATAAAACAAAACTATGCATTTCTTAAGACAAGTTTGTGGTCCAGTGGAAGGACACAATGACTCTGGATGCTATGGTCCTGGGTTCAATACCCACTCTGTTTGTTTCTTTTTCATTGCATGTGTCCACTCTAAGGGTTTTATTTATATCAGATGCAAGATTATTAAGACGAGTTGGTGGTCCAGTGGAAGGACTCAATGACTCTGGATGCTATGGTCCTGGGTTCAATACCCACTCTGGGTTTTTCTTTTTCATTGCCTGTGTTCATTCTAAGGGTTTTATTTAACATCAGATGCAAGATTCTTAAGATGAGTTGGTGGTCCAGTGGAAGGACTGAATGACTCAGGATGCTATGGTCCTGGGTTCAATACCCACTCTGGGTTTTTCTTTTTCATTGCCTGTGTTCATTCTAAGGGTTTTATTTAACATCAGATGCAAGATTCTTAAGATGAGTTGGTGGTCCAGTGGAAGGACTGAATGACTCAGGATGCTATGGTCCTGGGTTCAAGACCCACTCTGTTCTTTTCTTTTTCATTGCCTGTGTCCATTTTAAGGGTTTTAATTAACGTCAGATGCAAGTTTCTTAAGATGAGTTGGTGGTCCAGTGGAAGGACTCAATGACTCTGGATGCTATGGTCCTGGGTTCAAGACCCACTCTGTTCTTTTCTTTTTCATTGCCTGTGTCCATTCTAAGGGTTTTAATTAACGTCAGATGCAAGTTTCTTAAGATGAGTTGGTGGTCCAGTGGAAGGACTCTGTGACTCTGCATGCTATGGTCCTTGGTTCAATACCCACTCTGTGCTTTTCTTTTTCATTGCCTGTGTCCATTCTAAGGGTTTTAACTAACGTCAGATGCAAGTTTCTTAAGATGAGTTGGTGGTCCAGTGGAAGGACTCTGTGACTCTGGATGCTATGGTCCTGGGTTCAATACCCACTCTGTTCTTTTCTTTTTCATTGCATGTGTCCATTCTAAGGGTTTTAATTAACGTCAGATGCAAGTTTCTTAAGATGAGTTGGTGGTCCAGTGGAAGGACTCTGTGACTCTGGATGCTATGGTCCTGGGTTCAATACCCACTCTGTGCTTTTCTTTTTCATTGCCTGTGTCCATTCTAAGGGTTTTAATTAACGTCAGATGCAAGTTTCTTAAGATGAGTTGGTGGTCCAGTGGAAGGACTCTGTGACTCTGGATGCTATGGTCCTGGGTTCAATACCCACAGTGTGAAACTCTGGCCTTTTTTTTATTAAAAACGAGTTTAATAAAATAAATAAAATTTTAGCAAAAGGAGCTTTTTCTTTTTCTTTTTTCTTTTTTCTAGTTTTCTAAGCTCGGACCTCAGGTTCGGCGGACACCACCAGGTCTTGAACCTGGGTCAGTCGTTTCCTAACGCACGGTCTACCCGGTTGGGCAATTGGGTCCCCCCGTTCAAATGTGCTCGTTTCTAATATATAAAGAATATATTTGTACTTAGTAATTTTAAGACACTTAAAAAAAGGAAGGCTGAAGGAGGATTTGAACCAGTCCCAGGGCAGCTCTAAGTCCAGAGCCAAACCAGTTGAGCTATTCGGCCCACAACTGAAATTGTGCTCGTTTCTAGCATATATAGAATCAATTTGTACTTAGTAATTTTTAAACACTTAAAAAAAAGGAAAGCTTAAGTCAGCTCTTAATTCAAAGCCCATTCAGTTGAGCTAATGGCCAACCACTGAAATTGTTTTCATTTCTAATATATAAAGAAACAAATTGTACTTAGTAATTTTGAACACTTAAAAAAAAAGAACAACTGCAGCAGGATTTGAGACCTAGTCCACAGCTCAACCAGTTGAACTATTGGGTACTGATGAATTTGTGCTCGTTTCTAATATATAAAGAATAAATTTGCACTCAAATATAGATTCTAGATGAACCACTGAACAGTATACCTTAGAAGTCTAGTAACTAAACATTGGAATTGGCAACAGACTAAAACAAATTTGTACTTGGAAAATTTCACCACACTATACTCGGCTAAATGTATTACTTTTAAGCTGCAAAGCACGGGAAGGAGACTAAAAACTATGAATAATTTTTCTAAGTGGAAGATTGAGATATAGTAGACAATCAGTTATTTTGGAGAAATGCCAGTAATTTATTCACGGTACTTGCATGTTGGAGTATGTACACTTATACACAATTTTAAGTGAATTTCAATAAAAACACTAACCTCAAATTTATAAAAAGGAAACCTTTAACAAGTCTTGTTTTGATTTTAAGTATAAGATTAAGACAAGGTGCAGAATAGGAATTATTGGTGGTACAGTGCTATCTTCATTATTAACATTTTAAAAAGCTTTCATAGAATTGTTCATTACTAGTTAAATATGTTTTATTTCAAAATAAAGGGCAATATTTATGCATTTTTCAAATAAATCAAAGCACTCCGGTGGGATATTATTTCAAATAAAACAAAGCTACTGACTTTTTGTCTTACTTCTACAGCTAAAGGCTAAACAATAGACACTATTGGCGACTGAGTCACGTAGACCTTTCCATGGCAACGTCACAGCCGGAGTTTTTGCCAACCAAGGTTGGAAAAATTTGGGACTCCATAAAGGCAAAGCAAAAACAGATAGCCACAGTTTGTAACAATGTCACCCAAATATTTGAAAATAGTGTTGAGTTTGTTGGAAACAGAGCAACCAATTATGGGTTTATTTTTTGTATTGAAAGTTTGTAAAATGTTGAATTTGGACCCAACATTATGTTATGACGATTGAATGTTTAGCTAACATTCGGCTGTCCATGCCAACCAGCATGATTTGTATATCAACAATGGAAAGGTCTATACAATGTAAGCAAGCCATGCAAGCAATACTGGAAAAAACATGGCTGCTTCCAAGTGCTTCTGCCATATGGTGGGAGTTAGCAGCCTAGCCCTGGGCCCAATTTCATAGAGCTGCTTAACGGCCGATTTTGTGCATACTGTGCGAGTTTCCATTTCATAGCGCTGCTAAAAGGCATGCTAACCTTCCAGTGCTTACTGTATGGAAATGAATGACGTACAGTGTAACAATGCAAATCCAAGCTGGCTGTCCGATTTTCTTGCCAACCTGTGAATACGCTTATGCTTATGCTTCAGCAAACTTTTCTGCTACAGTAAGCATGAAAACTTGCTTACCAATAAGCACCACTATGAAATTGGGCCCTGGTAGGCATAGTGTTAGCCAGAGGGGGTGTCTGGGTGTCTTTTGGACACCCTGTTTTAAATTTGGACACCCTGTTTTTTTCCTGTCAGTGTCATTTACATGTAAATGTATTGTAAGTAAACAATTTGGACACCCAGTTTTTAAGTTTCCAGTAAATTTTGACATTTTGTTTACCAAATCCTGGCTAAAACCTTGTTGGTAGAATGGCACTTGTCAGTCACAGCTTGCTTGGGTTTGTTTACATTGTATACCAACTATGAGTCAGGTCTCCAATTGTGTCTACTATGTGAAGCTTAATAGACACAATCAGGAACCGCAGTCACATGACTCAACTCTCAGCCATGTGGTGAAATTTAGAGTAAATAATAATAACTAAAAAACTGTCATTGAACATCACATAGAGAGATTCGCTCAACATAAATAATACGTTTTCAGTTTTCTCTATACATGTACATAGTATGCTTGCATGGAATTGCATTAATGCAAAGGGCCAGTCCGTTTTCCTATTGTACAGAACGTTTGGAATTAAAGAATATTTCAATTGGAACACTGGAGCATTCAGCAACAGAATCCAGTTTGTTAATGTACATGATACAGTCAAATCTTGTTATAAAGGTTCTGGTGTAAAGAGTACATTCTGAAGTCCTGATTCTCATTTCTGCTTTGTGTTTCTTTGTTTTGAGTCCTTTTATAACAACGTCACTGTTATCACGAGGTCATTTTGGCCAGTCTGAGCAATCTTATTTTAACAAGAGTGGACTGTACTCTCAAATTTAACAAATGGCTGTAAAAATTTGCCGATAAAGTGCGCTCATGTGATGAGACAGGGAGGTCTACCCGATGCAGTTATAGACGGTCGGCCTGAGGGTACAAGTCGCAGCAGAGATCGCCCTAAGCTGTTCTGGATTGACAATGTGACAAAGTGGAGTGGTAGAAGTGTAGGAGAGCTGAGAATAGCAGCGATTGAAAGAGAACAGGTGATGGCAGCAACTCCAGGAATGCGCCCCCATTACAATTTGAGGATGAGGCGCCCACGGACGCAAGTATTTGCCGAATGATGATGACAAAAGTGAGTTTGGCATTGATAACTTGATCTGACTACTCACTTCTTGGCTTTAAAAGGAGAAAAGGCAACGTTGAATGGAGTGAAGCTAGAACATTCTATCGGGTTGGTGACATTCTAGTATTTATGGACATAGTATGCTTCAGGTTGGCCTGAGGTTCATCATTACCGCAGAAGAAACTTGAACTTGAAGGAAGCCTTGTTTAACTTTGCATTGCCTGAAAGAGAAAAAAACACCGAAGAGAGATCGACAAATTTGATTTGTTGCTTCCAGCCAGGAGTTGTGGTTTAAAAAACTGCAACTTGTCATTTGGAGTGATTTCGGACATTTTCATTTTTGGGCCAATTTTTAAAAATTGGCATTTTTGAGCCAGGATTTTGGGTTTAAAAAACTGCAAGGGGTTAAACTTGTCATTTGGAGTGATTTAGGACATTTTCATTTTGGGGCCAATTTTTTAAAATGGGCATTTTGAGCCAGGATTTTTGGTTTAAAAAACTGCAAGGGGTTAAACTTGTCTTTTGGAGTGATTTCGGACAATTTCATTTTGGGGCCAATTTTTAAAAATGGGCATTTTTGAGCCAGGATTTTTGGTTTAAAAAACTGCAAGGGGTTAAACTTGTCATTTGGAGTGATTTCAGACAATTTCAGTTTTGGGCCAATTTTTAAAAATGGGCATTTTTGAGCCAGGATTTTGGGTTTAAAAAACTGCAAGGGGTTAAACTTGTCATTTGGAGTGACTTCGGACAATTTCATTTTTGGGCCAATTTTTAAAATTGGGCATATTTGAGCCAGGATTTTTAGTTTAAAAAACTGCAAGGGGTTAAACTTGTCATTTGGAGTGATTTCGGACAATTTCACTTTTGGGCCAATTTTTAAAAATGGGCATTTTTGAGCCAGGATTTTGGGTTTAAAAAACTGCAAGGGGTTAAACTTGTCATTTGGAGTGATTTCGGACAATTTCATTTTTGAGCCAATTTTTAAAAATGGGCATTTTTGAGCCAGGATTTTGGGTTTAAAAAACTGCAAGGGGTTAAACTTGTCTTTTGGAGTGATTTTGGACAATTTCATTTTGGGGCCAATTTTTAAAAATGGGCATTTTTGAGCCAGGATTTTTGGTTTAAAAAACTGCAAGGGGTTAAACTTGTCATTTGGAGTGATTTCAGACAATTTCATTTTTGGGCCAATTTTTAAAAATGGGCATTTTTGAGCCAGGATTTTGGGTTTAAAAAATTTGCAAGGGGTTAAACTTGTCATTTGGAGTGATTTCGGACAATATCATTTTTGGGCCAATTTTTAAAATTGGGCATATTTGAGCCAGGAATTTTAGTTTAAAAAACTGCAAGGGGTTAAACTTGTCATTTGGAGTGATTTCGGACAATTTCACTTTTGGGCCAATTTTTAAAAATGGGCATTTTTGAGCCAGGATTTTGGGTTTAAAAAACTGCAAGGGGTTAAACTTGTCATTTGGAGTGATTTCGGACAATTTCATTTTTGAGCCAATTTTTAAAAATGGGCATTTTTGAGCCAGGATTTTGGGTTTAAAAAACTGCAAGGGGTTAAACTTGTCATTTGGAGTGATTTCAGACAATTTCATTTTTGGGCCAATTTTTAAAAATGGGCATTTTTGAGCCAGGATTTTGGGTTAAAAAAATGCAAGGGGTTAAACTTGTAATTTTTTTGAACGATTTCAGATGGGATTTTAGACAATATTGCCTTACTTACCCCTGGTGTCTGACAGCTTTAATACCATTGATTTGTTCGTGATTATGTTGCCCAAACAAATTTCCTCTTTTGCAGTGTTTCAATGTCTTTTTCTTCGGATTTAAAGTGATAACATTGTAACGTAGTGCACTTGCGTCGTCCATGACACTTTAAAGACTAACGAGTCATTGGCAAAGATGGCGCTGTTTAAAGAGCCCGCGAAAAACCTTTCCAGTATCAGGCAAAGGGGGCGGTATATAAGCAGACCGTTAAAAACATCAAATTAGAGGGCGGTATATAAGGAGACCGTTAAAAAAAAAAACAATGAGACCACTAAAAACATCAAAATAGAGGGCGGTATATAAAGAGACCGTTAAAAACATCAATTTAGAGGGCGGTATATAAGGAGACCGTTAAATAAAAAACCAAGATGGCGCTGCCCATTAGAAAAGCTTTTTTTAAAGTTACGGGCACATCTTCCTTGAATTACAGGACAAAGTCTGGTCAAGAAATAAAACATTTTTGCCATGGAATATCTGAGAAGGTTGTAACTATCGAAACCGTCCTTGTTCCCCGAAAAAAACGCTATAAAAGAGTTCGGGCGCTCGGTCTTTTTTTCAACCGTGCACCACCCGCTATGCACTGGCCACTGGGACTGCACACTATTTAACGACAACGTGTCAGTTTCACTTTCAGGGTTCCAATTCAAATTCCATGTTCCCTACTCACCTGACTAGAAAAATTGTCAGTTAATGGCTCATAATCCATTGGGCTATACCTACCTAGGTGCAATGGACAACCGAGCTTCCAACTGACTCCTTTTCGGTGTTTAGATGTGATGTAAAATGTAAGCCCCGCCCCCATTTATCTCCCTCTCGAAGTTTATTACGGGAGTTTGGGGCCATCAGTGATGAGTTAGCCTGGATCTTAGGATGCAAGATGAAAAAAGGCTCAACTTGGACAGTTCCCTCAGCAGTGGAAGGTAACTAAAGAGAGCTAAAGAGACATTATTTCTCTAAATTCAAATGTTTTGATGTGTCCATATTCATTGGGTTGCTTTACCAAGGAACTGCGACTTGAATTCAAGTCTGAGATTCAGAAATTGTTTGTTTCCATCAGCCATGCAAAATACCATTTTTACCCTATTGGCCATCACAGCGCCCTGTCCTGTGGTCAATTTCGGGGTACCCGTGGGTTGGGGTCTGCGTTGGTGTTCCAACGTCTACCCGCGACTGTGTGCAAACGGCAGCCAGTTACCCGCATTGCCATTATTGGGTTTGTTTTGCGGCTGTAACCAGTAACTGTTTCGGTCATTGCCCAGTGATTAACCAATGGCCAAGTCAACCCAAACAGTTATTGGTTACGATCCCGAAAACGCACCCCAGTGGCGTAACCAGAGGGGTGGGGGCAGGGGGTCGTTTCTCCCACTCGGAACCAATTGAGAAGCCCCCCCCCCCTTCCTATGATATTTTATTAAATGCACAAATGAATGGTTTGATAAATGCCCCCCCCCCCTATCAAAATGTCTGGTTCAGCCACTGCAGGACACAAAGCACAAAATAGAAAGATAAGCAAGTACCACCGTCATGCATGCTATCTGCAATGTCCTGTGAATATCAGCAGAAACGCAAAGCTTAATTAGAAAAGGCAGATATTCTTTTAAATAAAGAGTCATCGAATTAAACAAACTTCTGTGAGACAATTACATTCTCAATGGGAGCGTATTTTACTAGGAGTTACAATTAATGATATATCCTGCATATTGGTCAGAAACATCACAATGACACACAATGACTCGCAAATGATTGAATTAATAAGAGATTCCATTTAAAAGGATGTAGGGTTCAGTTCAACATTTTGTGAATCAAGTTTTCTGTGAATAAAATGTAACTAAATAAATGTGTCCCAACCTCAAACAAGGGTAAACAATAGCATTCATAACAGAACATTTGCTCGAAAATTCCAAACTTCCCAACACTGGCGACAACACATGTGTTTACACTGCAAGTGCATTCAGACCAAAATAGCTCCACTGAAATAATCCAACACAAGTCAAACTTTTATGCTTGGGTAAAATTCTTTTACTACATGATGAATTTATGGATTTTAAAGATCCTTTAAAGTTCGTCTGAAGAAAGATTCAGTGAATTCATCGTTCTTTATGACTGTTTATCTGCCAACAGTATTGTTGTTATACACAACAATATCCATGATGATAAAACAACATTTGCAAACAATTTTTACAATGTTTACAAATCCTGGTAAGCTAAAAATGGATGTAAACAGAGAATATATTATTTACATCTCAGATCACTTGCTCACAAACTGGGATTCTGCAAGAGAAGAAAATTGCCACCATACAACTATACAACAAATATAAAGTCATAAACCGCAAGGGAAACAAACTGACTGGGTAAATGTTTATTTAATTTTGGGTTAAACAAAGACAAATTTACTAGAGCATAATTTGAACCTGGAACCTCTGGATTAACATGCCAGCGCTCCACCAACTGAGCTATCTAGGCAAGCCCTAATGTTGGCAGTCTCGCTATTTTGTCAATATCTTTGTTCGGGAGAAGCACCCCCCCCCCCCACAAAAAGACAGACAAAATACAGAGATCCTGCAAGGTTTTAGTTGAAGACCAAGTCAATTCTCTTTTCTAAAAACCCTATGTTAAAAAGTGTAAATTATACAAAGCAAAAACTTTAGTTGAACTCAACTTTTTGAAAAAACAAAAAAATGAATTCTTGTCCTCAGGCCGTTTTGCCAAGGGTCAAATTGCATGCAACGCTCTCAAATACTATGTTGATCAGTACCATATGTATTGATTGCATTACATGTTATTAGCGCCAACGCGTGTATGGATGGGAAAGCCAAATGCACTTTAGCCAATCGGTCTTAGACAGCTCCAGCTGTCTTTATCAGCTGTTTAATACCGGATAAACATGGTCATGTGACCACCTTTCAACCAATAGGACTGCCTGAACTGTCTGGGGTATTTATTAATCGTACTTGAATCTGAGACTTATGCATACATAGGTATGCAAGTTTTAATATCTCTCTCAAAATCCTCTTTGACATTTTCCCGAAAACATGATCAAAACTTTCCTTAGGTTAACTTATAATTTAGAGCTATAGGACTCATATAAATATTTGTGTACATAAAATCAACAAAATTTTTTAGATTCTCCACAAAGGTGTTTTTCCTTGCGTTATGCCAAGACGTATTTCTTCAATTTAAGAGAAATTCCTAATAAATACAAATTACAGGTAGTCATATAGTTAAAAGCTCCTTTTGATTCCTGACAGCAGAAACAAAGACCTATCCTTTTCATTTTATTCACCAAATTGGATGCTATTTTGAAAGTGAAGTTGCCCCTGCAATCAGACAAAATTAGTCTGGTTACTTCAGTGAGTACATTGGAGAGCCAAAACACGTGCATAGAGGATGAACACACGGACTCCTTCACTACTTTGAATTACGCTCCAAACACCAACAGGACTGCATGTACAACCTTCGTAGTCGGGGATTAAGACTTAAGAAAGCAAACTCTTGAACAAGGTCTATAGCAACCTCGTCCCCAGGGTGTGTCAAGCAGTACGAGGTTGACCGCTCTCTCACCCTGGTATTGGATCATTTGCATATCCAAAAATTTTGGATACGTATGCAAGGTAGAATAGTCTGGCTGCTTTTCGAAATTCACATCTTCGTCATTGTCTCGTGGTCTGGTACCAGATTTAATAGCCTGTTTGTACATTGGTTGCCAGCCGGCTGTTTTGACAAAGGTTAACATTTGGTTTTGTCCAATCAGGGTCCGAGTAAGGAGTTTCCCTCCCAGGGTTTACTATTGTAAACATGGTTGGAAATAAAGTTAACCCTGGGGACGAGGTTGGGTCTATAGCCCTGCCCCTACTGAATGTCCCCAGCTGTGACCAGCTCAAACCACTGTCTCAAGGCATCACTGAGTGTCTCTGGCATGGAGTTGATATCTTTAAGGATGATGTAGAAGGGGAATGGGAAGTGTTCCATGTAGGTGCTGATCTGAGGAAGCTCCCCTGCTCCACCAAAGATAGGAACCTTGATGTCAAGTATGGAATCCTGTCAGACACAAACAATGCATACAATTGATTTTAATCTTCTAATGATTGGCTTTAGTTAAATTCTCTGTCAAAGTACTAGTCAAATTAAATGTCACGCCTTCTGTGGAATTGAGAATTAACTAAACTGATTTCAGTTGAGACTCCACTTAAAACTTGTCTTTAAGGACTAGTTTAACATCGACTCTTACAGAAGGAGAGTCCGAAAAAAACTACTTTGTAATGAAAGAGGTATTAAACAGAGCAACCATTAAGTCTGCCCGTTGTACACTCCTTGCTCTGTGACTTAAGAAAGAACATGGTGACATTCTCCAATGCCATCTTGCATGAGCATGGTGGACTGAAGCCAGACTTATGGTTGCCCAACCCCTGTAAATGCATCAGTTTAATGGATTGCTTTATTCATTTGAAGATTGTATCTCAAGCAACCTTACAAAGACTTCAGAACGAAAGAATACTCTGAGATTCTTTGCTCCATTATTTGGAAGATTTTAAGGAGCAAGTGATTGTCTTCAGACTTGGCATAAAAGTTTCCCTCACAAATTCAGTCACTTAGACCTCATTAAGGATTTGAGATTTGACTTGACTTCAAATTTTGTTAAAACATTTTCTGGATCCAGGGGCCAATTCCATAAAGCATGTAGGCAGACATTTTCTGACTTTGGAGCTGCTTACTATAATAAGCAAAGTTAAAGACATGTTAACTTGCCAGGAATTCTTATAGGCCCTAAGTAGGTGAGTAATGCAACGGTGTGAATTCTTTACCATTGTACATACACGCACCCAAGTGTGTAAACGCCTATTGTTTGTACTAACTTTTTGGCAACAGCTCTCATTGGTTTTGTACACGTTTTCCAACTGGGGACCTTTACCCAAACGGGGACCCTATTGTCCTCTTTTGTTATAGGTCTCCGGTTTGAATGTGTATACCTACCCACACACACATTCTTGGTCATTAATGAAATACACATTTGCTAACACAAACATTTCTGCAATTATTATTATTTGTAATAAACACCTTATCTTCTTACAAGCAGAGGGGTAAGGTAATAATGCAAATACTTTACTAACGTACTCACACACAGCCAGATCTTATTGGTCGCTTATGATAATTGACCCTGGACTGTTCAGCGCAAACTAATACTTAGCACAGAAATACCTTCCTTATTAGCATTAGGTTACCGACCAAAGTGCAGTGTAATTTATTGTTATGGGACTGGTATGCCGCTGTCTTTTGCTTAACGATAGTTCATTAGGCAACATTTTGTGCTTAGTTGCTTTATGACATTGGACCATGCTAACCTTATTTTCAGGATTATCTAAAGCCACAAACACAAGAAAGACATTGGCATCCCGGGCCTCCCTGACGGCAGCTTTCACTTTCTCCATGCCTTCCAGGAATAAACCTCTCCCATCTGAGACGACTAAGAGCAGTTGAGATGTCTCCATTGAGCCACCTCCAGTTTGCAGACGGGAACGGGCAGACAGCATGCTGGCTGTGGCATAGTTTAACAACTAGGATGGGAGAGGAAACCAACACACTAGAAGAGTTAACATGGTCAAGCTTGAAGAAGCAGGAATGTCAAGTATGGTACAAAAAACAGTCACCTGCCTTCAACCCAGCAGCAAAATCCTGGTTACTAGGTACTGCTATAAAGAATATTGAAGGGATACTTAGGGGTAATCAACATGGAGGACTTTTGTCAAGTTTAAGGCTTTTTAGACAATAGATTACAACAACAAACAATAAAATTGTACACATTTCATTTCGTTTCATTTATTAATTCTGGGTGTGAAGCCAAGGACTCTCAGAAAGTGAGCTTAATCACTATACTAGCCAAGAACCCCGTGGAGAGAAGACAATGAAGGAAGTTTCAGTTTTAGGTGTGGGAGGAAAACCCCAGAGAAATATTCCAGGGAAAACCCACGCAATCAGGCAGGGACTGAAAAACCCAATCCACGTAGTGCCCCGGTGTGATTTGAACTGGGGTCCCCAGAGGTGGAAGGCAAGGCAAGATACCACTTTGCCAACCTGACTGCACATATGGACTGGCAATGAGGTCACTAGTGCCTGCCTATCCCCTGAGGAACTGTGAGTGACCAGAAAAGGGCTTTTATTTCCCGAGGCAGAGGTAAATAGGACCCTTTTCTGGTCACTCACAGGCCCCAGGGGGATAGGCGGGCACTAGTGACCAAATTATGCCAGTCCGTATGTGTTTTTATAACACACCTCCGTCCAAAATATGAAATAAGAAAATAATCTTTTTAGGGTTTTAACTGAACTGTTTTAATTCAACAACTAACTCTTAAGCAATTAAATCATAAGCTATTCAACAAATAAAGGAACGCTTTCAGTTTCCCGGGTTTCAGTTTTTTAGTTGCACGCTGTTCACTGTTTGCATCATGAGAGGGCGCTGTGCTGTTCGGGAACCATTTCCCGTAAATTATATGCGTGCGATGTCTTGACGCGCGTCTGGTTCACGGTGGCGCAAATCTCATGCACTAGCGTATATTAGCTAACCCCATGTGACCGTGTTTCAGCCAACCAGAATACAGAACTAGCAAGAGGTGTGTTACAAGAATGATTACAGTGGGTCATCTGTTTCGTAAACAGATCACTTCAATAATGAAGACTTAGTTCTTAAAGCAACTACTAACGATTTGTTAACTGGATTTTATGTAGTTGCAGCGCCAATTCACATTGGATAATAAGGTTCGAGTTCTGGCAATATTGAAATCAGCTCAGTTTTGTATCTTGAGGAATATTAGAGAAGGCCGTGTCTAAATTGGTGACTTTGTCTGTAGCTGTTGCTACATCACTGTCAATGCCTTTTCTTCAATATTGTATCCCCAGCCGTTAGCCTACACCCACACTCAAGTTGGCTCAATGTTTAAAACCCATCAGCTTTGCATGCATTATTCATCCCATTACAGAATAAAATATTGCAAGGAGAAAGCGATCTGTCTGCACGGTTCACAGTTCCCCTCCAAAGTGTTTGGTGAATATTGGGCTTACCTGTCCAATCTTGGTCTTAGTCTGAGAGAAAGTAAATTGTCGCAGTATCTTGGCTCCTGATTGATCAGTGAACTGCTCATGGAATGGATGGAGAAGCTGGACAGATTCACCAAAACTACAAATCAAAAGTCACAGTTAATCATTAAAATCCCTCCAAACCCAAATCCTTCATATCCAATTGCCAAAATGAAGGCTTCAGAAGGACTGGGGCCAGTAGAGCTAAATAACAAGTGCTTACCACTACGTCAGGCATTCCAATATTATCTAAGTTGTGTGGAGTGACATAAGAGAAGAGGATATTGAAGGATGAGGCCACATGCCAGCCAAAATGCCTAGTCAGTAAGGATTAATGCTATGACTGCTTCGTTTAGCTGCATGACATGACCACACACCACAAATAACTGTAGGGAATAACTCAGAGGTAAAAAACTATCTACAACTGAAAAACTGCAAAGTGGAAGTAATTACAAACCAGTTCTATAATTTGAAATCTATCATTGTAAAGTGAATTTTTCTGCAGCCCATTTATTTGGTACTTGACAGCCATATAAAAAATGGCCCCAAAGCTGGTATACTCTATAAGCTGAATATTTTCTTTGTGAAGTCTTCTGAGCTTCCTAGGTATTTCATTTAGAATGATGTATCTACTCGTTGTATCATCACTAGAAACACAGAGGTCTTGGTAAATTTAAGGCTTTTGGCAACATAAACGTAAAAAACAGTGATAATATCAGGAGTTGGTTGATATGCAGTGACAATAGGTACGAACTAGAATTATATGGAATAAGGTGTGATTCTCTACATCACGCAAATATGGATGTAATAAAGAACTACGGTATGGGCATGCGTGTGCTCTTGTCTAGAGGATCAAGCCCTGAACCTCCTGGTGGTTACATTTCTAAAGACTCTCTACATGACCACAAATAAAGAACTAGGGTAGTGGGTCTTGGTCTCCCTTAGTCTAGAGGATAAAGCCCCCTGAACCTCCTGGGTGTTACATTTCTAAAGACTCTCTACATCACCACAAATAAAGAACTAGGGTAGTGGGTCTGGGTCTCCCCTTGGTCTAGAGGATCAAGCCCCCTGAACCTCCTGGGTGTTACATTTCTAAAGACTCTCTACATCACCACAAATAAAGAACTAGGGTAGTGGGTCTGGGTCTCCCCTTGGTCTAGAGGATCAAGCCCCCTGAACCTCCTGGGTGTTACATTTCTAAAGACTCTCTACATCACCACAAATGAAAAGCTGAAGGTTCGGCAAAATCATATTTCACTCAGTAGCAAGCAAGTTTACCATTTCAAAGACAATTTTGAGAAAATATTTAGGAACAAATCCCGAGTGAGTCAAAGGCATATTGCAATGTCCATACCTGCACACTGCAAGCTCTCCTGCCTCTAACCATGTTAATGCATTGCTGATCACTGCTAATGACTCAAAAGCAAGCTGTGTGAAGAAATCAAGACATTCTGTTGGCATGAATTCAATACAATATAATGCATAGCTGAATAGTTAAGCCTTGTTGATAACTGAATCCCTGTCTGAATCCCTCACATGATGGTTGTGTACTAATCATTGAAATGTGTAAAGGTTTAACCCTTACAGTGCCAGCCCCATTTTAGTAATTCTGTATCCACAGGCCGGCCATTTTGTGTATTTTTTATGTAGAGTAGTAGAACGTAAGGGAACATTGGCGGCCTGTGGATGGAGATTCAGTATGACGTTTCAGATCGTTGGTGGCGCTCGAAAGGTTCCTTACAGTGCCGGTCGCGTTTTGGCAATTCTTTATCCACAGGGCAATTTCATATTTTTTTGGGTCGAGTAGTAGAACGTATGGGAACAGTGGCGGCCTGTGGATGGATACTCAGTTTGACATATCAGAAGGTTGACGACGCTCCAAGGTTTAGTAGGCACACCATAATAATTCATCCTCTAGACTTGTGCACAAGAACATCCCTCTGTTTGAGGCCAGTCACAGTTTTCAAATGGTATTGTATTGTATCTTTTGGGAGTTAGCTGGTACCCATGTATAGACATACATTGACACCGAAGTAGTACCAACCGTTCAGGTCAAAGGTGAAAGTTACAGGTATTGAATGGCTTGTATTTGATGTTATTAACAAACCCTGAACTAGGTATGAAATCTGTATCTTATCGGTAAAATACAGAAACCAAAATTTGCATAAATGGAACTGCATTATATGTATATGCATTGGATGCCTGAAACAGCAGGGCGAACCCCTTCTCTTAGCAATAAGTGCACTGGGTTCTTTTTCGTGCATTCATATACAACACACGCCTTTATGTCCCTCCGAACGATGAAGCAAGCATCTTTCTGAAGGACACAAGTGTCAAGACAGGGACTCGAACCCACACTCTGTCGATCAGAAACACCAGAGCGTGAGTCTGGTGCTCTTGACCGCTCGGCCACGACACGCCACCCAAATGTTTGAGCTGATCCATAACGGAGGAGAATGTCACATTAAGGTCCTGGATGTTTGATTTGATGTAACACCATACACCCATTCTACACGATTCACTTATGCCACTTCTACTTTGAGTGCCATATTGCTGGGCTGTTATATCGTTTGCCCCAGGTCTGAACATCTATTGTGCAGATGAAATCACAATAACAGCTGTTTATAGCAATTAAACTGAAAAACGAAAACACTTTGACTTAATTTAATGTAGTGTATTGGAGATTTTCTCTTACTTGTCTGGAACGGTTGTCGGCCATACTAGACGAGTCATCCACGGCAAGTAGGATCTGGTACTGTCTCTTACTTGGTTTGGTTCGTCGCAACCAAATCTTATCTTTGCGGAACCCACTTGCAATGTACGGGATCACTTTACGCATATTGATGCGTTTACCTGTTCGGAAGTCACCCCTTGGTAAGGAAGAAGAAAAATCAGAAAAAAAATTCATGTTTGCCTTTTACCTGATCAATTATAAAGGACTGTGAATGCTTCAAGGTTTTGTGGGGGAAAAAAGGCACAATTTTCTCCTCTCCTTTTCAGAGCTGGGTACAATTACAAAGACTGCTTACTGCACAATTTTGTGCTTACAGTCATCATTCTCTGCTTACAAGGTTAGTGTAAAGTGAAACAAAGAATGCTTAAACTAGTAACGTCAGGTACTCTTATGGGCTTAAGCACAAATTCCTTTCTAACCTGTAATATACGCAAATAAAGTCGTGGCCTGATGTTTCGACCCTAGGATTTCAAAAATTTAGCCTTAAAGAACGACTCTGCTAAGGTCAAAACGTCAGGCCACTAACTATTTTTTGCAACGACACCACAGGTCCTTTTGGTTGGTAAGCAGTTTGCAACAGCTAGTTGTATTATTCCTGTAAAATATACGTAAGCATGGAATTTTCTGAAACAGTAAGCATAGATTTTTTTGTTTATGGTAACCAACAACATGAAGCTGGACCAGCTGTTTTGATGAAAAGAACAAAAGTTTGCCTGATGGGGCGCACGTCATGTTATTCTTGTTATGCAAGCTATTGAGAACTCATCAAAACTGGAACTAAACCCACTTAATTTAGACACAACCGATGACTTCCATTGGACATCTGCTTTTCTTGCATTCATCTCAATGTCATCAAATGGAGGCTAGAAGGACAAACAGTCTGGCCTCTTCTTGTAAAAGAATCCTAAGAACATTGGCATTGTGGGTACAGGGAACCCACCAAACATGGGCAAGTGATGTCACCTATCTCCCTCATGACCATAGAGTTATATATAAGAACTAGAGGGCGCACTGGCAATACTGCGTGCACAAACGCGCCGGGACCGCAAGGAGACACGAGTGCCATTTAATAGAGGGCAAAATCGAGTACGAAGTATACGATGTGCGTATGGAAAATGCACGCATCACGCGCTCGGTGTTCATGTTGTTGTTTTCCCGTACAGTAAAGTAATGGTAGTGGTACTTAAAACATTGCCGCACCACCCGCGCGATGAGTCACGTAACTTGGCTAGTGCGCCCTCTAGTTCTTATATATAACTCTATGCTCATGACATATCATACTTGGTAATTATTTTCAATGGCAAAAAACGATGAGTGCTATATGAAAACAAGCAAATAGAATCTACTTTAGTTTGGAGGCTCTTGTAGGTTCCAAGACCAGTCTGAGCTGTTCACAGAGATCCCTCGCTAGACCTGACGTCAACGACTCGTACCGATGCCATGTCTCCTGAGCTTCTCTCTCCTGCAAGACAAATAACAAATAATGGTTTGTAAACAGAGTGTCTTGTTATACGCCATCGGGCATGTTTCACCACAGCCCAATTGCAGTCATCTACTTACAAGAACCACTGTCAAGTCAGCATGTCTTTTACACGTTAGTTTATGAAAAAGAAATTCTGCTAAGCCCCACCCTGAAAGCAGAAAACATCTGCTTACAAGTTTTATGAAATTGGTCACTGGCACGCACAGTCGTCTAGTGGGGTTTGGATATCTGCTTTTGAAAGCAGAAGGTTCTGGAACTGTAATATAATAATAATAAATTTGGAGGCTAATCATCCTTACTTGCAGCTGAAAAGCTGAATTTGTGAAAGACGCAGCTACAAGGTGTTTGAGTATTTCAAGGGCCCCTGTGGCCCATATCGCCCAACACCAACCCACATATGAGCCAGAAAACTGGAAAACTGGAGGGCCCTGAGAAAAAAACCCTTATGGCATAGGAAAAAAAAAAAATTCACAACTCTACTCACATATGGCCTTAGCCGGGAGGTGAACCAGGGTGAGAGGCGAGCGCTTTATGCACTAGCCAGTAACCACCCATGCCACTAGATTTGGATTGAGAATTATCTACAAGGGTTTATGGTTTTATCGTGTCTCGGAATATTTGTTCATGAAGTAAACACAAATCAAAATCAACGCCTCTACTTGATTTACCTCTTCGGCTGTTCCCTGTTTCTGACTGAGCATGCTCAGTTGCTGTTCCATCTCCTGGCGTAGTGCTTCCAGCTCCTCCATGTTCATAAATGACTGTGGCGTTGCATCATGGGATAGCAGGTCAAGGGTTGTGTGAATAGTCGAGCCCTGCATCTTACTGATGTCACTCACATCTGTTATAAAATATCAAGGTGATATTTGTAATCCAAATTACTTCACAAATAATCATGCAGCTCTGCAATCTGTGAGATAAATGATGCAGGCCTGATACTTTGTTCTTTTTAGGGCAGAACAGTTTTCCCCTAAAAAAGGACACCTCTATTGGGCTGGATCTTGCTAGATGTCTATTCAAATTATAGGCACATCAAATTAATAGTAATAATAATATTATCATGCCGGAGTCTAATATAGCATCTGTATCTACCAATAAGGTGCTCGTGGCGTGTCATGGTCGAGTGGTCTAGTTCACCGGACCCAAGCTCTGGTGTTGTCAGCAGCAGAGTGTGGGTTCGAATCCCGGTCATGACACTTGTGCCCAAGGCACTTAATCATAATTGCTTCGTAAAAAGTTGGGAAGGTAGTGCATTCTGCTCTACCAGCCAGGCTCCCAGTGGATGATACCCATGCCTACATCCTTACGGACTGTGAAGGGGGTATAACGCTGTTTCAGCCCAAGGAGTAGATGGCAACGTGCCTCTGGTGTCAGTTGATTTGGGTCAACAGCCCAAATCAGTTAAGTGTAGCCCTCACCTTGAGTGGCCGTTCGGCCTTGTGAGTTAGGCGATATCTCATTAAAAAAAAAAAATAACACAAATTAGTGTTCTTGGCTCTTTTACATGCGTTACATAACACACAGGACTTACTCCTTTAAGCCTAAACCAAAGGATGAAGCAACTATGGTTAAGCGCCTTGCTGAAGGACATGTGCCACTATCAGGATTCGAACCCACACTCTGCTACCGACAACACCAGAACTTGAGTTTGGTGAACTAGAACACTCGGCCCTATTACACCTCCACTTGTGTTTAAGTTCTCACCAAGTTGATTATGTAACGCACTGATAATGAATAAAGCACTGACATGCAAATAGTTGTACAACAACTCACACTTTGACATACATGTAGGTTTGTACACAAACATGGAACTCTCCCACACTGTTTCAACACACAAGGCAGGTCAGCGCTCTAGTCAATATGTGTGAACCTTACCTCCACTAGCTGTTCCATCTACCGTCTCTTCTCCCTGTGTTACATCTGGGTTTGGTTCATCCGACTCGTCTTCCTTGGCTCTTCTCTCTCCAGCCTTGATCTTACTCCCTGGAACGCTCTCAATTTTCCCAGATTCCTTGAATAATAATAAAGAATGTATACAGCGCTGACGTTTATGAAAAGACATACTCTAAGGCGCTTTACAACAAAAACAATGTTAAACAATGATAAGTGGCTGTGCCAAAATCAAATAAACAAACAAACAAGTAATCTAAAAGTCACAAAAATTCTCAACAGATGCAATGAGACAAGCAAAGAAACACAAAAAGTAACAAATAGAAAGATAAGTCCAATCCCAAACTCCGATAGAACTTGATGCAAAATTCAAAAGTGCCCACACTACAGATTCTCAGCAGAAAATGAGAAGGAATGAGTTTGAATCCTAGTTTGAAAACATCCTGATCGAAATCAATCTCTTCTACCATTCCTGGGATCAATTCAACAAAATAGCAAGACTCATCTTAAGACAAGCCATAAAAACTACAAAAATTAATTCTCTCAGTTGCTCAGCAATTTAGGTTGATCCCTTCAGCTAACTCATCTCTAGTGCAATTGTAGCACTTGGTAAAATGGAGACATGTCCTAACTCTTCTATGCTTCCCCTTTCCCTGTTAGCCTTTCCTCCAATACTTTTCCCTTCATTTTAAGCACAGATTCCTTGCTTACCTAAGAAGAAAAATCCATAAGACCATTTCTAAGGCTAAAAGAGAAACACTTTCATAAAAGTTGACACTTACATCCTTCTCCTTTCCCTCCTCATCTAGAGGCACAACCTCCTCATCTGTTTCCATGGCAGCTGCATCTTCTTCCTCCTGATTGGGCATTGGTTGCTCCTCCATCAGCTGATCTTCTGAGGCAGCATCCATCATCTGGGTGTCGTAGCGAGACGTCGCATCCTTGATGTGCTCATAGAGGTCTGAGGTCTCGTCCTTCTCAGCTTGCTCATCATTCGGACTCTAACAGCAAATAAATACAAGAAATTCAGAGAGGGCTGACTGGTTAGTTGCGACCAGCCAGACTAGTGTAGTCACAACACTGGTATTTGGATGTAATATTTTTGTATACAGTGTACGTAAAATTTACTTGGCCAAATAAACAGGGCGTTTTCAAGGGCGTCTGACAGTTTTTCATGACGTCCAAAAACAAAATAGGGCGTCCAAAAGACGCCCGGTTGCATTGCTGGCTAATACCTTGGGATCAAGCCCCTGAACTTCCTGGGTGTTACATTTCTAAAGACTCTCAACATCACCACAAATAAAGAACTAGGTTAGTGGGTCTGGGTCTCCCCTTGGTCTAGAGGATCAAGCCCCCTGAACCTCCTGGGTGTTACATTTCTAAAGACTCTCAACATCACCACAAATAAAGAACTAGGGTAGTGGGTCTGGGTCTCCCCTTGGTCTAGAGGATCAAGCCCCCTGAACCTCCTGGGTGTTACATTTCTAAAGACTCTCTACATCACCACAAATAAAGAACTAGGGTAGTGGGTCTTGGTTCCCTTAGTCTAGAGGATCAAGCCCCCTGAACTCCTGGGTGTTACATTTCTAAAGACTCTCTACATCACCCCAAATAAAGAACTAGGGTAGTGGGTCCTTGGTCTCCCTTAGTCTAGAGGATCAAGCCCCCTGAACCTCCTGGGTGTTACATTTCTAAAGACTCTCTACATCACCACAAATAAAGAACTAGGGTAGTGGGTCTTGGTCTCCCCTTAGTCTAGAGGATCAAGCCCCCTGAACCTCCTGGGTGTTACATTTCTAAAGACTCTCAACATCACCACAAATAAAGAACTAGGGTAGTGGGTCTGGGTCTCCCCTTGGTCTAGAGGATCAAGCCCCCTGAACCTCCTGGGTGTTACATTTCTAAAGACTCTCTACATCACCACAAATAAAGAACTAGGGTAGTGGGTCTTGGTCTCCCCTTGGTCTAGAGGATCAAGCCCCCTGAACCTCCTGGGTGTTACATTTTTAAAGGCTCTCTACATCACCACAAATAAAGAACTAGGGTAGTGGGTCTGGGTCTCCCCTTGGTCTAGAGGATGAATCCACATAGACCTCCTGGGTGTTACATGTAAAATGATTTACAGACTCTCTTCGTCACCACAAATAGATAAAAAGAACAGAATAATGGGCAGAGGCCTTCCCTCAATCTGGAGGATGTATCCCCATAACATTACTGACAAAAAATATATCTGACCTCTGCATTCATGTCTGTAAGCTGCAACTTCAACACATCAACTTCTATTAGTAACACATTATATAATAACAGTTATTGGACCTTTATGGTGGCAATCAAAACAAGATATTTGTGTATATTTGCTATGGTTTGAGTGTCAGCAGACACAATCTTCATTGAATGAATTATTACGATGGTTATATTTCTCACCTGTTCTCCCTTCTCCTCTTGTTGGTCATCCGGTGTTTCTGTTGTCCTGAGGCGCTTGTGTACCCTCTCATCTGCCGAGCCCAAGCTACGTTCGGCGTCAGACTGCCCCGGCTGCCTCTTGTAATTTTGCCGTTGCTCGGACTTGTTCTCACGAGGGACGGTCTTGGATGGAACGGCGCCTTCGTGGCCTTCTTGAAGGGATGATTCTGCACTCCCTACGTTTTCTTTCTGTTAAAGTATCATTTTATAATCATCTTAATGTATTTTGTCAGTTAACAGAAAAATTAACTGTTGTTAGGACTGTTATTTACTTACGTAAACAAATTATTGTGTGAATGTAGATTATTGCCTTTGATTGAAACTGCACTTAAACGAGATTAATCCAGTTCCAGTCAAGTTTTCTTTGTTCATTCAAAATTAAGTTTCTTTATTCTGCTTCCCCACTCCTCCCGCAAATTCAAACAAAAACACAAATAAAATAAACATCTACAGCAAGGTAAACAATCTACAGTGAAGAAGACGGGTCATAAAAGAGTGAAAGTAATTCACACAAGTGGTTCTCTCACAACAGATGACATTGTAAGATACAAGTAAATAATGTTTAGTTTAGCATACTCTTCAACTCTTAAAGGTATTATACAGGACTGGTGGAGCTGACAAAATAGTCGCAGACAGTGTTCATGTTTTGTGTGATTCAACATATGTATGAACAAACAAACCTGTGAAAGTTTGAGCTCAATTGGTCATCGAGATCATGAAAAAATAGTAAAAAGAGACCTTTTGTGTTTTCTGTTTTTTCAAACATCGAGTTTTTATCACGCGTGATAAAAACTATTGTTTTACTCATTTCTCAGAAACGATAGCATTTTAGGCATTTTCTACCATTACTTACTTTAAATCATGTAAGTTATGTGTGAATCTGTGAACATTTGTGTTTTTCGATCTTACCAATAGTGTACAGGGCCTTTAAGATATGTCTTCAAAGATCTAAAATAGTGTCATATTTTGGCCTGACATTACTACTTTCAGTTTTGGCACAACACCCATGTTAACAAAGCACTTTATCATACTCATTGCTTTCCCAATCCTACAGAGAAGAAACCTTCACAAAAACCTCAGGTGGGAATCGAACCCACCGTTCGCTTTCTAGATCGGATGTCTTTACCACTGGAAAATTACGTTTTTGCAGGAACACGAATCCGGTACCAATAAACCTTTGGAAACAAAGAATTATCAACAAGCCTCGTACCTCCTTGTTTTTTTCCTCCTCAGATTTGCCTGCATCCTCCTGGATGGCTTGCTCTTGCATCGTTTCCGTCTTCTCCTGTGACTTGCCGTAATTCTCAGCAGGTTCTGGCATTGCCTGTGGGTGATGTGCCTGGTCAGGTTTATAGTCTGTATTCGAATCCTCCGGTATAGGCTCATCCCCATCTTCATCCTGTATTAAACATAACATCACAGTTTTTTTTCATTTATCATCCAATTTCTTTAGTTGACATTAATAAAAAATGCTTTAAAATATGCAAGCCTTTAAGTCTTGATCTTGGGGTTCTGACTCTGTGCTCAACCTCGACGTCACAATTTTAGGACTTCCAATGGATTTAGAATTAATCTCCTGGATTTTGGTGTCAGTTTTGGATCTTAAGATCTTAGGCTTAGTCTCGTCAGGCCTATTGGTTTTAAGGCGGGTCCCTTTTGCATCTTGGACTTGGTCTCCACTTCAATCCTCAACCTTTAGCTCTCAGTCTCAGACCTTAAGGTTTGTCTCAGGTGCTTTTTGAAACGATGACTTTGGCTTCAGGTCCGGCTTAGGTTCTGTCTGTCTGTCTAAGCCTCATACCAAAAGCGCATGTTTCCGAAACAAACTCATGGACATGAAGCCGGAACTGAAGCCAAAGTCGTGGACTCAAAAAAGGGCATTTGTCTTAATCGTGATTCTTTGGGTCTTGGTATAAGTCTTCGTCCAGAACCTTTGAGTCTTGTTTTCAGTCTCAGACTCGAAGGTTTCTAACCAAGTCTTGGCTCTGGTCTCAGTCTCTATCTTGGACCTCCAGGTCTTAATGTTGGTCTTGCTCTTCATCTTGACCCGACCAATCTCAGTCTCCATCTGGCTGACAAAGCCAAATAAAATCCTTTGCAACCAACCTGAGGCTCAACCCCAACTCCTCCTCCTTGCTCTTCCCCATCATTGTCCTCATCAGTCCCATCTCCATCCTCCTGTTCCATTCCACCTGCATCCTCCTCCCCACTCTTCTCTTCCTCTGCACCGTCTCCGCCCACTTCTTCCTCTTCCTTCCTGGCCTCATCCTGGTCACCTTCCCCCTGGTTTCCAGCATCATCCTCATGGTCAGTCTGCTCTCCCATTTCATCTTGGTGTTCTTTTTCATCTGGCAGTTTAGTCTCAATGTCAAATGGATTTGTTTCATCTTTAAAAAAGAAGACACAAAACTGTGATTGTCTTTTATCTTTTGTGAATTTTTAGGGCAGAAGTTTTGTATAAACGTGAAGTTGAAATTAAAGTTTATTTTCATGAGTATTAGAATTTGTCTTCCATTTTTCAATCCAGACGGGTAACTTCTACTAACCTTGGTTTTCCATTTCCCCATCTTGATTCTCTTCATCCAGTTTCCCACCATCCAAGTTGAGATCATCTGGGATGTCAAGATCATCAGGTACTGGAGCTTCAGGGGGCTCGTTGGCTTTACGAGGGTCCACCTCATCATCGTTAAAGTCACCCTAGAGAGTAAACATTTTGACAATTTGATTTTGTATGCATGTATAATGAGTTGAGATTTGCTTTACCTCAATCACTCCATCACGGACAATGCCAGTTTGACTGATTTGAGATTTGCTTTACCTCAAATCACTCCATCATGAACAATGTCCAGTTTGACTGATTTGAGATTTGCTTTACCTCAAATCACTCCATCACGAACAATGCCAGTTTGACTGATTTGAGATTTGCTTTACCTCAAATCACTTCATCGTGAACAATGTCCAGTTTGACTGATTTGAGATTTGCTTTACCTCAAATCACTCCATCATGAGCAATGTCAGTTTGACTGATTTGAGATTTGCTTTACTCAAATCACTTCATCGTGAACAATGTCCAGTTTGACTGATTTGAGATTTGCTTTACCTCAATCACTCCATCATGAGCAATGTCAGTTGACTGATTTGAGATTTGCTTTACCTCAAATCACTCCATCATGAACAATGTCCAGTTTGACTGATTTGAGATTTGCTTTACCTCAAATCACTCCATCGTGAACAGTGTCCGGTTTGACTGATTTGAGATTTACTTTACCTCAAATCACTCCATCGTGAACAATGTCCAGTTTGACTGATTGAGATTTACTTTACCTCAAGTCACTCCATCGTGAACAGTGTCGTTTGACTGATTTGAGATTTACTTTACCTCAAATCACTCCATCATGAACAATGTCCAGTTTGACAGATTTGAGATTTGCTTTACCTCAAATCACTCCATCATGAACAATGTCCAGTTTGACTGATTTGAGATTTCTTACCTCATCTTTTGGTTCTAGATTGTTGGTTCTGATCTCATTGTTCTCTCCTGATTCTTCCTCGCCTTCTTGCCTTCTTTCTCGTCATCTCCTTTGTCATCTGCAGCTCCTGAAGTTAAGGAATTGTCCGTAACGATCAGGAAATCAATCTTAACGTTCAGTTTTAGAAACTTGCTACTCTGTACGAGATTATTGTCCATAAACCTCAGTTTTTAAAAGGAATTTTGATTTGTTGAATTAAAACTGAAGCATGATTGTGCATAAAATCTTTGACTCAACAATCTCTGTATGCACTGTACTATTTGTGACCTTAACCACTTCCCAGTTGTATTTTAAAATCTTTACTGTGCCTCTGCAATGTATTATTTTTCTGTACTTTTTGGACCTTCAAAAGAAATTCTTTGTTTATATCGTTGTCACAATGAAACCTCGACTAAACAAATTAAATTCTCTGAAACAGAGTTCTCTGAAAATGCTTTTGAGAAATTATGAAATATCTTTCCATGAATAGACCCAAGCCTTCGCCGCCAGCCACGGCCAATAATCGGCCATGGTATGCTGGTATCTGGGACTTGCCTCCAATTTACCGAATACAATGATAAACAATGGTGGCAGCCTATCGATCTGTCATAATCCCTGTTTTTAAAACATAAGGACAAAGGTCCAGGAATCAAGAACTACATAATAAGCCCCTCAAAAGAGAAATTTCTAGCATGAGTTCCAGTACCCTTTGTCACTCTTTTGTAAGGGGGAAACAAAGCATAGCACGCCTATGCACCCTACTTAATGGCTTGTCTGGGGGCGTAAATACACATCAACCGGTCAACCAACCAAACAGATGACATTCTGAAGTTGTTCTGAAACATTTATTAATGTCCACAGTCATTCAGTTTAGAAAAGAGCTGACTGAGATGTCATCCAACGTCAAGTGCTTAACATGGGAGTTGAAACTGGAAACTTAAAGCACCAACCTAGAATGTACAATTGTGTTCCTGTCCTGATAAACAAACAACACCCGAAAAAGTTGTGTTTGTCCTCTGCCGTTTGCTAGATTACAATTTGGGGAGTCAACCATAGCGTGCAAAGATATACTGCACACCAGACTGCACACGCAGCGCCCCCCCCCCCCCCCCCACCAAAACACACAGGCAAGTTGACTCCCAAAATGGCGCGCCTAGGATTTACTGTGGTGGTGGCATCAGGTGAATTTGGTCGATAGCTACCTCTTTGTAAGACCGGGAGCAAGTTCCGGTGCTGACCTTTAGTCAATTTGCCATGTAAATCACGCATGCGGGGTCTATGTTTCACTCAAACGAGTTAAGTCGATTGATTCGTCAAATATTGCAACCCAACAAAGCGATGACAGATCAAACGGAAACAAATGTATTGGCAAATAACAAATTTACTTGCATAATACCCTGCAAGGTCAACTATTATTTTAACAATTGACATATTTTATTGGCAAATATAATCATTTATCGTTTAACCAACTGTTTGTGTGATTGCAGGAGTCTACAGAGCGTTCTCCGCCACGTAAACCTAACCGCCATCTTGACCAAGTGAGGTAACTTCGGCAGTGCTCCGGGGCTAGGTTGATCCAGTTGGACTAGCTAGTCAAACCACGCAGCATTCGAGTGACATCTAGATCCACTATGATTAAGTCTAGTCGACTCTAGTCACCCACCCGAACGTGCTCCAGGAAGACATCAAAAATGACTGAATCAGATAAAAAAGTCTCCTGCCCAATACCTTGATTATCATCTTTAGCAACCATGTCCGTCCTTGACTCTTCTCCTTTGCCTTCGCCAAACTCCTCTTTCTTCTTCTTCTCTTCCTCCCCATCTTTCCCTTCCTCTTCGTCTTCCTCATCTCCCCACATCCTTTCATCTAGCATGTCCGCTCCAGGCTGGTCCACGTCACCCATCTGCTTCTCCATCTCGTGCTCGTCATTATTGTCTTCATCAGACTCTTCCCCGTCTACAAAAACAAGGTGCCAATCAAAATATATAAAAACAAAATTTTGTCTCTCTAGCATGCTTAGTTCATGAGTTATACTCAAACTTAACTCCAATTTGTTTCCAGCCATTGTTCGGCAGTATATTCCTTTGCCTAGATTATATTGTTATAGCCCTACTCTCTGGCCACTCGCATCGCTCGCAAAATCGTCACAGCCACATAATTAGTTTTAATCTAGAGCCCTTGAGACGGTCTTTCCAATGGTATAAAACTTGTAAAAATCCAGCATTGATTTGAGGGTGATTTACTATGCATACTTTATGTATTGTATTTGTCCACATTACTGTTTTTTCTCGTAAGCCAGCAACCCAAGTGAAGCATTATTAATATATTATTAAATGCTGTGTTGATACCACTTTTGGACGTAAAGCCGTTGGTCCAGTGTGTTGTGTAATGCACGTAAAAGAACCCAGTGCACTTATCGTAAAGAGAAGGGGTTCGTCCAGGTGTTCCTGGTTTGATTGGCAGCAAACTGTGCCACAACACCTTGTAAACCATTACATGAAATTCTTTCACTGTTCAAAAATACTAAGATTAAAAAAATAAAAGACACACAAACACTTCACATTTCCTTTTGTCAAGACATTTCAATTCAAGTCAGATTAAGGTACAGCAAGTTATGTTATTTCTATACTGCAGTCTAACAATAATACTACAGTGTTTTATCACATCTGGTGGGCACATCGGACCACTCATTATTTTCATGACAGATATGCAGAGCTATCTCTGAATAATGGAGACCCACATAGGTTCTCGTAAGGGTTTATAATGTGATGCGGCACAATCTGCAGCCAACCATGGCAGAAACATGCGGCACCCTCCTCTTAGCGTACAGTGCTCTGGAAGCTTCTACATGTACGTGCATTATACACAACACACAGGGCCCATGGCTTCCCCCACCCACTCAGAAGGGCTGATGACATCACGGTTTGTTTACTGCATTGCTTAAATGCTGTAACCGGGTACTGCATTTCCACCAGGTGAGCAGAGACACAGTGTGTTTCTCATTCTTCTGCAAAGTGGTAAGCAAAACTGTGACGTCATCTGTACTAAGATCTATGGTACATGTAGTAAACTGCATGTTTAGAAAGCTACCCCAGGCGTTTTCATGCAGTATAAATTTTCTGAAGATTCTGAAGTGTCTTGTTCAGTGACAAAAGTACCACGACCCAAACCTGATAACACCAGAATAGGAGTCAGGTGCACTAGACCACTTGGCCATGACACCCCCGTCTAAAGTCAACGGGCAGGTCCTTCACGCCCCCGATGAAGTTGCCCGTGGCTCCGAAAAACAAAATCTTAGCAGATGTCTCGGAGGGTCAGAACCACTTCTTACCTTGAGGTTCTCCATCGTGTAGTTTCCCTTGGAAGTCATCCGACATCTCAATCCCGTGTTCCTCGTCCTTCAAATCTGGCTGATTCGAGAAGTCTTCCTCCTCTTCCTTCTCCCCTTGCTTCTTGGTATCTTGGATCTGTGGTGCATAGAAAAAGAGTTCCTCTGATAAGACTAATAGCTTGTCTGATCAAAATAGACCGATCCATTAAGCCCCACCCCTTAACATACTGACCAATCACAGCATTGGCTGCATCACCACTGCTCACGTGGGCAGCACATGTGCATCTCTCCAATGCCACACTCGCGACATGAACGTACGCGCTTTTAAGTACAGCGCGCACGCAAGTTTACTTTTCTAATGGGATTTTAGCGTGTCGACTCTGTCGGACTTTGTGCGTGCCAGGTTGTGATTGGTCAACACGTGAGCGGGCGGAGCTTAATGGATCGGTCTAAATACTCATCTAGGACTTAAGAGCTGTTTCAGCTCTTGAGCCAAGTCACAAGTACCTTGAGCCAAGTCTATAACCAAAATATCAAACTCTTTTAAACATCACTGATGCACGCCTTGTATATGTTACTCTTGAGGGCGCTGTTGCTGTGGTGGGAAGAGCTTCTTAGTAGGTTATTCAAAAAAGAGGTAATTTCGTTATTTTTCCCTCAAAAATCCCCAAAATCCAGTTTCCCCAGGCACCAAAGCCACATACCATTGGAGAGGTACTGTACCTGCTGAGCTGCAAGACCGTTGTGTAAGGCTTATGCCACTGTTTGTTTTTGTCCTCCGCCTATTTTGTATTAGTGTCTACTGTTTCTTTTAAATGAACACGCTTTATCTCACCCAGTGGGCAGTCCCAAAGCGATCAGTGTTTTTTCCTGCAAGGCATGTGGATGTGTGTTTTTGTGTGGTGTGTGTGTTTTGTTTGTTTTTCGTTAAGTATGAGACCTATTACTTTACAACCACCATGTAATTGTTTACAAGGTGCTGTGGCGCAATATGCAGCCAAGTCAAACCAGGAACACCGGGGCGAACCCCTTCTCTTTACGATAGTGATAGGTTCTTTTACGTGCATTACACAACACACGGAGCTTACAGTTTACGTCCCATCCAAACGAAGAAGCAATAATGGTGAAGTGTCTCGCTCAAGGACACAAGTGTCTCGACCAGGACTCGAACCCACACTCTGCTGATCAGAAACACCAGAGCTTGAGTACGGTGTACTTATCCACTCGCAACGACACGCCAAGTGACGCTGTTGAACAAAGTTTGCATCTAAGAGGTTGGATTTTTGCTTCTTGAAAGCAGGAGGATGGGAATAGGTAATCTCTTCCAAAACAATCAACAGACGAGAGGATCTTGCTCCTACTTACCTGGTCCTCGTTCTCAATCTGATCGCTCACGTCCTTCATTCCCTCTCCTTCCCCGATACCTCCCTCTTCGATGTCTTGAAAGTCCGTTGCACCCTCTCCGCCCAACTCATCGGAGAACTCCGCTGGTAAACAAAAACCCTGGGGATTTGCACAAAAGAAAACAAACTTGAAACAATAATAATGGCTTCTTATATAATGCGCATATCTGTCACTAAGTGACGCTCAAGGCGCTTCAACATTCAGTATTTTCCTGCAAGGTATTGTGGAGCTACGTTTTGAAGTATTAGACCTATTCCTTTACATAGCACCACGTAATGGTTTACAAGGTGCTGTGGTGCAATATGCTGCCAAAAAGAATGACTGTGTATGATGTGTTTAAAAAGTTGAAATGCAAGACATAACTGTCCCCAACAATTAAGTTACCTTTGCAGCAAGTTCAGTGAAAATCCCAAGCAGTACAGACAGCAATTTACACGTCGTGCGATGACATGCAACAGACTGGTTCAGAGTGAATGATACCAGGCCCAAGTACTGATGAAGTACAGGTACCAGTCGGAGTACAAGCATAACACAGTTGTTGAATTCCTGGAAGAACATAAAATATCATTATATTAAAATGTGATCCTTGTATAGCCTGTGCAAGTCTTGTGCATATTCGAACATTGGGACCCATTAAAATGCGTGAGTTTGTTTCCTTCCCGTGTAAAAGCAATGTACATTGGACCAAAGTGGTCCCAAAAACGTTCAATAGATTTGGCACGGTCTATTCTTCCTTGGCCCCAACTTCATTAAGCTAAAAAGCACAACAATTTGCTAAGCAAAGAACAATCCCGCTTAGCAGAAACAAGTTACCAGCCCAAATGTCATAAAGTTTAAATTATTGTGACCAGTGCCCTTCTTACTTTTTGCTTATCAAAGAAATTTGCTGAGCAGTATTTCTGCTTAACAGCTTTATGGTCCATGGAGCTGCTTAAGCAGAAAATATTGCTCAACAATTTTCTGCTTAGCAGAAATTAGCAGGACACCAGTCACAAATTATACAAGAGACATGGTTGTTTGACTAGTAACCTTATTTTGGTAAGCATAATTTTGTTGTGCTAAGCAACTTTTTGTGCTTAAAAACCCGGTTCCGTTTTATTGGTTCCATTACTCTAAACTTACGGTGAAAACTCCCAGGTAGTGTTACACAAGAAATTTTCAACAATCACTGGCCGAAACCTTTCACCAAATAAATTAAAAAGCTTTAAGAATATAAAAACATCACAGGTGTATAATAAAAACATTTAAAAGACTAAGATGTCAACATAAAAACAGTACCACCAAGTTTGTTTCCTCTTAGCGTAAACTGAAAGCAGTCGTTTTCGAGTAGTTCCTTTTGACAGTCTGCAAGTCTGGGCAGATGGCAATACTATGATAACCAATAGCAACAACAAACAAGGGTAATGTGAGCTACAACCAATAGTCCCCTGTACTGATGACATCAGGGTTTGTTACCGTAAACTTGGTCCTGCATTTCTGGGCCCAATTTCATAGAGCTGCTGAAGCAGAAAATATTGCTTAACAATTGCCTGCTAAGCAGAAATGAGCAGGTTACCAGTCACAAATTGTACATGTGGTATAGTAGTTTGGCTGGTAACCTTATTCTGGTAAGCGTAATTTTGAAATTGGGCCCTGATGGTTGAGAAGAGACACAATGGGTTCCCATGCTTCTGCAAAATGGTAACCAGACTGTGACATCATCAGTACTAAGGTCTAATTAAATGAGAAAAATGTCTTTTCCAGGCAATCATTCCCAGAACAGAAGCCCAAAGCTTTATTTCCTACCCTTATTTCTCCGACCGACTGGCAGCGATCTCGCGTCTCCTTCAGGTCTTGAAGCAACGACGCTGTGACCTTTGACACATGACCAAGGTCAAGGGTCATGACATCCTTGCTGAGAGCCGAGCTGAGATGCTTGACAAGATGTCCTTCCTGGAGGTCAAAAAACTCTTCTGAAAAGAAAATATTAATAATAATAAAAATGTCTTTGTCATCAAAACTTTGTTAGAGCTAATGAGTAAACCAGTACTTGTAGCTATAAGCAAATCAGTGCAGCAAAAAAAATTGTGAGTGACTCTAGAACTGTGTTATTACCTTGGTCTTCCTCCTTGTCACCAGCAGCATGATGTCCCTCCTCAACACTGTCTTGTTCTATGGTATGTGTCTTCACCATGCCCTGCACAACCAATAGAATACTGGCAAGAAGGGACTCACTTCTGCTTCCAAAGTCTGCCAGGAGCTCAGATGAACCTGATGACCGAAACAAGACACAAGAACTGATGGAGTTACAGAGCAGGCCTTGTGCGTCAGCTTTCTATGTAAAGTTTGTTTGTTTGTTTGTTTGTTTTGTTTGTTTGTTTTGTTTGTTTGTTTTATTTCCATTCATACTTTCATACATACAGATAAATAATGATAAATTGAACGATACAAATGTAGCATAAATTGTAAAACAATACAATACAGTATGAATGGGGGTGACATCCAGAGAAGGACTGGCCTTCTGTAGTGGAGCACCTGAGACTGCGGTCAGAATAAACAAATAATTTGGAAGATTACATGCAATGAGTTCCCAGATAGGGTTTTAAATGTAGTAAGTTCAAAAAATAAAGTGAGCACTTTGTACAAACTAAAAAAAACATAGAGAAAAGGAAAGCAGGTATTTAATGTCCTGCTGAATGTAGGCATGAGTAGCAGTTGAGATTGGTACAGAAAAAATATTTGTATTTATTAAAATAGAATTCCTTGAGGTGTTTAACAAAGAGCTTTTTGGATGAACTGACCAGAAGAAGTCTAAGCTGATCAGGAAGACCATTAACAACTTGAGGCAAGATGTTACGATAATTAGCAGAAAGTGGCCCACCGGGCTAGTAAACTGTGCATTTTACTTGCCCCCGTGAAGTTTTAGTAGCCAAGTTTTGTTTACTTGTATTGTCATAAATGTATCTTTCTGAAGTATTAATTATTTTTTTATATTTTTTTAAATGAGATATCGCCTAACTCACAAGGCCGAACGGCCACTCAAGGTGAGGGCTACACTTATCGATTTGGGCTGTTGACCCAAATCAACTGACACCAGAGGCACGTTGCCATCTACTCCTGGGGCTGAAACAGGGTTACCCCCTTCATAGTCTGTAAGGATGTAGGCATGGGTATCATCCACTGGGAGCCTGGCTGGTAGAGCAGAATGCACTACCTTCCCAACTTTGTACGAAGCAATTATGGTTAAGTGCCTTGCTCAAGGGCACAAGTGTCATGACCTGGATTCGAACCCACACTGTGCTGCTGACAACACCAGAGCTCGGGTCCGGTGAACTAGACCGCTCGGCCACGACACGCCAATTATAGCGATTATAACCAGTTTGATGATCAAATGAAGTTTGATATTCAGTAAAAATAAAAATTCAATAACAATTTTGACATCAAAGACAATTCCTCCTTGGAATGGAGAGACCCTTTAGTTGTTGGAATCCAACGACATTATGTTCTAAATTTCGCTTCGAAAAAAAGTCAGGAATGAACTAATAATTGCCCGTACAAAAATGCACAGACCCAAGTAGAACAAAATGATGTCATAGGATGTTTTGGATGTCGACAAATTTGGTACTGGAAGGGTATCGAATACAATGGCATTGTACACTGTTTTAATGTGAGGTTTAAGACTCATCATTTTTTCCCCCACTCATGTGAGGGCTCTATCTATTAGAACATGAGTACATCACAAAAAATAAATTTGACATTGGAACTCCTCTTTAACTTTCCTTTCTGAGAGCCACTTAAAAAAAAAAAAATTTCTTCATATTATTAATGTACTTTTATGCCGATAATTTATTTTTAATTTTTATATGTACATACTAAAAGAAATTATATTTTTTATATTTATATACTTTTGTTCCAAAGGGGGGTGGGTAATTCTCTTGGATCTTGGATTTTGTGTATTTAGCCAGTGGCATCGGAGTTGAAGGCTTTCGAGTCACAGTTATTTAGTTAACTTTTTTAATTTCAGGCATGTGCCATTGCCATTTTTGTCCCTTTTGTATAGGTTTGTTCTTTCTGTATTTTGTTTGTTCATTTGAATATGCCAAATAAATAATAATAATAATAATATTAATAATAATTCATTCTCATCTTTACCCGTCTCCATGTCGTCTTGGTCTGCATCCTCCTCTTGGTCTACAACCCCTTGTTTCCAGTCACCATACTCTCGTAACATCTTGAGCAGTCGTTCTCTAGCGGAGACCAATGAGGTTGCAAGGCTGGATTTACCTACGCCTTGAGGGAGGCTGAACAGCTGCTCAATATCAGCTAGACTGTCCAAAATTATTTGGAGCTGCTCAACGGACTCATCAAGGAGTTCAACATCATTCCTGTAGGAACCAATTCACACAATAAAAGGAGTTATCAGTAAGACTAAAAATTGTTGCAATTATTGAACAAAGAAAAATTGACTAGAGGGGATTTGAACCAACAACCTCAGGATTAACGTGCCGGCGCTCTACCAACTGAGCTATCTAGCCCTATGTTGGCGGTCTCCCTAACTTGTCAATATCTTTGTACTGACTGGTATCCCGGAACAAAGATATTGACAAATTAAGAGAACTTAAAAAAAAATTTACTCGTTCTTATATCATGTATTTTACAGCAAACTATCAATGTGCTTAATTTCACAGCCCTGTTTTAAGTTGGTAGGTCACACGTTTGGCTAGCGCAAATTTTAAACTTGCGTGCAATAGTTTGAAACTTGGGTGCGAGTTTGAAACTTGGGTGCGATAAATTGAAACTTGGGTGCGATAGTTTGAAACTTGAGTGCCATAGTTTGAAACTTCGGTGTGATAGTTTGAAACTTGGGTGCGATAGTTTGAAACGTGGGTGCAATAGTTTGAAAACTTGGGTGCGATAGTTTGAAACTTGGGTGCGATAGTTTGAAACTTGGGTGGAGTTTGAAACTTGGGTGCGATAAATTGAAACTTGGGTGCGATAGTTTGAAACTTGGGTGCGATGATTTGAAACTAAAGTGCACAAGTTCGAAACTTGCACAGGGAGCTTCTCAGCGCTCAACACATGCATAGAAATTCAACACAGAGTCCAGGTGAGCTGAGGCTAAACTGTTAAATTTTTCTGGAATCAACGTGTGTTGAATCGGTTTTAAACCAGTTGTTGAAACCTCGTCATCGCCCTTTGATTCCCTTATTAAAACCCTTAGAGGTGACCTCAATCCTCCAATCATCCTCCTCTCCTATGTCACTTCACACCAACTTGTTTGGACTTAGACAAGACTTTTTTTTAAATGGCACCCAACAATATTGAATTCCTCAGATAACCTCAATCCTCCAATCATCCTCCTCTCCTATGTCACTTCACACCAACTTGTTTGGACTTAGACAAGACTTTTTTTTAAATGGCACCCAACAATATTGAATTCCTCAGATAACCTCAATCCTCCAATCATCCTCCTCTCCTATGTCACTTCACACCAACATGTTTGGACTTAAACAATATTGAAATCCTCAGTTAACCTCAATCCTCCACTCTCCTCCTCTCCTATGTCACTTCACACCAACATGTTTGGACTTAAACAATATTGAATTCCTCAGATAACCTCAATCCTCCAATCATCCTCCTCTCCTATGTCACTTCACACCAGCATGCTTGGACTCGGATAAGATTGGAATGCCTGACCCAGTGATAAGCAACTGTTATTGAGGGCCAACAGTCCTCAATCCTCAGCAAATCCTCTGATTTGTGAGGCTAATCATCCTATACTCGCATGCTGAGAAGCTGAATTGTGAAGGACGCAGCTACAACGTGTTCGAGCAGCCGACATGTAAAGGCGCCTTTGGCAGCCAGGCACATCATCCCATAAATGACCATGGAGCACGGCCAGACATTGAGTTTTCTGAAGGGAGGAAAACTTGAGGGCCCAGGAAAAAACTTTGGCTGCACAGGAGGGAACTGAAGCACGGCACTAATCAGATTATAGCCGAGCCGGGAATCGAACCAGGCCACGATGGTGCGAGTAAGCGCTTTACACACCAGCTAACCCATATCAGGAAGAAAATTTTTAGAGGATTTTTAAAAGTTAGGGTTAAAGATGTATTTAATTCACTCACCAAAAGATGAGTTGCAAGTCCTGATTGGTGATGAGGTTGGCTCTTGGTAGGACCCTCTTGCTAACAGTCTCCAGGACAGTCTGACATTCCTGAATAAAATTAATAATAGCCTACTTCAAAAACTCAATACTTTTCATGGAAGGGGAAGTTTTAAAGAGGGGCTCCAAGGTCATATTCAGTTTTGTGATCCACTCATTTTCCAATTAATAGAGTCCTCATGAATGTGGGGGAAAAAATACCCAAGTCTCTAGCCTCATATTAAAATGCCATTTTATTTGATACTCTTTCAGAGTGAAATTTGAAACATGACGTTGTTATTTTCAAAAGGGAAACGGTAACTCCAGAAACTCGAAAAGCGTTCCAAAAAATAACACTGTGGTTGGGGACGGACAATTTTTCTGAAAACCAACGCTAAGTGGTTAACACACCTCACCACTCATGACAAATCAACTAGGGCCCATTTTCATTGCTTCGTTGAGCAAGAACAAAAATGCTCTGCAATTTGATCCCCGAAGCAAACATTAGCCGGGTACCAGTCACATTCAATACAGTTTACACGGTACTTCCTCTGGTTACCTGCAGTTTGTTTCTTGTCTCCACCCACAGTGCATCACCCTTTCTGATGGCATCCATCGTCGCGAGGTGTTCCCGTGGTAACGGGGACAACACATCCGTTGCTCCTCCGTCTCTGCCGGGACAGGCGTCCAGGAGCATTCCATATTGGAGCGTGGTTTCTCTGATGTAGTCGACGAGTCCCTTCAACGTCATCACCCACGATGCTGTGCTCTGCTGGGGAGGCATCAGTGGATTGTTGCCATGGCAACTGGTGGACGGCTTCAGCTGACGTAACTGGCAGAGGTAGTTTCTGCAATTCGAACACACAAAAGCAGATAGTGGTTTGCTTGTGTGATAAGAGCCCAATGCAGTGACCTTTATTGTAAGCTACTTGGATCTAGTATGTCCATAGTAAAGCGAATGTTAATTTTGACGTCACAGCTGTTTTTGCTGCGAATGTTTCGCAGGAGTCAAGCACATCTCAACTGTTGCGAATTGTTTGTTGCGAATTTGTGACGTCAAAATTTGCTTCGCATTCACATTCGCAGGAAGTGTGAACTGTGCTTTACTCTATTATAACAGTTAACAAAATTGTTACTTTTCGCATTGCCAGTATCCCCTAGTAGTGATAGTCAACCAGGTCATCCGTAACTTTCTGCCAATCTGATTGAACGATAATTTTGATACCAACATACTTGTCCATAAACTTTTGGTCAAACAAATTTCTTTCAAGAGTATCGTAAATCAATTGTCGTTATTACTTGTATTAATATTGTTCTTTTCTTGAAAATCCACATCTAGACTCTGTTTCACTTGCAATAAACAACTTGAGGTCCACCTCAAAAACGTAACAATTGTACTACGTCCAAAAAAGGACAGCAAACTCTTTGTTAAATATTGGTGCACGGTATAAAGTTAAGAGTAAAATTATTGTACCTACTGGGAAGGTTAGCTTGAGAAGCACAAGGTTAGCTAGTTTTAATTTTTGTAAAGCTCTATTAATGCAGAGGAATGTACTTTTGAGGCCACCGTACAAAACAAACTTCAAATTTCTTAAGTCAACGTTAAAAGTAATACTACAACATCAACAATTATAGGACATTTCACCAAAACTGGTGATCGCTTTTTATTCTGATCCAGACACGTGGTAAAGTAACACAATAGAATGACGCCTGGTTCATACTTCTTGAGAAAGTAAACACGAAGCACCTTTCGCAATGCAAAGAATCAGTACCTGGCGTTTTCCATTAAGCCATAAGCCATTTGAGAGTTAGATTTGTCAGGTACCTTGGCATGGCGCAAGGGTACCAGGGTTTGCTCATCTGGGCTCAATTTCATAGAGCTGCTTAAGCACAAAATATTGCTTAACAATCGTCTGCTGAGCAGAAGTGAGCAGGATACCAGTCTCAAGTTGCACATGTGACATTGTATTTTGTATGGTAACCTTATTCTGGTAAGCATACTTTTGTTGTGCTTAGCTACTTTTTGTGCTTAAGCAGCTCTATGAAATTAGGCCTTTGAGGTTGCTATACAAAAGCTTGCCCCGAACCATTCGACATAGCAACAGTCTCCATAGTCAGAGGGATTCACATTTATTTGGGGTTAGACAAAGACAAATTGGCTAGACCGGGATTCTAACCAAACCGGTACGCTAATCCAGAGGTCGTTGGTTCAAATCCCGCTCAGGTTGAAAACAATTTGTTCAGCCCCAAATTATTTCAAAATTTACCCAGTCATTTTCCCTTGTGGTTCATTACTGGATTCAAATTTAGCGGGAACTTGTGACTAAGCAAGTCACTGTACCAGACATTACTCAAATCTAACTCGCAATTGACATACTGTGACACACAAAAATTTGCTTTGCTTTTTGTACTTTTCAAAGTATGAATCAGGCTTGACAAATACTGACCTTGTATCTACGATTCCTTCGGTGATTTCAGTGATTTGACGTCTCTGTGTGGCAGCTAACTGACTCAGATGCTCAGTGAATCCTTTGCAGCGTTCAATATTACCAACACCCAATTCCTAATACCAAGCCACACAAACACCTTGAAATTAATCAAGCTCAATTCAAGGTAATTTAATTCGATGACTTTACCACCCCTAAGAGGAACTTCACTTTGGCATTTACATCAATAAGTCACACGTTGACACTACAATTAGTTAAACATTTTAATAGATGATAAAACTTGCATCGGGGATAAAGAATATCATTTCTCTCTAAAGAACCACGAGGCTCTCAGTCTGAATTTTTGTCTATATTGATTTTTGCCTCAACTATTTTTGCCATCTCTTTATGACACTAATTGTCCGGTTTCATTGATGTATTTATTTTTATCTCATGCCAGTATACCCACTGTCATCTCTATCGTGTTTGTCCATTGTTGTCTTTGGAAGTCTGTCTGTTTTCAACAAGGTCTTGCATAACAGCTGTAATTTGTTTATGCAAGGTTTATTTTTGATTGAGTCCTTATTCAGATCTGAAGGTTGTCGTTCATCAAAAAAAGCATGGAAACAAATATAAAGTTGTTATTGAATTGAACGTTTATCTACATTCCCTATCAGTACCTTTGATGGTACAGCAAGAGCCATCTGCATGGCGGCCCTCCTAGCGATGCACTTGACAAAATGAGTCTGGCATCCTTCCCACAGTCTCACCATCTCTGATTGGTTCAAGCTGCAAAAACAACAAAATCATTAACCAGTTCGCTTCGGGATTAAAAAAGCATGCATCCGTTACCCTTATGGGATTATGTCTAGCCATTAATGAAAACAATTGTCAATGAAACTCTGTTTGGACACCCATATAAAAAAAGATTTGGCTCGCATGTTTTTTTGTTTGTCGTGTTTCTGAAGCACAATCAGACCGTTGGAAAAATGTTATCAGGCACAAATCCAACCAAAGAGTAAATCCAATTATTGTTTGCAGATTAATGGCATGTGAATCCAGAGGTCGCAGGTTACAATCCTGGTCTAGTCCATTTTTCTTTGTCCGACCCAAGATTCACTAAAATTACCAGGTAGGTTTCCCTATTGGTTAATTGCTCGATTATTATTTGTAGATTTTTTATTTACCCTCAAATTTCAATCATATAAAAATTGTGTAACTTTTTCTGTCCATTTTTGATGAAAATTTAAGGGTTGTTAAAAAAAGAGAAGAAAACAACAACAAAACAAATAAACACAACTCAAATTAATGTTTAGGACATGACCTTTACTTTGACCTTTTGGGAGAGTAGAAATAAGTGAAACTTTGCAGGCATTTTAGACGTCAGCTTTGGGCATTTTGGTACAATCCACTCGCAGCCAGTGTAGACCTTTATCATGGTGCGGTCATGTTGATTTTCTCCCATTCAAATCAATGTAACCAAGCTGAGGCTGGAAGGAGAAATAGTCTGGTTCCTTTTTGTTTGATGAATATTAGCATCCATTACTGCTGTTGGATACAGGGAACATGACCAAGATGGTTGCAGCATGATAAAGGCCTATTGTCTCTGAAGGGTTTAACATAGACACAGGAATGGTTACTGTTTGAACACTTACTTCATGCCTTCCTCCTTTGTCTCCAGTGCAACAGCAAGATCAATCGGTGGCACCATCAAAGCTTCATGCTGATTGGACGTTTTGACTACAGCGAGCCCTTTCCTGTATGAGAGACCTGTTTTGATTGGACAGAATCATATATATCTTTTCAACTTGCCGTTTCAGTGGTTGTGTCAGCAATGCATATTCAAAGAATCTACCCAAGTATGAGCAGTCTTGTCAACATTGCTAATATTGTACCTCATATTGGTTCATAGAGTGTATGCACAAAAGCAGCAACAAGGCGTAGTGGTTATCTTTCCTCGCCTTCCACCTCTAGGACCCCAGTTCGAATCCCGCTGGGGGGCACTATGTGGATTGGGTTTTCAGTCCCTACCTGATTGAGTGGGTTTTCCCTGGAATAATTCTCGGGGGTTTTCCTCCCACATCTAAAACCTGAAACTTTCTTCCTTGTCTTCTCTCCACGGGTTCTTGGCTAGTATAGTGATTAAGTTCACTTTCTGAGAGTCCTTGGCTTCACAACCAGAATTAATAAATGAAATGAAAATGAAGAACAAGTTTGCCAAGGAACCAACTGCATACTGCGTAGATGCAATCACCACACAGTATCATACAGCACACTGGTCTGTCATTTATATATACCCCAGGCAGTTTATCCATTCTGATTGGTCGAGAGGAGATCACACGGCCATGATTACATGTGTAGTAGAGACATGGTATATTGTGTAAACAAACACGTGTTGGCGACAAGCTTACACAAGCACGATTTGGTAGATAAATAATGGCGCTGTCCCATTCAGTGGCGCTTCGACGCTGTTGACTTGAGGTTTACACAAAACTGTAAACTTGTTTTTAGATGTTTCATAGGTAGGGTCTATATCCGGGTATTATGTTAGAAATTTTTGTCATAAAAAGGGCGTAACGAAATCAACCCATACCCATATTCAGTGTTAAATCTATTAGTTTGGGGTCGAACAATCAAATCAATTAGTACGCATGCATACATGTGTATGCACAACTGTTGAGTGTTGCATGCAATTTGATCCTTTGTGAAATGGAGCCCGAGGATGCGACAGAAATTGAAAGTTTCCAAAACACTGACAATTTTTGACACATATTCCTACATTAATACACTCTTTAACGAAAAGGGCATTTATGAATGGAATAAAAGAGTAGTGACTCGGTCTGAAACCACTGCTTTCAAAACCTTGCAGGGTCGTGGCCGAGCGATAAAGGAACTCTCCTTCGGCTCGGTCCTTTATCACATGGCCACAACCAAGCCCTCGTCACCATTCATTTACTTAGTCAAAACCACAGTGGATAACTGAACAGTGAATGGTCAGACAATAGGAGGGTTGACTGTGTCCTGTGTAGCTGCATTCACCACATGATATGGAATTGCAGGCTGGCGCAGTTTATCAATCATTCCAAACCACGTGCTGGATGATATTGACTGGTCAGACAGTAGGAGGATTGACTGTGTACTATCAAGTTGTGAAGGTAGTGCGTTCTGCTCTACCAGCCAGGCTCCCAGTGGATGATACCCATACCTACATCCTTACGGACTGTAAAGGGGGTAACCCTGTTTCAGCCCTAGGAGTAGGTGGCAACGTGCCCCTGGTGAGCAGTTGATTTAGGTTGACAGCCCAAATCAGTTAAGTGTAGCCCTCACCTTGAAGTTGTCATAAAGCCTTATAAGTAAGGCACTTCCTCATAAAAAATTGTTTTAAAGAGTATACAAAATTACACCATGATACCACATTGCAAGCTGGCATAGCGCATCTATCATTCAAAACCACATGGATGATATTAAATGGTCAGACAGTAAGAGGGTTAATATATTGTAATTCCGTTAGAGTGTCTGAGGTTATGTTTTACCGATAGTGGTGAGATATCTGAAGAGGTCAGCTAGGGCCTTTCTCTTCCGTTGTTGGATCCGACGAACCTGGGACTTTTGTTTCTCCTTATCTGCATCCTGTAACAATCAAAAGCAAAAAAGTTAGCAAAAAAGTAAGCAAAAGAGTTTAGCAAAAAAGTAAGCAAAAACGTTAGCAAATAAAGTAAGCCAAAAATATGCAAAAAAGTAACCAAAAAAGTAAGCAAAAAAAAAGTAAAAAAAAAGTGAAAACTTTCTGAAAAAAAACTCTGAGCCAATAAATACAAGCAGTAAATACAATGCACATGCTGCCCAACGTGTGCAGTGGTGATGCAGCCAATGCTGTGATTGGTCGGTATTTTAAGGGGGTGGGACTTTATGGATCGGTCTATTGCTGGGCAAAGTGTGATGTCACAACAAAAATCACTATGGCAATATTGGCAACTCATCTTAAGATGAATCCTAGTGCTTTGTGAAAACGAGCCAAGCACATACATCCTCGGCCAACAATCCTCAGGATAATTTTTATTTAAATTTCAATTATAATAATACAAATATAACTTTAAAATGTACAACACAATCTCAGTATGTCTGTATAATTTATAAACAGAGTCAACACTTTGAAATATCAATAATTTACTGCAACTAATAACACACAGTTCTTATACAGCGATTTATCACACCTGGTGAACTCATTACTTGGATTTTTACCCATTCAACAATGTGTGTCAAGCACCGTATACTCAGACAAATTAAGGCTTGCAAAGAGACCAGAATTATTTTTTAAAATAATAACACCCCCGATGACCAAAAAACCAAAAACAAGGATATAGAATCCAAACAAACAAACAATCAAACACCCAAACCAGTCTGAATTTTATAAAGTCACCCCAAACATAAAAGACAGAAAGCCTTACCTTTGTGATATCCAGGCCCTGCAGTTCTTTTACCCCAGACACAATTTCACCTTAGAAATAAAACAGTTGGGGAAATCGCAATTAGTAATAACTCGGGACACGTTGGCTTAGAATCTTCTGAACCCACATAAGGGGGCACAGGGTACCTACCCCCACCCACCCACCTAATGTTCCACAGTATTTTCCTCTTTTACAGAATTACACCCCCCTACAATCCTCTAAAGAATTCCTGAGATATGGGGGGGGGGGGGAGGTACCACCAATACCCCCATATTGAGCACTTAACGGGAAATCAACATCAAAGAAAAAAATACTAAAGCCACAAAAAAGTAATGATTAGTTTTTAATCTGGAAGTTCAACAAATACTAAGGTGTTTGTATTTCTTTTTAAACACCTTCCTGTTCAATGAGTTTTTTTTATAAAGTTTGTTATTGCTGTTGAACTTCTTTGGTTTATTAAAAACATAAATCAGCTCTCGGGCTGCGATGTTTGCATTTTAATAAACCCATATTAATAATAATAATAATAACATCTTTAAGCTCATGGAGGTTTCCGGTTCTGCTTTCTTTACCTGTGAATTCATCCACAGCAGTTGTCAGAGCTGGATATGGGCACTTCTTGAAGAAAGAGCGACACAGTTTGGTCATCCTTGGCAGGAGACTAGACAGCCTTGCATGTAATGAGCCGTCACTCTTCAAAACGGTGGCAGAAGGTGGGATACCGCCAATGTAGCTCTGTCAATGCAAAACGAAATTTAACAGTTAATAGATTAATAACTACTTCTTATGGCGTGTCGTAGCCGAGCGGTCTAGTTCATGGTAGTTCACCGGACCCAAGCTCTGGTGTTGTCAGCAGCAGAGTATGGGTTCAAATCCCAGTCATGACACTTGTGCCCTTGAGTAAGGCACTTAACCATAAATGCTTCGTAAAAAGTTGGGAAGGTAGTGTATTCTGCTCTACCAGCCAGGCTCCCAGTGGATGATACCCATGACTACATCCTTATGGACTGTGAAGGGGGTAACCCTGTTTCAGCCCCAGGAGTAGGTGGCAATGGGCCCTTGGTGATTGTTGGTTTTGGTCAACAGCCGCAATCAGTTAAGTGTAGCCTTCACCTTGAAGTGGCCATCCGGCCTTGTGAGTTAGGCGGTATTTCATAAAAAAAAATATATATATATATGTAGCCGCCCATTCCGACACGCCATTGGTGTAAATTGGCTGGAGATAAGAACACAAACAAACGCGCCAAACTCACCTTGTATACCTCAGGAGTTAGAAACTGACTGTATGTACTTGGTCCAGTACCTAGACTGTCTAGAGCGGCAATCTCTTCCTTCTCTGCTATTTTACTGTCTGTGAAGACACACTTTGATGGTTCCTTCAGCTCAGTCTGGTGCCAGGGGAAAACCAACAAGAGCAGATTATTCACAGGAGAAAAAGCCGATACTGCTGAGTCCATAGGTTTTGGGGAGAAAGTAGACAATCTGGGCCCAATTTCATGGCTCTGCTTACCGTAAGCAAAAAATCGGCACTTACTGAAGCAGGGAATTCCACGCTTATGTCAAACGTATTTCAGGGGCTAGCAGGGAGTTTCTGCTTGTGCACATGCGTTATTAGGCATTCTTCGCTTACACAGCCTGGGGCAGACAATCAGCGCTTGCCCCGTAAGCGAAGAATACTGATCGCAAGCACAGAATTCAGCGGTAAGCAGGGCCATGACATTGGGTCATGTACAGCTCTCAGATCTTGTTAGAACAAATGACCTTACAGATCAAGTTTGTGGGGTCCTGCTAATGTTGTTCTCTTGTTCCCTTTTCTAAAGAATTTCTCTGTGGGGTTTAAGTTGAACAAAGAAAAACTTTGTGGGGTCCTTTGGTCCATTGTGTAAAAGACCCCACAAGGGCCAATCCATAAGCCCTATCATCTTAGCACATTTGAGGATGAAGCAATTTGAGAACTTCTTGGTTTCATTACCAAAAGATGATATTGAAATGTTTCCAAAGATCTTTGATCTAAGGTCTGTGGCTACATCTATGGCCATTGACCAAAGCAACAATGTTAAACAACAGGGCCCAATTTCATGGCTCTGCTTACCGGCCAATTCTGCGCTGGTGATCACCCTTTTTCGCTTAATACAGGGCAGGCACCGGAATTCTGCGCAAGCTGTGTAAGTGAAGAATGCCTAGTAATGTGGAGCACGCACGTGCAAAGGCAAAAATTCCCTGCTAATCTGTGAAATACACTTGGTGCAAGAGCAGAATTCCCTGCTGCCGTAAGTGCCAATTCTTTGCTTACAATAGCAGAGCCATGCAATTGGACCCAGGCCTTTTCACCGTTCCGGCCATAGCAAACAGCGGCATAGCCGAGACTTTTTCGGAGGGGAGGGGGGTGGGGGGGAGCACCGGGGGGGAGGGGGGGGGCATTGCTTTCAAGTGGGAGGCCTAGGGGGAATGGGTTTGTCAGTGGTGGGGGTCATGCTTTTGGGAGGGGGGACGCTGCAGTGGGCCACTATCCTCTTACATACTTGGCATTTTGTGGCAGCGGTAGTGATCCCGATCGCGATCATTCACTCCATTAGATTATACAAACAAGCACTTTCCTCTTTTTTCCCCTTTTCTTTTTCTTTTTCTTTTTGTGAGCACTATCGGGATTTTTTTTCGTAGGGGGGCACAGGAAATTTGTGGGGGGGGGGGGGAAACGTGCCCCCAGGCCCCCCTTGACTACGCCGCTGATAGCAAAGCCAAGGTTGTTAATTTAGACTCGGCCAAACATCGATACAAAGCATCGCTCAAGCTGACTGCACACTTTCAGGAACAGCTTGATTAGACAAGATTTGAGAAATGTAACTGTTACTTTTTTAAAGACTGTACCTCAAACTTTTTACTGAACTTATGCAGCGTCTTGTGTGATTTTTCAACGGCCAGTTTAACTGACCAGAAGTTGATGTCATTCCAGCGAGCAATCTTGACATAACCCTGAGAAAAAACGGATTAAAGAAAACAACTTGTTAAAGGCAGAACGTGCTTTTGGTAATTACTCCACAAGTTAATGACCATAAAAACTTGGAAAAGAGCACTGGAGAGCTGTTGATATGATAAAACGTTGTCAGAAAACGACCCCCTTTGAAGTAATGTAGTTTTGGAGAAGGAAGGTAATTTTTCACTCCAAAATTTGAGTCTGAAAGGCTTCTGGCACGAGGCCTTTCTCAGGCATCTGTGTTTTTTTTTCCCCCTTTCATTATTTTCTCGCAACTTTCTAGATTCTAAAGGCACAAAATGCAGTAGCAGTTCCAGCTGGAACCAAAACCGCACACTTTCTCAGTCTTGTTTCTCAACCACTGCCAAGAATTGAAACTGAGAAGCCTGCACTCATCATGCAAAGCTTTAGTTTTCCCCACTACAAAGTGGGACAAAGGGTACTGGAATTCATGCTCCAAATGTTCCTTTTTCTGGGAGTTATTGTGTATTCCTTGATTCCGGACCTTTATCCTTAGATCGATAAGCTGCCACCATTGTTCATCATTGTATTCGGCATATGGGAGGCAAGTCCGAGATTCCAGCATACCTTGGCTGACCGATTATCAGCCTACGGCCAAGGGTTGGCGTATTCAAGGTGAACACATTCCACATTCTCTTGAAAGAAAACGAAAAACCCCGCTGCATTTTACGAGAGTGGTTTCATTGTGACAGCTATATTTAAAAAAAAACACGAATTAATCCAAAACTTCCGAAAAATAAATCCCGTGCATCAGCACCGAAATAGTTCCAGTTCCAAGTGCATCGGCACCAAAATAGTTCCAGTTCCAAGTGCATCGGCACCAAAATAGTTCCAGTTCCAAGTGGTTCACAAAAGAGGTTGATCTCCTTTTGTCACTGCGTTAGACAGTGTTTTGATGATCTTCAACCTTACCTTCAATTCCTTCTCTATGGGTGCCCTACGACTCTTGATCTCAGCCTCCACTGCTGACAAGAACTGCTTGTAGTAACAATGAAGATTCCACAGAATGCTTTGGAGCTCCACTGCAAACATATAAACAGCAAATACTGATTTCAGTACTCTATTCCGGGGCAGAATTGATTAAAACCAGACTATGCTATTACATGACGTGAGTCACCCATTCAAAGCAGACCCGAGTTTGCCCAACGACAAACTCGGGTCGGTACTCACCGACTCGGGAATGAGCAGTTTTTTTAACACAATCTTTCTTATCTGATCAAAAGTTCATGAAGTGTAAACGTGGGGTTTAGGGTGTCACTGCCTGTGAGTTTACTGACACAAATATCGACAACATTTCACAGGTTCTTGTTCATAATGAGAAGTATTGTATTGGGACACAGTGTTAAAATGTTATCATGAAAGCAACTTTGAATCATAAAAATTGACCAAACATATCTTGAGAAATCGAATAAGAAACAGGTGGACTTTCTCTCTGCTCTTCAGCATTTCCATTCTCTGACACCAGCAAGTAGGCTTCGTAGGTCAGAATCACTGGCCTTGGGGAAGTGGGTTCCAGGGTGAATGTTTGATATTACAACTACTTTACTGATAACAGCTGATAAGAGTCACAGTGAAACCGGTGAGTAGAATGAGGAGATGCTGGCTAATGGGAAATTCACAATATTAGTGCAAAAAGTGACGCCGCGTGTCTCATTCAAGTGACATGGCCATTGGCTGTGATGACAATGTTGATGCATTGGACTTTTTTTGTGTTCTGGCTGTAGCCTTGATTTAGGCTTGGCTAAATTTTGTGCTATGAATTAATAAAAACAACAATGCTTAATTGGTTCTTATATAGCGCACATTTTCTAGTAGCTAGATCAACATTATTATCCCTCCTCACCAGGCATACTTTGAGACCATTCCTCTAACTTTCTCAACTCCCTGGGGAGCATTCAACCCCAAGGTGCTTAAATTAGCGTCAAGGGATTAATCCAAAACAATACTGTCTCAGCCCTCTCAGGTTCCCATTTATACACATTGGTTGAAAGAAGCAATTATGGTTAAGTGCCTTGCTCAAGGACACAAGTGTCATAGATGGGAATTGAACCCACACTCCGACGATTCAACCATCAGAACTTGAGTCTGGATGCAGTAGACCGCTCAGCCAGGACACACCACAAAGAGCCTAGAGTGTTAATTGCGAAATCAAACTACTCCAAAGGATTTCTGAAGAATGTGCTCTGGACAAAAATAAACATTCTAGGCATGCAAATGTTATTGAGTGTAGCTCACGTTGTTTTCGGCTGCTTGGCTGCATCGCTGTCTGACAGTGGAATGAGTAGACCATCTGAAGCCTCGCTGAAAACTCCCCCAGGCTTGAGCCCTCCATGAACTGTTGCAGCGCGGCTATCACGCCCTCGATGCCTTCAACTCTCCCCTCACTCTTGTCCTCCTCATCAGGGTGGCGGCCATCTTGATCACTGGTTGCTGCTGTAACCTCTGAGCAGAGATGTGATTGGACGAGTTGATAGAGATGGAACCACCACTTGGTGGCGCTCTGTTCCTGACGGTAGGCAACAGTGTCTAAGCAAGCAGACCAACACCTGAACATAAATCATAGTTTCCATAACAGTGAAGTTAGTTTACAATTACTACATTACTGACAACTTACATTGATTTTTTGCAAAGTTTTGCAAAGTTCATTAGGAACTTGTTACTTGACTGTGATATAGTGATGGGTTTATTAAGTACCTGAGTTCTAGTTTCCGCCACTGAATTACCAAGCCTGTCACTTTCTCTAAATGATCGCGGACTGAAACTGCACGGCTAGCATTACTCTCCCATTCCTACATTAGAAAAGACAAAACACAAATTATATAACACTTTCAAGTAGTACAAACAATTCAGTTTCAAACTTACAGCCGACAAGAACGATTAGTTTTCTTCTCATCACGTTTACACTCAATCAAGAAAGGTGGCCAGCATTTTTATCACGACCACAGATCAAGATCTGGTGTTGCATTTACACCAGTGGCTGATCCAGCTCTGATCCCACTTTTGATCACAGCTGACACACAAAAACACAAGCAAAAAGCCTGCCATTCCAAAAGGAGGAAAAGCTTGAGTAATTGGCATTTTGAAATCAAGAATATCATGAACAGCATTTCACTGGGGAAGTCCCTATATGAAATAATATGTTTTCTTGGGCATCGTCTTTGCACGGCCATGCCACTCGTAGAGCATTGAAGGGCGACTTATATGTAAACCAGAGCCGAACCTCACTTCATAACAACCGTCTTAGACAACATAGAATTGCATATTGGAACAGTCTCGACAAGAACTTAAAGCTGGCTGTCTCACTGCATACATTGAAAAGAAAACTCAAACATCATCTGTCTAATTTTGTATTTGTAATGAATTTATTACATCAACCTTTATTTAAATAATCTAGTTTCTGCTGTCATCCTGTACTCTGTTTATTTTTGGTTATTGTATTGATGTATTTTGTATTTTGTCTGTCCTATTGTTTAATGTTCAATATGTCCAATAGAGAGAAACTCAAAAGCATGATTTTCTTCCCTACACGCTGACAGGATGTATACGTAGATAAGATTCTTTTGTACAAGTCAAGGTAATATCATAATACATGTATATATATAGTGTGTACTAATTCTGAAAAGTTATAATGTATGTACATTGTACACGTATATTCTGTTAGTGCAAAAAATTAGTTCGTGGCCTGACGTTTTGACCCTAGCAAAGTCTTTCTCGAAGGCTAAATGACCAGACAACACACATACATGCATACAAGGATGACAAGAGCAGTCAAGTGGAAATACATGAATAGAGAGATAGAGTGGAGAGAGAAAAGCAAGAAGCATTCAGAAAGAGCAGGGGGTAAGCAGGGATTATGAAGACAAAGGGGGGCGGGGGGTTTGGAGGGAAGGGGGAGGCTTGACCACAAGAAATTGGAAACACAAAGGACAAAATGGAAGGTTGGAAGAAAAGTAAATGATTAGTTTAAGTTTCCTAAGTTCCTTTTTTGCATTTATACTACAGGTCCTTTTGGTTGGTAAGCAGTTTGCAACAGCTAGTTCTATTTTCTCATATTCTGTTAGTGTGAAATAAATGTCAAATGTCAACGATGCGTTTGCTCAAGGAGTAACTTGGAGGGGGGAAAGCTTGAAGCAAAAACTTCGGGTGGAGACCGCGATCATGAAGACCATGGCCATCTTTTGTGGACACTCACCTGCGCCTTCTCCAGGAGAATCTCTAAGCCAGTCACAAACTTCATCAAGGGACTGGTAATCGGGAACTCCAATATGCGATCAATCAGCATCACCAACTACAAGCGCAAAAACACATCCAGTTTAGTCATAACATTTCAAAAGTGATGAGCCACAAAGGAAGCTGCCTGGGTAAAATTGTACATAACTTGGGGTTGAACGAAGAGAAATTTACTAGAGTGGAACTTGAACCTGCGACCTCCGGATTAACGCGCTGGCGCTAAATCTGGTGGCTGAGTCATCAGGGTGTGGGTTCAAATCCCAGTCATGACACTTGTGTCCTTGAGCAAGACACTTTACTATAATTGCTTCTCATCGCCCAGGGGTAAATGGGTACCTGTGAAGGGCAGAGATTGTTCACGTGATTGATTTAGCTCAGTGCGCTACAGCAGCACAGGCTGTATACTCCCCAGGGAGCTGAGATGGTTTAAGGAATGAAATTAATGGTCCGGTGACCAGGGGTAATAATGTATGTAAAGCGCATTGAGAGTTCCCCCAGAACTGAAATGCGCTCTATAAGAACGTCATATTATCAGACCATTCTATTGCAACGTCACAGCCCGAGTTTCTGCCAGCCACAATTTTGTTTTTACCTGTTTTAGTGTGGGATGCTCTGGCCACTCATCCATTAGCTCTGAGATTCGTGCACTGAATCCCTCTAGCAGTGGTCTGCATTGAACAGCTTCTTTAATGTTACCGTCATGGTAAATGTCGTATGGTTGGTGGCGCTCCGTGTTACTGGACTCATCCGGCTGAGAGAGGGCGCTATACAGACTGTGACTCATCAGAAGATGGGCGCCTATGAGTTTACTATCCAGAGACGAGTCTGTAGGGAAAAATAATTTAAATAATTTGGGGTTGGACAAAAAGAAAAATTGTCTAGTGCAGGACTAGAACCTGCGACCTCCGGATTAACTTGTCGGCGCTCGACCAACTGAGCTATCTAGCCCTAATGTTGGTCAGTCAGTGTCCCTCGTAGCTTACTACTCGATATTCAAAATAAAAAGTCAAATCCCCTTAAGGTGATCCCTTGGCTGCCACTTCCCAGGTTGTATCTTAAAATTGGGTGTGATCCCTGGCCACACGGCAGTTACAGGTTGTATGGCTGTTTGTTTGCTATTGTTGATGCAAGGTGTACATTTTGTAGTACCTGTCTTTCTATCTTTCTAGGGTTTACTTTGTAACTTTTTCTTGTAGGCATACTCTTTTTCTATTGTACCATTTAATCCTTTTTTAACTTCGGCGGTTTAATGTGTGTTTATGTAAAAGGCCAACAAAACTTCCCATATCGGGACAATAACGCTTTATTGTGTTGTACTGTATTATTGCACTATTTTTGTTCAAATTGTAAAAATTGTTATTAATACTAACCCATAAACGGAAGAACCCTATCATATAGCTGTACCATCGTAGCGTAACCATTTTCCAGTACTTCTCTAAATGGCCTTTCATCAATGCTGTTGCTATGGGATTGGATGCGGATCCAGCTGGTCTGAACCAGTTCCGTGAACAGTTCTTGATGGGTGGAATAGACTCGGTGCATCTGTTGTTGGCTGAGCTGGGGTGTGGTTGCAGTGGTCTCGTCAGGGTCATCCTTGTCAGCATCGGGCGTTCTCTCCAAGCTCGGCTCGGCCACGATGTCTGCAAAATCCTGAAATGAAACACCTCATGGTTTACATTCTGTCCAGGGAATTCGTTCATATACGTGCTTATTTCTTTGCTGTGTAGATTTTTGTTCTTTAGAGAACTTGTCTTGCTACCGCGGAGTAGATTTTCGGAATTCGGGAGACTTCTCAGTTCTGAAAAGAACTGTCTTGCTTATTAACTACTACCTGAGCGGAAGGTTGGGCCCAATTTATTGGTCGATTATTACGAAAAAAAATTGGAAGTGTCAAAATTCAAAATTACAATTAAATGATAGACAGACGAAATCTATTCCATGGCAGAATAATAAATAGCAAGACAAGTTCTCAAAGAACAATTCTACACAGCGAGGTAGATATATACGCATGGTGTTACCAAAAACTGAATATACATTGATAAACAAACAGTCAGGTAGGCGTAGTGGTGCCTTCCACCTCTGGGGACCCTGGTTCAAATCACACCGGGGCACTACGTAGATTGGCTTTTTCAGTCCCTGCCAGTTCGCTTGGGTTTTCCCTGGAATATTTCTCTGGGGTTTTCCTCCCACACCTAAAACTGAAACTTCCTTCATTGTCTTTTCTCCATGGGGTTCTTGGCTAGTATAGTGATGAAGTTCACTTTCCGAGAGTCCTTGGCTTCACAACCAGAATTAATAAATGAAATGAAATGAAAAACACATTATGATCAAGTTTAAATAGCATTCCTGTTAACAATTTGTTTCCCTCAAGTAGCTGTTTGATGGACTCTCTCACCTTCTCAAAAGATGGAAAACTCTGCCTGAATTCTTCCTCTTCTCTCTGCTCATCCGTCAGTCCGTCACCGTGCGTCTTGGCCTTGAACTTATACAGCGAGGCTGCCTCCTCCTCCTTGCGCTTGGCAGCATCCTGAGCTTGCCTCCAGGCGGCTACGATGCGGTCCAAGATGGAGAAGATATCGTTGCACGTCTCGGGGGCAAGATGGCCAGCGAGGACAGCTTGGTTGCGGGAATGCACCAGGGACAGCAGCAGCAAGCTGGAGTGGGAACGGGGGCAAAGAGGGAGTCCTTTTTTATCACAGCTGTTTGCTACCCTGGGTCAACAAGTGTCGTTGCATGTTGTGGCCGAGTGGCTAACAGCACTGGACTCACGCTCTGGTGTTTTTGATCACCCTCGAAAAGTGAATTTCGAGGGTATACCTTTTGTAATTACTCCTAAATTTTTCTCAGATTGTACTGTATTCCAATTACAGATTATTCTTCCAGCGTAGACATAACTGCTCCAGATATTTGGCAATGTCTCAAAAACACTACCGCACAGATGAAATTTTCACAGGTTAGTTTTATTGTATACATCTACATATAGGGTTAAAACAATCGAACGGTCCAAAAACCCAAAGGTATACTTTGCATTTAATGAAAACATGACAAAGATAGTTCCGGCTTAATTAACTGACCGAGTTCCACTGTGGAATTTTCCCTAACAGAGCATTAAAGTATAAAGTAGACATTGTTATACCGTTATACCAGTGAAGGTTCACAATAGATCTTTATTAGGGTGTGGCCATCTTGATTTTACTCCAATCCAACTCATTTTTATATTATTTATTTATTTCTATTTATTTATTTCATACAGCATCCACAGCGTGAGCGCCAAAAAACGGATGAATACAAATTTCAGTAATCAACAATAAAATATTTATAAAAATACATGAACATACAACAAACACAAACGTAAAAATGGACTAAAAGACACAGTAACAGAACCGAGGCTGGAAGAAAAACTAGACTGGTTCCTTGTTTGTGCAATGAATATTAGCATGTATTACTGTTATTGAATACAGGGAACATGACCAAGATGGTGGCAGCATCGATCTCCACATCTGAACAGTGTAGCACTCACCTCATCTTGATTTTTGGGTATGCTGATGGTTCTGATTCAACAGCCGAGTAGGATGCCAGACTCTTCACCAAATGGAGCATTCCTCCTGTGACTGCCTGACGCTCTGAGCAGATCGGAAACTCGGCCAAAACACCCAGGCTTGCCTCGCTGGATATGCCCCTTCCAGAGAAGCGCCCTCTCTCAGACAAGCTGTACACGGCATGTGCTACCAGTCTGATCCCATACTGCATCTGCATCACCGCGGTAACAAGCCCCGACCACTGGTCCCTGTAGAGGGGGTACTCCCCTTCAATCTTACGCAAGAACTGGAACTGTGAGTTCTGCCAGGCTTTCTCTTCACTTAGAACAGTTTTAATTGGATGCAGCACACTGCCGCCTGATTTGTCAGCACTGAGGGTGTCAAAAGTTGCTGTCAGTTTATTCAGGAGGCCCTCAACTGTTGACCTTGATCCAATGCTGGTAAGGTAGTGGGTTACATCCTTTAGCAGGGCATCAAACTACAACAGAAATCATAGGACACTGGGATTACAAAAGTCAGTCGGCTTAGGATACATTTTTGACTCTGTGAAGTGTGTCGTGGCCAAGCGGTCAATTGCACTGGACTCAAGCTCTAGTGCATTACGGATCCGCCTTTTAAAACTCAACCCGAGTGAGCCTTCTGTTCACTCGGGTTGGAAAACATCCTTTTCAGAAAGAAGGCCTGGGAGATTAAGATTCTTATCACCGCTAATCCTATTATAACCATCTTGGGAAGGTGGACAGTAGCCCTGCCTAAAGAATTCAGTCATATTTTGTAAAGCAAAGTTTCACAATCTGAGTAAAAAACGTTGTTAAAATAATATCCTGCGAAAACTGTTACCTTATTTTCTTTTTTGAACCGTGAAAATTAACCCCAAAACGGCCGAGAACGATCTTTTACCTGGAGTTTGTTTTGATGTCCGGTGCAAGTCTTATACGTGCGCATTGATAACTATCGGCTTTAACTGCAGTCCGTCATAGCTAACCATGTAGGACCTTGTTCTCTGCTCCAATGGTTAATTTAGAAGTGTTACCAACTGTTGGTAGACTTCAAACTTTATAGTAAAAATACACGAAAACAAAGTGGTTGACAGAAATTACCATCTTTTAAGTTTAAAATGTTACTATTGTTGATTCGTTGTTTTGGCTAGACAGTATACAGCAACGATCACAGTGGCGGATTTTTATTGGTGTGATTAGTCTCAAGCGCGTACTCCAGTCATAAGACATCCTGTTTATCGGCGCTTTATTCACTTTCTTCGTTTTTCTACTATCGTAAGGACAGTAAAACAGAAATGCGTTGCTAAATTTTATAAGGAAAAATGGCGGGGAAAATCGGTGTCGGCTGCCGTGTTCAAGCAGTGGATGAGCTGGGGAGATGGTGCAATGGGAAAGTGATTAGTATAGACAACGCTGGTAAATTATCGGTAAAGTTTCCCGGTTATCGTGGCCATGAAATTCAAGGGACTGTTGAAGAGCAAGTGATAAGGAGTCCAGTGCCGCCACTTGAAGAACAAAGAAGAAGTAAGTAAAAACTCATTTTCTTGTATACCTCTATTTTCTTGTAGAGCCTAAGTATTTTAAACTCCAATTCCAACTCCAACTCCAATTTTTTGTTTCCATTATCCAAGTATAGAGAAGAGGCCGCAAATTAAATATTGACCAAAAGTATTTCAAAAGTGATTTGTAAACGTTTTTGTCACTTTTTGTTTAGTTTAGTTTAGTTTAAATCCTGTTACACTAACCTTGCAACTTTCAATCAGAAAGTTGTTTATTACAGTTTCCATTTTTCTTGTTCGATTGTTGTATTTTATTTGAACATATAACTCTTTACTGTCTGAAAGCGGCGCGGCAAGGTCTCGCCGAGTTGCTTTGGCCACGCATCTTTTACTCGGTGCTAAATAATTTTAGTGCTAAACATTGTGCATGTACAATGTCTATTTCATGGGAAATATCATTTTAATCAAGCTTAGACAACAGAATGTGCATGCACGAAAATAAACACCCAAAAATATCAGGATGCTCAGCTAGTATCCCGTAAAGAAAGGAGTCTGACCTTTTCTGTAGGCCTACAGTTTTCGTGGCTTGCGAGTGATCGGTACCGGAAAGCCCAACCCGCACTCATAATCCCGCGACCATGGAACAAAAATGTAGCTTTTCCGACCACCCTTCATTTCCCAACTTTTTGCTTTCTTTCAAAGATGTTAGAATGTGCATTTAGTTTACTGTTGAAGTTTAAAGTATTTGTGTTTTGGAGATCTAGTCCTGAAACATACGTCCATATACTTTAATATTGTTTTTAACCCCCACCCCAAAAAATCAAATAAATAGATGAATAAATAAATCCTGGGCAGAACCCTAATTTCCCCAAAACTGTTTTATTGTTAACCGGGGGTGCATGGCTACCTGCATAATCACGCAAATAAATATTTTAATGCATGCTATACGAAAATTTGTATTTCATTAAATAATAAGCAACAGTATACATGTACTTGGTTACACGTGTGCGCAAACTGTGTGTCAAATTTCCCGCTCAATTTCAGCGTCTAGTCAGTAAAGCTAATGCTGAAATAATTCCACCGTCACATCCGCAATGTTGATGTCATATTCAGTCCAGTTTAGCCGAGCCATAGGCTGTTGAAACTGTCCTGGAATCTTGTTTAGAAACGTTTTAGCAACATTATTTTTTTCAAGGTTTCTCATTACTATCAACCAATAATAGGCTGTTTATTAAACAGTTCCCAATGATCACCCACAAAACACGCGACCCATTGTTGAATTCCCCAATTGTTACACAATGTGCGCTTAGTATTTGACTGTTGCTACCAATAATTATGATTTTATAGTATAAAAAGGAAGGTAGTGGTCGTACTTTAAGACCAATTATTAAAAAAAACCTGCATGACAATGAGCTTTCGTATTGGCAACTTCATATTGTCTTAGACACAATTCAAGAAAGTTCCGGGTGAATGAGTTCAATTTTACAAGGTACACAAAAGGTGACTAGAGCATCTTTTCCTGGTAATCTGACAGGAAACCGCGGGCTCTGACGTTCCTTTCCGTGACCATGTAAAATTGTTTGGCCAGTTAAGCAAAGAGTTTAAGACCTTGCCAATGGAGGAAAGGAAAAACATTTGTGAGTTGTGGAAGAACAAAAAAAAGCAGAGTCTTGAGCATTCAAGACAAAAGCAGGAGATGGCCAAATATAATTGCACTGACAACCCTTTGTATAAAAGAAATAATTCACAGTGAATCATTCAAATGTTAGAAAAACGTTGGGGTGTGTCTGTGTGTTTTCAGAATTTATTATTAGGTGTTCGGGCAACAGCCCGAACACCTATTGTTATTGTTCGTTTTTGTTTTGTAGTTATAACGTCGCAAAGACGTCATCACTTGTCACGTTGCATCATTGAAAAAGTAGTGTTTAAAAAGACCTAGCCTATATTAATACAAACTTCACATTTAGCGTAATATAGTTCCATCTTTTTTAGTCCCAAACACCTAGTGTTTGTGAAGTGACAAACACTAAATTCTAGTTGAATTTGCAATTCTACCAAATCGGAAGTGGATTTTTTCCCCTACAAATATAAAAGGCTTATAAACCGGTTTCCTCTTTGTTTCTCTTGGGTTTTTGTGCTGTATGGTATAGGTTTTAAAGGAAAGGTTTCCTTCTGTTAACCATCATGCCCTTTTTTAAGAACTGGTAAACAAATATGATAAATGTTACCATGTGATGAGTAGGTTTCGTATGAGTAGGTTTCGTATTGCCAACCAGTATTTTTTCATTTCGGCTGACTATTGTTTGAACGATTATGACCCGAACAAGCTATATTATGGCCAAGTACACATGTTTAAATTGTGTTTTTATAAAGATTTTAACGTGTGCCTTTGTATCACTAAAAAGGCAGGATTTTGTTCAAGATAACAAAACTCATGCCATGTGTTATATATAAAGTTCGTTGCCATCATTTGTATCAATTTATTTTAAGTATTACACAAATTTGCCATTTATAAGAAAAACACAGTAGCAAACACACCTCCATGCTGTTTTTAACCAATAATATTAAAAGAGAATACTAAGGTTAATAAGCACAAGTATTCTTGGAGGTTTTTTTTATTATAAAATGTAACTTTTAAATACCTAATTGTAAGAATTACTTTTGCCACTGAAAAACCAAAACTTGAAATCAGCTTGTGTAATGTTTTATGAAGTACCGTACAAGTAAATTTCGCCTGTAAAAAAGTAGAGTTGTAAAGTTGTCATTTTAATTTTATAAAGACTCAACTTTTATAATTTATCTTGACGATGTACTGTATTATGTAACAAATTGTATTTCTTGAAACTTGTATGCTAGACATAAATTAAAAACGAGATATCGGAAGTCATTCACTTATAAACTTATTTTCCATTACCTTCAACTAGGCCCATGTGTTAACAGAGCATGTAATAGACTTAAACGTCGCACTATGTCAAAGAATTTTGAAAACATTTATATCTTTATCTTGCATTCTGCAAAAATGAAGTATGGGTATGGATACATGTAGGTATATCATTGTTTTTAACACAAACAGCCCAAACCCGGTCATCAAATTGGGCTATTGTACTGTGATCCCTATAATATGTAGTGTTGTACATGGAATCTGCCAATGACAAAAAATAACAAAGTCAAAACACAATAAACTTAAACTTTTTAATTATAGTACTTGATGTGTAATATATTATAAATCATTTGACAAGAAATAAAAACAACAATGTTTCAAGAAGAAGTCAGTTAGTTATGTGTTGTGTTGTTGGTGTAAGCTCAGGGACATATGCGTGTTTTGTCCCCACAGATTATATTGTGTGTACTGAGGGGCTCGTTTCATTTGCTATGGTTATAGCTCAACTGTTGTATGTTTGAATTTAATCTGTGCATGCACAATGTACATTACAACACAGATTTAAACTCAATTAGTGCTTCAATCCCCCAAAATAGATGAAAAAACATCTGCACTGTTTAAACAAAATAGTATTATGTAGAATATTATTAGAAAGACAAACAGACATCCTGTTGGTAAGTAATTTCAATCAAAGGAAATTATTTTGATGGAAATGAAAAATGACTAAATTGTCACTATTAAGAGAAGATACAAATAAAAAACTTCACAAGCTTGTTCTTCTTGTTTTTATCTTATCAGGGGTGCCTTTTTCTACAAGCTACATGTTGTATTATCAATGTTAAATATAACAGGGAGGTCTAGAAACCATGTTAAAACAATAGTGCACTTTATGTGTACATGTACATGAACATGCATTGAAATAGTTCCGGCAATAATGAAGCTGGGTGAGTGAATGTTTATTTACTGGATTAGGGGGATTATCTCAGTGGGGAAGAGGATCGTTTGTTTACTTAAAGACTCCCCACAGAGGTTGAAAAGGATGTGTGAAAACTGCCAATATTTTTAAAGGGCCGGATTCGTCATGGTTTCTGATCAGCAGAATGTGGATTCGAGCCCCAATCTTGACACTTGTGTCCTTAAGCAAGGCACCTAACCATTAGGGCTTCGTCCTTCAGACGGGGCGTAAAGCCGTAGGTCCTGTGTGTTGTGTAATGCATGTAAAAGAACCCAGTTACACTCAACGCTAAGAGCAGGGGTTTGCCCCGGTGTTTATGGCAGTGGCTGCTGAATGCGCCGCAACACCTTGTAAACCCTGTTTAAAACTGTTTCTGTATGTTCAAGTGCCTCCTTACCTTATGTGGTAGATATGTGCACTATATAAGACTATGTATAGATAAAACTACCGGTAGTAGGGAAGATGGCCTTAGCTTTCCATCCAAACTGGACCCTCATCAGAGGCAAAAACAAGCACAAACGAAAACATATCCATTTATAAAAGCAAAGAATAATGGGAAGGTATCCAGAAAACAGAGGGAAAATTTCTAACCAACCAAAGACTATATATATACATACATCATGAAACAAGGTCGTACATATAATTGCAGGACCTTACTTGCATTCAAGTGTTTTTCAACATGAAAACCTGACTGTACTGTATGTACAAAGCCATTTCAATTTTGCCCTTTCAATTTTCAATGGCACAGCCGAGAAACCTAAAACAAGGAAATCAGCCGATTACATGTAAAAGTTGCATACCTGCATTACTTATTAGTGGACCTTGTTTTGCAGGCATGGAAACTTGACGTCAGACATACCTTTGGAGGCTCCGGCCTGTATGCCGTTTCTTTGGCAAGCTCTGGTGCTCTCTCTTGCAGTAATTCCAATCGCGTCTGTGAAAGACGGACTCTCTCAGGCAGATGGTTTGGAGGTACCTCTTCGAGGGTCCTTCCTGTCAACAGCTTGGATGCTAAACTGCGAACTCTGAGCTGGTCTGTTAAATCCCTCATCTAAAAGTACAGCATGAGAACATGTCGTAACATGAAAAAAGGCTTGGCAAAGACAAACTTAAAGGTACTTCCTTATTGCACTTCCCTTGAACAATTTTTAGTTGTATTTTTAAGAGTTGGAATTTTCTTTTGACCTTGACTTTCTGAACCTTTAGGTGAAAAAATGTGCATCTTTGACAAGCCCAAATAAACCTAGCCCTTCTCATGTGATGCATTTTTATTCCTCTAAACTTGTTTTGGAAGCAGAACTTAAAGAGCCGCTCGACTTACCTCACTTTTAACATACTGAAGCTTAAGCGCTTTCTTCTCTGCAGGGTCTACCGGACCCCTGGGAGCCAGAAGCTGTACCTCTAGTAGGCCAAGGTGAGCCCAGCCCTTCCCTAGTGTCAACAGGTCTGTCAGATGATTCCTCCCATCATTGGGTCTTTCTGCTTCGTCTAAAATGTCTTCTGCAACATCCATCTCCATCGGATCACATTCCAGGGCCTGATCATCTAACTTCTCAACGACAATCCCGCCTTCTGACACTGATTCTCGCTCTAACTGTAAGAGATCCATGATGCAACACAAAGCAGCCTTTAGATCTGGCCCGGCCTCATCCAGTACAGCCTGAGACCTTTTACCGTCAGAATCGTCAGCATCAACATTTTGACTAGCTGAAACACTTCTTGTAATAACCTCCTCCAGAATACACACTGATGATCTGAGAACTGTTTGGTCTGTGTCCATGGATGCCACAGTGGTGAGGATTTCATCGAGGGCGCTCTTCCATGCATTAAGGTCAGATGTCAGAAGGAAAGGCCCCAGAGTTACTAACAGCTGGCTCAGGGATAATAACAAGTGCTTCATTCCATTGGACCTGGCAAAAGATACAACAATGTTTAAACAAGACGTAACACAAGCTTCCAATAGACTGTGCAAGTCTCGCGCAAATCGAAACAGAAATCAACTTTTCTTTTAAAATTATTTCTATACAAAGTTCTTGAACATAATAAAATACCCAGCAAGTTCAAATTTTAAACAACCAAAATATTTGTTCCAAATCTACATTGAAACAAAATCCAAACTTGTGACAAGTATGCTTATTTTTAGAAACCCCATTTGCCAATCACGCCTAGATTTGTGCATCCATCACATAGGTTTAATGACAACGTGGCCGTCGGTTAAGCAAAATTCTTAATTTTTAACAGGCAACCAGAAACGGAGGTCAAGTCTTATTCTTGTTATTTTGTTGAATTCAGTTGATTCTACATTCATATTTTTTTCACTTAGTATCACTCTTAACAACGTATACAATTTTCATGGCCACAAACTACGTTAAACTAAAAGATGACAAAACAAAATCCCGCTCATGTAAAATTCTATATGGTTGGGACCACAATGGTCCCGGATGTTCGAAATACGCGTGAGACTTTACAAAGTCTGTTGACATTGCAATATCAACCCAACAATAACCAGGGTAAACTATCGAATCTTATGTGCATTACCAATCCTAGTACACAGGACCTACTGGCCTAGTGTCCCATCCGGAGGGACACAAGTGCCACGACCGGGACTCGAACCCACACTCTAATGATCAGAGACTCCAGAGCTTGAGACCTGTGCTCTTAACTGCTTGGCCACGACATAAGAATAAAAAGGAGAAGGAGAACAACCAAGAATCTAGTATGCTAGCTGTTCAAAAAAGCTGCAGTTTGTTGGGAAAAGCCCCTAAGAGACCCTTTAAATGTTCTTCTTCCTCCCATCATAATTGCTGTCCATGTGGCTGTAACGGAATTTCAACTCACCTGAAGTTAAGCATGTCAGTTGACAAGGCCGTAGCGTTCGACCACATCAGCTCCATCATGGCCCTCAACTGCTCAACCTTCTCCAGGTACTGACCCAGTGGCACGGCCGTCGTGACTTTTGACGCTGCGACTTTCTTGGTGTCCCTGTCGCCCTTGCCGGACTGTCGTGTTTGCTGGGACGGGGCGTACAGCAGGCGGAAGATGCAGAGTGTCTGGAGAGGTGTGTGTAGGAGAGCTGGGCCCTGCCGAGAGAGAAGACACACTGGTATCAGCACATTGAGTGATTTCAACATCTCATACCCTGGGACTCGAGGCTCAACAAAAATCACTCGCAGACACTATGTGGATCTTTGGAAGGCACTTTTAATTAAAGGGCAATTAAGTCTATTTTAGGGGTGGTGGGGTTGGGGATGGGGGAGGTTGATTACCTTGTACTAGCCCGATGATAGATAGATTACATTGTGTTGGCTGCAGACCTTATCTAAATGCAAAGGCGAAATTCTGTATGTGTTTCAAATTTTGTTGGTATACGTGTCAATGGGGACTGCCACCGTACGCTTACTTGTTATAAAGATGGTACTGGTAGTGAGCATCCTGTGAGATCATTTCGTCTGAAACGCCCCCGTTGATTAGAAATCAATCAAAACATTTGAATCTGAGTAAACGACTCATGTATGAATTGTTTCCCAGATTTCTGGGGGTTGGTGTTCATACATGATTGCTGCGGTTGGTACCCGCTAAACGCTGATGGATTCAACATTCTTGTGAAAGTACCCTGACAAATTTTTCCTGTTTTCACTGTATTCACCTGAAACTTTCACAAGTGAATTTGATTGTATCTTTCTTGATAACTTTGCCAATAAATCTGCATTACTATAAACCACAGATAGCATTTGAATGTGTTTGGGGGGGGGGGTTGGCCAAACGTTTTACTTACCATCTTTAGGTTTTCAGAATCTCCCAAATCAAGACTCTCAGAATCATCATCATCCACATGTTGTCGCCACGACAACCAAAGAGGCACCTGACACGTTGCCGCGCTCCTCCACACGTGTCTCATGAAGGCTCCGGTGACCTCGGACATCGATGGTTCGTGGGACGCTTCACTTTGTAGAAGGGATGCATAGGGGAGTAGACGGAGAGGTGAGGAGGGGGTGTGGCAGGCCGTGAAGTCTACCATGGACTGAAGACCATCAATAGAACCGACTTGTCTTAGTTGGCCACTGCGGAGAAAAGCGGATAAGGTAGGTATTAGTCTCGTTTGATACGTGAAAAGGGTTATTAGTCCCAAGCAATAATACTTTTTTTCTTCTTCTTCTTCTTCTTGTTCTTTTTCTTCTATTGGGGAAAATCAGAAGTTGTTCCATGCGTCTGTCCCAAAACAAATTTGTGGAAAAACACGAAGTTCTTAAAACAGACGGTCATGTCCTTCATGTTCTAATCTCAACACAAATTTGTATGTACCATATTTCGACCAGTCTGATGCTCCCTAGCCAGTTTCAAAGACCGAGGCTTGATCTAACCCTAAGGGGGTAGGTTTGTTCCCGATGGACTCTCCTTATCGAACCTGCCACCTCTAGGACCACGTTTTGACTCCCGCCGGGGACACTATGTGGATTAGGTTTTCACTCCCGAACTGATTGCGTTGGTTTTTCCCTGAAATAATTTTTCTGGGGTAATCCTCCCACACCTAAAACTGCAACTTCCTTCCTTGCCTTTCTCTCCCCATAGGGTTCTTGGCTAGTATAGTGATTAAGCTCACTTTCTGAGAATCCTTGGCTTCACAACCAGAATTATTAAATAGAAGGTGTCTTGGGTTCTTATTTCTGTTAATGTTTCTTCCACTGCACCCCTGTCTGAACGTGTCATAAGTTCCTTTTGAAGGAAAGTATTTGTTCCAAAAGATTAGCAAATCTTGTGACATTTGATATTGTGCACTTAGTGAATACCTTTGAGTTGTGCATGCAAGGAGACTGTTGACGGCAGCCAGCTCTGCACACAGTGCAAGGTGTTCACAAACAGGCCACAATCCCACTCTGCTGGAAACGTCGGACAATGCTTTCTTATCGGAATGGTCGTTGTCGTTGTCGTCGGTTTCAATGGCAAAAGGTTGGTCGCCATCTTGGTTGTAGATGCCCTGTGCAGCAAGGCTTGCTTCCACGCCTTGGATAGAATCCAGCAGTTCATCATCTGTTCAAAAACCACCACAAGAAAAAGATTCTATTTGAAAGTGGCTAATGCACTTTTCATAGGTTAGTTTTATGCAAGTCCTTTTTTTTTGTGCGATACCCTTTGTCTCCCTTTGTACAGGGAAAGGAAGCATTGCTCTGTGAGAGCATGCCCGTTCGGGCGTGTGAACATTTTTTGCCGTGTTAATATTCCGGGCATATACAAAAGTTGGTTTACCCGACTTCTGTTTGTGTGTCCAAAAGAGTTGTGCGTGCAAACACGCCTTCCGGTCATAACTGGTCAATTCTCTCGCACCAAATTGTTTTTGACATGAATAACCACTGGTGACCGAATTACTTGACCCCTCCAGCATGAAGCATTATCTTTTTCGTACACAAGAGCACGCATGTGTTCAGAGGCCATTTTAAAAATGACCCACAGCTGCTGATTGCGGAACGGTGTAGTTTTCTCACCAACATATTCTAGAGCTTGGCTGTTCATCTCCCTCACTGCATTCATCAGCTGGTGTAAGTTCCGGCCGGTGAGTCCGCCGTCCCTCACGACGAATCTAACCGCTCTCTTGAACATTCTTCTCTTTCGGGTTCCAAGGCGGTTGACGTCTACCCTCGAGACGACCCCGGCGACATCAAGAACACGGCTGAGCTTGAGAAGGTGCTGAGATGTGTCCGCTGATAAGCTCGTTTTGTACGGCAGCGGGTGGCCCATGTGTTGTTGTATGGCCCTCTGGTGTTCAGTCACGGTCAGGGTCGATGCTGTCGCGAGATGATCAATGATGCGGTGGATGATCGCATGGAGGTTTTGCGGCAGGCTGAATATTAAAAAATACAAAAAAGTTGTGTTGAGTAACTTGTTAAATGTTATTGTTATTATTATTTTACTACATGCACCCGCTGCTAAAATACAGGATTCGAACTGCCTCGAGCTACCGGGCAATCTCGGTGGCTTAGTGGAGAGACATCTCCTCTAGAATGGCAAAGGTTGTGGGTTCGAATCCCTCCGGAGTAAGGTGCCTGTTAAGTTTTTTTTTCACAGGACTCAGAAAGTACTGAGTATACAATGGTTAACACAAAAAAACAAAAACAAATTATTTTCTATATCCCCTCTGCAATTTTAACATCCTGTAAAATATTTCTTTGAATATCTGCATACCTGTTTCCCTGAAGAACGGAAATTTTAATAACATTTTTTAAAAAAAGTTTCCGCTGATAAGAAAATCCTTGTTAGATTAATTTATGACATTTACTACTCACGTGACATCGTTGCCTAGTAACAGGTCAGGGACGACTTGGATCATGTTCTTTATCAGCCATTGCCAGTGCAATTCAAACTGTCCAAGATGGAATGAGTCCTTGCCTTTGATTGGTCGATCACACACCAGCCAACATCTATCCCTCCACTGAAAGGCCAATAGGATCTGTTGATATAAAATTGGTTACAAACATTATCAAACTATGAACTATGAATCTGTTGATATGGATTTTGAGGCATTGCATGGTGAGGTATCATTTTAAAAATTTTATTATTTTTTTTGTTCTACGCCTCGGAATAGGGTCTCATACACTAGATAGATGGCGCATTATAAATGCATTATTATTATTATTATTATCATTGTATAGGGGCCTTTTCAGTTTGCTGTAACACCATGTGTATATCTACTTTGCTGTGTAGATTTGTTCTTTGAGAACTTGTCTCGCTATTTATTCTTCTGCCGCGGAGTAGATTTCAGAATTTGGGGAGACTATTAAGTTCTGAAAAATGTCAATGTTTATAGCACGGCAGTCCCGAAGGCTAACTTTAGGTTTAACCTTTTTCGAGGATATTCTGAAATTCAGTCATATGAAAAAGTTGCCAATAATTGAAACTGTTGCTAAACATTTAAAAAAAAAAATTCAACAATTGAAAATGTTGATAACAATTGAAAAAGTTGCTAAACAATACAAAATGTTGCTAAACAATTGAAAATGTCGCTAAACATTTGGTTTTTCCCTTGTGGGGTGTTTTCCTCGCACATCTAAAACTGAACATTTCTTCTCGTTTCCTATTTATCCTGTTATTGACGCTTGCGCTGTTGGACGTGCAATAAAATAAATGTAAAGGTATGGTATGCAGGTCTCACAATGCGCAAATCATCTGAATCGCATACTGCACAGTAACACAACGACTCCCAAAATGTTGCAACCAAGATTTAACCAGTGGTGATGGCGTTGAGAGGTGAACAGGGTCAATACCTGATGAGTAGCGTCCTCAGTGAGGTGGAGTGTGGCAGTTGATATAGCCTCAGATAGAAAGCCATCCAGAGTTTTGAAGAAGGGGTACAAATGGGCCATCAAGGGGTGCGGCAAATCATCAAAAGCAACTACGCCTATCGAACGAAACAAAGCATTACTCATTAAATATAGTAACCATACACAAAAGTAATTTTGTATGGTTAATTCACATACATGTAATTTGCGTGTCATGGCCGAGGGGATAAGAGCACCGGACTCAAGCTCCGGTGTTTCTGTTCATCAGAGTGGGGGTTTGAGTCCCGGTCATGACACTTGTGTCCTTCAGCAAGACACTTAACCATTATTGCTGCGTCCTTCTGATGGGACGTAAAGCCGTTGGTCCCGTGTGTTGTGTAATGCATGAAAAAGAACCCAGTGCACTTATCGAAAAGAGAAGGGGTTCGCCCCGGTGTTCCTGGTTTGATTGGCAGCATATTGCGCCACAGCACCTTGTAAACCATTACATGGTGCAATGTAAAGGAAAAAGGTCTCATACTTCAAAAACGTAGCTCCTCATAATAGCAGGAAAAATAATATATCAATTCAGGAGCGCCATGAGCATCACTGAGTGACAGATTTGAGTGCTATATAAGAAGCCACTATTATTATTATTATTAATAATTGTTGTATTGTCATGTAATTCATTTGAAGATGGCAATCTAATTAAAGGTAGGGTCATACTTTGGTAATGTTCAACAAAACAATGCTGTGCTTTTTATCCAAAAGCTAGACTTGTTAGAGAGATGGTAGTAAGCAACCTGTGAAACTACATGTATTTCATCTGAACTGTCCCCCGTTGATTAGAAATCGATAATAACATGCATGAATCCTTTCTCAGATTTCTGAGGGTTGGTGTCAGAGATGCGGTTGGTACCCGCTGTCACCACTATCTAAACGTGAATGGATTCGACGTTCGTGTGAAAAGACCGTGAATTTTGTGCTGTTTTCTCAGCAAGTAGACACTGTTTTCAGCTGAAATTTTCAGCTGAAATTTTCACAGGTGACTTTTATTGTATCTTTCTAAATAATAAGTAATTTTGCCTATAAATTAGCAAAACGTTGACAAAAGCCAAACGATGACTCTACCTTAAGTGCCCTGAACTTTGACCTTTGACCTGCGTTAGTAGTAACTAAATAAACTCTATGATAATCACATGGCCACAAAGGCAAGGAATAGTTGAATCAATTCCTTCAATGAAACTGCACTTAAATAGCATCTTCAACCTCATACCCGAGGTCTCGCACCCATGACTGATCTGCACACTGGGTTTCACCTCACCTTGATGTAGAGCGTACGAGAGCTGAATGGCTGTGGTTGGCTTGTGTCTGACGTCGACTGCGTGTTTTAACTTGGACTCCTCAATAAAGCGATTGATTGTGGTCAGAAGAACCAGATGGAGTCTGGAAAGACAAGCATATTTAAGACAAAATATTTTTTTAAAAACATGTTTAGCGTCCTGCCTTTTTGATAAAAGGAAGGAGGAGAGCCTTTTTTTTTCCTTTTCTTTTTTTTTCTCCAAAAATGGCTGCATTCTTCAAGACAACCGGCTGGGCTATTTTTCAAGATGGTTGCCAGCTTTTTTCAGTGTGTTTTTTCAGTGTGCTAAAGTCTAAAAGTACGATTTTATTAATTTTTTTCAGCAGAAATCGTTAAAATTTATCCTTTCAAAAAAAAAAAAAAAAAAGGAGGCGGCCTCTAAAAAGGAAGCGGGCGGGGACGCTAAGCATTTTTAAAATTATTTTTGCTAACCATTTTGATTTCACTCCTAGAAATAAATGCCTCAAGCAGTTGTTGGGGACATTTTTAGGAATCTTAAAGGCAGGATATACTTTTGGTAATTGTTAAAGACCAGTAACCTCACTTGGTGTATCCCAACATATGCATAAAATAACAAACCTGAGAAAAATTGGGCTCAACTGGTCATCGAGATTGCAAGAAATTAATGACAGAAAAAAACACCCTTGTTGCATAGAATTGTGTGCTTTCAACTGCCTGCTCTCTGTCGGCCAATCGTTACTAATGCAAACTACTGTTGAGCCCATTGGCGCTAATTTAAAGGTATTGTACACTTTTGGTAACAGCTCAAAATCAGTGTCCACATTTTGTGTGATTCAACATATGCATGAACAAACCTGTGATAGTTTGAGCTCAATAAGCCATTTGCGTGTTAGATTTGAATATTGTCTGGTACAATGACGTGCTTAATCGCAAGTTACCACTTAAATTTGAATTCCTCAGACTATAGAGACAGTTGCTATGTCACATGATTCGGGGCAAGCTTTTGCGTAGTTACGTAAGAGACGGCGAACACCTATACACAATTCTGAATGAATGTGTACGGCACAATGGTACCAGGGTTTGCTCAGCTAGAGGTTGCTATACAAAAGCTTGCCCCGAATCATTTGACATAGCAATTGTCTCTATAGTCTGAGGAATTCAAATGTAAGCAGTGACTTGTGACTAAGCAAGTCATTGTACTAGACTTATGGCTTATTGGTCATCAATGTAATGAGAAAATAGGGAAAAGAGACCTGATGTGTTTTCTATTTTTTCAAACATCAAGTTTTTATCATGCATTATAAAAACTATTGTTTTACTCACTTCTCAGAAACGATAGCATTTCAGGCAGAAATATTTTAAGGAACCCTTTCTACCATTACTTACTATCATGTAAGTTATGCGTGAATCTGTGAACATTTGTGTTTTTCGATCTTACCAATAGCGTACAGGGCCTTTAAGCAGCTTGGGGTTGTATGCTCCCCAAGGGGTAAAGAAAGTTAGAGGAATGGTCTAAGTACACAAATGCCGGATTAATATAGAATAATAATGTTAGCGTGGTGTCGTGGGCGAGCGGTTTAGTGCATCGGACTCAAGTTCTGGTGGCCGAGTCATTAGGGTGTGGGTTCGAATCCCGGTCATGACACTTGTGTCCTTGAGCAAGACACTTTAACTGTAATTGCTTCTCTCCACCCAGGGGTAAACGGGTACCTGTAAGGGCAGAGATGGTTCTTGTGATTGATTTAGCTTAGTGCGCTACGTACTTGTTGCACAGGCTGTACACTCCCCAGGGAGCTGAAATGGTTTAAGGAATGAAATAATGGCCCAGTGACCAGGGGTAATAATGTTTGAAGCGCAATGATCATTCTTTGGTATTGCTCTATATAAGAGTCCACAATATTAAAGTGCCTTGATCTAGCTGCTAGTATATGTACTCTATATAAGAACCCAGAATTATTGTTATTATTATCATTATTCGTATAAATAAAATGCTTTCAAATGTCAAACCTCCTGGCAATGGCTACAGCTTCATCAAACTGACTGTGAACACTCTCCAAATTGTCAGACTCCTCGTCAATACTCATTCTGTCTGGTGCCCTCTGTTGTCTACAAGCATCCAGGTACGCAATAAGGTGAGGAGCCCAATTGAGATCCAGTGGGTAGTACTTTAACATCTTGAAGGCTGCCAACAAAATTGGGTATAAGTTTACAACGAAGTAAAATCAGGGCTGAAATCATGGGAAGACTAACCATCCTCTATTGTGGCTTCCCATTTACATCAAAAACTTGGGAAATTTATTTCCAGAAATTCCTCAAACTACGAATTTGATATTGTCAAACTGTTGTATCTCGCTTAAAATAATAGCCCGGCTGTACACACAAAAAGTACGCGCCGAGATACGACGCCTCTCGCACGGAGCGTTTTTGTGCGAGATACAACGCTTTTGCAAAATCGAGATCTGATCATAGGGGGCCTAGCTGTGTATTGAGAGAGTGGCAACATGGAGGGACCAGTTTTCTTTGGTCACATGGTTGCTGGACGCCACTTTCGGTCCCAATGCAACACAAATATACAGTCTGGTCTGGCACCCTGTGTGTGCACATGCAGTTTTTGGACCGAAAAATGGCTTCTAATCGCAAGTCGAAGCAACTCTCTCAGTTCTGGCCTTGATCTACTATCTTCAAACCATTTTCATAATTTCAGACCAGGTTCAAATGGAACACCCACCTTCAGATATTTCAAGTTTGTCTGCTGTCTCCAGTAACTGCTGGCAGAGGGGATGCCTGAACACCTCGCCAAGAGCTACCCTGATAATCTCTGGCATGTACTTGGCGAACTCCTTTCCCTCCCTGTCAATCAGTTCCTTGTTGTTTGGCAGCCATTCATTCCAGGTTGTCAACAGCCAATCACGTCGCAGCTCCCAGTCCGTGGGTGTGGCCTGCTCCATGAGTAGGAGTGTCGCTGGCTTGATGAGTGGAATGACAGCTTGTGATCCTGCCTCACTTTTTTCACTATGTTTCAAAAACATTGAATAAGCTTGATGGTGTGACTTCCGACAATTTTACGTTCCCAATATCACTTTCTCAACAGAAATAAAACAAGTGTATCCCTGAAATGACATCACTGCGGCAGCGCCCTCAGTTGTCCAGATAAGAAAGGAACATTTTATGTTTAAAGAAATTCACTTTTCGATGAAATTAACCAAATACGGCTGCCTATATAGTTTTTCACACACATGACACACATGAGGGGATTCGGAAGAAGCTTAAAATATATTTCTAAGAAATTTTAAAGTTCAGGTGCCCTTTAAATAGGCACAATTGGTGAGCGAACTCACGTGATTCATAGTGGGTATACAATGTAAACAAACCAAGCAAGCCAATCGCAGTGTGCATGGAAAAGCATGGCTGCTTCCCACCATTCAGCAGCAACACTTGAAAGCGTCGCTTGCTTGGTTTGTTTACATTGTATAACCACTATGAGTCATGTGACTTCACTCGCCAATTGGGTTTACTATGTGAAGTTAAAGGAACATTACAGAATTGGTAAGAAAAAAACTTGTAAAATATACTTTTTGATCACAGATTTACATAAAACTTACACGGTCTAATGATGATGATAGTAGAAATCATCCCTTGAAATATTTCTGTCTGAAATGCCATATTTGATGAGAAATGAATAAACTAATTTTCCGATTGGAGTTTATCGCTCAGTGAGCGTTTTATTCATTTTTTTTGGATCTATATGATTTCATGCAAATGTGTAATCGGTTTTTCACTGTTTTCTCGTGACCCAGATTGCCGATCGATCTCAAACTGCTACAGGTTTGTCAGTTTATGTATATGGTGGATTACATAAAGTGCTTACACTGCCAGCAACTGTTTTGTTAGCAAAAACCAATTCTGTAATGTTCCTTTAAGTGAAAGACCATACCTTAGACTCTTGGCTTGACTGAGCAAGTGCATCAACACAGCCGCTTCTCTCCTCATCATGGCCGGGGGTGCATTACAGCCAAGCTCAACAACTGACGGGAGATGACGAGGGTGAAGGACGCCCTCTATTGACGGACCTTCCTCTTCACCGGTCGCGGTTAATGATGGAGGATCAGCAGGTGCCGCCAGGTCACCGTTGACTTCCAGAGCAGCAAGATGTCTGGTGACGATCTCTTGGGATTTCTGGTTTTTGAAATGAACGTTTGATCAACAGACAAGCGACAACAATTTGCCCGAAATATAACAATCAATCGGGCAGCTTTCTTGATCTTTTCCAATGTTTTCCATTAAAAAACAATTTGACTACATTTCTAAAACAAAACAAAATGTTTGCTTTGTATTAGTTTTCTCGAGTCAAAAATCAAGAATATTAACCATGTCTGATATATAAGAATGATTATACCGAATGATGAATGGTCTCTAAAGGGTTTTACCCCTAACTGCTAGTGCTCATCCAAACAACACAATAGACCTTTATCATGGTGCGGCCAATTTTATTCCCATTTAAAGGCACTGGACACCTTTGGTAATTGTCAAAAACCAGTATTCTCACTTTGTGTATCCCATCATATGCATAAAATAACAAATCTGTGAAAAAATTTGACTCAATTGGTCATGGCAGTTGCAAGAAAATAATGAAAGAAATGTGTGTGCTTTCAGGTGCATAATAAAAGGTTTCGCTAAAGTTTATTATTTGAGTGGGAAGTTACCTCTTTCTCAAAACTACATTACTTCAGAGGGAGCCGTTTCTCACAATGTTTTATACTATCAACAGCTCTCCATTGCTTGTTACTAAGTAAATTTTTATGCTAACAATTTTTGTGAATAATTACAAATAGTGTCCATTGCCTTTAAATCAATGTAACCAAACAGATGGCAAATAGTAAGGTTCCTTTTTGTACAATGAATATTAGCATCCATTACTGTTGTTGGATGCAGGGAACATGACCAAGATGGTGGCATCACAATAAAGGTCTATAAGAGTAACAGACTACTTTCCTTCCAGCCTCACTTTGGTTACATGATCTGAATGAAAGAAAATTGCAATGGTTACACCAGGGCCCAATTACACGGCTGCTTATGCGGCAAATATTGCTTAACAGTTTTCTGCTAAGCAAAAGTAAGTACGACACCATTTACAAATGGTACATGTGGAATGCTATTTTGGCTGGTAGTCTTATTCTGGCAAGCATATTTTTAATTGTGCTTGGCTACTTTTTGTGCTTAAGCAGCTCTATGAAATTGGGCCCTGGATCTCAATTGGGATATATCTTTATTGGACCCCTTGATCGGGAAGCTCTCGGAGTAACAATTAACGACTTCTGTTTTACTACGGCAGTTATTCGACCTCTCACACTAACCTGCTTGTTGACCTTTGACAGCTGACCACTGACATATACATCCACGCAGGCCTGGTTGAGGGCGCTCTTCACGTCCCTGCCACGCTGCAATAGCTGCACGGTGACCGAGGCGGCCAAGAGGAGGCTGGGTAGGCTGGAAACATCACAACCTAATATAACCAAAAACAAACCACAAATTAGAAAATATCTGACTGGCCCAGCAGCTGAGCTTCGTCTTTGTGCACATCAACAACAATGCTGGTACAAAGTCACATGGTATAAAAGAGTAACCGGGCTAATTTTCCTTGTTTAGCCTTCATTTGCTTACATATGGTAGTCCTGAATGGGCATCGCAAATCACAAATATGTGTGCACACGTACGATTGTTGTGAAATTATACACGTATGCGAATATTTGTAATGTTGTGAATCTAATTGCATACTTTGATGCATACCTTTGGGATGATGTCATAGTTGTGGTCAATTTGTGAGTGACCTTAGGGAGTATGTGGCACTATAGCAGGAACATAGTCAGGCCCCTGTAAACATTACTACTCAATGTGTGTACCCAGGAACGTGGCACCAGGCTAAGTCTCACCATTCTGAAGACTACCTTGCCTTGATTGCCTTACAACAATAACTACCACTAAAATGACTACGGATAATCTGGACTTGAGGCAAGAAACACCCCAGATCATTGTAAACTTTATTCAAAGGTATGCGACAAATTATGCAATAAAATTCACATATATTTGCGAATAACTTCAAATCGCATTTGTCTGCGCGTATATTTGCAAATAACTTCATATCGCAATTGTCTGCGCGTATATTTGCAAATAACTTCACATCGCAATTGTCTGCGCGTATATTTGCAAATAACTTCACATCGCAATTGTCTGTGCGTATATTTGCAAATAACTTCACATCGCAATTGTCTGCGCGTATATTTGCAAATAACTTCACATCGCAATTGTCTGCGCGTATATTTGCAAATAACTTCACATCGCATTTGTCTGCGCGTATATTTGCAAATAACTTCACATCGCAATTGTCTGTGCGTATATTTGCAAATAACTTCACATCGCAATTGTCTGCGCGTATATTTGCAAATAACTTCACATCGCATTTGTCTGCGCGTATATTTGCAAATAACTTCACATCGCAATTGTCTGTGCGTATATTTGCAAATAACTTCACATCGCAATTGTCTGTGCGTATATTTGCAAATAACTTCACATCGCAATTGTCTGCGCGTATATTTGCAAATAACTTCACATCCCAATTGTCTGCGCGTATATTTGCAAATAACTTCACATCGCAATTGTCTGCGCGTATATTTGCAAATAACTTCGCATCGCAATTGTCTGTGCGTATATTTGCAAATAACTTCACATCGCAATTGTCTGTGCGTATATTTGCAAATAACTTCACATCGCAATTGTCTGTGCGTATATTTGCAAATAACTTCACATCGCAATTGTCTGCGCGTATATTTGCAAATAACTTCACATCCCAATTGTCTGCGCGTATATTTGCAAATAACTTCACATCGCAATTGTCTGCGCGTATATTTGCAAATAACTTCGCATCGCAATTGTCTGTGCGTATATTTGCGAATAACTTCACATCGCAATTGTCTGTGTGTATATTTGCAAATAACTTCACATCGCAATTGTCTGCGCGTATATTTGCAAATAACTTCACATCGCAATTGTCTGCGCGTATATTTGCAAATAACTTCACATCGCAATTGTCTGTGCGTATATTTGCAAATAACTTCACATCGCAATTGTCTGTGCGTATATTTGCAAATAACTTCACATCGCAATTGTCTGCGCGTATATTTGCAAATAACTTCACATCGCAATTGTCTGCGCGTATATTTGCAAATAACTTCACATCGCAATTGTCTGTGCGTATATTTGCAAATAACTTCACATCGCAATTGTCTGTGCGTATATTTGCAAATAACTTCACATCGCAATTGTCTGTGCGTATATTTGCAAATAACTTCACATCCCAATTGTCTGCGCGTATATTTGCAAATAACTTCACATCGCAATTGTCTGCGCGTATATTTGCAAATAACTTCACATCGCAATTGTCTGCGCGTATATTTGCAAATAACTTCACATCGCAATTGTCTGTGCGTATATTTGCAAATAACTTCACATCGCAATTGTCTGCGCGTATATTTGCAAATAACTTCACATCGCATTTGTCTGCGCGTATATTTGTGATTGATTTCACCACATTGCATACGTATGCACATATTTGCGATAATGTGATGTCCCTTCAGGGCCACCATACTTAAACAATGTTCTCCACACACATATTTAAAAGTATAAATCAACTAGTTTAAGGGAAGAAAAACAATTCTTCTTGACATAAGTGGTGACTCTACAAAGAACAAGAAGTGAAAGGTGAGGTGATTCTTGCCTAACCTCTGGTTCCTTCTGATCAGAACAATCACTTCTCTTGAGAAGAGATGATTAGATGGTTGCATCTTATAAATTAGAACCACTGGTTCTTATCAGAACCACTGGTTCTTATCAGAACCACTTGTTCTTATCAGATCCACTTGTTCTTATCAAAACCACTTGTTCTTATCAGAACCACTTGTTCTTATCAGAACCACTTGTTCTTATCAGAACCACTAGTTCTTATCAGAACCACTTGTTCTTATCAGAACCACTTGTTCTTATTAGAACCACTTGTTCTTATTAGAACCACTTTTTCTTATTAGAACCACTTGTTCTTATTAGAACCACTTTTTCTTATTAGAACCACTTTTTCTTATTAGAACCACTTGTTCTTATTAGAACCACTGGTTCTTATCAGAACAATCACTTCTCTTAAGAAGAGATGATGAGATGGTTGCATCCTAGCTCAATTAAATCGCAATGAAATTTTTATTATCTCTTTGGAAAACACCTGGACAGATTTTTCCCGCAACAACTTGCCTGTATAATAAAAGCAAGCTGGAAACAATTCAAAATTACTTAATGTGTATAATATCATTACTATTTGGGGTGAACAGAGAAAAATTGACTAGAACAAGATTTGAACCTGTGACCTACAGATTACTGTGACGGTTCTCTACCAACTGAGCTATCTAGTCCTTTATCATGTTTATGTTGGTAGTTCCACCTATTTTGTCAATATCTTTTTTAGGGGGTGCCAGTTTTTCCACAAGAAGTGTACAAATATCAAAACTAAAATCAAATGATAAACAAACACATTATAAGCAAGTTTAAATAGCATTCCTGTAAAAACAATTTGTTTTGCTCAAGTAGCTGTTTAATTTTGCAAAAAAATTGAAAGCACAGTTCTTAATCCTTAATTTTTAGTAATGAAAGAACAGGTATGACATATTTCCGGATGATGTTTTGTCTTTTGTAAGTCAGTGTTGTGATAGTCTGTTGGTGTGTTTATTTGTTGTTTGTCTGTTCGTATAGGTACGGGAACAAAAGCTTTTGCTTCACGCTATGCCTAAATGTTGTCCTGTTTGTGATTATTTATTTAACTTTTGTGTAAAAATTGTTATTGTCTCTACTACTTCTCTGGTTTGCCTTCATATATTCATTATCATGTAACTTAACTTTAACGATGTACACAAATGTAATCTTTTTGGCAACATTGAAATAAATGTAATTGTAAGTAAAGGCAGTGGATACTTTTGTATTTACTCAAGAAATACATTACCATAAAAACTTACTTGGTAATTAAGGAGCACTTGAGAGCTGCTGACAGTGTAAAGCATTGTGAGAAACGACTCCCTCTGAAGTAATGTGAAAGAGGTAATTTCTCACTAAAATATTTGAATCTGAGAAAGGCTGCAGCCATGAAGCTTTTGTCAAGCATTTGAAAGCACACAATTCTATGCAACAATTATGTTTTTTCTTTCATTTTATTTTTGCAACTTCAATGACCGATTGAGCCAAAATGTTCAAAGGTTTGTTATTGTAGCGAACGTTGTGCATTTTAGTTCAATTTTCTGCTTTAGGGGCTAGATAGCTCAGCTGGTAGAGCGCCGGCACATTAATCAGGAGGTCGTTGGTTCAAATCCCGCTCTCGTCAATATTTGTCTTTGTTTAACCCCAAATAATACAATATTCGTAGCGGAGTGTGTTCAGGGAAGTTGGTTCTCTCGTAGCAAGAAGATAAAAAGAGTGCTTTTTCGACCAAAAATCTCAATATCTATTGTCCTTGAATTTTAATTTTTGTTTGTCTCTGAACAAATTTTCACACATGATGCTGTTTCCAAACAAAAAACATGTCAATCTTTTGCACATGCCACAGACAATGCACAAAATACATGTAACATGTAAAATTGTTTGTACATGGCTTAAGGTCATGAAATAGTGTTGAGATCCCAACAATAATTCATTTTTAAATTTAATTAACTACTACTAATCATTGGCAGATTTGTTTTCGAGCAATACATTAATTGAAAGGTTATAATTTTCTTGTATCTATTATAAAAATAGCTTTTTCAAGTTTAAATTTTGTCAAAAACAAACAGGCCTAGCACCTTTATAGCACTAACAACATTTCACTCTCTACCCATCTACCCCCCTGAAAAAATAGGCCATTCCCGGAAAGAATCATTCATTGCTAGCCCTACAACCAGATGGGATTTCCCCAAGCTGTGAAATTAGACCAAAGTATTGAACTGTGGAGGGCAGACAAATCCATTCTGCTGAGGGTGATAAAAGTATCCCAGATGTCCACTTGATCATTGTACCCCATGCTTTTTGTATGAAAGCTGTTGAACTTCCGATATTCCAGTTAGGGGTGTACCCCACTATTAAATAGGGAGAAAACAGAGCGTCTGCCTCATTTATATTTTGTAGGCTCTCAAAATATCCTTTATTAGACAGATTATGTATGTGTGAAATTCGGTTTGATGATGTCATCGATGACGTCATAACAATAAATCACTGTTTAATATTTAGAAAAACCATAATTGGAGAATCACAAATGCTACATGTAAGATATTTGCACAATAAAAAATCTCTTATCAGAGCCACTGGTTCTTATTAGAACCACTTGTTCTTATCAGAACCACTGGTTCTTATCAGAACCACTTGTTCTTATCAGAACCACTTGTTCTTATTAGAACCACTAGTTCTTATCAGAACCACTTGTTTTTATTAGAACCACTTGTTCTTATTAGAACCACTTTTTCTTATTAGAACCACTTGTTCTTATTAGAACCACTTTTTCTTATTAGAACCACTTGTTCTTATTAGAACCACTTTTTCTTATTAGAACCACTTGTTCTTATCAGAACCACTGGTTCTTATCAGAACCACTTGTTCTTATCAGAACCACTTGTTCTTATTAGAACCACTAGTTCTTATCAGAACCACTTGTTCTTATTAGAACCACTTGTTCTTATTAGAACCACTTTTTTTTATTAGAACCACTTGTTCTTATTAGAACCACTTGTTCTTATTAGAACCACTTGTTCTTATTAGAACCACTGGTTCTTATCAGAACCACTTGTTCTTATTAGAACCACTTTTTCTTATTAGAACCACTTGTTCTTATTAGAACCACTGGTTCTTATCAGAACAATCACTTCTCTTGAGAATAGATGATGAGATGGTTGCATCCTAGCTCAATTAAATCGCAATGAAATTTTTATTATCTCTTTGGAAAACACCTGGACAGATATTTCCCGCAACAACTTGCCTGTATAATAAAAGCAAGCTGGAAACAATTCAAAATTATTTAATGTGTATAATATCATTACTATTTGGGGTGAACAGAGAAAAATTGACTAGAACAAGATTTGAACCTGTGACCTACAGATTACTGTGACGGTTCTCTACCAACTGAGCTATCTAGCCCTTTATGTTGGTAGTTCCACCTATTTTGTCAATATCTTTTTTAGGGGGTGCCAGTTTTTCCACAAGAAGTGTACAAATATCAAAACTAAAATCAAATGATAAACAAACACATTATAAGCAAGTTTAAATAGCATTCCTGTAAAAACAATTTGTTTTGCTCAAGTAGCTGTTTAATTTTGCAAAAAAAATTGAAAGCACAGTTCTTAATCCTTAATTTTTAGTAATGAAAGAACAGGTATGACATATTTCCGGATGATGTTTTGCCTTTTGTAAGTCAGTGTTGTGATAGTCTGTTGGTGTGTTTATTTGTTGTTTGTCTGTCCGTATAGGTACGGGAACAAAAGCTTTTGCTTCACGCTATGCCTAAATGTTGTCCTGTTTGTGATTATTTATTTAACTTTTGTGTAAAAATTGTTATTGTCTCTACTACTTCTCTGGTTTGCCTTCATATATTCATTATCATGTAACTTAACTTTAACGATGTACACAAATGTAATCTTTTTGGCAACATTGAAATAAATGTAATTGTAAGTAAAGGCAGTGGATACTTTTGTATTTACTCAAGAAATACATTACCATAAAAACTTACTTGGTAATTAAGGAGCACTTGAGAGCTGCTGACAGTGTAAAACATTGTGAGAAACGACTCCCTCTGAAGTAATGTGAAAGAGGTAATTTCTCACTAAAATATTTGAATCTGAGAAAGGCTGCAGCCATGAAGCTTTTGTCAAGCATTTGAAAGCGCACAATTCTATGCAACAATTATGTTTTTTCTTTCATTTTATTTTTGCAACTTCAATGACCGATTGAGCCAAAATGTTCAAAGGTTTGTTATTGTAGCGAACGTTGTGCATTTTAGTTCAATTTTCTGCTTTAGGGGCTAGATAGCTCAGCTGGTAGAGCGCCGGCACATTAATCAGGAGGTCGTTGGTTCAAATCCCGCTCTCGTCAATATTTGTCTTTGTTTAACCCCAAATAATACAATATTCGTAGCGGAGTGTGTTCAGGGAAGTTGGTTCTCTCGTAGCAAGAAGATAAAAAGAGTGCTTTTTCGACCAAAAATCTCAATATCTATTGTCCTTGAATTTTAATTTTTGTTTGTCTCTGAACAAATTTTCACACATGATGCTGTTTCCAAACAAAAAACATGTCAATCTTTTGCACATGCCACAGACAATGCACAAAATACATGTAACATGTAAAATTGTTTGTACATGGCTTAAGGTCATGAAATAGTGTTGAGATCCCAACAATAATTCATTTTTAAATTTAATTAACTACTACTAATCATTGGCAGATTTGTTTTCGAGCAATACATTAATTGAAAGGTTATAATTTTCTTGTATCTATTATAAAAATAGCTTTTTCAAGTTTAAATTTTGTCAAAAACAAACAGGCCTAGCACCTTTATAGCACTAACAACATTTCACTCTCTACCCATCTACCCCCCTGAAAAAATAGACCATTCCCGGAAAGAATCATTCATTGCTAGCCCTACAACCAGATGGGATTTCCCCAAGCTGTGAAATTAGACCAAAGTATTGAACTGTGGAGGGCAGACAAATTCATTCTGCTGAGGGTGATAAAAGTATCCCAGATGTCCACTTGATCATTGTACCCCATGCTTTTTGTATGAAAGCTGTTGAACTTCCGATATTCCAGTTAGGGGTGTACCCCACTATTAAATAGGGAGAAAACAGAGCGTCTGCCTCATTTATATTTTGTAGGCTCTCAAAATATCCTTTATTAGACAGATTTGAGAGCCCAACAAAAGGGGTACAGTGTAAAAAAAATCGCCTAATTGTGACCTGGGGTTTGTTGACTTCCAACTTGAGGTATTTTGGATGACGTAGGCCCTGAAAAAGGTGCTTCCATGTGCTTCCAACAGCCTTTGCATCTGCACTAGCCAACAACATGTTATCACCCCTTCCTGAGAGTGGATTGACCCTGGACCACGAGGGCCCAAGCAGTGTGATGGGGTGAATCCAGTGTGCTGAATCAACCTTGTGGGGCATGCAGTTGATCCAGTGTGGAATCAACCTTATTCAACTAAACTGCAATCAACATTTTCCTCTTAACTTCAAGGTAGGACAATCTTTCATACATTATTAATAAAAACTCTGACTAAAGTTGCTCCCAAGTACTTCAGTCAAAAGTGTCAGATATGATTCAGAAATATGTTTTTTGAATGACTACAAGTAAATTACAGGGTGTTCCGCCACGATGTTTGTCACTGTAATGTGTGTTGATTGAGTGTTAACTAGAGACAAAGCATTACATACTCAATTCAGTCTTTCCCCAAAACATTGATGCAGTTTTCCTTTAAACATAGATTACTTTATAACGACCCCATACCTACATTCTGCCTTGTGGTTGGTTTAGAGTACGTCACATGATTATTTTCATTACAAAGCTACTATACCTGTAGCAACCGATGTACTAGACCCTCACCAACAAGTGTACTACACCCATAGCAACAATGGCAGCCTCTTGGTGCCTGAATGTCTATGTTAAAGTATGGTATAGAGTGTTATAAAACACATATTGACTGCTTTTACTAGTGTTTTCAACTTTGACCCCCTCAGTGATCCCTGGAGCGGTCCATTTTCCCTTGGCTTTACCTCTGGAAAATAGAATGTGCCAAGGATCACCTGGGAGGCGTATTTTTAATCATAGCACTTGAAACAGTCAATATTTGTAAATGTTGGTTTTTTTTTCTTTGCAGCTGTTTACCTGACCATCCCCTCAAATTGAATACACAAAACACCAACATAGACTATTGAGGACAGAGGGCTGTGGGAACATACATGTACAGTATCACAAAAACAGCACGCTGCATATATATGACTCACATGTACTTACTAATGATTATGCACAAATTTTTAGGTGTTCGGACTTCAACGCCGAAAACCTATTGTTATTGTAAACAAAATTTTTTTAGGTGTTCGGCAATCAATGCCGAAAACCTATTGTTATTGTACTGTATTGTACTTTTTTCCCATTTTATCTCTGAACCTTCTCTTGCAGATTTCGCAAAAAGTTTAAGTTGTACAAACTTGAAACTTGGCATATACTTGAACCTTAACATGAAGACAGCATGCGAACAATGACGTCATGATGACGTCATCAGGTGTCGAATTACAAGGGTTTTAAGGTTGAAAAGTGACCATTTGCTTGTTACTGTTCAAAACAGTGAGTTGTTAGCCACCAGTTTATTTCCGAATCACCACAATTCATATGTAGTAAAACAAGAAATTTAAAAGTTGTTTTAATAAATCAATCAATCAAAGGTGCTCTCACAAAAAATTATACATGCGTGTTGTGTTGTCATTTAGCCTTTGAGAAAGACTCTGCTAGGGTCAAAATGTCAGGCCACTAACTAATTTTTGCATTTACACCATAGGTCCTTTTGGTTGGTAAGCAGTTTGCAACAGCTAATTCTATTTTCTCAAAAAATATATAACTCAGTTTGTTTGTTTGTGTGTTGTTGTATTTTTACAGCGAGATGGCAAGTGGAGTTACCACTGCGTCTGTTCTGGACAAAATCAGCCAGGGTCACCTCGAGTGCACAATCTGCTTCAATCGATTTCAAACACCTAAACTTCTTGATTGTTCTCATAGCTTCTGCTATGCGTGCCTCAAGGAGATCCTGGCAAGTACATCTGGGAGTTCTACGGTTCTGGCCTGCCCAGTGTGCCGAAGCGAGACAAAGCTGACTGCGAAGGGTGTACTGGGATTGCCTGATAACACCTCCATGGCATCCATCATTGATGAGATCAACCAGCAGGAGATGCTAATGAAGGGTCAGAAGATAAAGGTCGAATGTCAGGCGTGTAGTGAACAACAAGACGCTGTGTCACGCTGCTTAGACTGTGAAGATTATCTCTGCACAGCTTGTCAACAGGCACATCTGCGTCTGTCCAAGCTCAAGTCACACAAGATCACCCCTTTGCATGGAGTCCAGGCTAGCCAGGCATCAGCCCCTGAGCACACCCCAAAGTGTGGAAAACATCGTGAGCAGGACCTGAGCCTCTACTGTGAGAAGTGTCAGCTGCTGATCTGTGCGGAGTGCATCGTTGATGACCACAAACAGCCTACGCATATGTATTACACCATAGAGGAGGCAGGTGGCCTCTTCAAGCAAGCCGTGTTTAAACTCTTAGCTACAGCTGAGGCCAAGAAAACCGAGCTGAAAGGCATCCGGGATATGACAGTGCACACCAACACCAGGCTAGAGTTTGCCATCGCCAACACCAAGTACAAGATTTCACAAACGGCAAACACCAGCATTGCATACATCCGACAGCAGGAGCAGAAGCTTCATGATCAGGTCACAAAAACTGGACAAGAAAGACTCATGACAGTCGAGATCTCCCTGACAAACCAGAATGAGAAGCTAGCAACAGTGGACCAGTGCCTGGAAACAATCAAGACCATCACTTCTCACTCCAACGTCAACGACTTGCTCAAGAAGAAGATTAAGATACTCAGCGATCTCGAGGAAATCACAAAAGTTGTAATTGATGTAACAGAAAAGCAAAGATTGGAAAAACTGGTGATTATTGACTTTAATGGGGGAGTAAATCTGGTTCAGCCTCTAGGAACTATTCAGCAAAAATAAACCATGGTATTTATTTGAGCTTCAAAAAAAATCGACTGACCAACTAGCTAAAAAAAACAAACTTAGGGAAGCAATTTCTAAATCCACAAAAACATACAAAACGTATGATTAACTTGTGATGGAGGTCAACAGTGTGGTTGTCTTCTGATCGCTCTGCATCTGCTTGTAAATAGCTTGGATGTCAGTTTTCAATATCCATTTTATAAACAATTAAAACCATTTTTAAGGGGTGGCTTTGTATTAATAAACATTTATTACGCCAAAATCGTTTTTTTAATGTACATGTTTAAACAAGATGTGTTTTCATTATTTTCATTCGGTACTACCATCTGATTCTGAATTTAAAATGATTTGGGATTGAACAAAGAAAAATTGACTGAAGCGGGATTTGAACCAACGTTCTCTGAATTAACTGCCGGCGCTCAACTGAGCTGTCTAGCCCTATGTTGGCGGTCTCCCTATTTTGTCAATATCTTCCGGGGTGCCAGTCAGAAGCCATACAACCGTTAACTGCCGTGTAGCCAGAGATCACACCCAACTTTACAATACAACCTGGGAAGCGGCAGCCAGGGGATCACCTTAAGGGGATGCGACTTATATTTTATTTCAAATGTACAGTAATGTAATGTACTGTGAATTTAAAATGTTTTCAATAACTACAAGTACACTCAGTTACATTTGTATGTGTGTAACGATGAAGGATGTAAATACTTCACCAAGGACCAGGTGGCAAAATATATATCTTCAACAATTTTTGCATTTATTTTAAGCTAATTTTATTTTTAAGCTAATTTTGTATTTGTTTTTATTCTTATTCTTATTTTTTCTAAATTTATATCTGCAAAAAATATAAAGTGGACTGACGTTTTGACCCTAACAGAGTCTCTCTCTTTTAGCGCGGCTAAAGTCAAAACGTCAGGCCACTTTTTGCATTTAAACCATAGGTCCTTTTTGTTGGTAAGCAATTTGCAATGGCTAGTACTATTTCCACAAAATTTATATCTGTAACATTTAAACCTTCAAATTTATAACTGTTTACTTATTATTATTTCTTAGCTTAATAGTAAGGCTTAAAAAAAGTTGTTTTATTTTTATTTTTTTCAAAAACAGGGGAAAAAAGGTGCATATTCAGGAAGAATATAAAGCAGTTTACCAGCCCAAGGTGTTTGTACAACAGACAACAAATTAACAAAACATTTAAACAAACACTTGCGAATGTCCCAACTAAAAATAAAACAAACGATTTTCGGTGACACTCGCATTGACACCATCTGAACTGTCGCTACGCAGCACAATCCCAAATGTTCAATTGCTTTTTAACTTAAATACTATTCAAAGACATTCAATACAAGAGTTCAATACAATGAAAGTGTTGTGTTTTGTGTTTGGACTTACATTTTAATATCAAAGTGTTGATATTCCCAAATACAATATCCATATTAAAAAAAAATAAATAAATGAAAAATAAATAAATAAAAATCGACCTACCAACCCTACCTTTTGAGGACCCTCTATGGACAAACAAACAGGTGTTTTTTTTTGGGCCTAATCATAGAACTGGCAGTTAGTTTTTTTCCTCTACTTTATTTCATCCTGTTTACTTGTGTATTTCTTTTAGTTTAGTTGGTGTTTGTAAAACTGGCAGTTCTAAATGTGTAAATATTTGTTAGTTCAACTATATTTAATCTAGTTTACTGTGTTTATTTATTAGTTTCGTAACATTTAACCGTCAAATGTTTTAATTAGTTTTTACTTTTATTGTTATATGAATCAATAATACTTTATAATAACAATGTTTACACAAATTAATTTGCAAATAAAAACATTAGAAAAGTATCAAAATCAGCACCACAAATAGTTGTAAAAAGCTGCACATCTCATAAAGATCAAAATAGTTGGAGAAACTGGCAGTTATTTTTTTCCTCAACTTTATTTCATCCTGTTCTTTTAGTTTAGTTTTGCTTGTAAAACTGGCAGTTCTAAATGTGTAAATATTTGTTAGTTCAACTATTAATCTAGTTTACTGTGTTTATTTATTAGTTTAGTGACATTTACCCTTCAAATTTTTTCATTAGTTTTTACTTTTAATATAAACATTAGAAAAGTATGAAATAGTTGTAAAAAGCTGCACATCTCATAAAGATCAAAATAAAAAGTCAAGTAATAAACCACAAGGGAAACTGACTTTTTCTTTGTTCAACCCCAAAGATAAAAATAGTTGGAGGAACTTTTCACTTTTGAAAATGCCCAAACTTCATGGAATGTCATTAATTGAGCAGATTTTGTTTAAATATGGTCTAGGAAACCAAGTGTTCGTATCTTGAACAAACATCTTATGCACTTCTGTCATGTTTCCTTTGTGCAATAACAAAAGTGAATACTGATTTTCATCATACTAACAAGGCACCAGACTGTTGCTCCATCTAAGGCCGGTTGAACTCGCACTCTTTAATGCAATTGGTGTGAAATCTCAACCTTAAACAATGGTTTTGTAAAAAATTTGTTTTTAATGAACTTGAACCTGATGAGCCTGAACTTTCGATCTTACCTGTGAAGAATTTTAACCACTTGACGCAGGATGACATCTTATTACGCAATATTTTTCCAAACTGAATTACGGTGGATATTTATATACGTTTTGGAACAGTTTGGATCGCCCTCTTTTGGTTGCGGTCAGTTGACGTATAATTACGCCTGGGCATTCCATTACCATGGTATGCTTTATTTACCCAATATGAAGAGGGACAAATGGTACTGGAATTCATGCTTGAAATCTCCTTTTTTCCAAGGATTAGTGTTATTTTTCCTTTGCCCTTTGTGTTTTACAAACGAAAATTATGAGAGATAGATATGCTGCCATCATTGTTTATAATTGTACTCAGCATATGGGAGGCAAGTCCAAGATTCCACCATACCATGGCAGAGTATTGACCGTGGCTTACAGCCAAGGGTTCGGCCGATTCACTGTGAAGACATTCCACTTTTTCTCAGAAGAGATTTAAAAATCCTGGTGCATTTTATGAGAAAGTTTGTTGTCTTCACTTTGTTTAGTTAGGGTTTTATTGTGGCAAAGAAATTATTCAGAAAAAAAAAATACCGCGTAGAGGCACTGTTCAAACAGTTTTATACCAACTGAAGTGGTTTTAACTTTTTACGTTTACTGCTTCCATGAACTCTTGTTAGTGTCTGTTGGGCACCAGCCAATTTAAAAAGACCTTACCTGGCATGTTGCACTTGATATCCTCATGGAGCCTCAATAAGGCACCAGTCAACTGGTTCCCCGCTAATCCAACGCCGTTCAGCAGCGCTAAGAGATCAAGGTTCTTGTAATTTCCACCTTCAGTCTAAAAACAAGAAGACAAACAAACAAATTAATCAAATTTAGTAATCTGTATTCCATGCCTTAGGGAAAAAATTAAACTGTGGGAACTCTACAAAGTTGCATCGCCCGATTTTTCGCCGAAAGACCAACAAATTTATTGTGCCGTGTCATGGCTGAGGAGTCAAGGGCACTGGACTCAAGCTCTGGTGTTTCTAATCAGCAGAGTGTCAAGTCCAGTTCAAGTCCCGGTCTTGACACTACTGTCCTTAAGCAAGACTGACTGGGTAAATTTTTTAATAAGTTGGGGTTGAACAACGAAAAATTTACTACAGCGGGATTTGAACCAACGACCTCCGGATTAACGTGCCAGCGCTCTACCAACTGAGCTATCTAGCCCTATGTTGGCAGTCTCCCTATTTTGTCCCTACCTTTAACTGCCGTGGACCGAGGGACCACACCCAAGTTTATGACACAACCTGGGAAGCCACTTTTTTATCTCAAACGTCAAGCAATAAACCACAAGGGAAACTGACTGGGTAAATTTTAAATAATTTGGGGGTTGGACAAAAAAAAATTGACTAGAGCGGGATTTGAACCAACCACCTCCAATCTTTTCTTATAACAAATTTTGACAGATGACCAAGTTTCAAAATGAAAAACAAAACACTTGGCCCTCACCTTGAAGTGGCAGCCCGGTCTTGTGATGTTGACAAAATCTCATTAAAAAATTATAATAAATAAACCAATAAATACCTCCCCAAGGATGTAGATCTCGACTCCCCTGTTGCGCATCGCTCGTGAGATCTCCCCACGTCTTGGGTCCATGGCTAGGATGAGACGGAAGTCAGGGTGTGGCTTGATCGTTGGTATATGACCATCTATCACTCCTCGTTCATTTATACTCAAGACACCGTTAGGTTCCAGCAGAGCATTCAGCCGATCTAACACAGATGGACTGTCAACAGAGAGAGAAATACAACCAGAATGAATTTATAAATAAATAAATAAATTTAAACAAATAAAAATCATCAAACACACTGCAAGACTGCTTGCTTTTCAGACGGTCTTAGGTCTCAACGTGATTAGTAGCAATGCCGACCTTATACCCAGGTCAAGTTCGCGCAACGACCAATGGTTAACTAGTGGTTGTTTAGTGACGTACGTAGGGCATGGGCACAGAAGTTGAAGAACGAACGACTCAAGTCATGTCGTGTTAACGTGAGACCGGCGGCTCAACGTACGATATCATTTTCTGATCCTTGGTCCACTCTGCACTGTGCTATGAAAACGGCTATTGATAACCAGCGATGCAACCATCCCCGATAGACATGAGTTGTTAAAGGCACAGTACACGTTTGGTAATTGGAGCCTACTGATCATGTTAATCCTATATAAATGTAGGTACCTACAATAAAACTAACCTGTGGAAATTTCACTTCAAAAGGTAGTCGCGTTTTTGAGATATCATCGAAAAATCGGAGCGAATGTTTCCACGCAGGAAAAATATTCCCCATAGGAATACACAGTCTGAAAAGCGTTCAGATTCAAATTTTGGGGAACAAAAAGTAACATATTTTCCATAACCATAGTACTTTGAAGTTAAAAGTTTCTCAAAATTCATTGTACTACCCAAGGCTACTGTACTTCTTACCAAGTAAGTTTTTATTGCCATTAATTTTCAGAGTCATTACCAAACGTGTATAGTGCCTTTAAAGCAAGTCAAAAACTGAAGTTTTTCTCATGCCTTTTGATGAATGGGTGAAACCATGAAGTATAAAGGGGGTGTGGTTTCCAGCGGGTTCACGCCACACCATACCCACAGGATTCACAAACATGTTGAGTTGGGGACTGTGTGTAAACTATTGTATTTCATTAAGTTCTTCCCACCTGCAGAAGTTGACATTATCGATGAGTAGCCAATCACCTTCCTGCAACGCCTGTACCAGAAGCCCGTCCACCCACTCGAATTTACCACCCCCACCTTGCTGAATGGTTCGACCCTCTTTCTCCAACCTCACTCTCAGTCGGGCTATGGTGTCGGTCACGTGAAGGATGTCTTTACCTGGGAAGTTGGGAAGGAGGTTACACGTTAAGCAATCAAAGCCAAATTTAAGTCTTTGTAATATTTATTGAGACTTTGAGAAGGTGTTTAAAATAATTTTGTATTGGGTGAACAACGATGGTTTTCATCGAATAGAGTGTTCATTCTGATCTTCTAGTCTCAAAGCAAGCAGAGTTGGACTAAAAAACAAGTAATAAACCACAAGGGAAACTGACTGGGTACATATAAATTTATTTTGGATGAACCAAGAAAAATTGCCTAGAGTGGGATTTGAACCTGCGACCTCTGGATTAATGTGCCTGCGCTCTACCAACTGAGCTATCTAGCCTTGACTAGAGTGGGATTTGAACCTGCGACCTCCAGATGAAAGTGCCTGCGCTCTACCAACTGAGCTATCTATATCTAGCCTTGACTAGAGTGGGATTTGAACCTGCGACCTCTGGATTAATGTGCCAGCGCTTTACCAACTGAGCTATCTAGCCTTGACTAGAGTGGGATTTGAACCTGCGACCTCCGGATTAATGTGCCAGCGCTTTACCAACTGAGCTATCTAGCCTTGACTAGAGTGGGATTTGAACCTGCGACCTCCGGATTAATGTGCCAGCGCTTTACCAACTGAGCTATCTAGCCTTGGCTAGAGTGGGATTTGAACCTGCGACCTCCGGATTAATGTGCCAGCGCTTTACCAACTGAGCTATCTAGCGGTCTTTCTTTTTTGTCACTATCTACGTTTGTTGTTTTGAGGGGGCGCCAGTCAGAAGTCATACAACCCTGTACTGCCGTATAGACAGGAATCACAACCAATTTACGATACAACCAAGCGCCCAATTTCATCGAGCAGCTTACGCAGAAAATATTGCTTAACAACTTTCTAAGCATAAATGAGCAGGATACCAGCCGCAGACGATACACCTGACATGGTTTTTTGGGCTGGTAACCTTATTCTGGTAAGCTTATTTACTTTTTGTGCTTAAGCAGCTTTAAAATATTGGGCCCTCGGAAGCAGCAATGGACAGGGATCACCCTCATACTTTTTTTTGCGCGATAATTACTATTGTTTTACTCGTTTCTCAGAAACGATAGCATTTTAGGCAGAAATATTTTAAGGAACCCTTTCTACCATTACTTACTTTAAATCATTATGTGTGAATCTGTGAACATTGTGTTTTTCGATCTTACCAATAGTGTACAGGGCCTTTAAGTCTCAAATGAAAACATCAGTTTTGATAAGAGATGGTATCTACTGCTTCAATTTGAGATCAAATTTTTGAAAGTTAATATCCCGCTTTGAAGGAAATGAACAAAGAGTTCTGGCTTACAGAGTTCAGGTTCTGAGGTGTGGTTCTGTGCGAGGCTAGATGTCAAATCAAGCACCTGGCTGGACATGTCGAGTTTCCTCTCAGAGAGTCCCTCTGTGGATGAGGAGCCGCTGTCACCCGAACCTCCTGCACAAAGAGACAAGGTCAACTAATGAAGAGGATACATAGAGATATGTTAAAGAAGAGTGCCGCCACATGAAAACACAATGACTCTGGACTTGTCAAGTAAGTACTCAAGAATTATCATGTACGTACATGTATGTATTAACTTTACACTTATCGTCTACGAAGGCGATTACTTTTGTGTACAACCATTTTCATGTGCGTACATGATAATTATCTCGTACAATGATAATTATTGTGTACAATGATAATTATTGTGTACGTACATTATAATTATTGTGTACGTACATTATAATTATTGTGTACGTAAATGATAGTTATCGTCTAAGCACATGATAGTTATCGTGTACGCACATGAAAGTTATCGTGTACGCACATGAAAGTTATCGTCTAAGCACATGATAGTTATCGTGTACGCACATGAAAGTTATCGTGTAGGTACATGAAAGTTATCGTCTATGCATATGATAGGTATTTTAGAATAACGTTCAACATAACAGGGACAAAGTTAGCCATAATCAGGGAGATTTTCAATTTTGTTCATCAGAACATGGAAAGATTGGTTCATTTTCCGGGAACTTTCTGCAGAATCGGGGAGAGCTGGCAGCTCTGGCACTACTGCCCTGAATGCAGCTACAAGGAATGACTGCTGGACAAGTCCTTTGCGATCTCATCGCAGCCTTTAAATTTCACACGAGAAGAAGTTGAATTCGATTGACATCTAGAGGAAAAAAAATCACAGCGAAAACAGTTCTCAGCACCACAACATTAAAATTAGAACTTGCACCTTACCTTGTGAGCACATATTGCCGAGAGCAGCCCAATTGGCTAGAAGCTTTGCTGCATGCTGGGATACACCCTTCTCGGCAGCCAGCAGGAGGAGCCTCGCAGTTGCCATGACAACAGATCTTAGGGATTGTAGCGCTTTCTCCCAGTGTCTATTTAAATCAGCCTAAAAATACATTAAAAAAAACACAGTGGTCCATAAATGCACTTATATTGATTGCATTAAAAATATTTTCCACTTATTTTTATGCCACAAACATTGAGCTTATTTCACCCTGCGCGGGGCAGCCTAGGCTCCAATACATGTTCATGTGATGATCAAGTCAATCGGAAACGGACATACTTTCCCAACAAGCATGGCATTTAGTCCTCAGAAGAAGAACAAAGCAGAACAATTTTTGTGAATGGGATGATCAGAATCAGCATTCATGATTGTGGTTATACACAGGGAACATGACCCATCCTATAGACGATGTGACCTGTGACATCACATGTTTACAAAAGAGCCACAGAGCCTGGACTTCCGGCGGGCACATTTGTACACAGCTCAATGGATCTTATGAAATAAGAATACAACGAATCTTATGTTTTATGGAGATCGCACTGTCTGATTTTCCTCAACTTTTGATATGAAGAAAGGGGGGACATCTCAAAAGCTGTACAGCTGTTGCTTTTGTAAATTTTGAATTTATATGAAAATTATGACATAAAATATAAATTTTCCCATTGAGCCTGTGTAGCATCTTGCCCGTCAGGAATAGCATTATAATGTACGAGGTCATCACTCTGTAAACAAATGTAACATGGTCTATAGCATACCTGTTCAAAACCTCCCAGGAGTTCAGTTGTATCCATGGAGCTGTTCATAGCCAGGACTCGAACCTTGTGACCTGTCAGGTGACCTATGAGGTGTACCAAGGACGTCTTCCCACTGGCTCTTGGGCCAACCTAAAAACAATAATAATAAGGGAATAAAAGAGCTGAAAGCGAGGCCCTTTATCGCACGTCCACGGCCCTGCAAGGTTTTAAACGGCTGGTTAAGACCGAGTCACTACTCTTTTATTTCCATTCATAAATGCCCTCTTTGTTAAAATGCGTAATATTGTTGGAAAAACTAAAACTTTTCTGTTAACTTTCAATTCCAAGTCCTCGGGCCCTGTTTTGCAAAGGATATGCATGCCACGCTCAACAGTTGTGCGTCCGCCCGCGTACTAACACTAATAGATTTTTGATTGAATACCAGTATGTATTGATTGCGTTTCGCGTAAAGTAGTGCCTGCGTGCCACAGGTATGTTTAAACACTTCTAGCTGTGTTTATATCGCACGTTTAAACATAGCCATGTGATCTCCTCTCGACCAATCAGAATGGATAAACTGTCCTGGGTATTTATGAATGGGTATTCAATTTGCGGTAACACCATGTGTATATATCTACTTTGCTGTGTGGATTTGCTCTTTGAGAACTTGTCTTGCTATTTATTCTACTGCAGAGTAGTTTTCAGTCCTGCTTATTTACTAATACCTGGGTGGGAAGTAGGAAATTGGCCGGGACAACCACTTTTGATTTGGGGTTGAACAAAAAACAAATTGACTAGAGTGGGATTTGAACCAACCAACGACCTCCAGTTTAACGTGCCGGCGCTCAACCAACTGAGCTATCTAGCCCTAGATAACTCAGTTGGTGGAGCGCCGTCATGTTAAACTGGAGGTCAATGATTCAAATCTTGCTCTAGTAAATTTTTCTTTGTTCAACATAGGGCTAGATAGCTCAGTTGGTAGAGCGCCATCCATTAAACTGGAAGTCTTTGGTTCAAATCCCGCTCTAGTCGATTTGTCTTTGTTCAACATAGGTCTAGATAGCTCAGATGGTAGAGCGCCAGCACGTTAATCCGGAGGTCGTTGGTTCAAATCCCGCTCTAGTCAATTTGTTTTTGATTCACCCCAAATCATTAAAAAAATTACCCAGTCAGTTTCCCTTGTTGACTTCTCGTTATTAACTTCACTGCTGCGGAGTGAGTTCTCAATTGGTCTCAACGTTCCGACTAGCCTGCACTAGTCATCGTCAGACAACAATACTCTCAACAACAACAAAATTGCTTTGAAAGGTCCAAAAAACTTTAGAAAACTATTACCGTAAAAAGGCATGATAATGTTTTAAAAAATACCAACATGAAGTGGTTAACCACTACTTAGTACATTATTTATTACCATCATTATTGGTTTATTAACAATGCAAACATGACGGCCGAAAATACAAATTGCGGATGCATACAGCGAATTGAGTTACTAAAAACTTTAAAATTCCTAAAACAACACAAGGAAACAGGTATAAGAAATACAAACACAAAACCAAAAAGGTAGAGTGATAAACGGACTAAAAGATTTTGTTTTCATTTCATTGATTAATTCTGGCTGTGAAGCCAAGGACTCTCAGAAAGCGAGCTTAATCACTAAACTAGCCAAGAACCCCATGGAGAGAAGACAATGAAGGAAGTTTCAGTTTTAGGTGTGGGAGGAAAACCCCAGAGAAATATTCCAGGGAAAACCCACGCAATCAGGCAGGGACTGAAAAACCCAATCCACGTAGTGCCCCGGTGTGATTTGAACCGGGGTCCCCCAGAGGTGGAAGGCAAGGCAAGATACCACTACGCCAACCTGACTGCTCAATAATAAATACCAACGTGAAGTGGTTAACCACTACTTAGTACATTATTTAAAAGATTACAAAAGATTACCAGTATAGACATCCAGTTCATCTCTATGCACTTCATGAGTGATTCCATTGGATCCAGGCTATGATGTAGAAGCTGCAGAGGTAGTTTATGGTGATGGGGTGCACTTGGAATGTGCTCTACTCTCCTCAGGAATGAGTGACCGACCTGGTGATCGAAGACAATCCCAAAGTTTTGGGGTTAGGAATGAACCAAAAACCAAATTGACTAGAGTGGGATTTGAACCAATGACCTCCAGTTAAACGTGTCGGGGCTCTACCAACTGAGCTATCTAGCCCTAGATAACTCAGTTGGTGGAGCGCTGTCATGTTAAACTGGAGGTCGTTGGTTCAAATCTCGCTCTGGTAAATTTTTCCTAGCGGCCAAGTCATCACGTTGCAGGTTCGAATCCCCGTCATGACACTTGTGTCCTTGAGCAAGACACTCAACTACAATTGCTTCACATCACCCAGGAGTAAATGGGTACCTGTGATGGTTCTTGTCATTGATTTAGCTTGATGCGCTACATTTTTGGGAGCTGAGATGGTATAAGGTTTGAAATAATGGCCCCGTGACCAAGAGTAAGAGCTGATATTATTATTATTATTACATGAATAACAATAGACTGTGCAAGTCTCGCGCATATCGAAAACGGGAGACAACAATTCGACAAAGACTTCATTTTTCTATGAAATTATATTTTTTTTAAATTCTTGAAAATAAAAATACCCATAACAAGTTGTCATAAATAAAATTAAAATTTTCATATAATACAAATAATTTGTTCAAATTAACATTGAAACAAAATTAAAACTTGGGACAAAGATGCCTATTTTCAGAAACCCCATTTGCCAATCACGCCCGAATATGTGCATCCACCACATAGGTTTAATGACAACATGACCGACAGTTGGGCAAAATTCTTAATTTTTTACAAGCAACCGGAAACAAAGGTCTATTCTCGGGTTTTCTTCGTTATTTTGTTGAACTGATTTTACTTCCCATGGCCATAAACTACGTCAATCTAAAATAAATGACAAAACAAAATCCTGCCCACGTAAAACTCCATATGGTTGGGACCACAATGGTCCCGGAAGTTCAAATACGCGCGAGACTTTACACAGTCTATATACATCATACGGTGGTTGCTAAGTAGTAAACTGTCATGCTTAGCTCATTTGTAAGCTTGGACTCTATATAGTAGGTCTATGCTAGCATTGACTGCTCGGCCACCACACGCGAGTGCATAGGAGGGTTAATGAAGCAAGTCACGGGCAAGGCATTACCTGAACACAAAACAAAACATTGTACAAAATATACGAAAACAAACTACAAATACCTGGACGGAAACAGGTGTGATATGGACCTGTCTGCTGCCCTCATACACCTCTATGTAGTCATCTCCGAATACAGACTGGAAAAGCTCTTGTACCTGAAGTCAACAGAAGAGATTTGTTTATTTATCTGATTTATTTTATAATTAGGGTTGAACAAAATTGTCTTTGTTCAACTCAAACTTATTTCAAGATTACCCAGTCAGTTTCCCTTGTGGTTCATAACTGGATATTTGAAAGAAAAAAGTTGCATCCCCTTAGGGTGATCCCCTGGCTGCAGCTTCCCAGGTTGTATCGTAAACTTGCTACACGGCAGTTAACGGTTCCAGGCTGGCACCCCCGAACAAAGATATTGACAAAATAGGGAGACCGCCATCATAGGGCTAGATAGCTCAGTTGGTAGAGTGCTGGCACATTTATCAGTCCTTTGGTTAGGACGTAAGGCCGTAGGTCCCGTGTCTTGTGTAATACACGTAAAAGCACCCGTTAAACTAATCGCTAAGAGAAACGATTTGCCCCGGTGTTTCTGGCAGTGGCTGCTGAATGAGCCGCAGCACCTTACAAGGTGTTACATAAATGGGTCTCATAATGCAAAAACTTCAGAAACCTGTCTGGAAATAAATAATGATAAGCTCTTATAATGATAAATAATGATAATGATAAGCTCCGGGGTGTCGTTGGTTCAAATCTCGCTCTAGTCAATTTTTCTTTGTCCACCCCCGAATTACAACCAAATATTCACAGAATTATACATTTTCCAAATAGGGATCCCATTTTATGAAACTTACCTTCTCTTTATCTTTTTGCGTTCGCATCCTGTCCCTGTAAATCAGGCCGACATGTTGACCGGGCTGCCAGCGACCGTGCTGGTCATGCACCATGAGGTCACACCATCTGAAGAGGTCGCGGAGGTTAAACTCCCAGGGTCCCCCTCTCTGACCCCACTGGAACTCCACCATGGTCTGGTGATACAACTGTCACAATGCAATTCAACTGTGTTTAATCCTCACATCCACTACTGACAATTGTGTTACTGAAGCATTGCTCATAACACCGTAATCTTCGGCGTATAAGCAGCCCGGTGTATAAGCCACAATGCACAGAAATTGTCGAAACAAGATTCAGGTGTCAGTGTATAAGCCGCCCGGCATATAAGCCGCAGCCGTGACCGCTGCAGCTTATACGCCGAGCGGTCCTTTGGGGTGATGTACAGTGACTGTTGAGCGGCACATCAGTCATTGTACATTGAATTGAAGTCAAAATGTTTTGAAGTTACCACCATCGATCGTTAATTAGAATGATCTGCAAGAACAAGCGTGTTTTGTTCATCTAGAATATTTTACAAACGATCTTTCTTACAAAAGTGTATGCTGGTTTTTCAATATTAACACGTCGGTGTATAACCCGCCTGGCGTATAAGCCGCAGAAATTTTTCTTAGGGCCAAAATCAACGTATAAGCCGCGGCTTATACGCCGAAGATTATGGTAGTCTATTTAGCATTTGAGAAAGACTGCTAGGGTCAAAACCCCTGGGCCCAATTTCATAGAGCTGCTTAAGCACGAGAAGTAGCTGAGCACAGCAACATTATGCTTACCCGATTAAGGTTACCAGCCAAAATACCATGCAACATGTACCATTTTTTACTGGTACCCTGAACATTTTTGCTTAGCAGCAAACTGTTAAGCAATATTTTCTGCTTAAGCAGCTCTTTGAAATTGCGCCCTGGGCCCAATATCATAAAACATATAGCTCAACAATTTCCTGCTTAGCAAAAAATTGTCAGGATGATACATGTGAGATGGTATTTCGGTTGGTAACCATATTCTGGTAAGCATAATTCTGTTGTGCTTAGCTCCTTTTTGTGCTTAAGCAGCTCTATGAAGTTGGATCCTGGCCACAACGCCTATGAAAATCGGAGTCAAAGCTAGTAATGAAAAACACACACCATGTACTAGTCAAATAGCTTACTTCTAAACTACTCCAACGCAAAATGAAATATACAATAACACTACCTGGTTGTTGAATGCCACCATTTTTTCCAAAAGGTCTGGCTTCAGCATTGGGTACATGGAATGTGCAATGAACAACAGATCTCCAGCAGTCAATGGCTCTACGTAAACCTACAAATACACAAATCAAAAGACAAATATGTCACCGAAACACCAATAATTTGCATTTTTTAAAAAAAGTTTTTAACCAAGTATTTACCACCCTATTAATTGAGCCAATGGTATTCCTTGGACACAATGACTGACAGACTGATGGGGAGTATCGGTGGGAAGACGGCAGCAAGACGGGGTTTTGAGAATTGAAGCAGAGACGATCCTCACGCCAACGGAGGGAAGAATTGTGGGCTGAGCCGGCAGTATGGAACATGGGGTAACTACGAGTGCAGTCTGAAGCAGAACTTTCATAGTAAGATTCCTAGAACTAAGATTCCAAGATTCCCAGTTTGATTGTTAAAACCAACTGACCTGAGTGAAGCGGTTCAGGAAGGACCTCGGCAGTCCCTTACGTCCCCCGCCTTGCTTGAGTGGATTCTGACAGGCAAAGAGCCGCGTCTTGTCATGCTGGATGTGGAAGGTCTTACCAAGCTCAGGGACATAGACCTCTGCTCTGTGATCAAGACAGGCATTCAAGCCCTCCAGGACCGACTGAGATGCAAGGTTCAACTGTCAAGAGATTCAAATAATAATTAGCAGTAATAACAATAATAATAGTGGCTTCTTATATAGCGCTCAAATCTGCCCTCAGTGATGCTCATGGCGCTCCAACATTATTACCCCTGGTCACTGGGCCATTTATTTCCTTCCTTAAACCATCTCAGCTCCCTGGGGAGTAAACAGCCTGTACTGCCGAATTTGTAGCTAGCGCACCAAGCTACATTAATCACAAGAACCATTGCGGCTTCCCGAGGATTGTGCTGCCTTCTCCCTGGGGAGTAAGGTACTTGAAACAAATTACATTCTAAGAATGGGCTTTTGTTATCAGGTTGAACAATCACTTTGTGCAGTAGGGCCTTATGAGTTATTCATTTGAAGAAAAAAACAAATAGAGACTGGTTTTGCCGTCTGTAATACTTATTGCTGCTTCTTTGCTTGTTTGGTTTACGGTGCGATGGCAGCCATTAGAATTAGCTAGTGTTTTAGGCTTGAACACTTTAATTAAAGCTTCTTTTCAGAACTACCACAACTTATAGAGAGAGTTTCATGTACATGGTGTCTCCGCACACCTCACTGGCCTTAGGAGTTATTCATATAAGGTGAGAGCAATTGGATAGTCCTAATGTTATTAATACATTATGTCCTGGCCGAGTGGTCTAGTTCACCGCACCCAAGCTATGGTGTTGCCAGCAGCAGAGTGTGGGTTCGAATCCCGGTCATGACATTAGTGCCCTTGAGCAAGGCACTATAGAGGGTGTCATGGCCAAGCGGTTTAGAGCACCGGATTCAAGTTCTGGTGGTTAAGGCATCCGGATGTGGGTTCGAATCCCGGTCATGACACTTGTGCCCTTGAGCAAGGCACTTTAGAAGGTGTCATGGCCGAGCAGTTTAGAGCACCGGATTCAAGTTCTGGTTGTTAAGGCATCGGATGTGGGTTCGAATCCCGGTCATGACACTTGTGCCCTTGAGCAAGGCACTTTAGAAGGTGTCATGGCCGAGCAGTTTAGAGCACGGATTCAAGTTCTGGTTGTTAAGCATCGGGATGTGGTTCGAATCCTGGTCTTGACACTTGCGTCCTTTAGCAAGATGCTTTACTATAACTGCTTCTTTTCACCCAGGGGTATAAATGGGTACCTGCAAGGGTAGAGGTTGATTTTGTGTTTGAAAAAGCCTTCAAAGTGCCCCGGCAGCCCGGGGCTGCATACTCCAAAGACTACAGGAATGGTATTAGCTTAATGACCAGGGCACTAATATTAATACATTATTGTAAAATGTGCTATATAAGAACTAGTTATTACTACTGTTGTTAACCATAATTGCTTCGTAAAAAGTTGGGAAGGTAGTGCATTCTGCTCTACCAGCCAGGCTCCTAGTGGATGATACCCATGCCTACATCCTTACGGACTGTGAAGGGGGGTAACCCTGTTTCAGCCCTAAGATTAGGTGGCAACGTGCCCCTGGCGACAGTTAATTTGGGATTGACAGCCCAAATCAGTTAAGTGTAGCCCACACCTTGAAGTGGCCATCCGGCCGTGTGATGTTAGGCGATAGTTCATGAAACAAATTTTAAAACAATTCAGTGTGGTGTGAATAAACGCCGATCTCACCTCATCAAGAACCACCCAATGTCCACCCTTCAGGGCTGTCAGCAAGGGACCATCCCTCCAGGCGAATTGACCCCCTTCACCGCCCTCTACAGGTAAGTCAGCACCAAATAAATCAGTCACATCCTGCGAGACAATCAAAAAACATTCCAACATTATTGCTTTCTGCATCTTCACTGTCATCGCAGTTCTGTGCATGGTTGCGCCACCATACACAACCCATCTAGATGAATGGTTTCAAATTGTTGGAAAAGACGATGAGTGTTAAGGCAAAATAAAAAACAAAAAAGTTTAGCGTCCTGCCTTTTTGAAAAAAGGAAGGAGGAGGGCCTTTGTCTTCTTTCTTTTTTCCAAAAATGGCCGCCCGACACATTTTTCAAGACAACATGCCGTGCTATTTTCAGTTTTTTTTCTGTGTGTTTTTTGCTAGGGTCTAAAAATACAATCTTATTTTTTTATCATTATTTTTTTTTCGTCAGAGATCGTTAAAATTTATCCTTTAAAAAAGAAAAAAGAAAAGAAAAAGGAGGCGGCCTCTCAAAAGGAAGCGGGCGGATACGCTAAACATATTTTAAATCTTTATTTGGCCTAATGTGTGAAGGAAACGAAATCATGCACATGGAGCTTTGAACACGTGCAAGGCTTGCACTGGTTTCGGTGACTTGAGAAATGAACTTTCTGTCTGTACTCACAGTTTGTTCAGACAGGTTGATCCGAACCAGCTCATGTCCAGAGGCCTTCGCGATGGCGGACACCAAGCTTGTTTTGCCCACTCCTGGTGACCCTTCCAGCAGGATTGCTCGTGGGAGCTGAAGAGCTCGTAGGACCCTCTGGGCATTGAGTGCAGTGGTGGGGGCGTTCAAGGCGTAGTGTTCCTGTGCATGCTGGCTGGACAATGGACCTGCAAACATAAAACAACTCGAACTTCATGGGTAGTCCGGCTAAGAACAGTCTCAAATCTAACAAAGTCCTCCAGTCTATAGTCAATTCAAAACCTGTAGCTTTTTCCAGTGCATGCTTGTAGGCCATTCCATTGGATCGCCGGAACGTTCCATTAGAACGTTCAAAATACTAATGCCCATATTCACTCGTGTAGGAGAGCTTGCGTACTTCGGCACAATCATGCGGTCCAGTGGAACATTCTGGTGGTCCAATGGATTGCAGGCGTGTGCCCACGGGGAACGCGACTAGAATGTGTCTGATATTTGAGACAGTCCCTCACCGATCCAAGGTTTGGCCATCAGTAGCAATATTAAGCAACGCTAGAATGATGGATTTGGGGTGATTTAAGATTAACCCTGTCTCCTTAGGCCCTCTTGCCTAGAGGTGACCTCAATCCTCCAGTATCCTCCTCTCCTACGTCACTTCACACCAACTTGTTTGGACTTAGACAATACTTTTTTAAACGGCACCCAACAACATTGAATTCCTCGGATAAAACAATGTTTATAAAAAATGCTTCACCAGAACTCACCTCGTAAAACGTAAAATGGTTCCATCCCAAAAAAGACATCATTGGAGTACACTTTGTTGGCAGCCTCCGACCTCATGTCAGAGGTCACCATCAGAGAGGACAGGTCAATCTCCTGACCAACTAGCCGCCAAATTTGGTCACGGAGAAAGTTCAGGCTGTTCAGTCTGGCTTGTCCAGGAGCCATCGAGCTATTACTCGTACTTCCTATAAACAAGTTTTGGAGAAGAAAATTAATGCCAGTAAATTTGAGCAATTTAAACTCTCTTTTTGACAACTTTCAAACATTCTTGCCATGTCCTTCATGACAAGTGTCATGACCGGGATTCGAACCCGCACTCTGCTGCTGACAACACCAGAGCTTGGGTCCGGGTGAACTAGACCGCTCGGCCACGACACGCCCGATGACTTGAATGAGAACATTTAGGCTGATCAAACTTAGAGGGGTGGGGTGTAATTCATCCGATGTTTGGAAAGATATACCTGAGCCGAGTCCATCCAGGAACACCATGCAAGCTCCATGGACGTAGGACAACGCTGCGTCGAGACTGTCTCTCTCATCCGGTAGCTGTGATGCATTGCAGCAAGTATTTATGAAGTTCACCCAAGAGAGGATATCACGAATGCTGATTGTACACCTGAGGGATGATCACAACATGTAAATCAATAGAGCTGCTTCAGCATACAAGGTATCTTGGCATGAAACAATTTGGCTTCGCAGAGAGTACGGTTACCAGCCAAAGTGTGATGTCACATGTAGCCATTATTGACTGGTTTCCACTGATGCTTGCTTAGCAGAAATTTGTTAAGCAGTAATTTTGGCCTACGCAACTCTATGGAATTGGGACGGGGCTGCTATGGACTTAATGGAATCATCACAGTGATTCTGGTGTCGTTTTGACACTTGTTGTTGATCTTCAATGATTTTAGGTGGCATGGGTGGCTTGTGCATAAAGCGCTTGCCTCTCACCACTGTGGCTGGTTCGATTCCTGGCTAAGGCCATACATAAAAAGAGTTGTGGGATGGTTCTCTCTTGTGCGATGTGGATTCTTTCTCCGGATCATCTGGTTTTCCTCCCTCCGGAAAATCAAACACTTTCAATCTCTGGCTGTGCTCCTTGGTCATGTTTGGGTCAATGTGGCTGGCTGCCAAAGGTGCCTTTAAATGCCTGTGGCTCGACTACATTGTAGCCGTGTCCTTCGCAATAGACCGATCCATTAAGCTCTGCCCCCTTACATGTTGACCAATCACAGCCTTCGCTACGCCACCGAAAATCAGTCCCATTCGAAAAGTAAACATACGTGCCCGCGTACTTCAATCGCGCATGTTCATGTCACGTGTGGCACTGGAGAGATGCAGCCAATGCTGTGATTGGTCAATATGTTAAGGGGGGTGGTGCTTAATGGATCAGTCTATTCAGCTCTTCAGCTGCGAGTGAGGATTATTATTACATTATTATTAATCACCAACCTCTTGCCAGCTTCGGTGCTCTGGAACCACCCGATGAACTCCATGACAGCGTTGCCGACCCCGCTGGACCCGTCCTCCTGGTTGCACAGCCACACACCTTCAGCCAAGTTGTGCTCAATGATGTTAACCAGATCTTGGCGGTCGTTGGACTGAGGACACCAGATTTCGGTGAAGCGATTCCTCAGCGCCGGGGACAGCTGGACATTCAAAGAGTTGGTAAAGTGATGGTTACGTGGCAAATTGTACTCTCTTTGTATCAAGATAAGGTACAGCATTACTGGTGCATAAAAACCAGGCGATTAATGCTACCCTTACTATCCTTGAATCAAGATAAAGTACAACATTACCGGTGCATAAAAACCATGCTACTAATGGAACCCTTACTCTCTTTGAATCAAGATAAGGTATATTGTTACTGGTGCATAAAAACCAATGCTAGTAATGCTACCCTTACTTTCTTTGAATCAAGATAAAGTACATTACCGGTGCATAAAAACCATGCTACTAATGGAACCCTTACTCTCTTTGAATCAAGATAAGGTATATTGTTACTGGTGCATAAAAACCAATGCTATTAATGCTACCCTTACTTTCTTTGAATCAAGATAAAGTGCAACATTACCGGTGCATAAAAACCATGCTACTAATGGAACCCTTACTCTCTTTGAATCAAGATAAGGTATATTGTTACTGGTTCCTTAAAAAACCAAGCTACTAATGGCATTTAGGACTGAAAAGACAAGACTACCAAACTAACCTCTTTCTTCCCAAAGTCTCCGCCAGGGTTCATGGTGGCCACCACAAAGAACTCCTCGGCAGCGACAATCATGTCGGTATCGTCCCCTCGGCTTTCCCCACTTCCTCTCTCGGCAAGCAGCAAGGTTCTCTCCGGTTCCAGGACGCTGTTCAGCCGTTCCAAGACCGAGTCATCGGCCAGGGAGATTTCGTCGATCAGGAAGGCAGCGTTTTCACGCATCGCGAGGACCAGGGGGCCGTCACACCACTCAAAAAGCTTCTGCTTGTCTTCGTCCTGTTGGATTTCACAAGCCAAAAATTGAATTAACTATTTCTTAATTCAAAAACTTCAAAGACTTTTAAAGACAGTGGATACTTTTAGTAGTTACTCAAGAAATACATTACCATAAAAACGTACTTGGTAAGGAGCACCTGAGAGCTGCTGATTGAATAAAACATTGTGAGAAACGACTTCCACTGAAGTGATGTAGAGAAAGAGGTAGTTTTTTGAGAAAGAGGTAGTTTCTCACTGAAATATTTGAATCTGAAAAAGACTTCAAGCATGAAGCCTTTCTCAGGCATCTGAAAGCACATAATTCTATGCAACAAGGGTGTTTATTCTTTCATTATTTTCTGGCAACTTCGATGACCAAGTGAGCCCAAAACTTTACAGGTTTGTTACTTTATGCATATGTTGAGATACACCAAGTGAGGATACTGGTCTTTGACAATTACCAAAAGTATATCCTGCCTTTAAGCAGCTCTATGAAATTGGGCCCAAGTTTTGGATTGTAGAAAAATTCAAATTCACATTGCGGTCTCGTCTTGACAACTTAGATCCCATCTGGTTTCCTTGTGAGATACACAGTGTTTAGCAGCCACATACATTTTTCATTCTAAATTTAACTGGTCAGACCATCAAACGTTATAATCCAAAATATTTTGCAACCACGGGGTCAACACTTACCACAAGCCGGTCTATACTTTCAGGTTTTTCCCTCGCAAATCCTAAGGACAAGAACCCAGACTCTAACAAATGTGGTGTCGTCTACTAAATTTAACTGTTCTGAGTGTGGATAAATATATTGGGGATACTAGCAGATCAAGGAGCACACAAGACTAAATATACCATGCCCGATATGGGGCAGAGGGTATCCCCCCCCCATTGTTCCCAGACTTTAACACACGATTTTCCTCTTATACAGAAGTACCCCCCCCTCCAAAAATCCTCTAAAGAATTCCAGAGATTAAAAGCACACAATGAAGACACAATAGGGTACACCATGCGCCATATCGAGCACCAAATGAGACTACTCCCCCCCCTTCCAGCATTGTATGAACATTTATTCATCACAAACATAACAATCATCTGAGGAACGTTTCTGTACCAGAAAGATCAGAGAGGCCATAGAGATCAAGACCCACAACCCGACACCCAACAAGGATCCCAAATATGATCTGCTCGCCATCTATGACGATATGCTGTCACATGACTGCTCCAAAGGTGGTCATGTGAGTGGAGGGGGTGTAACCACAACGCTGACTGAAGAGTTTGTGGCGACCTCTCAAGCTACAGCCGGCTAAATCAATAGACTCTGAAAAGTAGCGTTTAATTTCTATACTTTCTGAAGTATTCAGAAAGATGCATCAGAATGAATGGTACGAGTATCAAATTTAAAACCACATGTGAGCTTTTATTTCAACTCAATCCCTGACGGTTTACAAGTCTAATCTGTACCGAGCGCTTGCCCATTGACCTGTGTAGTTGACCTCTGACCTGCATCGAGGACCTCACCTTATCACTATGCTGCCTGACAGGTCGTAATCCGCCGAGGAAATCGGACGTCTCTGTGTGCAGATGACAGTTGACCGAGTATAGCTTTTGATTTGACAGTGCGGCGTGCAGCTGACAGATGGTGGTCTTACCACAGCTAGGGAAACCATAACACACTCAATCATTAAATAGATGTTAAAGCACATGTACGTTAATCTGGAGGTCGTTGGTTTAAATCCCGCTCTAGTCAATTTTTCTTTGTTCAACCCCAAACCTTATTTTTGTGTGCGCTTAGTCTATGGAGAGCGTCAAGTTAAAGAGACAAAGGAAGGTCCTCATATTTGAATGAAGAACTCTTTGAAGGCATCTTTTAAAATGGACAAGTTTCTCTTTACAAAAAGGACAGCATGCCAGAAAAAAAACCTTTTTCTTTGAGAATTTGACATGGTTATTATCAGCACACTTGTCTAATGGAATTCAAACCAAAATTAAATTCTCAAAGTTACCAACACGCATGTCTGGTGCCACTCAGTAAACTTAATAGAGTAATGTCTGTCATAAATGACCCTGAATTATCAAATCCGGTAGAGATCGTTAAGAATTGATTTCATGAGACCAAGCAACCATAATACCACACCTTGAAAGGGATACAACGTGTGGTGGGCATATTGCTGCCAGACCGAGCCAGAAACACAGAGGCAAGCCCTGTCTCTTAACAATAAGCATTCTGAGTTCTTTTAAATGCACTCCACAAACACACGGGACCTACGGCTTCACGTCCCATCCAAAGGACAAAGAAAATAATGGTTAAGTGTCATGCTTAAAGGAGACACGTGTCAAGACCGGGACTCGAACCCACACACTGCTGATCAGAAACACCGCAGGGCCGAGTCCCGTGGACTTGAGACCACAACCTTAATTAAGCCTTACCCAGTTTCCCCCACCAGCAATACTGGCTCCTGGAACATCAGCGCTCGTCCGACTAGAACAGCCAGCCGTTTCATTCCAAGTGTCCAGACAATGTGGCTGAAATCCTCTCGGTGGAGGCACCACTCCCCCGCCCCAGTACCCTCTCCAGGAGGCCCCTCGTGATGGGCGAGGTGTCTGCATCCAGGCTAAAGAGGCGCGAGGGATCCACTTTACATCTGATATGCTTCTCCAGCACCTCCTTGATCAGAGATTGTTCTTCTGAACGGCGGACTCGGCCAGCTAGTAGCAAATAACCTGGTGGAAGAGTGATTATGAAAAAGACTGTTGAGCCAAATTTCATAAAATGTTTGACTCTTCGAGAGCTTTGGAATGTTCTAATTGGATTGGTAAAGTATTCCATTGGAACATTCAAAATGCCACACCGTGCATAGAGTGTCATGTAGAAAAGTCTCAATTTATTTTTCACAATGTTGCAGTCCAGCAAACGCTCTGGCAGTCCACTGGATTTTTGGGCGTATGCCTCGGGGAACATTCTTTCACTCCAAGATCATGCTCGCCTTTTGAGGCGTTCCCTTAATCAAATTGTCATGTTTACTTCGACCACATTTGACTTCTCAAGGCCACCCAAAGTGAAGGCTTTAAAACACGATTACGTTATGTTAGTGCATGTGGGCGGTTAAAGTGACAACCCACTCGGAATGTCCCGTGAGGGACGAGTTCAACCACGTTTGCTTGTCCACCCGCTCAGAAAGCTCACTTTGTAGTGGCACCCATGCATTCACCCAGGTGTCACGCTTTAAGTTGGACGGGAACACCAGGGCCTAAATTTCCTAGAGCTGCTTAAGCATCTAGAGTAGCTAAGCACAACAAAATTATGCTTGCACGAATAAGGTTACCAGTCAAAAATACCATGTCATATGTACAATCTGTGACTGGTATCCTGCTTATTTTTGCTAAGCAGACAATTTGTAAGCAATATTTTCTGCTTCAGCATCGCTATAAAATTGGGCCCCTCTTTTCAAGGCAAAATTTGCGTAACCCATCATTCCAGACCTCCGTTCCTTTGTATGACACACTGGGATGTTGATATCCTAGGAGTGTTTCCAATTATTCTCATGACTGAGGTAGGTGCCAGAGTCCAGTGTGCAATGGGCGATGATCGGCGATGGCTGACAGCCTTGAGCTAGTTCGGGTGGGCGACTAGAGTGACTAGACTTACCAGAAACCATAGAGCCCAGGGAAATTGACTAGCTCGACCATGCACTGGAGTACGGTCGAGTCAATCTAGTATATTCGAGAGCTACGTCACACTGTTTCTGGTTAGTCTAGTCACTCTAGTCGCCCACCCGAACTTGCCCCATACAGCTCAAGAATAGTTCGCACTCAAAAACTGTGCCCCTCGTTTTTAATCATATAATCAACTGTCCACAGACTTGTTTCACAGACTCGCGATGCAACAACATCAATCAAATCCTAGTTTATGTTTCAAAATTGGGTTTACACAGAAAATCATTTGAATGGGGTTGGTGCATAGATGATGTTCAACAAGGCTCAAATTTAGGAAGAAAAAACCACAAGAACCTAGGGCTTGTAGCTCAAAATTTTTACTAGACCAGAATTTATTTCACAAGTCCAGTATCAAATGAGAAGGAAACACTATCTACACAGGTGATAAACTGTTTTTATTTGAACAAGCACCAAGAGAAGATTTATCTCATTTGTCTCATTAAAAAAAAAATTCAGACTGCAAGTCAACATTTGAACATAATTATTTGTTTCTTCTTCAAGATATTACACATTGAGGTATTGTTATTCAATTGAAAAACACAAGACCGCCGGACTTGTCCGTTTACAAGTTTATCGGCCAGACGCTAAATTCACTGGCCTCGGGCCTGCGGTCCAGAGTAAAGTTCAAGCCCTGTAAAGGAACTGATGTACAAGTGACAGAGCAGCCAACATTTACATCTTACAACCAGGGAGATTTTGTACAACAATCAAGGAGATATTTAGAATGACATCCAACACAAAAGGGACAAAGTTTCCATAATCAGGGAGATTTTTTTAATTTGTTTATCGGAACATGGAAAGATTGGTTTGATTTTTGGGGGAAGCTTTCTGCAGAGTCAGACAACTCACCATCATCAGCGATATGTTGATCCCAGTCATACAGGGTCCCCTGCCCCTGGCTTGCCCGTCTGTATCGCTCTGCCCAACGGAACAGGTCACGCAGTGTGATGAAACCCTGCTTGCCGGAAAACACCCCTGAGCCTTTACGTCGAGTCTGCAGCGAGGCAAACAAACATTTGAGTGTTAAAAAGAAAAAGCAGTGAGTTAGTTATTCGAAATGCTCCAGAACTCTGCTTGTCATGGCTGAGTAGTTGAGTGAGTTCTGGTGGTTGAGTGCATCCGATTGTGGGTTTGAAATCCCAGTCATGACATTTGTTTCATTAAGCAAGACATGTAACTATAATTCCATTTAATTTTATTCAATATTTGAATAAATCAATAAATATATAAATTTATTAACAAATGTTTAGATTTTACAAATTTTGTTTTAAAACTGTTGTCTTTATACTTTTATAGTGTCTATGCAATGTTAATTGTTTAACAAGTTTTTTTTTTTTGTGATTGTGGGTTTTTAAGTCTCATTATGTGTTTTTACTCTATGGTACATAATCATTTAAATATTTGATTACTAATTTACTGGTTGACTGTATATTTTGCATATTTTGTTGTGATTTTCTGCACAGCGTTTTAAGATTTTATGTAAAACGCTATATCAAAAATAAATTATTATTATTATTACTATAATTGCTACTCTTCACCCAGGAGTAAATGGGTACCTGTTTGGACTGACACTGGAATGGGATTGATTTAGCTTGATGCGCTACATACTCCCCTGGGAGAATGCAGCACGGGTTGCACAATCCTCGGGGAGCCAGGTATGAAATATTGCCGAATACTTGGCGAATACAAGATTCACATACATCTGCTGGGTTCTTTGAGTCCCATTCAAAAGATACAAGAACCTTGAGAAGTATACTGGGCCCAACTTCATAGAGCTGCTTAAGCACAAAAAGTAACCAAGCACAGCAAATATATGCTTAATAGAATAAGGTTACAGGCCAAATACCATGTCACATGTGCAATAGTATCCTGCTTATTCTTACTTAGCAAAAAGCTTTTAAGCAGTATTTTCTGCTTAAGCAGCTTTATGAAATTGGGCTCAGATCTAACACCAAACCGTGTAATAATCTCTCATCTAAGTACCAACTGGGTCATTCCGTGCCAACTCACCTGATGGGTCGGCAGGCTCCGTCTCAGATTTCGCTAATTTTTTTTTTAAACACTCCCCTATGGGTGCCTTGAACACACACAAAATTTTAGAGTCCTACTCCTTGGCATTTCTTGGCAAAAATTAAGCCCCGCCCCTTCAATTTGATATTTTGTGTTTTTGAGCATTTTTAAAGGCCTATATCTACAAATAGAGAGAAGATATGGAGCTACAAATTAATTTACAGGGTATCTGGTATCCCATCAACTATAATCTACTGTCAAAAGTAGCACAGCTCATTTGCATATCAAGGGTTAGGTCTTTAAAAACCTACATTTTGGCATGCGCAATGACTTTTTGTCATTTTTGAGACCCCCTAGTGCCTATGTGAAATGTCCGATTGCTTTTATATTTCATTTGGGCATAAACTAGGTGCATATGTGTGACATATTATGAGGATAGACCAATCACACCTTTGATGGGTATTTGGCAGGGGTCTTAATATGCGTCCAACTTAAAAAATGCCAAAAAACGCCGTTTTCAAGTGGTTTTTTGACAACGTGGGACATTACTGACAGATTTACCAATTTTTTCCTATAATACTTTGTACCCAGTCTACTTATGTGTAAAAAAAAAAAAAATGGTTTTTGTACTCCTTCATGGTCAGATTTTTATTAAGTACACCTAGTATTTTGCATTTGTAATGACTTTTTGTCATTTTTGAGACCCCCCTAGTGCCTATGTGAAATGTCCGATTGCTTTTATATTTCATTTGGTTATAAACTGGTTGCATATGTGTGAGCTGATATAAGGATAGACCAATCCAACCTTTGAAAGATATTTGGCAGGGGTCTGAACATGTGTGCGACTGTAAAAATGCCCCAAATTGCCGTTTTCAAGTGATTGATTGACATTATGACAACGTGGGACATTACTGACAGATTTACCAATTTTTCCCAATAATACTTTATATCCAGTCTACTTATGTGAGAAAGAAAAAAATGGTTTCTTTACTCCTTCATGTAAAAAAAAATTGTGAATATGCTTAGACTAACGTTTTTGCTGTGTTATGCAATTTAGGCCATTATGCACTGTGGTGCTGTATTGTTACTCATTCAAAACTCCAAAATAACATCCACTGAGACTGAGAGTGTTGTTACTATTGTGAGTCAACATTGAAAAAGTTTGACTAGCAAACAAAATTAGAGTCAGCAGCCTTACAGTAGAGAAACACATTGGCATTCTAGTATCAGTTAACACTGTGAAATACAAAGATAAACAACTGACCACAAGCACAAGAGTCTATTGTCTGATTTATTGGTCCAGTCTTTGACCTTGTCACTGGTGGGTTAATCCCCCATGTCCCCTTAAATTTCCCCCATCTATAGACCATGTAACATGTGGGTGACATTACAAGTTCACAAAAGAGCAACAGAGCCAGGCATGTGGTGTACACGACCCACAACTTGTTCAGCAGTTATTTTTATAAGTCTTGAATTTCTGTAGTAGTATCTTTCCTGCCAGAAGACCCTGGAATATACAAGGTCACTCTTTTTGTAAATAAAGTGGTTGTCCAAAACAAGCTGTAAGTGTTGTATGCAACCAGTTTTTGAAGGAAGGAAAAGTGAACACTGATGAAATACAGAATGATACATTTTTAGAAGTGACAAATTCAGCAAGTTCTTGCTCCATGATGATGGCGTCAACGTTCAGGAAAGATCAATCCCTGCATGCAGCATTGGTGCAGCTTTGAAGGAGGATTGCCATGAACAGGTATACTGCAGAAAAGTTGGTCTTCTTCAAACGACTGTCTTAACTGAAGAGAACACAAGACTTTTAAAGTGGAGATGTTCTGTGGACATACTCTCAGAATCTCAAGGAACAAACAGCACCACAGTGCATAATGGCCTAAATTACATAACACAGCAAAAACGTTAGTCTAAGCATATTCACAATTTTTTTTTACATGAAGGAGTAAAGAAACCATTTTTTTCCTTCTCACATAAGTAGACTGGATATAAAGTATTATTGGGAAAAATTGGTAAATCTGTCAGTAATGTCCCACGTTGTCATAATGTCAGTCTAAGCATATTCACAATTTTTTTTTACATGAAGGAGTAAAGAAACCATTTTTTTCCTTCTCACATAAGTAGACTGGATATAAAGTATTATTGGGAAAAATTGGTAAATCTGTCAGTAATGTCCCACGTTGTCATAATGTCAATCAATCACTTGAAAACGGCAATTTGGGGCATTTTTACAGTCGCACACATGTTCAGACCCCTGCCAAATATCCATCAAAGGTTGGATTGGTCTATCCTTATATCAGCTCACACATATACAACCAGTTTATAACCAAATGAAATATAAAAGCAATCGGACATTTCACATAGGCACTAGGAGGTCTCAAAAATGACAAAAAGTCATTGCGCATGCCAAAATGTAGGTTTTTAAAGACCTAACCCTTGATATGCAAATGAGCTGTGCTACTTTTGACAGTAGATTATAGTTGATGGGATACCAGATACCCTGTAAATTAATTTGTAGCTCCATATCTTCTCTCCATTTGTAGATATAGACCTTTAAAAATGCTCAAAAACACAAAATATCAAATTGAAGGGGCGGGGCTTAATTTTGGGGGGTCATATCTCAGAAATGCCAAGGAGTAGGACTCTAAAATTTTGTGTGTGTTCAAGGCACCCATAGGGGAGTGTTTTAAAAAAAAATTAGCGAAATCTGAGACGGAGCCTGCCGAACTTTTCTGAATTTCAGGTGAGTTGGCACGGAATGACCCAACTACAGTGTTGGAAATTATGCCTTTGACAGTTGGGCAGATAAACCTACAGGTATGGGTTACAGGTGGATCGGTTATCCAACCAGTAATTGATAATCAACCATCAGAAATCAGTAATTGCTAATCAGTAATTGCTAATCAGTGATTGCTAATCAGTGATTGCTAATCAGTGATTGCTAATCAGTGACTAATAATCAGTGATTACCAATCAGTGATTACTAATCAGTGATTGATAATCCGTGGTTGATAATCCGTGATTGATAATCCGTAAATTATTAACAATAATTGATAATGTGTAATTGATAACTGGTAAGTGATAATCAGTAACTGAAAATCAGTCAAATGATCATCATTAAATTGATATTTAGTGATTATAATCTGTCAACTGATCATCAGTAAATTGATAATCAGTGACTGATAATCTGTAAACTGATTATCAGTAAATTGATAACCAGTGATTGATAATCAGTAACCTGATCATCAATAAATTGACAATCAGTGATTGCAAATCAATCAACTGATCATCAGTTAATTGATAATCAGTGATTGATAATCAGTTGAATGATCATCAGTAAATTGATAATCAGTGATTGATAATCAGTGATTGATAATCAGTGATTGATCATCAGTAAATTGATAATCAGTGATTGGTAATCAGTCAATTGATAATCAGTGATTGATAATCAGTAAACTGCTACCTACAGAGGTATGGGTTAGGGGCGGATGGGTTATCCAGCTACAAGTACCTGTAGGTCCAGCATGACAGCAACCATCTTCTTGCAGTAGGAGAGGGGGATGGCACAGCGCTCATGGAGAATCGTCTCCAACTCCTTACTTGGGATCTCATCGAAGTGAAGCTCCACAAAACGATTCCTGAAGGCCCGAGATAACACCTGGCAGGAATAAATACAGAATAGCAACAAGTAAGTTTAAAATAGGACTGAATTGTTTTCTTGTTTACTTGTTATTTCTTTGTCTGATTTGTCTTGGTCAAATAAACAGTAGTAATAATAATCTTGTATTTTAACATTTAAGAGGGTATTGTTTCAATGATACAGTATAAATTCAACTTTCCTCGTGGCATTGTGAACACAGAACACAAAGCAATAAGTCGATTAACTTGAGGGTGAGAGTCAATGCCGACAAAAAGGGTCCGGTCTGAAATTAGGATCCACATTTCATTAGGTATGTTGGACTGATTGCATTTCCACCTGTGTGTTAACCCTGGAGTTATAGATTGCATGGAGCTCCTGGGTACAGTATCCTCAGTGATAGAGAAGTAGATCAACGAGCATTACCACTCAATAAAATAACAGCTACTTTTTCACCAAGCAGACATAAAAAGGTCTGATTTCAGATACAAATCTGATACAAATCTGAAATTTCCCATCCCTGTGACTTAAAAACAACACTATTTTCAAGTGTTTTATCACAACAGAGACTAGGAAAAGAAAAGGAGATTCATTACAAGCAGACCCAGGCGTTGCGTCCAGCATGTCCAGTCGCAAATTTCTTGTCCCCTGCCCCAGGTCATTACCTCGGTGACCTTTAAGATATCCAGTCAACAAATTTTCCTCAAAAGGCGACTTTTTTCCAGCGAAGAGGATGCACTGTCCTTACATAAGCAAACTGTAAGATCTGTGATACCTACATGTATATGATTCATTTTATCAACTAAATGATCAAATGCTTTATACTCGGCATAAGGCTTTGGTGCATGTTGTCGTGCACAAATGATGGGGAGACTGGTGGCCAGGCTATGTGAGTGAAGCCAATGCATTGCTTAGTATAGTGTATGGATGTTTACTGTGTGAGCATTACCAGGTAATGTGACTGGTTGGGAAGCCTTTGGAGCTATTTATAGGTACATGTATATGGATACAAGGGATCCACCAGTGTGGTTTGATAACCAATCAGCAAGCAGCTGAGGTCAGAATTGGTTTTTTGATTAGGTAAAGGCATTGACCAATCAAAGACTTAATTTCAACTTCTAACCAATGGGATTGCCTTTTACTAAGGGGGCTTTTTGGAGGGAAAAAAGTTAAGCGTCACTTTTGTCACAGTTTTTTTGGGAGAACAGCAAATTTCAATCTCAGAAATGGTTTCTGTTAGCAAATTGTGTCCTGAGTATAATACAAATTCTACACCTAGTACATGTAAAGCACTGACCTTTCTGCCACCATACTGGCCTGGTGGATTCTGAGTAGCAAAGAGCATGAATCTAGGATGAGCCGATACCATCTCCTGGGTCTCGGCAATGAACAACTCTCGATTGTCATCTAATAACTGGAGATAATCAATGTATAATGATCAATCAGTAATTGACAATCAACCGTCATTAATTGGTTACTGATAATCAGTGATTGATAATCAGAGATTGCTAATCGGTAACTGATGATCAGTGATTGATAGTCAGTAAATGATTTTCAGTAATTGATACTCAGTAATTGATAATTGTTAAGTGATAATCTGTAAATTTAAATTCAGTGATTAGAAATCAGTAAATTGATCATCAGTAAATTGACAATCAGTGATTGATAATCAGTAAATTGATAATCAGTCATTGATAATAAGTGGTTGATAATCAATAAACAATAGTCATTACGTTATCATTAGTAATCAATATTATGTAAGGTAGTGTTCATTCAAAGAACCTTAACTTGGGTAGATTGATAATCAGTAGATTGATAATCAATAGTCAATAGTATGTAAGGTAGAGTATTCGAAGAACCTTAACTTGGGTACAGTTTATTTCTAAATTGTATGTTTGAGGGATAGAGGTTGTAACATACCCTGTTTAGAGCCTCCAGGACATCACTGGGAGCAAGGTTGAGCTCATCTAGGATAATCCAATGGCCTTTCCTCATAGCGTCAACCAGCACACCTAGAGGGGAACATTGAGACATTCAGTCATGAAGTAATAAAAGTAACGATCCTTGAAACGGAAGCAACTTATTATGAAAGTATTTAGAATGCCAATCTTAAATACATAACATTTTCAAAACCAAATTAAGCGGAACCGTGGGAGACTGTTTGGGGCACTAGGTGGCAGCAGACTTTACCAAGTACATTCATTATTCTCACAAATTTGCGCATGCTCCAAACAACCAAGACAATGTCTAAGCACTGCAACATAGCATCCCAAAGTCTCCCATGCAAATTTAAAATAGCTTCCAGACAAAAGTTATCGCCTATCAGAGACAGGGAGATTAATATCACGCGTGTTTCACCCGTACACCAGTGTATGTTTACCACTGTATACTTGGTACTCCCAGCTCCCCTCCCAGACATAAAAGTTGATAAAACTTGACTAAGGGGCAAATCAGAAAATCAAAGTTTTAAAAGCCCGGTTCATACTTCTGGGAATGCGAACACAAAGCAAATTTTGACGTCACAAATTTGCAACGAACAATTCGCATCAGTTGAGTCGTGCTCAACTCCTGCGAAACATTCACAGCGAAAACAGAGCTGTGACGCCAAAATTCGCATTCACATTCGCATTCGTAGGAAGTATGAACCGGGCTTATATCTAATCTGCCGAAAACTTTGTTTTAAGAGACCAACCTTCCTTGAATACTAGCTTGCCCGTTTCATCGGCGGCGTAAAAACCAACGTACTCCTGGAGATCGGTGTGCTCGTGGTTGTTCACCCGAACGCAGTGGTTGCCGGTGGCCTGGGCGAGGTACTGGATCAGGCTGGTTTTGCCGACTGAGGTTTCGCCCTGAAGGAGAACTGGGAAAGATCTGCAGACGGACAATTGAGCTATGGTGATGAACATTGCCTTCTTAGCTTTTCAGAATTTGTTTAACTTCTGTGGTGTGTCGTAGTTTTTTAATTACTGGCTGGTCCATTTTTTTAGGTTTACTATTTCAAATCATATTTTAATGCCCTATGGTTAATTCCTCCTCTTCTTTTGATGCTGTTTTAATTTGTACAACGCCTTGGGGTCCAGTCATGGATGTAAGACGCTTTATAAGAATAATTTATTATTAATTTATTATTAGCTCTAGTTCTGTGTGGTTAGTTTCTATTACTGTTTTTCAATACAATCAAGTCTCTTGCATGGACTATTATACACACTCTTCAGTCTCCTAACGAGCAAGCTAGTCGTAACATTGAGACCATAAAGAACTCACTCCGCGGCAGTGTAGTTAATTACATGAAGTCCCCTCAATTCACTAAGCGAAAGTAGTAGTCCCGGCTGATTTCCTACCTTCCGCCCAGGTAGTAGTTAATAAGCAGAACGTTCATTGTTTGTTTTGTATAACATCTAAATAGAACTCACTCCGCGGCAGTGCAATTAATTACGAGAAGTCCCCCGATCCACTAAGTGAAAGTAGTAGTCCCTGCTGATTTCCTACCTTCCGCCCAGGTAGTAGTTAATAAGCAGGACAGTTCTTTTCAGAACTGAGAAGTCTCCCAAGTTCCAAGAATCTACTCCGCAGTAGTAGAACAAATAGCAAGACAAGTTCTCTAAAGAACAAAATCTACACAGCAAAGTAGATATACACATGGTGTTACCGCAAACCGAATATACATATTAATTATAATTTATACAGTAAAGGTAGAAAACCTTACCCTGCTGAAACAATCCGAGCTAGATCTCTTAGATTCGCCCTGACAGACGCTGTCATCACATAACCCTTTTGTTTCACCGGTTCTCCATCACCGGTCCCAATCCAGTAACCCTCCACCTTGACGAACATCCCAGCTTTCGGAGGAGGGATTGGATGACCCAGGATGCTCTTGACATTGCCTCGGCCAATCAGCTTTTTACAGATGAGCTGTTCGACCAATGGGTGAGAGGCGCGGTCGAGCTGCGTTAGGAAGCTTAGGCAGAAGCTCTGTGGAAAGACGTCAATAAAAACTCAACTAAACTGAAGATGGGACAAAAGACATCATTTGAGGTTCACTTCATTTAGTCCAAGTAAAAAAACAAACAAACTCTCTTTTTTTTAAAGGATCAACTTTTATGCTCTTGTGCGAAAAGAGTCAATTCTAAAATACATAACAGTGTATTTTTTTACTTTAGTACACCGAAAAAACACACAGAAAAAAGCTGGCAACCACCTTGAAAAATAGCCCGGCCAGTTGTCTTGGAAAATGTGTCGAACGGCCATTAAAAATATTAAAAAAGGGCCGCCTCCTCCTTTTTTCAAAAAGGCAGGACGCTAAACAGTTTTGTTTTTGTTTTTTTGCCTTAGCACTTTTTCACCAGTTAACACCGGAAGACGTGAATAAAGGTCAATATTTTCTGTGCCAGAAATCGGACGTTATGTACACCTGCTTTTGTTTAAACTCGGAATACTGAAATGTTTTAATGCAATCGGGGTCTGGTCTGAGAAACCCAATCCACATGCAAGGCTCCAGGTTTGAGGTGGGATTCGAACCGGGGTCCACAGAGGTGAAAGGCAGGGGAAGAAACCACTGAGCCAATCTGATGCCCAAACATGTTCAAACATTAGTGAGAACTTGGGTTCTGACTCACATTGCGCTAAAGGGAGGGTACACCTTTGGTAATTACTCCAAAAATTTATGACAATAAAAACTTACTTGGTAAGAAGCACTGCGGCTGTGGATAACATGTTGGGAAACGATTCCCTTCTAAGGAATGTTATTTTAGAGAAGGGGATTACACAAAAATTGCAATCTGAGAAACATTAAATGCATGAATCGTTTTTTAGATTGTGTTTTCCAATTACGGATTATGGACATAACCGCTCCAGATTTTTGGCGATAGCCCGTAAACGCTGCCACCTTTTGAAGTGAAATTTTCACAGGTTAGTTTTATTGCATATATCTACATTTTTATAGGTTTCAAACAATCGAACGGTTCCAAAAATCAAAGGTATACTTTGCCTTTAACGTGTGAAAAAAATAAAATCATGCACATTAAGGGGTCAAAATATTCAACTATAGGCGAGACTTGCCGGGTCTGTTGGATCTCATTGGGGTAAATCTCAAAGAAGTAAAAATAATTGACTTTCTATGGATAATACTGACCTCGTAGAGTGACCTCATGACCCCTCCACATGGGTTAGTGGCACCGTAGCGTAGCGCACGACACAAGGTGCGTAAACTGCACAGAGTGAAAACCAGAAGATACTGTCAACAGTTATTTTTATAAGGTAATGACTGCTGCAATATAAATGTCGCTGATGATGCAATATCCTCACACCAGGGAACCGAGAATCTACTCAGTCACTCTGGACTATTGTTTACATCTTGGGAACTTTTAAATATGCAACAGACTGTGTGACCCGAACGAAGAATCAAATCTTCTTTTCTATTTAAACAAAATACTTGAAAATAAATATAACCACAGCAATTTGTTACAAATACAATTTCAATTTGTGATGCGATCAAGCTAAATGAGTCTTTTGTTGACCCTTGTCAATTTTAGTTTTTTTTTTCTATTTGAAAGAAGTACAATCTCAGCTTTAAGGATATGAAAACCCCATGTTGATACCACCTTGGGTTCAAAAGTTATGGAAGTCGAAACACCAAGAGATGTATAGAAATGTAGACCCCTGTCGACCTATTTTGGCCTGTTACTCAATAATGCATTTACCGACAAACGACTCATTTAGCTTGATCGCATCACATTTATATAAATAAAAGAAATAATTTGTTAAAGTCAATTTTTCTTTGTTGAACCCCAACTTTTTTTAAAACTTATCCAGTCAATTTCTCTTGTGGTTAATTCTTGATGTTTGAAATAAAAAAGTTGTACCCCCTAAAGGTGATCCCCTGGGTGCCGCTTCCCAGGTCGTATCGTAAACTTGGGTGTGATGCCCGGCTACTTGGTAGTTAAAGGTATGGCTTCTGACTGGCACCCTCAAACAAAGATATTGACAAAGTAGGGAGACTGCCAACACGGGGCTAGAAAGCTCAGTTGGTAGAGCGCCGGCACGTTAATCCGCAGGACGTTGGTTCAAATCCGGGAGAATATCAAAAGTTCAACTTAGCGAGAGGAAGTACTCTTGAATTATGGAATTGTAAATACATGTATGATAATGTTACCTGTAGTGTGGTCTATGCCCAGTTCCATCGGCTAATTTCACATGAGCTTCTTTACGCACGGCTAAATAGAACCTGAAACCAATAATAAATACACATTTCAGTACAATGTCCTACTTGGTAAATGGTGTACTACAAGAACAGGGTATCTGCACACTTTAAAAAGTCAAATTTAAGACTTTTGAAGACCCTTTTGGTGCTACCCTTTACCAAATTTAACACCCAAAGTAATTGAATAAAGCAGGAGACCCGCTCAACCTTTATTTAAATTTTTTACACACTCAGTTCATTACATGCTTCAACCGTTTTTAAGACCTCAAGAAACTGACTTCAATACTTTTTACTGCTTCCTAAGGCATGAAATTTGAACACTTCAATTTAATACTTTTTATGGATCAGCAGAAGCCCCGAAGAAAGAAAATAGTATAAATAATACAGCCATGAATGAACATTTAATACAGGGAATTCATGACCATCTACCCACTCGATTTTGACAGGGGAGCCCATTTTCGAAGAGTATCATGGGGGAAAGTCAACTACTTTTTGGGTTGTCATTCAGCATCCAGCGTGCAACAACCCAATTCTTTATGGGTCTTTTGTCTGAGGCTCATCATCATTACTCGTAGCTGAGGAGCTGAGTTGTGATGGATGCGGCTACAGCGACCTTGCCTCGTTTGGACAATCATGGCGGGAGCAACCTCTGGAATCAATGCTGCAGTATCCAATGACTATCCATATTGCACTCCAATATTAACTTTTAGAGCGTCGCGGCAGTTTGACACATATTGCACTCCAATATTAACTTTTAGAGCGTCGCGGCAGTTTGACACAACAAAGGATATGGTGTGACGCCTGTTCCACCATGCAATTTACAAGGCTCTGCCTGTGTGGTGTATGAAACGTGGTATTGATTTATACTCACTGCACAATTCCATCCAGTTTATCGGCAGAGAGGGACAGCCCTTGTAGGTAGCTACTTACGAGTATCTTCAGATCCTGCGTCTCTTCAAGCTCATCTACGTAGAACTCAGTAAATCTGTCCCCGTAAAAAAAGTGTAAAACCGTTAAAGAGGGGCTCCAAGGGTTAAGTTCACTTTTGTGTTGCACTCATTTTCCAAAAGATAGTCTTCATAAAAGGGGGGGGGGGAAATTTACAAGTCTCTAACCTCACATTAAAATGGTGTAAAATGCATGGGAGGCCTTGGAGGCCTGGGAGATATATGGACCTGGAAGACCTGGGGGACTTGGGAGACCTGGAAGACCTGGAAGACCTGGGAAACCTGGGAGACCTGGGAAACCTGGGAGATCTGGGGCTGGGAGACCTGGGAGACCTGGGAGACCCGGGAGACCCGGGAGACCTGGGGACCTGGGAGACCTGGGAGACCTGGGAGACCCGGGAGACCCGGGAGACCCGGGAGACCCGGGAGACCTGGGAGACCCGGGAGACCTGGGGACTTGGGGGACCTGGGAGACCTGGGAGATCTGGGAAACCTAGGAGACCTGGGAGACCTGTGGACTTGGGGGACCTGGGGGACCTGGGGGTCTTGGGGGACCCGGGGTCTTTGGGGACTTTGGGGACCTGGAGGATCTGGGAAACCAAGGAGACCTTGGTACATGTAAGGTGGATGAAGCCCTCTGAACATCCCAGTGGTTAAATTGTACATGCCTCCAACACACTACAACTGGTCTGGGTTTGAGCCAACACTGCACACGGAACAAAAATCAGGGCTTTCTGCTAATTTGAAAGCATACCTATTCCTGATGCCTGGGGGTAATTCTTTCTTGCCGATATCAGTGGCTGGGTTCATACAAGCAAACAACCGGAACTTCTTGTGCCGGACGATGGGATCCAAGTCACTGCACAATAAAAATCCAAAGAGGCCAATATCAAGCATTATACTCACTTAGTACAGGAAAATAAAAAGTTAAAGGTTCTCGGTTTAAATTGATTGTCCATTCATAAAGTGTTCTGATAATTATTGATGGATTATTTTTATTAAAGGAAAATATCAACAGGAAGCAAAATTGAAGGCACAATAAAAGCATCGCCTTCTGGAATTTTGCACCAAGTCACACAAGGCAATTTACAGGCAACCAGTTCCAGACAATCTCCACTAAGGACATTCATTCACATTTCAGTTTTTCTCATTATTGTCTTGGGGATAGTGAGTCACAGCTGGAAGATTGTCTCTTGTGCTGCCGAAGTGTTTCTGTTGCATGCAGTGCAGTTGGTTGCCTCTAAGCTGCCTGAAAAAATTGCCCAGTGTGACATGGCCTCAACTCTCATAGAACACAGTGTAGACCTTCAGGTATAGACAATCAAAGTATTTCAACTGAACAGATTCAACATAATGTGAAGTGAAAGCAATGTCTATGCTTTTAACAGATGTATAGACCCCTTGCATTTGACGTCATAAGCTCGAAAAGCGCCCTCAATGAGGTCAAAGGAAGTGAAAGCCACGTCTATGCTTTTAACAGATGTATAGACCCCTTGCATATGACGTCATAAGCTCGAAGAGCGCCCTCAATAAGGTCAAAGGAAGTGAAAGCCATTTCTATGCTTCTAACAGATGTATAGACCCCTTGCATATGTCAAAAGCTCAAAGAGCGCCCTCAATAAGGTCAAAGGAAGTGAAAGCCATTTCTATGCTTCTAACAGATGTATAGACCCCTTGCATATGTCATAAGCTCAAACAGCACCCTCAATGAGGTCAAAGGAGGACCGGTCATTGGCCGAGAGTTGTGCGTGGCTAGCACGTTTCCATTGTTTGACCTCAGCGATGGCAGCCTATGCAAGGGGTCTTTGGTCCATGCAAATCTATACTTGCTAAATGAACGCATAAACAAGAATTCCCGCTGGGGAATGTTTTAACTGTAAGGTCAACGAGTGTTACCCTCGTTCTAGGAGTGTAACTGTCCCTTGGGTGCTTTCTAGCAAACCACTCAGGCATTCCAGCGTCTCTGCAGTAGCCAGGTTGATCTCATCAAGAAGCACCCAGTCCCCGTTACGCACCGCTTGCACCAAGGTACCCTATAAGACAATCAGAGAAAAACCACCATTAATAATAATAATAATAATAATAATAATAATAATAATAATGAGAAAGACCCTTGAGATCTAAGGCTACGGGACATAGCCTGACTCAAGGAGTTACCAGCACAAAGGAAAATGTGATCTTTCTTTGTAATAATAAAAACAATAATGGTATTTATAAAATATCTTTGGGAACTTTTTGGAGCTTGTTGAGTAATCGTTTTCCTTTTGAAAATGTCGTTGTCAGAGTGAAACCCTGACTTGACAAAGGAAAGACAACGACGGTTCACATAATAAGCACCGGGATTTGTTGTTCTCTTGTGAGAAAATATGAAAAAATATGAGGTCATAAGCCAAGGCCGATAATCGACCATTGTATGCTGGAATCTCGAAACGCTTGGACTTGCCTCCCATTGGGCTGAATTAAATGATAAACAATGGTGGCAGCCTGTCTATTCTTGTAAGCCACATTTGTATAACAAAAGGACAAAGGTCTGTAATCGGGGATTGCACAATAACCCCCCGGAAAAAAAGGAGCCCAAATTCCTGTAGCTTCTGTCCCTCTCTGTACGGGGGAAACGACGCCTAGGAAATAAATATATATGTCAGCCGTTACATTGACTGGAAAAAAACAATGAGGGCGTTCCAAAGGTGTTGCGGGCATTTAAAACTGTCCACAATAGGCACAACAAGAAAAATTTGGCGTGTACACATGTCTTTCCAGGTGAAGTGGTTGATACACTCTATCCAACATCCTCAAATGTCCTTAACCATGGACCAATGTCATAGAGTTACCAAGCACAGAGTAGTAAATAATAATAATATGACTCTCTTATAGAGCGCATTTCAGTTCTAGGAGAACTCTCAATGCACTTTAAATACATTATTACCCTTGGTCACTAGCCCATTAATTTCTTTCCTTAAACCATCTCAGCTCCCTGGGGAGTATACAGCCTGTGCTGCCAAGTATGTAGCGCACTAAGCTAAATCAATCACAAAAACCATTTCTACAGGTACCCATTTACCCTTGGGTGAAGAGAAGCAATTACAGTAAAGTGTCTTGCTCAAGAACACAAGTGTCATGACGGGGATTCGAACCCACACCCCGATGACTCAGCCACCAGAACTTGAGCCCAATGTTCTAACCGCTCGGCCACAACACGCTATAAGAAGTAACTATGAATAGTAAGACGAGCAGAGTATACTGTTCGAAATGTTGCGACAACACCGGCTCTTTTCAGAGCCAACACTCCTCCCAATAGAGAATTACACATGGTTGTACGCGCAAGTTTACTATTTACAATTACTTCTTATTTTCAACACCATGCAAAGCTTCAAACATCACTTTAGAAAGTGGCAAATATACCTCAACAAAAGAGAAGGCCAGAGCGTTTTCAGAATGCTGTAGTTGTGCCTTGAGTTGATGAACTCTCTCTCCGATGGAGCGCCATTGAAGTCTCTGAGCTGGACTCTCTTTCCCTGAGCTACTACCTGCTTCTTCTGTAATGAGGAACCAAAGTTAAGTGAGCTGTTGTTTGGACCACTCAAGTGTACTCTGTTTCTGTCACAAATTTTAAATTCATATACAAGGTTTCCTAAGGTTAGAATACACACACTCGCACAATATATTGAACACATACAGAACAAAGTTGGTGGGTCTGTGTCTCCCCTTAGTCTAGAGGATCAAGCCCCCTGAACCTCCTGGGTGTTACATTTCTAAAGACTATCGACATCACCACAAATAAAGAACTACATGTAGGGTAGTGGGTCTGGGTCTCCCCTTGGTCTAGAGGATCAAGCCCCCTGAACCTCCTGGGTGTTACATTTCTAAAGACTCTCTACATCACCACAAATAAAGAACTAGGGTAGTGGGTCTGGGTCTCCCCTTGGTCTAGAGGATCAAGCCCCCTGAACCTCCTGGGTGTTACATTTCTAAAGACTCTCAACATCACCACAAATAAAGAACTAGGGTAGTGGGTCTGGGTCTCCCCTTGGTCTAGAGGATCAAGCCCCCTGAACCTCCTGGGTGTTACATTTCTAAAGACTCTCTACATCACCACAAATAAAGAACTAGGGTAGTGGGTCTGGGTCTCCCCTTGGTCTAGAGGATCAAGCCCCTGAACCTCCTGGGTGATACATTTCTAAAGACTCTCAACATCACCACAAATAAAGAACTAGGGTAGTGGGTCTTGGTCTCCCCTTGGTCTAGAGGATCAAGCCCCCTGAACCTCCTGGGTGATACATTTCTAAAGACTCTCAACATCACCACAAATAAAGAACTAGGGTAGTGGGTCTTGGTCTCCCCTTGGTCTAGAAGATCAAGCCCCCTGAACCTCATAAGTGTTGGATACCCCAGGATCTACGTTTCCATCTACCCTACTATGAACAAAGAACTAGAGTAGTGGGCCAGGATGTCCTTAAGTCCAGAGGATCTAGCCCCCTGAACCTTCCAGATGTTAATTGCATACTCTAAGTTCGCGACCGACAACATTTTCCATTGCACATACCATCATGGCTGTCTTTTTCAAATCTCTTTATTGCAGCTTGTTGGCAGTGACTGATTAACTTCAGCAGGTCTGGCCAGCGCCGCGATGAGAAGCATTCCTGCAGGTGGATCAGGAACTTCAGGTTCTGCTTACGAGAGAACGTCTGCAAAAACAGTGCCTCAAATTCCTCGCGCAGCGGAGAGACGAGCTGCTTGAAGTCCACTGGCTTGAAGCTGTTTCCAAAAAAAAGATTCATGAAAATAACTAATAAGGTTGATGCATCCATCTTAGCTCTGTTCCCAAATGCACAGTCACATGTATGGAGGAAAGGAACAACAGCTGACCTATTGTGTTTCTATTTGTTACGATTTCAGATTATTAACAAATAAATTATCCAATTTTATTCCACCATAAATGGATTGTTGAGGATTTAGAATAGTCAAGCCATCAAATCAAGACAAACCTGGGCCCGATTTCATAGAGCTGCTTAAAGCAAGAAGTATTGCTTAACAATTGTCTGCTTAATTGCAAAGGAGCAGGATACCAGTCACAAATGGTACAAGTGACATGGTAATTTTGGCTGGTAACCTCATTCTGGTGCGCATGTTTTGTGCTTAGCTACTTTTTATGCTTAAGCAGCTCTATGAAATTAGGCCCCTGGGCTACTATTTCTGGAGAACTTGGAATCAAAAATTCTCTTACCCTCCCAACAGGTCGGTGCTGTCACTCTGCTGGTTCATATTGATGACCTTTAACCTTTGACCTGTAAGGTCAGCAAGGTACTGTACGGCTGATGTCTTGCCTGTTCCCGTCTCCCCAACCAGGAGGACAGGTTCGTTGTTGCTGATACAGACAGTGACACGTTCAAGAAGGATGCTGGCTTGCCTGGTAAAGGCAAAGCGAGACTGCTTGGGTCTGGAGGATTTAGGAGAAAAACAAACCTGTGGTAACTATTTCGGTAAACCACAACATAATAGGTGGCAAAAGAGGATAACCAGCTGTAATCCGATGGAAAAACTTGTGACAATCTAATAGAAAAAGTAGTAATTCAATCAAACATCTAGTGGGTAGTCAAATTGGAAAACCAGTGGTAATCCAATAGAAAAAAAACTAGTGGTAATCTAATAGAAAACCAGTGGTAATCCAATGGAAAACCATTGGTAATCCGATGGAAAACCAGTGGAAATCAAATGGAAGACCAGTGGTAATCCAATGAAAAACCAGTGCTAAACCAATGGATAACTAGCGGTGATCCAATGGAAAACCAGTGGTGATCAAATGGAAAACCATTGCTAATCCAATGGAAAACCTGTGGTAATCCAATGGAAAACCAGTGGTAACCCAATGGAAATTCAGGTAAATGAGGGGTCAGCAAATGCTTAACCAAAATATTTTGTAAGGATACTGTCAAAGTTTTGTGTGAGGATACTTGAAAACTTGATTAACCTGATAATCTTTGGCATATCGTCCTCCTTCCTAGATAGCCTGGCTCTTCCCACAGTCACACACTTTTGTTGGATGTCTATATTGGGTTTGTAGCTCTTGATGAAGAAACCGCATTTCTCCAGGCTAAGGTTGAGCCTCACCCCGATTGCTTCAGCAACAGCTGATCTGGTCTTAGGTTTTGGAAGGACTGCGCAGAAACAGTCCAAGGCCTTCAGAAGGAATAAAAGGTTAATATAAAATAAACAAAATATCCATTGGTGTAGGTCAAAGGCGCACAGAAAACTTTGAGCTACATGAATTTACCTTAACCAATGTGAAAGTGAAATGTTTCTCGGGAACGTCACAAGAAAAATACACTAGCAAATCAAAAAAACATTCTTCACGTCAATACGTCCATGCAGTCGACCGTAAGGAATGGGCAAAAAGTGATGACATTCATTCATTCATTATTGGTTTATTCTATAAAAAAAAACAAATTCCCATGGCGACCGGAGGTTGAATTACAGGAAAATATACAGATTAAAAATTAAAAAAAAAACACACTATTACAAATTTAAGAAATAATTGGTTAAGGAGAGACAAATATTTACATCATCTAGCAACAGCACAAACCTTCAGCTTTCTCGTTACTGTTTTTTCTCAAATAACATGCTGCTAAACCCCCACACTAACTGACTTTTTCAGAGCAAAATTTGATTTTCAACAACAAATGGATCTTTACATTCCAAGGAGGACTTTTCCGTCAGTCAGAAGGTCAAATTGGATATTAATCCAAAGTCAGGAATGAACCAAAACATCCCCGTACCAAAGTGTAGAGACCCATTTTTGCCAGAATCTTGTCATTAGATGTTTTGGATGTTGACAGATTTCGCACTGGAAGGGTGTTAAATACAATGGCAATTTACACCATTTTAACGTGAGGTAATAGAGACTTGTAATTGTTGCCCCACTCACGCGAAGACAAGATCTATTGAAAAAAGGAGTACATCACAAAAATTGAAATGGTAAATTCTCTTCCTCTTAAAGGACACAAGTGTCACGACCTGGACTCGAACCCACACTGAGTCAATCAGAGACACCAGAGCTTGAGTTCACGACACGCCAACTGTTAATAAATTAATTTCCAAATCGATGACACCATCATTCTTTATCCGGCCTATTCTGTCTCTTTCCTTACCTCCATGAAGACTTGATTGGGGCTGTGGTGCACCTGGGAAGCATCAAAGGTTGCTGCAACTCGGCCACACCACTTCAACAAATCCCTGAAAATATGTCATGAATCAAAACATTCGTTATCAAATCTTTCAAGAAAACAGACAACAGAAAGAGAGACTTGGTGTATGTCTCAAACAATGAGACGCTTTGACTTTAATCATGGAATGTTTTGTACATCTGTAAATACATATTTGTAGAAATAGACCTTTCCATTATTGATAAACAAACAACGCTGGTTGGCATGGAAAGCCGAATGTTAGCAAAACATTCAATCGTGTTAACAGATAATGTGGCCAATTCAACACTTTTGCATAATTTATACTTAACACAAAATTGATACATCCCATGATTAGTTGCTTTGTTTCCAGCCAATTCAACAGAATTTTTGAATATTTGTGTAACATTGTTACAAACTGTGGCTATCTGTTTTTGCTTTGCATTTATGACTTCCCATAGTTTTCCAACCTTGGTTGGCAAAAACTCGGCCTCACGCGTAAGGTCTCAAAATCGAAATCAAGCATCTAAAAGCACACAACTTCGTGTGACAACATGGACAAGGGTGTTTTTTCTTCCATTACTATCTCGCAACTTCGACGACCAATTGAGTTCAAATTTTCACAGGTTTGTTTTTATGGCATATGTTGAGATACACCGAGTGAGAAGACTGGTCTTTGACAATTACCAAAGGTGTCCAGTGTCTTTAATACTTTACGTTGAAGAATGAACCTACACACCTGGTTGATATTAATCGTCCCTGGTGCCCAATGAACTCAGCTGGTGTCACCACACAACCATGCTGCTCCTGGCTATTATCCTCCGTTGTATCCCGCGCATCGTGGCTGCCTGATGACAGCATGCAGAATATATCAAGAAGCTTGTCAGCAACAGAGGTCAACTTAGGGTGAAGGGTCACCACAACCTGGTGAGAGAGGTCAAATTAGTTAGTTAGTTAATGTGTGCAGCCACCTCATTCCCAGTGGTGTAGGATCTCGCCCGTCATTTTTTCTTTCTTTCCCAGAATGCCTTGCTCTATCGTAACCCCTGGGAGTGTGACTTTGAATTACCCCAATAAATTGGATATTTTAATTATTCCTGTGGTTGATCCATTCTGTGTTAGAGACGTATGCAGAGCACGCTATCAAAAGAGGCACAAGTCATAGAGCAACTGGTCCCCTCTCATTCTTCTTTGATCTTGTGGTACGTATAACTTTATGCAGTTTAGGGTGACAGTGTAAAAAAAAGATTAATTTGAAGTGGATTGCATCAAAATACTCGCATTTTGACACACGCCTACTAAGCGCCCTGCAAGCGCTCCAAAATTTTAACAAGCGTGCACACAGAGCAGTCACTTTTGGTTAGCCAATCAATATTGTTTTTCAGAGGTATCCATACAGCGCACTGCCCATGGTAGCAAGGCTGCTATACGCAGCTATCATTTTGCAAATCTACCAAAGTCTTAACAGCAAGCAGTAACTCAACTAGAAAAGCATAGAAACGTGTCAGACTTGGTATGCATTGATTCTTGTAAAGCGTAGAATCAGTCCGAACCTAACGACTGCTGCTATACTTTGATGAGACAAACAATTTTGATATTTTGTTCAAAAACAGACTTTCCTGATGCAGCAAGTTCTGAAATAAAAACAATCTCAAACAAGCATTCTAACATAACTATATGGCTAATCTTAAAAAGATGTAACATGTAGATTATCAATTACCTGTTGCAGTTCTTCCCTTGAGAGTGGCTCAACGTTGACCTTTGACCACAACTGATCCAGCAAAGCAGCATGGGATACATGCTGTCGGAAGAAACCACCTAGGCCAGCTGTCAACCTCTGCGTAGCGAAGAGCTGGAAACCAGGAGCCGCCCTGACTACGTCGCCATGCCCCGGCATGGACAGGGAACCAGTCTCAAGCAAGGGTACCAGTACAGAGACAACATCCATCGGAGCGTAGTCAATGTCCTCCAGTATGATCCAATGCCCGCCAGTAACGGCCTGATTCAAATTGAGAAAAAAAATGAAGACTCACTCATCTGCTCTAGAATGGCAAAAGTCGTGGGTTCAAATCCCACCTGAGTAATATGCCTGTGGACTTTTTTTCACGGGAATCAGGAAAGTACTGAGTCAGGGCTCGAATTTTTCACTGGACCACAGGCCCGAGGCCAGTAGTTTTAGTGTCGGGCCAGTAGAATCATGACCGGACAAGTCCAGCAGTCTTGGGTTTTTCAATTGAACAATAACACCTCACTCAAAGTGTTGATTTGAGTCGATAAAATACCTCTCAATTCTATGAAGTAATGCAAAACCCATAGAGACAAATGAGATCAATCTTCTCTTTTACCATGTGTCTTAGAGCTTGTTCAAATAAAAACAGTTCGCGCGCTCGTCGGCCTCGTGGATATGGTAATCAGAAGCGCAATATTTTCCCTTATTCCACTCAGGGTTGCGTGATAACTTATAATGTACATACCTGGGTCAATGTTCCTGGTTGCCACACAAACTCCCCTGGAATGTCAGTGCAGCGGTACGTGCCGATAAGAGCCTAGAAAATATGTTCATCATTATTATTATCATTATTATATATTTCTGGTAATGAAATCAATTGAGGAAACCTGTGAACAAGGGTGCTTGTTATGTGAACCAGAAACACCGGGTTAGCCCCCTACTCTTCCATGATAAGTGTTCTGGGTTCTTTTAAAGGCACTACCAATCCTAGTTCACAGGACCTACATGTACCACTTAATGTCCTGTAGGACAATGCAATTATGGTAAACTATCTTGCTCAAGGGCACAAGTGCCCTGACCGGGACACCAAGCCACACTCTGCAGATTAGTAACACCAGAGTTCAAGTCCGGTGCTCTTATCCGCTCAGCCAAGACACGGCAAGAAAAAGCATTTCTGCATTTTCTTTCAGGGGAATAACAAAGAAATTCTTAAAGAAATAATACCAGCCGCATCTCTGGCCTCAGCATTCGCAAACAAACATCAACCCCCAGAAATCCGAGACCCAATTCATGCATGAATCGTTTGACAGATTCACATGTTTTGGGTGAAAAGTTATCCAAACCATATTACTTCGAAGGGAATCTTTTCTCAGAAGTAGGTTTCACTTTCAACAACTGCAGTGCTTCTCACCAGGTAAGCTTCTATGGTCATTCATTTTTGGGTGACTTACCAAAGTATGACCCTATCTTTAAAGAGTAATCTACAACAAAAACGTTAAACTGAAAAATATAGAATTGTTCTGTGATTAATCCTGGATATTCCAGACTTTTTAGATCGAATGATGCTGAAAATAAGGACAAAACCTGTGAAAGGGAAACAACACAGAAACTTTCAGCTTTAAATTTATGGTGGAACGGATTACAACAGATAAACTTACTTTACTGTCTGTTTGATCGCCAAGTTGTATTTTCAGTACGTTTGGCGCCTTTCTCCGACCCGTGACTTGTGCCAAGTGATCCACGAGAGCGCTCTTCCCGCAGCCAACAGCGCCCTCGAGCAGCACAGCTGTGCCGGACGACACGGCTAACGCCAGGCTGTGAAGATTACGAGTGGTCGATGGAACCCTGACTAGTGTCTTAGAATTATCCTGAAAAAAAAACATAACAAGAATCATAGTTGGGGACTTTAACAAATTGTACTGACCCATAGGAGACACTTCATGACTTCCATACCTCTCTGCAACCTGCGTTTCGCTGACGATATCGACCTTATGGGAGGCAGTGAGGAGGAACTTCAGAATATCACCACCAGACTGGATAACGCAGAACGCAAACCACATTATGTGTGGTTTTATATGCGTCACTTGCATGTCTATTCTGATCCAATAAACCCATTTGAAAACCTTACGTCACTGCATGTTTATCCAATGAAATCATTGAGCCTGTAAGACCAGTACCTGTCTTTATCTTTGCGGATAAAGACAGGGCACCAGTCTAGACCATGTTTAGAATTCATGTCACATACCTGTTTCTCAACTGCTCTTTTTACTGGCAGCAAAACTCCGCACACTGCAACCGTGGACGCACTCATGTCTGCTCCAATCAGCTGACGCATTGTGTGAGTACCGCTCCCCGATTTGTCCGGGTCAAAGGTCGTGTTTGGATTCAGAAGGAGCTGCTCCCCGTGGTGGGACGCTTCGTTCCGTTTGGACCGCTCATGCTGGATGGTCGATTGTCTCAGGTCGTCGTCGCTGAAATGGTGCCGTAGCAACTGCTGGGTCTGCTGATCACCCATGTTTGTTAATAGAGCCTCGATGCGTAGAGCATACCTGTGAATGTACATACAACATTAAACTTTCCTACTGACTGACCATTTGCATTCCACTGGTTTGGGTGTAACACTGAGTTCTTATATCACATTAATTGGCCTCTCAAAGCCCTCAGTGATCTTTCCTGCAAGGTATGCGGAGCTATGTTTTGAAGTATGAGACCTGTCCCTTTACATAGCACCATGTAATGGTTTACAAGGTGCTTTTGCGAAATATGCTGCCGATCAAACCAGGAAAACCGGGGCTTCTCTATAGATAAGTGTAACTGGGTTCTTTTACGTGCATTACACAACACACGTTAGAACAAGCCAGATGGACCATTTGGAGAGAGTTTTGATTGGTCCTCAGGTGTTTTAACGACATCTAACATTTAGCCAGCCCACTGTTAAAGGAGAATGCTGTGAACTTACCACAATTTTCGGTCCATAAGCTCCGCGGCTTACATTCCGAGCAGCTTAAGTACGTTTGGCAATTTTGACGGCAAAGTTCTCGGACTTCAAAATTTCAATAACATTTTTAAATAATCGGGGAAAAAAACAAAAAGCAATCGTCGATTTTAATTTCAGTTCTGTACTATTCGCGTATTCAGGAAAATTAGAATTTATGTACATGTAGTACAAGGCAGTGAAGTCTCCCCTTCTTTCTATTTTGAATCTTTTTTCTTTAAAATGATCTTGCTATTATGAGATTTTACCACTGCACCCTTATTTATTGTGACTTTTGCCTCGCCCAGTGGACTACACAGGGATGGGTTTTGACTCTCCCACCACTGTTTCAAACTGTTTCTTCTGTGCAAGATATAAAAACAGGGCACTTTTTTTTTTGCGGCTTCTATTCCGGGCGGCTCACAGTCAGAAAATCACGGTAAACTTTGAGCATGCACATATCCTGGGCCAAGTTCGCTCAAGAGCTATCATTGACCATAGCTCGATCAAGTTAGCCCGAACTCTGTGTAGTCAACGATAGTTGGACTACGCTAGTTGATTTTTTTGGAACCAGCCTATCGGGGATGGTTGCATCGCTGGTTATCAATAGCCGTTTTCATAGCACAGTGCAGAGTGGACCAAAGATCAGAAAATGATACCGTTTGTTGAGCTGCCGGTGTCACATTGACATGAACATGACTCCAGTCGTTCACGCTTCAATTTTTGTGCGCATGCCCTATGTACGTCACTAAACAACAACTAGTTAAAGGGCGTGTACAACATTGGTAAGGTTGAAAATATAAATGCTCACAGATTTGCATATAACTTACATGGTAAAAAGATGGTCATGGTGGAAAACCTCCCCATGAAATAGTTTTGCTTGAAATGCTATAGTTTTGAGTAAAACAATTTCTCGTAGCTGCGATAACCGATTGAGCTTAAACTTTCACATGTTTGATATTTCATGTATATGTTGGGTCACATACAGTGCAGATACTGGTCTTCGACTAAGCTTGGGCGATACCACGATATTATCGAATATCGCGATACTAGTTCTGAAACGATAACGATATCGGGTCGCGTTTTTTTTAATCGTGATATCGGTAAATCGCGATATCGTTAAGTATCGCGATGTATTTCCTAGCCGAGACGATCTTGCAACAATAAATCTCCTTGTCGAGACGATATTGCAACAATAAATCTCCTTGTCGAGACGATTTGCTGCAACAAAGAGTTGCAAGTCACAGACCGCAACCGCAAGATTCCCAAACAGATCCGATCCGACGGGGTTTAGTCTTCAGAAAAGACCAACATCAAAGCCTTAGCAGTCAGGCGGTCTCACACAGACGGGTGTTATCACGTGCATTATCACGTGCGTGTTGCGGACGTGCGAGTAGCGTGATCTAATTAGCTATGCACACATAAAGAACAGTCTGTCATGCGCAGTTAACACATTAAATGTGTGTAAGTAATAGGCCCAGGTTTTCATACCATAGGTTTAGAGTAAAACCCGAAGAATAGGTGATTGGAACAACGCTATAAATGATAAGTCAATCATAGCCACAAATCACACCGTGAGGTTTGTAGTAGATTGACGTCATAAAAAAATAATCGCGATTATATCGAATATCGCGATATATTCTCGACGATATATCGTGGCTGAGATAAAGCGATATCGCCCAAGCTTATCTTCGACAATTACCAATGTTGTACATGTGCTTTAACCATTGGTCCTTGCGCGAGCTTGACCCCAGCTGCACATGTCTGAACAGAGTACCAAGCGACAGACTTACCATCTTGTTGTAACATCACCATCTCCAGAAAGTTTTAGGATCGGACTCCAATCCCAAAGATCGATGAATGCCTCCTGTGAGAACTCCAGATACTTGTGACATGTCCTCAAGATGTCTGTTAGAGTAGGGGTTGGAATCCTTCGCTTTGATTTCTGCAAAATTGGGTTGGAAATTTTGGTTAGTCTGTGTTTAAAGGTATTGTACACTTTTGGTAATAGCTCAAAATCAAGGTATTGTACACTTTTGGTAATAGCTCAAAATCAGTGTCCACATTTTGTGTGATTCAACATGCATGAACAAACAAACCTGTGAAAGTTTGAGCTCAATTGGTCATCGAGGTCACGAGAAAATAGTGAAAAGAGACCTTATGTTTTTTCAAAAGTCAAGTTTTTAACACGCGTGATAAAAAACTATTGTTTTACTCATTTCTCAGAATCTATAGCATTTTAGGCAGAAATATTTTAAGAAACCCTTTCTACCATTACTTACTTTAAATCATGTAAGTTATGTGTGAATCTGTTAACATTTGTGTTTTTCAATCTTACCGAATAGTGTGCAGGGCCTTTAAATTATTTGTTTAAAGATCAACTTGAACGAAATTAAAAATGAGTGTTCTTTTTTAATTTGGTTTTCCCCTTACATCCATGTGTATTAAGCACTGTATAATCGGTACTTTCCCGAGCACTGTGAAAAAAATCCACAGGCAAATCATTCGGGTGGGATTCGAACCCAGGACCTTTGCATTGCTAGAGCAGATGTCTTACCACTAGAACACCAAGCTAGCCCAATGGCTAGAGGTAACATTAACTCAATTCAAGCGGATCTTTAAAGGAACACAACAGTAAATGCAACTTGTCATTCATTCATAATGCAACTTGTCATTCATTCATGACAGTCAACCAGTGGCCTCTCTGATTTGATGCTTTTTGGAGGTAACCAGCTGTGTCTACTTTTACAAGGCTTGCGGAGGACTGTAGGCCCAACTAACAACTGCTATCACTGGGTCAGGCATACCAATCTCATCCCAGTCCAAATATGTTATTGTAAAGTGACATAAGATTAGAGGAGAGTGGAGGATTGAAATGGACAAGTGGACCTAGGGCAGAGGCCTAAGGGTTCTAATGCACAAACCTTTTTCTTTGGCTTGTTCACTTCTGGTGTTCCTGTCAGTAACCTCTCAAACACTGGGGGTGATGTCTGTAGGTATTTCATCAAAAACCTAGCCAAGAAATCAAACGAGAATGACAAAACGAAAATTAACAATTGTCTTTGTTCAACCCCAAATTGAACTAAAATTTACCCAGCCAGTTTCCCTGGTGGTCTATTGCTTGAAAAATTAGTGTCTACACATTTCGAAAAAAGCTGTAAGCTTAAACTGCAATACTTTTCTGGTATTAAGGCATGGAATTTCAATCCAACGAAAAATGTGTACAGAATTTCATCAATCCCACTTACTTACATATTATGTAAAATGGTTTGGTTAAAGCACAGAAAATTTCTGCCCTGCAGTGAAAATGCCACTATACCTGTATGCACAGGATTTTAGGTACAAATCTTTTCTATATACATGTACCTTTTTATAACACACCTCGGGCCTGTGAGTGACCAGAAGAGGGACCTACACATGTATTTCCCTCAGCCTTTGGTCTTGGGAAATAGGTCCCTCTTCTCTGGTCACTCACAGTCCCTCTGAGGGAATAGACGTGCTCTAGTGACCTCATTGCCAGTCCATATGTGTATACTATTGTTGATAAACAAACTGCACTGGTTGGTATGGACAGCAGAATATTAGCAAAACATTAAATCATGTTAAAGTTGTTGTGACCAAACTCAATAAATCTGCAAACTTTCAATTGAAAGAAATGCATCCCAGGATTGGTTGCTTTGTTTCCAACAAATTCAACACTATTTTTTGAATATTTGTGTAACATTGTTACAAACTGTGGCTATCTGTTTTTGCTTTGTATTTATGGCTTCCCATAGCTTTCCAACCTTGCTTGGCAAAAATCGGGCTGTTGCAATGGAAAGGTATATTCAAAAGTCAATAAAAAGGATTCCAATGTATGTGCCTTTTGTAGGACCGAAGAGGAATCCCTCACCTTTTTTGTAATTGTTATTTTGTAATTTCATTTAGGAACTCAACTATTGATTGGATCAAGAAAAAACAGTCTCATAGTAGACAACGAGTTGATGTTGTTTGGTAATACTGATAAAACAGATTCAAATGCCTTCATCTTATTCTTTAAAAAGCTTGTTTTCACATTATTTTACAAAATGAAAACAGACGTTGTATCATTACCTTTTTAAAAAGACCTGAAGAGTTATTATATTTGGGAGAAACAGTCCTATCTGTCAGTTTGTCAACGGAACTTCTCAAAAACTATTTTCATTTTTTAATAAAAAATACCATCACTCAGGGTGCAGTGTGAGGAGTGACGAGTCTTCCACACGCTACGCAGCGGTGCTCATGTTCCTCCACGGAACTTCTCAGAAATTAAATTTTGAATAAGTATTCTGTACTTTGTGAATAACCTACTGTAACCATAGTGTTAGCCAGAGGGGTGTCTGGGTGTATTTTGAACACCCTGTTCTATCTGTCATTCACATATTGTAAGTGAACAAGTTGCACACCCAGTTTTTAAATTTCCGGCAAATCTGGACACCCTTTTACCAAATCCTGACTATAACCAGTAAACAATTTATTTTTTTTAAATAAAAATACCTGTATGCATCAGGATGCAGTGTGAGTAGTCTTCCCAACGCTATGCAGAGACGCTCATGTCCCTCCACGGAAAAGCACTCTCTTGTTGCCAGCTGCTGTCCGGCCCTTTCCAGTAGGTCCAGCAAGATGGGACGGAAGGCTACAGCTATTGGTAGGGTGCATTGTGGATGGGGAAGGGACTCGGCGAGCTTTGCCAGAAGCTGCTGGCGGTCCGCTGGTGTCCAAATCTATCCGTTCAAAAAATAATACCGATACAGAAAAGCCAATGCAATGAGACAATCCATTACTCAGTTTGGGATGCCCTTATTTTCTCTAGATATCACAAGAATATATGAGCATTCCAGGAATCAATTTTGTTTCACCTAAACCACTATGAATTTAGACGCGCATGAGTGCCGATTCGCTAACCAATTGCCGCATTAATCCAACCAGTCTTTTTTTGTGCCACTGCAGCGCACTGTTTTAATGCAAACGGTTGGTATCGCTTATCATGTCGCAAAACACAAACAGAACTGCATTCATGCATTACATGTACAACCGGAACCGATGACTGATCGGCGAAGGTCTCATATTCGGCATGTGATACTGCTGAAGTTCGTGCTCGCAGTGGTGGCGCTGTGTGTGATGAAAAGGCCCTTCCATCGGGGTTGCCGTGAGCACCTTGACTAAATTGTTGAACAGCAACTAGATGATGACAGGTCAAATACAGCTTTGTCAGTAACCTTTATGACGCCGATGATGTGTGTGATTGTTGCTCAGAGATTCTTCATAAAATTACCCCCAAAACGAGCCAGTACTAAATGGTTTTAATAATAATAATAACTGGCTCTTATATAGCGCATTTTACAATAATGTATCAATGTGCTTTACAATATGCAGCCAATAGGCCTATGCAGCCAGTCAAACCAGGAACACCGGGGCGAACCCCTTCTCTTTTTGAAGAAGTGCACTGGGTTCTTTTATGTGCATTACACAACACACGGGACCAACGGCTTTACGTCCCATCCAAAGGACGCATCAATAATGGTTAAGTGTCTTGCTTAAGGACACAAGTGTCACGACCGGGACTCGAACCCACACTCTGCTGAACAGCGACACCGGAGCTTGAGTCCGGTGCTCTTATCCGCTCGGCCAAGACACGCCATATGTATGCAGCTCGCTTAATTGTAGCTGTCACATGAAACAGTTGTTGAATTTTGTATACAACCTCGACACCCAGCGAGGTATTTTGAGATTGGCAATGTTGGTCCATTCCACAATCCATACAGGGTGAGGGAAGTAATTCTGGGCAAATTGAAAACAATTATTTTGCTATCACTTTTAAAAAAGGTTAGTAACTTCATCAGTCAAAGCGGCCGGTCAAAGCACTGGAGGGAAGCCAAGACTACAGGTACATAAGCGGGCACATTTAGTTGGTTAAAACCACCGCCTCACAATCACATGTGCAGGGGATGCACCCCGATTGTAAGCTGCACAATTAAATGGGCTGAGTACATGTAAGGGTTCACTTTTGCCACACTAGTATCGTGGAGCCAAGTAAATAATAAATAAATATAATCAACTTTGAACTGAAGAATATTCAAGGATTATGCCAACTTGGGGTAAATTTTCCGTATCCGATTGCCATTTTTTCATTTGTTATGAAATTAGATAGTCTTGTTTACTCTAAATGAGATTGCTTTTGCTTTGGTAACAGTGAGTGAAAAAGTGGCAATCGCATACATAAATGTTTCCCTACTTGGATACAGGTCTAGTGTATTTATTTCTTTAATGTTTATTTATTTCGTCTTAATTAACCAGGGTAGCCCCATCAGTTATGAAAGAACTGTTCTCCCGGAGGCCATGGGGTCACATAAAAAAAGGTACATAATTACAGAGTAAAATAGGCCTAAAACTAAACTAAAAAGCAGCAAGCCCAAAAAGGACACCAAACCTAAATATCAAATTCCATGCGAGTGTAACACTAATAATTTTTAAGTGCCAAGTTAGCTTTAACTTAAGACCTTGCCACACTAGTACAAGTAGTGGTGCCAACTTACATGTAGACCCAGTAACTGGGGCGCTTACTGGCAGAGTACAGCGCCCCAGTAATCATGGTTGGTATTACTGAGTCTATTCTATGTTTAACTCATAAAAAGTAAAAAAGGGATCAGGCCGGTCGCATCTTTTTAAATTTGACTGCCATGTTGCCCTTATTTCAATTATTTCAACTGACACCTTAGGCCTACTTAGTCCGGGTTACTGGACCCAACATGCCCGGCCCAACAAGGCTTTTTAAACTTTGGACACGCTATCCCCATCCCACCACTTTGCATCCTGACCACTGACCTTGGATACGAAATGTTTGGCGCTATCTTAATGTCGTATGTACATGTACTATGTGGGGCGTATTGCTTATTAAATAAAATTATGGACACCCCAGAAAATGTCTAAAATATCAAAAAAGCATTGTTGGATCTAGCATAAAGGACGGACACAACTTGGACTACTAACACTAGTCCCACTACAATCTCCAGAAGCAACAGCAACGACTTATAAGTTATAACATGACATGTTTAATAATTAATATACTGAGACCGATACTGAGAGAGTAAAGCTAGCCAAGTGATAACCACTTCGTGGACTTTAAATTAGCATTCTTACTCACCTGTTTTGCGAGCAATTCTCGGCAGTACGAAATTAGTGTTGGTCGTGAAACGGTCGACACAAGTCTACCAAGACTTGACGTAACGTCCCAGCGAAACTCATTCATCTTTACACAACATATATCGCGTGTATTCCATCAAAACACATAAACTCAAACGATATAAAGTCGACAACTTTCGAGAAGAAGTTAACCTTAATCCCGAGTCCCAGGTATTTCAACACAAAGTTCGCACGTGTAGTTTTCGGTCAAAGGTTAGGTTGTCAATTTTGCACGCAAAACTCATGAGGGCGGGCTGCACTTTTGGCGGTCACTTTTACTGCAATTTGCGATTGTCGTCTGCTTTTTATGAAAAGTTGCGTACAAGAAATCCACAGTTTATCTGTATGGATTGACCAATTAAAATTATCTGACTTTAAATACAATCTTCGTTGCTGAAGAATTAATAATTCCATACTTTTCACTGACAAGCAAATTAAATTAAAAAATACATTTCAATTTTACACAATCAGGTGATAAAGACGTGAGGAAGCAGCGTGTCACAAAATATGTCATCAAATGAATATTCATTATCCTGTCAATTTTATCAACAAATAATATCTGTTTGGCTCTTACTGGTCCGACGTTTCAATCTTGTCTTCATTCTAGCATTACAGTTTTGCGAGCATACCTTTGTGAGATTGTCCATAATCGTGTAGGCTACCGGACATTGATGGCGCATATTGTGATCTTAATGGATCAGAAAGGTAGGCCTATGTCTTGGGATTTTGACTGGAAAACAAAATCAACCGGATCCTAGAACGAAAGTGTTTGGACAGGGCATGAAAAAATGGCAGCCCGGGCGAAAAAGTAATCCGTGAAATTGTTTTATGCCATGTTTTTAATATATTTTTTTAAACACGCTTCCGTATGGATCCAAAATGCACCCCTCCTTCAAAGTTAATGGCAGAGTCCAAGCTGGAGCCGGGTCCCAAGCAAGGTTTATGGAAAAGCACCCCCCATATTGGAGAAAACAGAGCGTCGGCCTCATTAGTAGTTTGTTTATGCCCTCAAAAAAGTTTATCATTAGACAGATTTAAGAGCCAAATAAAAGGGGGGTACAGTCTTTAAAAAATGCCCAATTTGTGACCTGGGGGTTGTTGACTTCCAACTTGAGGTATTTTGGATGACATAGGCCCTGAAATAAATGGTCCTATTTGCCGAGAGGCGTAGGGACATTATTTTCAAGATTGATGCTCGGATCTCGGAAATTTACACCAGTGTATGTAGGGGTGCTTTTTGGAGGGAGAATAACTTGACGGGCCTTGGGACTTCCCATTTTAAATTGAGTGGAGGATAAAGAGTCAATGGATAATTTTCCCTTTACCGTAAAAAACTGTCAGACTTCCAAGTATTTGTTGAGTATTTTTCAATATTTAGCATTTTGCACTGCATGCTATGGGAGTTTATGTGGGGGTGCACTCCTACTCCTATGTTTGGAAAAAATAAACAGCGCCCTCATCTGTCAAGCAGTGTGGGCAATTTAATTATGAACCCTTACACGTGCTTCCGTCCTCCGTGCTTTAGAATATAAACCTACACCCGCACCATAAGAAAGCAATAATTTGTATAATTGCAGAAGTGTGGAAACGTTGGGAGAATAACATACTTTTATACAAGTTCATCAAATATTTCGCTAGTCCTTTTGATGTTACTTAGGTACCAGTAGAAAAAATACTGCTGGTTATTGGAATGTCTTTTCAGGCTATAAACTGACAAGACTGTCGTGACAATAAGAGATTTATGGTCGCCATTTTAGAATAATGATCATTAAATTCAATGCACTAAACGAATTAATGGTAAACTAAAAATGCTAGGGACTTGAGACCTGTAGACTTAACCCTGCGTGACGCCATCGCTCACTTATTGAGTGTCATTAATTAAAAAGTCGGTACTCCGCCAATGTTTTTTGTTTACTAAAAAAAAAATCAAAGTTCCACAACTACACCAACACCTACAGCCCACGTACAAATCTACACTTAGCCAAATAGCATGCCAATTGTCTTATTACCACCGTTTTTGTTTACGGTTTCACAAACAAAAGTCCATCAATGACCAGCTCTCCAAAGAGGATTGCGACTTGGAACGACCAGGACGTGCTCAGTGTGTCACCGCTTCACGTGTAAGGATCACAGCATTTTGCTTGAATTGATTTTATTAAGTCAAAAGGGTCTACATGTATATCTAATGCTTTGGGCAATTGAAAAGTAATTGGGTTCTCCACAAAAATGTATTACACGCTAATATTAAACTGACACTCAAGAAGTGAGCTAGCGATGGTGTCACGCAGGGAGACTTAAAGGCATCGTACACGTTTGCTAATTGGAGCCTACTGTTTGTTCATGTTTGTTCAAAGCTACAGAATTGTAGATAATATACCATAAAACTAACCTGTGAAAGTTTCATTTCAAAAGGTGGTAGTCTTTTTGAGATATCGCCAAAAATCTGGAGCGGTTATGTCCACGCATGAAGAATAATTCCTAATAGGAATACCCAAGCTGACAATCGTTTCTGATAGAAACGCTTCTCAGTTTAAAATTTTTGGGGATAAAAAGTGATATCTTTTTCCATAACCGCAGTACTTCGAAGTGAAATGTTTCTCCAAATGCATTATACTATCCAACGTTGCTGTACATCTTACCACTTAAGTTTTTATTGCCATTCATTTTCAGAGTCGTTACCAAACGTGTACTGTGCCTTTAAGACTTAATCATTTCTGCAATAATGCCAGGGACAGAATTTTGATACAAGAAATTTTATCAGAGTCAATGGTGAATGAATTGGGGGAATATAGAGGGGGCCCTTCCCACAACAGCTGACCACTTCGAAAATAAACAAAAAGTAAATCTATAATAAATCATAAAGAAATAAACAAAACGACCACTCTGTCAGGGAAAGTTTCTTTGAGCAAGTTCTTAACAATTGTCTTTTTTGAAGGCAGACAATGACTAGCCAAGAAATCAAATCATTTCCCATAACATTTATTTAATAAATAATAGGAACAAAACCACATAGACAAAAAAAAATGTTTAATAGAAACATAGTAGCACCCTGCACTAATGAGCAAGTTCAGGTGGGCGACTAGAGTGACTAGACTAACCAGAAATAGTGAGACAGTGTGTGACGTAGGTCTTGCATTTACTAGATCGACCATGCTCCAGTGCATGGTCGAGCTAGTCAATCTCCCTGTGCTCTATGGTTTCTAGTAAGTCCCACCCGAACTTGCTCAATGACGTCATGTTTGCTCAAAATACCCAGATCTACCAGACTATGACATGCGTTTTCCCAACACCTTTTAGGGGATGGATTCTTACTAGTCAGTCTAGCGGTGATTCCCTTTAGTTTGTCTTTCATCTTTGTGAATCAGTTTGAATCCCAAGTCCAACCAAAATCATTAAAACCCTTTTCCGCTCAGCCCACTTGCCCTACAGGTGACCTTAATCTTCCACTATCCTCCATCTATGGTCACTCAACACCAAATAGTTTGGACTTTGAACAGCAACTCTAACCAAAGCCTGACACAAGGAGGGAATTCCTACTGGCCAGGGTTCGAATCCAAACATGAACCAGTGCTTACCACGACTGTCTACAAATGTGATCTTTCAGGTTATATTTCATATTGGTATCATGTTTATTGCAATCCAGTTGGTGTGAGGGTTCAATCCTTGGTTTTCATCTCTGTGGACTGGGTTCTAATCCCGCTGGACATAGCTTGTATTTGTTTTCATTCTTAATTTAGAAGGCCCTGTTGATAAGAGATTCATGCTGGTATGACACAAATGGAGACTACACTTGACGCGGTGGTATTTTTTCTCTTTGCACCTCAGCAGATCGACTGCAGTTCGAATCCCATCTCTAACCACAGCCATATATAGAGATTGTTTCTTGCAAGAATGAATGTTTTGGCCAACATCTAAAAACATCAGGGCCCAATTCCCTGACTCTGCTTACCGCGAAATTCTGCGCTTACGTCCCCCTGTAAAGCTCGTAATTGTATGGGCCATAAGCACAGAATTTCGCGGTAAGCAGAGCCATGAAATAAGGCCCTGATGGTGACATTATAAACTTGACATTTTCCACTGTTCTGCTTGGTGTTCATCAACTCTTGGGTGAAAACAGGGCTACCCGTTTCAAACTCAACATGCTTTTTTATGCTTTCTCCAAACGGGTCAACAGTAAGACAAAATATCCGACATGATCGTTTGTGAAGTGCAATCTTTCATGTAAAAAAGTTCTGATAAATTTTCAATCAATTCACATAATTATCTACAGTGTACAGACTGTTTAAGGTCAATCACTGTGTGAACAATCTCGCCTGATAATTCTAGTCAATCACTGCTTCGGGACTTCTCTGAAATTGGTTGCTATGTCCTCTGGACTTGTCGTTCCCACCATGGTCACCAGAGGGCGCTGTTCATCCAAACGCACTTTGATGGTCATCAGGCAGTGCATATCAATCAGCAGTTTCTGGCATTGTGCCAAACCCTAATGTATCCAAAAGAGTAAAGAGAAAAAGAAAACAAAAACTGAAAAAAAAATTCATACGGTGAATAAAGAGTAGAGTTAATTTTATAGACAATATTCAAAAACTAACTCGCAAACAGCTTATTGGGCCTGTTGTTTAGTTAAGAAACAACCACAGTTCCACACATTCATATTTTGATCATAATATCCTTTAAAAACTTTTTCAAAATATTTAAAAACTTTTTTCCCATCCCAAATCAACTTGGGCATACGGGTTCACTCAGTGGTTTCTTCCCTGCCTTTCACCTCTGTGGACCCCGGTTCGAATCCCGGACCACAGCCTTGCTTAAAGGCCCTGTACACTATTGGTAAGATCGAAAAACACAATGTTCACAGATTCACACATAACTTACATGATTTAAAGTAAGTAATGGTAGAAAGGGTTCCTTAAAATATTTCTGCCTAAAATGCTATCGTTTCTGAGAAACGAGTAAAACAATAGTAATTATCGCGCGCGATAATTTGAAAAAACAGAAAACACATAAGATCTCTTTTCACTATTATGGAAAATCTTAAAGTCTATGGGAAAGTTTTGAAGGGGCACCAAGGCCAAGACCAGGCCATGGACGCCATGGCCTCCGTGGCCTCCATGTAATTCCAGGCCTGGTTGACATGTCAGGCCATTGACTGTACTGTACAACATGAGGAGTCAACTTCCGGTGCTTCTAAAAACCACACTCACTAAGAGATTTATAACATTGTTTCAGCGCACACCTCCATCTTTGCACCTCATATCATTCTGAAAATACATCTTTTCACATTTTTATCATGGCCTTACCTGGCGTAGTTTTGTCTCCAGATCTTTTGCTTCAGTTGCCTCCAATGATTTCAAAGATTTCTTCATTTGCTGAACAAGACGTGAAATGAATTTAAAATTTGTTAGTTTATTTATAATTCATTTAACCCTGAAAGGCAGGTTATACTTTTGGTAGTTGTCAAAGACCAGTATCCTCACTTGGTGTTTCCCAACATAATGCATAAAATAATAAACCTGTGATAATTTGGGCTCATTCGGTCATCGAAGTTGCAAGAAAATAATGAAAGAAAAAACACCTTTGTTGCATAGAATTGTGTGCTTTTCAAATGCCTGAGAAGGCTTCATGCCTGAAACCTTTCTCAGATTCAAATATTTTAGTGAGATATTACCTCTTTCTCAAAAACTCCATTAGTTCAGAGGGAGTCGCTTCTCACAATGTTTTATACTATCAGCAGCTCTCAGGTGCTCCTTACCAAGTAACTTTTTATAGTAATGTATTTCTTGAGTAATTACCAAAAGTATCCACTGCCTTTCAGAGACCACAGCGGCCGCAAACTGACCTACTTCCACTCAACCAAAAAGGTCAAAGTAAAGGTCATGACCTGAATGGACATTTTCCAGTGTTTTTCGATGTTAACATGTATCTATGCTTCTAAAACAAAACAACATTTCAGTTTATACTATTTTTTTTCACACACTTCTACAAGAGAGATCGTTTCAAAAAATCAACAACAAAACCATGTCTGGGCATATGGTGACGATTATACTGAATTGAATAGTCTCTAAAGGATTAGAAGAAAAAGATAAGCTTGGTTATGGGTTGTTAACAGTTACTTCAGGCTAAGCATATAACTTGCTCACGGGTAAGCTTGGTTAAAACATGGGTTGTTAACAGTTACTTCAGGCTAAGCATATAACCTGCTTACAGGTAAGCTTGGTTAAAACATGGGTTGTTAACAGTTACTTCAGGCTAAGCATATAACCTGCTTACAGGTAAGCTTGGTTAAAACATGGGTTGTGTACAGTTACTTTAGGCTAAGCATATAACTTGCTTACAGGTAAGCTTGGTTAAAACATGGGTTGTGTACAGTTACTTCAGGCTAAGCATATAACCTGCTTACAGGCAAGCTTGGTTAAAACATGGGTTGTGTACAGTTACTTTAGGCTAAGCATATAACCTGCTTACAGGCAAGCTTGGTTAAAACATGGGTTGTTAACAGTTACTTTAGGCTAAGCATATAACCTGCTTACAGGCAAGCTTGGTTAAAACATGGGTTGTGTACAGTTACTTTAGGCTAAGCATATAACCTGCTTACAGATAAACAGCTTCGTGACAGAGGCCCCCGATTTATCAAACGAACCCTCCTTTTATTATTTAAGATGCTCCTTTTGGACACTTTCTGCCAATATTTCAAACTTACTGTCATTTCAGGAACAGAAAAACCAATCAGCTGAGTGAGTACCTGAAAGATAGAATGAGAGGTCCTGACATCGGTATCATGAGAGGTTGGTTTTTACCCCTTCAATGGGGGAGGGCCTAGAGACTTACTAACTGCTAGACGTTGCCAGCGGTGAGTGGCGCCCCCTCCTGTAGTTATAACATTGTTACATTTTCATCTCCACGTGAATTTTTTTGACATCTTAGTGACTTCTTTACATGCCCAGTTGTTGTCTAAGATTACTTAAGCCTTAATTTGTTTTGTTTAATTAGTTTAAAAAATTTTTTTTTTTTTAAATTAGTGGTGGCCTTGGACAACCAGTCGGCAAGACATGAAAAGCCTAAGCCCCTGTTACAGAGAACATATAGCTGAACAGATTGTCCCACTTATCAGAGGGTTAGATCTGAGTAGCTCTGCGTTTATGTGCAGTGGTATAGCAGATTTTGTGTACATCTGTATGCCAGGAACAAATTTCACAGCCCATAAAATTAAACAAATCAGGGAAATGACACCCCCCACTCCCCCATCTTAGATATGTGGAATGGTCCTGTCTGGGATATTCTGGATGATCAAGTTCCTCAGGGCTTTGCAAGTGAATTAAAACAAGAAACACTTAAAAGTTGACAGTGAGCACTGGCAACGTTACTCTGTTAAGGGCCAAATTTCATGGCTCTGCTTACCGCCGAATTCTGCGCTTGCGATTACCATTCTTTGCTTACAGGACACGAATTTCTGCGCTAGCTGTGTAAGCGATGAATGCCTGGTAATTTGGACTACGCACGCGCACAAACAGAAAATCCCGGCTAACCTGTGAAACAAGCCTGACGTAAGTGCGTGAAATCCAATGTTTGAAAACAGTGTAAACAGTTTTTCACTTATTTCTTGGACTCCGATGACCGATTGGGCTCAACCTTTCAGAATTTTCTTATTTCTTTGGGTCACACAAAGGCCAAGACTACGCATGTGTTAAGGTAACACTTTACAGAAAAGCTTGTAACCATTCATCAAGTTTAGGCCATGTCATAGACCGATCCACTAAACATATTGACCAATCACAGCATTGGCTGCATCACCACTGCACACGTGGGCAGCACATGTGCATCTCTCCAATGCCACTCTCACGACATGAACACATTTCTAAAGGGATTTTAGGGTGTCAGACTTTTGTCAGACTTTCGGTGGCGTTGCCGAGGTTGTGATTGGTCAACACTTAAGGGGTGGAGCTTAATGGATCGGTCTATTGAAGTGGATTCCGTTCTGGCTTGCAGCGGCAACGTTGACAAACTGGCCTTTTCAGCGGTCTGGCCCCAGCCACTACCAAGCTTTTATCCGCACTTTGCGTGACCCGACATATACATGAAACAAGAAAATTCTTCCAAGAAACCAGGGCCTGTATAAGCCTTGGCTGTTTCCTGGTGCCCTCCATTTGCCACCATTTGTATCTAACTCATGTAGTGACAGATTGTCTAGTTGTGATACATGGAAATAAACATACCAAGCCAGACCAAACCAAAAATCACATGATAAACATTTTAATCACACATTCCGGGGCTTGTATTTGTCTCGTTGTACCAGTATTTTGAAATTGACTACAGTGAATACCAACCTGATTAGACAGCTCTACGTCCACCGATGCCGTTTTGTCACTGATCTTTGCCAAGATGCTCCAGTAGCCATCCTTGCGGGACAATGAGGACAGAAGGGTGACAACAAAGCCCTGTATGTAGGGAGCGGGTAGAATGGTAAGACGTTTTGATTCATAATGATGCAGTTCTTACTTTGCATTTCGTCACACCCGAAAGTTACAAAGTGCTCATTATTTCTCTCTACACATATGCTGTTTGGAATTATAAGACCCATTTTACATGTACCATGTGGGTAGCATCTTGTAACAATCTACAAGGTGCTGTGGCGCAGTCTGAGTGCACCCAACTATGCCAGAAACATCAGGGCGAACCCTTCCCTTAATGATAACAGTACTTAATAATAATAATAATAAAACAGCAATTAATTGTAAGGCGCATTTTCCTGTAAACCATTCAAAGGCGCCGGTCTCGTAGAAATTAATTTTAAGTATTATCAAATTGTTGGGAAAGCAAGCATGAAAAAGAGAATTTTGAGTTTCTGCTGGAAGAGAGTGATGTTGTGCATTTGTCTGAGGTCTTGTTGCACCAATGCTTGTTTTACTTGGTTCTTTGCGTGCATTACAAAACAAAAAGGACAATTACCATCACAGAACCTCGGCTGTAAGCCACATCCTATAATCTGCCGTGGTATGCTGGAATCTCGGAACGCTCGGACTTGCCTCCCATTGGGCTGAATATAATGATTAAAAAATGGTATCAGCCTGTCCATTCCTGTATGCCACAGGGTGATCTGAACTGAGGGCGCTTTGAACTGAGGGCGCTCTGAATTGAGGGCGGTCTGAACTGAGGGCGCTCTGAACTGAGGGCGCTCTGAATTGAGGGCGGTCTGAACTGAGGGCGCTCTGAACTGAGGGCGCTCTGAATTGAGGGCGGTCTGAACTGAGGGCGCTCTGAACTGAGGGCGCTCTGAATTGAGGGCGGTCTGAACTGAGGGCGCTCTGAACTGAGGGCGGTCTGAACTGAGGGCGGTCTGAATTGAGGGCACTCTGAACTGAAGGTGGTCTGAACTGAGGGCACTCTGAACTGAGGGCGCTCTGAATTGAGGGCACTCTGAACTGAAGGTGGTCTGAATTGAGGGCGGTCTGAATTGAGGGCACTCTGAATTGAGGGCGGTCTGAACTGAGGGCACTCTGAACTGAAGGCGCTCTGAACTGAGGGCGCTCTGAATTGAGGGCGGTCTGAATTGAGGGCACTCTGAACTGAAGGTGGTCTGAACTGAGGGCGCTCTGAATTGAGGGCACTCTGAACTGAAGGTGGTCTGAATTGAGGGCGGTCTGAACTGAGGGCACTCTGAATTGAGGGCGGCCTGAACTGAGGGCGCTCTGAATTGAAGGCGCTCTGAACTGAGGGCGCTCTGAACTAAGGGCGCTCTGAACTGAGGGCGGTCTGAACTGAGGGCGCTCTGAATTGAGGGCGGTCTGAATTGAGGGCACTCTGAACTGAAGGTGGTCTGAACTGAGGGCGCTCTGAATTGAGGGCACTCTGAACTGAAGGTGGTCTGAATTGAGGGCGGTCTGAATTGAGGGCACTCTGAATTGAGGGCGGTCTGAACTGAGGGCGCTCTGAATTGAGGGCACTCTGAATTGAGGGCGGTCTGAACTGAGGGCGCTCTGAATTGAAGGCGCTCTGAACTGAGGGCACTCTGAACTAAGGGCGCTCTGAACTGAGGGCGGTCTGAACTGAGGGCGCTCTGGACTGAGGGCGCTCTGAACTGAGGGCTCTGAACTGAGGGCGCTCTGAACTGAGGGCGCTCTGAATTGAGGGCGGTCTGAACTGAGGGCGCTCTGGACTGATGGCGCTCTGAACTGAGGGCGCTCTGGACTGAGGGCGCTCTGAACTGAGGGCACTCTGAACTGAGGGCACTCTGAACTGAAGGTGGTCTGAATTGAGGGCGCCCTGAATTGAGGGCGCTCTGAACTGTTGGCACTCTGAATTGAGGGCGCTCTAAATTGAGGGCGCTCTGATTGAGGGCGCTCTGAATTGAGGGCGCTCTAAATTGAGGGTGCTCTGAATTGAAGGCGCTCTGAATTGAGGGCGCTCTGAACTGAGGGCACTCTGAACTGAGGACGGTCTGAATTGAGGCGATCTGAACTGAGGGCGGTCTGAACTGAGGGTGGTCTAAATTGAGGGCGCTCTGAACTGAGGGCGCTCTGCCCTCTGGGCAATAAAAAACAGTCCTATGTAGGGCAGTCCAGACAGATTTGGTGCATGTGTACACATGTTCTCAAATGTGGACCTGTTGTTAGTTACCTTAATATTGAATGTGAAGCTCTCCCGAGCCTGAATCCTGGACATGACGGATGACAATGTGACCATGACAGAGTTTTCCATGATGACAACACCTTGATAATTGTACAAAGCACAAACTCTCCAGGTTTAATATATAAATGTTGTGTTAATCTAAGGGTCTGTGTCATTCAGAGTTTGCCAATGCCAAGATGTCTAGAGCAATGGATTCAAGTTCTGACGAACAGAGTCAACCGTACTGTGTTTTTTTAAAGGCCAAATAATCAAGCACTGGATTTGATAACTGGTTCAGTTACATACCCCTAGAGACACAAAAAACTCAGCGCTTGGGGGCATGTTGAGGTAATTTATGTGCTTCATTCAAGCTGGATTGACAGAGAGACTCCAGCAGGGAACAACTAGCCTGTACAAAATGACAATAAACCTTATGCATTGGCGTCATCAATCCACCATCTTAGAGATAAAACTATGACCAATCAATGGAAAACGCGCAGCTATGTACGTGCGGCGCACAGGATCAGCCAATGGGATATCTTCTCTTGACCTCTAGCCGAGGGTGCCTACTCAAATTGAAGTCACGTGCATAAGGTCTATTAAGTAAATTCTATAAATCTTGGCAATGCTATTTTTGTAGTCAAATTCCCTGTGTGTTATCGAGCAGTGTGCATTCTAGGCGAAGCACAATCAGTCAGACGCGCATTGTTATACGAACAATGAATGTTTATGAGTTCAATGGTGAGAATATTTTCATGAGTGGACTCTTGGAATGTTCCATTCACCGAGGCAAAGCCAAGTAGAATGGAGCATTCCATCTTCAACGAATGAAAATATTCTCTCCACTGCACGAATGCAAATCATTTATTATTCGTTTTATACAACATCCAGGTAGATCCGTCTCATTCGGAGGAAAACTAATCACCAAAATGTATTCTGGCATTCTGGCCGTTTTGTAAAGAGCCCTGTAAAAGGCCGGTTTGTAGTCTGTGGCGCGATGATAAACCATCAACGCTGAAGGGCGCGGGCGTCTTCAGCGAATACACACTTATTGCGCGTCAAGTTTTCAATGTATTCTGGCAAGTTTTCAATGTATTCTGGCATTCTGGCCGTTTTGTAAAGAGCCCTGTAAAAGGCCGGTTTGTAGTCTGTGGCGCGATGATAAACCATCAACGCTGAAGGGCGCGGGCGTCTTCAGCGAATACACACTTATTGCGCGTCAAGTTTTCAACTGTGCGACCAACCGGCCTACGCTTGCAAGCACGTGGTGGCCCAGCGTGTAAACGGAATGGAACAAAAATGCACACTGAATAGTACCAAAATGCACGCTTAATGACTTCGGCAAAAAATGGTGTGAATAATGAATACCGCAATACTGCCACCTAGCATCTAAAAAAGTCTGCCTTTGGAAGGAATGGGTTAAAAGCGAATTCATTGTTATTAACTCATCATATGAAATCCAAGTTCCCAACATAGTAAAACTAACCTTCACTTGAATGGAATCCAAGTTCCCAACATAGTAAAACTAACCTTCACTTGAATGGAATCCAAGTTCCCAACATGGTAAAACTAACCTTCACTTGAATGGAATCCAAGTTCCCAACATAGTAAAACTAACCTTCACTTGAATGGAATCCAAGTTCCCAACATAGTAAAACTAACCTTCACTTGAATGGAATCCAAGTTCCCAACATAGTAAAACTAACCTTCACTTGAATGGAATCCAAGTTCCCAACATAGTAAAACTAACCTTCACTTGAATGGAATCCAAGTTCCCAACATAGTAAAACTAACCTTCACTTGAATGGAATCCAAGTTCCCAACATAGTAAAACTAACCTTCACTTGAATGGAATCCAAGTTCCCAACATAGTAAAACTAACCTTCACTTGAATGGAATCCAAGTTCCCAACATAGTAAAACTAACCTTCACTTGAATGGAATCCAAGTTCCCAACATAGTAAAACTAACCTTCACTTGAATGGAATCCAAGTTCCTAACCTAGTAAAACTATCCTTCACTTGAATGGAATCCAAGTTCCCAATATAGTAAAACTAACCTTCACTTGAATGGAATCTTCTTCGTTTGGCAGAATTTACGCTCTCAGATGCACTAGCACTACTCCCTGTTGGGCATGGGGTAGAATGTGGTGTATCCGCAGGTGAGGCGGTAGCTAAAATGGACGGATCAGATTGGTATTTTTCTGAGGGCAATTTGGTTATACGTGCAGCGATCCCTGCCACTGGGGCTGGCTTCCCCAAAACTGTCTGTACGTTTTGATTATAAATACTTCTGGATCTCATGGGGTCTCCTTCAAGTGTTGGTCTTGGCTGTTGATTCCACTGCTTTGAATCGGCAACAACATCAGTAGAACTTAGACAGACTTTCTTTGACACACGTGCATTCGAAGTTTGGCCAGGAGTGATTCGTGACCTAGGCCTGAGGGGATCTGGCAGAATGTTTGAATTCTGGTGTTTGTCATTTTTTACAAGTTTGTTTGAGTTTGTGGAAGCAGAGCCGACACTGCTGTGACTCTCTGGAACAAACTCCGATTTAACGGCGGGAAAGTTGTTTAACTTGGGTTCCGTTTTAACGTCAACCAATGCCACATCCCTGTTTAAATGCGCACCACCGCCAGTGGGCTTAGATATTCCAACTTTTGTTTTCTTATCTTGGAGTTTGATGCCAGTCTGCACGTAATCGTCACTGTTGCGAACTCTGCTTTCCAGAGGATAACTTCTGTTTGTCTCCGATAGGTATGCAGGTCTGGTTGCCTTGTGGTGAGCAGCATTGGTTTCTTCCTGGACTTTCTTGGCATCTCGACGGTTACTGATTGCGGAGACTCCTGATGAATTGGAGGCAGGTGGAACGTTCTCTCCGAGATGACCAGGTCCCTGGACGTTGTGATTCTGCTCCACTTGTTCGAGCCACACCTCATCAATGACGTTATCGGCCGGCCATTCTGTCTCCTCATCAGCCTTGACCAAAGAAAACCACAACATTGTATCTGAGAATGTCAACTCAAATACTTACTTGAGAAAGGTTTAATCAAAATAGGTGCTGATGCAGACAGTACCTCATAATAGATACTTGTACTTGCTTCAAAATTGTTTGGGGTTGAACAAAGAAAAGATTAATTTACAGCGGGATTTGAACTAACGACCTTTGGAATAACCCCTTAATAACGCTGTATCTCAAACTTTCGATGCTCTGTGCAAAAATGTTGTATCTCAGTCAGTAAGGTTTTGTGTGTACGTCCGGAACATTTAACCAGATAAGTTTTTTCCACTTGTGCACCACGTAAATGTTTTTTTTGGAGACATAAAGTTTTTGCAGTGATACAGTTCAGTATATAGACCTTTATCATTGTGCGGCCATCTTGATTTTCTCCCATTCAAATCAATACAGACCTTCCCATTGTTGATAAATAAACCGTTCTGGTTGGCATGGATGGCTGAATATTACAAAAACATTCAATCATGTTGACAGATGTTGGAATCAAATTCAATACTTGATTGGTTTCCTTTGTTTCCAACAAATTCAACAGTATTTTGGGGTATTTGTGTAACATCGTTACAAACTGTGGCTATCTGTTTTTGCTTTCCATTAGTGGCTTCCCATAGTTTTCCCAACCTTGGTTGGCAAAACCGCGGGCTGTGACGTTGCAAAAAAAGGGTCTATAAGCAAACCGAGGATGGAGGGAGAAATAGTCTGGTTCCTTTTTGTACAATGAATATTTGCATTCATTAATGTTAGCGGATACAAGGAACAATACTAATAAAAGATGGTGGCAGCATGGTAAATAGTTTATTGCCTTACACTGCTTGCCATTTGTTGTATCCTGTCCATCTCTTCAATCTGTTGGATTTCATTCAGCATTAAGGCATCCAGGTCATCCCCGAGGTCATCATTGAAGCCCACTTCCTCCGCAAAAGCTGCCTCGTTCATCCCACCGGACAAAACTGTAGAGAGACAACATCAAACTTCCATCAAATATGTTTAATATCAACCTCGTTCCCATGGGGTGATCGATCTCGCCGCGCCATTTTGTCCAGCGTGCCTTGCTCGCTCATAACCCCTGGACTTGGTTCATTAAAATGTGCTCGAATACAGCACATTTTAACTAGGCCTTTGGCCAATCCACTCTACGCACCCGCTTATTAAGTATGGTAACCCGCAAAAGAGGCCTGAAGTCAAAGAGCAACTGGTCCCCTCTCATTCTTCTTTGATCTTGTAATATGTCTAACTCTATGCAGTTTAGGGTGACAGAGAAAAAACATGATTTATTTGAAGTGGAATCGCGTCAAATACTTGCATTTTCACACGCGCGTACTAAGCGTCCTACAAGCGCCATACAAGCGCTCAGAATTTTTAAACAAGTGTGCACGCAAAGTAGTCAATTTTGGGAGCCAATCAGTGTTGTTTTTCAGTACATCCCTACCAGGGGTTAGTGACGAAAGGTATCTATATGGCGTGCTGCCCATGGTAGTGAGGCTAGTTTAAAATGGCCTTGTCACACACAGGGCAATTTCTTTCAGGCAACCATCTGCCCTGCATGCACAGGGAACACCTCCATTAGTAGTCCCGGCTGATTTTCTACCTCCTGCCCAGGTAGTAGTTACAAAGCAGGACAGTTCTTTTTCGAACTGAGTAGTCTCCCGAATTCCAAAAACCTGCTCCGCAGCAGTAGAAGAAATAATAAGACAAGTTCTCAACGAACAAATCTACACAGCTAAGTAGATATATACACAAGGTGTTACCGCAAACTGTATATACGTTGGTACAAGTAGTCTCTTATCTGATGGTTCAGACCATTTGAAAGGGATTATGTTCATCCCCCCCCCCAATTTTTGTTTATTATTAAAATTAAAACATATGCTAATGCTAGACTACACTAACTATAAAAAGGGACTGTTGGAAACAGTACAATGGTGTAAGCATGTGATAAATACATAAATAAAAATTAAAATGTGATTAGATTTTTGAGATAAAGGAGAGCTGATGGATATCAACTTGCCTTGATGGGTTCCTCTGTTTCTAAGAGCACTGCTGTTTATATTGTCATTACTGCTGTTGGTGTTTAGTGTCAGATCAATGGTGCCCTGGATGACTGGTTCTTGCCGGTTTGATGCAGTTTGGACTGGTTCCTGCTGGCTGACCTGACTCCCATCCACTCCTCTGTGTTTAAGAACATGTTCAAGGCAAAAAGTACATTAGTTTTAAGGGGGAAAATCTGATATTTTGTAGTGACTTTAGGTTGATGACCGTTTAAAACTGTACTGGGGATGCGGTCTTTCCAACTTTCATCAAGGGCTGACCTTAGCATCCTGTTGTAGAGTGACAACAGGTTCTGGAAAATTTGCCTCGTAAAATCCCTTTCCGGAGATTATTGTGTAACCCCCCCAGACCTTTGTCCCGTTGTTATACATATGTGGCATTCAAGAATGGACAGGCAGCCACCATTGTTCGTCATTATATTCGACCCAAGGGGAAGTAGTTTGAGCATTCCAAGATTCCAGCATACCATGGCAGATTTTCAGCCGTTGCTCACGACCGAGGTTCTGCGAATCACGGTCAGTGCCTGCTTAATTTTCTCACACGACAACATCAAATCGCGGAACTAATTAGGGGAACCTTTGTTGTCTTTCCTTTGTTAAGTCAGGGTTTCATTGTGGCAAATATATTTTCATAGGAAAACGATTACTCAAGAAGCTCTAAAAAGTTCCGAAAAATTATACCACGTAAAGTGGTTAAGTAAAATGTTACCTGTTGAAGTGTTTACTTACAGAGCATTCGACAGAATTTGGAGCTTTGAGTTCACTTCTAGCAAAGCCTCTACATCACCACCGAGAACTTTAACATTCTGAGCTGTAAGTAGGAGTACCCCAAGCCGACACTGCACGGTTCCACACACCAAGATCTGCTGACACACAATGTGAAAAATATCATACACTATGAATGGATTTGATGAATAATAAGACGTTCTTATAGAGCGCATTTCAGTTCTGGGAGAACTCTCAATGCACTTTACACACATTATTACCCCTGGTCACCAGGCCATTCATTTCTTTCCTTAACCATCTCAGCTCCCTGGGCAGTATACAGCCTGTGCTGCCAAGTATGTAGCGCACTGAGCTAAATCAATCACAAGAACCATCTCTGCCCTCACAATTAGCCATCTACCCCTGGGTGAAGAGAAGCAATTATAGTAAAGTGTCTTGCTCAGGGACACAAGTGTCATGACCGGGACCTCGAACCCACACTCTGCTGAACAGAAACACCAGAGCATGCAATGAATAATCATATAATAGTGCTTTATCTATGGGCGTCTCAAAGTGCTTGTTAATGGGTTTTTTAATCATGGTCAGTCGCTTCCAAACCCAACAAAAGTTTGGACGAGCTCCCCGAGTAGAGAACTTAAAATTATTAGGGTTTCGGCCTAGTAGCCGAAACGCCTATTGTTTGTGATATTTTGGAAGTGATTTATAACCAATGTCACATGTTTCTTATATCTATAACCCTATTCATTGACATTTCCTTCCGGTCTAAACAGGATGTTCAAATACAAACATTGATACAGAGTTATTTTAGGTTTTTGACAAAACTTACACATAATTTGGATATTACATGTAATTTTCAGTATGGAAATCATGTTATCGTATCAGTTTAAATCAGCAATCGAAACCCCTCTTGATTTCTAGTTATTATTTTTATTATTATTCAAAAATGTTGTGGTACCCGCTGCTAAAATAAAGGATTCAAACTGCCTCTAGCTGCCGGGCAATCTCGATGGTCTAGTTGGTAAGACATCTGCTCTAGAATGGCAAAGGTCGTGGGTTGGAATCCCACACGAGTAACATGCCTTTGGATTTTTTTCTCACAGAACTCGAGGAAGTACTGGGTATACAGTGCTTTACACACACCGGTGAAAGGGTAAAACCAAATAACATTATTATTATTATTATTATTAATAAAACCCAGTTCTTTAGAGAAGCTGTTGAAAGTGTGTTGCTGTATGGTGCTGCGTGCTGGACCCGCACTAACAACCTGACCAAGAGACCGGATGGTGTGTACACGAAACTGCTACGTACAGCACTAAATATCCCCTGGCAAGACCACATAACAAATCTATCAGACCTACAGAAATATTCCAAAGGTATCACAGACCTTACTCCAAAGGCGACTGAAATTCAGTCAGGCACTGTAGGAAAAGCGAACAAGGGATGGCTCAACTAGTTTTACTCTGGGAGCCAGACTGCTTGCATTGACACTCAATGGTAGGACCTTGGTAACCAGTGAGCTTTCAGATCGAAACTTCATGATCAATTTTTTACCTGATAACGAACCCTGCACTCCTCATTAGGCAAAATATTTTTTTTAACATGTTTAGCGTCCCCGCCTGCTTCCCTTTAAGAGGCTGCCTCCTTTTTTATATTTTTTCATTTAAATTTTTGAAATTATACATTTTAACGATCTCTTACGGAAAAAAATAAATCTTTGAATAAATAAGATTATATTTTTAGACTTTTTTTATTTTATATTTTTAGATTTTTAGCACACCGAAAAAAGCTGGCAACCATCTTGAAAAATAGCCCGGACGGTTGTCTTGAAAAATGTGTCGGGCAGCCACTTTTGAAAACAGAAAAAAAGAAAAAAGAAGAGGCCCTTCTTCCTTTTTTCAAAAAGGCAGGATGCTAAACGTGTTTTTATTTTTTATTTTGCCTAGCAGTGACTGACCTTTGTACCGGGTGGTGTGTCTACACTGAGACCTGGTATTGGCTGGTACTCCATGCCCTCTAACGACTGGTGACCATCAGTCAATTGTAGCACTAGCATCCGGTTTGACTTGGGCTCAAACTACAACAAGTGATAAAGATTTATCAAAGTAGTATAACATTGAAGTCGATGGGGGACATTTGGGACGCTAGGTGGCAGCAGTAAATTTCCATTGTGTGCGTAGTTCTGAGCATGGGCATATTTACAAGAACAATGGATTTACTTGGTAAGTCTGCTGCCATCTAGCGTAACCAAAAGTCTCAGAATAATAACTAATAATAACCAGTTCTTATATAGCGCATTTTACAATAACGTATCAATGCGCTTTACATTAGTGCCCTGGTCATTGGACCAATAGCATTCCTGTAATCTTTCTCAGCTCCCTGAGGAGTATACAGCCCTGAGCTGCCGTGGCGCTCTGAAGGCTTTTTCATACACAATATCAACCTCTACCCTCGCAGGTACCCATTTATACCCCGGGTGAAGAGAAGCAATTATAGTCAAGTATCCTGCTCAAGGACACAAGTGTCAGAAGATGCATGTCTGTCTCCAAAAAGTGACAAAGGTTTTGACACAGCTTGTTACAAATGAAGTCCAGCATTCTCCAAAGCTGGCAGACTAGTGAAACAAGAGCAAGACACCAGTATTAAAACATCTTCACCGTGCCTCTGCATGATATTATTTTTTCTGAACTTTTCTGAACTTCCGGAGTGATTTTGTTGTTGTTGGGAATATCATTGTCACAACGGAACCCTGACTAAATAAAGTAATAGACAACAAACATTCTCATAAAGTCAAGAATGCTTTGTTCTCTTTCGAGAAATTACGGAATGTCTTCACCATGAATAGGCCCTAGCCTTGGCCGTAAGCCACAGCCGATAATCCACCATGGTGTGCTGGAATCTCTGACTTGTCTCCCATATGCTGAATACAATGATGAACAATGGTGGCAGCTTATCGATCTCTCGTAATCCTCATTTGTACAACAAATGAAGTAAGGTCTGGCGTAGGGAATTACACAATAACCCCGAAAAAAGGGAGATTTCAAGCATGAATTCCAGTTCCCTGTCTCCCTCTTCGTATAGGGGGAAATGAATTGGAACACAGTTAAGAAGCATGTCTACGAACGCTTCACAATGGATTGTCCGGGGACATGTACATCATGGCAGCCGGTCAACTGACTGCTACCAAAAGAGGATGCACCGAAGTTGTTCCCGGCGTTTATAAACGCCAACCATATTTCTACCCGGAAATATTTTGCAATTTATGTACACATCATCCGATGTGCAGTGGTTAACTATAATTGCCTTTCTTCACCTAGTGACACCTGTGAGGGCAGAGATGGTTCTTGTGGTGGATCAAGCTTGGCAGCACAGGCTGTATACTCCCCAGGGAGCTGAGATGGTTTAAGGAATAAAAACAAATGTCCCCGTGACCAGGGGTAATAATGTTCGTTCGCCATGACCGTCAGATACCACACTATTAACCCTTTAGAGACCATAGCAGCGTGAGCGGCTTGTACCAAAATGCCCACAGCAGCCGCAAACGGCCGCAAGATTTGACCCACTTCCACTCAAGCAAGAGGGTCAAAGCAAAGGTATTGGACAAAATAGAAATTTTCCAATGTTTCCCATGTTAACATTAGAATAAGCAAATGCGAAACAAAACCATGTATTTCTGTTTCTTGATAATTTTCTGATATATTTCCAAAAAAAACAGCAGGGCAAAAACATAACAAGAATAGCAATATCTGGGCGTATGGTTATGATTATATAGAAATGAACAGTCTCTAAAAGATTAAAGAAATGTCCATTATTTTTACTGTTATTACTATTATTAAGTTTTTTTTCGAAGGTTTTTGCCTGACCATTCAATACCATTCACTGTGGTTTTGAATGATAGATAAACTATGCCAGCCTGCAATATGATACCATGAGGAAATGCATGTACACAGTACACAGTTAGTTCTGTGCACAGTTGTGCCACCGTACACAACCTTGGCAGTCGAATGGTTTCAAATGGTTGTTCAACTCACTGGAAAATGTTGCCAAGAGTCACTGACAGTAGGAGGGTTAAAGAGGTTTTTCTCTAACGCTTTTTTGAAAAAAGACAACAGTTACAATCATTCTACCTTGTTTTGGGTTTGCTGGGTCTGCTGCGTTGCACACACATCAACATTTTCATTCTCTTTCCCTTGTAGTTTGACAAACTGACCATAAGCAGGAGCGCTGACGTCTTGCAGCGAATTGATCTAAAAAAAACAATTACAAACGGAATATCAACATTTAATAACAGTGTACAAAGTTATACAACCTGGGGAAAAACGGAAAGAAGCTTGCAATATTTATAACCATGGAACATAGTACAATCAAAATTATTGACCGCAAGACAGGTGATTATAGTACACACCATAAACTACATATGGAGGAATGGAGGAGTGAATAATTCGAAAGGCCACTCAGGGCATAAATTGCACGAAGAATCTCCACTAGAGGACAGGTTTTATTTCAGAACTGTGATCTGAACTGATTACCACTAGACAACAGGTTTTATTTCAGAACTGTGTTCTGAACTGATCTCCACTAGACGACAGGTTTTATTTCAGAACTGTGTTCTGAACTGATCTCCACCAGACGACAGGTTTTATTTCAGAACTGTGTTCTGAACTGATTACCACTAGACAACAGGTTTTATTTCAGAACTGTGTTCTGAACTGATCTCCACTAGACGACAGGTTTTATTTCAGGACTGTGATCTGAACTGATCTCCACTAGACGACAGGTTTTATTTCAGAACTGTGTTCTGAACTGATCTCTACTAGACGACAGGTTTTATCTCAGAACTGAACCGAAGTGGAAAGCCAAAATGACCTTCTACGCTTTCCTCTTTTGTCCAATGCATGCCATCAACTCGGAATGCGCTCGATAACAAATCAGACAAATTTCGCCTGCTATACTTCCATTTCCCAGAGCAGAGGCAGGCAGAAAAACCTTTCAAATTTAGGGGAGCCAGGCATGGAATGCCCGTCCTACAACTCTCAAAAGTCTGCCTGCTGGCAGCATCAGTTGTTTTAAACTTTTAAATAACTAAATTAGTATTTCCTAGATTTGGTGTCTATATTTTATAAATAACATTGTAAAAGTTTGTGTTCTGTTTTGCTGTTTAAGTTGTTATTGTATCTCGGTACAAGCTGGGACCCATGTGAGACCAGTGGTTGCCACTGAATGGGCCACCCAGTTGAAGTAAGAAATAAATAATAATAATACCACCCTTAATGCAGGCAAATGTAATTAAACAGTGGCCTTTTTGAAATTTTTTCAGTCTGTGGAAATCAAGGCCTAAAAGAACCTAGTTACACTTGTCGCTAAGAGAATGGGCTTCCCCGGTGTTTCTGGCAGTGGCTGCTGAATGCGACGCAGCACCTTGTAAACCCTTACAAGGTGCTACATAAATTGGTCTCTTATAAAAAAAAAACTCAAAAACCTGTCTTAAAAATGATTTGTTTGTTCAAGTGCCTTGAGTAACTTAGGTAGATATGAGCGCTATATAAGACTATCATTAACCCTCCTACTGTCAGTGACTCTTGGCAACATTTTCCAGTGAGTTGACCAACCATTTGAAATCATTCGACTGCCAAGGTTGTGTACAGTGGCCCAACTGTGCACAGAACTAACTGTGTACTGTGTACATGCATTCCCTCATGGTATCATATTGCAGGCTGGCATAGTTTATCTATCATTCAAAACCACTTGAATGGTATTGAATGGTCAGACAGCAAGAGAGTTAATAATTAGCACCTTGTTAACCCTTACAGGGTACTACATAAATGGGTCTCAAATGCTTTCACTCCGCAGCCCCATGTCTACCTCAACAATCTCCTTATCGTTTATTATCGCGGCAGCCAACTCCGTAAACTGCACGATGCAACAACACTCACTCCTACCATCTGTAAGGAAACGGTTGGTCAGGGGCGCCTTTGGTTCATAGCGGTCCCCACCTATGGAACAAACTCCCTCCAGAAGTTCCTCAGTCCGACTCAATAGACCCTTCCCATGAAATACTGTAAATTGAACATCGCGCGTGGGCACTTTCCCTACTGGTTGGCAAAATGAGTGAACATCGCACCTTTTATTATGGGTCTGATGATGGCGTGACGCACACGCGTTTGCGCGTCTGCCTAGTGCACAACTCTATGGCGTTTGCCAACCAGTGTCTGCACGCATGCGTGAATCTAATTAGCATATTTCATGGGAAAGGTCCATTATGAAATACAAGAAACTAATGAAAACTCAACTGTTCAGAGCTCATTAGGTGTTCGTGCAATACAAGCACGAACACCTCTTGTTTTTGTTCAAATACAATTTCATGACATCACTCACGAACACCTTGTTTTTTGTAATTGACAAAAACTGAATGTCTAGTTAATTTGTTTTGTTTATTGTTGTTTCTTTTGTCCATCGCCTTGATCTATGATATTTGCGCTTTATAAGAACTCAGTATTATTATTATTATTATTATTATTATTATTATAATCCATAGCTCCACATAAGGGTCATTTAAATTGTAAGTGCTTGTGGCCGAACTGTTAAGAGCACCAAACCCAAGCTCTGATGTTTCTGATCGGCAGAGTGTGGGTTTGAGTCCCGGTCTTGGCACTTGTGTCCTTAAGCAAGACACTTAACCATTATTGCTTCGTACCTTCGGATGGGACGTAAAGCCGTAGGTCCCGTGTGTGGTTATAAACATTATCAATGCACGTAAATGACCCAAGTACACTTATCGCTAAGAGCAGGGGTTCACCCCGGTGTGTCTGGCACTGCGTACATCTTCAATCATTTGATGGCTGCACTCAAAAAGGAAGAAGGGTCCCAGTCTGTACTTAGATTCTTACCTGCAGAGCATAGTTGCCAGAGAGCAGTGTTTTCTTCTGCTGTGATAAATTCTGCGGTAGAGACGGCGCTGCAATTTCTTTAAGATCCGAGTCCAGCCACTGATCGTAGACGTACTGCTTCATCTCATCTGAAGTTACATTCTGACTCTGATGTTGAGCAAAAACATCAAAAGTGCTTATAAAAGAGCTCTCCTCTCCCAGTAACTGACATAGTTTGTTCTCACTATGGCTAGTCTGCAATTATTCTCTTATTTACGATTGTTTAGTAGTCAGCTGACGTCTCTTTTCATATACATTGCTTAACTTATTATTATTATTATTAATATCATTATTGTTATTATTATCTTCATCATTCTGTCTTTGTTCAACCTGTTTGTCCGTACGTTCTTCTTCCTGTTTACTTTCTGTTTGTCTGTCCATCAGGCATCTCACCACAAGCCTCGGCTTCTAGATGATGCCTCCATACTTATCTTATGTTCTGCCTTGTAAATAATGCTTTTTGGGTTACTTTTTTTAATTAATGTTTTGGCTATGTACTGTTTGGAAATTTTCATGAAGTTTGGAAATAAATGTGAGTTTGAATTGAAGACTCAACCTACCTACATGTACCTACTAAAAAAAAACGACAAGTTGTTAAAGTGTGGTTCAAAACATGGGTACGGTGCCCAAATAACAGAACAAACAAATGATATGACTAACATAAAAATATGAACCAGTTATCCAGCACAAAAAATAGCTACATGTAAGCACAACAAAATTATGCTTGTACCAGAAAAAGGTTGCCAGCCAAATTACCATGTCACATGTACAAGTTGCGCCTGGTATCCTGCTCACTTCTGCTAAGCAGAAAATTGTCAAGCAATAATTTCTGCTATCGGCAGCTCTATGAAATTGGGACCCAGGTTCAAAAAAAAAATAACAAGTATTACAGTTTGTCTTATCGCTCAATTATATTTTGTAGGGTGTCATGGCCGAGCGGTTTTTAGAGCATCGGATTCAAGTTCTGGTGGTTAAGTCATCGGGTGTGGGTTCAATTCCCGGTCATGACACTGTGTCCTTGAGCAAGATGCTTTACTATAATTGCTTCTCTTCACCCAGGGGTATAAATGGGTACCTGCGAGGGTAGAGGTTGATATTGTGTTTGAAAAAGCCTTCGGGCCACAGGCAGCACAGGGCTGTATACTCCCCAGGGAGCTGAGAAAGATTACAGGAACGCTATTGGCCGAATGACTAGGGCACTAATGTACAGCGCATTGATACCTTATTGTAAAATGCACTATACATGTATAGGAACTAGTTATTGTTGTTATTATTAAGACTAAGAGGAAATCTGCAAACAGGGCTGGAATTGCCCTTGAAAATGAGACAATGGCCTCCCTCAACAAGGAAATGCCCTAAAATACAATGCCTTGTAAGAACCCATGAAGTCCAGGCCCTTACCATGCACACGCATGGCGGATTAGTACAAGTAGCGATTACTCCTGCTGTGCTGGTTGGTATAAATGTACACTACAAATGGCCTCCAAAAAAATCACATACAAAACAGGGTGTCAAACTCAAAGAAAATTCTCCCCAAAATCATTTCTTTGTGTGATTTTTTTTAGGCTGTTTGTACGCAGAAAGTATTGGGCAATCACACAGACCCTCGCCCACCAGGGCCCAATTTCATATAGCTGCTTAAGCAGAAAATATGCTTAAGAAATGTCTGCTTAGCAGAAATGTGCAGGATATCACTCAGTCACAAGTTGTGACATGTAACATGGTAGCTTGACCGGTGTAAGCATGTTTTTGTTTTGCTTAACTACTTTTTGTGCTTAATCAGCTTTATGAAATTTTAAACAAAATACTTGGACCGAAGTCATTACCTGGTATTCTTGTTTGAGCCAGTCAAGGCACTCGATCGTCCAATCACCAATGACTGGAACATGTCTGGCTTTAAGAAATGTAGCAACTTCTGAACCTGCAAATTCATGGTGTACCTGAAATCAAATCAAGTTTAAAACAAAATTCTGCAATGAAATGTGCAATACTACTTGTACTAGTCTACTAGAACAACTCATTAATACATTATTCGCCGCAGAAGACCCCCATACCAACCACACCACAGTGTGAGAATATCAGAGCCGTGGTGCAAAACACGGCTCTGACAGTTTTGGTAATAGCGCCCTCTGCCGCTTGGCTGTTGTTAGACTTGCCTTGGTGACGTCCCTTGTTTGTGGTTTGGACGTAAGCCAAAAAGGGAAGCTAACTTTTTCCTGGGCAGCGGGGCGGGGCTGACCTAGTTGCAAATTGCGCGTACGATGGTCAACTTGACCAATCAGGTTGCAATTTGGTGCAACAAAAGCGTCGTATATCAAAGGAGCGGGAAAGCTCATCACTTGGGCTCAGCTTTCATTTGAGTAAACATAATTTTGAAATCTTCTGCTCGTGTCAAGCAAGCGACAGGCCACATAAAAATGCCGCTCCGCTCAGAAAAAAGTACGAGAAACACTAACGTAACCAATGTGTCATAATTATAGCATCACAGAAAAAGCGTTCGCCAGTTTTTAAGTACGGATTTTAATTTAAGATTTCTAAATAACAGAAAGTCTAATTAGTCTCACATTTTACAAAGTACTAGAAAAAAGTGTTCATAATAGCTTCCTTTCATTTTTATAAATTTATTCTGGTCCATCTCATTTGGAAAATTTTTGGAAGATGAGGCATGGCATGCAACTTCGCCCGTGTACGCGTGTCACGTGATTGTGGCGCGACGTCCCCCTCAGTATAAATAGTGCCAGTTACGCTTGACTCCCTCCAAGCGGAAGTAGTCCAGCTTATTGGCACATTTTTATGGGACTAATAATTTATTATCATTGAGTATATTTATCCACTGGCCATGCAACAATGGCGCTAGTTTTATTACATTTTAAAGGCCCTGTACACTATTGGTAAGATCGAAAAACACAATGTTCACAGATTCACACATAACTTACATGATTTAAAGTAAGTATTGGTAGAAAGAGTTCCTTAAAATATTTCTGCCTAAAATGCTATCGTTTCTGAGAAACGAGTAAAACAATAGTAATTATCGCGCGTGATAATTTGAAAAAACAGAAAACACATAAGATCTCTTTTCACTATTTTCTCGTGACCTCGATGACCAATTGAGCTCAAACTTTCACAGGTTCGTTTGTTCATGCATATGTTTAACCACACAAAATGTGGACACTGATTTTGAGCTGTTACCAAAAGTGTACAATACCTTTAAGGTCAGGCTATCGCTAGTAAATATTAGGCTAAATGAATGTAACTGCCCAACTCTCAACAAAATGAACACGACTGACTCAAAGCCCTGTGACTTGGATCAACCCACTACTATTCTAACTTCCTGTGTATACTGGAAAGCCGGGCACGTCCATGTTTTTCAAACTCCAAAATATCGCCATATTGCGGACTGAAAAAACCCCAACTTTCCTCAGTTTCTCTGAATGAATACACCACTTCCTTTGAACAATAATCCTTAAACTCACCATGCATCCTATAGGTGAAACTTCAACGCCAGACTTGCGGTAAAAACGGAGAATTTTGAGAAGGCTAAAGTTGAGACAAATTGAAGACGTTCCTATTTTCTGCTACGAACGCATGACACGACACAACAGCGGACATCCAGCCGCCCAAGTGGGCTAATTTACATAACAAAATGGCGAACTCCTCGTGACCGCTTCTTATTTCCATATTTGGTCATGTAAATGAATCCAAACTCATTTTTTGAAGAGTAAATAATCTTGGAGGGGTGCAAAATAATGTAACATCAAACCCCGTTCTGGTTGTAGTAAATCAAAACAAACTCAGCAGATAAACTTAATAAAACAACGAACTTTTAGAGATGGATTGTTCTTAAATTAAACTGCCTAAATTTTCATTCACAACCCGATGAAGCTAATGGAAGATTGTCTACAGTGAATTTTGATCTTAAAGATACTGACAAAATATGCATGAGAATCATTGTGCTGAGGGAAGCACAAAAGGCCGAGCTCTCCAGTAGATGTGGGGAAATGTATTTTTAAGGACTTTCTCAGCTTTTTACCGCTAAAATATGTCAAGCGCATGCACATAACCATGTAGTGCAAAAACTACCAAAACTTGGAAATTGGATGGGATGTTTGTTTTGCCTTCAAATATGTAAAAGTGAAGGAAATAAGTACAAAGTAATAATGGTGTGATGTGACAAACAATTAAATACTAAAACAAAACAAATACTTTGAATTGCATACATAATTTCAAGAATAAGTTTGTGTTTTATTCTCTTATTACATTATTACAGTTCAATAGGCAATTTCGCTTAATTCACAGTTCATTTAGAAGTCAGGGTGTAATTGTTATCCCAGTGAACCTTAGGAAATGTCTAAATTGGCGGATACGGCTACGGCTTGATCAACACATCATAGGTGTGCATTGAAGTACAGGACATCCTTAGCAACAGTCATAGCCGTAGCCGCCAATTCGGATACGGCCTTTCACACTGCATTGCCTCAATGAACATGAACACAAGTCGGATACAGCTAAACAACACTATTTCAGTCAATATAAATAACTTAGAGATACAGGTTGTTCAAGGAGCTCAACTCAAGATAGTGATACTGGAAAGAGAGGTTGTCATTGTAAAAAGTCTGGTAACCATTATGACCAAGAATGCATAAAGGCTTAAAAACATTTGAAGTCTGGGAATAGGAAAAGAGACGGCCATTTTAAAAGTCTTAATTTGGCTGAACTTTTCCTTCTTTCGTGATTATTTCCGGCAACATTTTAGTTTTACACTTTGGAGAAAACAATAAAGACCAGTTTTCAGAGATTCTTTTACATTCATACCATACAGCAATAAAAGTAGCAGCAGTGATTTATGGGGCCTTTACAAGTTTCCCCCTCATTTGACAATATTTCAGGCACAAATATTAATCCAAAATGGCACTATAAACGCCAATTGTTAATCAACTGTTTTGAGCAACAGATATCTGTATACCCTTAACATAACAAATAATAACAGAGCTTTTACAGAGTAGCAACTTCCATCTAGATCAGGGTGCTACATCCAGGCAACCACAAAAGTTAAAATAACAAATTAAATTGGAATGAAACGTAGATTAACAAATTAAATTGGAATGAAACGTAGATTGGAATGGAACAGTTTTCAAGTTCTTCTTGGCACATGACTATTATTGTAAATAACACAATAAGGGAAACGTTGCCTTTATTCGAGAAATAATGAAATATTTCTCCATATGTTTCTAATATTTCACTGGATACTTGTTTATTTGATTTCTTGTTTTATTCCACAAAAGGAACATCCCCATTACTCTATAGGGAACTGTTCAACCCGCAATACAATATAGAGTGTACATCATGAAAGCAGAGATAGCTAAGAGCATTCATATTAAACTTACACATTATATCCATTAACAATAAAATGGTTTATACACAGTGTGAATGTGTAACTGAGTGAGAGGCTGACATCCAACCTACGTAAATTTGACATTTCTGCATCTATTGATGGGAACCCAAAGGCAACTGTTTTTTTTTTCAAAATTTCTCCAAATGAGATGCGATCCACAATTAAAAGATTCCAGGTGTGCCAATTTATGGTGTGGCATTTATTTGTCAATTAGTTATTTTGAGCGTGGTTTATACACAGTGCTAATGTGTAACTGAGTGAGAAGCCAACATCCAACCTACGTACATTTGACATTTCTGCATCCAAGTAATGACTGGAACGCAAAGGTAAATGTTATTTTAAAACAAATTCTTTCCCATTAATTGTATGCCAGGTGTGCCAACTAATGGTGTGGCATTTGTTTGTAAATGTTTTATAGATATTTTGGGTGTGGTGCCCATAATGTCAAGTGTATAGTTTTATGTCAGATGTGCCAATTTATGGACTGGTGAGTTGTATACCCAACAATGATGGGGATCTGGTGTGTCCCAGGCTCTTTTTCATGTGTGTGATTGGATAGCCCAATATGTTTTTTCTGCATTCTCCACAGTTTATTTTTTGTCAATAAAACAGTTTTTCAGAGGCTGTGACATTCAATCAAAAGACTATTTGTCTGCTTGTTTTATTTGAATCTGTGCATAATAGTACAATAAATGTCCTTCAACTTAGCAGAGCAATTAATGTACTTTGCTATATTAACACAGACAGTTAAAACATGCTTTATACCTTGAACTGCATTTTTGATTGCATTCTTGTATACCTCCAAGAGAGTGTTTGGTTATAAAATCTAAATCCTTGATCCTGATTAACAACAGCTGTGGTTTATAAAGCCTTAAGTATCTGCTGGTGCGTATAACTGCTCTTTGAGCGTAGGCCTACATATGCACGCCTTGCGCAAGACTAGCCTATAACTTCAATTTCTGATTGGTAGTTGGAAGATAAATTTGTTATCACATGGATGGATTACGGGAAAATATAGCACATCTGCATCCCATGCATGCGGGGGGGGGGGGGAGGGGGTTGTCAATTATGTTTAATATCTAGGTGGGCCCATGATGCAGCAGAACCACCCAAGTTAATTTCCAAGATTAAATTTAACCAAGTTGGGCAGATCACACAGTGCAGGAACAATATATGTCATATCTTCACCTGTCATTGGGCAAAGTGACACTCATGTTTACCTTCTTAAGGTTCTTCATCTTCTTGAAGTGATGGGCCCATGGTGCAGCAAGACCACCCAAGCCTCCATTTCCCCAAAGATTCAATTTAACCAAGTTAGGCAGATCACACAGTGCAGGAGCAATATGTGTCATATCTTCACCTGTCAATGAGCAGTCAATCAAGAATAGCTTCTGAAGGTTCTTCATCTTTTTGAAGTGATGGGCCCATGATGCAGCAGAACCACCCAAGTCGTAATTTCTCCGTAGATTCAATAGAACCAAGTTGGGCAGATCAAACAGTGCAGGAGCAATATGTGTCATATCTTCACCTGTCAATGAGCAGTCAATCAAGCGTAGCTTCTTAAGGTTCTTCATCTTCTTGAAGTGATGAGCCCATGATGCAGCAGAACCACCCAACATAAAATTTCTCTCAAGATCCAATTCAACCAAGTTGGGCAGATCACACAGTGCAGGAGCAATATGTGTCGTATCTTCACCTGTCAATGAGCATTCACTCAAATCTAGCCTCTGAAGATTCATCTTCTTGAAGTGATGGGCCCATGATGCAGCAGAACCACCCAAGCCAGGATTTCCCCCAAGATTCAATTTAACCAAGTTGGGCAGATCACACAGTGCAGGAGCAATATGTGTCATATCTTTACCTGTCAATGAGCAGGTAATCAAGACTAGCTTCTGAAGGTTCTTCATCTTCTTGAAGTGATGGGCCCATGATGCAGCAGAACCACCCAAGCCTTTATTTGTCCCAAGATTCAATTTAACCAAGTTGGGCAGATCACACAGTGCAGGAGCAATATGTGTCATATCTTCACCTGTCAATGAGCAGTCAATCAAGCGTAGCTTCTTAAGGTTCTTCATCTTCTTGAAGTGATGAGCCCATGATGCAGCAGAACCACCCAACATAAAATTTCTCTCAAGATCCAATTCAACCAAGTTGGGCAGATCACACAGTGCAGGAGCAATATGTGTCGTATCTTCACCTGTCAATGAGCATTCACTCAAATCTAGCCTCTGAAGATTCATCTTCTTGAAGTGATGGGCCCATGATGCAGCAGAACCACCCAAGCCAGGATTTCCCCCAAGATTCAATTTAACCAAGTTGGGCAGATCACACAGTGCAGGAGCAATATGTGTCATATCTTTACCTGTCAATGAGCAGGTAATCAAGACTAGCTTCTGAAGGTTCTTCATCTTCTTGAAGTGATGGGCCCATGATGCAGCAGAACCACCCAAGCCTTTATTTGTCCCAAGATTCAATTTAACCAAGTTGGGCAGATCACACAGTGCAGGAGCAATATGTGTCATATCTTTACCTGTCAATGAGCAGGTAATCAAGACTAGGTTCTGAAGGTTCTTCATCTTCTTGAAGTGATGGGCCCATGATGCAGCAGAACCCCTCAAGTTGTAATTTCTCTCAAGATCCAATTCAACCAAGTTGGGCAGATTACACAGTGCAGGAGCAATATGTGCCATATCTTTACCTGTCAATGAGCACCTACACAAATATAGCACCTGAAGGTTCTTCATCTTCTTGAAGTGATGGGCCCATGATGCAGCAGAACCACCCAAGCCTTTATTTGTCCCAAGATTCAATTTAACCAAGTTGGGCAGATCACACAGTACAGGAGCAATATGTGTCATATCTTTACCTGTCAATGAGCAGGTAATCAAGACTAGGTTCTGAAGGTTCTTCATCTTCTTGAAGTGATTGATCCAAGATGGATATGAGGTTGCTCTTGATAGTGCAGCATACTCTTCACTACTGTCATTCAATGTGCAATCCGTCAATTCCAATGATGAAAGATTCACCATTAAACTCATACAGTATGCCAAATCTAACATACACCCACCCAAGTGACAATCATCTATCTCTACTGACTGTACCTTGTCAAGATAATCAGTTTGTTTGTTTTCCATTGTGTGGGTGTGAACATTTCGAAGAAAGTATGTGAATGAGTTCAGACTGTCCCTGTTCCACCCATAAATTACTACTCTATGTGTTAGAACATACTGTATGAATTTTACTGGGGGTAAATCTTTCGACTGACCCTCAAAGTAGCAGTTAAGGCCAAACTGCATATGGGGTACCCCCTTTTTAATTTCGAATATTTTTTCTTCTTTGAACCAGTCGGATTCAGCCAGTGTTTGCAAAATGCTACTTGTACATGCCATATTGTCACCAGCACAAAACCGCAAAACATATTCAAAACCATTAGCCCCAGAGTTGATCATTTCATTCAGGTTCTTCTTGAATTCCACCTTGTCTGTCTCTAATAAGCTTTGTAAGTATTTACCAGCACAAAACTCTTGAAAGGTCTTGTGCAGGAACTGAATGCTGTTGTGACTTTTCATTCCCTTCAAGACCTTTTGTCTTGTAAGAATACCTGCTTTTATGGCAGATTCAAGCACACTGGGTTCAAACATTTCTTCAGGAAAAGCAAGTTGTTGTTTTGGAGCAAGAAAACCATGCAAGCCAATCTTTCCAAGTTCAGTTGTTACTTTTGATATTTCAGATGGTGACATATAAGTTTTTCTGCAAAATATGTACTCCAATGCCTCACTGCAGATACGGGACATTGTTTCTGGGAGTGTAGAATTGTCTCTCCACAAAATGCACATCAACAGAAGTAGCATTGGACTCTTTGCCAAATCAGGTAAATCATTTGAGGATCTGATCCTCTGGAGAAGCCCTGCAGCTTTGCTTTGTTCATCTGAGTAAAATTTTGTCACATAATTCTCGATATCTTCCTTATCAAAACCTTCAACCCTGACTTGTGTGAAAGGTTCTTGAACCAATGACCTTGTCACCAAGTTATTATAGTGAGAGGTGCGAGTTGTAACAACTACATAACAATCTCTGCCTTTCTTACGGTTGAGGATCTTCAGAATTGAACCAAATAATGTTTCATTAAGATCAGGTATAGGGGTCATTAACTCATCAAAGCCATCCAACAAGATCAGTACTTTCTCTTCATTGTCCCTGATAAAAGAACCCAAAGCACCTTTATCTATCTTGGTGTCTTCGGCTAAAAGTTGTGCAAAAATTGAGTCAATTAGCTCTGTGCTTTGTTCAACTGCACTCATTTTTAAAACAAATACAAGCTCAAACTGCTGCAGTGTTTCATTACATGCCCAATCATATGCCATCTTATCCATGATGGTGGACTTCCCTCTACCAGGTAACCCTTTCAAAATAACCTGTTTTATGAGATCGCCATCTCTTGTTCTCTGAAGGAAAATATCCTTATATGATTCCGGTTTCTGTCCAGATTTCTCCAATGTTAACTCTGTAAAGATATCTTTGATATGTTTTGTGTCATCATCCTCCCATGGTATCAGTTGCACATAGCTACCTGTGGTCTTATAATGAGCTCTTAATGCCTCTCTACAGCTCTCTGCAGCGATCTGGGTTGGATCTTTTGTTGGATGGGCTCCTTGCACACTTACATTATCTGATTGAAAACAACAAGTTTAATATGGAATATTTAATCTTGATTCAACAACAACATAAATAAATTCAGAACAGCCTTCACAGAGAAGAATATAGCCTAATATCTTGAATGGTAAAATCATAGCTTAAAACAGCATTGATTTATTTCACCCTAGAGCCTAACCATTCAATATCAACCACCCTGGTTTTTATATTCTAGAAAAACTAAATAGCATGGTAAATGATATCATCTGGTGAATGGAATGTTTTGAAGATCTGATGGCTTCCGGCAACCTGCAAGTTCCGAACTCACAAACTAATACTTGGACAAATACAAATTCTTCATCTGTGCAAAACAAATAAGATTTTTTGGCAGATTCTGAACTAAGCCAACATTGTTGTGGAAAATCAAGGTCCACATTGAGCATTTATAGCGGTTAATATAGCCATTCCCAATTCAGGATTTTAAAAATTTAATTCTGATCTGAAGTGCTGGAAATTAAAATAGGTCCTATCTGTTTCATCCATCGCTAAAGATAAAAAAGTTCACATTTGTAAGGATAAACTATTGCTGTCGTCAGCATGGTGAAAAATGTTTGCCTTTTCTGCCATCAACTTGGATAACAAATTTTGATAACCAGCATTAACAAAATGGCATCTGTACAAAAATATATAATCCATGTTCAACACCACATGGTGGAAAAACTGTTGATGCATTTAAAAAACTAAAATAAATATAATTAGATAAGTTTTACAGAAATTCAGATTTGTGAGAAGTTGTTGCAAACTCAACTTGGCACAGGTTTTAATTTACATCGAGCAAAACATTTACATGGTTTAAAAAAAAATCTCAATAAAGGAATCTCAGAGTACAATCCAACAAACAATAATGTAAAAACATTTTACAAATATGTATGAGAGAATTTGTTGTGTAGAAGTTTTTAGAAACTATTTCTCTTACAATTGTTATATCAATCTTTACTTTGGCCAAGAAGAATAAATTGTACTCATGAAGAAATTTAATCTCATACCGGTTGGGGGTTGAGAAAATTCTACGCAAAATTGATAGGCCTACCAGGAAGTTAACCAGGACCTAAATTGTTGTCCTTTTTTCTGAATTGCAGTAGAGGTAGTTGCATGAATAACAATCTTTGTGCCTAACTATGAGGTGTGTTTGTGATATTGCTTTGGAGTCAATAACTTAAGCCTGAAGTTGGTCATAGGTAAAATAATAACCGGATGAAATTAATAAATTGAACACAGATATACTGATGGGATAGCACAATGAAAGAGATGGTAAAGTATTGGAAAATTGTATCATTCCAATCTTTACAACCCAAAACAATTTCATCAATTTCAAAACACAGTTCATAAAATGTCCTTGTGTAATTTCATTACAATTATTTCATTTTGAAACAAATTTGGCAGAAAGCCAATATAGTTTTAACAATAAATTTATCAACATTTTTCTTAATGACGACATTTCAGTTATAGTGGTGCTTAATTTCTTTGCATAATTTGTTCCATTGTAAGCTTGAATCTATTAATCACCAATACCATCTTAACCAATCAACACTGAACATGGATGTTTGCTATATCATGGAACTGTTTGTAACTTCTGTCAAAAGTATAAGAAATAACAAAAAATATCTGCATCCATCAATTGTATGCTTTACTTGAGTAGTGAATATTTAGTAAAACAAACCTGCAACCATGTCTATTCTTTTCCTAAGTTTACCATCATAAGAAATTACACCATGTACTTACCTGAGGTATTGGGTTGTAATGACCTTCCACTGGCAACAGCTTGGGAGGAGTCATCTAGTTTTGGAATCTCTGGTGGAGTGCACTCTTGTTCAGATCCTGCAAGAATGTTTATTGGGCATGTTTGATCAAATATCAACATATATCAACGTTTTATTTTCATCAATGCTTACAAAATTAAAGAAGATTTTAGGAAGCTCATAAGAAAGTGGCAATCCTTCTCAAGGAATGAAATTCTAGGTCTAAAATTGGACTGTCTTGAAGGGAGCGACATTAATTTCAGAGATTTTTGACACTTCAAGCCTCATTATCAAAACATTGCCACCAGGGAATGGATACATCATGTACAAATACAAATGTTCCTGTGTTTTAGGAGATAGGTCATTGGTTTTGGATTTTTCAAACTCACCAAAACAATTACCAACCTGTGAATTATTTTATCCCATATGATGCGGTAATGTTTCAGGGGAAGAAAACAAATTATTTATGTTTTGACAGTTATTTTGTGCCATCTTTTGTGCACGCTTATAATTAATTGTTTTGATTGCTGCAATCAAAGTAAGTGAGTTGGGGGTTTTCAACTTGTTATTTCCTTAACTATGGCAATATTCAATGCAAAATAAGTTATTATGAGGATTGGTCCTGGTCATAGAGTTGAAGTGGTCCTTATCAGTGTGTATCTGCTTTATGGTAAATTGGTATTTCAGTTCTTACTAGTGCTTTATCTACAGGCATCTAAAAGTGCTTATTATATTAAAAACAGGTAGGCCTATGCTCAACTTTTGAATTATGAGACCCATTTACATAGCACATTTCAGATAAAATTGCTTTTGATGGATGGAACCAATAATCACTTATACCGAGAAAGCTTTCAGACTAAAGTTTTCCAAGTAATGTAATTTTCTTATAATAAATATTAAGGTTGAATTAAAAATGACAATCTCAGATTGACAAGTTTTTGGTTGAATAAATTACCTGTTGGTTTCACTGCTGAGTCCAAAGTTGGTTTCTCTTTTGAAGGGGCAGTTAATTTCTCCAATGCTGGTAAGATATCCTCTGCAATGCAAAGTTAAAGAGAAAAATAACGGCAAATAAAATAAAATTAAATATGATGGAGAAAACTCTTGCTAAACTAAAATGATTAAGAGAAAAATGCTCCATACTGGAAGCATAATCTAGATACAAACCGGGAAGCCTCACTCAATGATGTATTAGATTTATCACAACTTATTTTAGAGATAATATTTTTATGGTGAAACTGCAAACCTTATCACCATACATCTATTCTGTCGATATGAAATTATCCAAACTACCAGAGTCCTCTGTATTGATGTTTTAGATAATCAAACAAACCATTTACACATTTGTCTTTTCCACAACAAAATCAGAATGAATTTTAATTTATGTTGAATATTTTTGAAACTCAATGTTGAAAAAAAATATATATATACCAAAGTTCCTAATGTGTAGGCCTTACCTGTTGTTCCTTGCTTGAACTGTAGAATGTTGAATGTACAATTGCTAGGATTGCTCACAGATAAATTACCGCTGCCTTCTGTGTGGTGTAGAGACAAAGATTGGACATCCATCACACATGCTCCTTTACTTGCTGGATTATCTGCTGTTGGCAATGAAGAAGAGTCATTTCTACATCAAGGATGCAACAGTTTACTTCCAAAGTCTTCTTTGTCCACAAAGTCTAATCTTCAGTCTGAATTCATGTCATAACAAGCCAATCTCCCCACCCCCAACTTGGAATAATCTTCTGTTAGTAAACACATCACAGGAAAGCTGAAATGTGTTGAATTTGAAGATGACTCTTAATTCACCTTAAAAGACTTTACTTTGTTTTACTTCTATGATTACTACAATTGTTGGCAAGTCTGTAATGAATTTTTTTGTATAGCTGGTGTAGGTTGGTTACATGATACTAAAAGAACGTCCGGTCAAAAAAATTTATAACCAAGAATCTACTCTGGACGTATAAGATAAACGTAGAACCGTATTCATGTTTTTGATAATCCTCCATACAGACATTATCTGGCTAGATTTAGATGCTCAGCTCATAAACTACTTGTAGAAACTGCAAGATACAGCGGCTTAGAATTTCATTAATACATTTGTCCACATGAAAGAAATGAAAATGGAAATGCATGTTGTATGTTCTTGTCTGATGTATAATCCTTTAAAAAAAAACATTGTGTATGATACTGTCTGTGAATGCAATGTAGAACTTAGTAGTTATTTGAATGCATAAATTTATTTTTCTGACCTTCTGACATGCATGACCTTCAGAAAAAAGGTATTGTGCATTGTTTAGCAAAATCATTTGTATATCTGCTAAGTTAAAGGAAATTTGTTCTGCAAATAAGGGTTAAAATGAATGCTCTTTGCTAACTCTTCCTACAGTGTTAGCTTTATTTGTATTATTTAAAAAATATTGTTGTTTCCCTTCTCCAGGGTGCTGGGAGTAGTTCTGGTTTGTGGAATAAAACTAGAAATCAAATCAAACCAAATTATGTGTTTTTGGTTAGAGATAATGGTTCCCCATATTACACAATTCATCTACAGATAAATGTCAAATCATACAGATTGACTCTAATCACAGTAAATTTATACCTTGAAGCATTTGTGTGTTTTCTGCTCTCATTAAGTCTCTTGTTTCTGGCAATGGTTGAATGTTTTCAACAACAGCCAATGATCTTTGTTCTGGTTCTTGAGATTGCCTGGCCATCTCTTCCTCTTCCTTGGTCTCCTCACTCCGGTCAGCCATATCTGACAGAATCTTAGGAATCAAAGAAAAATATTTTCTCAAATGAAAGACTGTGTGTTTGTTTATCATTCCTGTCTATGGATCAAGACAAACAATCTACATCTGATGAAATGTCAAAGTTCATGAAATACTGGTCAGTAATATAATGAAGTCTTACTTTCAATTCCAAGAACAATCAGTTCTTTAACCAGGCTCATTAACCCAACAATCAGAAAAATTAGAAATTTTCACTGATGTTGCCAGTAGTCCTTACCTATTTTAAAGTCAATGTAGAGTTGTTTGACCATGTTAAACCAAACAGCTGATAAAGACATAGCTGGAGCTGTTTAAGACCGGTTGGCTAAAGTGCGTTGGGCGTTCACAGCCATACGTTTAAGATCTTGTCACCATTCGTCTAGAACCCCAGTCAGAAGCGCCATAGTTGAATACATGTCTCTGGACATCAATTTCCTTAATGTTGTTGTACAATGTTAGTTTGGTAATGTTCCTATGCAAATTCAGACCATTACCTAACTGTTACTTATCCAAAATAAATATAATCTTAAAGCAATCTCTGACTTGACTTGGAACTGAGGTGAAAACAATCACTGACCATCCATACCTATGCTGTGGTCCTGTGAGTTCTTAATGCCTCTCTACATCTCTTTACAGAAGCCTGGGCTGGATTGTTTGTTGGATGGGCTTGCAATTGCTGTACTCTTCTAGCATCTGCTATACAAGAAAATATGGAATAATGAATCACTTTGCTCAATGAAATAGATTATTTTAACATTTAAATTATCAAACGCTTCATTGTTTATACTCAGCATATTATTCCCTTGTAGTTCACAAACTGGCAGTTAGCTTCCCTCATGGTAAGACTGGTTTTCTAGTCTAGTTCCCCCACCCTTAATGGCTTTTTTACTGTTGGGTCTTGTGTGCATTCTTGAAAAGCTACAGCACCCCTAGCCCAGGTTGGACTCCTCAATTGCATACAACGTGACGGAGTCCAGGGTATAAAGGTCCAGCAGACACTGTTGCCTACCAAGGCTACTACACCCCAAAATGAGTACTGTGTTAAATGGACTCTTTGTGTTTGTGACATTCCACACCGCATGCAAGAAATATAATAATAATAATTACACAGCATTTGTAAAGGCGCACTGAATCTGATACAAAAACCATTCGAAGGCGCCGGTCAAGATGGAAAGGAGGGAATTCTCAAGTGGTAGGAAAAGCAAGTGTGAACAGGTGTGTCTTCAGTAGCTGCTGAAAGAGTGAGATGTTGTGTATTTCCCTGAGGTTTTCAGGGAGTGAATTCCAGAGCCTGGGTGCTGTGCTGGAAAAACCCCTGTCCCCGTAGCTGGCTAAACGAGACCGGGGAACAAGGAGCATGTTGCTGGTGAATCTTAGACCTGGTCTTGTAGTACGGGGAGTCAACAGGTTTTGAATGTAGAGTGGGGCTGAACCATGGAGTGCCTTGAAAGTGAGAATGATTATTTTGAAGTGTTTGATGGGAAGCCAATGTAGATTATAGAGGATGGGAGTGATGTGGTCATGTATTTTGTTACCAGTCAAGAGACGTGCTGCAGCGTTCTGAACAGATTGAAGACGCTGCAGCGTGCTCTGCGGAAGGCCAGCAAGTAGACTATTACAGAAGTCAAGTCTGGAAGTGATAAACGCATGGATGAGCTGCTCTGCTGCCTTCATAGAAAGTAGATGTCTGATCATGGCAATGCGTCTAAGGTGTATATATGAAGTTTGGCAGACACGGGAGACATGTTTTCTCTAGGTTCATGCACTGGTCGAAGAGCACGCCGAGATTACGTACATCTGTGCTTGGTATGACCTGGGTATCGCCAATCTGAATGTGTTGGATGGAAACTTTGTTACGGAGTTGTGGAGAGGAGATTATTATGAACTTCGTTTTACAAGGATTGAATTTGAGAAAGTTGTCCAGCATGGAAGTCATGTAAGCAGTTGGTGAGTGACAAGAGGATGTTGTCGTGATAATCTACCAAGTTGGGACTGAAAGTTGTGTATAATTGTGTGTCGTCGGCGTAGAAGTGTGGCTGTAAATTATGTTTCCTTGCAATTTGACCAGCGCTGTCGGTAGAGGGTCCAGTGGGCATGATTTGGGAGGAGAACTCTTGATTATCTTGGCGATCTCGTCCTCCGAAGCAGGTCTCAAGGTTACGAGGGTTGGACTCGATGGTGGGATAGGGTTAGGGCTACTGTTTTCTGTGGTAGGTGTGGGTATGGGGGCCATTTGATTTGAAACCAGGTCACTTCTGATCTGATCGATTTTGCAGGAAAAGTAAGCCGAAAATCTGTCCGCTAGTTCCCTCGGACGCTTTTCAGTTGGAGCTTGTGGATTGTTTTCCTGTGCATGAGGTGATTTGTTATTTCAAAGAGTGCCTTTTGGTTACCTTCACAGCCTTGTATTTTCTCGTGGTAATAATTAGACTTGGCTTCAGCAAAGATGCGTTTACATAGGCCACGCTGTGTTTTGAAAATGTCATGATCAATTACACGCCTGGATTTCCGCCATTTCCTTTCTAGTTGGCGGCGTTGACGCTTTTCAAGTGTGATACGCTCATTGTACCAAGGGACAGCAGGCCGATCAACAATGTAGCGTGTCTTCAGAGGTGCATGGGAATTGATCAGCTGACCGAGCACACTGTTATACTGATCGGCGAGAGTGTTAATCGTCAACGCTGGAGCTGTAATGAGGGGAGATGTTGTGACGTCATTAGCAAACTTGTCCAATTCAATGGAGTTGACTTTGCGGTAGTGGAGTAGGCTTTTTGTGTATTTGGGTTTCCGAAGGTTCAGGATGCAAGTGACTGCACAATGGTCAGAAACATACTCAGAAGCTAATACCGATTGAATGAGAGTGTCTGATCGGCGGGTAATGACAAAGTCAATAATGTGACCGGACTTTTGTGTATCACAATCTACCAATTGTTGCAGATCGTATTGCATAAGTAGATCACTCAGTAATCTTGACTCGTTAGTATTTTTGTCCCAGTGGATGTTGAAGTCTCCTAAGATAATCGGAATTCCCGGAAACAGTGCTTGTCTGCGAAGAAGTTCTGTGAATTCCGCGGTGAACACACTGAATGGGGCTCTATTCTTTGCTGATGGAGGTGGTCGATACAGTACAATGAAACGCAAGTGTTGGTTGTTAACAATAATGTCGACTTCAATGTGTTCAAAAGAACTGTGAGATGGCGTCTGGTTGTCATGTGTTTGCTTAGCAACGGACACCGCAAGTCCAGATTTGTATAGTAAAGCCACACCACCACCTCTCCTTGCCTTTCTAGGGGCGTGAACAAGCTTGAAACCCCTGGGGGTGACTTCAGCAGGGGATTTGTCGTCATTTTGTTTAAACCAAGTTTCAGTTAGGGCAATTATGTCCATGTTGTGATCTTGAATGTAGTCCTTGATTATATCAGCCTTGTTACATGCCGATTGACAGTTCATCAAACCCAGAGTTGTCATGAGAGATTTGTTACTGGGTATAGCAAGTGAACTAGAAGATGCATTTACATTTCGTTGTTTGTGTTCTCCGCCCCTACAGCCCCTATGGATATGACGCCGTTTGGCAATACCAAGACCCAGGGTATGGTTATACACATTGTTGGGTAGTTTCAGATTTTGAGGAGACATGTTGGATCGTATTTCCCTAAGCATGCTGCTGCTGTACCTCAGCAACTGCTGGGATGTGTGATTACACATGGGTGGGCACATTGAAGAGATGTGTATACAGGTACATGTAGCACACGCAAGTAGCAGGTAGTAGCCCCAGTGGTGCATCATGGTGGAATCATAGTGGCGGTGACAGGAACACAAAATGTTAGTTCTTGCTTGATGATAATCAAGGGTTTTTACTTGCCTGCCACAAAGTTGCTTAATAAAGTCCAATACCGGTCACTCTGCTGTCTTGGGTGTAGATGCTTAGATACACCACCAAAAAGCTGAGAAAATTGAGAATTTGCGGAGACCAGTCGCGAGGGGCTGCCGACGGCGCACACACTTCACTTCTTAACAACAACAACAATATGTGTTTCCTCATTTCCTCATAGAGGATATACGATCTTGTTGGTAGGGCAGTAACTCTGAATTCTAGTAGGGGGGTGGGGTGAGCCCAGCTTGATATTCCGCGAATTGTCCGAAAAATGCAGCCTCCAATTTCAAAGAGCTGCTTAAAAAAGCACTTTAGGCATAAGCTTTATAATAAGCACTAAACAACTATTATGCGGTATACAACATCTTGCTACTGGTTTCCTGCATGTTTTTGCATTTAGTAGAAAATTTTTCAGTGCTGCTTATAAGTTTATAAGTTTTATAAAGGCTAGTTGCGATAATCGTAACCCTCCATCCTCCCGACGGTCGGAGATTGGAGGGTTACGAGTCATACAGTGCAAAAAAGTGTCGAAATTGCAATTTCGACTATTTTGGTCAGACTAGTCACCAGATTTTCCCAATTTTTACCACTTTCAAAAAACATGACACACATTCTAAAAACATGGGTGTGATCATCAATGCGTCATGAATCCATTCGTATTACTCAAAACATCATTGAGAAAATATTTTAAGAAAAAAAGACAAAAACTTACCAGAGACTGAGCGAAATTCTCACGATGCGTAGACAATCTCAGGTCCGGTTTTCGAACCTCGCGATTCGTGACCTAGCAACATCTCGACCAATCAGCGTAAGCGAACTCGTCGTTGAGCGCATTTTGTTGAGTTGCACAATCACAGGATATTTATGAGGAAAAATTTACAGATTGAGCGCGCATTCTGGAAAGCTGTTCCTGCAATTAATCAGCGCAAACTGCAAATGGCGCAAATCCGTTAAATACATTAACTGCGTGCACGCACAGTCGCACACGAGACGATCGCCACGCCTACACAACGGTTTGGTTTATGCTGATTGGTTGATTTAGGGGAAGTGCGGTCCATGGACATTTCGGTCAGTTTCTGGTAAGTTTTTTGTTCGTTTTTTCTTCAAATAATTTTTCATCGATGTTTAGAGTGTTATGAATGGATTCATTACACCTTGAAGATCAAATCCATGTTCTTAGAATGTGTGTCATGTTTTTTGAAAGGGGTCAAAATTGGGCAAATCTGGTGACTAGTCTGACAAAAATAGTCGAAATTGCAATTTCGCCACTTTTTTGCACTGTATGACTCGCTCCGTCTCCGACCGTTGGGAGGATGGAGGGTTACGATTATCGCAACTAAAAGAACTATATAAAGCCAAAGGCATGAAATTGTGCCCATAGGCCCTAAATCAAGTCATTTCTATTTCAAAACCCCTGTGAAGCTGTATGTTGTCTGTATTCTCTTGTAGCTTTGTAATTGTAGGCCTAGGCTATGTCTGGCTGTGAACAAAATAATCCTGCAAACTTGACAAAAAAACACATATTCCATCATTTCTGAACTCTATCACGCCAGATTGGATTGACTAACCTACACAGTAACGCAATGACTGTAATTGTAAATGAGTCAGTACCGAACTTCAGAACAGTTTCATTTATTCAGGACAATAATCATGGACTCTCACGAGATAAACAACAAATACTCACTGCTTGGTCTGCAAGGTACGCCACCTTGTGTTATACAGCCATGGATAATGCCATAGACGGTATTAAAATCAAGAATTATCAGAGAACGTATAATTCTTTATCATGATCCCATGGAGCTCTGGAGGCTAGCTAGGTGGTGGCACGTGTGCCCGGCCGGACCAACAAATCTGGCACGAACTTGTTGAAACAATGAGGGCGCACTTCTTTATTTCCCTACAAAAGTCAATGAGAATAAAAATTAATTCGTGAAGACGAAGCTGTCACAGTCATTGTGGTTATAGTTGGACTGTTCGGTGAAAAAGAAAAAGATCCGACCCATCGGCTTACTCTTATTATTTGAAATCCAAGATATGATTATGAAGGTGTAAATTCTTCTGCTAATGCACACTGTCCTCAATTAATTATGAGACGATATCAATACCATGGAGGTAAAAGTCCACAGCACTAGCCCACCTTCTTGAGCTGTTTATCATTCTCTTTTAATATCGGTCTTATCATAGTCGCAGACCAATGATAAAAGAGAGCCGACAGCCCAAGGTGGGCTGCAATTCTTTGCCGGTAGAGCTACCACAGAAAGGCTGCTCAAATCAACTTCAAAACCAATGTGTTTGAGCCCGTTGAACAACTTTCTCCAGTGAGCGAACACCATTCCAGCTTGTTGCGCACCTGAACGGGACTTTGGTTCGAGTTTTCCCAACAAGGATCGTATACGGCACTGGTTTATGATTAGAATAAAACATGAAGCAGAACATCGTACAGTCCTGGGAACCATGGCAACCATGGTAATACTTGTGCTATATTATTGGGGATATTAACTCCAATCCTGGCCCAGAACACAAACACACTGTTCTGCTTGTGAAAAGTCTACTAATTTATCCAACCCACTGCTCACGCCTGTGTATAAGTATACCTCTACAGAGCTTATTAACATTAAATGCCGCTCCAAACATCTCAGTTATCGGTCTGCCTACACCTGGTTTGTAAAAACATATCTGCGCTGGGTTTAAACCTCTAGCGACGGGCAAAGAAAGGTGGGCGGCGCCCTAAATTGGGCGTAAACCAATCATCTGACTTAGCGCGCCTGATTTGCTCTGCTGAAGTTGACATTTCCCGCAATGTTTTGATAAAATCATACACATAAATCATTTTTTTGAGAAAAACCCCAAAACAATTGATGAGCAGCACCCCCGCCCCAATTGTCTAAAACCACTGTTACCAAAAGGTTGACTTGGCAACAACTAAAATCCCAAGACGTAACAGTTTGACTCTAAAGTTAGGGTAAATCCGTTAAATACATTAACTGCGTGCACGCACAGTCGCACACGAGACGATCGCCACGCCTACACAACGGTTTGGTTTACGCTGATTGGTTGATTTAGTGGAAGTGCGGTCCATGGACATTTCGGTCAGTTTTCTGGTAAGTTTTTGTTCGTTTTTTCTTCAAATAATTTTTCATCGATGTTTAGAGTGTTATGAATGGATTCATTACACCTTGAAGATCAAATCCATGTTCTTAGAATGTGTGTCATGTTTTTTAACTTTTAATGAAGATTTTTATCATTATGCTGTTTTAATGGTAGCACGACCTTGAATACAGACAATTTTCACTCTTCCAAAATCGAAAAAGGGGCCAAACCACCCTTGAATTGGAATTCGGCTGTTGACATGGCAACAAAAATATCTCTTCTAAATTGTGTTTTTGTTTCTCTTTTTTAAAACTTCCAAGAGTTTTGCTGATGAGAGCATCGCACGTATTGAAACATTATTTTGTTTAGTAAAATTCGTGTTTGGATGCAAGACAATAATTATCCTTAAACTTAATGATAACAAAACAGAATTCATGATAATTGGTTCACGTCAACAACTATCTAACGTTTCTATCCCCCGTATTAGATATAGGTTACTCAGCAATAACCCCTGTTACTAAAGCTAGTAATCTTGGTTTTACATTCGACTCTTCCATGACACTCAGTTAGCATAATATTATCTAATTTATTATTGCACGTTCTACGACATTTCACATTCGTCATATCGGTAGTGTAAGAAAATACTTGACACAGAATGCAACTGAGCAGATAGTCCCCTCCGTCGTATTTTTCAGACTCGACATGTGCAACTCACTTTTACATGGTCTTCCTTGTACTCAAATTGAACGTCTTCAGTGATTTCAGAACTCTGCTTCTCGTGTTATTACCTTGACTAAAACGTCCTCCCATATTAGACCTATTCTAAAAGAGTAACACTGGTTACCAGTAGCAGTAAGATTAAGTACAAACTTCTGCTCTTTGTGTATAGCTATAAATCACTAACAGTGCCCCAGCATGTATTGATGGTCTTCTTAAATCATACGCTCCTTCGGTATTACAATTGTAACTTCCTTATTGAGCCCATATCTAATCATTCATGGGGAGACCGATCTGTCTCACATACTGCGCCAAGCCTATGGAACAAATTGCCATCACAAGTAAAATCATCCGTTTCTTTTAAAAGTGATTTATTGAAACAAAATTTGTCAAACTCAAACTCTATTTTATTGAATGCTTCTGGTTCTCTTGCAGCTTTGTAGAATTTAGGCTGTGAATTATTATTATTATTATTATTTTTTAACAAATCCGACGCAAAAAAGTTCAGTTAATCTCACCACTTCATTTCCTCCATCCACCGCTCGCGCATAACACTGTAGCGTATTATATATGCAAATTTGCATGTGACACATGACCCATATCACCCGCAAGTGCGTCATACTGCACCCACCAGAGGTACGGAGGGTGATGGGTTGGCTCAATGTCAGTCTTGAAAAAGAACAGTTTTTCATAATTTCTTCAGTAATCAGGGAATAAAACACAAACTATACTCACTTCGGGTTTCTACAAGGTACACCCTCCTACATATTGCATTATACAGTCAGAAACAATGCCATGGACGATGTTAAAATCAAGATAATTTCAGAAAACTTCACAAGTACGACTCTTCTACTCAATACCAACCAGGAAAGAGTAACCAAAATCGTCCTGCCACGCCCGGGCCGTTTACTCAAACCACATTTTGAAATCAATGCGCTTTTTTGCGAGCTTACCTTATGTCAGTACCCGACCCAAGCAGACAATTCGGTCTCACTTAATCAAATCAGTTTCTGCTATTAAACATGTGATACATAATTATAAGACAATGAAAACGGATTTTAGGCTAAAAGCAGTACACACGGACCTACTTAACAAAGTGAAAGGATATGTGAACCATATTTTGGCAACCAAAATAAGCAACAGTGACTTATGGAGTCTTTGTTTGTTTTCTCACTTCAACTTTCACAATGGCATTGACATGAACTTTATCATCAGTGAGCTGTCAGTTTAAAACTGACCATATTTTTTAAATAATTACCAATAATGTACTTTGTTTTTAAAGTTATTATGCCTTATTAGTTCTGTTCAAAGAAATAAATGGTCATTTATAAATCTACAGGTTTAGTGTATATTCATTTGATAACAATGTCAATTGTCCAGCAAACTACTTCTGTCTAAAATACAACCATGGACCAATTGGGGGACAATCTTGAACATGTTGCAAAATTGTCCTCCAACACTTGGTTCTTGTTTTAATCTAAATCAATCAAAATAAGCCTTTCTATTAACATGCCCCAAATCCATGTCAAACCATAAACCATTATTTATGATCACATTCAAAGATAAACCATTCATTGGTTGGTCGTTTGATCTGTTTTTTGGAAACTAGAGAATCAGAATGATTGTGCTCTTCAAATAAAATGCTGTGTCATGCTTATTAAATCCTGTCATGCAATAAACAATATTACAGTGTGTGTTCAACAGATATCTGTATACCCTTAACAAAACAAATAATAACAGAGCTTTTACAGAGTAGCAACTTCTATTTAGATCAGGGTGCTACATCCAGGCAACCACAAAAGTTAACATAATTAATTAAATTGAAATGAAACGTAGATTGGAATGGAACAGTTCTGAAGTTCTTCTTGGCACATGACTATTCTTGTAAATAACACAATAAGGGAAAAGTTGCCCTTTGTTAGAGAAATAATGAAAAAATATTTCTCCATAAGTTTCTATTATTTCACTGGATACTTATTTAATTGATTTCTTGTTTTATTACAAAAGAAACATCCCCCATCACTCTAGGGAACTGTTAAACCCGCAATACAAATAAAGTTAATATCATGACAGCAGAGACAGCTATAAGAGTATTCATTTTAACTAAATAGCACAATATATTTCCTTCAACTTAGCAGAGCAAAAACGTACTTTGCTATATTGATACAATCAGTGAAACATGCTTTATACCTTGAACTGCATCTTTGATTGCATTCTTGTATACCTCCAAGAGAGTGTTTGGTTATAAACAAATATCTATACAGAAGATTTGTCATTATTTCCATAATACAGAGAGTGATGAATGCTTTATATTTTTACATCTTTATGAATTGTTTCACTCATTGGATTCTTGTAGATTCTTGTACAACACCTCAAGAAGATTTATCATTATTTACATTAAAAAATAGTGACATGTTGCTTAATTTTTGCACCATGTTTCTGTCATTGTATTGACACAATAAGATTGCTTAGTTATAATAGTTGTCATTATTTACATGTAACACATATAAGTGAGTCACTGATATGTCTTACTACACTCCTTTCACCATTCAGAACCACTCAACTGCATGGGTTGTGTATGGTAGAAGAACTGTGCACAGAACTAGCTGTGTACTACGTAGATGCATTCACCACATGATATCACAAATATTGACTGCTTCGAATGCTATGGTTAAAACAACTGAGCACATTCTATTTAGACTGCTCTGGGAATCACCGATGAGGGAGTCATAGTTTTAACCAAACACATATTGTGCCTAGCTGTGCCTAACTCAGATTTTACCAAATACAAAACTGCTTCTTGTTTGGCAGCAGCATGTAAATCCTCGATCCTGATTGGCAGCAGCTGAGGTTTATAAAGCCATAAACAACTTTAATAGTATCTGATGGTGCGTGTTTACTGCTCTTCGAGCGTACCTAGGTGCGCTTCTGCAAGACTAGCCTACAACTTCAATTTCTGATTGGTAGTTGGAAGATAAATTCATTATCAAAATCGCGCACTCGTGGAATATGGAAAAATATAGCACATCTGCATCCCATGCGTGCGGAGGCGGGGGGTTGATGTTTGACGAAACTTGGATGGTGTGTGATATTAGATTGTAATTCACCTGTAAGGCTTAAAGAAGTCAAACATGAATTCATCTAAGCCACGGGACACTTGATCAACTACATTGGTGTGTTACAATTCAGTGGATTCACCTGTAAGGTCTAAAGAAGTCAAACATGAATTCATCTAAGCCACGGGACACTTGATCAACTACATTGGTGTGTTACAATTCAGTGGATTCACCTGTAAGTTCTAAAGAAGTCAAATATGAATTCATCTAAGCCATGGGACACTTGATCAACTACATTGGTGTGTTACAATTCAGTGGATTCACCTGTAAGGTCTAAAGAAGTCAAACATGAATTCATCTAAGCCACGGGACACTTGATCAACTACATTGGTGTGTTACAATTCAGTGGATTCACCTGTAAGTTCTAAAGAAGTCAAATATGAATTCATCTAAGCCATGGGACACTTGATCAACTACATTGGTGTGTTACATTGGAGTGGATTCACCTGTAAGGTCTAAAGAAGTCAAATATGAATTCATCTAAGCCATGGGACACTTGATCAACTACTGTTAAACAAGAATCAAATCAACAGTGCAGGAACAATTTGTACGTGTCACATCTTCAGATACCTTATCCATGTACATTACTAGCATATGCAAGGAAGGATGCAGTGCAGTATGTTATAAAGTCACCATTAAATCTTACAACAGCACCTCCGAGTTTAGCTCTTGTTCTAAAGTTAGTCATCTCAACCATCATCGTTTAAGTCATACTCCTCAACATCTAAGTTAGCCAAGTTGGGCAGATCACACAGTGCAGCAGCAATATGTGTCTTATCTTCACCTGTCAATGAGCACTTAAACAAGAATAGCATCTGAAGGTTCTTCATCTTCTTGAAGTGATGGGCCCATGATGCAGCAGAACCACCCAAGCCGTAATTTCCCTTAAGATTAAATTTAACCAAGTTGGGCAGATCACACAGTGCAGGAGCAATATGTGTCATATCTTCACCTGTCAATGAGCAGTCAATCAAGACTAGCTTCTGAAGGTTCTTCATCTTCTTCAAGTGATGGGCCCATGATGCAGCAGAACCACCCAAGCCTTCATTTCCCAAAAGATTCAATTCAACCAAGTTGGGCAGATCACACAGTGCAGGAGCAATATGTGTCATATCTTCACCTGTCAATGAGCACAAACCCAAGTGTAGCTTCTGAAGGTTCTTCATCTTCTTCAAGTGATGGGCCCATGATGCAGCAGAACCACCCAAGCCTTTATTTCCCCAAAGATTCAATTCAACCAAGTTGGGCAGATCACACAGTGCAGGAGCAGTATGTGTCATATCTTCACCTGTCAATGAGCAGCCAACCAAGCGTAGCTTCTGAAGGTTCTTCATCTTCTTGAAGTGATGGACCCATGATGCAGCAGAACCACCCAAGCCCATATTTACATAAAGATCCAATTCAACCAAGTTGGGAAGATCACACAGTGCAGGAGCAATATGTGTCATATCTTCACCTGTCAATGAGCAGTGACTCAAGACTAGCTTCTGAAGGTTTTTCATTTTCTTGAAGTGATGGGCCCATGCTGCAGCAGAACCTCCTAAGCCCATATTTCCATAAAGATCCAATTCAACCAAGTTGGGCAGATCACACAGTGCAGGAGCAATATGTGTCATATCTTCACCTGTCAATGAAGTGTTTGTTAAGTCTAGCTCCTTAAGGTTCTTCATCTTCTTGAAGTGATGGGCCCATGATGCAGCAGAACCACCCAATTCTATATTTCTCGCAAGATGCAATACAACCAAGTTCGGCAGATCACACAGTGCAGGAGCAATATGTGTCATATCTTTACCTGTCAATGAGCAGTGACTCAAGACTAGCTTCTGAAGGTTCTTCATCTTCTTGAAGTGATGGGCCCATGATGCAGCAGAACCACCCAAGCCTTTATTTATATCAACATTCAATTCAACCAAGTTGGGCAGATCACACAGTGCAGGAACAATATGTGTCATGTCTTCACCTGTCAATGAGCAGAGTCTCAAGACTAGCTTTTCAAGTTTTTTCATCTTCTTGAAGTGATAGGCCCATAATGCAGCAGAACCCCTCAAGTAGGTATTTCCCAAAAGGCTCAATTCAACCAAGTTGGGCAGATCACACAGTGCAGGAGCAATATGTGTCTTATCTTCTTCTGCCCATGAGCAACTATCTATAATTAGCTTCTCAAGTTTCTTCATCTTCTTGAAGTGATGGGCCCATGATGCAGAACCAACTGGATTTGAGGTTACTCCTAATGATGCAGCAAATGTTTTACTTAATATACTGTCATTCAATGTGCAATGTCGCAATTTCAATGATGAAAGATTCACCATTAAACTCATACAGTATGCCAAATCTGACATACACCCTCCCAAGTGACAATAATGTATCTCTACTGACCGTACCTTGTCAAGATAATCAGTTTGTTTGCTTTCCATTGTGTGGGTATGAACATTTTGAAGAAAGTATGTGAAGAAGTTAAGCTTGTCTCTGGTCCAACTATTAATGACGATAGAATCTGTTAGAACAGACTTTATGAATTCCACTGGAGGTAAATCTTTTGACTGACCCTCAAAGTAGCAGTTCAGGCCTAAATGCATGAGGGGTGTACCTTTGTTTGGCTTTCTTTTGTGTCTTTCTTGTTCTTCTTTGAGTTTGTAGGATTTAGCCAGTGTTTGTAAAATGCTACTGGTACACGCCATATTGTCACCAGCACAAAACCGCAAAACATATTCAAAACCATTAGCCCCAGAGTTGATCATTTCATTTAGGTTCTTCTTGAATTCCACCGTGTCTGTTTCTAATAAGCTTTGTAAGTATTTACCAGCACAAAACTCTTGAAAAGTCTTGTGCAGGAACTGAATGCTGTTGTGACTTTTCATTCCCTTCAAGACCTTTTGTCTTGTAAGAAAACCTGCTTTTATGGCAGATTCAAGCGCACTTGGTACAAACATTTCTTCAGGAAAAGCAAGTTGTTGTTTTGGAGCAAGAAGACCATGCAAGCCAATCTTTCCAAGTTCAGTTGTTACTTTTGATATTTCAGATGATGACATTTCAGTTTTTCTTTTAAACATGTACTCCAATGCCTCACTGTAGATACGGGACATTGTTTCTGGGAGTGTAGAATTGTCTCTCCACAAAATGCACATCAACAGAAGTAGCATTGGACTCTTTGCCAAATCAGATAAAACATTTGAGGAATTGATCCTCTGGAGAAGTCCTTCAGCTTTGCTTTGTTCATCCGAGTAAAATTTTGTCACATACTTCTTGATACTGTCCTTATCAAAACCTTCAACCCTGACCTGTGTGAAAGGTTCTTGAACCAATGACCTTGTCACCAAGTTATTATAGTGAGAGGTGCGAGTTGTAACAACTACACAACAATCTCTGCCTTTCTTACAGTTGAGGATCTTTAAAATTGAACCAAATAAGGTTTTACGAAGGGCAGGTATAGGGGTCATTAACTCATCAAAGCCATCTAACAAGATCAGTACTTTCTCTTCATTGTCCCTGATAAAAGAACCCAAAGCACCTTTATCTATCTTAGTGTCTTCGGCTAAAAGTTGTGCAAAAATTGAGTCAATTAGCTCTGTGCTTTGTTCAACTGCACTCATTCTTAAAACAAATACAAGCTCAAACTGCTGCAGTGTTTCATTACATGCCCAATCATATGCCATCTTATCTGTGATGGTGGACTTCCCTCTACCAGGTAACCCATTCAAAATAACCCGTTTTATGAGATCACCATCTCTTGTTCTCTGACGGAAAATATCCTTATATGATTCCAGTTTCTGTCCAGATTTCTCCAATGTTAACTCTGTAAAGATATCTTTGATATGTTTTGTGTCATCATCCTCCCATGGTATTAGTCGCACATAGCTACCTGTGGTCCTATAATGAGCTCTTAATGCCTCTCTACAGCTCTCTGCAGCGACCTGAGCTGGATCTTTTGTCGGATGGGCTTCATGCACAATTCCATCATCTGATTGAAAACAACAAGTATAATATGGAACATGTAATCATGATTCAACAAGAACATAAATAAATTCAGAACAACCTTCAATGAAAGAATATAGCCTTAGTATTTATGAAATGGTAAAACCAAGGCTTAAAACAGCATTGATTTATTTCATTCTAGAACCTGATCATTCAATATCAATCACCGTGGTTTTTTTATGCTAGAAAAGCTATGATATCATGTAGTGAATGGAATATTAAAACTTCTCTTGGCTTTCGGCAACCTGCAAGTTCGGAATTCACAAACTAATACTTGGACAAATACAAATTCGTCATCTGTGCAAAACAAATAAGAAATGTTGGCAGATTCTGCACTAAGCCAACATTGATGTGGAAAATCATCACTGGTACAAGATCCACATTGATCACTAATATCAGTGAATATAGCCATTCCTAACTGTGGAATTTGGTTTCTAATGCTGGTTTGAATTGCTTGAAATTAAAATTCATCCATCGCTAAAGATAATGAAACTTCACAAGTGTTTGTATAAACTGTTGCTTTAGTCAGCTTGATATTTTCTCAACAAACCTTTAATCTTGGTGGAAAAAATGGGCCTTTACTGCCATAAACTTGGATAACAAATTTTGATAACCAGCATTAACAAAATGACATCCCTAAAAAAAAATAATAATCCATGTTCAACACCACATGCTGGAAAAACGTTTGATGCTTTAAAAAATCTATAAGGTCTATAATGAGAAAATTTACAAAAATTCAGATATGTTTTTTTAAACCTCAATAAAGGAATTTCAAAGTACAAACCTAAAAACAATAATGTAAAAACGTTTTACAAATATTTTAGAAACTATATAACTCAAATTTCACTCCTATTTTACCTGAACATGTCACATGTGGTTTGGCTCGATAGAATATAAGGTTCCTGGATACGTCGATATTACTCAAAAACCGGATATTATTTTTTAATCAATATCAGAGGTGTCACTTTTTTAATCATATTGAAATTTTGATATTTATAAATGATATTGAAAATGTGTGAAGTTTTCGAGAAAATCTATCTCTGTTTTTTGTTTGTACCTAATTACTTGTTACATTTTTGGTAAAATAACTTTCAAAGACCATTATTTTATGATCACGATGTAAAGAACAACAGCGCCAACACACACACACAAATGCTGTACCATTGTTTTCAATAATAATAAATGGGATGATAGTCTGTGCATGGAGGAAGATCTTGCTACTTTGCATGCTACAATTCAGGTAAGAACTATCGAATGCTTGCGGGCACATTCTCAACATTGCAATGGGAGTATTCTCTTGGCAAAATATAGTAGTGAATTACACAATAACATACATAACGCTTGTCAACAAATAAAGAATTGTAGGCTACTTTTTCACAGGTGTGCGTGCTTAAGCCGTGTACATTATGGGTCTTCGCTGGTTCGTGTCTTGAATATCAGGCAAAGTACTGATCAGGCGGCACGGTTGGCGATGCACATCTAGTTCCTCAGACACTTTTAGCTTCAGCTCATTGACTTAAAAAAACACTACATAATGTATGTTTAAGTTTTTTCCCCCAATCTTTTGCAGGGTGATTAATCAAAGTCAAAATGCCAAGATGTGAATATGCAATGATTTGGTGAAGGGGGTCATGAAAGATATTTTTAGACTGTCCTATGCCATGACGAATTTCAATATTTTGCATATAACTGATACTGAATTTCTGATATATCGATTACTAAAAATATCTGACCACGACGGACCATAAAGAGCGGCTCTAAGATGCTCTGAAATATTTAGTTTCTGTATTTTTCCAACAGATGGAGTCCACAAGAAATAGAATACAATTATTTTAAGTCCCTAAGGCCTTACCTCACAATAAAACAGGGTAAAAATGTATTTTTTCCGAAACACTCCCGGCTAAAAATCTGAAAAAAAATGCAATTTCAAACAGGCCAAGTGACAAAGGACTTGTGACGTCACCGGTTGCTGTTTGATTGGGGTTTGCCTGCATGCACGGAGCTTAAGCAAATGCCCCCAAACTTCACCATTTACAATCAACACGGCCGTGATTGTGACTTTTTATAAGACGATCCAATAGGCACATACACAACAAGCCAATTTTGAGCAGTTTTGTTATTGGGGGATTTTATTTCTTTTAGAGGCAAGGTGATTCCGCAGCTCGGCCTGATTTTAGTACATCAATCTACACGTCAATTACATTGCACAACTCTAACATACATGTATAGCCTACAGTTCATACACACGACAATGCACTACATGATGCTAAACCTGTTGCGGTTAGACGGTTACCCGACGGATTATGTATGGTTACATGTTTACAATTTCACAAAATGTTTTCATGTAATTTCATTGAAATTGGTCCTCTGATTTCATTTTAAAACAAAATTTGGCAGGAAGCAATTAGTTGCAACAATAAATTTATTTACATTTTTTCTTGAAGATGACAATTCAGTTAGCAGTGCTTTATTTCTTGGCATAAACTGTTCCGTAGTAAGCTTCAACAAAAAATTGTCAACATTGAATCTTTTAATCACCAATACTGTACTGTCTTAACAAATTCAACATATTATGGAATTTGAACATGGATGTATGCTTTATTATGTAAATGTTTGTAACATTTAACTTCTGTCAAAGTGTAAGGAATAACAAAAATATCTGCATCCATCAATTGTATGCATTACTTGGGTAGTGAATATTTAGTAAAACAAACCTGCAACCATGTTTATTCTTTTCCTAAGTTTACCCATAGAGAAGAAAGGTCCTTTCTCTATGGTTTACCATCATAAGAAATTACACCATGTACTTACCTGAGGTTTTGGGTTGTAATGACCTTCCACTGGCAGCAGCTTGGGAGGAGTCATCTAGTTTTGGAATCTCTGGTGGAGTGCACTCTTGTTCAGATCCTGCAAGAATGTTTATTGGGCATGTTTGATCAAATATCAACATATCAATGTTATATTTAATATATGCTTATAATTAATTGTTTTGATTGCTGCAATCAAAATAAGTGATTTGGGGGTTTTCAACTTGTTGTTTCCTCAACTTTGGCAGTATTTAATGCAAAATAATTTCTCCTGAGAATTGGTCCTGGTCATAGAATTGAATTTGTACCTATCTGTGTGTATCTGCTTTATGGTAAATTGGTATTTCAGTTCTTACTAGTGCTTTATCTACAGGCGTCTCAAAGCGATTATTATGTTTAAGAGAGGTAGGCCTATGCAAGGGTTTACAAGATGCAAACTTCTTATCTTAACGAGAAGTGTAATTAACTGGGTTACTTTACATGCACGGGACCTAAGCTTTACGTCCCATCCAAAGGACAAGTCTATAATGGTGAAGTGAGGTACACAAGTGTCAGGACTGGGACTCGAATCCACACTCTGCTGATCAGAAACACCAGAGCTTGAGTACTTTAAACAAAATACCTCTTGATTTTAACTAAATCCTTTGTTATGACAATAGATTTAGTATAAATGATTTCGGGAAAAAGAAACTTGAAAGATTATTTTTGAGACACAGTGAAGTCTCCTTTAGTCAAAAAATTACACCATGTATTTGCCATGTTTCTATTTGTTAGTTTGTATGTATCTGCTGCTGCTGGCCTTCGTTGTGTGATGTTGATCTGACAATTTTTAGGATTGATGACAGTCAAATGACCGCTGCCTGATGTCATTTGTTGAAACATGTTTGCAGAAACTAAAACTTTGTCACGTTCTAGACTACTTCCTGCCAGCAATAAGTAGAAGAGTAATATCTCAATTTGTACATTTTTTTAAAAGAAGGATGTGACAGTTTTCTTAGTAGTTTTTAGTTTGTTTGGTTATATTTCTTATTGCAAGACAGTAAACGAAGATCATCATTTCAACACTTCACTTGTAGATTATTTGGTTTTATTTCTTTCCTGATGCTTCACGCTGCAGACATTCAAGTTGAGTTTAGAGAAGATTTTCCATTGTTCTTACCCTAACTCTAAAATTCCCATATTCAAGATTCAAGTCTCCAAATCTGTCAACAATTTGAAAATCATTGGCAACAAGTGTACAATTTCTTTTAATTGTTTATTCTGCTATCACATTAAGTTTATACCTGCTCTCACTAAGTCTCCTGTTTCTGGCAACGGTTGAATGTTTTCAACAACAGCCAATGATCTTTGTTCTGGTTCTTGAGATTGCCTGGCCATCTCCTCTTCTTCCATGGTCTCCTCACTCCGGTCAGCCATATCGGACAGAATCTTAGGAATCAAAGAAAAATATTTTCTCAAATGAAAGACTGTGTCTTTGTTTATCATTCTTGTCTAAAGATAAAGACAAACAATCTACATCTGATTAGATGTCAAAGTTCATGAAATACTGGTCAGAAATATGATGCAGTCTTACCTTCGATTCCAAGAACAATTAGTGCTAACCAGGCTCATTCATCCAACAGTCAGACAAATGAAACATCCTCACTGATGTTGCCAGTAGTTCTAACCCATTTCAAAGTCAATGTTCAGTTGTTTGACAAACCTAATTTTGAGAGCAAAAATCAAAGAAATGTCCATAAAGTGTTATTGATGCATGGTGATGCAAGTTCAGGTTTGGAACTGTGCACAATGACTGGCTGTGTAATCCTACCAGAATCACGAGTTACACCAGAGAGCAAGGTCCTAATTAGAGCAAGGTGGTCCTTGCCCTAGGGTTATTAACCCACAGGAAAAAAAGTACAAAGAACTTCTCTCTCTTCGTTCCGAAGTTGTGAAAATGGCACTTAACATTCTGATATGAAAGAATTTAGAGAGACTTACAATGTAAGCTAATTAATGTGACCTCATGCCACAATCAGGCACAATGGAAATAGTGAAATGGCATTAAAAGTCAGTGAAGACAACTGAAACCAGCCTTGATTATGGTGTCTTAAATGTTTAATAGATTGTAATATTTAATAAATCAGAGACAGAGCATGTTATTTACCCTACACCGCTATTATTGTTATTAATTTCTAGTAATGCAAACAGGGATGCCTCAAATGCAACTTGGAATAAAACAGAAACACATGAGGTAAACACCTAGTCATCCACAATAATTGTTCTGGGTTGTTTTACAATCAATACCTATCCTAGTACACAGGACCTATGGCTTTATGTCCCATCCAAAGAACAAAGCAATAGTCAAGTACACATGTATATTGCTTAAAGACACAAAATGGTGACCAGCAAGGCGGGGAAGATGTGTGAAAGGCACTCATATCAGCTTTCTATGAGTCCTGCCAAAAAACAACTCCACAGGCATACGTACTCAGGTGGGGTTCGAAACCACACTTTGAATTGGCCTTTTGTAACCAGGGTCGACACTTGGTGATCTATAAAGTAGTGGTATGTATCTGCTCTATGTAATTGGCAGGGTGGGTTTGACTCGCACCCAAGTAGTGTTGATTGTACTTTTCTTTTTCTGTGCAGGATTTGGGTAAAGTACCGAGTTTACAATGCTTTATACCAAAAATACAGAGACTGAGGGAAAACAGAACACTCCTGCATGGATTTATTGAGGGAGTCATAGGCCCTTTTTGAATCCACGGCTTCGGCTCCGGATTGGGCTTCAGGCCCAGTTTTCTTGTCTGAAGCCTTGACCGCAAAGCATGCGTGAGTTAAAGAAATTGAGGGAGCCTAGCTAGCCTGAGCCGATTTTTGAGCCGAAGCCGTGAATTCGAAAGGGGCCACAGTTTAAACCATAGCTTAGACATTGTTTGTTTTATAACAAGTAGACAACATAGACATCTAGGTATCTAGAAGATGCTGTGTAATTTCTACCGGTAACATTGGTTGCTGCAGTTATAGAACATTGGTTGCCATGGTTATATAACATTGGTTGCTGGGGTTATGAAACATTGGTTGCTATGGTTATTGGTTGCTATGGTTATAGAACATTGGTTGCTACAGGTATATATAATATTTGCACGGCTTTCAAGTCAGTTAAGTCAGTACATATATCATCTCCGACGCCACAAAGTAGCACAGAGGTAGATACCAGTAAAAAGTAACAATCAAAGAAAACAGCGTTTAAAGTTGAACGCTTTTTAAAATCAAGCTTTCCTTCAAAATTTTAAGGTATTTTCAACTGGTTTCCTGACAGTGGAGACTTGAAGCATTGAACTTCATATATACGGTGCTTTTTAATGCTTTTCGTCCTAAATTAAAAAGCAATAAAGTAAGAACACTGCGTGCTACTTCGTGACGTTGAAAATTAACGAAAATTGACATTTTCCGTTTTCACAAAGTAGCACTGCAATGTATTACTATGCGTGTTTGTGACCTGGATAATCTAGGTCACGCGTGCGCGCTACACACAAGATTGCAGTGCTACTTCGTGAAAACGGTTTTTTACTTTTGAGGCTGGTGTGCGCCGTGTGTTTCAATGGTAAATTGAATCTCAGTGCTACTTCCTGGTGTCAAAAAATGTCAGGTTCGGTGCATTAGTTGCAAAACCTAATTACCGTACTTCAAAAAGTAAAGCTCAGTTGAAACTTCATGAAGTTTTAGGCCTCGGTTAACAATGTTTAAATATGTAAAAAAACTGCAATATGAAAAAAGTGGTTTTGTACACTGCGTGCTACTTTTTGGCGTCGGTGACGAAATATTGACTGCTTTGAGTGCCTTGGTTAAAACTAAACGTGCTCTGGGGATCACCTCCGGTGACAATTTCGACAATATTTCTAATGATGATACATTTTGCATGCCAGTATTAGGGCCTACATGTAGAATCTACAATGGAATTGTCATTGTCCATTGATGGGAGATAGTGCTTTCTATAGAAGAACTTCATGCCACTTCAAAAGGTTGGTCAGAAGATCTTTAAAATAATACTTACATTTCATTTCATTTCATTTCTTAGATTCATCAATACCCCAGACAGTTAAAGCAGTCATATTGGTTGAAAGGTGGTCACATGACCATGTTAAACCGGTATTAAACAGCTGATAAAGACATAGCTGGAGCTGTCTAAGACCGGTTGGCTAAAGCGTGTTGGGCGTTCGTAGCCATACGTTTAAGATCTTGTCACCATTCGTCTAGAACCCCAGTCAGAAGCGCCATAACTGAATACGTGTCTCTGGACATCAATTTCTTAAATGTTGTTGTACAATGTTAGCCTTCTTGGTAATGTCCCTCTACAAATCCAGACCATTACCTAACTGTAACTTACACTCCAAAATAAAACTATCTTAAAACAATCTCTGACTTGAATTGAAACTGAAGTGAAAACAATCACTGACCATCCATTTTTAAATTTTCAGGAATATTATTTACTATAACCGTACCTGTGCTGTGGTCCTGTGAGTTCTTAATGCCTCTCTACATCTCTCTACAGAAGCCTGGGCTGGATTGTTTGTTGAATAGGATTGTTTCACTCTTCTATCACCATCTGCTAATATACAAGAAAATATGGAACAATGAATCATGAATCAACAACAGGTTGATTATGTTGCTTTATTTTACCAACATGGTATAATTGCATGTATTCTTCAACTGCACTCATTCTTAAAACAAATACAAACTCAAACTGATGCAGTGTTTCATTACATGCCCAATCATGATGCCATGTTATCCATGATGGTGGACTTCCCTCTACCAGGTAACCCTTTAGTGTTACCATAAAGTAACCCTTGTTCTACAGAACACCATTAATGTTTGGTCCTCTGCTACAAAACTGCCAATCAGAAACGATTCTTGAGTCTTTGTGATCTGTACTTATAACTTCTTGAAAAGATAACAATTTATAGGATATTGACCTCGTTGATAGAGGGCAGTATAATTGTGGAAATTGAGCTCAGCTCAGATATCAAGAATGTTTAGGCGTATTTTATACTGTTTCAGGACATTAATTACTGATACCAAACTAACACTAATCAAATGTTTTGCTTCAGTTTATGAGAAAGTCGATCAGAGTTGTTACGCATTTCATGCATGTAAGCTCACACATCAATCGGTACAAGATGTAACGGAAGCGTGGATTATCTTTTTATTTTCTGGAATGATGTCACCTGTGGATATATTTGTTATTTGTAGACCCATCAAAAAAATAGTTATAGACAATCCATGAAGAATGTATAAACAAAATTTCAGCTCCTTAAATCAGGTAAAAATATGAAAAAACATTAATTGAAATTGTGTCCACATTGTATAGAATTAGAAGATTTATACTCATAGATTTATAGACAATAAATTGACGTCCAGGGCTACCACACCCCAAAATGAGTACTGTGTTAAGTGTTAAGTGTTAAATGGACTCTTTGTGTTTGTGACATTCCACACTAATTGCAAGATCTTTGTATTTCCTCATTTTCTCATATACATGTATAGAGGACATACGATCTTGTTGGCAACTTTGAATCCTAGTTGTAGTAGGGGTGGGGTGAGCTCAGCGATGTTCCACGAATCGTTCCAAAATATAGTTGCGATAATCATAACCCTCCATCCTCCCGCGGAGACTGGACTCTCCAGGAGGGTTTACGATTATCGCAACTACCCAAAATGCAGCCCCCAATTTCGTAGAGCTGCTTAAATATAAAGCACTTCTGCCAAAAGATATTGGTTTTATTTTTAATTTTATTTTCACAAAACTAAAACCCCTGTGAAGCTATATGTTGTCTGTATTTTCTTGTAGCTTTGTAATTGTATGTCTGGCTGTGAACAAAATAATCCCGCAATTGACAAAAACACCTTTTCCATGCATCATTTCTGAGCTCTATCACGCCATAATGGATTGGCTAACTTACACAGTAACGCAATGACTGTAAATGAGTCAGTACCGAACTTCAGAGAGTTTCATTTATTCAGGACAATAATCATGACTCTCACGAGATAAACCCAACAAATACTCACTGCTTGGTCTGCAAGGTACGCCACCATTGTGTTATACAGCCATGGATAATACCATAGACGGTATTTAAAATCAAGAAATATCAGAGAACTTTAGAAGTATAATTCTTTACCATGATTCCATGGAGCTCTGGAGGCTAGCTAGATGGTGGCACGTGTGCACGGCCGGACCAACAAATCTGGCACGAACTTGTTGAAACAATGAGGGCGCACTTCTTTGTTTCCCTAAAAAGTCGGGCGGATGGGCAGATCGCGCAGCGCCGCGGGAAGGAAGTTGACCCAAGCTTTAATAATATAGATACATTCAATGCAGCCTCTAAGGACCCACCTATCTATAACTTTTAATGAAGATTTGTTTCATTCACCATTCCAAAATCGAAAAAGGGGCCAAACAACCCTAAAATGGGAATTCGGCTGTTGCCATGGCAACAAAAATATCTTTTCGAATTTGTGTTTTTTTCTCTTTTAAAACTCCCAAGAGTATTGCTGATGAGAGCATCAAGCGTATTGAAACATTTGATTAGTGAAATTCGTGTTTGGATGCAAGAAAATAATTATCCTTAAACTCAACGATAACAAAACAGAATTCATGATAATTGGTTCACGTCAACAACTCTATAACGTTTCTAACCCCCGTATTAAGTATAGGTTACTCAGCAATAACCCCTGTTACTAAAGCTAGTCATCTTGGTTTTACATTCGACTCTTCCATGACACTCAATTCGCATATTCTCTAATTTATTATTGCTCGTACTACGACATTTCACATTCGTCATATCAGTAATGTAAGGAAATACTTGACAATGCAACTGAGCAGATAGTCCCCTCGGTCGTAGTTTGCAGACTTGAAATGTGCAACTCACTTTTACATGGTCTTCCTTGTACTCAAATTGAACGTCTTCAGTGATTTCAGAACTCTGCTGCTCGTGTTATTACCTTGACTAAAAAGTCCTCCCATATTAGACCTATTCTAAAAGAGTAACACTGGTTACCAGTAGCAGTAAGATTAAGTACAAACTTCTGCTCTTTGTGTATAAATCACTAACAGTGCCCCAGCATGTATTGATGATCTTCTTAAACCATACGCTCCTTCGGTATTACAATTGTAACTTCCTTATTGAGCCCATATCTAATCATTTATGGGGAGACCGATCTGTCTCACATACTGCGCCAAGCCTATGGAACAAATTGCCATCACAAGACAATCATGTTTCTTTTAAAAGTGTTTTATTAATGCTTTCTGGTTCTCTTGCAGCTTTGTAGAATTTAGGTTGTGAACAAAAATATAAAAAAAAATCCGACGCAAAAAAGTTCAGTTAATCTCACCACTTAATGTTCTCCATCCACCGCTCGCGCATAATTATGTAGCGTATTATATGCAAATGTGCATGTGACACGTGACCTATATCACCCGCAAGTGCGTCATACTGCACCAACCAGAGGTACGGAGGGTGACGGGTTGGCTCAATGTCAGTCTTGAAAAAGAAGTTTTTCATAATTTCTTCAGTAATCAGGGAATAAAACACAAACTATACTCACTTCGGGTTTCTACAAGGTACACCCTCCTTACATATTGCGTTATACAGTCAGAAACAATGCCATGGACGATGTTAAAATCAAGATAATTTCAGAAAACTTCACAAGTACGACTCTTCTACCCAATATCAACCAGGAAAGAGAAACCAAAATCGTCCTGCCACGCCCGGGCCGTTTACTCAAACCACATTTTGAAATCAATGCGCTTTTTCTGCGAGCTTACCTTATGTGAGTACCGGACCCAAGCAGACAATGTGGTCTCACTTAATCAAATTAGTTTCTGCTATTAAACATGTGATACATAATTATAAGACAATGAAAACGGATTTTAGGCTAAAAGCAGTACACTGACCTACTTAACAAAGTGAAAGGATATGTGAATTCCTGCCCGTGATAAGGGAAGTACAAAGGTCAATTTTCAAACATGAATGATTCTGAACTTAACCAGCAAAAGTGACGTATTATATATTGAACACCGGTGGCTCACTTCAATTGTGTTTCCTGCATTTACATAAACCAGTGGTTTATAAGAATGAAACATGAAGCTGAATACCGTAGTCCTGTTAGCATTCGTTCATTTGGTAAAGGCAATATGGGCTGATTTTTGTAAAGATTCGTTTTAACAACAGCATTCGGGTCGGCACTATGCCATCGTCTCTTTGGGTAGAGCTACAACAGAAAGGCCAATTAATCCTCAACTCAAATCGAAACCAATCTTTTTGAGCCCGCATAAACATCATTTAACTTCGTCGGTCGTCCCAGTTGGAACTTTGATTTTGAACCTCTGTACTAGTGGATGAACTATGCTATAGTTTATTATAAGCTGCATAATTGTATACAATACTTTAAAAAAACACCAGAATTCCTAGTTTACTAAACACGGACACATGATGCAAGGAAGAAGGAGAACATTATTTTAAACAACGATCTGAGAGCGTAAATAAGCCATAACACTGCTGAATCTAAGATTTGTGTAACATGAAGTAGTTTTGTGTCATGAAGTTTTTATCAATGTATACAGTGCTTCTGAACGAGTAATCATGGAACGGGAAACAATTTTGAAACAACATTGTAAATTCGGGTTTTAAAGAAGGAAACTCACTGCCACTCAGTGTCAGCTGTGGACAACAAAGACGGTGGTCTTTACTGTCTTTGGCGTTAACTGATGACAAGGATGATGGGGATCTGAACCCCGGCGGCCCGAGCTCGCCTGACTCGAGTGGTACACGTCACAAACCCACTATACTATAGCAATACCACTGTGTCAGAAATTCTCGACTTATAAACACATATACAAGCATGACTACACCTTAGGCATTATTTGGACAAACAAAATATCAAAAACAGAAATCATGATTTTGCGGCTCGAGGAGGGGTCACATGTCAAATTTCCTATTGTGGCTTTCTTGTTAGAATTTCACTTTTTCCTTATTGACTGCCGCAGAAGTAGATTTTTAATTTGTTTATTATGAGGGCTTGAATTTAGGGATTAAAACATCTTCATATGATATTCCAAACCGCAGCGGAGGTACAAAAGTCCAAAGTTCTAAAAACCTAGTGAGAAATCAAGCGTTCACAAGTTCAACGAGTAACTCCAAAACCACATGACCCAGCTGCAGAACACTCAAGTTCAATTTGTAGAATGTTCTCATACGACAAAACATTGAACTTTATGAGGACAATTCGTGAGACCGACCCATGGGATAAGTCGTCTTGATTCTGGGTGTGAAATTTGACGAACCCAAAGTTAAAGGGAATGTGTCGTCATGGGGCTGGGCATGCAGTCAGTGCGCAGTGTGCGCGATAATGAGATCAAAAGCCAGATTTTATTCGCAGCGAAAAGGTGGTCTCGGACCCTTTCGAGATTTCGCGTGAAAGTGCAAGCGTTCCAACACGGCCCCTTGAAACCGGTGGGAAGCCCATCGAGGTCAGTGTGAGGCCAACATGGAGTGGTAAGTAGATTTCTTGACAGTTTACCGTATGTATTAGAACCCCTTTTCCCCGATTTAACCCCAAATGGAAACATGAACTACCACCCAGTTACTATACACGCGCACGCGTTGATCGTCACATCTACCCCTACATTTTCAACATTTGATTTACACGCAAGAAGTAGGCCCATCTAGCGGGTGGCGCGCGAAGTCACAATAATTAATCAAAGCTTTATCGCGTGAGTATTGGGTGAGATGGATTGCAATCATAGAGTTATATATAACTCTATATGATTGCAATCATTGATCTACATTATACTAATGTAGATCAATGATTGCAATAGACGTCATCGGCCGCCATCTTTGATGAATTGTGCACGCGTGAAGAGCTATCATTGGCTGAAAGTCATGCGTAGCGCGTACACGCGTGCACTTTTCCATTGTTTTACATCAACGATGGCGGTCAATGACGCGTATTGCAATCCATCTATTCAATGTCTGGCCACAGACCCTGTGATCAAGACGACACAGCCCCTTTATCCTATCCAGTACCTTCTCGACAGGGAAACGCTTCATCTTGCACACCACCACCCTACGGTCATGAGGGTTCTGCAAAGTACAACAAATCTCACGAAATCTCAGTATTTTCCACGGTCAAATTATTAATTTTCACAAACCAGCCCCTTTATTCCTGCCGTCTTTGCTGTATACCGACGTATCCGTCCCCGTGCGTGAAAAAGGGTACAATCTCGCTGCCTAAATTTTGAAGTAATTTAATCCCTCTTTGGAATTATTTGAAGAAAGCTATCTCTTTCCTTCCCACTGAACTACTTTTTAATATTAACAAAGAATAATCAAACTCAAACTGCATTCAATGGATGTGTTGTATCAGAATTAAGTTAATCTTAGCTAGACCCAGTAACTGGGGCGCAGCTGTACTCCTCTTTTTGAAATGTTGACTTATTTTAATAGGTGAGTAAAGCGCCCAGGTTACGTTGTCTACTATGCCCCTAATTATAGCTTATTCCTAAAGTTTCTTCCTCTAACAAAATCCAAACTCGAAACTTATGCTTAAGGCTTTGTAAACTGTGAAAGAAAATTGTGTAACAAACTCGCAAACACAAAAACCATGGGAGTACTAAGTATGCAAACGAGTAAGTACCACGTGGCAAGTTATTGCGCGTTGGGTGCGTCCTAGGAAAAGTAGGGTTTTTTTCTACTCGCGGACAAATTCTGATTTCAAAATGTTGTCGATTTTCATTATCGAATTCTATGTCATTTTGTGAATCAAACAAAACTCGAATAATCTGAATGGCAGCATATAACGAGGAGCGATGGGTTGCTTTGAAATCAACTTGTCATAACTTTCTTTGAAAACCCCTGCAAGATAATGGAAGATGCAAGTGTTTCAACCGTCAATTTCAATCTTTGATAATGAGAAAATGGGTTAATAAACACAACTAAAGCATACACATGAATAGAAAAAGGTACTGTGTACTGGTAGAGAGAATTTATAGCTAATTGAACAAATTATTTTGAGATGTTGACTTATTGAGTACAGCGCCCAAGTTACGTTGTCTACTATGCCCCTAATTATAGCTAATTCCAAAAGTTTCTTCCTCTAGTGTAACAAACTCGCAAACTTGCAAAAACCATGGGAGTACTGAGTATGCAAACGAGTAAGTACCACGTGGCAAGTTATTGTGCGTTGGGTGCGTCCTAGGAAAAGTAGTGTTTCTACTCGCGGACAAATTCTGATTTTAAAATGTTGTCATAAAAAAGACTCCCAACTCACTTTGGAGGCTAAGTTTTATCTCGGAAGGAGTGACTTACGATTTTCATTATCGAATTCTATGTCATTTTGTGAATCAAACAAAACTCGAATAATCTGAATGGCAGCATATAACGAGGAGATGGGTTTCTTTGAAATCAACTTGTCAAAACTTTCTTTGAAAACCCCTGCAAGATAATGAAAGATGCAAGTGTGTCAACCGTCACTTTCAATCTTAGAAAGTGAGAAAATGGGTTAATAAACCCAACTAAAGCACCTATACACATGAATAGAAAAAGGTACTGTGTACTGGTTTGTAATAGAGGTAGGGAGAATTTAAAAGTTAAAATTTCAAAAGTCTGTAGAGAAAACTTACCAAACTAAATTGGAAAGCTGGGAAGGGGGTATGGTAAATTTTAGTTTGTTAATCTAAAGTGAGGGGAAAATAATAATATTTTGGTATATATATTGTAGTGTATTTAGGACAAAAAGAAGTGCAAATCACACAAATATAGTTTTCATATAACATTTCAAGAATAAGTTTGTTTTATTCTCTCATTACATGTTACAGTTCAATAAGCAGCGACTTGAGGGAATCGTTTTCATATTATCCCAGTGTACCTTACATACTAATCACCTTTAACGAAAATGTACACAACTGACACAGCTAAACAAAACTATTTCAGTCAACATAAAATAACTTGTTGATGCAGTTTCTTCAATGAATTCAACTCAACACAGTGATACTTGAAAGAGAGGTTGTCACTATGGGACAAAATAGTCTGGTGAGCAAAAAAAATCACGTTATGTTTAAACCTTTGAAGTCAGGAAATAAATTATGAGAATGCCATTTTAAAAAGCGACTTGTGCCTGCACATTTTCTTCTTTCTGATCCAAACAAAAAGCTACAAACATACCAGGTAATGTTCCTTACTTCTCTGGAAAAATAAAAACAGATTTGTCAGTGTTTTTCTAGACAGTCCCGTCCGTCTTATTTTGATTTTGGCAACCAAAATAAGCAACAGTGACTTATGGAGTCTTTGTTTGTTTTCTCACTTCAACTTTCACAACGGCATTGATATGAACTTCATCATCAGTGAGCTTTCAGTTTAAAACTGACCATATTTTTAAAATAATTACCAATAATGTACTTTGTCTTTAAAGTTATTATGCCTTATTAGTTCTGTTCAAAGAAATAAATGGTCATTTATAAATCTACAGGTTTAGTGTATATTCATTTGATAACAATGTCAATTGTCCAGCAAACTACTTCTGTCTAAAATACTACCATGAACCAATTGGGGGACAATCTTGAACATGTTGCAAAATTGTCCTCCAACACTTGGTTCTTATTTTAATCTAAAGCAATCAAAATCAGTCTTTCTATTAACATGCCCCAAATCCATGTCAAACCATAGAACCATTATTTATGATCACATTCAAAGATAAACCATTCATCGGTTGGTCGTTTGATCTGTTTTTTGGAAACTAGAGAATCAGAATGATTGTGCTCTTCAAATAAAATGCTGTGTCATGCTTATTAAATCCTGTCATACAATGAAACAATATTACAGTGTGTGTTCAACAGATATCTGTATACCCTTAACAAACAAATAATAACAGAGCTTTTACAGAGTAGCAACTTCCATCTAGATCAGGGTGCTACATCCAGGCAACCACAAAAGTTAACATAACTAATTAAATTGAAATGAAAGGTAGATTGGAATGGAACAGTTTTCAAGTTCTTCTTGGCACTTGACTATTCTTGTAAATAACACAATAAGGGAAAAGTTGCCCTTTGTTAGAGAAATAATGAAAAAATATTTCTCCATAAGTTTCTATTATTTCACTGGATACTTATTTAATTGATTTCTTGTTTTATTACAAAAGAAACATCCCCCATCCCCTCTAGGGAACTGTTAAACCCGCAATACAAATAAAGTTAATATCATGACAGCAGAGACAGCTATAAGAGTATTCATTTTAACTAAATAGCACAATATATTTCCTTCAACTTAGCAGAGCAAAAACGTACTTTGCTATATTGATACAATCAGTGAAACATGCTTTATACCTTGAACTGCATCTTTGATTGCATTCTTGTATACCTCCAAGAGAGTGTTTGGTTATAAAAAATATCTATACAGAAGATTTGTCATTATTTCCATAATACAGAGAGTGATGAATGCTTTATATTTTTACATCTTTATGAATTGTTTCACTCATTGGATTCTTGTAGATTCTTGTACAACACCTCAAGAAGATTTATCATTATTTACATTAAAAAATAGTGACATGTTGCTTAATTTTTGCACCATGTTTCTGTCATTGTATTGACACAGTAAGACTGCTTAGTTATAATAGTTGTCATTATTTACATGTAACACATATAAGTGAGTCACTGATATGTCTTACTACACTCCTTTCACCATTCAGAACCACTCAACTGCATGGGTTGTGTATGGTAGAAAACTGTGCACAGAACTAGCTGTGTACTGCGTAGATGCATTCACCACATGATATCACAAATATTGACTGCTTCGAATGCTATGGTTAAAACAACTGAGCACATTCTATTTAGACTGCTCTGGGAATCACCGATGAGGGAGTCATAGTTTTAACCAAACACATATTGTGCCTAGCTATGCCTAACTCAGATTTTACCAAATACAAAACTGCTTCTTGTTTGACAGCAGCACGTAAATCCTCGATCCTGATTGACAGCAGCTGAGGTTTATAAAGCCATAAACAACTTTAATAGTATCTGATGGTGCGTGTTTACTGCTCTTCGAGCGTACCTAGGTGCGCTTCTGCAAGACTAGCCTACAACTTCAATGGTAGCACGACCTTGAATATAGAATATATTGAATATCGAATATAAGTTTCACTCTTTCAAAATCGAAAAAGGGGTCAAACCACCCTAAAATGGGGATTCGGCTATTGTCATGGCAACAAAAATATCTTTTTGAAATTGGTTTTTTTTTTCTCTTTAAAACTTCCCAAGGGTTTTGCTGATGAGAGCATCACGCGTATTGAAACATGTGTTAAGTGAAACTCGTGTTTGGATGCAAGAAAATATCCTTAAACTTAATGATAACAAAGTCGTGCGTAGCGCGTACACGCGCGCACTTTTCCATTGTTTTACATCAACGCGACGATGGCGGTCAATGACGACACAAGCCCCTTTATCCTATCCAGTACCTTCTCGACAGGGAAACGCTTCATCTTGCACACCACCACCCTACCGTCATGAGGGTTCGGCAAAGTACAAAAAACCTCACGAAATCTCAGTATTTTCCACCGTCAAATTATTAATTTTCACAAATCAGCAAAGCAAAAACAGATAGCCACAGTTTGTAACAATGTTACACAAATATTCAAAAATACTGTTGAATTTGTTGGAAACAAAGCAACTGTGTCAAATAAAGCCCTTTTCACACTACTCTATTCCCCGTGGATCACACTATGATCCCTTTACCCCCTGTCTGCCCCGGCAAGTGGGCATACCCCGAGGAATAGCCACCCCTGCTCCGGAGTAGGGGTAAGCGGTAAAACCCAGGGGTGTTCTTGAAACATGCAACAGGACCACTGTGGAATAGGGACCTATGCGGGGATAGTGTGAAAGTGCGCCGGGGTAACCGATAGGGTAACAAAAACCGGGGCCTCCCCGGGGCTGTATTCCACGGGGATAAGAGATGCAGTGTGAAAAGGGCTTATGAATGTGCAAAATTGATGAATGTGGCCAGATACCGCCCGAGGTGGTAAACTATGGAAAGCCATAAAAGCAAAGCAAAAACAGATAGCCACAGTTTGTAACAATGTTACACAAAAATATTCAAAAGTACTGTTGAATTTGTTGGAAACAAAGCAACTAACCATGGGGTGTATTTGTTTCAAATAAGAATGTGCAAAATTGATGAATTTGGTCAGATTGTCTGTTAACACGATTGAATGTTTTGCCAACATTCGGCTGTCCATGCCAACCAGCGTGGTTTGTTTATCAACAATTAATGGAAAGGTCTATCGATAGAGATCAGTGATCGATCCGTAGCCTCTCGTGAGCAAGGCATGCTGGACAAAATGGCGTGGCGAGATCGATCACACCTGGAAACGAGGTTGGTGGTAAAGCGACCACGCACCAACCTCGTCCCCAGGGTGTGTCGAGCAGTACCAGGTTTTCGCTCGTCCCCAGTGCCTTGCCTTAAAACCAAAGGTGCTGGGATGGGCAAACGTATTGTTAACGTTAATGCTCAGTCCCATGCTCAGTCCCATCATGCATCACACTCACACTGCAAGCACTGCACGCATGACGTACTTCCTGAACAAGAATCTGTGCAAGCTGATTAGCCCATCCCAGCGGTCCTGGATAGGCCGCTGGGGCCGAGCGAATACCAGGTTGACCGCTCTCTCACCCTGGTATAGGATCATTTGCATATCCAACATTTTTGGATACGTATGCAAACTAGAATAGTCTGGCTGCTTTTCGAAATTCACGTCTTTGTCATGGTCTCATGGTACGGTACCAGATTTAATAGCCTGTTTGTACATTGGTTGCCAGCCGGCTGTTTTGGCCAAGGTTAACATTTGGTTTTGTCCAATCAGGGTCCAATAAGGAGTTTCCCTCCCAGGGTTTACTATATTGTAAACATGGTTGGAAATAAAGTTTATTGCTGTTCATCCTGGTTCTCTGCATTGTCGGTTAAATTGGAAAAAGGCTGCGATATATTTTAAGTATGGATACTAGATCGCATATTGGTCAAACAGAACTGAACAAACTTAGAATGTTAAGCGGTAATGACCGGGTTACACAATTCAAACTAAACCATGTTTATAAAAATTTTCATGACATGGCACCAGACTACCTCTTTTAAAAATTTATGAAGGTCTCAGATATGCATAAATATCCAACAAGGGGTAGTTCCTCCAATTTTATTGTTCCTAGAATAAAAGGGACAGAGTGCAATACATTTTTTAATACTGGTATGAATGGAACCTACTTCCTAATAACATAAAATATTCTAATAATTATTATCAATTTAAAAGAGCAGTGAAACAACATCTCTCCTCTCAATCTCATTTTTGAACAATTTTGTATTTGTATTTAATTGTTTGTATTGTGTGTTTTTTAAGGACCCCGATGGAAATAACTATAAGCCGATTTTAATCAGCTTTTTGTGCTATCCTTGGCTTTTAATCAGTATCAATGTCGTTGTTTTTTTTCTCCGTATGCTTGATTTTAATGCCGAATAAAATAATTACAAAAAAAGTAAACCATGGGGACGAGGTTGCGGCCGGATGCGATTTTTTTCGTACCACATGCTAGCTATAGGGCCACAATAAAGCGTTCTGATTGGTCCGTTTTTTGCATAGTTCGTGCATTTTAAATGAGGTCAACTAAGGAAAGCGTTATTACTAGTTTACACGTACAGTATACCCCTTACAAATATTCTGCCTTTTGATTGGTTTAGAGCGCGTCACATGATATGTCTTAGTTTTACTAGAAACCGCGCGCGAACCGCTGGGGTACTATCACACGGCCGCCGATGTACTATTCAACGATAGCCTAGCGACCGATGTACTAGTGCATGGATACCCTGGTACCCTGACTACATTGACTTCAAACATTGATTTAAACGAGCTGCTTGACAACCTCAAACCCGGTGTAATGAACAAAATATGTGCACTTGAAATACGGTCTAGAGAACGAACGTAACAGCAGTAGTCTGGTACACCCTCTTATTTTGTCAAAACTCGGTATTTCAACGTAAGATTTTACAGTTCTTGTTTGACGATTGATTGCCACGTACGTTAAGTTTGTGTGAATCAATTTTATTAAACTTAAAGTATACAGATAGAATCAAAGGAAGAGGTGTTATAAAACAAATATTGACTGCTTTGTCTCGTGGTGTAGTAAAACTAGTCAAGTCTCTCGGTGATCCCCGCAGCCGCCTATCGTCCCTCGGCTGCTCCGCCGGGGATCACCTCGAGTGACTAGTTTTACTATGCCACTCGAAGCAGTCAATATTTGTGTACTGCTGGGGGTAGACGGCGCTAGATTTTATAGCGACGCGGCGCTGTTCTACGATCTTTGCTTAGGCTAAAGGGGCCACACAGTAAAATGTTATATTATGCATTTACATGTTATAGGTCATTGTATGAACAAGGTCACGATCAATAGTAATGTTTTAACTATTTCGCACGAGAAGTATGCATATTATGTATGTGTGGATCGAAAACTAGGCTCATCTTTGCTTGGCAATAGGTACGAGCGAAAGTTACAAGGTCGTACGTGAGGTGTGTGAGAGAATCAGAGTGAAAATGACATCATTTCCTGGCATGGAGGTATTTCTACCTCCATGCTATAATTCAGATGGAGGTAGAACCGGAGCACCTTGAAAATCCATTTTTAATATTATCATAATTTACAGTATTTCATACTTTATTCAGAATTGTAATCATGTACTAACCTTGGTGGAAAAAGTCGAAAATTGTCGATCAAAATATCGTTGCAATCAGATTTTAACGCAGAATCGTTTGGAAAAGATGGCGCATAGAAAAGAGGCTTGTAAACACTACTGCGCATGCGAAAACTGGTTCTTGTTTGATTGTAGGTGCAGTATTGCTCGAACGATGACGTATGCGTGTCCTGTGAGCTAAGCGAGATCGCAGCATCACTGGTCACTGCACACAGAAGACGTTATCGCGGTCGTCGTAAATCTGGTGAGCTCAGCGGGTGGCGCCATGTTTAATGCAGCAGAGCCAGAGGCGCTAATGAGATTAATTGGCTGTGGTTTTTCGTCCCAACTCCTAACAATTCTACCTCCTTGGGCATGTTGGGTCAACAGGGCTGGTCACTGGGGGATTTGAAGAATTTTGTGTGTGTTTAGTAGCCTTCAAATGACAGAGTATGGGGCAATACCTATTGACACATAGGCCCTATGCCTATTATTTGGGAAAACTATAGTATATGACTTGTGATTCGTAAAATTGTCCTTTCGACAGTGTTTTGCATTAAATTGTGTTAGTTTACATGACTCAAAAACAACTTTGACACTTCGAAAGTGGACAATGTTACCTCCGTGATATAGTGACAGTTATTTTATGATACATGAAACAAAAACAGATCTGTGGAGTTTTCTTAAACCTATTGCCTTCTTTTTTGTTATTATACACATATGGACTAGCAATGAGGTCACTAGAGCACGTATATTCCCCCGAGGGACTGTGAGTGTGAGTTACCAGAAGAGGGACCTATTTCCCGAGGCCGAGGGAAATAGGTCCCTCTTCTGGTCACTCACAGGCCCGAGAGGGGATAGACGAACTCTAGTGACCGAATCATGGCAGTCCATATGTGTTTTATAACACAACTCGGTCCAAAATATGAAATAAGAAAAGAAACTACCGTGATCCGATCCAGACGCCGCCTTTTTTCTTATTAAGATGAGCCTGGCAACCTCTTGAGGGCGCTGTAACCAGTCAAAAATTGAAAGACAATTGCCCGCTTCGGGAACTATTTCCCGCAAACTACGCGCGTGCGATGTCTAGTTCATGGTTGTGCAAATCTCATGCACTAGCCTATAATAGTTCATCCCACGTGACCGTGTTTCAGCCAACCAGAAAACAGAACTAGCAAGAGGTGTGTTATAACACTGATTAACCTTAGCGACACCGATATAGCGCACACAATACAGTTAGTGCCGCTATAGATAGTTCCCAGTAGACGCCATCTTTACGGGCAAATTGCATTTTGGCTTGCAGGTGCGTCAAACGCTCAACTTATTAACGTAGCCACGTTGTTCACTGACCAATCCTGCAATGAGTTTCGTGAAATGCGCGCGTGTTGCACGCCGTTCTCACACGAAACGCACGACTGTTTGTTCCAAACTGCCTGTAAAGATGGCCGATTTACGTCATACTGCAACCTATCTATTAACACCTCTCACGCACCGCATGCGAGAAACTGAGGCTTCGTGTACGTGTAATAATAACGCTTTCCTTAGTTGACCTCATTTAAAATGCACGAGCTATGCAAAAACGACCAATCAGATCGCCGGCCGCATACTACCAAAGGCACCGCCCTAACGAAAAGCAATAGAGGGCGGTATATAAAGAGACCGTTACAAATTTAAAGTATTTAAAAATACTTTACTTTATAGAGGGCGGTATTTGGGTGACCGTCAAATTTGTAGTTGTTTTATGCATGGATGTAAAAAAAAACAAATCAAGGTACATGTTTGCCCAAAATCACCAACATTTATGTCACGTGACAAACTTACTGCTTAGTGCACTATTTCCCCTTCTTTTTAATGTGAATAATCTCATCTGATCTAGATGTAGTGTTATGGATGGTGTTGAACCATTCCTTGAACTGTCAAATTTCTGCCGGAAACTCCAATTTTGTTTTTTATTTAGGGGGGGGGGAGGCCCTACATGTATCAACAATCATTCATCTATAAGAAATTAGGCTCTGTCCACATTTTCCCCCTCAACTTGCATCGACAAGATTGGGCCATTTTCGGGACCTATTGCAGAACTGAGAAAAGATATCGGACTGTATTACTGTGTATTGATATTATATGATATTATATGAATCATATACTGTTTGTTGAACGTGGCCAACAACTTACAAAAATTATTTAAAATTTTCAGCCAGAAGAACCAAGAAATCAACATTTTTTCTGAAGCACTTGTGCATGAAGATTCCCATTGACTGTATGATTTCTGTGTTTCTACACAGCAAGTTTGGTTGAGGGTTAATAAACTATTGCTGTAAAACCTGCCAGCTTTGAGGGCTAATTTGCAAGTTTAAAAATTGCTGATTTTAAGATAAGTTTATAACGGCGGGTTCCGGGGCCCGCTTTAGGTCCCCGGGAAACTTGTTTTATCATTACAGTCTAGGGCATTTCAGAAGCGTTTTGCGCATTATTTTTTTACTTGTTTTGAAACTAGGGATTTGATGTACTTTACGTTCGATTCATTTTGTTTTCAGCTGGAGAAAATGGGGGGGGGGGGGGGCGTGCCTGATGCGCCCATCCCTAAATCTGCCACTGTCAATGATTTTACTGTCAGCACCAGTTTGACCGTCACATTGTCTTAGAACCCAGGGCAATAGTCCAGACACCTTAAAGTGACAACAAAGAAGCAATGATAGACAACATGTTCGTATGACACAGCTAGGTATATATTAGATTATGCCTGCTTATTGGATACAGTGTTCCCTGTACACCATACTTGCAGAAATCGTGGTGGGTAAATCCTACCAACGAACCATAAAGATTGATCTAAGACGGATAATGCAGACATTTTGCCTCCAGTCGTACATCAGGAGTAATACAATTAGCAATGTAAACTTGTTAACAATAAAGTCAATTGATCATTATAATTATTACAGTTGATTGTACAATCTCCAAACCTAATCAAGCCAACCTAAATATAATGAGTCTAGATGCACCTTATTGTGTAGTTGTAATACTTTACTATACATAAACACCAACTGAAAAAGGCCATCACAATTTGATAAATAGAAGATATTGCACATTGGAATTAAAACCAACTAATCGTACAGTTAGCAGTTTGTACTCCCACTGTGGTAGTTGATTTAGGCATCATTGTATAATGACCTGCCGCTACAATCCACACTAAACATACTTGAACACTCTATTTAGTGGTTGAATTGGTCATTTATGAAATAAATTCTTCAGCTTGATACCATTCCAAAACTACAAATTGAAGCAAGTTCGAGACTGTTATTGAGTGAATGGTGATCTAAACCTTGCATACCCGAATGCATCATTTTCTGCACGCATTTATTTACTTAATTCCGATCAGACCTCTACACCAATTCCTAATGTTAATGTGTAGACGTGCACCTCATGCAAAATGTTTCCGCAACAAAATTGACCCAACATAATGTAGGGATGCTAGTCTATGGTCTGATTTTTCAGTTGAGGAAACCAAGGAAAGTTGTAAAACATTACACTCTAATGTATGCATACAGTCAACTACCACTCAGTGAAAGTGGCCTGCTTACTTGCAGAAAAAAAAAATCTGAGTTCCGATTGATTCAACGGAAACACCTCTCATATAAAACAACCGATGACAGAATGAAAAACAGTTTATATACAAAATGCAGTTGATTCTTCAAGGGATGGTACATCATTGGTTTTGTGGGACAGTTATATTCAAACCAAATCTCCACCTTTCATAGATTTGCACATAAATTACATGATATGAAGATGGTCATGGTGGAAAGCCTCCTTTGAAATAGTTTTGCTGGAAATGCTATAGTTTTTGATAAATTAGTAAAACAATTAGCTTTTATCACGGTGATAAAATGTTTGAAAACAGTGAAAACATATAAGGGGGCTTTTACTGTTTTCTTGTGACTCTGATGAACGATTGAGCTTAAATTTTCACAGGTTTGTTATTTCATGGATATGTTGGGTTACACAAAGTGTGGACATTTGACAATAACCATTGTTATACCTCTGTCTTGAATGCTGTATTTTCATTGGCGCAGAACGATCACATGAGCGGGCAACAAATATCCATGTACCACTCTCCTCATGCGCGCGCGCGTCTACAACTTTCTGTGCAGCAAAGGATCGAGATTATCATCGTTTCGATGAAATTGGAGTCCTTCAGATGAGGAAAATATTACTAAGAATTCAAGACAGAGGTATAACAAAACAATTGTTGCCTGCTGTGACATGGTCCATGGGTTTTGTACACCTGCCCCCTCGGGTGTACACAACACCATGGACCATGTCACCGCATGCAACAATTGTATAATGTTATACACATGCTTTAAGAGGTATGTTTCATACAATGACACAAAACTACTACACCCAATTTCAAATTGCTTCAGATTTTAGCTGAAAACTGAGTTCGTTTTTCTGATTATCAAATGTACTCCACCAAGTCTTAAACCAGAATGGGGGAAGATATAGTGGCTCTCTACCTAACATTTTCATTGCGGAGGCAAATACATAATTGGGGTGGGGGTTGGCTATTTCATGTATCAAACCATTCCTTTGTACATTTTTTCGATCCCATTTGGAGGGGGGATGGTTCTGGGTAACAGAGCCATGAAATTGTGGGGCCCAGAATAAGTTAAGGCTATCTGTGGACAGTTGGTTTTAATGCATTTACTTAAGTACCACCCTACACCCACAAATACAACCCTCATTACGCCAACACCCATGTAGAACAGGCTTAATCATAGCTTTCAAACAAAATCCAATCTTGCGAAAGTTTATCCTACAAACATTAAAGAACATTAAGAAAACTTGACCTGTTCTCATTAACATGTTACCTGTAGAACTATTTTTGGTGACTTTTCCCCAACAAAAACAGTTTGAAGATCTAAGAACATAAAACTTAAGGGTTCAAAATGAATGTTTAGTTCCAAATACTAATGATGTGCTATTATTTATACTCATTTTAATGTATAAGTACCAAATAAATATAATCAGTATATTTTAATAATGTCAATAAAATGATTTCATGAAACCACTAAAGTTGGACGTGTATTCAAACCCTAATACATGATCGATGATGTTTCTTTCACACAGTAAAGCAATGTGTATGGGCACATTGAGAGAATACAATGAGACTTGCATAATCTATGGACTGAAAAGAAAATGGAATGACGTCCAGATTATAATAACTCATGTATAAATCCTCTGGCTGTACCAACGGACACTGATCCAATTTCATAATGCAGTTACGCAGAAAATACTGCTCAGCAAATTTCTTTGCAAAGCAAAACATGAGAGGGGCACCAGTCGTAACAATGTGAACTTCATGGTATTTTGGCTGGTTCCCTGTTTCTGCTAAGCAAGATTTGTCTATGCTCACGATGTTTGTGTGCATGGGCCGTATACAAGTTGGCGGCTAAGGATATCCTATATTTCAACGCATGATGACGTGGAAATCTAGCCATAGCCGTAGCCGTCAATTTGGACACGGTCTAACTTGCTTTATGAAATTGGGCCCAGGTTTGAGGAAGAGTCAGGTCACCTTGTGTATTTAAAAATTACGTAGTCATTAATGAGGCAGTACATGAAGAACATGACACAGATGATAAGGTCTCTGATGGGAATCATGAATTTGACAGTAGAGGAATGTTTGCAAAGAATAAGACGTTCTGAAATAAGAAGTTACTGAAAACAGGGAATGTTGGTTTGGAATCAATACAATACAAAGATCATTACGTATTTCAAGTTATTATACATAGCCGAAATTAATACATGTTTAAAGTTGCAAGCAGGTTGAAAAAAAAAGACCAAAACATTCACCAGTGCTTTCCCCCAAAAAGATGTAAGAAATGGACAATTGAATCTATCAATCTCGTACTCTATGTAATAAAGCAAATGGACTAACTTAGATTAAATGGAATGTATTGACTTGACCCATGTTACCTGCTAAACATCAGTGAATATGTGGTCAGTTTGTTTTCTTAAATGTCATACGAACAGAAAACTTATGTAGAAGACACCGCACATTTGTAGAACTGATAAAAAAAAGTTTTTTGTCGTCTTGTTTTCTCCCTCACTAAATTGCTTATGGAGGAAAACCAAGAGTGTTAAAGGTCTAAAAAATTAGGATAAAAAGTATTTGACAAAAACACAGCGCTGAGATTTGAAGCAGAGTAATTGTTGAATCATAACAAAGATGGACAGTCAGTTTGGAGCTAGCAGATTACAAACGGGTGGACCCGAAATGGTAATTGGTAAATGCAACCTAGCTTGACCTCCTCAATAGGGATTTAATCCTGTTGGTAAGTGTGATGGAGTTTGGCTCCAACAACTATCAGATGCCCATATGAAGTACATGGAGTTATTTAAGGTTTTACTTGAGAAATAGTTGAGTTCCATACTTTCCGTTCATGTTTTGAAAAGAATCAGGGTCTCATTAAAAATATCAATCTGTGTCAAAAGCATCGCTTCTAAACAATGACATATGGAAACTCAGGTTAAAGTTTGCACAAATTCTGGAGCTGGAAGAAGAGAACAACTTCAGCCTGCTAGAAATGCACTAAGTGTGAGGTACTCACTTTACCAACAGTATGCAGTGAATATTATTTTGCTTTTTTCCCCTTACACAGATATGTAATAAGAGCTGATTCAGTGCTTTCCATGTCCTGCAGAGAAAAAACCCACAGGTTACTCGGGTGGGATTCAAACCCACGACCCCCGCATGATAGAGTGGTAGATGTCCTAACCAATAAACCACAGAGCATTCCCGGAGTCGAGAGCACCCGACCCAAGTAGCCTGAGGATTTGTTCAGAAAGAACTGAGCAAAACAATCTACATTCTTTATCCCTGATGCATTAAATCAGGCCAATGGGTTACACAACTTATCTCATTTTGAGGATCCCTCAGTTTCAATCCCACAATAACAATAGACCTTTTTCCATGGTGCGGCCATCTTGATTTTCTCCAATTCAAATCAATGTATCCAAACTAAGGCAGGAAGGAGAAATAGTCTGGTTCCTTTTTGTACCATGAATATTAGCATTCACATACAAGGAACATGACCAAGATGGTGGTCACGTGTTAATGGTCTTTACTGTCACTTAAATAGGATAAAGTGGGATGTTGACAAGCAAGATTGCAGCTACCTTTCAGCCCGGGTCAGACTTTATGCGAATGCAAATGCAAAGTGAATATCGACGTCACAACTCTATATTCACAGCGAATGTTTTGCAAGAGTTGAGCACATTTCAAATTGAGCGAATTATTGATTGCAAAAATAAAGACCTCAAATTTGGCTTTGCATTTGCATTTGCAATAGTACGGGTTTTAAAGTCTACTGATCAAAGATTACTCGTACATGTTGCCAGGCAACGAACATGATCAAGGAAAACATGGCAAAAAACCCCCAAAGGGAATTAAATAGGATTTTCAACCATTCAGTGCCTAGAATCCCAATTATCAATATCAAATCAATATCATTATAAATAATAATGCAAAATATACATCGAAATCTGATTCAGCTAATAAATAAAATTTATAATAAAGTTTCAATTATTTTCAAATGGCAATTTCATTAAGCTTCCTAAGCTAACAAATAATAATTATATCGCGCATAGGGTATTCTCATAAATAAATAAGGTACAAATTTACCAACTTTTGTTTATGTGTATAAGAAAACAAAAATATTTCTCATGCAAATGGTCAAATTATTTTATGAATAGAAACAACAAAACCGATGTTGATCAACCAAAATACACCAATGTTACAAATGCAGTGCAATCAATAGAATATCTTGATTGAAGTTGTGCACTATTTATTACACTCGAGTAATGGATGAAAATTAACATAAGCTCAACTAATTTTTTTGGTTGAGTTCGTTTTATCGTACAGTACAATACAATTACATACCTGATTAGACTGTATATTATCAATGCTAAATAATGTCTGATCAGCCCATGGGTTTGGAGCCCAATTTCATCACACTGCTTACCCTTAAGCCAAAACCAACAGCGTAAAAACAACGCTTATGGTAGCGTAACACTTCATGCTTATGTAAACTTGTTAGCAAGGAATTGTTTAGTGGGCGTGTGCATAAGTTTATCTTGCTAAGCATTCTTTGCTTACAGGGCTTAGCAGGGACAACCCTGCAAGCCGAGAAAGGTTACTAGAAGCACAAAATGCTGGAGTAAGCAGCAACATAAATTTGGGCTACGTTGAATTCCCGCTAACTATTTGCAGTCAGAGTGTACATACACATTAATGCATGACAACTGGGAATCCCAAGCTACTACTCATCATTCATTTACAACATGGACAACTGCAACTAACCCTAGAACCTAGATTGCATTCTCAGTACTTCTTTAAGACTGCCGATTAAAAATGCGAGAAGTGGAGAGGTGGGGGCGGAGCTCCCCCCCAACAAAATAATAGACAGAAGAAAAAAAAACAAAATAGGATTAAATCGGGGAGTTGAGCTATGAAATATGAACAGACAAATCATGCTTAACAGAAGTGGGTTACCAGCCAAACCACCATGTAATGTACAGCATTAGGGACCGGTTCCCTGCTCCATTTTGCTGAGCATTTTCTGCTTAACAGTTTTACAGAAATTGGGATCTGGTGTGGTGGAGGAAGGGTAAAGTAAAAGAAGAGATAGCCTACAGTAAGAAAAAACTCTAAACGCCCAGTGAGTCAATTCTTGTTTTTGAAGGCCATTGTGTCAATACATCATACATCCTTCTGCCATTTGGTCTGTCCAAATCTTGTTATATTATCAGATAAACAATATACAAGAACAATTCCATTATACAACCTGAGCCATTTCTGACATTCCGTTCTTACAATTAGATCTTCTCTTACGTAATGTACCATGAGTGTTGAAACATTTGTTGCGGAATAAATTAGAATCAAAAATCTTCCCATCCCCTACATTTAAACCTTTTTCTTTGAAATGTCAATGTTCTTATCTGGTAAATAGAATTGGATTCATTGAACAGCAAAGTAGCATTTATAATGACCGCTAGCTGATAATAAATTCATGCTATTAAAGGTACAGGCAATTTGAAATGCATGCAACGCAATACCATCTCACAAAATAAATCTATTTATTCTAAAACCGAAATAATAAAACTCTTTTACATATTCAAACAACAAAATAATAATAATAAAACCTCAGAGTTGTGTTAACCGTGGGTCATACCCTCTACTGTCAGTACTTAGAACTATAACTTCTTCTTATGAACAACAAAGTGCGGAAAAAAAAAACCCAAAGAAAATATAACTGCTGTGACACCTGATGCAACTTAGCTACACAAAACACTTTACAAAGCTATGAAAAAGGATTTTTTTGTGATCATAAACTACAACAGCAGTCACTGTAAAAAATGAAAAAGGAATGATACTCAAGTCTGGATAAGGAGCTTGATAATGGCTGCTTGTACAAGTGAAGCGACATCAACTCTACGCAAGATAAAATGTCCGATTGATCGTGTGGTAATCTAATATATTACAAGATGGATTAATAATCATAAGACAAAACAGCTACATTTATGCACCAAACCTGAATCTGCTTCCTGGAATCCAGAAGCTCATATATATTTATATATTTATATTTATATATAGGTACTGTAATTCATTTTATTCGCAGCTGAAATTCTAGTCTAAACACATGTTTCTATACAGTCATATATAGTGTTTGTTGTGAGTTGATTATTGGAATTCTTCATAGTCTATTTACAAGAGGCCAGTCTTGCTATCTGTCGTTTAGACCTCTGTCCGAAGTACCAAAAATTGTCTAGCTAAAATACCAAGTGGTAAAGCTATAATCATCGTCTACTATGTTCACAGTCAACAATAATCAACTTAGTCATTTACAAGTATGCCCTGCAACAGCAATGTAACAAAAAGGAATGAATCTCATATCATTATATATTAATTTATTATCTTTATTATTTTTTGTTTAGTGAGGGACATATAACAATCACCTCTAGAATGTTTTGTCTGGATCGAAGACAATAAATATACCTTCATTTGTAAAGAGATGGAGAGATATACCAATAACTAGTTTTTAGAAATTGAAGGCCTATTGCACTTTACCCTACTGTCTCCTTGTCCACAATGCACATCTAAATCTAACTATAGATATGCCCTCACAACATTTACATATATATTTATATATACACACAACAAAAATATATGAAAACAGTGGCAGGTTTTTAACACCGTATAAAGAACCAGCTAGACTTTTGGACTTTGGTATGCCTGTGTCTAACGTCACATCAGAGTGTGTAAAGGGTACGGTTTACTGAATCTGACATTCAAATAACAAATGGAATGTATAGATCTCTGACAGTGATAGCCCTATAATCAACGTCGAAAAAAAAACAACTCAACTACAAAAATGCATGCAAAAGAAATGATATTATACACTGGAACTCCACATGTGAGTTGGCTGTTATTCCCCTGTCATATTCCATCATACAATTACCTCAGTTCAGAAACTACAAGTCCCCTTGTCCAATCGGTGATGCATACCAGTTACAAAATGTGTTGTGTATCGTCACTTATGTCGAGCGATACTGAAGAAACCAACACAAGTTCACACATTGTGTTATAACACAGGGTCTCTTGTGCGTGGTATGCAAGAGCAACCCAACCACTACATCAGTGTGTTATCACCAGAGCTGACTATCAAGCTAACCCACTCAAATTACAGTCATATCAAATGCATTGCTGTTATTATATTCATTATGCAATTAACCTTCATCAGAACTGACTAACTCCAATATGAAAAGACGGTATTTACCATTCATTTCCTGATAGCTATATGGTAACCATTATAAGTGACTAGACTGCTTAACGTTACGCAACACTGGTCGCAGATAATCTCAGTCAACAACCATTAACCATAACAAACTTGCCATCCGCTTCCCTTTACATTATTATGTCAAGTTCATCCCAGTTACACTAATTCATTTTCAGCATGATCGAAGAGAATTATCTTTCCTTCCACGTCTAGTTGATCAATCACTGTATACGCAATTCTCCGTAGTACTGAGTGGATGAAAAGTGACGATGATGTAGAAGTCTTCTTCAATCACTCCTGTAATTATCACATGTCTTCATCGAGAAAGCTCAGAGATTGCCATGACTACATCAGAACTGATACCACTTTTTGTCTTTGTACTTCTGCATAAGTTGATGGGATGCCTGGGAGAAGTTCTCTGCATTGGCCATCATCTGAGCCGTGCGCTCCTCCAGTTCACTCAGCTTCTCTCCTCTCTCGTGCAGAGCCTGAATAGTAATAATAACATTAACACTATGAACGTATTGAACGACTGCTCTTTCCTGGAAGATTGAGGAGTTTCCGTATCAGCCAGGACTTGTTGGTGAAGTTTTATCAGGCAGTGGTTGAGAGTGTTTTGACACACTTTCAATCACTGTCTGGTATGGCAACACCACGGTGAATGATCCGAAAACGCCTCAATCCTGTAGTCAACACTGCTAGTCCACTAGTCCGCCACTTGCTTTTAACACATCAAAGTAAAAGGGACAATACATCATGTGTTTTAAGGTAGAGAATATTTATTGAATAAACACACATTTACATGTTATATTCTCGTTACCGAAATCTTTTGACATAAACAACCGCTAGTTCCCACATTGTTTGACCACTCAAGCGTGAAGCACACATTCTCTCACAACACACAGCTTGTGTTCAAAGATCAATTTTACAACTCAATTATTACCTCGAAGATTTAATTTAAGAGCATAAATAAGTAACAGAAAAATCTTATGCCCGTAAAGATGGCCGACTTGCGACATCAAGTAGGCACAGTCTACAGCAACGTCGTCCCCATGGTTTACTTTATTTCCAACCATGTTTACAATAGTAAACCCTGGGAGGGAAACTCCTTACTTGGACCCTGATTGGACAAAACCAAATGTTAACCTTTGTTAAAACAGCCGGCCGGCAACCAATGTACAAACAAGCTATTAAATCTGGAACCGGACCACGAGACCATGACGAAGATGTAAATTTTGAAAAGCAGCCAGACTATTCTTATTTGCATACGTATCCAAAATTTTTGGATATGCAAATGATCCAATACCAGGGTGAGAGAGCGGTCAACCTGGTACTGCTCGACACGCCCTGGGGACGAGGTTGAGTCTACAGTGAATCAAACCAAGATGGTGGCAGCATGTGTACTTACAATGCGTGCTTTATAGAGTTCCCCTGCCGCTGAGCTGGAGTTAGCTTTGACTCCTTCTAAACCTCCGGTACCAGGGATGTGTCTGGCGATGCTACGTGACGGACGACCGCTTGTTTCCCCAACTACACGCAACAGAACATTCACAATTAGCATCATAATACATTTTTTTCTTGATGTTATTATTGCCTTCTGTACAAAAAATTCATCTTTATTTCAATTTTTGTGTACCCCAGATGTGGGGCAACAGATCTACGGATCATAGTATGTATTTGCTTTTGCTGTCCCTTGCCCATCTTGGGGTATATTGTCTTGTATTTTGTTACGTACTGTTTTTATGGCAAATAAAATAATAATAATAATAATAATAATAATTACAAACAACTCATTATTTCTATTATTAAAAACAACTTATATAGGAGTTGTTAAACCACCGGTTCTTTTCAGAACCACAACTCACAGAGAGGGATTTCATGCTTACTAAAAATAACTTAAACAGAAGTTATGACAGATCAAAAATGCATCCATACTTTTAATAAAAACAGTAGAATCCGACAAATATTAATGTTGGACAGTTAAAAAATAGTCTAAATAACAGTTTCTATCACTACACAAAGCAGGGTCTTTATAGATCAACATTCATTTTGCAATTGAAGTTGGACTGCAGTTTGTCAAAAACAGAGAAAAGTGCCAGGCACAAAAAGACTTTCTAATATAATACAAGGCCCTGGAAACAACCAATGGTGGGCACGATCAAGGTAATGTACCCCGTGGGGTACATCACTCATGTACCCCTGAGCCTAGCCTTTTGTCAAGGCCTTTGTGTCTTGGAGCTGCGATGCCAAGCGACTAAAATTGGAGACCACGCACGCGAGTGGCGCAGCCACGAGGGCCTTTTCCAACTTGTTTGCGGTTTCTTATGTGTTTCTTTATAATCTTGACTTTTGCTACCCGAAACGGTAGCAAAAGTCCAAACCAATCAGAAGTGCATAATGCACGTTTCATACTTCATGAATAATTCATTACAAAAACCGCAAACAAGTTGGAAAAGGCGCCACTCGGCTCGCGCGCGTGGTCTCTCGTTCCAGTCGCTCCACTGTTTACAAAGCTGTCCAAGCCACGATGGCCTTGACAAAAGGCTACCCTGAGCCATGCAAATGATTGGTTCTTGACCAATAAAACTCACAATCTGTTACCTGAGTATAACAAAGTCCTTTGTCTTTTGGTCTCCTCTAAGACATTCAGTCTCTCTTAAACAAGACATGATTAGACTTACACAGGTTTTCTCTGTCTAACGAGCTGCTTCCACCACCAAACAAGCCTCTGAAGAAGCCTTTAGTTGGAGCTTCTGGGGTGTTGACTGGAAGGAATAAGTCCCCTAACATATCATGTAGATTCTCACTGAAACCACACCACAAAGAAAACAAACAGCTTAGTACATCATTATTGCACTGATGCCCTCTTACACCGCGTTTACACTCAATCCAGATCAAGATCTGGTGCTGCATTTACACCAGTGCCTGATCCAGCTCTGATCCCACTTTTGATCACAGCAATCATGCAAAAACACAAGCAAAAAGCCAGCCGTTCTTGGCAAAACCGGAAATGACCACATTGAATTGCGGTGTCTCATCCAGCTTTGCGTTTACACTTGTTTCTGGGATCCACTTTTGCCGGATCTGATCCACCAATTGCAGGGTTCAACCCTCCTCAAAAGGTGAATTAAAATTAATTGCAGGATCTTCAACCGGGTCTGATCCTGCTTGTTTACATTTACACTAGCTCTTAATCCACATTGCTGGATCAGATCCGGGTCTGATCCACCCTTCTGGATCCAGTGAGAATGGGATTTTACAGGTCTTGAAGATAAATCAATATGGAAACTCAAAGATATGTATGCTCAGGATGATCAATTGAGACCTCTCAGAGAATATTTAACAAACAAATTCAACCCACTTTTACATTTCTGCGCTAAGAAATTTTCTGGGCCCAGTGGGATCGATTTCACAAAGCACTAAGATTCATCTTAAGATGCGTTGTCAATATTTCCATAGCGATTTGTACTGTGACATCACACTATGTTTACCAATTGATGCACATCCCAAGATGAATCTTAGCTCTTTGTAAAATCAAGCCGTGAGCTCATTTTGAGGAGGTGCAATCCGCGTCGACAAGAAGTCAATACGGCAAGTGGTTCTCAACATATAGAACGTTAAATTATCATCACATCACATTGATAAAACTGATGATATATCTGTTGGCTTCACTTTTAATGCCATTTCATTTTTTTTTTTCTACAATTGCCTGAATGTGGGGTAGGGCATCATAAATAAATAAAACTAGTTTCTGGTATATGTTTAAACAGTTAAAATGTTGTAGGGGCTCCTCTGAGTGTAGGAGTGAGTCAAAAAGTACCTTGCTTCACTGCATATTGTTAACCTTTGTAGCTCGGTTGGACTTGCCTGGTAGATTCCTTTACCATGAGAGCTAAATTGGAATGTCCGTCCGATCCTAAATGAAAACAAACACTCATTCCAATCTTTGGCCATAATGTGACGTCGATTAAACAAGTTTAAAACTCAAGTGTTGTAATGAACTGTTAGTATACAAGTTACAAGATAGATCTAATTAACAGCGGCCAGCCACCAGCCTGGGCCAAACTTCATGGCTCTGCTTATCAAAGAATTCTGAGCATATGGCTCCCTATGGGTTGTCACAGGGTGTAAACGCAGAATTGCACGGCAAGCAGAGCCATGACATTGGGCTCTGGTCATTGCCCTGCAGTTAACTCCATGAGTACTGAACTAAAAAGTTCAGGTTGTATCGTAAACTTGGGTGTGATCTCTGGCTACACGGCAGTTAACGGTTGTATGGCTTCTGACTGGCACCCCCGAACAAAGATATTGACAAAATAGGGAGACCGCCAATATAGGGCTAGATAGCTCAGTTGGTAGAGCGCCGGTACGTTAATCCGGAGGTCGTTGGTTCAAATCCCGCTCTAGTCAATTTGTCTTTGTTCAACCCCATACTATTTGAAATTTACCCAGTCAGTTTACCTTGTCGTTTATTACTTGACATTTGAACTAAAAAGTTGTAAACATTCTCAGAAATTTCGATTTTTGCAATACTGTCTGCGTTGTTCACAGAGCGGGTTTACAAAGCCAGTCTTTACATCACATATTAATATACACCAACATGAGTGGTCTTTGACCAATCAAAATGCAAAAACTCTCAAGAGTTCTCTTTATAGACCCATTGGATATACAGTCCAAGATCAAACAGCGCCCTCATTGTCATCAAAGGAAGAATTCCCATGAGTTGTTAGATATGGTTAAAGTGCTTGACCTCAGCAATGGCGGCGTATGCCAGGGATCTAGCACTGCAAGCCTGGAATTACAAATAGGCCATGAAGGCCATGGCCTCTATTGCCCTGGTCTTGGCCTTGGTGACCCTGTCCCATAGACTTCACAGTTTTCCAATGTAAGTGTCCTTTGCAAAATGAAAATGGCCTTGCCCTCTTCAACACGAAATTCCAGGCCTGTGACTGCAAGGAAAACTAACAGATGTGAAAAAGATAAGACAGACCTACTGAGAAACAAACCGTGTTTAATCACAGCTAACTGACAGGTATGCATACTAACCTGAGGTCGGTAAGTGGAAGGTAGTCGTGATCAAGCAGAACTCTAAAACTCGGCAGGCTAAACGCCATGATGTGGCCATTGGCAACGTAGCATGCCAGACAAACGCTATCTGTAATCGACAATTACTCAATCAATTACACCACTAGTAATAGCGACACTATACCAATTGTACGGTATGGTTGAATTTCAGAACTTAGATCGTTTCAAAATCTCAGGTCTATAGCTCTGGGCCCAATTTCATAGAGCTGCTTAAGCACTAAAAGTTGCTAAGCACAACAAAATTATGCTTACCAGAACAAGGTTACCAGCCAAAATGCCATTTCACATGTACAATCTGCTTTTTTTTTGCTTAGCAGAAAATGTTTAAGCAATATGTACTGCTTAAGCAGCTCTATGAAATCGGGCCCAGGTTCTGATGTCAATATTGGAGCAAGTCACTATTTGAGAGACTCTGCAAAATGAGAAGACTTGAGACCGGAGTACACGACTAAATTCCCTGTAATAATGAGCCCCAACGGCTGAAACCAATCGAAAATAACTACACAATGTCCCCTAATGCACGTCAATACCTTTTATACAGGAAAAGTATTTCAATTCTTGACCTACAAAGGCCAGCACAACGTTGTCCTACCAGCCGGCAAAGTCTTGGGCGTAGCATCTACTATGGGGCAAGTCTAGCCCGAGAACTCTCTGGATTAGCAGTCAAATTGTTAACCCTCTCATGCACCATTTATTTTTGTGATAAATTGATCTTATGGACACATTAAAGGAACATTACAGAATTGGTAAGAAAAAATATACTTTTGATCACAGATTTACATAAAACATACACGGTCTAATGATGATGATAGTAGAAAACATCCCTTGAAATATTTCTGTCTGAAATGCCATATTTGATGAGAAATGAATAAACTACTTTTCCGATTGGAGTTTATCGCTCAGTGAGCGTTTTATTCATTTGTTGAATCTATATGATTTCATGCAAATGTGTAATCGTTTTTTCACTATTTTCTCGTGACCCAGATGGCCGATTGATCTCAAACTTCTACAGGTTTGTCAGTTTATGTATATGGTGGATTACATAAAGTGCTTACACTGCCAGCAACTGTTTTGTTAGCAAAAACTACATATAATTCTGTAATGTTCCTTTAATTGTTTACTCAATTTTTTTCAAATTGCGACCCCCAAAAATACTAGTCACAATAGCATCCTGGGAAGAATCCTCTTTCCCATTCAAAAAAAATGTGTCGCCGTGGGATGTTTATTTTTTGTTTCACAACTATTTTTCTGCAGGGATTTAAACCGGTTGTTAGTGACCGGTCGGCGCGTGTAAAAGTTAAATACCCCCCCCCCCCTTAAAAGCAACAACAACCAAATAAACAAACACCCCAAACAAGCGAAAGGCTGTATAATATGAAATGAAGTGATACTTAAACTATCCCTTTATGATTAGGGATAGCAATGTTTTTTCTTTAAACCACAGAGTACCTGTGGTAAAGATAACTGGGAGCTAAATGGTTCAACGTTTTACAGACATACAATTGTACACAATGCAATACATTTTAAAAAGTTCCTTCAATGGTTGGTGAATATTGAATACATGGCCTGCAGTGGCCGAGCGGATAAGAGCACCGGACTCAAGCTCTGGTGTTTCTGTTCAGCAGAGTGTGGGTTCGAGTCCCAGTCGTGACACTTGTGTCCTTAAGCAAGACACTTAACCATTATTGCTGCGTCCTTCGGACGGGATGTAAAGCCGTTGGTCCCGTGTGCTGTGTAATGCACGTAAAAGAACCCAGTGCACTTATCGAAAAGAGAAGGGGTTTGCCCCGGTGTTCCTGGTTTGATTGGCAGCATAATGCGCCACAGCACCTTGTAAACCATTACATGGTGCTATGTAAAGGAATAGGTCTGATACTTCAAAACATAGCTCCACAATACCTTGCAGTAAAATACTGAATGTTGAAGCGCTTTAAGCGTCACTGAGTGACAGAAATGGGCGCTATATAAGAAGCCACTATTATTATTATTATTATTTGATGAGATACACAAATCTTAAAGACTTGTTACACGAGGTCATAAACAAGCCTCAAACATGTCTTTGTCCACGCAATATTCTTTTAAAAAAACACACTTGTGCATGTGGAATCATGCATTAGCTCTCTGGTCAATGTAGCTCTATGGCTTCACTCAATAAACTTACTCTGTAAGCTGATGACGTCTGCTCTGACTACATAAGAGGATTCTGCTACCTTGACTCTATAAGCACATGTTTGAGACGGTAGTGATATCACCTGTTATAAAACACATCCAGAGGGTACCATGATTGATGTATTATAGGCGCTATGAACAAGATTTAAAAGACATTGTGTACTTTCTATCCGAAAGCTTACTTGTTATAAAGATGGTAATGGCAATGAGCATCCTGTGAGATTAAATCCCTTGAAGTGCCCCCGTTGATTAGAAACCAATAAAAGTATGTCAACAATTTGAATCTCCAAAAGATTGCCCGCGGCAATGTTTTGGAATTTCTGTGGTGTCCGTTTGAATGCTGCCCTCAATACGGCCAGAGATGCGGTTGGTACCCGCTATCACCTCGCTAAAGGTGGATGGATTCAACATCCTGCATGAAAATATCTTGACAGTTGTTCCCGCTTTCTCCACAAGTAGACACTGTATTCAACTGAAACTTTCACAGGTAACGTTTATTGTATCTTTCTTGATAGTGTTGAGTATAATTCAGCATTAAATTGACAAAAACCAACCTATGACCCAACCTATGACCTTTATAACTTACTAAAAGTACCATAAAGTACGGTAAACATGTATTGTCTAAGCAAACTGATTGCAAACTGAGTGAGTGGAAATAAACTGAACTGAACTGAACTGGGCCCAATTTCATGGCTCTGCTTACCCCCGCATTCTGCGCTAACGGCCCTTTGAATTCTGTGCTTTACAGGGTGCCGTAAGCGCAGAATTCTGCGATAAGCAGAACCACAGAATTGGGACCCTGAACTGAACTATCCGAAATATTGGTAATTTTCACCGATACATGCAGTTGTTGAATGCAGCTGTTTATATTGCAGTCTTACATGTACTTTCAAATCAGTCATGAATAAAGGAGATAACACCAAGTGAATATAAAGACTGTTAACTGGCGTCACACATGGCTTCTGTCTGCCTTTTTATTTTGGAGTCAAACTGCATGCAAAGACAAGGTGGGCGTTTTTACTACAGATGCGGTGCATAATGTGCACTGCATGCACAATATAGCCCACAAGAGATCTTACTCCCTGTGCGGACAAGATTCATCCTGTATGATGACGTCAGGTGAATTGGATCAGTAGCTATAGCAGTGCAGATATTGAGACAATGAATAGGCAAACCTTTGCTTCTTTCTCAGAGCTGATGACAACAAACTGCCGATCCGCAATTTCAGTGGATGAGGAGGGAGACATTCGACTTCGCTGTAACAATGGTGGCCCTATTGACAGAGGTAACAAAAACAGTAGTACCATAACAATAGGCATTTGATTTGCAAAGTTATGCATCATAAATAAACAAGTCAAATTTTCTGTGAAAAGACAGAGGAGTTGGTTTTGCTTAACCCATGAATTTTTAATTAGCCTCCAGATGCCACTTCATTTTCCCCCTCCTTCCAGTAAACTACTGTTGTTCATTTTCATGCATAAGCTTGGGAAGATGTATGGAAATAAACCGTAAACCATAATCCATAGAACATAAACCATTAACTATAATCAACGTACCATCAACCACAAACCTTATAAAAGAAACTGCAATGTTAATCAATGAACCATAAACCATGATCAATAGTTAAAGTTGCCTGTTAATAATGACAACCGCTTGTAAATCCATAAACCATAAACTATAAAACCTGGACCATATCCATAAACCATACACAAACAAAATAGCACCAACCATAAACCATAAATCACAAACAGTAAACCTTCAACCAAAAACCACAAACCATAGTCCATAAAGCTTAAACCACAAAACCTCAACCACATCCATAAACCATACACATTAAACCACAAGCAATATACCAACCATAAACCACAAACCATAAACCACAAACAATAAACCACAATCCATAAACCAGAAACTACATACAATAAACCTACAAACCTTCATTAATAAACCATACAATCTATAAACCATCTAGAACCATATTCATAAACCACAAACAATAAACCATTAACCATTAACCACCAATAAGCCATAGACTGTAAAAAGCCTGAAACATTCCCATAATCCATAAACCATAAATCAACTGTAAACCATACAGCCTAAACTATAAACATATAACATAACCCTCAAACCCTACAGCATTATAACCACATTTTGACAGTTTGAGGAAGAATACAAGCTAATAATGGCCTTGCCCTTTTGGCACTGACTTACTCTTTTCTCTGACATCTTTTGATTCTCTATTGATATCTTTCCATGGTTCATGTGGAGGAGTAATCAAGTTGCCATTGCAATCCAAGAATGCCATAAGCAATGTACTTCCTTTCAGACGTAAGATGGTTCCTGTAATAAACAACATTATCAGTCAAATTTGAGTGGGGAACAAAGACAAAATTGACTTGATAATAATAATAATTGGTTCTCATATCGTCACCGATTTCACGAAGAGCCACTCATGTCCAAACGATTGAGATTTACATTCGTGAAAACAGTGACGATATAACACACATATCCCTGTAGCTGGATAAAGGCGTTTTACAACATTATTATCCCTGTTCATCAGGCATACTTTTAGACCATCCCTCTAACTTTCTCAACTCCTTTGGGAGCATACAACTCCAAGCTGCTTAAATTAGCACTAAGGGGTTAATCCAACATAATACTGCCTCAGCCCTCTCAGGTTCCCATTTATACACCTGGGTTAAGAGAAGCAATTATGGTTCAGTGCCTTGCTCAAGGACACAGATGTCATGACAGGATTCTAACCTACACTTCGATGATCAACATCAGAACTTGAGTCCGATGCAGTAGACCGCTCGGCCATGACACACCATGATGTTTGAAATAAAAAAATAAAAACACATCTTCATGTGATCCCTGTACTGCCTCTTCCCAGGTTGTATAGAAAACTTGGGTGTGATCCTCGGTTACACGGTTTCGACTGACAACCCCGCACAAAGACTGCCATACATGAGGGTCACAAATGATCAGAGCGTGTCAGTGATCTCTGGGGTTATGCGATGGATTCATGGATCCCTTGCACTTACATCATATACAGCTACTGTCTCACATGGTCTGCCATTTCGGAGTCCATTGAATGTAAAAATCTGGTGAGCATATAAAACACCCCCGTCGCCTAAACTAAGTACCTCTCAGTAAAGTGTGCAAGATTGATTGTGGTGATGACTTTAGGTGAATTGGGTTAGTGTAACTTACCACTAGGTGTGACGATAACAGGTTGAGTAACGCTGCTCTCCCGGTGGAGGTAAATTAATAACAATCACAAGGACCGAGCCTAGAGTAGTCCCAACCCATACACACGGTGACGTCACAGACTCTGCCATAAAGCAAACAAGCATTCATTAGAACTGGGATGAGAGTCATTGCTGACAACAAGGTCTGAATCTAGAATCTAAATGTTAGGAGGTACGTACAAAATATATGGCATTCCAACCTTCTGGTAACCCCTTGGAGTTACACATTTCATGGAGCTTCTGGGAACAGTAATCTCAGCATTAGAAAAGTAGATCAAAGGGCAGGGTTTCTTTGTATCTGAAGAAACTAACAGCTACTTTTTTCACCAGCAGACATAGAAAGTCTGAATTCAAATAAACGTCTGAAATTTCTCCTCCCTGTTAGATGCAATGAGTGTTTTTTTCTTCCTACAAGATTTGATTAAGGAAATAAAAATGATAAATAAGATAGAGAAGCATTTGACCCGAACTAGTTTCAAGACTAAGGCTAAATGGTTTAGATAAACTAGTATAGGAAAAGCACAAGGCTTACCGGTTTTTCTTGTGTAGGACTCGGCAAATGTCAAGCACTGCACTCCTTCCCTAGCCTCCTTCTCAAGGCTGGACATACTGGAGCTCCTTGAACGGGTAAAAGAACCCTCGCTGCGATCTTCATATAATAAAGGCAATAACAAGAGTCATGATTGTCAACAAACACTGAGGTGTTTTCTTGTTAGTGTGAGTTCCTACTAACTGCTAAATATTCTCAGGTTAATCGTTTAGTTTCTTTACCAGGGCCCAAGTTCATAAAGCTGCTTAAGTAGACAACAGTGCTTAACATTTTTCCGCTAAAAATAAGCTGGAAACCATTCACAAATGGAACATGTGACATTGTTCTTTTGGCTGGTAACCTTATTCTGGTAAGCATGATTGTGTTGTGCTTACTCAGCTCTATGAAATTGGGCCCTGAGTTTACATGTTAATAACTACAGCAATCAGACAAACTGTAAGTACAACCCATAAACCTGTCAAATATGATGTGGTTTTGCTGGTAGTTATCTTTAAGAATATGGAGTGACCCTCAATCCCATTGTGTGCAGGCTCTGTTCATCCCATTTGACTAGACACAGTCACTTAGAAGTAAGGCTTTCCAACAAAAACGTACCGCTTATAAAACGTGCTTTTAAGAGTGAACATTGTATCATGATGGTATGATAGTATCATGGTGGCATGATAGTATCATGGTGGCATGATAGTATCATGGTGGCATGATAGTATCATGATGGTATGATACTGTCATAAGCATTTTACATGCAAGGCAGTAATACTAGACAGCCTCACTTAGAATGACAGTGGCTAGTCAAATCGGGTACTCGGTTGTCATACAACCACTTGTATGAAACGCATTAAATATGAAGTGATGACCTGAGACCAAATGAGGTCTACACAATGTATAGGGACTTGAAACACTATGTGGACTAACACACTTCCACACAGGTTTTTTTTTACTGTGTTGAATATATCTTTTCTTAAATGCACAGAACAAAGGAATGTTCAAGGCGCAACACACAGCTGTTTGTGTGGGTAGGTATACACATTCAAACTGGGGCCTATAACAAAAGAGGACAATAGGGTTTCCAGTTGGGTAAAGGTCCCCAGTTGGGTAAAGGTCCCCAGTTGGAGAGTGTGTACAAAACCAATGGGAGAAGTTGCCAAAAATTACAAACAAGAGAGGGACAATAGGAGGTGTTTACACACTTGTGTTGGTGTGTAAGGTTGTTTAAGTGTTACATACAAGTGTGGACCTGAGAACAAAAGAGGTCCACCCAAGGCAGGGTTTTGTAACACTATGTAGACTTACACATGTCCACACAGTGTTTTTTTTTTTTTACAGTGCTGACGAATAGAAGTTTCCTTAAGTGTACAGAACAAAGGAATGTCCACAGAGGGTGTGTAACACAGAGGTGTGTGTGATTGAGTATGTATTTGTACCGAGGACATTAACAAAAGGGACAGAGCGGTTTGATAATTTGAAGACGCCCTTGATTGTGAATAAAACCAATGAGGATGTGGCTAAAAAAACAAAGTCCAAACAATGGGAGAACAAAGAGAAGAGGGTGTTTTGGAGGGTGCGGCAAATTTTGACTTTTTCTAATAAACTACAAGAATTATTATAAAATATGAATTACAACTGCATGCCATAAAAATACGTTAAGAAATTCAACAATAAAATGTTCTAAAATTACCACTGAATATTAAAAATAAATCAAAAGTGGTGAAATAGCAATGACCTATCAGAGTTGAAAGTGACAAAATAAGACTGGACTGAAATACGGTGATAGGGGGGGGGAGGTGGTGATGGGAGGGTTCAAACAAAAGGACTTAGGTTTAGACTCATGTCTGGATCAGAATGTGTACTGAGATATGAAACACTTTGAAAAGTTTTTAAATAATGCATTTCTTGCAACACCGATAAAAACAAATGAGCAAACATCGGCGTAGAACAAAAACTTAAACCCTATTTCACTTTTAATAATAAATGCAAGTCAGAACACTATGTGGTTTACGTCAATTTCCAAGATAACTTGCACACTGCAAGCTTGGTATTTCATCTTTAAGAGGGCAAAGCCATTTTCATTTTGCAAAGGGCACTTCCATTGGAAAATCTCAAAGCCTATGAGAATCTTTTGAAGAGACACCAAAGCTAAGACCAGGGCAACAGAGGCCATGGCCTCCTTGGCCTCCAATGCCTCGTGTAAATCCAGGCCTTCATTGGCAGTATTTTTGTAAACATTGATTGATGTCCCATATAAAACGTTTCAGCAATTATCATAATAAAAATGCTTTGTAGGATTCTCTCAAATGTTTCTCGAAATTAGCTTGCTTGGTATTCATAACCAGGGTTTTTCAAATTTAATTAAATTATCACTAAACTTTCAAAATTTAAATTAATTTCTTTGGAAAGGATGTCGGCTTATTTAAAAAAAAACTATTACAACTCGGTTAACATCCCCCTTAAAATAAAAACAAACAAATAAACAAATACATCAAAACAAAATAGCATTAAACAATTAAATAAATACATGAAATACATAAAATAAAACAACTGATAAATTACATATGAAAAAGAATAAATAAATAAACTTTAAAAAACCCAGACAAAAACACCCCAAAACAATAAATAACAGGAAGGTCCGGGAAAGAAAAGTCAGTGAGTGGTAGGTCAGGTACAGGTGGGTCAGGGACAGGAAAGTCAGAGAGAGGTAGGTCAGTGAGAGGTAGGTAAGGGAAAGGAAGGTCAGACACAAAAAGGTCAGGGAAAGAATGGTCAGGGACAGGAAGGTCAGGTACAAGTGGGTCAGGGACAGGAAGGTCAGGTACAAGTGGGTCAGGGACAGGAAGGTCAGGTACAGGTGGGTCAGGGACAGGTTATTTAATGTATAATGTAAAGTTGTTGTAATTCAGCCTTGTGCTGCGAGGACAGTTTTAATAAACTATTCAACTATCTATCTATCATATTAGGGACAGGAAGGTCAGGGACAGGAAAGTGAGGGGTAGGAAGGTCAGGGACAGGTAGGTCTGGGATAGGTAGGGAAAAGACAGGAAGGTCCGAGGACAGGTAGGTCATGGAAAGGTAGGTCAGGGACAGGTAGGTCAGGGACAGGTAGGTCCGGGACAGAAATGTCAGAGACAGGTAGGTCAGGGACAGGAAGGTCAGGGACAGGAAGGTCAGGGACAATTAGGTTAAAGACAGGTAGGTCATGGACAGGAAGGTCAGGGACAGAAATGTCAGAAGCAAGTAGGTCAGAGACAAGAAGGTCAGGGACAGGGAGGCCAGGCAAGGAAGTTCAGACACAGGTAGGTCAGAGACAGGAAAGTCATGGACAGGTAGGTCAGGGACAGAAATGTCAGAAGCAAGTAGGTCAGGGACAAGAAGGTCAGAGACAGGGAGGCCAGGCAAAGGAAGGTCAGACATAGGTAGGTCAGGGACAGATAGGTCAGGGACAGGAAGGTCAGGGACAGAAATGTCAGAAGCAAGTAGGTCAGAGACAAGAAGGTCAGGGACAGGGAGGCCAGGCAAGGAAGTTCAGACACAGGTAGGTCAGAGACAGGAAAGTCATGGACAGGTAGGTCAGGGACAGAAATGTCAGAAGCAAGTAGGTCAGGGACAAGAAGGCCAGGGACAGGGAGGCCAGGCAAAGGAAGGTCAGGGTCAGGTAGGTCAGGGACAGGTAGGTCAGGGACAGGTAGTTCAGGGACAGGTGGGTCAGGGACAGGTTGGTCAGGAACAGGAAGGTCAGGGGCAGGTAAGTTAGGGACAGTTAGGTCTGAGACAGGAAGGTCAGGGACAGGTAGGTCGGGGACAGGTAAGTCAGGGTTTGGAAGGCCAGGGACAGAAATGTCAGAGACAGAAATGTCAGAGACAAGTAAGTCAGGGACAAGTAGGTCTGGGACAGGAAGGTCAGGGACAGGAAGGTCAAGGAAGATGGGAGGGTGCATAAGTAGATAAGAGCCCCTATTCGTATAAAAAAGTCATAACAAACCCCTTTGGGCAAATTTTTTTCATTTTCATACATTTCCAGGAAGTTTTAGTGCAAGCGATCCAAATCCTCTTTGGACAAAACCCGACTAGCCCCAGAGCAAGTCACTTGAATGTTTGACTAGCAGCCGAATAAAAATGTGCTAAGGAGTTTAGTCTTAACTTAACATCAAAAACAAAAAACAAATAAAATCAACATGGAGAGTTATTTCACTTAATTCTTTCAATAATTATACTTCAGGAAAAATTATTTAGGGTCTAACAAAGAAAACTTGATGGTTTACTACTTGATAATGAAAAAGTTTTTCTTTTGTCAATTCAAAAAGCTTCCCTAATTTGTTATAAGATTCCTTCATTAAGTTTTTGATGTTATCTATATTTTCCACAAAAGAAGCAAAGAGGCTCATTTAATAAAATTCTATGCTGAAATCATACAAAAAATATAAAGTTATTATGAAAAATCAATATCACAAATAACTGCAAAAATCATGCGGAAATAGGAAATGTTCAAAACAAGAAATTTACTCATGTTAACATTCTTCCAATGCACTTAAAATCATCATGTGATCACGGAGATATTAAAGCACAATCAGTCAAGGTGAATTTCAATTATTTTTTCTAGTGTATTTCATCTTGAGAAAACAAATGTTGTACTCTGTAAACTGGGTGTTTTTTGGATAGGAATGTGACCGAGAGTTAGGGGTGTCTAGATCCTTTAGTGGTGCAACATTGGCTATCAATGTATGTATCGACTTCTTTGTTAAACTGGAACACACATAAATTGGTTAGACACAATCACAACATTTAAAACTTTTACAAAAAGTGGGAAATAGAAATGTAAAATGAGTCACTAGAAATCGACATGCCGGATATAATCTTTTAAACAACTTGTTTGTCAAGATTTTGTGAGTAAATGATGGTGCAATTTTGTCCAAGAAAATTGTGGTGCAAAGGAATTGATGAAATGCAAATGAACTTACACGGCACGTGGAGAACTGATGGGTCTATAGTACGGAAATTAAATGAATGGACACACAAACCAATGAATAGTCAATAATGATGCAGTCATCATGCTTATAGTGTTACAATTCAAAATCTGATTGGCCAATAACTGCAAGGGTACTATCATCCCATGACTCTAGTCAAGAACTAAGCCTTGACAGAACTGTGCAGTGAATCCTTGAGTGTGTTTCACCTTCACTTATTATTCCAAATTACTCCAATACCTTACTAGAGCAAGAGTGAAAAGGGTCAAGACATCAGTTTCACAATTTCTATATCCCAAAGATATTTGTTATAAATTGGGAATGAGGATGAGAATAAAAAAGTAGAAATTGAATGGATGGCAAAACAAACAAAATGTAAGTCAATAATTTCAATGAACTCCATGACAAAGTGCACAGAGGAAAATAGAAAGCAAACTACAATAAGGGAGCACTCACTCATGCTAAGGCTAGATATGACATATTTGATCAGCTGACCGAGGTGGGAGGTGCTAGGGGGATCCACTCTGCCCCCATCAGGCCCCTCCTTTGGACTGGGAGGAGGGGTGGGCGGAGATCTGTTTGCAGCTGACCAATCACATGCCACCACATCACACACAACGCCACATAAGGATGAAAAGGGCACATCAAAAGGGAACACAAACCAAGAAGGAAAAAAAAGATAACAGCTAACAATGAGAAACTGAACACCAATCATTGGCAATGAACTTGTGTCATCTTTGTCATGCAAATTTCAAAACACATGATATGAAGCAAATGGAAAGCAAACGGGAGAGCAGTGAAACTAGATTGCAAACTTTCTCTTAAAAACAATGCAGTTACATTGCTGCAGCAGCTGCTGCAAACCCCACTGCACTGACATCTTCGCAGTTATTGTCTGCCAATGGTCTGCACGTCAAAATGCATGTCAAAATCTGGTGAGCGAGTAAACATGTGCGCATTGCCTAAAAAGCGCACTATACAGTAACACATCGGCAAGACTGGCTCCCATAATGGTGCAACCAAGATTGATTGCAGTGATGACGTCATGTGAATTGGACGGTCTACACTGTGTCTTCAATATGGAGACACTATTACTATTATTTCTCTGCCATCTGTAAGTCATTGTAGGCTAGTTATATTCGCCATGTGAATGGTAAAACATGTCTTCAGAGTAATTCTAGCCACAAAAATGCACTGGTTCTGAACATTTTTTTCAGAAGACCTTGCTTGTGAATTTTGCAGGAATAAAATGTGGTACTTGGTGTGCCAAGCTGAAGGTCAAAGATCCTTACGCCCTTCTGCCGGCCACCTAATGATATCATAATTGTGAACTATTTTAGAAGGGTTCGCGTCCAGCTTTTTGGTAACCCGCCCCAGTGTTTAAATACACCAATACCAGTGTTATTTCAATGTATCGATTTGAACTGCACAAAGCATGATGATTAAAACTTGTGATAAAAGATTTGAGCTTTGCCAATGACTGGTGAAACCATCAGAATATAGGTAACAAGCATGCACAATCAACCTTGTTCCCATGGGTTTCATAAATCAATAATAATCTTCAATGTAATATAGCCATAATGTCTACAAGGGAGTCAGGGGTTTATTTCATGATTTGGATGTTAACAACTGGGAACAAGGATGTGTAATTTCTACTCTAAGACATACCAGCACACAATAGTCACACAACTAGCAATCAGTTATTCTACCAATGCTTTGTGAGAATGTTCAGCAGTAGCAATGTGAGACTTCTTAGGACACTAGGTGGCAGCAGACTAACACAGTCAATCCATTGTTCTGCACATGCTCAGAACAACATAACAATTGGAATTGAGCTGGTATCTTTGTTCCCGCCTAGCATTCTGAAGTCTCCCATTGAGCACACAATGATACTAGTGTATGGGTGCGTTAAGTGCAATTAGTACAAGTGATATAAAGTGATGACAAACGATTGTGCCAAATAAAAATCAATGGAGCAATATCATAAAACCTGACACTTTTTTGCTATTAATGAAGAACCCCATAGCGCCATTTCTAGTTTATACATGGTTAGCATATATTTTGTCAATATGAAAAAAGAGTCAAGCATTAACTCAGTTCTACTGTGAACAAATCTTCACTGCTATATTTGATCAGTAAATAAATTGTTTCCGCTTGGATGAGCTGAAATAAAATACTGATTTAATATGAATCTAACTAGGGATTATTGCAATGCATTCAGGTAAAATATTTGCTGCAAATAAAATGACCTGCCATTTGTTTTTAATGGGGCCCTTATTGGAAAAAAGGTTCCAATCTGGGCAAATGTTTCAAATCAGGATATTTTAAGGTATCAGGGTCACAAAGTATATATACTTATAATGTTTTCATTTGGTGGCTATCATTATCAATCGATAGATTCCTGAATGGGGAAGAGGGTTCCAATCAGGATAAAAGTATATACCAATCGGAATAGATCGGAATAGTTTGTTTTTATTTGGAAGCTATCATTATCAATCGATAGATTCCTGAATGGGGAAGAGGGTTCCAATCAGGATAAAAGTATATCCCAATCGGAATAGATCGGAATAGTTTGTTTTTATTTGGAAGCTATCATTATCAATCGATAGATTCCTGAATGGGGAAGAGGGTTCCAATCAGGATAAAAGTATATACCAATCGGAATAGATCGGAATAGTTTGTTTTTATTTGGAAGCTATCATTATCAATCGATAGATTCCTGAATGGGGAAGAGGGTTCCAATCAGGATAAAAGTATATCCCAATCGGAATAGATCGGAATAGTTTGTTTTTATTTGGAAGCTATCATTATCAATCGATAGATTCCTGAATGGGGAAGAGGGTTCCAATCAGGATAAAAGTATATACCAATCGGAATAGATCGGAATAGTTTGTTTTTATTTGGAAGCTATCATTATCAATCGATAGATTCCTGAATGGGGAAGAGGGTTCCAATCAGGATAAAAGTATATACCAATCGGAATAGATCGGAATAGTTTGTTTTTATTTGGAAGCTATCATTATCAATCGACAGATTCCTAAATGGGGAAGAGGGTTCCAATCAGGGTCAAAAATATGTTCCGATAGAGATAGCTTTATTTTTACACATTTTGATAGGTGTTGTTGCCCAAAGATGCATGAAAAAATGAAAGCAATAGTTGTATCCCGATTGAGGTAGATTGTTGTCATCCAGGTGTAATATTCACTATAGGGTATCCTGATCACTAATACCTTAACTGGGGGAAGAAGATTCCAATCAGGGTATAAGATCTGATAAATGCAGGCGCACTGTTGGTGCACCTTACCATGTACACCTACAACATGCATACACTACACATCAATCAAAGTGCATCTTTTAAAAAACAAAAACCTTTGCACTAAAACATAATTAATTCAAATGACAGGATACTTGCTACAGGTTCTTGCATTCTACTTCAAGTACATCCAATGGGCAAATGCAAATGCAATTCATGCAGATACAAACTAAATCAAGCAGCAAAACAACTTGAATTGGAGTTGTGCTTATCCCTCACAATGTCAAATCCTTACACTCTGGATGTAGAAACCAACCACATATTCATTTCAAGAATAAGTGGGAGGAGCCAAGGCAAAGAAACTCAACCAATCAGGAGGCAGACTAGGTGGAAGGTACCATTCATACTAAAGGTGGACTCCTCAAGCAGCTGGACCAGCACTACAAGGCTGTCCAAGTTACTTTTTATTGCATTTTTAAAGGGTTCTTTGGTTCAATCTGTTAAGGCGTTTTCGGTATGGAGTGGTTAGTATTATATCATGCTTCATTCCATTGGGCAGACATAGCAGATCATTAAAACAGGTTGAGTTTACCAATGCAATTTGCAAGCACCGTTCCTTGATGCACAAGACTTAAACCTATTATAAAGTCGATTCTCCTAATCTCATCATGTCCTCACTCATCTTCACCGAATATTAAGCACACTTCATAAGTCCAATGTTCTACTTAGTTAACACATTTCATGTTCTGTAAAACTCTATCTAGCTAAAAAAAAGTGACACATACAGGATGTCATCCCTGCTGATAAAAAAAATCTGAATCTGGGTCATGGTAAATGATGACATTTCCGCTTTTTGGGTGACACTAAGAGTTATAGATTTCAAGGTGCATTTAGAAAAGTGTCCTCAGCACTAGAGAAGTAGATCAAAGAGCATGAATCCTTTATAAATGAAAAAAAACAAACCCACCAATGGTAACAATAGAAGATCGTTACCCGTATCTCAGACAACCTGTCAAATTTCACTAACGTACGCACGCGTTACATCAAAGCTTTATGTTTACTTGTATGTACCAACTGTACTACTGCGATTTGGCGGTCTGGTGATTGTGTGAGAGCTAGTGGTGGAATGTGTCTGCGATCCGGGTGTTTTGAGCAAAAATAACGTCATGAGTTCGGAGAAAAAAAAAAGTCAGAAAAAACTTCATCTCAGCATAGGCTACATTTTAGCTGCTGGCATTTGATGAACTTTGTTGAAGGTATGGTACAGCATGAGGTCTTTGTTAGTTTTGTTTTTTGGAAGAATAATCACTGCAATCATAATTGTCAAAAAAAAGCTTTGAAACTTAAAGGCCCTGTACACTATTGGTAAGATCGAAAAACACAATGTTCACAGATTCACACATAACTTACACGATTTAAAGTAAGTAATGGTAGAAAGGGTTCCTTAAAGTATTTCTGCCTAAAATGCTATCGTTTCTGAGAAACGAGTAAAACAATAGTAATTATTGCGCGCGATAATTTGAAAAAACAGAAAACACATAAGATCTCTTTTCACTATTTTCTCGTGACCTCGATGACCAATTGAGCTCAAACTTTCACAGGTTTGTTTGCTCATGCATATGTTTAATCACACAAAATGTGGACACTGATTTTGAGCTGTTACCAAAAGTGTACAATACCTTTAACAGTTCAACACAAAACAGGTGTTATAGGTTTAAGTCATAGAGCTACAATGTATATATATATACATATTGACTAGAGCGCTAACTTGTCCTGCATTTTGGAACAGTGTGGGCATGTCCATGTTTGTGTATGTAAAAGCTGAAACTGTTGTACTGCTTTTGTATGGCTACTTGGATGTATAAAGTGCGTCTGTTCTTCTTGAATGCATCATCGAATCAAATATTGCCGCGAATGTGAACCCACAATCAATGCACGTACCAGACTGCGGGCGTAAAACACCCGTGTGCGTCAGGGTGCCGATGTTAAGGCACGTTGGCTGGTCCGTTTGTCTGTGCCTTGACGTGGCAATTTTCAAAATTAATTCATTCTTGCTCCATCGTTTGAGGCGGATTTGGCTCCCCCTTGACATCTAGAGTAGAATCCCTAACCCCAAATAAACTAGTCGAGTAAAAAGCACGACATTCACCAGCATTTTCATAGCTTTAATTGATCCGCATTGCACAAAACAGTAAGGAACGCACAACAATGAATCTGCTGAATCCCAATTAAAGCTTCGCAAATAAGAACTATTACGGGAGATAACGCGAGTTAGCAGTCGAGTATTCAGCACTAACGCCTAATATGAAAATTTCTCAATTTCAAAGTGTTATCTTCAAATTGGTTCTGTTGTCACGCACAGACAAAAAACATGTCTGCACCCAGGAGGCTTGTAAAACCTTGTGTGTTTTTAACGAGGAGTTAGCGCTTTGGCCAAAATACTATACACATATGGACTGGCAATGAGGTCACTAGAGCACGTCTATTCCCCCGAGGGACTGTGAGTTACCAGAAGAGGGACCTATTTCCCGAGGCCGAAGGCCGAGGGAAATAGGTTCCTTCTTCTGGTCACTCACAGGCCCGAGGGGGGATAGACGAGCTCTAGTGACCGAATCATGGCAGTCCATATGTGTTTTATAACACAACTCGGTCCAAAATGTGAAATAAGAAAAGAAACTACCGTAATCCGATCCAGACGCCGCTTTTTTTCTTTTTAAGATGAGCCTAGTAACCTCTTGAGGGCGCTGTAACCAGTCAAAAATTGAAAGACTATTGCCCGCTTCGGGAACTATTTCCCGCAAACTACGCGCGTGCGATGTCTAGTTCATGGTTGCGCAATTCTCATGCACTAGCCTGTAATAGTTCATCCCACGTGACCGTGTTTCAGCCGACCAGAATACAGAACTAGCAAGAGGTGTGTTATAAATAACTCTATGGTTTAAGTGCCTTTAGAGGTTCAGTGTAATTTGTGCTTGCCATAAAAGGTTATGGTGGGTTAATGTTTGAATGTTTCCCAATACCATTGCAGGGTTTGCCCTTAACTTATTTAGTGACTGGCCAGCAGGACCAGCTAGCTTGTCATTTCACTCGTCCGTCAGGTTTTTCACTGGTCTATATTTCACATTAAATAGGGATGCTTTTCAACACTGAATTAGCCAGCCAGACCACTTGGAGAGAATTTTGACTGGTCCTCAGATGTTTTAACTGGCAGTTGGCCAGCGGGCCACTGTTAAGGGAGAACGCTGCATTGGGATTATAATGACAAAATTGCAAACATAACTGCACTATTGAAGTAATGTATTGAGTTAAGCCAATGGTTTAGAGAGCAGTGAGTGTTGTATTATACAAACGTAGCACGCTTTGAGGATGGACAGTCGATATTAGCTCTCTGCGGTATTGGAAGTTGACAAACTTCCCCTCAGGAACTAGTTTGTCAACTTCCAGTACTGAGGGGAGCTAATATCAACTGTCAACCCTTAATAAACCATGTTATATTCGTTTTACTATACATCATACTTTTCTTGTTTGGCATCATTGTGTTTAGGAAAATGCCGTTTGACATATTAGTGTGCCACCATCTTTTCATCTTTGTGTAGCTAGGGTGGGGCTCGGGCGTGTGTAATATATTACACACATGCGACAGTTCAACAATTGCTCTGTAAGACACATGAGTAGTAGACTGTTCCACATGCAACAATCTACTATGGGTGTGTATTTACCCTGTGTGTGAATACTGGCGAGTGCGCTTGGTAAACAGCAAAAAATAGCATCTGATCGTGAATGGACCAGTGAGAATTCGGCCGTCCATCATGAATATGTATGAGGTATAGCAATTATGTTTATAGTCATACAAAATAAACAAAGTTATGTTTGTATTCTATCTAAACTACATACATGTACTAAATTCATCTTTACTCAGTTCCAACCAGAAGTATCTGTAGGATTGAATATAGTCATTTCCACTCTCTTCTATTTTGCCAAGGTTTCCTTGCAGTTTCCGAAGCTCCATTGTTTTGCAGGCCAACTATTTGGTTATTCTGTACTTTAATTAAAGGGCTTAGGCGCTTTGCCACAACAATCTTGCTTCTTGTTTTGTGGAGGTCAAGCAACAACTATGATCTATTATTTGGACATACATGTACACTGTACATGCAGCAGTGATTTCAGAAAATGTTTTTGAGTACACAAATGTGAATTTGACCTTGTCAACATTTCACTTGGTTAATCTAGGTGCAGAAAATAAGAGAGGATATAGCTGTGCCTTCATAGATGTAGTTATTAATTATTAGTGTGTAAAGCACATAAAAGAACATAAATGTGAAGGTGGCAAAGTGCAAAAAAGAGTCAAATATCAAGACTCTTTCTGTGGCGAATCTACCATTCATAAAGCATAAATACTTTGCTGGCATCTTTGTCTTGCTCCCAGTGTTCACATAGCATTGCAAAGTACCAACTAGAATTCTACCACATGGAATCAGACTACTTTCAGTTTGGTTTATGTTGATTTGAATGGGGGTAAAAGAAAGATGGCTGAACCATACAGTCTTGTTAGATTACAACCTCATTCCCAAGGGCAACTGTCCATATCAATCCCTCCCATCACAAAGCACTAGCAGGGAGACACTGACAAGAAAAAACGCTGAGAAGCTCCCAATATAAGCTGATAAGACTGCTTTTAGCACCGGCACGTTAATCCGGAGGTCATTGGTTCAAATCCCGCTCTAGTCAATTTTTCTTTGTTCAATCCCAGCCAACAATATGGTAAATGCATACTCTACATACACATTTACAGTTAGCTCTGTGCATAGTTGTGCCACCATACACAACCCTTGCCGTTGACTGGTATCAAATGGTCGGTCAACTCGCTGGAAAATGCTCCCAAGAGTAGGAGGGTTAACTTTTCAAATCATGCTATATTTCTATTATATTCTACAATTGTGAGATGCTGTCAACACAGGATAACAAATGAAAGTGATTGCTGAGCTAGTCTAAAACTCAATCAGATATCAAATAATAATAATGACAATGTCAGAGCAACAATAAATTACAGCTGCTGTTGATTTCTAGATTAGTCTTGTAACCAACAAAAACATGAGGTGCTAAATAGAACAAAGGACTTCATAGAAAGTGTGCTGGAAAACGGTTAAGACTGAACGGAAAAACCTACAATGTTTAAATGTGTCTGTTCAACACCAAAACAAAATGGCTGACACTGACTACTCTGCCATTACTGATAATGCATGGACTATAGCTGGTCCCCTGGCTTGATACTCAATCTGATATCACTGGTAACTGCATCATGCTGGATTGGCTGAAGGTTGTTGGACTTACCACACATATGAGTTTTAAGGTACAGATAAAGATAATACAGAGATTACCATATCTGGAAAGTTGACATGTCAAGATAGCTAGACAAATGCAAGGCGAAGTAACAAATACACAAAATGGGACAGGAATATGGGGCAAAGACAAATGATGGATAATGGCCAAACAGAAAGACAATAGATAATGGATAAACTGATGAGTACAGATCTATGACAGATGAGTGATTATCAACAGAACAGCAAGACAAGATATAATGGATTAATAGAGGATCAAAGCTTAACAGTACGGATCAACTGATGATCCTCATAAAGAACACGGGTATGGGAAAAAAGATATTAGATTACGAGACTTTAAAAACAGACGTTAAACAGAAATGTCTGATAAGCAAATGGTCTCAATAGATGATGGATAAAACAAATGATCTCAGATAGAAACAAGATTAACAGATGATCCAGAACAGGAAACAGATTAACAGATGATCACTGACAGACAATGGGTTAATGGATGATTTCAGAAACACAATAGATGATAGATTAGCAGATAATCTCAGATGAACAAGAGATCAAGAGATTAACCAATGAATAACCAGAAAAAAAATAGTCTTAGCAAATAGACCAATGTCTTCCAGAAACTGTCATCACTTTAACGTTTTAAAGCATTTGCATGAAATTATAGAGTCTTAGAAAATAGGGAACAAAATGAAAGAAACAAAGCAGGACATTATGGTACAGCTGAATGAAACTCAAAAGTCTGATAAATCCAACAATCATATACAGCTCTCACACAGCAAAATATAAAATGCAATCACATCAACTAATACAACCACTCTATATTTGAGCTACATCACACAGTGTCTACCACTAGGACACTCATCTAGTCAAATTATACCACAACAAAATCTACTCAGGGACAGTGCTGAAAGCAAAGGTAAATAGGCTGGAGGCAGGAGTCCACCCATAGAGTTGAAGTCAGTACCTTCCCCTGGGCCACCGTTGCCTGACTCGGAGCAGACGGACTGTGCCTTGCAGGAGATGAGCTTGCGAGAGCCCTGTGACTTACTGCGTTTGAGCTGGGCTGGGTCGTGGTTATTGCGGCCCTGTTTACGAGCATTGTTGCTACTAGTGGGACTCACACAAACGCCGTTCTGCTGCAATGGTAAGATAAAATAAAAAACACAATCACTTGAAAATCATAGTTGCAACTAACATAAGCAATCAGGGCCCCATTTCATGGCTCTGCTTACCGCCAAGTCTACGCTTGCGATCACTATTCTTTGCTTACAGTGCAAGCGCCGAATTTCTGCACTAGCTGTGTAAGCAAAGAATGCCTAGGGGTCTTGTCAAAATTAATCCCGGACAGCCACTGGACAGCGCCGGTCCAGGACCAGGTTTCTCGTCCCATATTGAATTCCCTTGTAGTGATTACTTCGTCGGATGGGCTATGGGATGAGTTCACAGTGACTGGCCTTCACCAGAGATCGTTTGTTGCTATCTACTGAAAACAAGCAGGGGGTCTCCCAAGGGCAGGTTTCGGTTTCCACGGTTAGGCCTCAATGACCCTAAGTATTTACTAAAGACAAAGTGGTTGTATCATAGATGATTAAGCTCTCTATGCATATCGTGAAGTTGTAACTTTTCGTTTTTATTTCAGTCTGTGGTCACTTGGAATTGTCATTGTTTTCTATGTTGTAATTCTGCTTCATTAAAGGATTATTGGATTATTTAAGATCATAGGGAATCATTACAAAAGTATTACCAAGAAAGATTTTTGAACAAACGGGGTACCTTGAGGCAGATCCGATTCTTGTATATTTTATCAAATGGTCAACTTAAATGGAGGCACTCGGGTGTACACATGTATTTGTTTTGCATCACATGAAGAAAACTCAGTTCATTACTATGTTTAAATCAGTCGGGATTGTTTTTATTTTACATGGCTAGTAATGTTGTCTATTGCAAACAGCAATGGGTTAAAACTCCACCACACTACAGTGACCTCCAAACAGTCAGACCAGACTCACTCCACACTGCTATTAAACCCAAGTTTGTTTATATTAGTGATTAAGCAGCCAGTGAAACCGCAGAACTCTCAGTGGGGTGCCTTGGGTACTGTGCATCGGACAGGAGGATACTGTTCAGCGTGTGAAACATTGTCTCATTGGAACTCCCATCTGATGGCCCGTCCAACAAAAATTGGACATCGGATGAACCTTGTCCAACGGTCTGTCCAGGATTAATTTTGACAAGACCCCCTAGTAACATGGACTACGCAAGCGCACAAGCAGAAATTCCCTACTTACCTGTGAAATACACTTGACATAAGCCCAGAATTCCCTGCTTCCGTAAGCGCTGATTCTTTGCGTATGGTAAGCAGAGCCATGAAATTGGGCCTGGGTCACATGAGGTAATTTACAGGCAACCAGTTCCAGACAATTTCAAAGAAGAACATTCACATTTCAAATTTTCATTTAGTTTTCTCTCCAATTGATCCTGTTACAAAAATGCCTCTAGTGGGACTGAAGTGTTCCTTCTGATTGTAGCAGAGTTAGCTGCCTGTAAATGTTTTCATGTTCTACCAGGCCCTTAAGAGTGGTTGAAAAGAAAACAAGATTTGAATAATCTTATGAGACCAAAAAGAGAAAATAGGTTGGCTAGCAATGAGTATATATGAAAGTGAGGAAAACTTAACTCAAAGGGGATAGCGGAGAATAGACAAGGCAAAGATGAATTGTTGGCTAATCGCTAGAGGTGGGTATGGACAGTCACAGTAGGTGTGATAATGGTCCTACAATGTCCAGTGATACACTACAGTGAATTCCTATGGCTGCGTAAGCAGAAAACAATTTTCTGCCAAGCAAAAATAAGCAGGACACCAGTCACAGATGGCACATGTGAAATGGTACTTTGGCTGATAACCTTAATCTGGTAAGCATAATTTTGTTGTGCTCAGCTATTTTGGGTGTTTAAAGCAGCTCTATGAAATTGGGTCCTGAGCTCGGCTTCACAAAGCACTAAGATTCATGAGTTGTCAGTACACTATAGTAATTTGTCTTGTGAAATCACACTAGCAATTAATATTGATTCACGGTTTAGACCAATCTCAACTCTTTGTGAAACTGAGGGTCATATAACTCAACCTACTAAAATAACACTTTATAAACAATTTATTCTTTTTCAGTTATCTAAAAGCACGTGAGAGTGCTAATATGGAAATACAAGCACCACTATTGAACTTGAACCTGCCAGGTCTGTGTATGAGCTGACAGTAGATAGCCAGGAGTCATCTTAAAGTATGCTAACTTAAGTTTACAGTAATGACCTACTGCCCACGCATACTTTCATAGTCTAGTAATGACTACTTCCAATGCTACACATCTATATAAGTCACATGAGAGTGACTAATCTGATGCACACATTGAACCTGAAACTCCGGTCAATAGTCTACTGTAGAATACGACCTACTGATCAACGATGCTATACTCTAGTTATAGTTCTACAGTAATGACCTACCTGATCCCTAAAGCTATACTCTAGTTATAGTTCTACAGTAATGACCTACCTGATCACCAATGCTACACTCTGGTTATAGTTCTATCAGTAAGACCTACCTGATCCCTAACGCTAACTCTAGTTCAATAGTTCTACAGTAATGACCTACCTGATCACCAATGCTACACTCTAGTTATAGTTCTACAGTAATGACCTACTGATCACCAACGCTATATCTGGTCAATAGTTCTATAGTAACGACCTACCTGATCACCAAGCTAGCACTCTAGTCAATAGTTCTACAGTAATGACCTACCTGATCACCAATGCTACACTCTAGTCAATAGTTCTACAGTAATCACCTACCTGATCACCAAGCTACACTCTGTCAATAGTTCTACAGTAATGACCTACCTGATCACCAACGCTACACTCTGGTCAATAGTTCTACAGTAACGACCTACCTGATCACCAACGCTACACTCTAGTCAATAGTTCTACAGTAATGACCTACCTGATCACCAATGCTACACTCTAGTCAGTAGTCTCATTTCAGTAATGACCAACCTGTTCCAAAATGCTACACACTAGCCAATAGTTCTACGATTATGACTAACCTGTTCACCTACATGTACTGTACAATTTAGTCAACAGTTTTACAGTAATACAAGTCACACAAATTCAAAGTCCTACGATTATGACCTACCTGTTCACCAGTGCTACTTGTAGGTGATTTACATCTCTCGGGATCAGCCATGTATTGTTCCACGATATCACCCAAACCCTGTGGTTTACTCTTCTTGGGTGACCTTGGGGTTCTTGTGTAGGGATCTGCTGAGCCATACAGGTCTGGGGTTCCCATGTTGAGTAGACATGTTTCTGAAGGTAGTCCACATGACTAGGCCAGACACAGTACCAAAGGCAAGGCTACAACAGTACAACACAAAAGGGATCATTCACAGATATATGACAAGATCAATGTCAGAACGGGACACTAGTATGACTAGGCCAGACACAGTACCAAAGGCAAGGCTACAACAGTACAACACAAAAGGGATCATTCACAGATATATGACAAGATCAATGTCAGAACGGGACACTTTTGGGGTCGATGGGTGGCAGTAGATTTAATTTATATTAAAAAAAAAACTAAGAAGCTAGTCTGACATAAGTTTAGGCACAGAGTAAATCTATAAGAGACGCAGAAAATACATTTCAAAACAGTTTGTTAACCTAATTTGATTAACTTGGCATAACTTCTGCGTCATAGGGCTTTAGATACAGATTACACTTCAACATACACATGTAGATAGCAATCAACCAAAATACACTGCACATTTATAAGACAATAAAAGCATGTATTTTATTAGTTGGACAAAAGTTAAAGTGAACTACATTGTGCAAAAGCGTGTTGAGTTATGCTGGCACTCGGTGCAAACCAGGGATCCATTTTATGAGCTGCTTAAATGGCAGGGTTTACTTTTGGTAATTGTCAAAAACTATTATCCTCACTTGGTGAATCCCAACATATGCATAAAATAACAGACCTGTGTAAATTTGGGCTCAATTGGTCATCGAACTTGCAAGAAATAATGAAAGAAAAAAACACCCTTGTTGCATAGAATCGAGTGCTTTCAAATGCCAGATTCAAACATTTTAGTGAGAAATTACCTCTTTCTCAAAAACTACATTACTTCAGAGGGAGTCATTTCTCACAATGTTTTATACTATCAGCAGCTCTAAGGTGCTCCTTACCAAGTAAGTTTCTATGGTAATGTATTTCATGAGTAATTAACCAAAGTATCCCCTGCCTTTAAGCAAATAAGTTTGCATAAAAACCCTCTGCTTTGCAATAAAAATAGGCTACAAAACAACTCACAAACAGTACATGTGACATGCTACTTAGGCTGGTAACCTTATTCAGGTCAGCAGACATGTTATATCCTTGAGCCTAGGACCTACATGTCAACCTCGTCCCCATGGTTTACTTTATTTCCAACCATGTTTACAATAGTAAACCCTGGGAGGGAAACCTTCCTTGACCTGATTGGACAACCAATGTTACTTTGTCAACAGCCGGGGCAACAATACAAACAGCTATAAATCTGTACGGACCAAGACAGACAAATGTGAATTTCGAAAAGCAGCCAGACTATTTTAATTTGCATACGTATCCAAAATTTTTGGATATGCAAATGATCCAATACCAGGGTGAGAGAGCGGTCAACCTGGTACTGCTCGACACACCCTGGGGACGAGGTTGCCTACATGTGTACTTACAGTCCATAACATGAGTTGATTTCCACAGCAGTAATAGTAGATGGAGCTTCTCCATCGACCCATACAAGCTGACAGCACAAATCAGCCTGGAATCCTGTTGACCGTTTATGCGCTCCACCTTTCACCTACAGTATAACAGAAATAATACCAAACAAACCATCAGACAACGCAAACTCACCAAGCGACAAAACAAAGCACAATTTTATCATCTCCGACAAGCTAATTTTGTCAGCTTGAAGTGCTCAATGCAACGCCATTATGTTAATGTTTAATCATGGTTTAACCCGCTTGCTTTAGGGGCCGAACATTTGGAATTTGATTTAGATGAGGGGTGGGGGGATTAGAAAAAATATATATATATTTATTTATATTATTATCGGCTAGCAGTTTGTGTGAGTTTGTGTATGGGGAGAACCAATTCATGCAATACTGCAATTTTTTCCAGCGTATTTTAACAAAATCGGTATCTGTCCCATTGCTCATTAAATAATGAACAATGCTCACATTTGCACAGCAGCACCCACACCATTACCAGGCCCAGTCAAGTTTTTGATTAACTTCAGCAAGAGAAATTTAGTCAATTTGCACTTTCCAAGCATCGCAATCTTTATGGCTTTTATTGATGGTTCTTATCAGATCTTTTTGTCATTTTGATTTCAAGTTGGTCATGTTGATAAAGCCATCAACTCACAGAGAGTCTGTTTGCTGCCGCATCTTCCACACGTGAAGCGTTAGAAAAACAGCAAAGCCAGTCTCAGAGCTGCCAACATTTGCATCTTGCAATCAGAGAGATTGTGTACAAATATTTAGAATTAAATTCAACACGATAGGGGAAATGCTTCCATAATTTTTATAATTTGCTCAAAAAGTGAGGGAAATGTGGCCAGGAATTAGGTCATACTGCACCACAGAGCATCGAGAATGAAAATTTTCCCGGGGCCCTTAAGCGGGCCCCGGACCCCACGCTTCGCGCTCGCATTTATTCCTAACTCCGCTTCTCAAAATGGGCCTGACCAATGTTTTTGAGCTTCCTACGGCCTGTATAGCCAAACATCTTTCTCGTGGCATACTCTGACTGTGTGCCAAATTCCATGCTCGTATCGTCAAAGGCTCCATCCCATCACCAACATGCCATACTTTAAGGGGCAGAGCTTCATGGATTTGTCACTTAAGCAAAGAGTCAAAGTCTTATTGGAAACCAGGAAGCATTTCATACCTTTAGATTTGGAACGTTATCTCTTATTCCATCTCCTGAGCTGGTACTTGTCATCTGGTTACCACTACCTGGTCCACTGCCTGCTGTAGCTCCACCAGACGACGACTGCGTGACAGGAGCGGGCGCACTCATTGCACTAGCTACAGAGCTGGCACTGACTGTACTAGTGTTGCGCTTAAGTGGGGTGGGTGGAGGAGGGGGCGGAGTCTCAGCCTCAGGGGTGTCTGGTTCTTCGGGTTCATACACAATGGCAATCTCCAGAACCTGTTAACAGCACAGTACGCGAAGTTAGAACAGGGTGTGATATGGGCCGTGCAATATCTGATTGAATTGAAAGGGTTAGCGGGTAATTGTACACTTGTTGCTATGGATCGATCAATCAGAGTAGAGGATTCAAGCTTGCTTGAAGATAAGATTACATATGGTGGGCTGGCAGAGTTTATCTATCAATCAGAACCACAGTGGATGATATGGAATGGTCAGACTGTGCACCATGTAGATGTATTTAACACATGATACTGAATGCTCAAACTTACCACTTAAAGGCACTGGACACTATTGGTAATTACTCAAAATAATTGTTAGCATAAAAACTTACCTGGTAACGAGCAATGGAGAGCTGTTGATAGTATAAAACATTGTGAGAAACGGCTCCCTCTGAAGTAACGTAGTTTTTGTGAAAGAAGTAATTTCTCAGTAAAATATATGAAATGATTTTGAGACCTCACGCGTGTGGTCTCGAAATCAAGCATCTGGAAGCACACAACTTTGTGTGACAAGGGTGTTTTTTCTTCTATTATTATCTTGCAACTTCGACGACCAATTGAGTTCAAATTTTCACAGGTTTGATATTTTGTGCATATGTTGAGATACACCAAGTGAGAAGACTGGTCTTTGACAATTACCAAAGGTGTCCAGTGTCTTTAATCTAACCGGGGGTTTTCAGGGGCAAAAAAACAGCAAATCAGATTAAACAAAGTTTATCATGCCTGTTCAATTGATACTCTAGAAAACTCACCGATAACTCTGTAGTGACTTCCAATCTACTGAACCTATACAATATAACATGACCACTTGCTCCTGCCACTGCTAGTAGCCTGCTTTCTTGACAAAGTTTGACCATCTGAATAGCAAAGGGTTCCTCATCACCATCTAAACTACGAGCTTGCTTCTTCTTCTCAAACACTTTAGCAGTCTTCAGCTTATACAGAACTTGTAACATAACTGTAGAAAATACAAACAGACAATGAGGAATAAATACTCTTCTTAAAAAGCAATAAATAACATGTTCAACTCGGGCTGTAGTTCAAATTTCTTTTTCTGTGAAAGAATACATTATGTTGAATAATGCTGAATTAAGCTTGAAAAAATTGCTAAGTTAACCTTACTGTTACAACTTGCTAACTCAAGATTGTGTTCCAGCTAGCAAGCTTGCTAAGTCGACACTACATGACAGCTAGTTAGCCACTCTTGCAAAAAAGCAAACTTGCGAATTCAACACTAGATTACAGCATGTTAGTTGATCTTTCTTCACAAGCTTGCCAAGTCAATGTTACATTACAACATAGAACATGTACGTAATCTTGCTTAGCAAGCTTGCTGAGTCAACATTACATTACAGCTTGCTAGGTAAACTTGCTTAGCAAGCTTGCTAAGTCAACATTACAGGTAAAACAACTTGCTTGGTAATCTTGTTTGGCTAGCTTTCCAAGTCCACATTACATTACAGCTTGCTAGTCAATCTTGCTTACCAAGCCTGCTCGTCAATCTTGCTTACCAAGCCTGCTCGTCAATCTTGCTTACCAAGCCTGCTCGTCAATCTTGCTTACCAAGCTTGCCAAGTCAACATTATGTACATTACAGCGTTCTAGTCATTATTGCTGTCCAATATTTCACAAGAGGTTTGCTGTGACATGCCTGTGAAACTGATCTCCCACTACAAGAAGAGATAACAAGAGTTACTCACCTCGAGATGCATCCCAGAATTTGATTGTACCGTCTGCATGCCTGTACAAAAAACAAAACATTGTTGTAAAATGAAACCTGTTTCTGCAGTCTGTCTGCATTCAGATCATGAATATGATCTTTATTTAACATGAATGGAAGTTTGTGAGTCAAGTTACCCACAATCACTAATTAATTGGATTGTTTTATTCCGAAAGGAACATCACCCCGGAAAGTATTGGAAGGGGTACAACGATATTTAAAAAAAAAAATACAAACGAGGATTACATGTACATCATGACGTTAGAGTTAGCCCAAAGCACTATTATAAACCCTTTATTTGTAGCAGTGATTTCCTTTTACTTAGCAGACATAAACATATTTATAAGCAATGATGATACACAATAACTTTTTCCTGAGAAGTCATTAAGACAACAAATTTGTCTCTTTCCGATAACATACCATATTCTGCATCACTTTTACAAACAGCATCATAGAATTATACATCGGACAAGAACATACACAATGCGTTTCCGTTGCCACAGTGCGGACAAATACATGTATGTTGATGAAATTCTAAACTGCTGTATCTTGTAGTTTATGAGCTGAGCATCTAAATCTAACCAGATACATAATGTCTGTACTGCGGATTCTTTAAAAAAAACTGAATGTTCAATTTCTTGTCGTACTTATCTACAATCCATTGAAAGAGAAATATATACTATACCAATGATACAGAAACATAGATGCACCAATACACAACAGTTACACCATGTCTGAATTGATATCTTCAGCGGTGGTTATAGCTAGACCTCTGAAAAGGCCTACTCTTTCACATTAGCGCTACTGCCAATAGCAATAGCCGTAGCTACTTGATTCAGGCTCAGCCTTAGAGATCATATCAATAGTTACAGCTTCATAACACCCCTTACAAGAGTTCCACCATTTGATTGGTTCAGAGTGCGTCACATGATATGTCTTGTTTTTTCTAGAAAGCTGCATGAATGCAATGCGCTATACATGAAGCAAACAATGTACTATACCCTTGGCAACCAGTGTACTATACCCATAGCAACCAGTGTACTATACCCATAGCAACCAGTGTACTATACCCATAGCAACCAGTGTACTATACCCATAGCAACAGCAGCTTCTTGGTGCCTACATGTAGACGTCTAGGCACAATATATGTATAGTCTATCTTGACTGCTTTTACTAATGCCATGGTTATAACTACGATTCCCTTGGTGATCCCTGGAGCGTTCTATTTAAAATAAGAACGTAACGAAGATCACCTCAGGAGTTGTAGTTTTAACCATAGCACTGGAATCAGTCACTATTTGCATACTATGGGATGGAATGGTAAGGCTTGGTTATGGTCATACAGACGATGACTCTAGTATGATCAGGCAGAGACAATTGTCAAGTCAATGTATGTACATGCACAGCATGTGATAGAAAGAGAAGACCATACCCAGTGATAACAATTTCCTGCTCACTGCTTCCCCCACTTCCCCATCCTCCGCCTTTCACCGGCCAGTTCTAAGAGAGGAAATGAAACAAAAAGACACGTCATATCGTAGAGGATGCACATGAAATTGTGCATGTCAAATAAATGCACAAATCACTAATGTCTTGTCCCACTAGTACCACCTGCATATAGAATTATTCTGGGCCCAATTTTCTAGAGTTGCTTAAGCGGACATTAGTGCTTAACATTTTTCTGCTAAAAATTCAGCAAGAAACCAGACCAAAAAAACCTTCCCTCTACACCCCCCCCCTTGTCTCCTTGTTCATCCCTTGTTTGTTGAATGCTTTCTACCCCTCTCTCTTTTCATCTTTTTCCACTTGACTGCTTCTGTTACACCAGTATATCAGGGCCCAATTTCATAGAGCTGCTTAAGCAGAAAATTGTCCGCTTAGCAGGATTGAGCAGGATACCAGTCACAAATTGTACGTGTGACATGGTAGTTTGGCCGGTAACCTTATTCTGGTAAGCATAATTTTGTCGTGCTTAGCTACTTTTTGTGCTAAGCAGCTCTATGAAATTGGGCCCTGTTTGTGTGTGTTGTCTTGTCATTTAGCCTTCGAGAAAGACTCTACTAGGGTCGAAACGTCAGGCCACTGACTATTTTTTTGCATTTATACCACAGGTCCTTTTGGTTGGTTAGCAGTTGGTAGCTAATTCTATTTTCACAAATGATACATGTGACATGGTATTTTGGCTGGTAACCGTATAATGGTAAGCGCTTAGTATGTATTTGTGCTTAAGCAGCTCTGTGAAACTGGACCTGATCAGTCCCCAAACTCGTAACACTACATGGCAGAAAATAATGCTTAGCAACTTGGCTTGCTTAGCAAACAAAATTCTTGGGGCACCACTCGCAACACCTAAACATTATGGCGTTTTGGATGGTAACCAATTTCTGCTAAGCAAGTTTTTCTGTGCTTAGCTAACTTTTGTGCTTCTTTTACAGGCTTAATGACGGCACTGCAGTCTATTTGTGAAACTTTGAGGTTTAACGAATTGACCACAAATTGTGCTGTACGTTATTAAGCATTCCAAGCTCATGAATTCACCTTTCCACTTCACCTAGATTGCTAATTGTACCTGCAGACACAACCTACAAAATCAAAGTGTCCAACTTCTTCTAGTCAATTTCATTTCTTGCATATTATATCATGCTTGATCTAGTTAGTGTAGGAGGAGTACATAATCTATTTTCATATAAATATCACTCAGTCATGACATAATTTTGTCAACCGTCATCAATAATTAAGGGCAAGATATATTTTTGGATAATTGTCAAGGACCAGTATCCCAACGTAAGCATAAAATAACAAACCTGTGAAAATTTGGGCTCAATTGGTCATCGAAGTTGCAAAAAAATAATGAAAGAAAAAACACCCTTGTTGCTTAGAATTGTGTGCTTTCCAATGCCTGAGAACCTGAAGCCTTCTTCAGATTTAAATGTTTTAGTGAGAAATTACCTCTTTCTCAGAAAAAAAACTACATTATATATATAATATCATGTATATGAATAATAATTAGGAAATATAAAACTTAAAAGTATTATACAGGAATGGTAGAGCTGGTGAAATAGTCGCAGACAGTGTTCATGTGATCAATCATATAATACATGTACATGAAATAACAAACCTGTGAAAATTTGGGCTAAAGTAAAAAGAAAATAGTGAAAAAACCATGCACAATTTTCAGCATGTAAACACATTGTCCTTAATTTTGGTTGTAACAACTGAAATCAGCTGCTGCGGTTAAAAAAAAGGACTCTTAGATACTTCTTTTTTAAATATGACTTTATTTCAGAGGGAAACATTTCACAGAAAAATGATCCTAGCGTGAACTTCATAATCAGAAAGCTTTCAGACTAAAATTTAACAATGTTTTTTATCCTTACCAATCCTGTATAATACCTCTAAAGAAAATGGCTTGAAGGTGGGCCGCCATATCAGTTTTGTGCTCACAAAATCAGTTCCACTAAAAGACTGTTGTATATGTTTGCACAAGCAGAACACGGCCCAGTTATCAGTGGTTATCTGTGTTATGGCGTGTCGTGGCCATAGGATAAGAGCACCGGACTCAAGCTCTGGTGTTTCTGTTCAGCAGAGTGTGGGTTCGAGTCCCGGTCGTGACACTTGTGTCCTTTAGCAAGACACTTAACCATCATTGCTTCGTCCTTCGGATGGGACGTAAAGCCGTTGGTCCCGTGTGTTGTGTAATGCACGTAAAAGAACCCAGTGCACTTATCGAAAAGAGAAGGGGTTCGCCCCGGTGTTCCTGGTTTGATTGGCTGAATATTGCGCCACAGCACCTTGTAAAACCATTACATGGTGCTATGTAAAGGAATTGGTCTCAAACTTCAAAAAGTAGCTCCACATATTCTTGCAGGCAAAATACTGACTGTTGAAGCGCCTTGACCGTCACTGAGTGACGGATATGAGCACTTTATCTTCCAGTACGCGCTAATCCTCCAATCAGATGCTCGAACCGGAGTATGATATCAGACGATAACCTACTCCCAGTTTTTATATTGCACTCTGCGTATTGTGAGTGTCAATGCGTCACGCTCCGCATACGGTCAGTGCACAAATTACATTCTAAACTTTGCGCGTGGAAAACCAAAAACAAAAACATAACCTAACCTCAATGACTTAATGAGGCTGGAAGATAAATTCGTTATCACACTCGCGCTCGTGGAATACGAAAAAATATAGCGCGTCTGCGTCCCATATCCAACTTGGCCGGCCTTGTTAGATATGGGACGCAGAAGCGCTATATTTTTTCGTATTCCACTCGCGCTTGTGTGATAACTTATAATATAAGAAGCCATTATTATTGTTATTATTTATGTCTCACCTTTTTACTGTAGAGTTGTTTCTTGCGGTTGAGACTATTTGCTCCAGCGGAATACAGATGTGGTATAATATCGGACGGGCAGTCAGCGTAGTACTGCACGCATGTAACTGGAGACTCGTGCAGATCCATTGGGTAGGGATTCTCAAAGCATGGATAACTGATCAGACACAATCAATAACACAATAAAGGGCAGGCGAAAAAAAAAAAGACAGAACGACTATTTCAAATATTGATACTCTCTGCATGGTTTTTGATACTCTCTGTATGGTTTGCTGCAAAATGAAACCAATAAATTTCCAATATAAGTCCCTTGTACATGCGTATGATGTACATTGTACAATGCATTAGTTCTTGTCATTTAATATCACTTAAGACAATTTTTAATGAGTACTTTTATATACAAATGTATAAGGAAGCCATTATTATCATTCTATTATTTAGGGGCTTCATCTCTAGATCAAGAAGATACTATCTCTCATTTTTAAGGGTTTTTCACTTTTGTAAAATCACAACATTAGTAAAGGGCTATATTATTAAAGAAACATTACAGAATTGGTAAGAAAAAAACTTGTAAAATATACTTTTGATCACAGATTTGCATAAAACTTGCATAAATCTAATGATGATGATAGTAGAAAACATCTCTAGAAATATTTCTGTCTGAAATGCCATATTTGATGAGAAATGAATTTATAAACTAATTTTCTGATTGGAGTTTATCGCTCAGTGAGCGTTTTATTCATTTGTTGAACCTATTAGACTATGGGCCGTGGCTCTGAAATCCTTCTAGAAAACAACTCTTGTTCTCTCCGGAGGGGGTTTGAACGAAATATAGCCCAAGTTGTAGATTATATGTGTCTTAGCAAGAATCGAATTGTTCCCACGCTCAAATGTTGCACATTAATGTGTAATTCACGGATAAAATGTCACATTTTCCGACATAAAGAAAAACATAAGAAAAACAGCGCCCTCTATTGACCAAAAAAGAAGCTTTTTCCAGGCAGGAATAGATCATCCCCCCCAAAATCCACATTATGATGTGGAAACCTCTATATTTAAAAAGATCATGTATGCCAACAACATTTCTTAAAGTTTGTGTATTTATATAACTATTGGAATACTATTTTTAAACTGTACTTGGAGTTTTCACTTGTGGTTGAACCTCTACACCATTTCCAGGCAACTAACAATTCAAGCATAAAGAATGAAAGGAGGGGGGTTCAGCATGTGTTGATAACCTAACCGAGGGGTGGGGGGCAGTCTTGGCAAATAAATAAGCACACCATTTCATGTTGATTGTAAACTAACTGGAGTTCCTGAGACACTTTTTAACTCGCAAAGTATGTCAAAACAGCCCTACAAATAATTGACAAACCTCGGTTATTTCCTTCTTTAAATTTATTGGCTGTGACCTCAACCTGCATATACAATCAACAATTCAAATGCTGAATTAAATAAGTTATGTGACTTTGTACTTGAATTTGTTGTGTCCCTAGAAACCATTATCTGTAGAGAACATGTTCTACAAAGTGTTATCATCTTTAAAAAAAACTTTACAAAAACCATTCTTTTGTGCATTACATTTTGTTTAAATTTCACATCACAGCTCTATATAAGTTTTTAAAAAGTCCCCTGTGACGATTTCATAACTTACAAAAAAAGAACCATATAATATCATGTTATAATTGACATGATGTATGTGCATTAAGACCACGGAATGCTCTTTAAACAATACAAACCGTTTGTATCAATTATTAATGAAGTTCAATAAAGAATTAACATGTAAATGCACATGCAACCTTATTGTTCTGATGGATGTCAGACAACTTTTCCGACTGACAACTCGACGAGTTGGAAAACTCGACGGGTCGAACAACTCGACGGGTCAGACAACTCGACGGATCAGACAACTCGATAGGTCAGACTTACCCGATGGGTCAGACAACTCGACGGGTCAGACAACTCGACGGGTCAGACAACTCGACGGGTCAGACAACTCAACGGGTTGGACAACTCGACGGGTTGTCCGTTCAAACGTAATACAACTTGACTTTTGATCAGACAACTCGATGGGTGGATGGTAAATCCTCATGTCATGGCAGAAGATTCGAGGGATACAAGTGTGCAGCTGACCGCAAATGGGGCTGTTCAGCATGGGGGGGGGGCGATCGTATTGTACTAGGCACGCATGGGCGTCTCCACAGGGTGGGGTGGGTTCGCAGACTTATTTAATTTAATATGGGCGTCCGTTTAATGAATGTGTATTATTAATTTAAACTTATTTATCTTTTTTTAACTTTGTATTTTTCTTTTTGTAGTGTTGTGCCAGAGAAAAAGTTTAATAAAATAAAGTAAATAAAATTACCACTTACAAAATGTAAAAAACATAAAATATTAAAATCATGTTTACCGTACCACTAAGTGATTAAAGGTACGCTATTTCAATGAGTATATGGTGCTTATAACAAAGTCATTGTAAGGGCAAGATGGAAGGGGTAACCCCAATGATTCCCATTTTGAGCTCTTCACTAAAACTGGATGTCAGTAACGAAGATCAGCCATTCACCCGTCAACATGTCTTGGCGCTCTGTCGAGCTGTCTCACCTTCGAGTTGTCTGACCCGTCAAGTTGTCCGACCCGTTGAGTTGTCTGACCCTGTCGAATTGTCCGACTCGTCGAGTTGTCTGAACTCCGTTCTGATCAATCTTTTCAATAGTTTTGATACTAAAAAAACACACAGATGCTCTTTAGTGGTTTTGGAGCAAAAATAATGGTAAGATATGAGATGGAAAGGTTCCTTCTTTCTTCAAAGAAGATCTTGACCGAAGCATTCTAACTCTCTTCTCAGCAGGCTGCAAGTTCTCTTCTCTGGTGTGAGACGTTTCACTGATACCTGGTTTGAAAACAAAAATAAAATAACAAAATTAAGTCCCGCTTTAGTTAATACTTTTTGAAGGCACCAATGGTGTTTATTTTAAATGTAAATGATTATAAATAAACATAACCGTTGTTATGCATGGTGGGGACCATTTTATGGAAGTCTTAAGCCACTACAATTGAATAATTTATTTCAAACTGGCTTGATTTCCAATGGTTCGGTTTAAATGTTAAAATCATGGCGCCGACGATTTAGCGATTGCCAGCTCCAAGTTTTTTCATAAAATTACACCAAACGAGCGCACACATTTTCAGAAAAATCTTGGCATAAATTTGTGGGTTTCTATCCGAAAAATAATATCACCTCCGGAAATTACATGGGCGCAGCCATAAGGCCAAGAAGCGGAGGAAGTCCAGCGTATTGGCACTATTTATGGTAGGGGCTAACCAAACAAGAGTGTTATGAAAATTAAACACGGCATGAATTCACTTTTTTGTGAACTGAAAAACATTGGCTCAAACAGGGCCAGTTTAAAATAACAACGCCACATGGGCTGACGATATTTATTTCTACTAACAATTACTAGTAATATTGGTGTCCATTATTAACCATGTACCCATTCTAATCTTACCGGTTTCTACGCTACGTGATCATTCACTATTTTTTAATTATAATAATTATAGGGAGTCATACACACTAACGAATGTTCAATAAACAACTTAAAACAATTCTCTAACCTTCAGCGGCAGGCACACGTTCTTTGACTCGCGTCAGCTTCGCAAGTGCTTTGAAGCATCTGTGAGTGTGAAATATTGGTAGCACTTCCGATGAAAAACACCATCGTTGCCGTTGGGTTTGACTATCACAGCACAGCTCTATCTAAGAAACACCTCGCTATTTCAGCTGATTTCCCGTCCAATTCCTTCCAAATATATACACAGCGTCTGAATTGTCCACGATACTTCGGTCATAGGTGTTACGGCTTCATTACTTTCACACAAATGGGCATAACACCGTAAATTTGAGTGTTCCTCGCTGTCTTTTTCGACCATGTTTTGATGTTGACAACATGACGATCAGCTTGTTGATACTGTGTGTTTATGTAGAGCGCGTTTTATGGACTTATCCAGTACAATATCCAGATTGCGCACAATTTTGCTCAATCTGAAGATTGAGCGCCCTATCTCATAACGCAGAACCAGACTGAGAACCGCACAAAGAGCAGCGCACTATTCAAATTGAGCAAATTTGTAAATGCGCTTTGCTTAAACATAATACTTAGCAACTCGTCGCTTCGTACATCCGCACGTATACACAAGATTGGTCAACTTAGGATGAAAGACATATTTTCATTGGACAACCTAGTCACGCTGGCTCGATCACCGTATATCTTTGCACAATTTAGGGCGATGTTTGTCCTCAAATTTAGAAATAATGTGCAACATTTGAGCGCGGGAACAAGCAAAAAGTGTTATTTTGTATTATTATCTTCCATTTTGAGTGGTTACTGAGTAGACCCCCGGTTGAAGAGAACAAGACTGTAAGATACGACCGGACGGCCCACGGTCTATATATGATTTCATGCAAATGTGTAATCGGTTTTTCACTATTTTCTCGTGACCCAGATGGCCGATCGATCCCAAACTTCTACAGGTTTGTCAGTTTATGTATATGGTGGATTACATAAAATGCTTACACTGCCAGCAACTGTTTTGTTAGCAAAAACCAATTCTGTAATGTTCCTTTAACTACATGTGTATAACTAGACCCAGTTGGTTGAGAGGGATATTGTGATCTGAAGTGAACATTTTACAGGTCAGGTTAAGTCTTACACCTTTGGAGGATCGGTCAAAAGAAAACCAAAGTATAACTCACAAAACCACAAACAATTCTTGCCTCTTCCTGCTGGGGATTTGTTTCTACAGAGGGTTCAACTATAGACCCCCCTTGCACTGATGTCACACCCGGCTACTGCCTACCCATGGTCTGTCATCTTAGGAGTCAAATTGCATTTCAGTTACAGTGTGCATCTAACCGCATACACGTCGGCTAGCATGCACGCTGAGCAGTAACACAACAGGGATTCTAACCCCCACAATGACCCCACCAAGATTCGAAGTTTGAAGCTTGAATAAAATAATCCCTAAACAGCTCACGTAGGAAGTTAAACTGGGATGGTGCGTAGGTGACGTCATTGGTCGACGGTGCAAATTGCAGTGAGAATAAGCAAAAATATTAACAGAAAAGGCTGTGCGCTATTTACACTGTGCAAAAGCCAAAAAGGGTTTACAGCATCCTAGAGCCAGCCGGAGGTTGTAGGACTCTGATAGCTTGGATGATGACGCTAGGTGAATTGGGCCCACACAGCCGCTTCAGTTAACATGAGTGAAAACAAAAAAAAGGATTAGGCTTACCTTGTGATGTGAGTTTTTCCCCATAGATCACTTAATTTAAACTTATTTATCTTTTTTTAACTTTGTATTTTTCTTTTTGTAGTGTTGTGCCAGAGAAAAAGTTTAATAAAATAAAGTAAATAAAATTACCACTTACAAAATGTAAAAAACATAAAATATTAAAATCATGTTTACCGTACCACTAAGTGATTAAAGGTACGCTATTTCAATGAGTATATGGTGCTTATAACAAAGTCATTGTAAGGGCAAGATGGAAGGGGTAACCCCAATGATTCCCATTTTGAGCTCTTCACTAAAACTGGATGTCAGTAACGAAGATCAGCCATTCACCCGTCAACATGTCTTGGCGCTCTGTCGAGCTGTCTCACCTTCGAGTTGTCTGACCCGTCAAGTTGTCCGACCCGTTGAGTTGTCTGACCCTGTCGAATTGTCCGACTCGTCGAGTTGTCTGAACTCCGTTCTGATCAATCTTTTCAATAGTTTTGATACTAAAAAAACACACAGATGCTCTTTAGTGGTTTTGGAGCAAAAATAATGGTAAGATATGAGATGGAAAGGTTCCTTCTTTCTTCAAAGAAGATCTTGACCGAAGCATTCTAACTCTCTTCTCAGCAGGCTGCAAGTTCTCTTCTCTGGTGTGAGACGTTTCACTGATACCTGGTTTGAAAACAAAAATAAAATAACAAAATTAAGTCCCGCTTTAGTTAATACTTTTTGAAGGCACCAATGGTGTTTATTTTAAATGTAAATGATTATAAATAAACATAACCGTTGTTATGCATGGTGGGGACCATTTTATGGAAGTCTTAAGCCACTACAATTGAATAATTTATTTCAAACTGGCTTGATTTCCAATGGTTCGGTTTAAATGTTAAAATCATGGCGCCGACGATTTAGCGATTGCCAGCTCCAAGTTTTTTCATAAAATTACACCAAACGAGCGCACACATTTTCAGAAAAATCTTGGCATAAATTTGTGGGTTTCTATCCGAAAAATAATATCACCTCCGGAAATTACATGGGCGCAGCCATAAGGCCAAGAAGCGGAGGAAGTCCAGCGTATTGGCACTATTTATGGTAGGGGCTAACCAAACAAGAGTGTTATGAAAATTAAACACGGCATGAATTCACTTTTTTGTGAACTGAAAAACATTGGCTCAAACAGGGCCAGTTTAAAATAACAACGCCACATGGGCTGACGATATTTATTTCTACTAACAATTACTAGTAATATTGGTGTCCATTATTAACCATGTACCCATTCTAATCTTACCGGTTTCTACGCTACGTGATCATTCACTATTTTTTAATTATAATAATTATAGGGAGTCATACACACTAACGAATGTTCAATAAACAACTTAAAACAATTCTCTAACCTTCAGCGGCAGGCACACGTTCTTTGACTCGCGTCAGCTTCGCAAGTGCTTTGAAGCATCTGTGAGTGTGAAATATTGGTAGCACTTCCGATGAAAAACACCATCGTTGCCGTTGGGTTTGACTATCACAGCACAGCTCTATCTAAGAAACACCTCGCTATTTCAGCTGATTTCCCGTCCAATTCCTTCCAAATATATACACAGCGTCTGAATTGTCCACGATACTTCGGTCATAGGTGTTACGGCTTCATTACTTTCACACAAATGGGCATAACACCGTAAATTTGAGTGTTCCTCGCTGTCTTTTTCGACCATGTTTTGATGTTGACAACATGACGATCAGCTTGTTGATACTGTGTGTTTATGTAGAGCGCGTTTTATGGACTTATCCAGTACAATATCCAGATTGCGCACAATTTTGCTCAATCTGAAGATTGAGCGCCCTATCTCATAACGCAGAACCAGACTGAGAACCGCACAAAGAGCAGCGCACTATTCAAATTGAGCAAATTTGTAAATGCGCTTTGCTTAAACATAATACTTAGCAACTCGTCGCTTCGTACATCCGCACGTATACACAAGATTGGTCAACTTAGGATGAAAGACATATTTTCATTGGACAACCTAGTCACGCTGGCTCGATCACCGTATATCTTTGCACAATTTAGGGCGATGTTTGTCCTCAAATTTAGAAATAATGTGCAACATTTGAGCGCGGGAACAAGCAAAAAGTGTTATTTTGTATTATTATCTTCCATTTTGAGTGGTTACTGAGTAGACCCCCGGTTGAAGAGAACAAGACTGTAAGATACGACCGGACGGCCCACGGTCTATATATGATTTCATGCAAATGTGTAATCGGTTTTTCACTATTTTCTCGTGACCCAGATGGCCGATCGATCCCAAACTTCTACAGGTTTGTCAGTTTATGTATATGGTGGATTACATAAAATGCTTACACTGCCAGCAACTGTTTTGTTAGCAAAAACCAATTCTGTAATGTTCCTTTAACTACATGTGTATAACTAGACCCAGTTGGTTGAGAGGGATATTGTGATCTGAAGTGAACATTTTACAGGTCAGGTTAAGTCTTACACCTTTGGAGGATCGGTCAAAAGAAAACCAAAGTATAACTCACAAAACCACAAACAATTCTTGCCTCTTCCTGCTGGGGATTTGTTTCTACAGAGGGTTCAACTATAGACCCCCCTTGCACTGATGTCACACCCGGCTACTGCCTACCCATGGTCTGTCATCTTAGGAGTCAAATTGCATTTCAGTTACAGTGTGCATCTAACCGCATACACGTCGGCTAGCATGCACGCTGAGCAGTAACACAACAGGGATTCTAACCCCCACAATGACCCCACCAAGATTCGAAGTTTGAAGCTTGAATAAAATAATCCCTAAACAGCTCACGTAGGAAGTTAAACTGGGATGGTGCGTAGGTGACGTCATTGGTCGACGGTGCAAATTGCAGTGAGAATAAGCAAAAATATTAACAGAAAAGGCTGTGCGCTATTTACACTGTGCAAAAGCCAAAATGGGTTTACAGCATCCTAGAGCCAGCCGGAGGTTGTAGGACTCTGATAGCTTGGATGATGACGCTAGGTGAATTGGGTCCACACAGCGCGCTTACAGTTACACTATGAGTGTACAACAAAGACAAGATTAGGCTTACCCTTGTGATGTGAGATCTACCACCACTAGATCACTCTCCAGTAACACCACCACTGCATATGGCTCCTGGGGATCTGTAATATACATAAACAGGCATTTATTGACTTTCACTACCCCAGGCCTTTTGCCTTCCTAGAAACCGTCTAAACTCCTATAGAGTATGCAGCACCGGCAGCCAAATTAGGCGCACAGGTTGCTAATTCCTCACACCCACAATCTTGACCCTTGACCCCGCGCCCCTAGACAGGAGAGACCCAAGAGGATTCCCCATCTACAGATGATATTCAGACCAATACCAAACATCATAGCAAATATACATGCTTTCAACATCAAGTGTCCAATTTGTTTCTTAGCAACTGCACACTATGAAAAATGAGTAGCAATTAGAGTTAGTCTCGCCCATGAAATCAAGTGTCATGACTTGGGATTCGAACTCACACACCGATGGCTCAGCCACCAGAGGCCAATCTCATACAGCTGTAAGCACAGGAAATCACTCCGCAAAGAAAAAATCATGCCGAACATAAACAGGTAACCAGCAAAATACCAGGATATGTATACTGTTGTGACTGGTTCCCTGCAAAATTTTAGCTAAAACAATTGTTTTGCTAAGCACCATTTCCTGCTTCTAGAGATAAACAAAAAATGGGTGAAGAAGCCGAGTCTGATTTGCTTCACCACTCAGCCGTTACAAACTGCACACCTGTGATAGACACCGTTGCATGACAACTAGTGGCAAAGACAGATGAGGACTACATTTAATTTTCTCAACAACAAAAAAAGCTGACTTCAGCTGAACTTGAACAACCAAGACCATCACTTTGCAGATAGTGAACTATGCCAAACACCTGCCATAATTTACTTCAGACATGTCTTGCTTTTGAGTTTGACAGGCTAGTTTTTCAAGATTGCTCTTGATGACCAGCTGTGATGCTTTTACACAAGTCAGACTATTGAGTAGTGCTATATATAGTGCCAGCAGCCTACACTCCCTCCGATTCTTTGACCTACTGCATACAGAACCCAGGGCCATCGACGGGTTTTTCAACTTGTTTATGTCTGAGCTTCGCCCGCAATGTTCACTTACTCGTTTCGTAATTGTGGCAAGGAATGAATAAAGTTGGTCCGTTGACGCATTTTCATTTAAATTTGTGAAGAATCTGCAAGCGCGTTCCGATGTATTTAACTAATTTCACCTGCCACAGTTATGAAATGAGCAAGTGAACATTTTGGGGGAAATTTAAGCCCCCCCACAAATGCTGTTTTAGTTGAAAACACATCAAGGGCCCTGGGCGGTCGATGTCATGCGCCAAGAATGGACGGAGTCTAGAGTGCAGGCAATATTTATGGGACTAACTATTGAGTACTTCATGTTGGAATATTAAGGACGAACAAAATATCCATGACATGTATGCAGGAGTTAAGAGCGAACAAAGGGAGTAGACTGACTCCTTTTGAAGGTAGCACCTGTTCAAAATGAGATCATTACATGGTGTATACAGAAGATTTGTAATCATTCGTTGTCTTAGCCTATAACAACAAACGTGTATGTAAAGTTACACAGCTTGCATTTATAAATCCAATGTGAGAAAAAGGAAAGGAAAGAAAAGAAAAATAAATGCCAATTTGAACGAGAAATAAAGAAATAAACAAATTAATTTAAATGTATAAATATTGACTAAAGAGACAGTTCAGTCTACATGTAACACTTGTATATTTACAAACATGTATCATTGCAGATAAATATAACCAAACACAACAATGTAACCCATATATATTACCTGGCTTTCTTATATTGCATTACACACATTCCCGCATAATGACTGTGACCTACGACCTACGACCTACATGTATGATACGCAGCCATGTTAGCTGACATGTATGGCTTATCGTGTGTGTCATCTAGTACATTGATAAGCAAGTGTTTATTACTGGGAATCAACAAATGAGGATACACATCTTAAGCCGTGTCCGAATTGGCAGCTACGAGTATGGCTACGGGTACGGCTACGGCTGGATCAACGTGTCATCATGCGTGGAAGTATCGGACGACCTTAGCAAGCATATCCGCCAATTTGGATAGCCTTACATCCACTTCCAATGACTTGGGCAATTCCGCACAGTGGCAAGCGTTACACTGACCACAATACCTACAAATCTTGTTGACTTACAATGTTACAAACACAGGGGTAAAAGTCTTAATGAAAACAGGTCTGAAACTAGGATCCAAATTGTAGGAGATACATGACATGTACATGAGATACATGTACATTACATGTATGTTGAACTTAAATGGCATTTCCACCAAGTCTGACATTGTCTGAAATCAGAACCTGCAAACAGCAAATTCTCCAAAAGTAATCAGTCATTAACATTATTCAGATTTCTGATCCCTCTGTTTAGTGTAATGCCAGTAACTGTGGAATTGCCCATCTAAATGTAAGCAGGGCGAATGCAGCATGATGTTAGAGTGAATGCAGAATGATGCAGAGCACATGCGGAATGATGTAGAGCGAATGCAGCATGTTAGAGCGAATGCAGAATGATGTAGAGCGAATGCAGAATGAGGAAGAGCGAATGCGAGTGTTAGAGTGAATGCAGAATGATGTAGAGCGAATGCAGAACGATGTAGAGCGATTGCAGAATGTTAGAGTGAATGCAGTAGAGGTGGTGTAGAGATGCGAATGAAGTCGAGAGTGAATAGATGATGTAGAGCGAATGCAGAACGATGTAGAGCGAATGCAGCATGTTAGAGCGATTGCAGAATGTTAGAGCGAATGCAGAATGATGTAGAGCGAGTGCAAGAATCGATGTAGAGCGATTGCAGAATGTTAGAGCGAATGCAGAATTAAAAATGATGTAGAGCGATTGCAGAATGTTAGAGCGAATGCAGAATGATGTAGAGCGATTGCAGAATGTTAGAGCGAATGCAGAATGATGTAGAGCGAATGCAGAATAATGTAGAGCGAATGCAGAAGATGTAGAGCGAGTGCAGAATGTTAGAGCGAATGCAGAATAATGTAGAGCGATTGCAGCATGTTAGAGCGAATGCAGAATGATGAAGAGCGACTGCAGCATGTTAGAGCGAATGCAGAATGTTAGAGCGAATGCAGAATGCAGAGTCTTCTAAAGGCCAAACCAAAGCAACAATTATTAGCGCTACATGTACAAACCCCAAGGCCTCTACCCATTCTATTCAAGTCAGCAATCAATGCATTAATAGCATCAGCTTTATTGGATCATGCTGGCCGACGCTGCCTCATCTCAACAAGAAAATCAAATTGTAACCGATAAACCAGGTACCAGCTTTTGACAGTTCACCCCTGATGTTCTTGGAAGTGGGCCAACAATGCATGAATCCTCCCTAGCCATCAGAGGGTTTATAGATGAAGGAAATGGTGGCTAATTGGATTTGATTGCAGATGAATTTACTCGGCAAACACCGGTGAAGGTTAAAGCCTTTGGATTAAGGAGCATCTGAGAGGATAGGAAGTTAATCTCAAGACCTTCACTGCCGTCACCTCCACTCCCAACCCCCCCCCCTTTCTCATTAGCGTTAAACCAATCTCTGAGGGTATTCCAGCCAGATACATTGATTAATAAAACTGGTGCAATTTATTGACAATAGTCTCTGAATCTTCATATAACCATAATACAGGTTGTTTGTAGTGTAAGGGTTAAGGTAGATGTTTATAATGGGCAAACATCAATGTACAGATGGATCTTTTTAAAATCAGGATGAAGCAAAACATACCCAGGGAATTGTTTCATAATATCAGTAAGCACGCAAATATGCAAATCTTGCAGAATATAAATGGGTTACCAGCCCAACAAAGTAACAATGCAGTGCACATATTTTATGACAGGTTCCTTGTGAGTTTCCTTTTGGAAAATGAATTTGTTATTAACTACATGTATATACTGAAAATGCTATAGAATTGATAAATCCATTATAACCTGCACCCCCCTTTGCAAATGCGAACAGGTTACACAAAGCAGCACCACCGCCCCTCCAACCCAACCCCATCCCCACCCCATACACATGCTTCAAACAAAACACAAGCAGCTATCCCAATAGTGGCAGCTTCTACGTATGTCCGTTTAACAGGCATGCAACTGTAACTTCACCAAAAACGAGGAAATTACAAAATTCAATGATTTTGTACACTATTTTTCAATTTTGAATGGTAAAACTGAGAATAAAAAAAAAAGAGGAAATCAGCTGATGCCAAAGTTGATGTGGTTAAACTGTGACCACACCAAAGCTGCTAGAACTAGAACTGAGGCTGTATCTGAAGTTGCGGCTACAGCTACGGCTACGACTATTGCTAGGGGTGCTGCTAAGGATGTCCTACACGTGATGACACGCAATCCAGCCATAGCCATAGCCACTGATTCCGCACGTCGAATCCCCCTAAGCACTTCACTTATTGAATAATTGCTTGTTTAGTGTTGCGCTGTCTTTTATTGTAAAGTGCATTGAGACTTTAGTGTGATGCGCTGTATGAGAACTGTGTTGTTGTTATTACTAGTAGTACTGTTATTATTATTTGCATTGCTAAAGAACAGAAAATAAATTTACCCCTTCAGATTCATGCACTGTATTCACCTGGCCTCAGAGTCATCCATCCATGTGTCTAGTTAATTTCTAAGCCATTCTGGTTTTGTTCATGATAAAATTCAAACCGTTTTAAGACAAAATACAGGCTTGGCATCTAATGGGGGAAAGAAGCTCGATCAGTTTCAATCTGAATGATCACTCAACAGTTATACCAGTACCAATCCTTCACAAGAAATCAAGTCAAGAAGACCTCGATATCAACAATTTTGATTGCAGCAATTTAAAGTAAGCACATATAACGTGCGCAAAATCCCTAAAAACACATGGTTTTGAATGTGTGTTTTATTTCCACTTGACCATTTAACACGCAAGCATTATTTGGTCCTTGGAAAAAAGTTGGACGATCTGATGAGTAAAAAGGCTGACCTACATGTGCATCTGGTACAGGCTTTAACAGACTTTTCAGGCTATTTATTAACAATTTTGCTGATTTTTCTGAGGGCCCAAACAAATTGAAAATCAGATTAAAGTTGGAAGGATATCATGCTTGAACGTACCAACAATTATACAGGTCAGTTCCATGGTACGATCACTAAAAACTACAGGATAGGAATGAACAGTTTGTCACTCTTCCCAAAAAACATTGATATTATAACCTTAAAAATACAGTCAACAGACTTACTGCTTGGCCAGGGGTTGTCACACAGACAAAGAAAGTCTATGACGGTATGTTCCATTTCTAGCACGGTGGTCGTCTTGCCCTGCATGATGGTAATACTTGGTGTGCTATTAGCTTTATCATACGGTAATCCCCCTGAAAACAGAATGAACGGGTCCCTGCCACAAAACACATCAAACATTCACAGTTAGTGTTTTTATAATATTCCTCTGTGTATTAAAAAAAAAAAAAAAAAACTACCAAGTAGGGCCTAATAAACTGACTGGGTAAATTTTAAATAATTTTGGGGTCGAACAAAGAAAAATTGACTGGAGTAGGATTTGAACCAAGGACCTCTGGATTAATGTGCCGGCGCTCTACCAACTGAGTTATCTAGCCCTAGGTTGGCGGTCTCTCTATTTTGTCAATATGTTTGCAACGGAAAGAAAAAAACTGATACAATTAAACAAAGTGGTAAATGGCATATTTGTAATTGTAAACCAGATTGATGAAACACGAGTCACATGACATCCATTATTTTGCCATGTATACTGCCGCAACACTCCACAATTTAATATTGGAGTCCAATATGGATCATTTTTGGACACTTGGCAGCATCAATCCCAAAATAATAATTTTCCATGGCAGACAAGGTCAGTATCTACATGGAGTCATCCACAGTGTTTTGAAGAGGTTTTCAGAATTTTCAGTGTATGGGTTGACAATTTTCCATGTCCATTTTGTGTTTATTGTAATAAAAAAAATAATAAATAAAATGACAATGATCTGTGTGAGTTATATAAAACTATACTGAACACATTTTGTTCTTGCATTGTCGCAAAAAAACATTTTTTGTGTGAATACTGGCCTTCCCATTTCACTGGTGAAATGGAATAACCATAACACCAACAATGGGCTTTTTTATTTTACACATTCAGCTCAAATATCATCTCAACTAGCTAGATGAAGTATATAAGGCTAATACACCCACCTACTTTATACATGAGCATCATTTGCCAGTTACATGGCCGACCATTCGGAACCATTAAAACCATTGTAAGGCATATGTGTACTTTTTGTTTCAGGTAGCACAATTGATTTATCAGTGATATGGGTTATGTGATACCTAGCTATGAAATAATAAACCATAATTTTGTGTTCCAATGCTTGTATGGTTTTTAGTCAGGTTGGACAGACTCTGCATGTGAGCTGTGGCGCCAGTCCATAGCAGTTTTGTCAAGTTCTTTTGTCTGTGGGTCCTTTCTCTGTGTTTTGAAGTTACCGGTGCATTTGAAGAGACCACATTCATTGGTGATGTGGCAGGCTGGCTGTCCTGGTGGCTTGTCCCACAAAGAGCAGCTTGGGTAAGCAGCAAGACCCATTTCCCACATGTTACGTCCAACCCGTCCATGGTCATTCTCACTGAAGGCCAGCCAAACTTAGGCCCACCACTGGTCAGCAAAACTCCTGGCTGTGACGTTGCAAGAGAAAAGGTCTACAGGATTTTTTTGTTAAACTTTCCCACCCGACAAATTCTTGGTTTACTGATATTTCAGAGTGTGTGGTACCCAACCCTCATGCAGTGACAGCTTACCCATTTTTAACTGACCTCCATTCTACTTTGAGGACTGGTGTACATGGCTCTGGTTTCAGCCCTTTGACAGGCACTTTCGCTGAAAATAAAAATATAACACATGCTGAGAAGAAACTCACTCAAAGCATTAAGCACAAGTTTTACCCTGAGCAGAAATTATAAAAGTACACAAAAATCATTTAAATCACTTATATCTGACCGCTTAAGGAACTAAGCCCACTTTCTTCCTTCACAAATATCTAATGCTCATTGAAATCACACACAAAATATGAAGTAAAATTCAAAGACTTACATAAAGTTACTTATGGCTAGACTATGGAGCTGGGCTCCTCTCTACAACTTTGCTTTGGGTTGGGTATAATGTTTTTCATTTCATTACAGTCCATTGAAATTTCACTCAGTTATGTTTTGGCTGTATAAGTTTGGCTTATTATTATTCCTATTTTAAAGAAACATTACAGAATTGGTACGAAAAAAACTTGTAAAATATACTTTTTGATCACAGATTTACATACAACTTACACGGTCTAATGATGATGATAGTAGAAAACAGCCCTTGAAATATTTCTGTCTGAAATGCCATATTTGATGAGAAATGAATAAACAATTTTCCGATTGGAGTTTATCCCTCAGTGAGCGTTTTATTCGTTTGTTGAATCTATATGATTTCATGCAAATGTGTAATCGGTTTTTCACTATTTTCTCGTGACTCAGATGACCGATTGATCTCAAACTTCTACAGGTTTGTCAGTTTATGTATATGGTGGATTACATAAAGTGCTTACACTGCCAGCAACTGTTTTGTTAGCAAAAATCAATTCTGTAATGTTCCTTTAAGTTTAAGACTTTACTGTTTTTGTCCACAGAGCTGGGTGCACTTCCTACATTACAGGACGTTCATGTTTTGGAGGTCATTTTGAAAACTAAATTGTCGTGAGATATATTCTCCATTTTCCTGCCATCAACAACAGTTTTGCTGCAATATTTTTTCTAACCATTTATTTCTTTCTACTTCTTATCCCAATTGTGATACTTTAATACAGGAAATACAAAATTTGCGAAGAGTTATTAATGCCATTTAAAACCAGCAGGTTCGTGGCTGTGTGCTAAAGGACACAGCCGAATGCGAGGTCCTTTACTGCACGGCCATTACCGCACAGTGAAGACCAGCTCCTCACACTGCTATTGCCTAAATATTATTGATGATCATTCAATTCTGCAATATTCCATACCATGCGGGGATATGATATTTGCAGGTTTGGTTGCATTTTTGATGTTCCACATTGTCAGAGTGCCATCAGTATGACTGACAATGAACTGCTTTCCTTCGTGATGCCAGGAGACACAGCGCACTGGTTGGTTACAGTTAAACCGCTGCTCCGCCATCTTGGTTGTCAGGTCCCACATGACCACTGCACCAGTTTCAAATCCAATCAGTAGCTGCAGATAGAGAGAGAGATCAAGATGAGTTACTATGACAACAGTCAATATCATCAGAAACTACCTCTACCCCTAGTGCTTCCCCTGCCCATTCAAACACGACGAGGCCAATCTCACTACTTCCAGTGACCACCACTTGGGTGTGATCCCTGGTTATATACATGTAGTCGGTACAGGTTGAATGGCTTCTGACTGGCACCACCGAACAAAGATATTGACAAACTAGAACGACGGCCAACATTATGGCTAGATAGCTCAGTTGGTAGAGCATCAGCACATTAATCCCGAGGTCGCCAGTTCAAATCCTTTTCTTGTAAGTTTTTCTTCGTTCACCCACAAAGTGAATTAAAATTTATCCTTGCGGTTTATTACTTGTTAAATACCACACTTATAGATCCTTGACATTTGATTGGTGGAATATGGGTCACGTGTCATACTTTATTTTGCCATGTATACTGTTCCGACACTCCAAAATTTTAAATAGTCCTAGTCCTATATTGATAAATATAGGAGTCCTATATTGATAAATATTGGGCCCTTGGGACATGTCCCAGCTAACCTTCCTGTGTACTAACTGACTAATAGATATTAAGATGAGTATCGTATGTATTGATTGCATTACTCGTTATTAGCGCGCGTACATGCGTAAGCTTGCGTGCCAACATGCTAATGCGTTTCAGCTGTCTTAAACAGCTCATTCCTTTAATCAGCCGCTTAATACCTCATTGTTGAAATAAATTATAACTTGTTCAAAACTTTGTATTATTTATTGTTGAAATAAATTATCAATTATATGAACAATGTCAAATGACAAGGATCTGTGTGAGGTATATACAACAAATATAGGATGCATTTAATTTGTACAATATTGCATAATATAACCACTCGCTGAATTCTGGACAGTGCCATTTCACTCAGCTTTGCCTCGTGAAATGGAACAGTCCAGATTTCACCTTGTGGTTATATTCTGCTATATTATACTCACATGAATCCAATATTTGTATAATATTTGTAATATTTTACACTTTTAAGACCAAAAATAGTGCACTACAAACTGGATCCATTTCACCGATGTGTGTAAAGCACTGTATACTCAGTACTTCCCAGAGTTCTGTGAAAACAAAATCCACAGGCATATCACTCGTGTGGGATTCGAACCAACGACCTTTGCCTGTCTAGAGCAGATGTCTCACCGCTACAAAATTCTTCATCCCCCGTATCATCTATTAAAACTGGATCCGATATCAAGGCTCACCCTAAGCCTAAGTTCTTTCAGTTGTGATGCTCATACGCTAGGTTTGTAGTCACACGGCTCTATCCATGAACCATAACGACAACACACTGTGTAAGACGTAGAGCTCAGACATGTTGAAGTGTGCAATGTTATGACGGCTTGTACTTAATGACTGCTTAGTGGCAGAGTCTACCCATGGACATATCTCCCACTAAGCAGATTATAGACCTCAATGACATGCAATTAATTATCCTTTGTTAAACAGTCTGCTGAAGGGCCTCGTTGACTAAGGATTAATATTCATCTTCTAAACACGCACAGCTGATTCTAATTGAATATGCCCTTTATTTTAAATAGCTTTCAAGTTGTGCTATCAATGCTCCATGTATTAATCACATTAACTGATTAACAAATTCTATAGCTGGATTTCTTTGAATGCTTATTGTCAATCCAATCTCAAACAGAATAATCAAGTATAATTCATCTTCATAGTTTTTTTTCTTTTAAATGTCGCCCTGATAGCAAACATTGGAGAGGGTGGTCATTTGGTTTCCCACACAAATGCATGCATGCATACATATACATGTAGGATTTTTATGGAAGAATTTGAAGGATGAAAGTGTGGAGTATCGTGGCCAAAATTTCTTGTGGAAGTTTAGTTTACCGTATTCAAGTTACTATTGCTAAAGATAGTGAGTTTGAATCCTGGTCTTACCCAAATGTGTCTTCCACAGGGAAGGGCTCAAAATTTACACTGGACCGCAGGCCCCAGGCCAGGAATTTTAGCAGTGGGCCAGTTAACTCACGATTGGACAAGTCCACCGATCTTGTGTTTTCAAATGGAAAATTTCAGTACCTCACTGTGTTATAACTTTAATGAAAAAATAAATGTTGTTCAAATGTTGGCTTTTTGGTCAGATCAGTATCTTTCAATTCTGTTGAGTACCATAAGACAAATGAGAGCAATCTTCTCTTGGGGCTCGTTCAAAACCAGTTTATGTTCCTGTTGTACTGGATTGCCTTTTCTCAAAATAATCTGGTCCAGGAAAATCGGTTGAGCCACAAGCCCTTGGGTCTTGTGGATTTTTCATTTAAATTCGAGCCACAGCAAAAAAGGGGGAAAGAATGAACTGCCAAGCCGCAAAACCTAGGGTTTGATTTTGGTTGTTATGATTGGCACCGGTAATAGAAGGTAGTATAACTCAGCTGCACGGCTTTGAAGATGTTCTAGATGCTTCCCTTATAGGGCACTTTAGCGTACAATTACGTCCCACGTTACAAGGGTCAGTGCAGCAACGAGTCTGTTAGTTTGTGATTTCACTAGTTCCCTGTTTTTTTTTACTGATCTAAATCTTACATGAACCTCCTACACTCGGGAACATTACCCACGGAGTGGACCAACCATTTTAAACCGTTTACAATTTAACACGCACAATTTTCAAAGACACAGGCGTGAAGGCCTGATAAAGCTGTAATTAGAGTGTCCTTTTGCGCGTGGCAGTTCACGTGATAACCATCAAGAACCTTCTGGGTGGTTGGAGGTCTACAGCAGAGGAAAGTTCACTGTGTAACGTGTACCATGGACTCATGGAGTCACGCTTCGTTGGCCCCGTACAGGGACAACAGGCGCTGGAATTATTGGTAAAAATCACTCTTTACGGGAGATCATTGTGCTATCCCCATATCCAGATCTTTGTCGTCTTTGCTGACAAATGAGGACTTGGCTGCCGAGATTGTTTCCCATTGTTTTCAGCATGCAGGCAAGTGCAACAATCCATGGCTGCTCATCGGCTCATGGGCGAGACACTCTTTCTCACCACAGTGAACAAAGAGGGCTTTCCTTCACATTTTCTCAAAAGAGAATAGTAAATCCCCGTACACATTATGAGACTGTTTGTTGCTTCCACTATACCACATTTGGGTTGTCTTTCACTAGTGCACTACATGTATACGAGATACAAAAATATGCACGTTTGTGGTCTGAGACTACATGTACATGTACTTCTGTTACATACAAACCTTATTAGCATCAATGGGGTTGTCACTCAGGTGAACTACGGGCCCAGGATGTGTCTTTCGGGATCTGAAATATATCATGTAAATTAATTATACTTTTAAGAACATAAAGGTCAGTACTGCCATGGATGGTCCTACAAACCTCCAAACCTTCTACTTTTACATTCTATTGATCAGTAAGTTGTCTATTTGAATGTACAATTATTCAGCTGCCTGGGTTGTGCATGGTGCAGCAATTGTGCACAGGTCTGTCTCGTAAGGAAGGCACTAAATACTAGCGGTTCGGACATTCTCGAGGACCCTCGGAACTTGTTGGTACTCTTTGTTCCCGTATGTATTAACGAGATCTGTCTAGCGCCCTCTTTCATGTCTTTATGGAACATGCACTCAAGAATCCTCCGAATCGCTGCAGGGGTATCTTGTAAAGTTTACAGTAACATGAACAATCTCTGTTGCCGAGTTGTGGTGGTTCTGAAAAGAACCTGTGGAATAACAACTCAACATTTCAATTATTTTCCAGATCATCTTCAGGAGAAAGCTGGACTTAAACTTTAAAATAGTGCATACAGGGTTCTCAACAGCCAAAGCACACTGAATTTAAAGGAGGTCCTCTTAGTTTTTCTACTTGATGTATCTTGGTCTTAAAAGCCCTACTGTGCAATATGGAGCATTGTAAATGGTTTCATCTTGAAGATTTTTGTGAATTTGATCCAAATAATTAAAAAAAATTTTTTTTTTACTAATTTCAGCTGAAATTTGTAAATATCGGCCCGATACGCTACATGTAGATTGTAAGCTCCATGTACAGAGGATAGCTGTAAAAAATAACAGCCTCACTTTAATATCAACTGTAGATGAGGCAATAGACCCATGCATGACGAAACAATGGAAAATGCACATCTTGTACGCACGGCGCAGAGGATGAGCCAATGAGCAATCATCTTTGGACCTCTAGCCGAGGGCGCCCTACTCAACTGACGTCTTGTGCATTTAAGGTCTATTGTCAAAAGCCAGTTGTATACAGGTAAGAAGAATAACAATGTAATGCCCACAGAAGGTTTAATAGTGCTAAGGTGGGATTCAAACTGGGGTCCACAGAGGTGAAAGGCAGGGCTCCACTTCACAAAGCGCTCTGATACATCTTAAGATGAGCTGTTAGTATTACCATGGTGGTTTGTATTGATACACCTCTCAAGATCAATCTTTAATGCTCTTTGTGAAATCAAGCCCCTGGAGGACAACGTTATGTCAACTTGCATTTGATCCCTTCAACAAACAAGGCAAATCCCTAAAAGAAATCACATGCTCCGGGATAATCCACAATCAATCTTCAGTGCTGAAAGTACACGTTTTTTTAAATCGGGTCATAAGGCCTAACTATTTTTGACGTGTTTAGAATCACTGACAGCTGACATCAAAGTTATGGTTTTGAGGTAAGCTTCTCTGTCTATTTGAACCCCCACCCCCTCGCAGAAAGTACACACTTTCAAAAAACACAGACAGCTGCACTCCAAATCGAAGTCATGGTTTTGAGATAGGCTTTGTATGTCTATTTGAAGCCCCCCCCCCCCACTGAAAATACACTTTCAAAAACACACGGCTGAAGTCAAAGTGGAAGTCATGGTTCTGAACAGGTCTGTAGAATTTGGATGCCTCAGCTCAGAATGCTGACAAATTGTGCCTCAAGGCATATATCAATCCAACACCCTCAGGCAAACCCCTCCTGATCAGGACACTGGATTAGGAAGATTACCTCACATCAAACTATTAAGCCATATATTATTATGTTAGCAGTCCTGTTTAGTGAAGATCACACGCATCTTTGTCAATCCGATAAAATGTGAGATCAAAGCCGAGCATGTGTTTCTAGGAAATGCTACCAATAGTCCTCAGCAATGAGTCTGTACCCGTGATGGAGGGGGGGGGGGTTAAATAGTTCTAAGGATATTAAATCGTTGCTTTTTTGGAAGAGTAAGTGCGATTCCATCCTTTAGTTTTCATTAATCATACCATATAACTAACCAGTGAAAATCTTATTAAAATTGATTGTCAGGTTTTAACGACCGATTTTACTTTTATTGCTGCAATTAAAAAACTGTACACAGGGGTATTATTGAGGGTCTTTAAAGAGGGGCTCCAAGGTCAAATTCAGTTTTGTGATGCACCCATTTTCCAATAAATAGAGTCCTTACATGTATGAAAATGGAAACCAAATTACAAGTCTCTAACCTCACATTAAAATGGTGTAAAACACTACTGCGTTTGGTACCCTTCAAGTGCAATTTTTGCCAAAATCCAAACACGTTTCGAAAATATGGTTCTGTAAATTTTTGTACAGAGAATTTTTGTTCATTCCTGTATTTTGATGATATTCAATCAAAACAGCATTGAATTTGACCTTTTGACTGGCAAAAAAATGTCCCCTTTGGAATGTACATGTACAGACCCATTTGTTTGTGCTGTGCGATGACATCATGTTGATAATTTTTCTCTGAAAGAGTCTCAAATAAAATGACATTTTACACCATTTTAACGTGAGATTAGAGACTTGTAAAATTTCCCCATTTTCATGAGGACTCTATCTATTGGAAAATGGGTGCATCACATTTATCAGGTTCGGAGCAACTCTTAAAGGTATTGTACACTTTTGGTAACAGCTCAAAATCAGTGTCCACATTTTGTGGGATTCAACATATGCATGAACAAACAAACCTGTGAAAGTTTGAGCTCAATTGGTCATCGAGGTCACGAGAAATAGTGAAAAGAAACCTTACATGTATGTGTTTTCTGTTTTTTAAAACATTGAGTTTTTAGCACACATGATAAAAGCTATTGTTTTACTCATTTCTAAGAAACGATAGCATTTCAGGCAGAAATATTTTAAGGAACCCTTTCTACCATTACTTACTTTAAATCATGTAAGTTATGTGTGAATCTGTGAACATTTGTGTTTTTGGATCTTACCAATAGTGCACAGGGCCTTTAAGTGCTACTTATTTACCATGCTAAGCGCCGTCGGTTTTGGCTATGGCCATTAGCTGAAGGGGCAACATTGACGAATGACTTGTCAGTGTTCCAGCCGTAGCCACTGTCAAGCCATATGAACATGGTCTTACAACAACCTCGTCCCCAGGGTGTGTCGAGCAGTACGAGGTTGACCGCTCTCTCACCCTGGTATTGGATCATTTGCATATCCAAAAATTTTGGATACGTATGCAAATTAGAATAGTCTGGCTGCTTTTCAAAATTCACATCTTCGTCATGGTCTCGTGGTCCGGTACCAGATTTAATAGCCTGTTTGTACATTGGTTGCCGGCCGGCTGTTTTGACAAAGGTTAAAATTTGGTTTTGTCCAATCATGGTCCGAGTAAGGAGTTTCCCTCCCAGGGTTTACTATCGTAAACATGGTTGGAAATAAAGTTAACCATGGGGACGAGGTTGGGTCTTACAACTAACTACTTACAATTCAATGGCTTTATTCCAGTTGATGACATAGCCAGAGAGTACAAATGACTCGATGTTAACCACATGAACGTTGCCTCTCTCCGTGCCTATATACAACCACTTGCTTTGAAATGGAAGGGTGCAGTTCGTTATTCTGTCGAAGACAAAAATATCATTGAAAATCAATCAAACTATTTACTGCGTACATTGACGTCTACGTTTTAAAAGATCAACTGAGGGCGCTACTGTGCACAAGCGGAGAATGTGCGTATCAAGAGAATGTAAGACGCCATCTTGGTCAAACAAACACTTATTTTGTTTTTGTGTACAGTCACATTTTCATCAGAGTGGAGAATTAACAACGGTCAAAAAACATCTTGAATATAACGTCTTGAATATTATGAACAATAATACAACATTCAGGTGTCCCATTTCTCTTTCAAGTGATACTATACAGTGTGCCCAACTTGCTGTTAAATTTCTCTTTTTTCCCTTCACCAATTAATGTGTGCCTAACATTTCAAATTGGTCGGTTTGAGAGCGAAGGGCGAGATGATGTTATTTGAAATCCCAGTTGAAAACAATATTTCCAAAAATCTATGGCTGGAAATTCACAAGCACCAGTGAGGCCATTGCCACGGTTTTCATTTTGGCACTCCATTCTAAATGTTCCATGATCTTGTAGATTCTTAGAACTGAGGGAACCTTTGCAAATAGAAACAACTTTGTCTCAGCTATTTAGAAAAAAAAACTTTATGCCTGGTAATCTAAACTGTGAATAGAACATTTGGATGGACTTTACAGATGTGCGTTAGTTTGTATTTTTGGACATGATCATGATAGAAGATTGCTTGGAAATAGGCCACTAATCATTCCAATCCATAAGAACAAATCAATCTTGTAATGAGAGACTCTGAGATCCTTGGCAGCAGCAGATATACCAGGTCATTTCAGAAGTTCCAGCATGCGCATATTTCTGAGAATAAAGGCGTGTCTGCTGCCCCCTAGCCTCCCCGAACGTCAGCTAAATATCACCCAAAAAATGAACGGGCAGTTTATGAAGCTCAGTAATCAATTGCAGGGCTCAAATTCGGGAGAAAATCCACAAGACCAACAGGCCTAGTAAATATAGCTGGACCCAAAACAAAATGAGGAAAAATTATCTGTAGAAACAGTTCAGCATTTTCTACACTGTTTTTATTTTAACGAGCACTAAGAGAATACTTACAAGTTTCTCTTTTGTCTTGGGTACAGTGTACATACAGTACTTCCAATTGGAAGATGTAGAAGTCAAAGTCAACATTTGAACCTCATTTTTTATATTAAAGAAATTATACTTGTATACAGTGAGGTACAGTATTTTACTATGATTATTCTTGTGCAAAAATACAAGACCGGCCAAACTTGTCTGGTCGTAAGTTTACTGGCCTGATGCTAAAACCACTGGCCTCTGGCCTGCAGTCCAGTAATGTCCAGTGTCAATTTCAAACCCTGGACTGGCCACCAAAACCAACCAAAATTTTAAAACAATGTTCAACATGTAGTTGAAGTCAACCACTACATGCCATGATTCAATGATCATAAACGGCACACATGCTGCCATTTTAGCTTTTGACAAATTGCAGCTTTCCCATCTGATCTGGTCAATTTTGCCATACAAGCCTGTCACATGGTATTGATAATCTATTGCTGCAGGTGACACACAGAACATGCACAGCAGACACAGGCCCTTTTCCAAACCGGGCTTGGGCTCTGGCTGTGCCCCTGTCCACCTGGGCCCAATTTCATAGAGCTGCTTAAGCAAAAAAAGTAGCTAAGCACAACAAAATTATGCTTACCAGAATAACGTTACCAGCCAAAATACCATGTCACATGTACAATTTGTGACTGGTATCCTGCTCATTTCTGCTTAGCAGACAATTGTTAAGCAATATTTTCTGCTTAAGCAGCTCTATGAAATTGGGCCCTGTTTGATTCCCGTAAGAAATAACCTGGCCCAATCTCATAGAGCTGCTTATAAAGCAGAAAATATTGCTTAACAAGTGTCTGCTGAGCAGAAATGAGCAGGATACCGATCACAGATTGTACATGTGACGTGGTAGTTCGGCTGGTAACCTTACTCTGCTGAGCATAATTTTGTTGTGCTTAGCTACTTTTTGTGCTTAAGCAGCTCTATGAAATTGGGCCGAGATGGAGCTCAAACCCAAGCCCTGGTTTCAAAAAGGGGCCACATATGACAAAAGAGCTTGGCATTCCCCATATTCTATTTCTATTTCTATGCTTTACGGATGTGAATCATGGACACTCACCAGTCGTCTAGAGAAGAGTCTAGACGGCTGCTACACAAGAATGCTTTGCTGTATAAAATAGATACACTGGGAGAGGCATATCACAAACCAGGAGCTCTACCGTGGACTACCGAGAGTTAGCACCAAGATTAAGACAAGAAGGCTGAGATTAGCAGGTCACTGCCTCAGACATACTGAGCTGGCAGTGAGCAGGCTGGTGCTGTGGGCCCCTAACTCAGGGACTGTTCCCGTGACAGACCACAAACCACATTTGTGGACACCTTGTGCCGGGACTCTGGCCTGCAACGGGAGGAGCTGCGTACAGCAATACAAGACCAACGTGTTTGGAGGGCCATCATCCGATACTCCGCATCGACTGAATGAATGAATGTCACCAATCATATAATAAAAAAAGGCAATTGAAGAACACCAACCTTTCTCTGTTGAATTTCAGTGAATGAAGTATTGCTGGTCTTTTCTGTCTGAGATTCCATAGGTGCAAACTGTCATCAGCGCACACACTGACTAAAGCACCCTGGCAACAAAAATATTAAAATGTCAAACAAATGCAACCATACAGCCATCTGGATGCTGTTTTGGGTTCTTCTTTTTTTCCACACAGTACAATCTAACCAAACTGAGGTAAAAAGGAAAATAATCTGTTGGAAAAATGATATTTAGAATTGTAACAAACATAATGTAGATTAGAAACCATGCCCCAAAGGTCTGTGGTAACAACTACATTGTAGTGTACCACAAGTAAATTTGATACTAATAGATGATCCCTTAAGCTCCGCCCCTTATTGATGCATCAGCCATGAATGCAAAACCAAAAGCATCCCACATTAAACTCCCACAATGAAACAAAAACAAGCTGCCGACATCAGGTTTCCTGCACTTTTGTGTGCGACGCGTCGCGTTGCTTTGTAGAGTGCATTGATATCATTATGGGCCAAGTCAGAGCAAGCCGCACATGAGCACCGTTGTCACAGTGGGCGGGGCTTCATAGATCGGGGGGGCGGGGCTTCATGGATCAGGGTGGGCAGGGGTTCATGGATCATGGTGGGCGGGGCTTTATGGATCAGGGTGGGCGGGGCTTCATGGATCATGGGGCGGGGCTTCATGGTGGGGGGCTTCTTGGATCAGGGTGGGCAGGGGTTCATGGATCATGGTGGGCGGGGCTTCATGGATCAGGGTGGGCGGGGCTTCATGGATCATGGGGCGAGGCTTCATGGTGGGGGCGTCTTGGATCAGGGTGGGTGAGGCTTCATGGATCATAGTGGGCGGGGCTTCATGGGTCATAGTGGGCGGGGCTTTATGGATCCGTTTCCCGACACGAAGATATTGATTGAGAGTCACATCATTCCATCTAATATACATACCTCATTAACAAGAAACATGAGTTGCAGAACTGCAGTGTCACTATCATGACGCACATGACAATCCACACCAGGACGGCCAAATCTGATCACGTTCAAGTTAAGGAAGCTAGAGGGGGAAAATATTTAAAAGCACACAATACAAAATCCCAATTTCATTCCTACACCAATGCATTTAAACTAGAAGATAATGGGTTTGAATCTACCAGAGTAGCCCATGTTGTATAATTCTCCACCAGAGGGGAAACTCGGAAGGTTAGAAGTACACACAACATGTGTATCTTAAATTTCTTTTTTTTATATACTGTAACAAAAACACCTTTACAAAATACCCAAATTCAATGCCTAACAAATATTTTAAAATGTGATACAGTACAGGCATGATGTTCGGTCCTTGGAAAAAAGTAGGAATATTTTTATCAAGTACAAGGGGTGACCCAGTTGTACACATGGTGTAGGCTTTAATATAATAAAATAATAATAATAATAATAATAATAATAATAATGAATAATAATAATACTGAGTTCTTATAGCGAACCCCTTCTCTGATGTCGCAAAGCCTAGGTTATGTGAGTGATTCAATAAACATGGGACATTGGACAATGGTGCAGTGTGCACACATACTACAGTGAGTGGGTGTGTTGCAGCACACATAGAGAAAACATAAGTTTGACACATGGAATTACGAGGCCTGCTGTCTGCACACACTAAGTTGGGCCATGCTTCAAGCAGCTTAAATATGGCAGGGAATTAAGAAAAACTACGATACAAAGCCAAGGTGCAAAAATTAGAGCCACTTATAGTATATTTCCTTACATTTTTTACATGTTCATGTGGGTTGTAGCAAACCCACTGGTGAAACTCTATAATTCTGCAAACTTTTGCCAAGGAAGGTTTTAAACATTCAATAATAAACGATTGATTTCTTGTTTTATTACACAATTGTACCCCATTGACCTTATGGGGACCGGTTCAGCAATATTTTACAGACTACAAACAAAGGTTACATCATGACAGAAGAATTACCACAGAGCATTCGTTTTAATATGAAAAAAATGTCCATAACCTAGGAATTATTTCTGCATAATACTGCCCCCCCTCCCTAAATTGACAAGCGAGAATGTGTGCTATGTTAGAGCAAGGTCAATTGATGAGACTGCTGGAGTTCTAACTGGTCTACAACGAAGAGCTGTAGTGCACAGATGTTTAGCTGAGCGCTGTCTGGCACAGCAGTTGAGTAAAAGAACCAATATACGTCACCACACGGCCCATACGCATCATCAAGCACACTAAATGGCTTAATAAGATACGAGGAAGAAGCAATCCAAGCCTACCTACATGAACACCCTCGGCCTATTATGCTATTCTCAACTCATGTAGTTTTAAATTGCCAGTAAACGACTGTTTAGACAATCATGCATAGTGTGCGTGTACGATGTACAGTGCCTGGCACTCAATATTTCAAATAAAACCTGCTACCGGTGGCATAACCAGACCTTCCTTTTTTTGGAGGGCAAGCACAAGCAACAACATAACTTGGGGAGGGGTTGTATTAAATTCATCAAACCATTCATTTGCGTATTTTTAAAATCTTATTTAACAGGGCACGAGGGGGGGGGGCAAGGGTTTTGAAGGGGGGGGGGTCCCGCCACCCTCTGCTTACATGTACACCACAGCATGTTACAGGGCTAGAATTTTTAGGGAAAACCCACAAGCAGTAAGTACATGTACAATGTAGCTCAAAATATTTACTGGACCGGAATTTTTAGTATAAAACCAGAGTTGAAGTAAGAAAAAAAATGTCTACATACATTGTACATGTAGTCTTTGATAATCAACAGAATTGTATTTATCAGACTGAAAGTCAACATTTGAACACAAACACAAGACCGCCAGACTTGTCCGGACATGAGTTTACTGGCCCGATGCTAAAATCACTGGCCTCGGGCCAGCGGTCCAGTGTAAAATTTGAGCCCTGATGTTACATTATACATTTACATGTAAATGTAGCCATTGGCTAAATAACTGTGGCATTATTACTCAACTATCAACAGCAATTGCCTTTAAACTTGGTAAGCATTAAGGATCCATACTACGATTGGTAATCACTGTAAAATAATCTCAGTTATGATCAGGGCTCAATTTCATAGAGCTGCTTATGCATGAAAAGTAGCTCAGCACAACAAAGTTGTGCTTAGCAAAATAAGTTAACCGGCCAAAATATCATTCCACATGTACAATTTGTGACTGGTATCCTGTTCTTTTTTGGTTAGCAGGAAATCATTAAGCAATATTTTCTGCTTAAGCAGCTCTATGAAATTGGGCCCTGGAAACTTAAGACTGTGTAATTGTAATGTTTACTCCACTAACAATCCTCCCGAGAATTATCTCCGTCTGAATTACTGTCAAAGTCAAGGAAAGAAACCATTCACAGACCCCTTGGTTGATTCTCATATAGCAAGACAAACAAGGATGCTATGCAACCCAAAGGATTTGGAAAAAATATCCTGTATCTCGAAAACCCACTTTCATTACTAAACCAACACAGTCAAAAAATGTCAGATCTTTTCGGTAGAACCACTTCCCCACCACTTCCCCGTTAAAACAACACCAGTGGAAATCATCCAGCACAGTTACCATATATGGATTTATATTGCCACAAATACAACTTTCTAAATCACAACAAGCCAACAGACTACAGCGTCACTGAATGGGATAGCACCAACATTTTGCTATAAATCCTTATCCATTGATGTACACATTTAAATGTATGTGCACAATGCACAACAAAATGTATAGATAATAATAATAATAATAATAATAACTAGTTCTTATATAGCGCATTTCACAATAACGTATCAATGCGCTTTACATTAGTGCCCTGGTCATTGGACCAATAGCATTCCTGTAATCTTTCTCAGCTCCCTGGGGAGTATACAGCCCTGTGCTGTCTGGCGCACCGAAGGCTTTTTCATACACAATATCAACCTCTACCCTCGCAGGTACCCATTTATACCCCTGGGTGGAGAGGACCAATTATAGTAAAGCATCTTGCTCAAGGACACAAGTGTCACGACCGGGATTCGAACCCACACCCCGATGACTCGACCACCAGAACTTGAATCCGATGCTCTAAACCACTCGGCCATGACACCCATAATGTGACCTCTGACATCACATAAACCAGAACTGTTCTGCTCAACGGTGTACACAAGCATCATACTAAAAAACGCTTTGATTAAGAGTTGCTTTTAAATTATGAAACCTTTGTCATCACCCGTTCACCAAGTTTACGCAGAACAAGAAATGCACAGCGCGCATTACTTACTTGTCTTGTACTGTCTTTTTATATCAGAGCTCTTTCCGATAATGGATATACCTGTATTCAACACAACCGGTTGACTTTTGATTGATTTTATGTGGCTTTAACAAACTCACAGTAATTCAAGTACGTGTACACAGTAGAATTGGTGATTTAATAAATCTTGTGTGAAAAATTTTAAAACAAATATTTGCAGTAAATCAGAAACAAACTATGGGTGGACTAATTTTTAGGACTACATGTACATTAGGCCTGGAATTACACAGCTGGCCATGGTCTCTGTTGCCCCTGGTCTTGGCCTTGGTGCCCCTTCACAAATTTCCTGTAGACTTTAAGATTTCCCAATGGAAGTGCCCTTTGCAAAATCAAAATGGCCTTGCCCTCTCAAAGATGAAATTCCAGGCCGGTAATGTACATTGTAGTTTTGATATCAGAACATCCAGAAGAACAACCAGCACATTGAAGATTTTAAACATTTTGCCACCGTGGGTTGTAACTACATATACATGTATACATCACATACAGGACAAAGACCAGAGCAGACAAGTCAAAACAAGCACTTAGAACTATGAGCATGACGAGAACCAAATCCATTAACAATTCCAATAAATAACAGTTCCTTTAAGAACCGATACAATTGACACTCTGCAAAGATGGATCACACACTGTGTACCTACAAACCCATATCGATCCACCACCATGTATAAAGCCTCAAATCTAACACACATTGATGCCTTTAAACCTTTCTGCATCACTCCATTCCTTCATTGAAGTCAACAGGTTAAACCAACATATTGGGCCCAGTTTCATAGAGCTGTTTAAAGGAACATTACAGAATTGGTAATTGTAAAATATACTTTTGATCACAGATTTACATAAAACTTACATGGTCTAATGATGATGATAGTAGAAAACATCCCTAGAAATATTTTCGTCTGAAATGCCATATTTGATGAGAAATAAATCAAACTAATTTCCAATTGGAGTTTATCGCTCATGAGCGTTTTTTCATGCATTGTATAACACATGCAAATTTGTAAACGGTTTTGCACTATTTTCTCGTGACCCAGATGGCCGATCGATCTCAAACTTCTACAGGTTTGTCAGTTTATGTACATGTATATGGTGGATTACATAAAGTGCTTACACTGCCAGCAACTGTTTTGTTAGCAAAAACCAATTCTGTAATAAGGGAATAAAAGGGTAGTGACGCAGTCTTAACCGGCCGTTTAAAACCGGCAGGGTCGTGGCCATGTGATAAAGGATAAAGGTCTTTTATCGCACGGCCACGGCCCTGCAAGGTTTTAAACGGCCGGTTAAGACCAAGTCACTACTCTGTTATTCACATTCATAAATGCCCTTTTTGTTAAAAAGCGTAATATTGTTGGAAAAATCTCACTCTTTTCTGTTAACTTTCATTTCCTGTCACGTCCTCGAGCCCTGTTTCGCGAAGGATATACATGCCACTCTCAACAGTTGTGCGTACGCGCGCGTCATAACACTAACATGTTTTTAGATTGAATACCAATATGTGTTGATTGCGTTTCGCGTAAATTAGCGCCTGCGTGTGCCACAGGTGTGTTTAAACACTTCTAGCCCGTGTTAATAATAATAATAATAACTGTATTTATATAGCGCCTTTTGCCAAAGGATACAAAGCGCTCAGTATTTTTACCTGACATGTATGTGGAGCTACGTTTTTGAAGTATGAGACCATATGCATTTATAGCACAATGTAATGGTTTACAAGGTGCGGTGGCGCAATATGCTGCCAATCAATGCCAATGTTATATCGTCCGTTTAAACACCCCTACGTGACGTCCTCTCGTCCAATCAGAATGGATAAACTGTCCCAGGTATTTATGAATGTTCCTTTAAAAGCAGAAAATACCGTTGAACAATTTCCTGCATGTCAAGAATTAGCAGGATACCAGTCACAGGTAGTACATTGTGTATTTTGGAAGGTGACCGTTTTCTGGTAAGCATAATTTCGTTGTGCTTAGCTACGTTTTGTGCTCGGGCAGCTCTGTGATATTGGGCCCAGTTCATGTCATGGCTAAATCATTGAAGTCTTGAAAAACTCCTTGAAGATTGGAAGATGTTCACAGTGTCCTTTATCAAAGGAAGGTTGTCTGACTCTCAGAACAAATCCCAACAGCTATTATTAGGAGAAGCAATAATGTAAATGGCCTCAAGTGTGTGCAGAATGTGATTAATGAGTTTCCCTTAGTGATCCTCTGCTAGATACTGTGCACATATTAATTATGCTGAGTATCTTGCCCTGCTACATAGCAACAAACATAACTTAATACTAAACACTGCAATGTACAAGACTGATGAATAAACACATACAATTAGATGGGACTGAATATTTCAGATGAGCATTGGTGATGATGCCAGTCATCATCTGGGCCCAATTTCATAGAGCTGCTTAAGCAGAAAATATTGCTTAACGATTCCCTGCTTAGCAGAAATGAGCAGGATACCAGTCACAATTGGTGCATTCAGGCATGGTATTTGGCTGGTAACCTTATTCTGCTCAGCATAATTTTGTTGTGCTTAGATTATTTTTGTGCTTAAGTAAGGCTCTATGAAATTGGACCCTGGAACTAGATGTAATCCAAACAAGTACTGTTCATCACCATTGACCCACAAACCATCTCCAAGAGACCCATGGTTTGGGCTCCGGCTTAGAGTCCATCAGTTACTTTTGAAAATGTGTGCTTTCGATACATGACTTTGAAAATGGTGACGGAGCCTAAGCCAGAGTTGATGCTGAAGCTAAAGGTGTGGTTTCAAAAATAGCCGCGTCCGAATTGGCTACGGCTACAGCTAGATTTCTGTGTCATCATGCGTTGAAGCCCTTATTAGCAACACCCTTAGCAACAGTCGTAGCCGTAGCTGCAGCCGCCAAGTTGGATTCGGCCTTATGTCTCTACAGTGAGTGGCCATCTTGGTCTTGTGTCCTGCATCAACCTTGTACATGTAAACACTTATTATTAATTAGCATTACAATACAATTCTGACCATCTGGGTGCACCACACTAAATAGTGAGAAAATCATGCACCAAACCTTTTGACACGTTTGTGACCCAACAACCTTTTCCTTCAAATCAAAATTTGAAGGTTAATGCTTTTAGGGATTGTTAAAAATGGTCTAATAACATGCCCTAGGGTTGTTGACTTTCAACCCAGGGCATTTTAAGTAGAGTAGTCCTCGAAAAAAATCGCCCTATTTTGATAGGAGGTTTAGGGTCCTTTTTCCAAGATGGAGTGCGACCAGTTTACTTGTTCAGGGGTGTTTGCATTTTACATACAGTTGTTGCTCAAAACTCTCTATAGTTCACCTGCCAAAAATTGAAATGAAAAACAAAGTTTAGCTGTCAGCAAATATGTTTGATTTGATTTCAAGAGGTTGGGAGACTTCTCCAAATTTTTGTGAGTCATTTTTTTGATATTTAGCATCACTGGTTGCTATGGGGTGTTTTCAGTGCTGAGAGATCTGTCTGTTTTCTCCTACAAGTGTCAACGGGTTACGTCCGAGTCGAGCAACTTCTCGGCTACGGCTAAGGCTATTGGCTGCAACAACACTGTTGTAGGGTGGGTGTTTTCAGCAATCCAGCAATAGTCACTACCGAAGCCATTAATTGCGACTTGGCCTTGGTATGGCAAAACTGCTTTGATTTGATCAGTTGAGGAAATGAAACAAAAAACCAGCCACTTCACCTCGGCATGTTTGGCCAGCGTAAAGGCACCGGACTCATCGCTCTGGTGTTTCTGATCAACGGAGTGTGGGTTCGAGTCCCGGTTTGTCACTTGTGTCCTTAAGCAAGGCACTTAACCGTTATTGCTTCGTCCTTCGGATGGGACATAAAGCAATACATAGTATGCACAAGTAGATCCTTTGCATTGTGTAATGCACAGACATGTAAAAGAACCCAACTGGTGCATTTATCGTAAAGAGAAGGGGGTTTGCCCCGGTGTTTTGGTAGCAATATTGCCACCTCATCTTGTATCCCTCTCAAGATGTTGAATTGTGGTTGCTTCATCTCATAAAAAACATACTTCACAATCTCCACCAGAATTGATCATTCAGCTCCAGGAGTGTCATATACATGACAGACATGGCGCATTATAAATGTACATTATTATTATGTTAAGTGCTAGGTGGGGGTGGCTCCAACCACACACGCTGTCACTTCATGGAATAAGACTATGAGATGACGTCATTTGCAAGGGGGTCTTATTGAAAATGACGTCACTGTGATTTAAAGGACAGTACTTCCAGTATTACCACTCTATACCCCATGTAAATAGTTAAAGGTAAAATACAAAATGTAGTTTCAGATTGGTGATCAACAACAACAATAATGATTAGTTTTGATCTGGAAGCTGACCGATTATAAAGTTCATATCAGTCACATTCCTCCAGAGAAACATCTGTTTGAAATACTGTCAAAGTTGAACAAAATGTGCTAATTTTCAAGACCCAAATATTACTGCTACTTTGGTAGCAGAAGGGTAATCAAAATTAAGTGTAATAAGAATGTGGCAAAAAACACTAGCAAAACATACTTCTCATTGTTTCACTAAAAGGATTGGTAGAGCTGACAAAACAGTCGCAAACAAAGTTCATGTTTTGTGTGATTAACCATACACATGAAATCACAAACCAATTGGTCACCGAGGTCACGAGAAAATAGTGACAAGAGACCTTATGTGTTTTCTGTTTTTTCAAACATTGAGTTTATTATCGCGCGCTATAAAAACTATTGTTTTATTCATTTCTCAGAAACGATAGCATTTTAGGCAGAAATATTTGAAGGAACCCTTTCTACCATTACTTACTTTAAATCATGTAAGTTATGTGTGAATCTGTGAGCATTTGTGTTTTTCGATCTTACCAATAGTGTACAGGGCTTTTAAGTAAGACTTCCCTTTTTATGAAATTTTAACAGGCTTGGTGTATTTCATGTATTAATTGAAAACTAAGGGACAGGAATAAATTTAATCGCCTACCAATAATATGTACGCGTTGACCTACAATGTATACAGTCAGAGTAATTGTTATCAAATGTTGTTGTTATGGAGTAGCAATACAAACTGAATAATTAATTATTATTGTTACCAATGGCTGTAACGTGACCTCAGAGTGCGTCAAACTCATACAAAAATCAATTACAGTGCATCGCTCTTTGTTGTTACAACGCGAAGCTGTGTAAAAAACAAATTAACTGGAATTTCAAATTAACCTGGGCCCAATTTCATAGACATGATAGAACTGCTTAAGCACAAAAAGTAGCATTAGCACAGCAACATTACATGTTTGCTTACCAGACTAAGGTTACCAGCCAAAATACCACGTAACATACCATTTTTGACTGGTATCCTGCACACTTTTGCTAAGCAGAAAACAGTTAAGCGGTATTTTCTGCTGAAGCAGCTCTACGAAATTGGGCCCTGGAGATAGCAGACTACATTGTAAGAGTCTCTATACAACTCATGCACATCATTGGTTCTTGAAAGAGCACAATATAGAAATGAAATTTGTATGAATTATCCTCTAGTTTTCAATAAACACCTCACCACCAAACCAACCTGTGGAAAGTTCATCACAATGAAAAACACTTCATGTTTCATCAAGGATTTTGTACACAGTACGTTCATATGTGATTCTTTCATTATAGAAGTCTTAACCCTTCCAGTGCCGCCAACGTTCTGAAACGTCAAACAAAGTATCCATCCACAGGCCGCCAACGTTCCCATACGTTCTACTAGTCGACCCCCCAAAAAATATAAATGCCCTCCGGATAAAGAACGGCCAAAACACGACCGGCACGGAACCCTTCGAGCGCCGCCAACGTTCTGAAACGTCCATACTGAATCTTCATTCACAGGCTCGCCAACGTTCCTTTACGTTCTACTGCTCGATATAATTTTTTATTTATTTATTTTTTTTAAATGGCCGGCCTGTGGATTGAGAATTTTTAAAACAAGGCTGGCACTCTAAGTCTTAATGTAAAACTGAGGGCATTGGAGGGTGATTATGTGCTATTTCCTTGAGATTGACAGGGCTTGAAATTAACGCTGGACCACAGGCCTGAGGCCAGTGATTTTAGCGCCGGGCCAGTAAACTCAAGACTGGGACAAGTCCAGCAGTCTTGTGTACATCAATTGAATAACAGTACCTCACTGTTTAATAAAACTGCAAGTGACTCCCGGAACGAATTTGATGAGGGAGACGGTTCCAAAGGCGCGGAGCATGTGCGTAAAAAGCACGATCCCCAGCAGCGGAATGCACCTTTGGAACTGCCAAGAGTGTACTGTCTGAACCAGAGCGAAGGCCAGGTCTTCCAGGTTGGTAAATCTTGATGAGACTGGTGAGATATGTAGGAGCGGTATTGTGAAGACATTTGTATACGAGAGAAATATATTCTCCGAATGCTTGTGTAAATAAAAAAACATTTGTTAAACTGTGTAGTTTTTCTTTCTTCTCATTTTGATTCTGGTCTTTAAAAAACAATTCTGGCCCAGTAAACATTCTGAGCATTCTGTGGTCTTGCCGCCCCCCCCCCCAAAAAAAAACCACCCACACACAAGGGGAGGATTGGCATTGGTATGAACATTTAAACAATAACTAGAGTTTTCGCATTGAAATACCTACATATTTATCTTGATATTTACTTTTTTAAGATTACTAATCTCATATTTTGTCTGAGAGAACACACAGCGGCCTAGATATATGCAGACCTGGGCCCAATATCATAGAGCTGCTTACATGTACATGGCTTAAGCATAAAATGTAGCTAAGCACAACAAAATTATGCTTACCAGAATAAGGTTATCAGCCAAAGTACAATGTCACATGTACTATATGTGGCTGGTATCCTGCTTACTTTTGCTAAGCAGGCAGTATTTTCTGCTTAAGCAGCTCGTTGAAATTGGGCATAAGGCACGTTGGGCCCAACTTCATTGACTTGCTTCAAAAGCAGAAATGTGTGCTTAATAATGTTCTGTTAGGCAAAAATTAGCAGTACACCAGTCACAGGCAATACAAGTGGAATGGTATTTCGCCTGGTAACCTTAAATGCTGGAGAGCAAAATTGTTTTGTGCTAAGCTACTTTTTGTGCTTTGAGCAGCTCTATGAAACTGGGCCGTGTTATCTGCATTGAGGGGACAGTGATCCACACAATAATAGGTCGTATTAGTCATGGCACACATCCATCAACCTCTACATTTAACCTCATGCCAAGAAATCTATAAAGCTATTTGTAGAGGGGCAAGCTTTAGACACACGGGATTCAAGTCAATGTGTGTAATCGGACATGTTTGTTTATATATGCCTTTTCCATCAATACACATCAACCTGTACAGATCCCTCCAGATATTGTTTTCTATTTCCACAACCAGTGGGTCGTAAGTTGACAACCTTTACATGTACATGTCACAAAGAAATGCGTAATGTTTTGAAAATTAAGATAAATTGGTGAGATTCTAATGGCATAACAATCATGGATACATGTGAGTCACTTCACTGAATACATGTACATGAAGTCAAGATGAGATTCAAAGTAGAAGGCATACAGGGTGTGATGCATTTTGTCACTTTGTATTATACATTGGCCGGTCATAGTCAATGACGTCAACAACCCGAATCCTTATACTCAATGATTGATGGAGACTAGAGAGTGGGTCAGCCAGCACAGTATGCATGCTTTATCCCGGCCTTGCTTTCTCTCTTGAGAAGCGTGATGAGAGACGGAATTTCTTTACTTTCAGTTTCTCCCAGCTCTACATCAATGACAGGTTTTACCATACGTAGAGCTGATTCAAATAACAGAGTATCAATCACGCACACCCTTGTCATGTCCCCCGTGTTCATTAGTAATAAACTATGTTGACTGATTTTGATTAAAGAAAGGGCTCTGACTGAATTGCCCTTCTTGCCTCAGTTTCATCCCAAGGAAACTTCTATGGATGATGTCTTACAAAAAAAACCATTTTCTTTTAACATTATCTTTTGATGAATGTCCAAACGGCACATCAGTCGTCCTCGCATCTTATTAACAGACCTTGCCACCATCTTAGCGGTAGTGCGATGATGAAACACTTGGAAATGCACATCTTTGTACGTGCGGCACACAGGATGGGCCATTGAGCTGCCTTTCATTTGACCTCTAGCCGAGGGCGCCCTACTCAAATGATGTCACGTGGCAATATGCAGCCAATCAAACCAGGAACACCTTCTCTTTACAATAAGTGCACTGGGTTCTTTTACGTGCATTACACAACACACAGGACCTACGGCTTTACGTCTCATCCGAAGGACGCAACAATAATGGTTAAGTGTCTTGCTTAAGGACACAAGTGTCACGACCGAGACTCGAACCCACACTCTGCTGATCAGAAACACCAGAGCTTGAGTCCAGTGTTCTTATCCGTGCGGCCACCACACGCCATCTTCAATTATTCAACATTCTTGATTTGTTAAACTTTGGCCTGACATGTTTTAGATTCTTTTCATTGTAATTTAAGATGCTCTTGATCCTTGGGTCAAATCTTAATAATTGGTGTATATGGATAAGTATTGCACTTGTATAAATATGTAGGATTTGTGGGTAGCTTCAAGTACACCTCAATCATATACAGCCTTTAGGGATCTCTCTCATACATCACTCACACTGTGCTTCCAATCATAAACCTCCAAGACAATAGCATAACTTAACATAGACTTAAGCCATGTCTGATTCAAGTGACTTCGGCTCTGGCTTTGGCTGTTGGCTGCAATGGCATTATTGAAAAGGAGGACTCTTTGATCGGCACAAAAGGCATGCTTACTAACTGGCGGGCATGCTTACTAACTGGCGGGCATGCTTACTAACTGGCAGGCATGCTTACTAACTGGCAGGCATGCTAACTAACTGGCAGCCATGCTTACTAACTGGCAGCCATGCTTACTAACTGGCAGGCATGCTTACTAACTGGCAGGAATGCTTACTAACTGGCAGGCATGCTTACTAACTGGCGCTTCTCATCAGCAAATGAGCTATGCAACAATATTAATCCATAGTAAATGTGTACACGCTCAGTCAAATCTTCTTGATCGTTCCTTAAGTGTGTAAGAACGGCTGGGTAAAGTAGGTATATGGAGTACAATGTATGCTCTTGATTCAGTTGTTATGGAAAAAACTTCATACATCTACATGTACACTGTATGGTTTCCAACTCCTTAACCAACATGGTCATCAAATGCTCCATGTGGTGGATTTCCACATCAGGCCTGGAATTTCATCTTTGAGAGGGCAAGGCCATTTTCATTTTGCAAAGGGCACTTCCATTGGAAAATCTTAAAGTCTATGGGAAACTATTGAAGGGGCACCAAGGCCAAGACCGGGGCAATGGAGGCTAACTGTGGCCTCCGTGTAATTCCAGGCCTGCCACATCATGTACCTATCAACAAATTGTGATAAATACTATAATTTGTTTTTATTATTATTTATACACGGTCTTACTGGGAAATTTCAAAGTTATTCAACATTAAAATTATTCAACATTCTTGATTTGTTTAACTTTGGCCGGACATGCTATGGATTATTTGATTGTAATTTAAGATGCACTTGATCCTCGCGTCAAGGTCACACACAAATTTATTGTAATTTTTGTTCAAGGCTAGAATTTCCGTTGGAAATTGTATGCAGTGAAGATGTACAATATGTTTGCAAACAACCAGTGGGGTAGATGATCTTTAAAACTACATGTAAGCCTTGATTTAAGATGCAGCAGGGGAGGAAGATGCCTCTTCCATCACATGGAACAGGTGATCCCATTGCACATAAACCACTACCACCAGAAATCACTTATAAATATTCATCCCAGCAAATTAGCATAAATCTGAATAACAGTGCTGGAGGCTGTTTGACTAATCATCCGGAGTGCAGGGCACAATCAGAGTGGTTCTACGTATATAATATTCTGGCAGGTCAGCATCGTGCTATAATGATTATTGGAATGTAGGCCTATGGCATTTGGCTGTTCAGCAGATTCAGCTAGACCCTATTTACATTTGTCCCTTAGTCCAAACTGGGCAATGTTGTGTGCCTTGAGGCAGGCTAGTGCAGAGTCAGTGACGTTTCTCACACAAATCTGCTTCCACTATATACAACAGTACTGATGTATGTATGTCTGCTTGTTAGATAACATATGGAACAAGTTTAAGCCTTCACTGAACAATATTCACACTCTAAAAAGTCTCCAACTCTTACATCCAACATCATCAAGTCTTTCAATTATAGATGTTAATGCATGTAAACATGAGGGTATCAAATATTATTTGGTTGTTGCCCTTACACCAATGTGTTTCAAGCACTGTATACTCAGTACTTTCCCCAAGTTCTGTATAAAAAAAATCCACAGGCATATCACTCGTGCGGGATGTTAAAATCACCACACATAATGTGTAACCACACATAATGTGTAATGTGAAACAGTTACAATGCCCAAACAGGGACCCTTGCTATGGCAATATCATTTTTCATAGAGCTGCTTCAGCATACAATATTACTCAAACAATTTCTGCTAAGCAAAAATGAGCAGGATACCAGGTCAGAAATTGCGCATGTGACATGGTAGTTAGGTTGGTAACCTTATATTGTAAGCATAATTTTGTTTTAGCTACTCTTAGTGCTTAAGCAGCGTTATGAAATTGGGCCCTGCTTGTTAAAAGGGAAACAGTTCAAGCATGATTCCACAATGTTCCATGTGACTTTCGCGGTCTGGACACGTTGTTTAGTTGTCTTGTTTGCCTAAATGGCTCAGTCAATCTTTAGGAATTGTTGAAAGTATGCTTGATGCGAGATCCATAATCAAAGGATATGTCAGAAAATTAACAGGAAATGTGGAGAAAGTAAGATTTTGATGTAGCCTACATGTACCATGAATGACTTCTGTTCATAGCGCACTCTGCCGGAAAACCACTTGCAAAATGGAGGACACTACTCAGTGAATGAGTGATCGTGACCTTTGTCCCTTCATGAGAAACGAGGGAAACCGAACGAGGTGACAGACAACCGGCCCCCTTTACCCAGGACCTTTGTTACTGGTGCTCGTATGAAAAGGCCTTAAAACTTATTCATTTTCTTTTTAACATGTCTAATAAACACCAATCCAAGAATTTGTCTTTCATATTATTTTGAGAAGTTTTAGAATTATTCAAAATTGCAAGCGTTGTACTACTGTACATGTAGTTGTAGAGCATACATGTTTTAGGCTCTTACAATGTATAACGTAGCGCAATTCCAGAGAAATGATCATTGACTTCAAACATTTTTACACCTGGTCACTGGGCCATTTATTTCATTCCTTAAACCATCTCAGCTCTCTTGGCCCGCCCGAGTATGCAGCCTGTGCTGCCAAATATGTTTAGCGCACCAAGCTAAAATCAATCATAAGAACCATCTACCCATTTACAACTAGGGTAATGAGAATTAGTATACATGTAGTTATGTGTCTTGCTCAACAACACAAGTGTCATGACTGGGATTCGAACCCACACCCTGATGACTTAAGTCCATTGGGCTAAACCGCTCCGCCTCGACATGCTATAAAACATTGCAACTGTAACGTAATCCACTCCGATTTAAAAGTTTATTTATGATTTTTTTTTTAATTCATAGCAAAACACAGATACTTATCACATATTAAAAAGCACTGTGCTTTCCACAACCAGAATACAGTGTCATGTAATTAGAAAGCATTATTTTAATTAATAACCGTACACATAGTACTAATACTAAAATCAATACATTCAGACAAAGTGCATTAATTTATCTGATATGACAAAAAAACAAAATGTTATTTTTCCGTGCCTGGATTCCAGGGTGTTTTATTTATATATAGCGTAAGCTTGCCATTAAGTACACAATGAAAACAGATGTGTGCAATTTCAAATCCAGCAATGAAATGCTCATAATAACAACAACACTAGAAAAAGGGGCTTTTAAAAGGTAGCAAATTTAATCACATACACATTTATTTAATTTGCTTGTGCTTTTAATGAACGCTCATTTATAAGAAGAAACTGTCGACTCTTGGCATTTCTGCAAATGGCACTCCTATCAGCAAACAAATCCAGATTGTGTGGCAACAAATTGATCAAATTGAGAATGTGGATGGCGTTAGCAAAGAATGACAAAGTGAAGGTCATTAGTACGGCGGCGTTTTTATACAGTACAATGTACATGTGTAGGCTGTGACCCAATCGTTACAAATCCCCTAGGTTTACATATTTATAATAAATAACATGAACGGTTTCAATAATCCAACATTCTGTGTACTGTGAATATGAGTATGATCTGATGATAGCACTCAGAGCTATAGACCTTTATCATGGTGCGGCCATCTTGATTTTCTCCCATTCAAAATCGATGTAACCAAACCGAGGCTCGATTGGCAAATAGTCTGGTTCCCTTTTGTACAACGACTATTAGCATCCATTACTGTTATTGGATACAAGGAACATGACCACGATGGTGGTAGCATAAATTAAGGTCTATCCCAAGCCTTACTGTACTTTTTTTTAAACTTCGTTATTTTTGTCAGGGCAAGGAAGTTTTTCCTGAGTACACATGGTACAGAGCACCTCTCTACACGGTATGTGACAAATGTGCATACATTTCCATGTACATTTCTCAATGTAAATTTTTAACAAATTAAAATATATGAAAATTTAAATTGTATTTTGAGAATTTTGCACTGTAAATAGAATTTAAAAAGAGGATTTTATTTCATAGAGAAATATAGTCTTCATTTAATTTGTTAAATTTGTCAATATGCGCGAGACTTGCCCAGTCTACAGGCCTATACAGCACATGTAAACACGATCTTTCCATTCATTTTGTTTGTCAATATGAACTTCATTACTGTAGCAAATAAGTTACTCGGATTCAATAAAATCATAGACAAATATGGCAAAGAGAGAGAGGGAGGAATTTTATTATCAGTGGTCTACTTATCAAGCAGCAATATGGACTCAACTGTACCCGGCGATCAAAGTAATTGCTAAATGCACTGTAGACTAAATCAAGAATGAAGGAATGAATTATATTAAATCTTTGCTTGCCGGTCTACTTGCCCGTCACAGTGTGCTATGAGGAGACATGAATCATACCTCATACCTCGATAAGCCTCGCTGGCTATCACTAGGCACAATGGCGTCTTAAAATGAACGCAGGATATTGTGGATCACATGGAGGAGTGAATTGTTTTTGTCATCTTATAATAGCCACAATGTGCTCAGCTCTAAACATTAAAGACATTTAACAACACATAGGCCTACATAAACAGATGGGAAAGAGTGCCACTATTGTACATGTACTACATGAAGTCCCATTGGGAATCTATTATAATCAGCACATAGGCCTACAGTATGAGAAAGAGTGGCACTTTGATAAACACTTGCATACATCTTTGTTTGTTTGCTGTTAAAAAAAAGAAAAGAAATTTGGCCTTACTCACAAGGCCGGATGGCCACTTCAAGGTGAGGGCTACACTTAACTGAGTTGGGCTTTCAACCCAAATCAACTGTCAAAAGGGGCACGTTGCTACCTACACATGTACATGTACTCCCAGAGCTGAAACAGGGTTACCCCCTTCACAGTCCGTAAGGATGTGGGCATGGGGATCATTCACAAGGAGTTTGGCTGGTAGAGCAGAATGCACTTCCATCCCAACTTTTTACGAAGCAAGTGCCTTGGTCAAGGGCACAAGTGTCATGACCGGGATTCGAACCCACACTGTCAGAGTGAACTAGACCACTCAGCCACGACACGCCAACTATTTGGGAAAAACAGTCATACATGAAACTTTGCCATTATACCTGGACATTGTTCATCTCCAATTGTACTTGTGACACTATGTACATGCACATGCTAGCATGTCATGGCCGAGCGGATAAGAGCACAGGACGCAAGCTCTGGTGTTTCTGATCAGCAGAGAGCACGTAAAAGAACGCAGTACACTTATCGTAAAGACATGAAAGAGAAGGGGTCTGCGCCGGTGTTCCAGGTTTGATCGGCAGCATATTGCGCCACAGCACCTTGTACATGATGCTATGTAAAGGAATATGTACAAGGTCTCATACAAGTATATGTACATGTACTTCAAAACGTAGCTCCACTTTGCATGTCTACAGGCTACATGTACCTTGCAGGAAAAAACACAAGGGCTTTGAGATGCCCATCGGGTGTGATAAAGCACTATATACATGTAAGAACTTGTATTATTATTATTATTATTATTGACAAAGATACATACGGGGGGGGGGGGGGGGGGGGTGGTGTACGTCTACATGTAGTCAATGTCTAAGTGTACATCATGTCATTGTAAACAAAAGCACCATCAGACCTAAAACAAAAGGCAGGGTGTACTTTGGGTAATTACTCAACACGTTAATGACCATAAAAACATTGTTAGAAACAACACTTTTGAAGTACATTGTACAATGTACATATGTAATGTTGTTTTAGAGAAAGAGTACATTTGTAAATTCTCACCCCAAAATTTGAATCTGAGTTCTCAGGCACTTGAAAGCACACAATTCCATGCAGCAAGGGTGTTTTTTCTTTCATTATTTTCTTGCAACTTCGATGACCAATTGAGCCCAAATTTTCACAGGTTTGTTATTTTATGCATTATGTTGGGATACACCAAGTGAGGATACTGGTCTTTGACAATTACCAAAACCACATTTGTATACCCTGCCTTTAAGCAAAATGCCATAAATTGAGCGATAGCCCCAAAAAGTCTTTGCCATGTTGTTTTTCAACAAAGGGAGTCTTGGTTTACGCTGCTTTAACATGTGAAGAATACAAAGTCTTGCACTCTAACAGAATCCAACATTGAAATAGATGCAACACTTGCACAATACATCAGACATTGTAAAATTTGGACAAATACTCTACATGTTAGGTCCTACAATAATGATATGTATCATGGTACAATACATGTAGATTCAATATTTTTGGCATCAGTGTCACTGGCACAGTATTAAGGCTGCCAATCCCAATGTCCTTTGTGCATAATGCGTAAATGTACACAAGGTAGCCATACATGTGTATGTACATGATACTTTAATGTATCCATATCGTATAATCCATTAATGTATCACATTGAAATGGATGAAAGATTGAGATCACACACACTGAAGGCTACATGGATTATGACCATGTACATGTATATATTGAATGGTTGACCCTATTTTTGTGAAGCTGTTTGCCTAGACTGTCATGACTACCATAGTTCCATTTCCCAATGAATGTACGATGTATTAACAACATAAAAAACTGTGTACATGTACATAATACACATGTATACGACTACCACACAGTGGGCTCAGAAATCTAGGCTGGATGGGGCACCAGACTCATGTTCTGGTACACGTTGTACATATATGTAAGAGTGTGTTTGGGTCCTGGTAGTAGTAGCTTAATCCCCGCTGAGCAAAACACTTACATTGTAACCAGAATAGCCCACTTTTTGCATCCAAATGCGCATTCATGATCGGAACGCGAAGGATTATGGGAGAAATCCGGACCCGAACAACAGCGGCAACCATCATGGCATGCTAATTTTAAAGCAACAAGGCACACAACACATAAAGTTAAAACATGGCATGTACACATACGTAGTTACACAACCTACACATGTATGTAAACTACAGCACAGCTTCCATCTTGGTATTTTGACCTACATGTAATCACAAGATTTTTCCAACAGTATGATTTTTATGGCACTTGTGTATTGGTTATTGCTTTATCCTTCAGATGGGACATTAAGCCACCCCCATGTTCAATTGTTCTGTGTAACGCACAGTGTAATGTTCATATAAAGAACCCAGAACTCTTAATTAATAAAGGGACACTGCATGTGTCTTAGTCACAGCGTGTCTGTGGCCAGACATTAAATTCTGAACTCTCACGTAGTTACTGCATGCGCGCATGATAATAATGACAGCGCCCTTTAAAGCTTTTGTTTGTGATGTGACCGTCAACACGCGCATAATTAAGTAGTAACTGGGTGAGAGTTCATGTTTCCATGTCCAGCCAAAAGCAGACTATGATCACAAAGTCATCAATGAAGGTGCAATGAAGTTGAAGGCTCTTTGACCATAAAATTTAGTGGAAAAAGTAGTTTGTGTCAGTAGGGATTGGCCAGCAGAACGAAGAGGACGAACAGGGATGTATTTACGGAGAAGATCAGATATATAGTCAGGAGACAGGCCATGAAGAGCTTTGAAAGTGAGAAGATTTAACTTATATACGATACGCAGTTTGATTGGAAGCCAGTGGAGTACATGTACCATTGAGCTTTATAAGCACCTGGAACCAACTTCAAAGCGTCCTTTTTTTGGTTGCAGTCAGCATGGTCAGTTGACTGGTTAAAATATGTAATCACGCACCCAGACAATTGATCCATTGTGTAGTGTGCACAGGCATGCCCACTACATGTGTACGTGTATCACGCTCAGCTTAGTTTCCCCGTTCATTGTTCATGCTCTACATCTCCCTTTTTCTGGGGGTTATTGTGTAATTCCCATTTCTAGACCTTGGTCCTTAAACAAGGGTTGCGAGAGATCAATAGGCTGCCACCATTGTTTTTCATTGTATTCAGCCTATGGGAGGCAAAATAAGTCCGAGACTCCAGCGTACACTGTACCACGGCCAATTAGCGGCTGTGGCGTACAGCCAGAGTTCGGGCCTGTTCACGGTGGCCATAGTACGGGCCTGTCCACGGTGGCCAGAGTTCGGGCCTGTTCACGGTGGCCATAGTACGGGCCTGTTCACGGTGGCCAGAGTTCGGGCCTGTTCACGGTGGCCATAGTACGGGCCTGTTCACGGTGGCCAGAGTACGGGCCTGTTCACGGTGGCCAGAGTACGGGCCTGTTCACGGTGGCCAGAGTTCGGGCCTGTTCACGGTGGCTAGAGTTCGGGCCTGTTCACGGTGGCCAGAGTACGGGCCTGTTCACGGTGGCCAGAGTACGGGCCTGTTCACGGTGGCTAGAGTTCGGGCCTGTTCACGGTGGCCAGAGTTCGGGCCTGTTCACGGTGGCCAGAGTACGGGCCTGTTCACGGTGGCCAGAGTTCAGGCCTGTTCGCGCCTGTTCACGGTAACACTTTCCTTAATTTCTCAAAAGAGAACGAGAAGTCCCGGAGCATTTCATAAGAAATTTGTTGTCTTTGCTCTATTTTACCAACCAGTTGAAACCAGTCACCTGTATGGGCTGTGTATGGTAGCACAACTTCCAACAGAACTATCTTTGTACTAGGGTTGTGCATACTGTACGTTTTGTTTCCCTGCATTGTTAAACAGAACTTCTGACTTCACCGTTAAACCATTTGTACCAATTCTACATATTGACAAAAAAAAGCGGATGAATTTTGAATGTTCAGAGAATAGGAAGGCTACAATAAATCATCCGCTCCTGAAATTGCCCCAAAGTAGATTTGTTGTTTTCTGTAGAGTGAAATGTAACAAACATGTTTTGGACCTAATCAATGGCAATGACAGCAGGGTGGGGTAGGGTAGGGCGGGCAGGGGGGGGGATACTTGTCATGCTTGTGGTTGTAATAATACATCCCCTGATATTGCATGAATGACAGATGGTTTGTGCACTGTGTGCTAGCTGCAGGCAATACACTGATGACGCCACTCTCAATCTTTGCCCATCACACCACATTACGTACGGTGTTGACAGAACATGTAGCATCATTACACACTTTACATCAAATAGGAATTTAAAGGAGAGATACGTGACCCGTTATTAAAAAAAATGAAATACTCAACCATCTGAACCTGCACCAAATGTCCCATGATATATTTCTGTCAACAACAATGTGCCGCAAAAATGTCTCACTTGATTGTTATTTTCATTCATAAATGTACCGTTCAATTTTGAATTATCCTTTTTTATTTACTATTATCAATTTTGATTTACTATATTCATTACCATCCGTTTTGATTTACCGTAGCCATTTTAATTTAACGAATACATTTTGATTTACCATGTATACATTTTGATTTACATGTACACATACATGTACATGTACCACATCCAATATCCAATTTGGTATACCATATCCAATATCCAATTTGATTTACCACATCCAATATCCACTTTGATTTACCACATCCAATATCCATTTTGATTTACCACATCCAATATCCATTTTGATTTACCACATCCAATATCCATTGATTTTTCGTATATATCCATATTGATTTACTATTACCATCCTGACCTATAGTCATCTCCTGTAGACAACTATGCAGCAAGCTACATGATGTAAATGTAGTCAAAACATTGAGAACAAAGAAAACAGACCAACCATTCTCCTCAAAAGCCCGACACACCTCCCCCCGAAAATGTTTTCATGGTTCTATTGGCAAAAATTTAAACAAAAAATCTCACCTCAAAACTTAAATATTACACTGTACGGACCCCAGTGGCCTGACGTTATCACAAGAGATAGTTCCTGGAGTAGACGCCATCTTTACGGGCAAAGTGCATTTTGGCTTGCAGATGCGTCAAGCGCTCAACTTATTTTACGCAGCCGCGTTGTTCACTAACCAATCGTGCAGTGAGTTTTGTAAAATGTGCGCGTGCTGCACGCCGTTCTCACACGAAAAGCATTATGACTGTTTGTTCCAAATTGCCCGTAAAGATGGCCGATTTACGTCATACTGCGACCTATCTATAACCTTGGGTGCCATTTTGCCGAGTCAATGTCACTGTGTATAATGAGAATTTTAGGCTTACACCAATGTACCTGTTGATTCCTAAAATGGTGAGTGAGGCACAGTCGCTGCGTGTGACGTGTGTGGAACATCCACATATGCAAATCTTTATGTGGTGTACTGCACATGTATACGTAGTCAAATGCCGTCTAGATATTTCTGGGGAAACCACCAATTTATTCTTGCTTCTGACAATCAATTCATTGCCCTGCTTTCTAATGCTTCTCTGCTCATTTGAAACTCAAATCAACTTTGAGTAAAATCCCACCCGAGAAATACACCTGTGGATTTTTTTCACAGGACTCGGGAAAATACTGAGTATATACGTACAAATGTATGCTTTTCACACAAAGGTTCAAACGGTACAGTTAATCAAACAATAAATTTGAGTGAGAACACTTGGTTTTACATGAATATATTTTTGAAGCCAATCTTGTTTTACAAATTACTGAAAATTAAGTTTTTAAGAATCAATTGTGTATTCAGCATTGTTTCTGTTTAATTTGCTACGTTGTAATTGTAAATTTGAGTGGGTGTGTTTCAAACAGTTACTTGCAATGCAATGCAATGCACAGTACATAATAACAGGTGTACAATATGCACAAATACATTGTACATCAACAATATAGTGTCGGTGAGGTTGGCAAAACACGTTATTAAGTTATAACTGTACATTCAGAGTGTACGTGTGTATGTACATTGTACGTGTACATGTATGGAAGTGCATGTACACAGAGGTCACCTCTTTAATTAAAACGTCTAACTACTGTACAATGTAGGTCAAGGGTCCACAGTACATGCTTCAATTATTTATTACTCATGGTGTGAAGTGAATCGTGGAGTTTTTCATTCTGCAAAAGGTCCATCAGCAAGGAGTTGTTATCAACGAAGCTACCTGTCCATGGTATACGTTTTCAGATGGAAATTCAATGGATGACAACCTATATGAATGTGCAGTCATGCTGTGGATGTTAACAAGTACAATGGATCATTCTGACCACTACTGAACAGCAATGTGGGTTCTTTCTACACCAATGGGCAATTAAGTCTGACATTTGTCATGGCCATATATTAATACCAGAAGTTTGTCCAATATTTGATTGTATGCATTCAAAAGCCCTTGAGGAATATACATGGACCAAGAAAAACAACTTGTCAGTAATTTGTTACGGGATGCTGTAGACTGCAAACATGTATCGCAAAAATTTATGTATGCACTACGTAATGATGAGAAAAAAACGGAGAAATCTGTACTACAGTGTACATGGCATGCAAATTTTAAATTAACAACCATACCAGCTGGTTCGTTTCATAGTTATTTATTGGGTGTTGTGTATGAGAAAGGATTAAACAATGACATTCGCCTTTTATCTGGTTTTCAAATTATAATCTTCTACAGTACCTACAATGTAGATAAACTACATAAATACATTAGCTAGATGTAGATGATTGTCTTGGTTTGGATGATCCCTATGATTAACATTGTAGGGTTAGCAATGATAATTAATGTTTTGAGGCATTGCATAGTGATGTATACTTGGTTTGCAGTAATACATATTTATAAATGCATACATGCAACAAGACAGTTAGATAAAGGCTTTTTTGGAAACTACGGCTTTGGCTTGGGCTCCGGCTTCGGCTCTGTCTGCCTGTTTGAAGTCCCATAAGGAAAGTGCACATTTCCTATGTAAGCCTCAGCCCAAGCCCAATCCCTGGTATTGAAATAGGCCAAAGAGTCAAAAGAGTACAGATACTAGACTAGACAGATTTAAATGCAATGGGGAAAAAAGAAAGAAAGAATGTACAGGGCCTCTTGGGGGATTGCAATAACCTCAGTAATTTCCTACAATCCTCTCTGAATTTTTTTATTTGCCATCTTTGAGGCTTTGTTGGACAATTTGAAAATTGATTGTTCAAATCATCAAAGATGGCGAACATTAGCCATTCTGAGAGGACTGTGAGGATAGGTGACTAAGCTATGCCATAATAAGAAATTTAAAACTCTCATTAGAATTCAGTAAACAATGTTCTAAAGTTGACATCACTCAGAAAAGCTGCATTAGAACTAAGCAAACTTAAATTTAAATTCCCCCACCCAAAGGGACAATAAAACACACACACAATTACTTTACAAATGTATGGCCGTGAACACTACAGCCCTGTCATTTCCAGGAATTGTCCAGGGGCTGAGCTTTGTGGGATTTCCGGGAAAGCAAATCTGTCCTCAGACTCTTCTGATGAATTATTCATGCACAGAGTCTGACTGTTGATTGGTTTGGGTGTGTGTCACATGATATGCTTCAAGTACATGTATGCATTAGTTGTACATTGAATACATGAAATGCAAGCAAAAAGGTATTATTGCAAATGTATGCACATGTACAATTTAAGTACCAGGGACATGAGGGATGAGATTGGAGGAACGTAAAAAGTCCTGAAAAACGGCTTGCAGGTCTGGTTCCCCCTTATGCTAGACCCAGAACCTCCAAGATGTTACAATATCAGACTCTGTGCATCACCAGAAATACAAAACTACAGGTTTGCCTTTTCAGTGATTGCTTTACTTATTTAAAGAAAATTTGAAGTCTCATGGAGTTTTATAAGCATATCCTGAAATCAGGAAAAATCTTGGGAAATCACAATGCCTGAAGTACAAATGTAGGTATGTCATACAGGTACGAGAGACTTGAAATGTGTACCTCATGTTGGCATGGACATCTGTACGTGTGACACGCCCACTGTGGTACAGTGTATTGTACAATGCATGCACATTCAAATCAAGGAAATGTTGATTATTACATGTAGCGCTACAATGATGGCTTTCTCCATGTTCTAGAGCATGGACTACAGATGATTCACCGTCATTGTGCAGAATAGCCCATTTCACTTGTGGAGTTCAAACTGTCTGCCATGAGCCATGCGTCATGAACAAGAATATCCGACTCCATGCAAATCAATCTTCATACACTACATACATGTATCAAAAACAAGACTTTGTAAAACTGAGAGATCGGCAAAAACAATGCCACTTTGTTGAGGCTAAAGACCTAAAGTGTCTTCAAAAGTTGAAATTACTGATCATGCTGATGGCTTCTTTTACACTTGTACATTTTACAAACCACAGCAGAATAGATCAATCCTATTTTATCTTCTTCGGTTGTCCATTCATTGCAAAGAAAAGAACCATTTAACAACCCTGGCCCAGTGAACGACTTAATTCATTCCAGAAAGTAGAACAAATGAGAAATGAAGTATATAAATGATTTATTACTGTGCCAGTTTTATTGGTCCCCAATAATGAATTGCTATGCACACGCGTATACACACGAGCACAGTGGTATAGTACGGCAACTAAGTGTGTCAATAGGCATCACATAGTGTCAATGACGTACATACATGCATACTTAATGCGTAATAGATATTACTAATGCTCTTGGTTGAGTAATTACTGTAGAAAAAAAAACACTGTACCCATTTCTCTTGTGTGTGTAACTTTCCCCATAGAGCAAATGCGCACACGTTTACTTCATCTACAACCATGGAGGTACAATATGCATGCGTATGATTATGTACGCACATCTGTGGAAAATGAAGTCATATTTTCATGAACTGTTCCAAAGTTTGCACAGACAGACCAGGCACGATCACCATACAGTGTACATTGACCTTGGAGTACAACAAGAGGAACTTCGCAGAAGAACGAAGAGTGCGAGAAATGATGTACAGGGTACAAGAGATGGAATGTAAGATGGGGCCACACCATTCTGAGATTTACAGGCTCTCACACTGAACAGTTACAATTAGTTCCATGAAGTGCTTACTTTCACAATGTTTATCATAAGAAATACATGACGCAAGGCTGGCACTCCCCAATTGGGCAAAATTTCATAAAACTGTTGACCACTAAAAATGTAAAATGTTTACATGCGGCATATACAAAACTTACTTAACAGAAACGAGTTACATGTACCAGATAAAATACTGTGTAATGTACATACTATTTGTGACCGGTTCCCTGCTCATATCTATAAGCAGTTAACATAATTTGCTAAGGTCGCTTCGTAGGACGCAAAAACGGGCAAAACTCTTACACAACACGCAGCGGTGGTCTCATCAAATGGCATTCTAGTTTCTGTGCACGCTGACGGCGGTCATGTCAACATGTGTGATGAGACACTGTGGCAGATTACCTGCACACAGGTAACTGTTTCATGGAGTTCATGTGGTCACGGTTGAGTGGCCCTGGTCAAAAGACACTGCAAACAATAAATGGACTAACTGTTTGGATGGATTTGTGCCTAATGCCTTTATCGACTGTTCCTTTCAAGCCAAGATTTTGTAAAGACAAATTATACTGCATTGTTATATAATAATAATAACAATAATAATAGTAATAATAACATTGGCTTCTTACATAGCACTCAAATCCGTCACTCAGTGACGCTCATGGCGCTCCAACATTATTATATCATTTATCCTGCCAGGTATGTGGAGCTACGTATTGAAGTATGAATCCTCTTCCTTTACATAGCACCATGTAATGGTTTACAAGGTGCTGTGGCACAGTATGCAGCCAATCAAACCAGGAACATCGGGGTGAACCCCTTCGATAGTCCATCACATCGAAAGAGGGCTAGTTCCAAGTTTTGTGAAGTCCAGTAGATTCTTGTGAATGTAAATCTCACTCAGCAATAGAAGTTAACCACATGGTGTGTAATGCACAATATAACACAAACCAAAATCCACATCAATGCCCCACCATGCAAAATCAGGCATACATGTGAGTACATGTTGTACATGTACATTGTATGTATGCTCGGGAAAAAGTCCCAGTACTTTATTTTTGAAACTCCTGTACTGAGTTATTCACTCTATGACTATTGTGTGAAGATGTTTTAAATTCTTCACTAAACTATTTCTATTTAGCCATTTTACTGTTTTCAGATATGGTGGACACATTACCATAAACATGTAGGTTTGGGTAAATTTGTCTGTGAACACCCAAACCAAACAGTGCACTCCTATAGCATCATGTACATAGTGCCCACCATCTCAAAAAGGCTAATGACAAACCAATATTGAGGCAAGGTGTGGATAGATTCATTATGAATCTAAGTTTTTTACTTAGATTTGTTATGAATCTACAGAAAACTGTTCAGTTGAAATGGAAATGTTGTAAACTACAAATATCTTGTCAAGTAATGAACCACAAGGGAAACTGACTGGGTAAATTTCAAATGGGTTGAACAAAGAAAAATTGACTAGAGCGGGATTTGAAACAACGACCTCTTGGCGTGTCATCATCATACATGTAGTCATGGCCGAGCGGTCAAATGCACTGGACTCAAGCTCTGGTTTTTCTGTCCAGCAGAGTGTGGGTTCGAGTCCCAGTCCTGACACCTGTGTCCTTAAGCAAGACACTTCACCATTATAGACTTGTCCTTCGAATGGGACGTAAAGCTTAGGTCCCGTGTGTTATGTAATGCACGTAAAAGAACCACGTACACTTATTGTTAAGAGAAGGGGTTTGCCCCCGTGTTTTCTGGTACAGTTGGCTGGAGATTGCGCCACAGCACCTTGTAAACCATTAGATGATGCTATGTAAATAAATTCAAACATAGCTCCGCCATGTCCGCTCACCTTTTAGAAAAAAATAATTTTGAGACACCCCGGGTGTGATAAACCCGAATAATAAGTTCTGCGCACTTTTATTGTTATATCACTATATAACATGTACATGTACAGTTGGATTTGTTGTATTTGAATGAGGGAAAATGTGAAGCAATAAATACTGCAAGGAATAAAAAACGCAATTTGTAAGATAAGTTCACAATTTGTTTGAACTAAGGATTTGGGATTGTAAGGGTTAAAAAAAGAAGGTCTGAAACAAGGATTCACATGTGACTATACCTTTTGGTAACCCCTGGAGTTATGTAGATTTCAAGAGCTTCTGTGAATAGTTATCCTCAGTGGTGGAGAAATAACGAGAGCATGATTTCTTCATATTGGTGGAACACACGTCACATGTCATCCATTATTTTGCTATGTTTTACTGCCGCGACGCTCGGCAATTAAATATGGAGTCCAATATGGATAATTATTGGATGCTTCATTCCCCGCCTCTCTGTGTTCAAACGAGGCAAGGTCATGTTGCAGCGGACAAGGCTGGTGTCTACAAGGAGTCCCTTGTGTAGAAGGTGCTCTTAGAATTTTCAGAGTGTGAGGTGGACGAGTTTCCTGTCTATTTTGTGTTTATTGTGAAAAAAAACCTTCAAAAGGACCTTTGTGTGAATTATGTGTGTATGTACAATAAAACAAATTGTGAATGTAGTTCATTCGTGCCTTAATTCCATTTCACTCAGCTTCGTGCAGATTTCACCTCATTATTATATTCTGTGAAAGTCTGAATACAGAATATTGCAGTCTGAAATTGCTTATTCTTACACACACACGGTGTTTCCTGAAAAAAACAATTCTCCACTTAATGCTAAATTTGTTTTGACATTTGAGTTTAATTTGACCAAAATTTCAAAATTCTAACTGAAGTTAAAAAAATATGTTAACAATTTTTTTTTTTTTAATTGTATTGCAGTAAAAGCATATCATTTATTTTAGTAATACATTTATTGCATTTATTTCTTTCTTACAATTTCTAATGTTTATGGTATAAATTTCTATTCCCCCACATTCATGACAATTACAAGTGAATCCTGGATTTGTGTACCATAAGGAATTCTGGACTACATCCACCATGCAGACTGCAATGACACAAGACGCTAGCTGTCCCGGTTTGTCTATGATTACACTGCAGCGGTGGGATTAGGTGAGGCCTATTTCTCAAGCTCGCTAGCTAGCTGAGACGGCTAGCTCAGGCAGCTCGCTGAGGAAGGCAGGGAGGGTTGTGACACCTGACATTTAAATCAGCCATCCATCACATAGGATGTGCCATACAGACAACCAGCTGGCATGGTCGGCTATGCTGGGATATGTACATGTGCCATCCGCGGACGTACTGAGCTGACTCAACCTAATTACTACACACTGTATATATACAGCGCACAGTACATGTACAATTGTTTCCTAAATGCTTACTTAGATATATTTGCCTACGTCCATGTCAGTGTGTTTTCCCACTAGGGTCAGATGCTGATGATGAGGTTATGATATGTATGATGCAGTGGTTGTACTGGTTTGTATGTGCGTATGTGGTCTGTCTTGTCTAGTGGCTGCATACTAATTATCACCATGCACACTACAGACAGATTACATGGCTTCAGTGCACACCATATTGTACGTCATTCCTTATTATCTATTCAACTGGACTTTCAAGTGTGCATTTTCCCTGTCCATATGTACTGTCATGGCACCTAAATCTCCCCCATGGTGGCCATGAATTCTTGATCTACGAAGGAAACATCAGCGACTCACATCAGTGCAGCATCATGTTAATTTGCACTAATGCCACCCAAGTGTTTTATTGGTTTTCATTTTTGAGCAACTTTGGAATTCAATATTTCTACGATGTGGACAATTCTAAACATTTCCCGCCCACCTGTAACACAGAAAACGTGTTCAGCATTTTACATGCCTCAAGACATTTTCACAACATGGTTTACACTTCAAGTTTAACAGTCGTGCTAAATTGCTTTGAATTATTTTTGCTTTAATGCCAGAGAGGTTTTTTCCCAGTTAATGATTTAAAATTCCAATTGTTACTACAGTTAAGCCTGGTTCATACATGTACTTCATGCGAATGTGAACGTGACATTACAGCTCTGTTTACTGCGAATGTTTCACAGGAGTTTAGCACATCTCAACTGTTGCGAGTTGTTGGTTGCTAATTTGTGATGTCAAAGTTTGCTTCAAATTCACATTCGCAGGAAATATGAACTGACTGTACCTTGCAGGTGCAGGTATCTGATGTACATGTACATAATGCACACGCCATTCTGCCATTTTTGGATGTGCACTATAACATTTGCACCATTATCCTATGACTTGAAGTTATCCTACATTACAAGCATGAGTGGCTGGAATACAGATAATGCATTTCTGCATCCCACATGCAAAAAGCCAAGTTGCATAATAGGATGCAGGGTTCTCACCAGGTTTTTTTCCAAACTGTGGGGCATTCTATTCACTGAAGGGTGTCTAAACTGTGGGGCATTCTATTCACTGAAGGGTGTCTAAACTGTGGGGCATTCTATTCACTGAAGGGTGTCTAAACTGTGGGGCATTCTATTCACTGAAGGGTGTCCAAATTTGCTGGAAAATTAAAAACTGGATGTCCAAATTGCTCACTTACAATACATAAGTAAATGACAGATAAAACAGGGTGTCCAAATTGCTCACTTACAATACATAAGTAAATGACAGATAAAACAGGGTGTCCAAATTTAAAACAGGGTGTCCAAAAGGCACCCAGACACCCTTTCGGCTAACACTATGCTGTGCAATATGGGACATTCTTCATGGTGTTATCTTGAAGAATTTTGTGAATTTGATCTCACGTCCCCGCAAAAAAAAACCAAAATCATAACAAATAAAAAAATAGTAACAGTTAGAAGAAAAACAAATTAAATAAATAAAAAAATAATTTTATTTTTATTTTATTTACTTTTTTGCGCATCGCCTTAGTTTGCACGTATCGGCACGCAATGTGCGCGTATCAGCCTGATGCTAGCTTGTGCATAGGGAGAACGCTGGGATGCAGACATGCTGTATTTTCCATATTATTATACAACCATGAATAGGAAAACAAATGGATCATCCAGCAAACAGAGATAAATTGTCATTAATCAATTCTGTTTTCTGTGAGTTTTCTGTAGGGGCCAACCATGTGTTTTTATTGTCTGTGAAGGTTTGGAAAAAACAGCAGCAATTAAAGAAATATCTGAAACAGTTGTAAAGCTTATATTAAAAGGGACACTTTACCTCACGTTGCCTTGGATTGGGCGCTTTGAGCTACAAAAAGCATTTGAAAGTGTTTTTTATGAAACGAATATGGTTATAAAGATGTTTTAAAAGTAGAATATAATGGTCCAAACAAATATGCCTCGAAATTGTAAGGTTTTCCTTTTACTTTGTGAACTAACACGGTGTGCCTTTTTGTAGAACCAAATTTTTGACTTTACAAAATGGCAGACCATGTTAGTTCACAAAGTAAAAGGAAAACCACACAATTTTGACGCATGTGTGGATATTATATTCTACTTTTAAAACATCTTTCCAACCATGCTCATTTCATATGCTTTTTATAGCACAAAGCGCCCAAACCAAAGCAATGTGTCCCTTTAAAGATTGGAAGATTTTTACATTTGCTGCTGTACTGAGGTTCCTTCTGAAACCACTGCATCAGGTCCGGCTTCAGGATCCGTCACTTATTTTAAAAATGAGTACTTTCAATACTGTTCTTCAAACAAACAGGTGGGCGGATCAAGCTGCAGCCAAGACCGTTGTTTTAAGAGAAGAAAAAAAACTGAGTTAATGTCAGTCTATGAACCAGTCAATTTCATAGTGCTACTTACCAGGGCTCTTCCCATGCACAAGCTGGGGTATCGGGCTGATACGCATGAATTTCGGTCGATATGCAAACAAAATAAAATACTAAATCAGAAAGTCGTCAAGATGAAACCATTCAGAATACTCCAGATTGCATAGTAGGGCTTTTTAAAACCAAAGATAAACACCAAGTAGAAAACATTCCTTAGACCTCGTTTCAAATCAGCGTGCTTTGGCCAAACTTCCAAAACTTGGGTCTAGAATGCCCCCCTGTTTTGAAAAATCTTGGGGAGAACCCTGCTTATGTACAGATATACATGTACCGTGGAATTCTGTGCTTACGGCCAATAGAATCACGCGCTTCACAGGGCACTGTAAGCGCAGAACTCTGTGGTAAACAGAGGCATGACATTGGGCTCTTATTCCCTTATTGTCCCATTCCAAATCAAGCAAATATTGGATGGGGTGTATCTGCAGCCTTTTGGTTACTTTGGGGCTCCATGGCTGGCAAACCTTACACTATGTATGTACATGTACATGTAGTACAGCATGTACAGTGTTAAAGCTATGATGTACAGGGCCCATAGAGCTGCTTAAACACCAACTGCCACATGCAGGCCTTAGAAGCAAAAATGAGCAGGATACACATGTACCAGTCACAAATGTCACATGTGAAATGTCATTTTGACTGGTAATCGTATTCTGGTAAGCTTGTTTGTTGTGCTTAGCTATTTTTGTGCTTAAAAGCAGGCTACATGTACGTGTATGAAATTGGGCCTAGCAAAGGATGCACAACAATTATTTGGCAAGTAGCAATTTGCAGCCCTTTAGTTACAGCATCAGTGAGCAAAGAGCCATGGAGCACAAATTCTGTGACATTTTTTGCACCTTTTTTTGTTCCTTTGACTCTCTATTAGTTTTGTACATGACTAACTTCTGAACTCTGAAAATAAAGAACTGATTTTGAGGACATTTTGTTCGTACTGTTGGATGTCTTTGAAAGTAATAAGTGTTTATTAAGGAGCTTTCTCGGTGACAGACCAAAAGTAACCATGGTAACAGACATCCCAAATTATCGCAAAATATGTCAACAAAATGGGATGAAAACAGGCAGGACAGGTAGCAAGGATGACACACAACAGATGGACAATAAGAACCACAGTAGAAAAAAAATCCAGAGGCAGACCAAAGAAAAGATGGAGGGATGATCTATTGACGATCGCAAGGAAGACCTGGACCAGAATGGCTGACAGAGGGCTTCATCCTGAAGTGGATGGACGATGCCTATCCGCCTAGGTACAAGCAGGGCTCGAATTTGGGGGAAAATCCACAAGACCTCAGGACTTGTGTTTCTCAAAATGTTTACTGGACCAGCATTGTTGTTACAATGGTCATGGTCTTTTTTCTTTCTCTTTCTGTTTAGATAAACAGACATTTTCTTTTCCTGTTTGTTTCCTGTCTGAGGCAGTGACCTCAATCCCCCATAATGCAACGGCCCACAGCACACTTCCTCTCATCGTCATGGCAACAGCTCAACTGCTTGACGTTCACCAGCAGGTTGTAATACGTAGCGAGAACATAAGCCAAAAGGGGATTTCCATGGCATGCTTTCAGCCAAATGGATTGCTTTTGTCTAATGGTATTAAATTTTGCCCAGGTTTGTTGAAGCTTTACATGTATTCATGACACAAGACACAAGAATGCTCTGATCTCTTCTCGTCTGCTTTTTTGTACCAATTACAAAAAAAAAATTTGTTTACTGTACCACAATACAAACGGATTGACATGCCAGTGCTCTACCGACTGAGCCATTGAGCCCTAATGTTGGTGGTCTCCCTATTTTTTCAATACCTTTGTTCAGGGTGCCAGTCAGAAACCATTCAACCTGTAACTGTCGCATAACCAGGGATCACACCCAAGTTTACGTGGTAGAGCACCCACACATTAATCCAGAGGTCGCAGGTTCATATCCCGCTCTAGTCAATTTTTCTTTGTTCAACTTCAAACCAAAGCTTACACGATGTGTGGTGTTTTAGGTTTTGGCATTTGTTTTGGAGGATACTTTTTCCTCTAGCTCATGTAAGTGTACATAAATCTCTTGTACAAGCAACTGTGATCCAGTACATGTAGTTGCAAAAATCGGTATCCAAATTGATGGAAGACCATTACAAGCATGGTCTTGGTGTTGGCAAGATATGAAGGGCTAGCATGCCTAGTCTGCTGGGGCATGTTTTGTTTCCTGTGGTCAGTACTTGGATGGGAGATCATTCCTTGTATTGGCTTGATTTGGGTGGCTAGTCTAGCATGCTCCTGGGTCTGTGACTGTGGCTACTAATACCTTGCTATAGTCATGGCCAAGTTTGCGCAAGAACTATCGTTTACCACAATTCGCCAAAGTTAGCCCGAACTCTGTCAATTGGATGATGGTTGGACTACGTTGGTCGACTACTCGGAACCAGCCTATTGGGCCTGGTCACATCGCTGGTTATCAATAGCCATTTTTAACAGCACAGAGCAGAGAGGACCAGTTATCGGAAAAAGTTTAACGCTGATCCAACTTATTATAATTTTAAAAAACACAGATGGGATTTTACCAACTTCTGCAATAACAATCACTAAACTAATTAAATTATTTTAACGTAAGAGCTTGCCATAAATTTTGGGTAATACTGTTTGTCGTTTGTCCACAATTGTCTGAGACACACTCTACCACTTGTGAGATACAGTGTATGATGGTACATGTACATCTGAGCAAATATTGTCAATGTTGCTTTCGTCTGTAAAAAAACAAACTTCCAAAACCGTCACTTTCTCATAGCCGCGTTGTTGACACATGACACAACGAGAGTTGTCAGGGTTGTCGACGCTGCAACTTCAGTGCGCATGCGCTGCGTACATCACAAACCAATCACTAGTTAACCATTGGTCCCTGAACGAACTTGCTCCCTGATTTGGATAGCTAGTTTGAGCATGGTACATTACAGGTAGGTGTAACCATCTGTTTGGACATGAAGGTACATTATAAAACATCATACTACCTCATCAAAAAATTACAATGCATTAAACACTTGTACTGTTGTCTTTGATATTCTGCACTTAATCTGTTAAAATGTTCACAATGTTTTTGCCTGTTGGCCCTGATTGAATGTCGAGTTGATAGTGTTGCGCATATGTTTAATTCATGTTTTACATAGTACATGTGTATGAACTGTATCAACATTTAAACATTTTAACAGTAATTCCCAAAGTTGGCCTAGTGTCAGCCTGTAGTAAAAGTAAACTGAACCAATGAAGAGGCTACAGTCTGGCGGAATCACCAAACAACTGTGAAAGCATTGTTCTATAACGAAACAGTCAGTCATCTGGGGTTACACAAAGTGCAATACAATGTACACGTACATGTACATGTGCCTTCATGGCCTTTGTAACAAAAAAAAATGAAACCCTTAGACAGTAATCGGTGAAGATGGTTGATCCAAATTTAGAAAATATTGTTTATTTTTTGTATTAAACTTTTAGAAAATTTCAAAACAGATTTTAAGGTGTGCCGTTTTGTTTCTTCATTTATAAACGTTTCAATGTGTACATTGAAACACTATTATAAAGAATGTTTCTACTACTATACAAGAAATGAAAAAAAACACTGTACAATGTCAATCTCTCTAAATTATTGCTTAAAAGACAGTACATATGTACATGTATGGTGTAAGGGCCTTAAAGGTAAACCTTTGGCTTTTGGAACCGTTTGATTGTTATAAATGTAAATAATACACAGTACAACAAAACTAACCTGTGAAAATTTCATTTCAAAAGGTGGTAGCGTTTTTGAGACACCGCCGAAAATCTGGAGCGGTTATGTCCTTGCAGGAAGAATAATCCGTAATTGGAATACACAATCTGAGGAATGTCTCATGCATGAAACGTTTCTCAGATTGAAATGGTTTTGAATCCCTTTAAAGGAACATTACAGAATTGGTTTTTGCTAACAAAACAGATGCTGGCAGTGTAAGCACTTTATGTAATCCACCATATACATAAAAATGACAGACCTGTAGAAGTTTGAGATCGATCGGCCATCTGGGTCGCGAGAAAATAGTGAAAAACCGATTTGCACGAAATCATATAGGTTCAACAAATAAATAAAACGCTCACTGAGCGATAAACTCCAATCGGAAAATTAGTTTATTCATTTCTCATCAAATATGGCATTTCAGACAGAAATATTTCAAGGGCTGTTTTCTACTATCATCATCATTAGACCATGTATGTTTTATGTAAATCTGTGATCAAAAGTATATTTTACAATTACCAATTCTGTAATGTTCCTTTAAATCTAAAACCACATTCCTTAGAAGGGAATCGGTTTCTCAAAATGTTATACATTATCAACAGCTGCAGTGCTTCTTACTGAGTAAGTTTTTATAGTGGTTAATTTTGTGATAAAATTTAATGTACCAAAGTTATACCCTCCCTTTAGTAGACTACAGTCAAGTAGGATTCTGTTTTTGTATTTTTCCTGAGATTAATCAAGCAAATGTTACAACTATTTAGTGTGCTTTGAAAGACCAAGGCAGTCGGACATTGTAAGAATGAGACATTGCAAAAAACAAGTTGAAACAATAAAAAAACAAAAACAAACACGAGTCCTTAATTAACCGAGCTGACAACAAGTGGGTGTATACATGTTGTAAATGTTGTACATGCACATGTGTACAAAATTTACGGTAAATTATGCACCCATCCACAAGAATATATGGGCAATCAGGGTAATAGACCAATTAGGAATTAAGCCCCGCCTATCAAACTGCCTTCAATGGTACCACATCAATGGGTAATGCGCATTACATGTACATGTACTGTGTGAACAATTCTGTGCGATCTACAAACATGACATGCAGTACCGATAGGCTCCCTGTATTGTAAAAACAATAAATTTATTTAGTTGTAATATTCTGCAATATCTACCATCATGGAAAGGAAAAATTAGAACAAATCTGTACATTGTACACCATACATACACGTGCACATGATGATCAAGTACATATATGTACACACGTACACTGTACATGGTAGTACACGAGACACCTTTACTACCAAATTATACTCGTGTACAAATACAGATGTAAACACACATTATGAACTACTTGTACATGTATAATACATGCACTATTTTACATGCATGTACATGTACATGTACATGTACATGTACATGTACATCATGTACACTTGTGTAAGCATGCAACGTTGCATACTGCATACTGTACATCTGTGCATACATGCACTATTTACATACATGTACATGTACATGTCATGTACACTTGTACAAGCAGACACAATTACAACATGTACCGGTACATGTACACTTTAAAAAAAAGATGCTTCCATTTCTACCCAATTGATTTTACATGAATTTCCAAATCTCAATTCTCAAAGCAGTATTCTATTAAAGGAACACGTTTCCTTCAAATCTCATGAAATTTTACTGTTTGGAGGTGTTCCTTATACTTATTAAGAGTTGTTCTTGCAATAAAACACCTTTAATGTGTTATAATTAGTGAATGGTAATTTAAAAAAACAAACATTGACCTCTGACCCCCGAGACATGTCCCGCGAAATGTATATGTTTTTCAAGCCGTCAATACGATCGTCGCTGCAATAACAGTAACGGGTACCAGACCTTCTTACACCACACAAAGCATCGGTGTTACTAGGTTGGCCCCGCTAAAATCATACATTGTATGAGAACCCTGTCTTCGCGTCGTCTACTGTACTGCAGCATGCAGGGGGAGGTCTATGGGTGGTATGGCCGCGGGGTTTTGCTGCTGCTGGTACGTCCCTGGACGCCCAGACGGACCGAGACGTTGGGACTTGCTACTTAATTATTTAACGTATGTTTTTTCTTTCTTTTTTTCATTCATTTATTAACTGGATATTTATTGGAATACAATAAACAGATGGTAATCGTAACATTTTAACAAAATAATTGCTCAGTCGTAGTTCAACAGCTGCGACTGGAAATAAGACTAATAGAATTTGTCCGCCATTTATGGGAGTCAAAATCTTGACTCCCATAAATGGCGGAGCGTTTTGTTTCGCGAAAGTTATCAAAAGCGAAGCAAATTTCTAAGGCACATTTGTGTGGATCATTATATTCTACTTTTTAAACATCTTTCCGACCGTGCACATTATACATCAAACGCTTGTTATAGCCCAAAAGCACCCAACAGCGCCCAACCCAAAGGCAACGTGTTCCTTTAACTGTGATTTTGGTACGACTTTGTACTTACAATGTAGTCTCATTTGATCAACCACAAACTACTTGCTATTTTTTTTGCAGCCCCCTGGCTGACACAGTGCATTTAATGCTTTGCTATGCCATGTAGATATTTACAGTGATGTAATTAATTGGCCCGATGACTACAGGATCAATTAAGCAATGACCAACATCAAAGAAGCTTAAGTACGCCATACAAGACTCAATCTGCAAAGTGGAATGAGCAATAAGCAAGGCTTTATAATGGGCCTGACCTACAACATTGTAATTCTATATTACTTGCTTTATGACACACCCATTTAGAATAATGTGTGAACAGGTTGCACTATGGTTACTACACATTTTAGTTTACTCTAATGATGATAGATGTATACACAGTGTACTTGATGTAACTTTCAATCTGAGGTTACAGAGATGAAATACATCACTGATTTATGGTCGAGTACATGATACTAAATTCATTCCTCTGCATAAAGTATCAATGAACACCTAAGGGTTTAACCCTTTCCTCACCATACATAAGTAGGTGACTTTAGTCAACTTATAATAGCCCCTCTTCTTTACATTGGTGACTAAATTGGTGACTTAAAGACACTGGACACCTTTGGTAATTGTCAAAGACCAGTCTTCTCACTTGGTGTATCTCAACATATGCACAAAATAACAAACCTGTGAAAATTTGAACTCAATTGGTCGTCGAAGTTGCGAGATAATAATGGAAGAAAAAACACCCTTGTCCATGTTGTCACACGAAGTTGTGTGCTTTCAGATGCTTGATTTCGATTTCGAGACCTCACGCGTGAGGTCTCGAAATCAATTCAAATATTTTACTGAGAAATTACTTCTTTCTCAAAAACTACATTACTTCAGAGGGAGCCGTTTCTCACAATGTTTTATACTATCAACAGCTCTCCATTGCTCGTTACCAAGTAAGTTTTTATGCTAACAATTATTTTGAGTAATTACCATTAGTGTCCAGTGCCTTTAAGTTGACCAAGCTTTATGCACACAAACTATGTAGGTACTAAGGCCATTTGTTTTAAACCTACATGTACAATGTATAGTGTTGTCCTGCATGTATGTTCACCCTCCGTCATGTCCGTACTCAAGCTTAACCAGGGCTCTCCCCAGGATTTTTCAAAAACTGTGGGCATTCTGGACCCAAATTTTAGAAGTTTGGTATTAAGCACGCTGTAGTGAAATTAGGTCCTCAGAGAGTGTCTTCTTACTTGGTGTTTACATTGGTTTCAAAAGCCCTACTGTGCAATATGGGGCAATCTAGATGGTTTTATTTATGATTTATGTGAATTTGAACTGAAGTCAACAAAATAATAAAAATAATAATAATAATTAATTTGTTTAAATTTAAATTTGTTTGTAACTGTTGCTTATGTATCGGCTGCAGTTTGCGCATATTGGCCTTATATACATATGTTAGCTTGTGCATGAGGAGATGGTTGGAAAGAGAAAGATTGGTTCTTTCCAATGACAGTAAAGTAAAATAAGGTTGCTATTACATAATCTCTTCAAATTGGAGAGGAAAGATCTGAATGCCAAACACTTATAAATAAGCGCCATGTCTGGTTTGTGTAGAAAAAAAGTGTTTGAGTTTACAGAGCACACTAAGAAAACAGAGGCCAACAACTCGAACAATCTTTGACCAATTTGAATCATTTTTTGATTTCAATACGTAAAGGGAATTCAAAAAGTGTGCTGATTTAGTGATCAAACAATGCAGTCACCAGTGGTTGTTACAGGCCTGATATTACACAGAGGCCATGGCCTCTGTTGCCCCTGGTATTGGCCTTGGTGCCCTTCAAAAGTTTCCCATAGACTTTAAGATTTTCCAATGGAAGTGCCCTTTTGCAAAATAAAAATGGCCTCGCCCTCAAGATGAAACTCAAGGCCTGTTGTTACATGATGTATAAAAGCGATTCGGTAACAGGAGGATTAACACAATCCAATTTCAGAAAAAATGATTAATTTACAACATCAGATTGAAGTGAAAATCAAGAAAGTAGGCTCACATAACATGTACACTTGTGTACTGTATGTATTTTTTTTAAAGGGTTTGTTTGCATTGTCCTCACTGTTTTCACGACGGGCGTGTCAAAATCATGTTTTCTACATTTTTGAGTTGTTTTCACTTCTTGCCTTTCCATATGATTTTAAGCCATACTGATTTACTGCTTAAATCAAAATTATTAGTAATTTCTGAATTTCTGAACTACTGGTAAGTAGGCATTCATCTAAAAGACAGGCATCCCCAAACTAATGTACATGTACCACTACATTGTAAAAATATGGACGGCAATTGTACACAATGTGTGTGTACATGTAGGTCAAATCAAAATTTGCGATTTCACGACGAGACGAGCATCCCAGCAGGAGCGTGATCATGTGATATGCCCGCCCTTCACTATCTGACTATGTGAAAAACGAATCACTATAAATATGAACGCAAAAGTAGGTCATTATGTTTGACTAATTATTGTGTAAATAATCAATGTTTTTGTATAATGTATTTTACATTTATAACCGATAAGGTTCAAGTCTTCGAAAAACACATTTCAGGGCATTTAATTCAACAATAAAGTTGTGATACTGCAGAGCTTTCAAGATCAAATTTAACACATCTATTCCAATAAATATGTCTCGAAATGGTCTTTTAATGCATTTTGACATGCCTGTGCCTTTGTGAAAACGGTGACAATGTACAAATGCATGTATTGCGCGTACTGTCTAAATGTATTTCTGTCATCCAAATACATCCAAGCAATATTGATTTAGTCTCCAGTTGTCTGGAATTTTATTATGTATTTCAGGTACATTGGCAACTGGTCAGTCAAAGACATATTTCTGTCTGTGATTATCCTGTTGGTGTCACCTATGTTAGTGCCCATCATTTCATGAAGACCTCGGAACTATTTCAACAGGACCTGCAAGCATTTCGATTGCGTCAATTGAATTCATGCAAAAATACCATTCATGAAATGACATTGTTCACTGTTTTCATCCAAAGTACATTTGGGAACCAATATACAGGCCTGATGCTTCATTTTGCAAAAAGCAAGGGCACCAGGGCATTTTTCTCCTAGGTAAAGGGCACCTCTACGTACGAGAAAATTGTAAATTTCTATTGGAACATTTCAAGGGGCACCAAGGCGATGACCAGGGGCAACGGAGGCAATTGCCTCTGTTCCCTTTGGAAGCATCAGGCCTGTACATGTAATACGTGTGTAGCCTTACGATGCATTTTCACAGGTTGGTATGATGTGTTTATTGAAAATTAGAAGATCTGGGAATGAATTAATGAATTAATTTTTCCCCAAACCAATGATGTACACCTGGGCCCAATTTCATAGAGCTGCTTAAGCACAAAAAGTTGCTAAGCACAACAAAATTATGCTTAACAGAATAAGGTTACCAGCCAATCTACCATATCACACGTACAATTTGTAACTGGTATCCTGCTCATTTCTGCTTAGCAGGCAGTTGTTAAGCAATATTGTCTGCTTAAGCAGCTCTATGAAATTGGGCCCTGTTCCCTTCGATTAACAACATCGTTAATTTCTATTCAGTCCGGATGGTGCTTATGCACTGTGTACCATGTGCATGCAAGTCAACCCTTCTACTGTACATGTACATACAATGTGTAATAAGCTACATGTACATGTACATATCAGGATTGACGTCATCTGCTCAGTCAATAGATAGACTACTACATGTACATTATAATAATATGCATCATAAGAAAATCGCAATCAAAATGTGTACGTCAACAAAAAATGACAAAGCATCAGAGTTGATGTATTGTATACTATGTACATTTGTACATGTAGGCCTATCCAAAAAACTGAACTGTCCACAGACACAAATGTATCCTCAGTTCATAGTACAATGTTGTTTAAAAGGCGTTGTTATATTTAACTGCAAGCTCTACTTGAACTCTTTTTCCATTTGGGTATTAGAACAAGGCATATGTGTGAAATTCAGACATTTATTGGGTCACACTTGTGATTTGTGATCATAATGCAGGCATGACACACTGTACACAGAGGCAATGGAGGCCATCACCCCCCAATGCCTTTGTGCCCTTTGAATGTTCCAGTAAAACATTCCCAGTTAGAATATTGTAGGCCTGGAATTTCATCTTTGAGAGGGCAAGGCCATTTTCATTTTGCAAAGGGCACTTCCTTTGGAAAATCTTAAAGTCTACATGTACAGTTGTGTATGTGGAACTTTTGCAGGGGCCCCAAGGCCAAGATCATGGCCTCTGTGTACATTATCCAGACCTGTACCAGGCCTGGAATTACACGGAGGCCATGGCCTACGTTGCCCTAGTCTTGGCCTTGGTCTTGCCCCTTCAACATGTTCAAAACTTTCCCATAGACTTTAAGATTTCCAATGGAAGTGCCCTATACAGAATGTAAATGGCCTTGCCCTCTCCAAGATGAAATTCAAGGCCTCCGCTGTACTGCCATTTCCAAGAAAACATTGCTTAAATTGGATTTTACACGTATGTAAATGGTTTCAAATGCCATGTGATAGTCACCTAAAAGGTAACGCTAACATGTATTTGACAATCACTCATTGTTATCTTCAAGTTTTATATAAAAAAATAATTCCCCCAACCTGAGAGCATTTCTATTTAGATATGTCATGAATGTACATGAAATGCGTATTGTGTTTTGAGAAAACTGAATAACCATACAATTTGTCAGGGATTTGTCAGCAATTTTAAATGATCATGTTTGTATGCGATAAGAATCATAGCATGATACGCCAGCGTTCACATTCTAAACATGTATCAAAATCAAGACATAGTACAAAAGTGTAAACATTTTGTCAATGTCACTACCCTTGAAAACAAGATCATTTTCATCTCAGAAATGTTCACAGAAAGTTGCAATGCTGAATAGGCATGATAGGCAAGCTGAAGCAACACATGCATAATATGTAAAATATAAAAAAAACATTTTGCAATGCAGTCTGCATTAACGGTAGGGTCATAGATTGGTTTTTGTCAACGTAATGATAGTCAAAATGAGAAAAACATGCTGACAAATCATCAAAATAATGTCAAGGTATTTTAACAAGAACGTCAAATCCATCCACGTTAAGCGAGGTGACAGCGGGCACCAACCGCACCTCTGGCCGCAGCATTCACAAACGGACACCAACCCTCAGAAATCTGAGAAAAAAAACATGCACGAATAGTTTCTCAGATTCAAATGTTTTGGGGTGAAAAATGATCCAAACCTTACTTTGAAGGAAACCTTTCTCTAAATGTCGTTACATAACGATGTAAGTACAGCTACAGTGCTTCTCACCAAGTAGGCTTTTATGGCCATTAATTTTTGGAGTATTTACTGATCTATGACCTTTACCTGTAAATTTTGCAGCATAACACGTTGTTGTTTTAATTTGTTTAACCCTCTTGCTGTCTGACCATTCAATACCATTCACTGTGGTTTTGAATGATAGATAAACTATGCCAGCCTGCAATAATGATACCATGAGGGAATGCGTGTACACAGTACACAGATAGTTCTGTGCACAGTTGTGCCACCGGACGAATGGTTTCAAATGGTTGGTCAACTCATTGGAAAATGTTGCCAAGAGTCACTGACAGTAGGAGGGTTAAATTACTTTTTCCCCTTACAAATCTTGGGAATTTTTCTTTGTCTACTGCATGAAAAAAATAATGATGACAGATTTTTTCAAAATGGTTCAAATTATGGAAAATTAACAACCAGTGAAAACATCCAGGCACCACACACTTGGGATGACATGTTGTTTCAAATCTCCCAATTCTTACAGCTGATGTGCATCATAACATACATGTAGGCCTACATCATGTATCACATGATGTCAGAAACATGTGAGAAACCAACATACATTATGTAAAGGAAATTACTAACGTTTCTTGAAAACTATGAGATTTGAATACAAAGACTTTATCATTTCCTGCCATCATTAGAGTAAATGGCCCACAGCAATAAAACATTAACTGCTACACTGAGATTGTTTAACTTTGTACTTAGCAATGTTAATCACTGAGTAACAAGAGATCACAAATCAAATCCTACTATAGATCAAAATGGAAGAATATTTTACAATTCAGGGTCACAATCTATCAAGGGTTACATGTACCTGCAATAGGCCTACATGTATGTTTGTGTGCATCACACAGCATTTCAAGCACATTATGAACATTACATTGTATCACGTGCCTGCAATAGACTGGGCAAGTCTCACACGCATGCGAACTTCCCAAACCAAGTTTTACATAAAGTAGTGCACTATTCTGTTTCTTCAAAAGAAGACGTTTTTAAAACGTATTGTTGGGAACGTCAATTGAGTGATGAATTGATGATGGTAAATTAAACTTAACAAATCAATGCAAAGACAGTCTGAGAATAGGAATTGACCTCACTTTCCGATTACTTGCAAAGAATTAAGAATTTTGCCCAACTGACGTTCATGTTACCACTGAACCTACATGTACATGTACATGTATGTACATGTAATGGTTACTCAAATTTGTGCATGATTCCAGGCCTGGAATTACACAGAGGCAACGGAGGCCATGGCCTTCGTTGCCCTGGTCTTGGCCTTGGTGCCCCTTCAAAAGTTGTCCATAGACTTTAAGATTTTCCAATGGAAGTGCTCTCTGCAAAATGAAAATGGCCTTGCCCTCTCAATATGAAATTCCAGGCCTGTGATTCGCAATTTTTTTTTTTAAATATTGTTTCCATAGTACTTACAAACATTCATTGTACCCTCCTCCCAAGTTTTAACTTTGTTTCAATGTTTATCAGAACAAATTATTTGTACTTATGAAATTCTATCTACTGTATGACAAATTGCTGAGCATTTTTATTTTTAAGAACAGCTTATTTAAAACATAACTTTAAAAGAAGATTTGATTGCATAAAAATATAGTCTTTGTTGACTTGTTAATGCTTTTTTCTTATTTACTCTACATTAGGGTCACAAGGTCATTTTCAAATAATGTACAAGGTCATTTTCTGCACATTTACTAGTGACCTTTTGAAAACTGATAGTAGGGTCAACATCATCAGTGATGAGGTAATTCAACTTGAATTCTGAACTGTGTAAATACCAATATGGATCCATCAAGTGGTTAAACATTAACCAAAGTTTGTGTTAAGATAAATTGATGCGCTCGGAAGTTACGTCATCCAAGTTGACACATGTACATTTTATAAAAAATGCCAGTTCAAGGCAGCCTGTGAAAGTTTCAATGAGTTTAAATACAGTGGATACAAGCCAAGTCGCAGTAACATAACACAAACACACAGATCCTTACCATATGATTGGTGGAACACGCATCATGTCATCCATTTTTTGTCATGTACATGTACGTGTATTTACTGCCTTGACATATTTTCCATATTGGACAGGCACCTATCCAATATGGAAAATTACTGGACGCTTTGCAGTGTCTTTTCCAAAATAATTGTTCCATGCCTATTAGTCCAAACGAGGCAAGGTCGTTTCACAACAGACATGTTTGGAGTCGTCAACATTATTTATATAAGGGGTTTAATAGCCAACTGTCTTCATGTTTCTCAATCATTTCTGAATGAACATTGGGGGGGGTCTTTTTGTCTGACAATGTCAATGACCTCAATGACCCTAAAAAGTTGCGGGTCATCATGAGACCTACATGTACACTTACTGTATTCACATTGTAAAATTATGACAATGGAGACATGTATTAACTTTGTATGGTTTGTAACAGCTTGGAGGTATTTTGGGGGCAGAGAGATGCAGTTACATGTACAGTGTCTGCTTTTTCAGGGACACCTTGCAGTGGATTTGTTGCAGCCTGGCATGGACTGAGCTTAACTGAGTGACCCACACTTGCGCATATGACCTTCTCTGCACGGAAAGTAATTTAATTGCAGGGCAAACTAAAATGTGTGATGTGAAGTAGGGATGGTTTAGGTGTAATATTTATCACTTGGTGTGGCACAACATGATGACAGATGTCATCAACTACAGCCTGTCTACAGCACATTGCTCACCCCAATAATCTGAATTCTTTCTCACAAGAAATTAAATGGACTTCAGAGGTTTCAGTCTGCTGATGTCTAAAGCAAATTGAACACATTGGTTTAAACAAAACTGTAGACAAATCGTTGTTTGATGGCCATAGATTTAGAAAATGGACAGACAGACCATTTTTAATATGCTTTAAATGTTTTTCGGGCAGGCTAAGTAAAACAATGGTTTACAAGTAGATCGGATACATGTACATGTACTGAAGGCACATTGAGTTCTTGTAGTAACACAAAGTTACAGGCTGAAAGAAAGTTAGTAGGAAGAAAGGCAAAGTCAACCACTGGTCAAGCAACCTGACAACAACAAAAAACAGTTTGCTCATGACAAATACATGTAAAAATGTCCAAAAACAGTCACTGACATACTCTAACACATTCTCTAAAATCCTCTTCAGAAAGTTGTCTGACTTTGGAGGATAGAGAATTGCGGCCCAAAGAACAAAATCACATCCAGGCCAGGCATATCAAGATCTATTTACATACGTCAGTCCAAACATTTTGTGGAGTGACCATAGAGTTGAAGACATTGAAAGATTGAGGTCTGGAGAGTAAGGGCTTTAAATTATCCTGTACACCAAACGACTTTAATTTCAATGAAAAAAGTAATAATTTTGAGCTATTCTGATAATCTTGACTTTCCGATTATTCAGGAGTGGTTCACTGATTCTCCACAAATTGAACTGACTTACTGGTACTGTACATGTGTGTATCATTCTTCTTCTCTGTACCATCTGTACACCTCAAACCCCAGCAGTATTCAGAAACCCAAAGTGTCAACCCAATTGTTTGGGCTCTCTCGTCTGACCTCCAGTTCTACTTCATCACAAAAAGTGATACAATTTGTGGGACTGTTTCAGGCTTGAATACTGAGCTGAATATTCTCCACAAAAGGAAGAAATTTCTGACCCTGACTGAGCCAAATCATATTAAATAACAGGCCTGAAATTTCTTCTTTGAGGGGCAAGGCCATTTTCATTTTGCAAAGGGCACTTCCAATGGAAAATCTAAAGTCTATTAGAAACATGTGAAGGGGCACCACGGCAAAGACCAGGGCAAGGGGCCATGGCCTTTATGGCCTCGGTGTTATCCCAGGCCTAAAATAATGGTTAGTTTAACATCGGTCTATGCATGGTTAAACCAGTCCTTGTTACACTGTGCGCTTGAAGACCTAAACCTAAACGCTTTTTACGCGTCCCACATTCTAACCTCTCTTGAGTACAATGTGTCAGTGCATGAGCAGGGTAAGACTCAGGTTTTGGAATTCAATCTTTAAAGAAACAAGGCAACAGTCTGGTGAACAAAGAAAAATTGACTAACACCAACAGGATTTGAAACTGTGACCTCCGGATTAACATGCAAGGCGCTCTGCCATGTGAGCTAATGTATCTAGGCCTAGCATTGCCTAGTGTTGGCGGTCTCCCTATTTTGTCAATCTGTTCAGGGGTGCCAGTCCCCGACCATTCTCAATCCAAACCTTGTTTGTGTAGAATTTGTTTGCATTTTTTTGACTATTTACTGTACATGTAAATGGAGATTCAATAAATTTTCAGTTTCAGCACCCTGGACCATCATGAATATTAAATGTGCATTTAAGTACATGTACATGATGCACATGCATGGCCGGGCTTGAAATCTACACTGGACTGTAGGCTCGAAGGTCGAAGGTAGTGATTTTAGCATCGGGCCAGTAAACTCACAAATGGACAAGTCCAGCGGTCATGCATTTTTCAATTGAATACACTTCACTGTTTAGGCCTAATACATGTAGCTTCATAATAAAAATGATCTTCAGTTGCTGACTTTAAAAGTCTCATGACTATGTATAAATTCTGTAAAAAACAGTTCTGCTAAAATGTGTAGAAAGTTTGTTCTCATTTTGATTCTGGTGTTGTAACAATGTTCTGTTCCAGTAAAAACTTTTAACTACAAGCCTGCGGAGTGCAGTCTTGTGATTTTCCCCTCCAAATTTGAGCCCTGATAATGGTGTAAATTCTTGATTTGATAGTATTGTGAGAGTGTGATAATTCGTTTTCTTTTAAAAATCTGTAATTAATTGTTTCATAGTTATAGACACTGTCGATAATAATGATAGTAATAAAGTGACGTCAGGTCATGTACTGTACTACAATGCTCATGTACAAATCAGTCACAACTCTGTCACTTTGTCAAGTTGTCAGACATATTTTGTAAACCTGTATTTGCTTTGAATTTAGGCAAAATAAACTTAAATTCACAATTACCAACCTTAAATCAGAGTAACTATTTTCCCTGAAAATTGGGTTGTAATGTTTGTGATGCAATTTTCTCCCAATGCAGAATTTTGGCTGTGGTGTAGATTTGCCACTTTGTGAAAATGGTGACAATTTGTTTTATGCAAAAAAAAGGGTAAAACTGACATCACCCTGCCCTGCATATTTATATTAATTATTTCATTCATTCCAAACTCTAGCCACATTAAGTACATTAAATTTATGACCCCCCCCCCCACCCATTCCCAGATACCGATTTACAGGTTCCACTAAAACACTAGATTATAAATATAATCCATTTTAAGATGTATTCACCGCACAGTTGACACTGTGACGACCCAGGACGAATGTACACACAATGACACATTCAACTCATCACACATTATAAACCACGCAAGGTAATTTTATACCCTGTTAATGATTATGAAAATACGAGTTGAAGAATAAGGTGGTTTTACCATTGTCACCATAATTTAAAGTGCAACATTTTAGGACTGCATAAGGTAAAAGCAGAGGTAAAAAAAAAGGATACATTCGCAAGGATCCGTTCTTTGTACCGACAGCTAGAATGTTTTGCACCGGGTCGTATGCCATTGATGTAGGTTCAAACGGAAATCCATGGCGGACAACCTGCAATTATTGAAAAATAAATTACCATATTTTCCCCGACAACAGCACAGTTATTTCTTATCAAGCAATGCAAGTGTGCAAAAAAAGGTAAATAAAATCCAGACTATAGGTCCCAAATAGCACGCCAGCTGTTGGCAAACTGATGCATTTTACTAAGGAGTCAATGGACATAGAATTGTAAGGAGGTGGGAAAGTCTGGTGCGCACCCACCTTGCATACGGTAAAATTATCCGAGTTCAACGTCTCTGCGATTTCGGTCTCTCCTTTTGGTGTGGAATTTGACGAACCCGAAGTTAACCCATCCAGTACCTTCTTGAAAGGGAAACGCTTCATCTTGCACACCTCCACCCTACGGCCCTGGGGGTTCGGGAGATACAAAAATCCTCACGAAATCTCAGTATTTTCCATGGTCAACATTTTGATTTTCAGAAATCAGGCCCCTTGCTTCGGCCGCCGTCAAATTGATGTATGAGAGATTTGCAATGCAGCATCAGCAGAGCAGGCGGTCGGTGGTAGAGTTGCACTGCCAGTCTACTGCACTGGCTTACCTACTCGTACTACCCCCCGGTGGCTGGCCATACGTGTATGTACGCCCGTACACAAACTCAGAGGGCTGGCAGCCAGTTAGCTCTTCGAATACGGTGTTTTGCATTGTGATTTATGGAGCGCCAAATAATACATGTATGCGTACACTAATTTGACTTCAATACGCTTACATACAACAGATAAGAAGATGGACGTGAATACCCTTTTTGCTATTTTGCAATAATGGTAATGTTCCCTGCAGTTTTCCTTTATTCAAAAGGGGTAAGAACTTTGCCCTCCACTTGTAGGTATGTCTTCAAAAGTAAAGATTGCCACAGAGTAGGGTGCAGTTTGACAATGCCTCAGCATTGTTGCATCTGAAAGATAATTTGATATCAAGTTTCATCTCATCAAATCACCCTGAAATTTTGTGTGAACCTTGTCAAAAAACTTGAACAACAACAACGACGACGACGACGACAGCAACACACAAAGAACAACAACAAGGGTGATTATAGGCTTGTTCACACTAATTTGTCCGTGTCAAAATCTACACGGCTCAGCTCCATGTCTCTCGGCGTTCACACTGTAGCTCTGCACAAAATCAGCTTGTAACTTTCGATCCGTGTGTGACACCCTTTTTACAAAGATTCTGCCTTTGGTTTAGCACCTCACTTACTTTGACAATCTAGAAAGCTGCGCGAACGCGCGCGCTAAACACGCATCAAAACCTATACTATACTATCCCCCGTAGCAACCAATTTATTTTACATAGCAACCACTGTACTATACCCATAGCAACAGCAGCTTCTAACCTGCACAGTCTAGGCACAATATAGACCATGTTACATTTGTTTACATAGTGGTGACCTCGTACATTATAATGCATATCCTGGCGGGCAAGATGCTATACACAGGCTCAATGGGAAAATTTATATTTTGTGTCATAATTTTCACATAAATTCAAAATTTACAAAAGCAACAGCTGTACAGTTTTTGAGATGTCCCCCCTTTCTTCATATCAAAAGTTGAGAAAAATCAGACAGTGCGATCTCCATAAAACATAAGATTTGTTGTATTCTTCCATTGAGCTGTGTACAAATGTGCCAGGCTCTGTGGCTTTTTTGTAAACATGTGATGTCACAGGTCACATCGTCTATACATTATGCATTGACGTCACCAAGCCGCCATCTTCAGAGATGTAAACTGATGAACGATTTCTTCTTTTGACCTCTAGCCGAGGGCGCCCTACTCAAATGACGTCATGTGCATATTGGCCTATTTTTTATGTTTGGGGTGTTATGAAACAAATATTGACTGCTTTTACTCGTTTTAACCATAGCACTCGAGGCAGTCAATATTTGTGTATTACATTGATTATCATTTTATAAGTATTAAAATAGTAAAACAAATAGCAGCCTAGTAATTATTTTAAATAAAACTGCAGTCATTTAAGTTTTCACCTAATTTAAAATGCCATCACGTAGAATGCAAACAGGAGTCGAGGAAGAAACACCGTGGACTCGTTGTTGTATGTGTAACCAAGCCATAATTAAAAACAATGTAAAATAACTTAAAGGGTAAAACCTGTGTTTGGCTTCACCTCTCTCAAGATCGGGATGATAGTAAAAAAGAGTATCTAAATTAAAGTAGTTAAGTGATTTAAGTTTTGTTCTTCCAAGTTTCATAATGCCTTCATTTTTGGCACTATGGGTGACAGTGTGCGCATGACAATCTTAAAGAATTAATCTAAAGTGCCATTTAAAAGTATCAATTACCCATACCCGATAACACCTGTTTTTTCACACCTGTTTTTCTTGCCTTTAAATCAAAGTGAACTAATCAAGGTTTGAAGAGTTTTTTTTCTATATGCATGACGTGTCTGTGCTAATTAAAGAGCGCCATCTAAATCAGAAACACCTTTATCCACGCGTGCCGAAAACTGTAGTTTCATCCACAGTGTTTGTGTTTATCCACATATGGGTTTAATTCGAATGTTCGGTTTTTTGTAGTTAAACTGACCGGTTAGCCACAATTCACCGGCAGGATCTTGAAATACTTGTTTTACCCATAGTTTGTGTTAATTTCCAACAGTCGGGCCTGCGCGCGCAAGACTTGGGGTTTAGTTACAACCACTTTCGTTGTTCGTTCTGATCTGACAAACCCCACACGTGCAGCCTCACTACGATGGGCAGTGCATCGCGACGATAGACCTTATGCACATAACGTCATTTGAGTAGGGCGCCCTCGCCTTGAGGTCAAAAAGAGGCTATTCATTGGCCAATACAGCTCAACGCCGCGCGTACAAATCTGTGCGTTTCCATTCTTCCAATAATCGGACTACCTCTAAGACATACAGCGGTTTGATAATGTCAATGCATAAGGTCTAAAGACACCTCAGTAACCCCCGATGCTAGGGATGTACTGAAAAACAAACGCTGATATTTTGTTCCCGATTCCCTAAGTGACTGCTTTGCGCGCACGCTTGCACATTAAAAAACTTTAGAGTGCTTTATGGCGCTTATAGGACGCAAATACAAGTTGTTGACGCGATCCCAACGTCACCATAAACTTCTGGGCCCAATTTCATAGCTCTGCTTACCGCGGAATTCTGAGCTTACGGAGCTCTTGTAGCACATAATTCTATGATACGTAAGCGCAGAAATCCGCGGTAAGCAGAGCCATGAAATTGGGCCCAGATCTCTTATGGGTTGTCCTTTTATTCTATTTAAGAGAATAGGTTTTTATAATTTCGTGAAATCTCGAATCTTAAATCACGAAACACGAACCACAAGGTCATGCAGAATGAAACTCAATTCACGGGAGAAGGATCAGCAACACGAACACCTTGTTTTTGTGATTCTACAAAAACTGAATGTCTCTTTTGGTGTTTTAGAGAACTTTAGGGCCTAGGTTTAACAATTTCGTGAAAGCCAACCGATCGTCGCTCTTGCTATGTGCACAAGAAACCTTTTTCCCCCAGTGTGGGGACGAGTATGGTGTGTGGGATAGGCAGTTGCGTGACGGTCCGTTGCCCCATCCCTAATCGCTGAAGTTCAATGTGCCCTTATTGCCTAAGCAACTTGGGCAGTGCATGAAAACCCCAATGCCAAAACGAAAGAAAAGAGTTGTTTTTATCTGTGTAACTCATACACTCATGCAACAAAAAGTAATCCCATGTTCCATAACACTGTTGATGAAAAAAAAAAAAAAAACGGGAAAAACTCACATGAGGGCGGTGTGTCACTTCAATGGCTTGAAGGTTTGCGTCCGGCCGTTTCCGAATCGGCGGCTACAGCTACGGCTGCGAGTGGCTAAGGGTGCTGCTAAGGACGTACTGTTTCATGAAAAGGGCCTATTGTTTCAACGCATGATGACGCGGGAATGTAGCCGTAGGTACGGGACGGACGCGGCGCTACACAGTAAATTCAGCAGAAACATCAAGGGGCTGATAGTGATTTGTGAAAATCAATAATTTGACCATGGCAAAAACTAAGATTTTTGTACTTTCCCGAACCCTTGGGACCGTAGGATGGAGATGTGCAAGATGAAGCGTTTCCATGTCAACAAGTTATAGGCAGGCCTACTGGATGGAACTTTGGGTTCGTCAAATTTTACACAAAATGAGAGAGCGAAATCGCGAAGACGTTGATGGTATCATCTCCTCCCCAGTTAAGCAAGCCCATAGTACCAGTCCGATGTGGATTGGCACTATGTATTTTTGTGGGGCTGGCTGCATTGATCTACATTATACTGACTGAATAGGACAACTGCGCGTAAAAATGGCGAACGCGCGCGTTTGCGAGTGGGGCGTTTGAATTTAAACGGCGAGCAAGGCGGCGCACAAGTAGTCTTGGTGAAGACCTCTTGTTGATTTATCACAGTTTTCCCCACGAGAGGGCGCTATCATTTACGAACCGCTCTCACAACACGAACCGCTCTCACAACAACACGAACCGCTCCACGAAGTCTATAAGTCTGGATCGAAACAACGTCTTGACGATTTTGGATTTGCTGCCCGGAAAAAACCAGGCAGATCAAAACGAGGCTAGTTTGCATAATTCATATTGAGGTGTCAGCGACAGATATTGTGTATGGTACCTAGACGTAGGTGATGTTAGTATGCCTCGAAGAAATGGCTTTTTTGAGAAGTACTGTGACTGACGTTCGAACCGGTGTCATAGGGAAATCTGTCCCCCGGAGATTCTGTCCCCCATATGGGAAATATATGGTGGCCCTGAAGGGACATCGCATATCGCAAACGTGTGCGCATACGTATGCAATGTCGTGAAACAATTCGCGAATGTGTGCGCACACGTATGCAATGTCTTGAAACAATTCGCGAATATGTGCGCACACGTACACAGTCAGTTCTCGCCGTATGGGGGGACAGAATCTCCGGGGAACAGAATCCCTACACAACCGGCGTTAGAATTTTGCGAGAATTCAATTGGGTCTTGAAGAGTTTAAAAGTCATCACACCACCGCAATTCGTACATGAAGGTCACGATTTTTAGTTGTAAATTTACCGACTGGATTTGGCAAAAAGTGTTCTTTTTCAAGCAGCCTACTATCGTTATTCATTAAAGACTTTTTGAATGGACTGTATACGGAAACCCTGATCAAGGTGACACCGTCAAGGAGAAGTCTCTTGTGATGAATGGACTGTGTACGGAAACCCTGATCAAGGTGACACCGTGAAGGTGAAGTCTCTTGTGATTGTTATCGAGCAGCTTGAAAGAACCCAACAAATTGGCTTAGTTGGAGTTGATGTAACCATCATCCTCAACAGCGCCCTCTCGTGACACATTTTTAAATGTACTGCTTTGCTGAAACCTGTTGTTACTTCAAACAGTTTAAAACTTAAGACATACTTAAACCTCATTGCCCAGATAATAAATTAGTAATGACGTAATGACGTCGTCATAGGTTTTGAAATCACGCTTTATTGTTGAAGTTAAGTATTTCAAAAATTCATATTAAGTTGAGAACAACAATTCTTATAATTTGAATCTGAATTGTCTGTGAAAGTTTCATATGTATGAAGGTTCTCGTGTGCGTGGAAGAAGAGCGTAACGGACAGTTATTGGAGAAAGGGCATAAGTAATTAATATCAAAAATTGTGTTTCAAGACAACTGAGTGTGAAAGTTTGTTGGGTTTACTGCTATTCATTAGTCATAGTAGGAAGGTTAAATTCTGCATGGGAATGGGACAACATGTCTTTGGGGTAGTTCTAGCAACAAAAATGTAACAGTAATGCAACATTTGTTTTGTCATGAGCCATTTTATTTCATACGGTCTTTTTTACTGGGAAAAGGTACTTTGTGTGCCCGGACGGGCGTAGAGCCCTACGCTCTTCTTCCGGGCACACGACGTATTTAGTGTCCTGATTTGACCCGGCTTCCTGTCCAAACCGAAAGTTTAAAGGAACACGTTGCCTTCAAATCTCATGAAATTTTTACTGTTTGGAGGTGTTCCTTATACTTATTAAGAGTTGTTCTTGCAATAAAACACATTTAATGTGTTATAATTAGTGAATTGTAATAAAAAAAAAAACCACATTGACCTCTGACCCCCGAGACATGTCCAGCGAAATGTATACGTTTTTCAAGCTGTCAATACGATCATCGGTGTAATAATGCGCGATGAAGAGCAGTAGGCTGGCGCCGTAGCCTGTGGCCTGGTAAACCTATCACATGAACACCAGGTAATACACCATTCTCTACTCGACGACATGTGGGTATAGTAAACACGTCCACACCAACCTCGTCCCCAGGGTGTGTCGAGCAGTACGAGGTTGACCACTCTCTCACCCTGGTATTGGATCATTTGCATATCCAAAAAATTTGGATACGTATGCAAATTAGATTAGTCTGGCTGCTTTACGAAATTCACATCTTCCTCATGGTCTCGTGGTCCGGTACCAGATTTAATAGCCTGTTTGTACATTGGTTGCCGGCCGGCTGTTTTGACAAAGGTTAACATTTGGTTTTGTCCAATCACGGTCAGAGTAAGGAGTTTCCCTCCCAGGGTTTACTATTGTAAACATGGTTGGAAATAAAGTAAACCATGGGGACGAGGTTGCGTCCACACCGCACTGTCAAAATGGATCGCCAAGAAAACACTTGCTACTTAATTATTTAACGTATGTTTTTTCTTTCTTTTTTCATTCATTTATTAACTGCATATTTATTGGAATACAATAAACAGACGGTAATCGTAACATTTTTAATAAAATAATTGCTCAGTCGTAGTTCAACAGCTGCGACTGGAAATAAGACTAATAGTAATGGCGGAGCGTTTTTGTTTCGCGAAAGTTATCAAAAGCGAAGCATTTCTAAGGCACATTTATGTGGATCATTATATTCTACTTTTTAAACATCTTTCCGACCGCGCTCATTATACATCAAACGCTTGTTATAGCCCAAAAGCGCCCAACAGCGCCCAACCCGAAGGCAACGTGTTCCTTTAATATAAAATACACACGTAAAGTTCTATTTAATCATTTTTGTTCATATTTATAATTCATTTACTTGAATTGTTAATATTTATCTGCTTTACCCGGACACCTAGAATTTTTGTGATGTCATTAAAACTCAATTTCTAGTGTAGTGTTGAGTTTGTTCTAACTCAAAAATAAACACAAATCTTTTTCTGCAGAGATTGACTTTTTTCCATTGGCTATTATTTTGATGAGCACAAACACCGAGATGCACTGACACGACATCGGCTTGTCAATGGCGTTTTAGACTGGCACTCCCCGGCAGTGTTTTACGTTGTGACACGGTGAATAAAATGGTAGGCCATAAGCTTTGTTTTAACATCATTGCTTTTCAAAACGATTGTGTGTTCCTTATGTTATGCACAGTCATATAATGTTCCCAAAGGTTTATCCTGGAACTATCAAGTGGTGAAGTTTTTAAAATTAAGGAACGTTTTAAAAGTATGATAGAATTTGGCAACGGGGGATTGGTATGACGATTGTTGTTTGCTCTGTCAGATTTGATGAATGTGTTTCATAAACTATGTAGGCATTCACATTTTGACAACCCTTCGATGAAGTTTCCCTAAAGGTTTGCAGCAGTTATTCACTTTAAAAAACAGTATGCACACCTTCCACTTGTCACTTTATAATCTTGTACTGTTTTGAGTCATTTCACGTAAATACTTGACATAATGTGTTTAAGGAAAAACAAAAATGTTTTAAATACTTTGTAGGATGAAAGGATTTTGGGTGCCTGTAAACAAAATAGACTTTTAAAATCAATACATTATAGCCCATTGCCATAGTAACAGGCAATTTTGTGTTTTGGGCATTTTTGGCTCTTAAAAACTGGTTTTCCACTTATATTCTAAAAGTGCATCTAGCCAAAATCGAAAATATATCACAAAACCATTTTTTATTATTACAAATTATCATTATTATGGCCAACATTGGTATTTTCATATTTGGTGAGAGAAAACTTGGGCAATCCTGTTGTGACAGTGTTGCCTAAAATATGGTAATTTTTCCCAAAACAGGAAACGTGCGTTTTATGATTTCCCTCGAGGCTCGATTTGAATTAGTGATACCCATATAAATTTTAGTTTTTATGAATCTGACCCTCTCTCCTGTAGTGGCCAGTTCAGTAAAGATTACTTAGTTAGTATAGTATCCCATGCATGGGATACTATACTAACTAAGTAATCTTTACTGAACTGGCCACTACAGGAGAGAGGGTTCTGGCCACATTAAGTTGTTATTGTTTCCACAAGACAGTTTTACTCATATTGTACATTGTGTGTGTCCCCTTTTTACGAAGAGACCAAAAGCTCCACTTTTTATGAGTTGACCCATACAGCCTTCCCAGTGTCTCCTTGTTCTCCTTCCTGCTGCCCAATGTAAACATCTAAATACCCACACAAAAAAAGTAACAAAAACATTTGCACAATTTTTTTTGGAAAGCGTAATACAGTGGCCAAAAAGCAAATTTTTCTTTATAAAAGTAAGCCAAAATAAACCAACAATGTTAACGCACCATGTTATGTCATCAAAAGCAATCCCCACATCAGAGGTGATGTTTCATTGCAGTTGCAGTGGTGCAAACAATATAAACAGTAGTTTTATGAGCTTTGAATAGACAATTTAGCCAGATAGAGTATGATAATAGACCCTTCCCATAAAATATGTAAATTACATTCACGCATGCGTACAGACGCTGCTGGTTGGCAAACGCCATAGAGTTGTGCACTAGGCAGACGCACAAACGCGTGTGCGTCACGCCACCATCAGTCCCATGCAAAAAGGCGCGATGTTCACTCATTTTGCCAACCAGTAGGGAGAGTGCGCACGCGCGATGTACCATTTGCATATTTCATGGGAAGGGTCTATTGTTTCAGATGACTGTTCACTGAGGTACGTATAAACCGATGTATGCAATGTGACAATCTACGTTAGAACGTTAAATAAAAACATGTTCGTAGTAATTTTACAACCAAGTAGGCCTTTATGCAACGTTTCCACAGCAAGTTACCTTGGTCTACAACTTGTTAACCACGTTAATTCTCGTAATTGGAAAGTTTCAAAATAATCAGATGTTTTATGAAAGAGAGGGGGTACATAAAATGGCGTAAACACGCACCCCGGTCAGAACTCTGTCCCCTCTTGCCCAACCCCGCCCCAATGAGATCGAAGAAAACAATGAAACTCTACAAATTGTTTGGTTTTCGCAATTCAAACATCTTTGTGCATAGAAAGTAAACTGATTAAAAATTACATAAGTGAACATCAATCAAAGAACAAAACTATTCATGCGCGCATAATTTGACTCACTCCTCCATAACTGTAGTGCGATGAAAGAACAAAGCTTCCTCGAAGGCGAATGAAGTTCCAAGGGGAATTGGATGCGGTTTGCTTGGTTTTTGGAACCGATCGATTGGTTTAGTCCTATATAAATGTAGATAATATACAATAAAACTAATCTGTGAAAATTTCGTTTCAAAAAGGTGGTAGCATTTTTGAGATATCGCCAAAAATCTGGAGCGGTTATGTCCAAGCATGAAGAATAATCCTTAATGAATACCCAATCTCAGAAACGTTTCTGACAGAAACGTTTCTCAGATTCAAATTTGGGGGGATAAAAACTTACATCTTTTTTGATATCCCAATTATTTTGAATTGATATATTTCTCAAAAAGTGTTATACTATCGAAAGTTGCTGTACTTCTTACCAAGTAAGTTTTTATTGCCATATATTTTTTTTTAGAGTGATTACCAATCGTATACCTTCCCTTCAACTCAAGTTCTTGTATGTGTTGTTTAGGGAATAACGGTGCGATGAGCCGGTCTTCACTGCGTGGTAATTATGACCGGGCTGCTGGCTGGCCCCTGTTAATGGACCGAGCCGAAGGCGAGGTTCATCTGGCCGCTGTTAATGGACCAAGCCAAAGGCGAGGTCCATTAACAGCGGTCAGCCACCAACCAAGGTCATTACCACGCAGTGAAGACCGGCTCACCGCACTGTTATTCCCATTAATAAATACCTTAAAACGAAAAAACTATAAAAATCGTCAGAATTTGTGATTTTTCTTTCGCCGTTATTTTTTTAGAAAATGTTCTACTCATGTTCAAGGGCCAATCCTTTGGCTGTTCAACTTTTGTGTGGTACCTAATCTCTTACACATAATTAACTGTTTGTACATATTTTCAAGAACCTGACAATGACTTTGCATTATGTTGGCTTTATGCGCGTACCAGCTACCCGCCTACGCGTGGTATGTTTCCGCACGCGGCACGACACCATCTACCAAATAAAAAAATAAATACGCACAAAGAAATGAGTTGATTTGATACTGGTAGTTTGCCGCGCAAACAAACACAGTGCATAGGATTTTACACATCAATGTGGTTGTTTAGGGGCCATTTATTCGCTAGTTCATTGAGCCGGTCTTCATATCACATGTTAATACACCCCCTCGTGACCAGTCTTCGACCAATTAGAGTGCATAAACTCTCCAAGGTGTTTATTATGGTGTTCCATATGTGCCACTCCTTTGGATAAACCCAATTCTGTCGCGTTTTTCAAAATTTTCCGTCGCGTTTTCAAAATTGACCATTATAGTTCACCATTATAAACTCAATATGAATACATGGTTAGAAAAGTTGGAGGGAAAGCAAAATCTGCCCCTCAAGCCCCCCCCCCCCAGCCCCTTTTCCTTTTTACAGCTTCTCCAAATTAATTAACCCCCTCTTGTCGATTAATTAAATAATTTGTAAGGTTTTTAGAATTTCTTTTGGGTTGGAATACATGTGTTATGGTATACAGGGCATCGATATACCAGTAGGCCCTACCAGTCTGTTGAGACCATACACCGTTTGAGAATGAGTGTTATCTTTGAATTCCCTATTTCGAAGATGTGTAATCATTGATTTCAATATTTCCAAGATACGTTATCTTCGATTTTAATATTTCCAAGAAATGTTATCAGTGATTTCTGTATTTCCAAGATATGTTATCAGTGATTTCTGTATTTCCAAGATATGTTATCTGTGATTTCTGCATGTATTTCCAAGATATGTTATCAGTGATTTCTGTATTTCCAAGATATGTTATCTGTGATTTCTGCATGTATTTCCAAGATATGTTATCAGTGATTTCTTTTTTTCCAAGATATGTCATCTTTGAATTCTGTGTTTCAGACACATATAACTCTGAAAACCGTAATAACTAGTGTACAATTCTGTGTTTCTATGATAAATTATCTCGGTATTAATGCAGTAACATGATGGTCATATACGCTTCTGTACTCGACTGATGCCTGTGTTGACGGCTGTTGTGGACGGAGATTCTGGTGTCCCCCCCCCCCCTTTAAAATGAAATGATTACAGTTTAGTTTTATTATACAAATCTACATTTAGGATTAAAACAATCGAGCAGTTCCAAAACCCAAAGGCATACTTCACCTCCCTGCAAACGTTTTTACGAAGCCCGGGAAGGGACTGTGGTATGGCGTAGAACAGGGGTTTGCAATGAATCTCATTTAAAGTATTGCTTACTATTAAGCTCATAGGAAAAAAATAGCTTGAGTATCAAGGGGCGGGTTTCTCAAAAACAACGTGTGCGTTTCTCGGTGAGGCCACCAGTGCTACAAGGCGGCAACTCTAACAAAATAACTAGAGGAGTTTCACGGCCAGATAGACTTCTACGGGAAACGTCGTTATCTTTCTTTAAAACGGGTAGACATAATATCTGGACATTATTTTGCTGAAAGCAGAAAAGCAAATAAATGGCCGCTTTTTGGGGGGAGTAAAATCTGCTTTTTCGGTATCGAAAAAGCAGAAAAGTAGAACGCACGATTGTCAAAACTTTCGATCCATTTTTTCTGCTTTTCTCAAAAGAGAAAAGCAGGTGGCCAATTTTCGGGCACCAGAGTAAAAACTACTTTTCATGTAGCAGAAAAGGAGAAAAGAAAAAGTAAAAATCTTCAATCTACTTTTATTCTATTCTGATAGCAAATGGCAGGTGGCCACTTTTCGTCCGCCAACAGAAAGTTGAAAAGTAAAATCTGCTTTTCTGGTAGCAGAAAAGCAGAAAAGTGGATGATACGTTTTCATAAAACGTTCAATCTGATTTTCAGGAAGCAGAAAAGTAGAAAAGTGGAAAATTCATTTAAAAACAACGTTAAATCTGACTTTTAGCTATTCTAATAGCAGATGAGATGGCCACGTTTCATCCTTCATAAGTAGGTTGATAAGTAAAACCTGCTTTCCTCGAAACTGAAAAGTTAAAAAGTAGAAAAATGAATACTACGAAAATGTTTAATCTCCTTTTCAGGAGGACGAAAAGCATAAAAGTTGAAATGCACCAGAAAACAACGTTCAATCTGGTTTTTCATAATTAAGAAAGCTAAAAAGCAGATGTCCACTTTTCGACCTCCATAAGGCATACCGCAGTTGCCAAAATGTAAACTTGCTTCAGCGATATGCCTCCCTAATGTCGAATTTCCTTCGGAGTCATGTGATAGTCACGTGGACCCACGATTGAAAAAATGCAAACGCGACGGAAAATTTGAAAACGCGACGGAAATTTTGAAAACGCGACGGAAAATTTTGAAAACGCGACGGAAATTTTGAAAACGCGACGGAAATTTTGAAAACGCGACGGAAATTTTGAAAGCGCGACGGAACTTTTGAAAACGCGACGTAAAATTTTGAAAACGCGACGGAAATTTTGAAAACGCGACGGAAATTTTGAAAGCGCGACGGAAATTCTGAAAACGCGACGGAAATTTTGAAAACGCGACGGAAAAGTTAATATAGTTAATATCATTTAAAAGAAAAGTGGTCGATTTGCAAATAAACAGGAAGAATGAAAGGAAAACCGTGTAGAATTTCAGTGGCAACTGGTGCCGAGAGATTTCAATTTGCCAGCATTTCCTTCTAGAGAAGGAGAGAGTGCAACTGAATATCTAGGACTAGGTTTAAATTAGACCACCCACACCTGTTTTGAAATTAGATTTAATAGTTTAACTATTCATTCAGGGTAAACTTGAATTTGAATTAAATCGTCACAGTTGAAACACAAAATAACTCTAAAGTTAAATATCTGAATGAAACAGAAAAGCTTTTAGTGTGTGCCTCCTGGAAAAGTTTTCGACAATGAAAAAGTAAGTGCCTTTGAGAAATACATTTAAAATCTTGGTTTTGTGTTTACGCGCAGGAGCTTGTCAAAAGGATGCTTTGAAATTGATAACTTTAAACAAAACGGACAGTGTACTATTCCTACATCTACAGATGAAACAGTAGGGTCAACGTTTGCCCCAAAAGTGGGTGGAAAAGGAAGGTACTCGGTCGGAGAAGTTTACACCATGGGGAGGGGTTATGGTTGTGATGTGATTTCGATTTGAATACTTTATCAAATGAGAATAAAATGTCCTCATCCGATGGGAAGTACTCAGTTTGGATTTGGAAAAGTTGGTGTATGACAACAGCATAGATAACACAATAACAATGATTGTATTATTTACACCACCAATCACAAGCGTAAATATGAACCCGTTGAAAACCGAGACCTTTAAACAAAATAAATTCGGATGGTTTTACAAACCAAAGACGTACTCGGTTGTAAAACCAAGAGGGGCATCTCAACAAAGGGAGAACAAAGAGAAGTCCTTGATCTACTGGGTAGTCACACGTGGGTGTGTGTGTGTGTGTGTGTGTGTGTGTGTGTGTGTGTGTGTGTGTGTGTGTGTGTGTGTGTGTGTGTGTGTGTGTGTGTGTGTGGACACACACAAGGGCATATGTGGGGTCCTGACAACAATGGAACAATGGACCCCACAAGGTCATTTCAATAGGAACAATTGGACCCCACAAGGGAATTCTTCAGAAAAGGGAATAATAGAACAACAATAGCAGTACCCCACAAACCGGATCCGTAAGGATGTGTGTGTGTGTGTGTGTGTGTGTGTGTGTGTGTGTGTGTGTGGACACACACAAGGGCATATGTGGGGTCCTGACAACAATGGAACAATGGACCCCACAAGGTCATTTCAATAGGAACAATTGGGCCCCACAAGGGAATTCTTCAGAAAAGGGAATAATAGAACAACAATAGCAGTACCCCACAAACCGGATCCGTAAGGATGTGTGTGTGTGTGTGTGTGTGTGTGTGTGTGTGTGTGTTTAGGGGACGGAGGAAGTGTGTGGCAAATATCAAATGCTTTTGCATGGAGTTTCAAATTGACTTTTTTTCATCACAAAAAAGTGACACACAAAATCTAGAACAACGAGAATGAAGCCCAGCAGACACTGTTCCAAAAATGTCGAAAATCAACCCAAAATTAAAAAGCTATTCACAAATAAGCATTACATCTGTGTATGAGAACGTTAATTCGTCGACACCCAAACAGAAAGACACAGAAACTTATTCAACTTGACAACCACCTGAAATCTCGTAATGACAAAGCTACCCAACATTGTTAACGAACAGGAGGGGTAAAAACAGTGGTGTGACACCTCGCCCCAAATCCTTTGTCCCTCATACAACCTATCCTTACCTTTACCAAATGAGGTTCACACGATTTGTTTGTTTTTTTGCAACTAAACCTATAAACTACTGTTTGGAAAATTCATAAATGTATAGTTCATTACATCAACTAATGACAAACAGTTCTGTCGTGCATTAGTTGCATATGGTTTATCTTGGCAAGCAAAATATTTAGCCCGCCTGTGGGCGACCGAGTAAGTAAAATATTAAAGATCGTTGATTCACTTTGTTTTCACTTGTTCATGGCCTACATCATCTGATTGTGTTTTGCACTTCTTGAAATTTGTTTCATTTGGTAAGGTCCACCCCTACATAAGATCGCTGGTGCACATTATTTAGGGAAACCTGGAAAGCGCATTAATATAAATTTATATGTATTAAATGAAAAAATATATTCTTTTTGTCTTTGGTTCTGGCATTCCAATAGGCCTACATATTAATACATATTAATCAAATAATTACATGTGTGAAATGTCAATCAAATAATAACAACACTATATTTGCGATGCATAATTTGGCTTTAAACTCCTCCATAACTGTAGCACGATGAAAGAGCATAAGCTTCCTCAAAAAGAATGAAGTTTTTAGAGGAAATGAATGTGGTTTGCTGAGCGCCCATGAACAATTATACCTTGACCTAGCGTAACTCAAGTTCGTGTATGTGTTGTTATCATTTAAAAGAAAAGTGGTCGATTTCCAAATAAACAGGAAGAATGAAAGGAAAACCGTGTAGAATTTCAGTGGCAACTGGTGCCAAGAGATTTCAATTTGTCAGCATTTCCTTATAGAGAGGGAGAGAGTGCAACTGAATATCTAGGACTAGCTTTAAATGAGACCACCCACACATGTTTTGAAATTAGATTTAATAGTTTAACTGTTCATTCAGGGTAAACTTGAATTTGAATTAAATCGTCACAGTTGAAACACAAATAACTCTTAAGTTAATGTCTGAAACAGAAAACCCTTTATTGTGTGCCTCCTAGAAAAGTTTCCGACAATGAAAAGGTGCCTTTGAGAAAGACATTTAAAGGAACATTACAGCATTGGTTTTTGCTAACAAAACAGTTGCTTGCAGTTTAAGCACTTTATGTAATCCACCATGTACATAAACCGACAAACCTGTAGAAGTTTGAGATCGATCGGCCATCTGGGTCACGAGAAAATAGTGAAAAACCGATTACACATTTGCATGAAATCATATAGATTCAACAAATGAATAAAACGCTCACTAAGCGATAAACTCCAATCGGAAAATTAGTTTATTCATTTCTCATCAAATATGGCATTTCAGACAGAAATATTTCAAGGGATGTTTTCTACTATCATCATCATTAGACCGTGTAAGTTTTATGTAAATCTGTGATCAAAAAGTATATTTTACAAGTTTTTTTCTTACCAATTCTGTAATGTTCCTTTAAAGGCACCTGGCAGTGGTATTTTGTAAAAACAAAGCTTTTGTCATTAATATATGTATTTTGATGAGTGGAATGTGAATAAACATTTAACTAAGGTTTTTAAAAATTAGTTTTTATTTTAATTACAAATTTAAGAGTAGGCACCCCTTTACCTTGACACATGGTGGCGCTGTTCGTGACGTCAATCAAGGCACGATATTTGAAGAAAAAAATGTTGTGCGTATGCGGACGTCACTCACATCACAGTATACATGTACTAGCTAGCGTATACTAGCTGGCACATCGCGCCGAAAACGACGTCGTTAGTCTGACTTTCGCGGGCCACAACCGCTTATACTTGGGATCTGCAGGAAACAAATGCAGACTGACCCCATCATTAGTTGTTTAGCTGCATACAGCAGCAATACACCTGGTCGGCATGGCAGGAAAATGCAAGAAAAAAACTTTTTTCGAAACGTACAAGATCACTACTGGGACCTACGGTGTGTTTACAACGTAAACGCAAGCAAATTCGAGGGGGGTCGATGTTCGATCGAGGCGAAGTCTGCCTTGATTGACGTCACAAAAGGGGATGGGCGGAGTCACCCCGAACAACTTTATCTATTTTTTTTTTTTTTACATATAAATCCTCACAAACAATTACTCAAAAAATTGTTTTATTGTTAATATACATAAACTCTTATGTTTAAAAACAAAAAATCTATTTCCAGGTGACTTTAAAATCTTTGTTTTGTCTTTACGCGCAGAAGCTTGTCAAAAGAATGTTTTGAAAATGATACTTTAAACAAAACGGACAGTCTACTTTTCCTATCTACAGAGGAAACAGTAGGGTCAACGTTTGCCCCCAAAGTGGGTGGCAAAGGAAGGTACTCGGTCGGAGAAGTTTACATCATGGTTGGGATGAAAATAAAAGATCCTTATCAGATGGGATTGAGCTTGCTTTGGATTTGTACAAATGCATTAACACGTTTGCTCTCAAAAGTTGGTGTATGACAACAACATAGATAAAACAATAAAAGGTCTCATATTATTGACATCAGTCATAAGCGTGAATGTGTACCCGATGACATTCGATGGTTTTTACAAAATGGATCCAGATGGTTTCACTGAAACCGAGGACGTCCCCTGTTTGATTTTGTGTGCGCCACCATATAATGGGGCTCCCAACAATTGTGGAAATAAAGAGAAGTCCTAGGTATCCCGGCTCGACAAAATGTGTGTTTGTTGAGGGCACGGGTGAAAATAGCAGAAAATCAGTTATTTGCATGGAATTTCAGGTCGCAGCTTATCACCAAAAATGCTACACATAAAATTCTAAAGGAGAATTGAAACGTTACATTCCCTGTTTATGAAAACGTGAATTTGTCGTCTTTCCTGAACATCTATAGAATGAAATAATGCAACGTGACCAATATACGCTGTTGGATTGTTAAAAACTTGTTCATCAAATTGTTAAATCTTATAATGGCAAAGTTTCCAAATAATCAGATGTTGTATGAAATAGAAGGGGTACAGACAGTGGCGTAAACACGCACCCCAGTCAGAACCTTTTCTCCTCTTGCCCAACCCCGCCCCAAATAGCGGGTTCAGTAAGCATATATTTAAAGGAACGTTACAAAAGTGGTAAGTAACATTTTATTTAAGATCACAGATTTACATAAAACTTAAATGGTCTAATGATGATGATAGTAGAAAACATCAATAGAAATATTTCTGTCTGAAATGCCATATTTGATGAGAAATAAATCAAACTAATTTCCGATTGGAGTTTATCGCTCATGAGCGTTTTATTCATGCATTGTATAACACATGCAAATTTGTAATTATGTATATGGTGGATTATATAAAGTGCTTACACTTCTGTAATGTTCCTTTAAATTTGAGTTATCTTATCACAAACATTATCCTTGTTTGAGTTTAAAACACAAAATCATGTTCAAGTTTAATGTCGGAATGAAACGGAAAGCCCTTTTGTGTGCCTCGTTTAGAAAACATTTTTTTTGATAGGAACATTTTTAATTTGTCGAAGCACAATAAGAATCCTGGTTATGTACGCGACTGAGCTTGTCATAAGAAAGCATTCATCAATAAATAAAATGGGCAAAAAGAAGGCTCTCGGTCGTAAAAGTTTACTTAATGGGGAGGGGCTATGGTTAGGATGTGATTTCGATTTGAATACTTGTATCAATTTGTGAATACAAAAGTTCATCATCCGAGGGGAAGATTTGGCATGTGTAAGTGTACAATTTCACGAAGACTTACATGTACTCTCCAAATTTTGTGTACGTATGATAACAACACATGGTCGTCAATCTGTCTTGAAATGTGTGGGGGGGGGATATCAAGGGTTGTGGAACTTATGGCGTGGGGTCCAAGGTCGAAGCCCTTGGCGGGTGTTCAGGTGAAGCTGTTGGGTTTTAGCATGTCTGAATGGCCTAAAAAAGCTACCCTTGACAAAAATATTTACGTAACATTGTTATAAAACTTAGATTTGGTTCAAAGCCAGAAAGAACGAGAGAAATAAAAGCCCAACATACATGATGGATTAATCTTACTTTAACAGGCGCAGTACAGGATTTTTTAAGCAGGGGGCACACCTAATTTTTGTCAAATGTTGACTTACATATCTAGTCCGTGCCGTGACCCCCATGTTCCATTGGTTTATATATGTATGCCTACATGACCAAGTTTGATCCTTGTCGGCTGGACAATTTTGTCGATTTTTTGAGGGGGGAAACTGGTCGGCTCATAATATAAGGGGGCCCAACGCTAGCCGTTTATATAGAAACAGCATTTTAGCCAGGATGTAATTGCAAGAACGAGCAAACGCAAAGCTTTTTATGGCGTGGGGTCCGGGGCCCGCTTTAGGACCCCGGGAAATGAATTTAACTTTAGATGATCTAGGGTGCAATCTAGGCATTTCAAAGGCGTTTAGCACATTATTTTTACCCAGGTTTTTAGAAAAAATGCTTTATTTGCCTTTTTAGCAATATGATTGCTTTGCTTTAAAAAAAGGATAAGTCGGCTTACATAAGGGGGGACACATGCTTTTCATTTTCATTATGTAGAAACAGCAGAAGTCATGGCTAATCACCCTCAGCCATCACATTATAGTGCCCTATAATCTATGAGATACAAGTCGAGTTAAAAAAAACCTGGGGGAGCATTTGATATAGTGTCCCCCACCCTTCAAAAAGTGGGGGGGGGGGACGTGTCCCCTGCCCCCCAACCCCCCCCCCCCCAGGATTGACGTTTTGATTTTGTGTACAAACACCATGGGGCAACTCAACAATGACAGGACAAAAACTTGCTGTATATATCGGCTCGACAAATGTGTGTTGAGTGTGGCAAGGGGGGGGGGTGGCAAATACAAAATACTAAGTTATTTGCATGGAATTGAAGTCGTATGCGTTTTTTTATCACCCTAAAATTGGCAAAACAAATTTAGAACACCAAAAGGGAGATTTTTATCCCAGCCCACACTGTTCCAAAAGCTCAATTGAGGACCAAACATTTAAAGCTCTTTTTAAAGTGAATTTGTCGACTACCCCGAACGTCCTAACGCCATAATGCAATGTGACATTCTCTGTTGGTCTTTTAGTAGTGATTTTACAACAAAGTAGGCCTTTATGCAACGTTTCCACAACAAATTACCTTGGTCTACAACTTGTTAACCCTGTTAATTCTCGTAATGGAAAGTTTCCAAATACTCAGATGTTTTAGGAAAGAGAGGGGGTACACAAAGTGGCTTAAACAAGCACCCCGGTCAGATCCTATGAGATCGAAGGAAACATAAATTCGATGAATCGTTTGGTTTTCGCAATTCAGACATCTTTGTGCATAGCAAGTAAACTGATTTTAAAGAGAGTTTGGAATAAACATAAATATGTAGGGTTCAGTAGGCTTGTATCAACTGATTGTATTTTGCACTTCTTGAAAATGGTTTCTTTGGTAAGGTAACCCCCTCCCCCTTTAATACCGTTGGTTCACATTTTGGGGGAAAACCTGAAAAAAGTATGGATTTAATGAGATTCCTTTTGTCTTAGATTATGGCTTTCTATGGGCCTACATATTGATCAAATAATTACATGTGTTAATAAAAAAAAATATGTTTGCGATGCAAAATTTGGCTTTAAACTCCTCGACAACTGTAGTGCCAAAAACATGTATTTCCCTCAAAAGAGAATGAAGTTCATTTGGAAAATTGGTGTGGTTTGTTGAGTCCCCAGGGACCCTATACCAATAGACCAAGCAAATAGTTCAGTTCTGGTATCTATTGTTATAATTTACGACAAAAGACAACTTACAAAAATCAAGAAATTGCTCTACCGAGATAAATTATATCCAAAAGATGACTTATAAATTCAAGAAGTCAACCTATATCTAGACAAATTATTTCGTCAAGATGACTTACATTACAAAACTCATGAAGTCGTCTTACAGAGATAAGTTATCTCGCAAAGACAACTTACAAAAATCAAGAAGTGTTTTCAACCCACATTTAGGTGTTCAATTCGTAACTATATCAAGTTTTTTATTAATGCTAGTTTACAACATTTCAACAAAAATTTACTTTAGAACCATCTCTGGCCTCTTGTAAAAAGTTGGCAGGAGTATCAATTTTTAAGTGGAAAAACTGAAAAGTAATTTGTTTTTCCAAGAAATGGGATAAACCAATGATATAGTGCCCCCATCGTTGATTCACGTATTTGTTAGTTTTTTAGGGAAACATGAAAAACAAAGTCTGTACATAACGTTCTTGTAAAGAGATTCTTTTTGTCTCTGAATTCTATCATTCCATACATATTGATCAAATATTTACATGTGTATTAGTTAAGAACGTGATTATCAATCTCAGGAAATATACATGTTTGCAATGCATATCGGTTTTAAAGCTTTCAACAACCACAGTGCAGTGAACAAAGAAACTCATCCAAGTTGCCTAGACACAGTGCAGTGAACAAAGAAACTCATCCAAGTTGCCTAGACACAGTGCAGTGAACAAAGAAACTCATCCAAGTTGCCTAGACACAGTGCAGTGAACAAAGAAACTCATCCAAGTTGCCTAGACACAGTGCAGTGAACAAAGAAACTCATCCAAGTTGCCTAGACACAGTGCAGTGAACAAAGAAACTCATCCAAGTTGCCTAGACACAGTGCAGTGAACAAAGAAACTCATCCAAGTTGCCTAGACACAGTGCAGTGAACAAAGAAACTCATCCAAGTTGCCTAGAAAAATGGAAGTTACCTAGACCTAGCTCAAGTTATGTTCTTGTGGACTTACTGTTGGTATAATTTACAACACAGCTGGTCGATTTGCAAACAATCAGAAAAGGGAAACCTTGATAGAGTGACTGAAAAGCAACCTGACTGGTGTCAGGAAATTAAAATGTGTTAGCATTTTCTTCTAACACCAAAAGGGAGTGTTTTGTCCAGGCCCACACCGTTCCAAAAGCTCAATTGCAGACCAAACATTTAAAGCTCTTCACAATTTAAGCATTACATCCCTGTTAAGAGAACGTGAATTTGTCGACTACCCCGAACGTACGTTGTTGAAACATTAATTAAAAACGTGTTGGTAATAATTTTAAACCAAGTTGGCCTTTATGCAACGTAAGTTACCTTGGTCTACAACTTGTTAACCACGTTAATTATTGTAAAGCAAAGTTTCAAAATAATCATATGTTGTATGAAAGAGAGGGGGTACACAAAGTGGTGTAAACACGCACCCCAGTCAGAACGTTGTCCTCTCTTGCCCATCTCCGCCTCCTATGAGATCAAAGAAAACATAAACATTCTACAACCTCAAACATCTTTGTGCATAGCAAGTAAACTGATTAAGAGTGTTTGGAAAATGAATTAATATGTAGGGTTCAGTAGGCTTATATCAACTTGTTGTGTTTTGCACTTGTTGAAAATGGTTTAGTTTGGTAAGATAAAGGCTACCCCCCTCCAATAAGATCTTTGCTTCAGATTTTTTAGGAAAACCTGAAACACGTTTGGATATATATATTGATGAGTTTCTTTAATTCTGGCATCAGTATGAGAACGTTAATTTGTCGACACCCAAACAGAAAGACACAGAAACTTATTCAACTTGATAACCGCGTCAAATCTCGTAATGACAAAGCTACCCAACATTGTTAACGAACAGGAGGGGTAAAAACAGGGGTGTGACACCTCCGCCCCAAATCCTTTCTCCCTCTCACAACCCACCCCCACCTTCACCCAATAACTTAAGATCAAAGAAAAAAAAAAAATCAAACTATTTGTTTGGTTTTTGCAACTAAAACATGTTTTGTGCATACACCCTGTAAACTACTGTTTGGAAAAAACATAAATGTATGGTTCATTACATCAACTAATGACAAACAGTTCTGTCGTGCATTAGTTGCATATGGTTTATCTTGGCAAGCAAAAAAATAATAATGAAGATTGTTGATTAACTTTGTTTTCTCTTTTTCATGGCCTCCATCAACTAATTGTATTTTGCACTTCTTGAAAATGGTTTCCTTTGGTGTTGAAACACTTAGGCCCTGACTGTAGACGAAAACTCCATGAAAACAGGGTCAAAGGGGTCATTTACAATTTCATGGTGAAAAAGTGGACTTTCATTCCATTTTCAAGAGGAAGATTTTCATAGGAGGGGGCGTATAATGAGTATGAACTTTGAAGTGTTTGATTGATGAAATAAGTTATTTCATTGAGCAAAAGAGAAAGTGTCATAGACTTCTTTGTGCCAAAGTTCTTGCTGTCAATCACAGAAAATGTGTCAGTAATCATTGTCATGAAGCAATCTAAAATACGCTCAAAACTTTCTTGATTCCTGGAACAAGCTGAGCTCAATTCCCTCAGTTGAACTGCCCTCTATCAACAAGATCAATATCCTATATGACTGTTATGAGGAAATGAGGAAAAGAAAAAAGAATGAGAGTGCGTTTTACCATGGAGGTAGGAATAGTTTTATGTTTCGTTCAGTTGTGGGGCAAATACAGATCATAAAGACTCAAGAATTGTTTCTGTATAATTAGGCAGGTTTGTAGCAGAGGACCAAACATTAATGGTGTTCTGTAGAACAAGGGTACTTACTTTATGGTAACACTAAAGGGTTACCTGGTAGAGGGAAGTCCACCATCATGGATAAGATGGCATCATGATTGGGCATGTAATGAAACACTGCATCAGTTTGAGCTTGTATTTATTTTAAGAATGAGTGCAGTTGAAGAGTGCATGCAATCATACCATGTTCCTACATAAAATGTACTCCAAAATTACTTGCAATTGCAGTAAACAACATAATCAACCTGATTCATTGTTCGATATTATTTGTGTATTCTTTTTTGTTTCCAATCAGGTAACAAATGAAGTGTGCAAGGAGACCATCCAACAAAAGATCCAGCCCAGTAAAGAGCTGCAGAGAGGCATGAAGAACTCCTAGTCCTAAGACCACAGCACAGGGATAGTTAGCCTTAATTTTCTTGAAGAATGGATTGTCAGTGATTATTTTCACTTTACTTCCATTCTAAGTAAAGTCAAAGATTGTTTTAAGATTATATTTAGCTTAGATTATATTTAGTTTAACAAACTTAGGTTACCTGGGGCTGTATTTAAAAATAGAGAAAGTATAATTTAAAACAGAGGGCACAGTTAAAATACATGTAGACATGCTGATATGTGGCAAAGTGTACTGCATTTGTATACAAGAGTATGTTCACACAGGCAGCTTAAAGTGCCAATTTAGAGGTGCAGATTTTTGGTATGCATTCTTTAGGATAGAAACACTTTGATATAAAAAATCTTCTATTTTTGAGCCTATTATTGTCAACAAGGGAAACAAAAGATATGACTGTATGATATAGATCCAATGGTAAACATTACAGAGCAGTTGAACAGAAAAGCCTTTAATGTTGATCATTCAGTTATTTATTCATATGCTGTGGGCTCATCAGTCAGTGACCTTTTTGGGGGCCTTTCAGACTAATCAGTATTTAGAATTGTATTTTGTCAAATCTGCAGATGGCTGGGTAAAAGAAACCACTGACAATCAAAATTAAGTTTTCAATTAAAAAGAAAAAAGATAAGATCATTTAAACTTGTGTGTTTGGTAATTTTCTCTTCTCTTTTACTACAAATTGCATGCTGGAAGTCAGGAAAAGCCATTAAAAACTCCTGAGCTTGGAAAACATTGATCTAAAATATCTGCTTCATTTGAGGCATTACTTTAATCTTCAGTGTATGTATAGGATATATTGAACAGTCAGCCAACATTTAAAATTTGGGGCGGATAGTTAAGTCAAAACAATTTATAAAGAAATGAAAAAAAGGAAATTTGAAATTTTTAAGCGTTGATTGTTCTGAATGGCTCCTTGAAAGTTTTGTTACATATTTTTTTTTAATCCACAGAAGAGAGTCTCATGGAAATGGCACCCTCACAAATTGAATGTGAGACATTTTTTGGAGAGCTCAGTCATAACCTTTCCATTGACTGGGAAAAAGTAGCACTGCAGTGTGGATTTGTGTCTTCTGAAATCGAGCACATCAAACATGATAATTCACAACTGTGGGAGAGATCATTCAAATTTTTGGTTGACTTGCGAAACAAATTTCCTGATTTGACTACTTGGTCGGAAAAATTACGTGCAGCTCTTCGACATGAAGAAAGGAATGACTTGGTGTTACAGCTGGAAGAGTTCATATCGAAAGGTTTGTAAAAAGGAATTTTACACTTATAACTTTTATCACAAACCTTTGAATGAGAGATAATGATGTTAAAGGGACACACCGACTCACCGTTTATGTAATTTAGTAACTACCAACAATAATTTTTAGATGGAACGGTTAACAAAAAATGTAAAAAAAAAAAAAAATTGTCAAAGGTCAGTGCTCTGTTATAAATTATAACTATGGCGAGACACAAGGAGCCAGTCTCCATATCCATCCAGCACGTATGCATGTGTAAACAACCAAAATACACGAACGTTAGTACACTCCGATCCACACCAACCTGTATTTTGTTAACTGCTGGTTGGACACATGGTGGACCAAAAAAGGCCTAACACTAAGGCATACATGTACCTACTAAAAAAAATTAGTAGGATGGCGTTGTAATGGACTTGGAATTAATCAACTCTTCCAAAACCAATGATCTATCCCCTGAAGCTTACTACAGGAATATTTGTATTTGTACATGATGTAACCATTCCCTGGTGGCAATGTTTTGATAATGAGGCTTGCAGTGTCAAGAAATCTCTGAAATTATTGTCACCCTCCCTTCATGCCATTCCCATTTTAGTTCATTCTTTGAGAAGGATTGCCACTTTCTCAGCGGTTTTCCTAAAATCTTCTTCAATTTTTTTATGCATTGATGAAAATAAAACATTGATATATGTTGATATTTGATCAAACATGCCCAATAAACATTCTTGCAGGATCTGAACAAGAGTGCACTCCACCAGAGATTCCAAAACTAGATGACTCCTCCCAAGCTGTTGCCAGTGGAAGGTCATTACAACCCAATACCTCAGGTAAGTACATGGTGTAATTTCTTATGATGGTAAACTTAGGAAAAGAATAGACATGGTTGCAGGTTTGTTTTACTAAATATTCACTACTCAAGTAATGCATACAATTGATGGATGTATATATGTTTTGTTATTCCTTACACTTTTGACAGAAGTTAAATGTTACAAACAATTACATGATAAAGCAAACATCCATTTTTCAAATTCCATATTGTGATGATTGGTTAAGATGGTACAGTATTGGTAATTAATAGATTCAAGCTTAAAATGGAACAAATTATGCACACACAAAAATAAGCACCACTAGCTGAAATGTCATCATTAAGAAAAAATGTCAATAAATTTGTTGATTAAACTAATGGATTCTTGCCAAATTTTGTTTTAAAATGAAATCAGAGGACCAATTTCAATGAAATTAGACAAGGACATTTTATTAATGTGTTTTGAAAGTGATGATACTGTTTGGGGGTTTAAAGACTGGAATGATAACATCTTCTAATACTTTACCGTCTCTTTGAAAGTGCTATCCCATCACTATATCTGTGGCCAATTTATTCATTTCATGTGATTATTATTTTGCCTATGACAAACTTCTGGCTTAAGTTATTGACTCCAAAGCAATGTCACAACACACCTCACAGTTAGGCACAAAGATTATTATTCATGCAACTACCTCTACTGCAATTAAAAAAAAGGACAAACATTCAGGTCCTGGTAGGCCTATCAATTTTGCAAAAACACTCCAACTTTTAGTAATATCGATATATCCACGAACCTTATACACTATTGAGCCAAACCACATGTGACATGTTCCTGTGAAACCAGATCTTTTGGTAGGGGTGAAATTTGAGTTATTAGTAGATTCTAAAAGATTGGTAAAATGATTTTACACTATTGTTTGTTGGGTTTGTCCTTTGAAATTCCTTTATTGAGATTTAAAAAAACTATGTAAATGTTTTGCTCAATGGAAATTAAAACAAGTGCCAAGTTGAGTTTGGAACAATTTGTCACATATCTGTGTTTCGGTAAAATGTATCATTATATACATTTTAGATTTTTAAAAATATCAAACATTTTTCCAGCATGCGGTGTTGAACATACAGGGATTTTTTTATTTTTTTATTACGGATGCCATTTTGTTAATGCTGGTTTTCAAAATTTGTTATCCAAGTTTATGGCAGTAAAGGCCAATTTTTCCATCAAGCTGACAAGAGCAATAGTTTATCCTTACAAATGTGAACTTTTGAATCTTTTGCGATGGATGAAACAGATAGGACCTATTTTAATTTCAAGCAATTCAGATCAGAATTATATAAAAATTGAAGATTTAGGAATCATATTGGCTAGCTCAGGACCGAAACGTAACTAAAATAATATGTAAGTAATATCTACATTTTTTGGATTTGAAAAAACGAACCTATGTATCCATCATAACGGCTATATTCACTGATATTAGTGCTCATTGTGGACCTTGTACCAGTGATGGTTTTCCACATCAATGTTGGCTCAATTTAGAATCTGCCGAACATTTTGTATTTGTTTTGCACAGATGACGAATTTGTATTTGTCCAAGTATTAGTTTGTAAGTTCTGAACTTGTAGAATGCGGAAAGCCAAAAGATCTTCAAAACATTCTATTCACCAGATTATATCATACCATGCTATCATAGCTTTTCTAGAATATATATCAACCACAGTGGTTGATATTGAGTGGTCAGGCTCTAGAATGAAATAAATTGATGCTGTTTTAAGCCTTGGTTTTACCATTCCAGAAATACTAAGACTATAATCTTCTCTTTGAAGGTTGTTCTGAATTTATTTATGTTCTTGTTGAATCATTATTACATGTTCCATATTATACTTGTTGTTTTCAATCAGATGATGGAAGTGTGCAAGGAGCCCATCTAACAAAAAATCCAGCCCAGGTCGCTGCAGAGAGCTGTAGAGAGGCATTAAGAACTCATTATAGGACCACAGGTAGCTATGTGCAACTGATACCATGGGAGGATGATGACACAAAACATATCAAAGATATCTTTACAGAGTTAACATTGGAGAAATCGGGAAAGAAACTGGAATCATATGAGGATATTTTCCTTCAGAGAACAAAAGATGATGATCCCATAAAACGGGTTATTTTGAATGGGTTACCTGGTAGAGGGAAGTCCACCATCACAGATAAGATGGCATATGATTGGGCATGTAATGAAACACTGCAGCAGTTTGAGCTTGTATTTGTTTTAAGAATGAGTGCAGTTGAACAAAGCACAGAGCTAATTGACTCAGTTTTTGCACAACTTTTAGACGAAGACACTGATGTAGATAAGACTTCCTTGAGTTCTTTTATCAGTCACAATCAAGACAAAGTGCTGATCTTGTTGGATGGCTTTGATGAGTTAATGACCCCTGCCCTTGATAAAACCTTGTTTGGTTCAATTCTAAAGATCCTCAACCGTAAGAAAGACAGAGACTGTTATGTAGTTGTTACCACTCGCCCCTTCACTATCATAAATTAGTGACACGGTCATTAATTCAAGAGCCTTTCACACAAGTCAGGGTTGAAGGTTTTGATGAGGAAGATATCGAGAAGTATGTGACAAAATTTTACTCAGAAGAACGTGAAAAAGCTGAAGGGCTTATTCAGAGGATCAGATCCTCAAATGTTTTATCTGATTTGGCAAAGAGTCCAATGCTACTTCTGTTGATATGCATTTTGTGGAGAGACAATTCTTTACTCCCAGAAACAATGTCCCGTATCTACAGTGAGGCATTGGAGTACATATTTCAAAGAAAAACTGAAATGTCACCATCTGAAACATCAAAAGTAACAAATGAACTAGGAAAGATTGGCTTGCATGGTCTTCTTGCTCCAAAACAACAACTTGCTTTTCTGAAGAAATGTTTGAACCCAGGGTGCTTGAATCTGCCATAAAAGCAGGTATTCTTACAAGACAAAAGGTCTTGAAGGGAATGAAAAGTCACAACAGCATTCAGTTCCTGCACAAGACTTTTCAAGAGTTTTGTGCTGGTAAATACTTACAAAGCTTATTAGAAACAGACATTGTTGAATTCAAGAAGAACCTGAATGAAATGAAAAAATTCTGGAGGTGATGATTTTCGTTGCGTCTTTCGGTTTTGTGCTGGTGACAATATGGCATGAACCAGTATCATTTTACACACACTGACTGAATCCTACAAGTTCGAAAAAGAACAAACAAGCAAAAAAACCAGAAGTAAACCCCTCATGCAGTTAGTCTTGAACTGCTACTTTGAGGGTCAGTCAAAAGATTTACCTCCAGTGGAATTCATACAGTCTGTTCTATCAGATAGTATACTCATTGATAGGTGGAACAGGGACAGTCTTAACTCATTCACATACTTTCTTCGAAATGTTCATACCCACACAATGAAAAACAAACAAACTGATTATCCTGACAAGGTACAGTCAGTAAAGATCAACTTTTGTCACTTGGGAGGGTTTATGTCAGATTTGGCATACTCTATGAGTTTAATGGTGAATCTTTCATCATTGGAATTGTATAAATGCATATTGAATGACAATAGGGAAGAATATACTGCATTATCAGGAGAAGCCTCATATCCATCTTGGATCAATCACTTCAAGAACATGAAGAACCTTCAGAAGCTAACATTGAGTGGCTGCTCAATGACAGGTAAAGATATGACACATTGCTCCTGTACTGTGTGATCTGCACAACTTGGTTGAATTGGATCTTATGGGAAATAGAAGCTTAGGTGGTTCTGCTGCATCATGGGCCCATCACTTCAAGAAGATGAAGAACCTTCAGAAGCTAAACTTGATTGGCTGCTCAATGACAGGTAAAGATATGACACATATTGCTCCTGCATTGTGTGATCTGCCCAACTTGGTTGAATTGGATCTTCAGGGAAATCCTGGCTTGGGTGGTTCTGCTGCATCATGGGCCCATCACTTCAAGAAAATGAAGAGCCTTCGGAAGCTAGACTTGAGTTACAGTTCATTGACAGGTGAAGATATGACACATATTGTTCCTACACTGTGTGATCTGCCTAGCTTAGTTAGTTTGTATGTTGAGGATAATAAAGACTTGGGTGGTTCTGCTTCTTCATGGGCCCATCACTTCAAGAAGAGGAAGAGCCCTAGGATGCTACATGTAGATTTGGAGGAGTGCTCATTGACAGGTGAAGATATGACATATATTGCTAAACTTGATCTGCTGGCCAACTCTGTTGAGTTGAATCTTTTCAATATGTATTAAAGGCTCGGGTGGTTCTGCTGCATCACTAAAAGAAGTTTCAGAACCTTCAGAAGTTAACCCTGAGTTAATGCTCATTGACAGGTTGACACATATTTCTTCTGCACTGTGTGATCTACCCCTCTTGGTTGAATTGAATCTTGGGGTAATGAAGGCTTGGTTGGTTCTGCTGCACCATTGGCCCATTAATTCAAGAAGATGGAGACCCTTCAGAAGCTGCACAGTTGAAGATACTAAACATATTGCTTGTGCACGGTCGGTGTGATCTGCCTAACCTGGTTGACTATAATGAGTGGTAATAACTTCATGGATGATTGAGACAACTATATTTAAAACAAGAGCTAAATCTCGGAGGTGCTGTTGTCAGATTTAATGGTGACTTTATAACATACTGCACTGCATCCTTCTTTGCATATGCTAGTAATGTACATGGTGTAAGGTATCTGAAGATGTGACACATACAAATTGTTCCTGCACTGTTGATTTGATTCTTGTTTAACAGTAGTTGATCAAGTGTCCCATGGCTTAGATGAAGTCATATTTGACCTTTTTAAGCCTTACAGGTGAATCCACTCCATTGTAACACACCACTGTAATTGATCAAGTGTCCCGTGGCTTATAATTTGGCTATAATTAAATCAGCATTACATTGACACAAACCAAACGATGACTCTACATGTATCTTTAATTCTGACAACGGACAACAAGTTTCGTCCCAGACATTAAACATCAACCCCCTCCCCCCGCACGCATGGGATGCAGATGTGCTATATTTTTCCATATTCCACGAGTGCGCATGTGATAACAAATTTATCTTCCAACTACCAATCAGAAATTGAAGTTATAGGCTAGTCTTGCGTAAACGCGCATACGTACGCTCAAAGAACAGTAATATACACCATCAGACAAGTAAACTAAGTTGCATGTTTATGGCTCTATAAACCACGGCTGTTGTCAATTGGGATCAACGATTAACGTGCTGCTGGAAGATAAATTTCTCTATGGCAAGACTTGTCGAACAAGAAGCAGTATATTTTGTTGGATATTTGGTAAAACTGAGTAAGGCACAGGCACAATAATGTTTGGGGTGTACTAAAACAAATGTTGACTGCTTTTACTCTTGTTTTGGCTGAAACTACGACTAGCATCAGTGATTATGTCTTTATGAACCTCAGCTGTTGTCAATCAGGATCGAGGATTTACGTGCTGCTGTCAAACAAGAAGCAGTTTTGTATTTGGTAAAATCTGAGTTAGGCACAGCTAGGCACAATATGTGTTTGGTTAAAACTATGACTCCCTCATCGGTGATTCCCAGAGCAGTCTAAATAGAATGTGCTCATTAGTTTTAACCATAGCACTATAAGCAGTCAATATTTGTGATATCATGTGGTGAATGCATCTACACAGTACACAGCTAGTTCTGTGCACAGTTCTTCTACCCTACACAACCCATGCAGTTGAGTGGTTCTGAATGGTGAAAGGAGTGTAGTAAGACTTATCAGTGACTCACTTATATGTGTTACATGTAAATAATGACAACTATTGTAACTAAGCAATCTTATTGTGTCAATACAATGACAGAAACATGGTGCAGGAGTTAAGCAACATGTCTCTATTTTTTATATGTAAATAATGACAAATCTTTGTACTTTGTATAAGTGAACTTTCTTTCTGTGTTGTACACGAATCTACAAGAATCCAATGAACGAAACAATTCATCAAGATGTAAAAATATAAAGCATTCATCACTCTCTGTATTATGGAAATAATGACAAATCTTCTGTATAGATATTTGTATATAACCAAACACTCTCTTGGAGTTATACAAGAATGCAATCAAAGATGCAGTTCAAGGTATAAAGCACGTTTCACTGTCTGTATTAATGTAGCCAAGTATATTTTTGCTCTGCTAAGTTGAAGGACATTTATTCTAGTATAGTTTAAAATGAATGCTCTCAGCTGTCTCTGCTGTCATGATGTAAACTTTATTTGTATTGCGGGTTGAACAGTTCCCCCAGAGTTTTTTGTTAGGGGGGGGGGGTATGTTGCTTTTGTGGAATAAAACTAGAAATCAAATAAAAATGTATCCAGTGAAATAATAGAAACATATGGAGAAATGTTACATTATTTCACTAACAAAGGCAACATTTCTAGCTCATTCCCTTATTGTGTTATATACAATAATAACCATGTGCCAAGAAGAACTTGAAAACTGTTCCTTTCCAATATACGTTTCATTCCAATGTAATTAGTTATGTTCACTTTTGTGGCTGCCTGGATGTAGCACCCTGATCTAGATGGAAGTTGCTACTCTGTAAAAGCTCTGTTATTATTTGTTTTGTTAAGGGTATACAGGTATCTGTTGAACATACACTGTAATATTTGTCATTGCATGACAGGACTTAATAAGCATGACACAGCATTTTATTTGAAGAGCACAATAATTCTGATTTTCTAGTTTCCAAAAAACAGATCAAACGACCAACCGATGAATGGTTTATCTTTGAATGTGATCATAAATAATGGTTTATGGTTTGACATGGATTTGGGGCATGTTAATAGAAAGACTGATTTTGATTGCTTTAGATTAAAACAAGAACCAAGTGTTGGGGGACAATTTTGCAACATGTTCAAGATTGTCCCCCGATTGGTTCATGGTAGTATTTTAGACAGAAGTAGTTTGCTGGACAATTAACACTGTTATCAAATGAATATACACTAAACCTGTAGATTTATAAATGACCATTTATTTCTTTGAACAGAACTAATAAGGCAAAATAACTTTAAAGACAAAGTACATTATTGGTAATTGTTTAAAAAATATGGTCAGTTTTAAACTGAAAGCTCACTGATGATAAAGTTCATGTCAATGCCATTGTGAAAGTTGAAGAGAGAAAACAAACAAAGACTCCATAAGTCACTGTTGCTTATTTTGGTTGCCAAAATCAAAATAAGACGACGGGAATGTCTAGAAAAACACTGACAAATCGGTTGGATCCAGAAAGAAGGAAATGTGCAGGCAAAAGTCGCTTTTGAAAATGGCATTCTCATAATTTATTTCCTGACTTCAGAGGTTTAAACATAACGTGATTTTTTTGCTCACCAGACTATTTTGTCCCATAATGACAACCTCTCTTTCAAGTATCACTGTGTCGAGTTGAATTCCTTGAAGAAACTGCATCAACAAGTTATTTTATGTTGACTGAAATAGTTTTGTTTAGCTGTGTCAGTTGTGTCCATTTTCATTAAAGGTGATTAGTATGTAAGGTACACTGGGATAATATGAAAACTATTCCCTCACTTCGTTGCTTATTGAACTGTAACATGTAATGAGAGAATAAAACAAACTTATTCTTGAAATGTTATATGAAAACTATATTTGTGTGATTTGCATTTCTATTTATATATTTAATATATATAGTATATTATTATTTTTTCCCCTCACTTTAGATTAACAAACTAAAATTGACCATAACCCCTTCCCAGCTTTCCAATTTAGTTTGGTAAGTTTTTCTCCACAGACTTTTGAAATTGTAACTTTAAAATTCTCTCTACCAGTACACAGTACCTTTTTCTATTCATGTGTATAGGTGCTTTAGTTGTGTTTATTAACCCATTTTCTCATTATCAAAGATTGAAATTGACGGTTGAAACACTTGCATCTTTCATTATCTTGCAGGGGTTTTCAAAGAAAGTTATGACAAGTTGATTTCAAAGCAACCCATCTCCTCGTTATATGCTGCCATTCAGATTATTCGAGTTTTGTTTGATTAACAAAATGACATAGAATTCGATAATGAAAATCGTAAGTTGTATAAATGAACAACTCTAGTCACTCCCTCCGAGATAAAACTTAGCCTCGAAAGTGAGTTGGGAGTCTTTTTTTATAACAACATTTTGAAATCGGAATTTGTCCGCGAGTAGAAAAAAACACTACTTTTCCCAGGACGCACCCAACGCGCAATAACTTGCCACGTGGTACTTACTCGTTTGCATACTTAGTACTCCCATGGTTTTTGTGTTTGCGAGTCTGTTACACAATTTTCTTTCACAGTTTACAAAGCCTTAAGCATAAGTTTCGAGTTTGGATTTTGTTAGAGGAAGAAACTTTTGGAATTAGCTATAATTAGGGGCATAGTAGACAACGTAACTTGGGCGCTGTACTCAATAAGTCAACATCTCAAAAAGAGGAGTACAGCTGCGACCCAGTTACTGGGTCTAGCTAAGATTAACTTAATTCTGATACAACACATCCATTGAATGCAGTTTGAGTTTGACTATTCTTTATTAATATTAAAAAGTAGTTCAGTGGGAAGGAAAGAGATAGCTTTCGTCAAATAATTCCAAAGAGGGATTCAATTACTTCAAAATTTAGGCAGCGAGATTGTACCTTCTTCACGCACGGGACGGATACGTCGGTCAGCAAAGACGGCAGGAATCAAGGGGCTGATTTGTGAAAATTAATAATAATGACCATGAAAAAAATATTCGTGAGGTTTGTTGTACTTTGCCGAACCCTCATCAGGACCGTAGGTGGTGGTGTGCAAGATGAAGCGTTTCCCTGTCGAGAAGGTACTGGATAGGATAAAGGGGCTGTGTCGTCTTGATCACAGGGTCTGTGGCCAGACATTGAATTCTGAACTTTCACCCAGTTACTGCCGCGCACAAGCGCGCGCATAAAGCTTTTATTAATCATTGTGATGTGACGATCAACGCGTGCGCGTGTAGTAACTGGGTGAGAGTTCATGTTTCCATTTGGGGTTAAATCGGGGGAAAGGGGTTCTAATACATACGGTAAACTGTCAAGAAATCTACTTACCACTCCATGTTGGCCTCACACTGACCTCGATGGGCTTGCCATCGGTTTCAAGGGGCCGTGTTGGAACGCTTGCACTTTCACGCGAAATCTCGAAAGGGTCCGAGTCCACCTTTTCGCTGCGAATAAAATCTGGCTTTTGACCTCATTATTAATAATATTATTAATAATAATAATAATAATAAACAGGACATTTACAAAGCGCCTTTTACCAGAGGATGCAAAGCGCTGGAAAAGGGGGAAAAGAAGAGAAAGCCAGAAAGATGGGGGAGGGGGGGGGGCAGACTGGAGAAACCCAGATTACATCGCGCACACTGCGCACTGACTGCATGCCCAGCCCCATGACGACACATTCCCTTTAACTTTAGGTTCGTCAAATTTCACACCCAGAATCAAGACGACTTATCCCATGGGTCGGTCTCACGGATTGTCCTCATAAAGTTGAATGTTTTGTCGTATGAGAACATTTTAAAAATTTAATTTGAGTGTTCTGCAGCTGGGTCATGTGGTTTTAGAGTTACGGTACGTTGAACTTTTGAACGCTTGATTTCTCACTAGGTCTATATATAACTTTGGACTTTTTTTTTTTTTACCTCCGCCGAAGTTTTGAATGTCATAAAAGATGTTTTAACTCCTAAATTAAAGCTTACTGCATGTTTATCCAATTAAATCTTTGGGTCTGTAAGACCGGTGCCTGTCTTAATCATTGCGGATTATATAAAGACAGGGGACCAGTTGAGGAGTGGACGAGCCACTAATCTATGGACATTTTGGACAAAATAATAGATTCGCAGTAGCATAACCGTAGCTGTGAACCACACCTAAAAAGTTAGGTCCCACTATTAAAACCAAGGCTTAATGTTAAATAATTTAAAGTCACTCAACAAATACCAATTTTACAGCAAGTTGAACAAAACAACACAAAAAGCTAAACATTTCTAAAAGCTCGAGTGTTCAACACTTGGACCGAGGATCATGTCGAGCCCATCACCACTTGAAATGGGGGGAAAAGATGAGTGCAGGAATCAACCTCCATCGGGAAAAGGTCCATACGCTCAAACTAATCCAGCCAGCCAACATTAGCCCAGATTGAAATTGTCATATTTGTACCGGTTTTTGTGTGTCTTTTTCCAAATAATGGCTTACTTTATACCGTTCTTATCAACTTCTCTGTTGTTCACAGTTGACACTGGCAGTGAGTTTCCTTCTTTAAAACACAATGAACAATGTTGTTTCGAAATTGTTTCCCTAAATCAAAATACTCCTTTTTCATTCTAAACCATGATTACTCGTTCAGACGCACTGTGTACATTGATATAAACTTCATGACACAAAACTACTTCATGTTACACAAATCTAGACTCAGCAGTGTTTTTGTGCTCTCAGATCGTTGTTTAAATGTTCTCCTTCTTCCTTGCATCATGTGTCCGTATTTAGTAAACTAGGAATTCTGGTGTTTTTTTTAAGTATTGTATACAATTATGCAGCTTATGATAAACTATAGCATAGTTCATCCACTAGTACAGAGGTTCAAAATCAAAGTTCCAACTGGGTGTGCAACAGCAACTAGTGTGTTAGCTCAGTGTATAGGGACGACACACGAAGTTAAATTATGTTTATGCGGGCTCAAAAAGATTGGTTTCGATTTGAGTTGAGGATTAATTGGACTTTCTGTTGTAGCTCTACCCAAAGAGACGATGGCATGGTGCCGACCCGAGTGCTGTTGTTAAAACGAATCTTTACAAAAATCAGCCCATAGTGCCTTTACCAAATGAACGAATGCTAACAGGACTACGGTATTCAGCTTCGTGTTTCATTCTTATAAACCACTGGTTTATGTAAATGCAGGAAACACAATTGAAGTGGGCCACCGGTGTTCCATATATAATATGTTACTTTTGCTTGTTAAGTTCAGAATCATTCATGTTTAAAAAATTGACCTTTGTACTTCCCTTATCACGGGCAGGAATTCACATATCCTTTCACTTTGCTAAGTAGCTCCGTGTGTACCGCTTTTAGCCTAAAATCCGTTTTCATTGTCTTATAATTATGTATGTTTTATAGAAGAATTTGAGTATTTGTAAAATGCAATGAGACCACATTGCTTGCTTGGGTATGCTCACATAAGGTAAGCTCGCAAAAAGCGCATTGATTTCGAAATATTGTTTGAGTAAACGGCCCGGGCGTTGTCAGGACGATTTTGGTTTCTCTTTTCTGGTTGGTATTGGGTAGAAGAGTCGTACTTCTGAAGTTTTCTGAAATTATCTTGATTTTAACATCGTCCATGGCATTGTTTCTGACTGTATAACGCAATACGTAGGAGGGTGTACCTTGTAGAAACCCGAAGTGAGTATAGTTTGTGTTTTATTCCCTGATTACTGAAGAAAACTGTTCTTTTTCAAGACTGACATTGAGCCAAACCATCACCCTCCGTACCTCTAGTGGGTGCAGTATGACGCACTTGCGGGTGATATGGGTCACGTGTCACATGCACATTTGCATATAACACTGCGCTAGAGTGTTATGCGTGAGCAGTGGATAAGTGGTGAGATTAACCGAACTTTTTTGCCTCGGCAATATTATATATATATATTTTTTTTCACAGCCTAAATTCTACAAAGCTGCAAGATTAACTGGTGAGATTAACTGATTTTTTTTGCTTCGGCAAAATTATTTTTGCTCACAGTTGATTTCAACGTCGACCACATTTTGAAATGAGACACTGGTCTTGTGGAAAATTTAAACATATTTGCTTGGAGAAATTACTATAATATTCTTTAATCTTTGCAATGTGGCCAGGCATTTCCCATTTTTTCGAAATAAAAAAACATGGCCACATAGTGCCTCTCCCCCTCCGTATTATCCGTACCTCTAGTGGGTGCAGTATGACGCACTTACGGGTGATATGGGTCACGTGTCACATGCATATTTGCTATATAACACTGCGCTATATGATTTTAATGAAACTTGCTGCAAAATTAATGTTCATTTCACTGTACTTGGTAACGTAAAACAAATCAAAATTTTGCCATTAAATTAGGGCAAAATTGGGGTTTGTTGCCCATTTTTTGTCAAAAATCAAATTTTAACCCCATAGGCCTAAGTTCAGTATTTTTTTCAAAATGCTATAACATTTTGCAAACTTGTTTTATTATAACATAATCAGTAACATGACAGCTGATCACCAGGAGACTTGCTAACTTTTATCCTAACTTTAGGGTCAAACTATTATACCTTGACATTTTAGTTGTTGCCATGTCAACCTCTTGGTAACAGTGGTTTTCGACACATTTGGGGGGATGCTGCTCACAATTGTTTAGGGGTTTTTCTCAAAAAATTTGATTTATGTTTATGATTTTTTCAAAACATTGCGGAAAATGTCAACTTCAGCAGAGGAAAATAGGCGCACTAAGTCAGATGATTGGTTCACGCCCAATTTAGGGCGCCGCCCACTACTCTTTACCCGTGGTCGCTAGGGGTTTAAACCCAGCGCAGATAAGATGTTCTTATACCAGGAGTAGGCAGACGGATAAGATGTTTGGAGAGGCAGTTAAAGGAATTGGTTTTTGCTAACAAAACAGTTGCTGGCCAGTTTTTTTCTTACCAATTCTGTAATGTTCCTTTAATGTTAATAAGCTCTGTAGAGGTTTACTTATACACAGGCGTGAGCAGTTGGTTGGATAAATTAGTAAACTTTTCACAAGCAGAACAGCTGTGTGTTTGTGTTCTGGGCCAGGATTGGAATTAATATCCCCAATAATATAGCACAAGTATTACCATGGTAGCCATGCATGGTTCCCAGGACTGTACGATGTTCAGCTTCATGTTTTATTCTAATCATAAACCAGTGCCGTATACGATCCTTGTCGGAAAACTCGGGGGATTATGGGGCTAGGCTATTCCAAACCAAAGTCCCGTTCAGGTGTGTGCAACAAGCTTGAATGGTAATCGCTCACTGAAGAAAATAAACGATGTTCAACGGGCTCAAACACATTGGTTTGAAGCTGGGTAGCTCCACCGGCAAAGAATTGAAGCCCACCTTGGGCTGTCGGCTCTCTTTTATCATTGGTCTGCGACTATGATAAGACCGATATTAAAAGAGAATGATAAACAGCTCAGGAAAGTGGGCTAGTGCTGTGGACTTTTACCTCCATGATGGTAATGATATCGTCTCATAAATAATTGGGGACAGTGTGCATTAGCAGAAGAATTTACATCTTTATAATCATATCTTGGATTTCAAATAGTAAAAGTAAAATGGATTGGATTTTTTTTTTCACCGAACAGAGTTTCAAAAGTTTCAGACCAACTATAGCAACAATGACTTTGACACCTTCATCTTCACGAATTAATTGTTATTTTCATTGACTTTTGTAGGAAACAAAGAAGTGCGCCCTCATTGTTTCAACAAGTTTGTGCCAGATTTGTTGGTCCGGCCGTGCACACGTGCCACCATCTAGCTAGCCTCGAGAGCTCCATGGGATCATGGTAAAGAATTATACTTCTAAAGTTCTCTGATATTTCTTGATTTTAATACCGTCTATGGTATTATCCATGGCTGTATAACACAATGGTGGCGTACCTTGCAGACCAAGCAGTGAGTATTTGTTGGGTTTATCTCGTGAGAGTCGTGATTATTGTCCTGAATAAATGAAACTGCTCTGAAGTTCGGTACCGACTCATTTACAGTCATTGCGTTACTGTGTAAGTTAGCCAATCCATTATGGCGTGATAGAGCTCAGAAATGATGCATGGAAAAGGTGTTTTTTTGTCAAGTTTGCGGGATTATTTTGTTCACAGCCAGACATACAATTACAAAGCTACAAGGGAATACAGACAACATACAGCTTCACAAGGGTTTTAGTTTTGTGAAAATAAAAATAAAATCAATATATTTTGGCAGAAGTGCTTTATATTTAAGCAGCTCTACGAAATTGGGGGCTGCATTTTGGGTAGTTGCGATAATCGTAACCCTCCTGGAGAGTCCAGTCTCCGTCTGGAGGATGGAGGGTTACGACTTTGGGACGATTCATGGAACATCAAGCTGAGCTCACCCCACCCCCTACTACAAGAGTTCAGAGTTACCAACAAGATCGTATATCCTCTATCTATGAGAAAATGAGGAAATACAAATATTTGCAATTAGTGTGGAATGTCACAAACACAAAGAGTCCAATTACCACTCAACACAGTACTCATTTTGGGGTGTGGTAGCCCTGGACGTCAATTTATTGTCCTGAGTATAAATCTTCTAATTCTATACAATGTGGACACAATGTTTTTTTTATATTCTACCTGATTTAAGGAGCTGAAATTTTGTTTATACATTCTTCATGGATTGTCAAAAACTATTTTTTTGACAGGTCTACAAATAACAAATATATCCACAGGTGACATCATTCCAGAAAATAAAAAGATAATCTACGCTTCCGTTACATCTTGTACCGATTGATGTGTGAGCTTGTGTGAGATGCATAGCAACTCTGATCGACTTTCTCATAAATTGAAGCAAAACATTTGATTAGTGTTAATTTGGTATCAGTAATTAATGTCCTGAAGCAATAAAAAATACGCCTCAACATTCTTGATGTCTGAGCTGAGCTCAATTACACAGTTATACTGCCCTCTATCAACGAGGTCAATCCTATAAGTTGTTATATTTTCAAGAAGTTTTAAGGACAGATCACAAAGACTCAAGAATTGTTTCTGATTGGCCTTTGTGGCAGAGGACCAAACATTAATGGTGTTCTGTAGAACAAGGGTACTTACTTTATGGTAACACTAAAGGGTTACCTGGTAGAGGGAAGTCCACCATCATGGATAAGATGGCATCATGATTGGGCATGTAATGAAACACTGCATCAGTTTGAGTTTGTATTTGTTTTAAAATTGAGTGCAGTTGAAGAATGCATTCAATCATACCATGTTCCTACATACTCCAAAAATACTTGCAATTGTGGTAATCAACATAAACAACCTGTTGTTGATTCATGATTCATTGTTCCATATTGGGCATGTAATGAAACACTGATGACAATTCCATTGTAGATGCTACATGTAGGCCCTAATACTTGCATGCAAAATGCATCACCTCTAAAAAATATTGTCCAAATTGTCACGTTGGGCCTGGCGAGTGAGACGATTTATATTAATAGGTAGATCATCGTTTTTGAAAAAGTAAATTATTAATTTTAATCCATAACGGTTTAGGTCACTTCCTGCCCGAATTGAAAACTGGGTTGGTTTGCTAAAAAACAAATAAATACATAAAGAAGAAAAAATAAATAAAATACACAAGATTATAGAGCTTGCATTTAACACCGATATATAGAATGTTATATAACCTCATACATAACAATGATCTGCCTTGTGATTGGTTTAGAGCACGTCACATGATACATGTATGTTAGAACCCCTTTCAAGGATTCTGCCATTTGATTGGTAGCGCGCATCACATGATATGTCTTATTTTTACTAGAAAGCGGCGCGAACGTGACACGCTATACATGCAGCAAACAATGTACTATACCCATAGAAACCAGGGTACTATTTACCCATAGCAACATCAGCTTCTTGTATACCTAGACAGCTACAGGCACACTTTATGTATAAAATGTTATAAAACAAATATTGACTGTTTTTACTCCTGCTGTGGTTAAAACTACGACTCCCGAGGTGATCCCCAGAGCACGTTTAGTTTTAACCAAAGCACTCAAAGCAGTCAGTACGGTATATAAGTACTGACTTATTTTACTCCAAGGCGTGTGAGCATTACAAATTATATAAGCCCCTAGCAACCATGTTTTATTACCATAGCAATGCAATAACCATAGCAACCAATGTTCTATTACCATCCAATGTTCTATAACTGCAGCACTCAATGTTCCATAACCATAGCAACCATGACAGTATTCCATAACCATAGCAACGAACATCATTTAACCATGGCAACCAATGTTCTATAACTGCAGCAACCAATGCTACCGGTAGAAATTACACAGCATCTTCTAGGTACCACTCGGTACTTTCCCAAATCCTGCACAGAAAAAGAAAAGTAAAATCAACACTACTTGGCTGCGATTCAAACCCACCCTGCCAATTATATAGAGCATGATATACCACTACTTTTTAGATCAGTAAGTGTCGACCCTGGTTACAAAAGGCCAGTTCAAAGTGTGGTTTTGAACCCCACCTGAGTACGTATGCCTGTGGAGTTGTTTTTTGGCAGGACTCATAGAAAGCTGATATGAGTGCCTTTCACACATCTTCTTAGCCTTGCTGGTCACCATTTTGTGTCTTTAAGCAATATACATGTGTACTTGACTATTGCTTTGTCCTTTGGATGGGACATAAAGCCATAGGTCCCGTGTACTAGAATAGGTATTGATTGTAAAACAACCCAGAACAATTATTGTGGATGACTAGGTGTTTACCTCATGTGTTTCTGGTTCATTCCAAGTTGCATTTGAGGCATCTATGTTTTCATTACCAGAAATTAATAACAATAATAGCGGAGTAGGGTAAATAACATGCTCTGTCTCTGATTTATTAAATATTACAATCTATTAAACATTTATAGAACATTTAAGACACCATAATCAAGGCTGGTTTCAGTTGTCTTCACTGAATTTTAATGCCATTTCACTATTTCCATTGTGCCTGATTGTGGCGTGAGGTCACATTAATTAGCTTACATTGTAAGTCTTTCTAAATTCTTTCATATCAGAATGTTAAGTGCCATTTTCACAACTTCGGAACAAATGTACAGTCCTAGTTGGGCATAGAACAGTTGGAGAGAATTACTCGATGTAACCCTAGGGCAAGGAACACCTTGCTCTAATTAGGACCTTGCTCTCTGGTGTAACTCGTGATTCTGGTAGGATTATACAAGCAGTAATTGTGCACAGTTCCAAACCTGAATTTGCATCACCATGCATCAATAACAGTTAAAGGACATTTCTTTGATTTTTGCTCTCAAAATTAGGTTTGTCAAACAACTCAACATTGACTTTGAAATGGGTTAGGACTACTCGCAACATCAGTGAAGATGTTTCATCTTTCTGACTGTTGGGTGAATGAGCCTGGTTAGCACTAATTGTTCTTGGAATCGAAGGTAAGACTGCATCATATTACTGACCAGTATTTCATGAACTTTGACATCAAATCAGATGTAGATTGTTTGTCTTGATCCATAGACAAGAATAATAAACAAAGACACAGTCTTTCATTAGAGAAAATATCTTTCTTTGATTCCTAAAATTCTGTCAGATATGGCTGATCGGAGTGAGGAGACCAAGGAAGAGGAAGAGGTGGCCAAGCAATCTCATGAACCAGAACAAAGATCATTGGCTGTTGTTGAAAACATCCAACCATTGCCAGAAACAAGAGACTTAATGAGAGCAGAAAACACACAAATGCTTCAAGGTATAAAATCATTGCAATTAGAGTCAATCTGTATGATTTGATATTTATCTGTAAATGAATTGTGTAATATTGGGAACCATTATCTCTAACCAAAAACACATAATTTGATTTGATTTGATTTCTGGTTTTATTCCACAAACCGGAACTTCCCCCATCAGCGTGGAGAAGGAATACAACAAATAAAAATTACAACGTACTGGAAAAGTTAGCAAAGAGAACTCATTTTAACCTAAGTATGTGTAGAATGAATTTCCGTCAACTTAGCAGATATACGAATGTACTTAGCTAAACAATGTACAATACCTTTTTCTGAAAGGTCATGCAACAGGAAAATAAATTTCTGCATTCAGATAAATACTTAATTATACAGTGCATTCACAAACAGTATCACTACAATTATCTTATACGTCCAGTAGATTTTTGGTTATTAATTTATATGACTGCACAATCTTTTAGTATCATGTAACCAACCTACACCAGCTACAAAAACAATTATTACAGACTTCCAAACAATTATACGTGAAACAAAGTAAAGTCTTTTAAGGTAACTTAAAAGTCACCTTCAAATTCAACACATTTCAGCTTTCCTGTGATGTGTTCACTAACAGAAGATTATTCCAAGTTGGGGGGGGGGGGAGATTGGCTTGTTATGACATGAATTCAGACTGAAGATTAGACTTTATGGACAAAGAAGACTTTGGAAGTAAACTGTTGCATCCTTGATGTAGAAATGACTCTTCTTCATTGCCAACAGCAGATAATCCAGCAAGTAAAGGAGCATGTGTGATGGATGTCCAATCTTTGTCTCTACACCACACAGAAGGCAGCGGTAATTTATCTGTGAGCAATCCTAGCAATTGTACATTCAACATTCTACAGTTCAAGCAAGGAACAACAGGTAGGGCCTACACATTACGAGCTTTGGTATAGATATTTTTTTAAAGTAACAAGTGTAAAAACTTACATTGAGGCTCAACAATATTTAACTTCATTTAAAATTCATTCTGATTTTGTTCTGGAAAAGGCAAAGGTGTAAATGGTTTGTTTTGATTATCTAAAACATCAATACAGAGGACTCTGGTAGTTTGGATAATTTCATATCGACAGAATAGATGTATTGTAGTAAGGTTTGCAGTTTCACCATAAAACTATTATCTCTAAAATGAGTTGTGATGAATCTAATACATCATGGAGTGAGGCTTCCCGATTTGTATCTAGATTATGCTTCCAGTATGCAGCATTTTTCTCTTAATCATTTTAGGCCAGCAAGAGTTTTCTCCATCATATTTAATTTTATTTTATTTGCCGTTATTTTTCCCTTTACTTTGCATTCCAGAGGATATCTTACCAGCATTGGAGAAATTAACTGCCCCCTCAAAACAGAAACCAACTTTGGACTCAGCAGTGAAACCAACAGGTAATTTATTCAACCAAAAACTTGTCAATCTGAGGCTGTCATTTTTAAGAGTCCAAAAGATTTGAGAAAGTACGGTTTCAAGCGAAACTCAACCTTAATATTTATTATAAGAAAAATACTTTACTTGGAAAACTTAAGTCTGAAAGCTTTCTCGGTATAAGTTATTACTGGTTCCATCCATCAAAAGCAAATTTATCAGAAATGATGACACCATCTTCAAGAATATTAGAAGTCGTTGCCCAAAAACTGTAAACTGCAAAGACAAACAAGAAATGTAACATACAAGTATAATAAAACCATTTCGTTCTGAATAAAATTAAAGAACTTAATTGAATGAAGGGACATTATAATACATTAGATCTAGTTTTCATTGTAATTGGACAATCGGACATTCTAACAATGATGATTATAAGAACATTTCAAGTTTGAACTTTCTTAACAATCAAAAGAATAATTTTGAAAGTGCATTTGTCTTTGACACAAGCCAAGTCAGGTGCCGATCCAGGATTTTTGTTAAGCGAGGTGCACAGCATTTTTTTTTTTTTTTTTTAATATTAACCGTTTTGGTCAACATCAACAAATTTCAGCCTAAAGAGGCAATCTCATTGGTTAACCTTATTGAAATGTGTACAGAATCGTGGAGTACAAGGTGCAGTCTAAAAAGGACAAAGGATTTAGTTAAAAATCAAAAGGTATTTAAAAAGAACTCAAGCTCTGGTGTTTCTGATCAGCATATAGTGAGGGTTTGAGTCTCAGTCATGGCACTTGTGTCCTTAAGCGAGGCACTTAACCATTATTGACTTGTCCTTCAGATGGGACGTAAAGCTACAATCCCGGCCATATCTCATTGGGCCCCCCTGCACCCTTTCAATGTTGAATCACATTGTTGCACGGTCTTTTGCGTTCCAGTCAACATTGAGCGGGGGGGCGGGGGACGAGGGACGGGGGGAGAAATGTTTATTGTGAGACAGGGAATGGTTATTGTATCGTTATTGTAACATTAGGATAGGGTGGCCGAAGCATTTGGGCCGGGATTGTAGGTCCCATGTGTTATGTAATACATGTAAAATAACCCATTTACACTTGTCACTGATGTGTACTCTCTCAAAGAATGACAATATGAGATGCAGAGATGTCTTCCCTTAGTGGATTATTTATTATGACTCAATTCATAGAATAGAATAGAAAAGGTGAAACTGAAATAAATATGGATACAATAAACTAAATTAGAAATTCGGAAATAATTAATTACAAAAACACATTTAAACTCCCAAAAAGTATGTTGACAATAAATGCACAAATCCTCCAAATCTACATCAAGCCAAAATTAATTCAATTGCAGAGGGTATCCAGGACCCTTAACCCTGCGCTGCAGTATGACAATCAAAAGCGTCTGTCCCCTGGTCCCACAGTCACCCCCTGTATGGTGTGAAATTGCGTGTAAAACTATTTTGGCCACTCACAAACTCTTCTAACATGGTACCATTAGACTCAGAGTCGTTCACTGAATCCCAAGAAAAAAAAATTCAAAAAAAGTGCAAAATAATAATTTTTTTTTTTTTTTCCCCAAATCCACCAAAATCCAACGTTCATGCTTCTAAATTACACGCCGTTACAGTATCGTACTGTCCGCTGCAGTACCGTGTGAAATTGCGTGTAAAACTAATTTGGCTGCTCACAAACTCTTCTAACATGGTATCATTAGACCCAGAAACGTTAACTAAATCCCCAGAACAAAAAAAAAGCAAACAAAAAATGTTCCTGGATGGTAAACACACTCAGTTGCAAAAAAAAAAAATGTTACCAAAATCAAACTTTTTTCATTTTTTTTGCACTGCTTTCCAGTGTTTACCAGTCTTCTGAGAAACAAGGTATCTTTTTTACTTGGCCTACCCGAAACCACAACCTGCCCCTGGTGTCTGCCTGATGTCTGGAACAGTGACAGGATGATTGATTGCCCCAAGTAACAGTGGCTAGATCTAAGATCTTGGAGTGGGTCAATGGGGTTAGGGTTGATAGCCTCAAGGGAATTCTATGGGGCTTCGAAGTTAAAGGTGACTGTAGGTCGAAGATACACCCCGTGCTAATTCTGCTGGTACTAGTTATGGTCCATTGAGGAACTTAAAAAAAACGTGATTTTTGACTGTACCGTTAATGAGTAAACATAATTTGTTTACAGCGGTACAGTCGATGAGCGGCTCTAAGATGCTCTTAATATTTTAGTTGTTACCTTTTTATACACACCGCTGTATACTATGCAAATGGGATTATGCTAATGAGGGACTTGTAAAATAGGATTTGTGACGGGATACAATAAAACTTATCTGCGAAGATAACAATTAACACTTGCTCAGGAGTTTCTGGCAGTGGCTGCTGAAAGCGCCGCAGCACCTTGTTAAACCCTTGAAATGTGCTATGTAAATGGGTCTCATAATTCAAAAATTGAGCACGCTTTTAGATGCCTGTAGATAAAGCACTAGTAAGAACTGAAATACCAATTTACCATAAAGCAGATACACACTGATAAGGACCACTTCAACTCTATGACCAGGACCAATCCTCATAATAACTTATTTTGCATTGAATATTGCCATAGTTAAGGAAATAACAAGTTGAAAACCCCCAAATCACTTATTTTGATTGCAGCAATCAAAACAATTAATTATAAGCGTGCACAAAAGATGGCACAAAATAACTGTCAAAACATAAATAATTTGTTTTCTTCCCCTGAAACATTACCGCATCATATGGGATAAAATAATTCACAGGTTGGTAATTGTTTTGGTGAGTTTGAAAAATCCAAAAACCATTGACGTATCTCCTAAAACACAGGAATATTTGTATTTGTACATGATGTATCCATTCCCTGGTGGCAATGTTTTGATAATGAGGCTTGAAGTGTCAAAAATCTCTGAAATTAATGTCGGCTCCCTTCAAGACCAATTTTAGACCTAGATTTTCATTCCTTGAGAAAGATTGCCACTTTCTCATAAGCTTCCTAAAATCTTCTTCAATTTTGTATGCATTGATGAAAATAAAACATTGATATACGTTGATATTTGATCAAACATGCCCAATAAACATTCTTGCAGGATCTGAACAAGAGTGCACTCCACCAGAGATTCCCAAACTAGATGACTCCTCCCAAGCTGCTGCCAGTGGAAGGTCATTACAACCCAAAACCTCAGGTAAGTACATGGTGTAATTTCTTATGATGGTAAACCATAGAGAAAGGACCTTTCTTCTCTATGGGTAAACTTAGGAAAAGAATAAAAATGGTTGCAGGTTTGTTTTACTAAGTATTCACTACCCAAGTAATGCATACAATTGATGGATGCATATATTTTTTGTTATTTCTTATACTTTCGACAGAAGTTAAATGTTACAAACAGTTACATGATAAAGCAAACATCCATGTTCAAATTCCATATTGTGATGATTGGTTAAGATGGTACAGTATTGGTGATTAATAGATTCAAGCTTACAATGGAACAGATTATGCAAAGAAATTAAGCACCACTATAACTAAAATATTCTCATTAAGAAAAATGTTGATAAATTTATTGTTAAAACTATATTGGCTTCCTGCCAAATTTGTTTCAAAATGAAATAATTTTAATGAAATTACACAAGGACATTTTATGAACTGTGTTTTGAAATTGTTTTGGGTTGTAAAGATTGGAATTATACAATTTTCCAATACTTTACCATCTCTTTCAATGTGCTATCCCATCAGTATATCTGTATTCAATTTATTAATTTCATCCGGTTATTATTTTGCATATGACCAACTTCTGGCTTAAGTTATTGACTCCAAAGCAATATCACAAACACACCTCACAGTTAGGCACAAAGATTATTATTAATGCAACTACCTCTACTGCAATTCAGAAAAAAGGACAACAATTTAGGTCCTGGTTAACTTCCTGGTAGGCCTATCAATTTTGCGTAGAATTTTCTCAACCTCCAACCGGTATGAGATTAAATTTCTTCATGAGTACAATTTATTATTCTTGGCCAAAGTAAAGATTGATATAACTACTGTAAGAGAAATAATTTCCAAAAACTTCTACACAACAAATTCTCTCATACATATTTGTAAAATGTTTTTACATTATTGTTTGTTGGATTGTACTCTGACATTCCGTATTGAGATTTTTTTTTAAAAACCATGTAAATGTTTTGCTTGATGTTAATTAAAACCTTTGCCAAGTTGAGTTTGCAACAACTTCTCACAAATCTGAATTTCTGTAAAACTTATCTTATTATATGTATTTCAGTTTTTTAAATGCATCAACAGTTTTTCCACCATGTGGTGTTGAACATGGATTATACATTTTTGTACAGATGCCAATTTGTAAATGCTGGTTATCAAAATATGCTATCAAAGTTTATGGCAGAAAAGGGAAACATTTTTCGCCATGCTGACGACAGCAATAGTTTATCCTTACAAATGTGAACTTGTTTATCTTTAGCGATGGATGAAACAGATAGGTCCTATTTTAATTTCCAGCAATTCAGATAAAAATAATATTAAAAAATCAAGAATTAAGTATTAGTTTGTGAGATCTGATCTTGCAGGTTGCTGAAAGCCAACAGATCTTCAAAACATTCCATTCACTAGATATCATTTACCATGCTATCATAGCTTTTCTAGAATATAAAAACCACGGTGGTTGATATTGAGTGGTCAGGCTCTAGGATGAAATAAATTAAGCCTTGGTTTTACCATTTTAGAAATACTAAGGCTATATTCTTCTCTTTGAAGGTTGTTCTGAATTTCTTTATGTTCTTGTTGAATCATGACTTAATGTTCCATATTAATTATACCTTTTTTTTTATCAGATGATGGAAGTTTGCAAGGAGCCCATCCAACAAAAAATCCAGCCCAGGTCGCTGCAGAGAGCTGTAGAGAGGCATTAAGAACTCATTATAGGACCACAGGTAGCTATGTGCAACTGATACCATGGGAGGATGATGACACAAAACATATCAAAGATATCTTTACAGAGTTAACATTGGAGAAATCTGGACAGAAACTGGAATCATATAAGGATATTTTCTGTCAGAGAACAATAGATGGTGATCTCATAAAACGGGTTATTTTGAATGGGTTACCTGGTAGAGGGAAGTCCACCATCACAGATAAGATGGCATATGATTGGGCATGTAATGAAACACTGCAGCAGTTTGAGCTTGTATTTGTTTTAAGAATGAGTGCAGTTGAACAAAGCACAGAGCTAATTGACTCAGTTTTTGAACAACTTTTAGACGAAGACACTGATGTAGATAAGACTTCCTTGAGTTCTTTTATCAGTCACAATCAAGATAAAGTACTGATCTTGTTAGATGGCTTTGATGAGTTAAAGACCCCTGCCCTTGATAAAACCTTATTTGGTTCAATTCTAAAGATCATTAACCGTAAGAAAGACAGAGATTGTTATGTAGTTGTTACCACTCGCCCCTCTCACTATCATAAATTAGTGACAGGGTCATTAATTCAAGAGCCTTTCACACAAGTCAGGGTTGAAGGTTTTGATCAGAAAGATATCAAGAAGTATGTGACAAAATTTTATTCAGAAGAACATGGCAAAGCTGCAGGGCTTATTCAGAGGATCAGATCCTCAAATGTTTTATCTGATTTGGCAAAGAGTCCAATGCTACTTTTGTTGATGTGCATTTTGTGGAGAGACAATTCTACACTCCCAGAAACAATGTCCCGTATCTACAGTGAGGCTTTGGAGTACATATTTCACAGAAAAACTGATATGTCACCACCTGAAATATCAAAAGTAACAAATGAACTTGGAAAGATTGGCTTGCATGGTCTTCTTGCTCCAAAACAACAGCTTGCTTTTCCTGAAGAAATGTTTGAACCAAGTTTGCTGGAGTCTGCCATAAAAGCAGGTATTCTTACAAGACAAAAGGTCTTGAAGGGAATGAAAAGTCACAACAGCATTCAGTTCCTGCACAAGACTTTTCAAGAGTTTTGTGCTGGTAAATACTTACAAAGCTTATTAGAAACAGACACGATGGAATTCAAGAAGAACCTCAAACAAATGATCAACTCTGGGGCTAATGGTTTTGAATATGTTTTGCGGTTTTGTGCTGGTGACAATGTGGCGTGTACCAGTAGCATTTTACAAAAACTGGCTGAATCCTACAAGTTCAAAGAAGAACAAATAGGCGAAGTAACCACCAATAAACCCCTCATGCAGTTGGGCCTTAACTGCTACTTTGAGGGTCATTCAACAGATTTACCTCCACTGGAATTCATACAGTTTGTTCTAACACATAGAGTATGCATACATGTACTTAGTTGGAAGAGGGACAGTCTGAACTCATTCACATACTTTCTTCGAAATGTTCATACCCACACAATGGAAAACAAACAAACTGATTATCTTGACAAGGTACAGTCAGTAAAGATAAATGATTGTCACTTGGGAGGGTGTATGTCAGATTTGGCATACTATATGAGTTTAATGGTGAATCTTTCATCATTGGATTTGCGACAATGCACATTGAATGACAGTAGTGAAGAATATGCTGCACTATCAGGAGAAGCCTCATATCCAGTTGGTTCTGCTGCATCATGGGCCCATCACTTCAAGAACATGAAGAACATTCAGGAACTCACATTGAGTTACTGTTCATTGACAGATAAAGATATGTTAAATATTGCTCGTGCACTGTGTGATCTGCCCAACTTGGTTAAATTGAATATTTTGTTTAGTAAAGGCTTGGGTGGTCCTGCTGCATCATGGGCCCATCACTTCAAGAAGATGAAGAACCTTCAGGAGCTCTACTTGGGTGCCTGCTCATTGACAGTGACACATATTGCTCCTGCACTGTGTGATCTGCTCAACTTGGTTAAATTGGCACTTGAGAGATATGAAGGCTTGGGTGGTTCTGCTGCATCATGGGTCCATCACTTCAAGAAGATGAAGAACCTTCAGAGTCTAAGCTTTATGAGGTGCTCATTGACAGGTAAAGATATGACACATATTGCTCCTGCACTGTGTGAACTTCCCAACTTGGTTGAATTGAATCTTGAGAGAAATGAAGGCTTGGGTGGTTCTGCTGCATCATGGGTCCATCACTTCAAGAAGATGAAGAACCTTCAAAATCTAAGCTTTATGAAGTGCTCATTGACAGGTAAAGATATGACACGTATTGCTCCTGCACTGTGTGATCTGCCTTACTTGATGAATTTGAATATTCATGTAAATGAAGGCTTGGGTGGTTCTGCTGCATCATGGGCCCATCACTTCAAGAAGATGAAGAACCTTCAGAAGGTAAACTTGAGTGACTGTTCATTCACAGTTGAAGATATGACACATATTGCTGCTGCACTGTGGGATCTGCCCAACTTTACTTAGATGTTGAGGACTATGACTTAAACGATGATGGTTGAGACGACTAACTTTAAAACAAGAGCTAAATCTCGGAGGTGCTGTTGTAAGATTTAATGGTGACTTTATAACATACTGCACTGCATCCTTCTTTGCATATGCTAGTAATGTACATGGTGTAAGGTATCTGAATATGTTACACGTACAAATTGTTCCTGCTCTGTTGAATTGACTCTTGTTTAACAGTAGTTGATCAAGTGTTCAATGGCTTAGATGAATTCATATTTGACTTCTTTAGACCTTACATGTGAATCCACTCCAATGTAACACGCCAATGTAGTTGATCAAGTGTTCAATGGCTTAGATGAATTCATATTTGACTTCTTTAGACCGTACAGGTGAATCCACTCCAATGTAACACACCAATGTAGTTGATCAAGTGTCTCATGGCTTAGATGAATTCATATTTGACTTCTTTAGAACTTACAGGTGAATCCACTCCAATGTAACACACCAATGTAGTTGATCAAGTGTCCCATGGCTGAGATAATTCATATTTGACTTCTTTAGACCTTACAGGTGAATCCACTCCAATGTAACACACCAATGTAGTTGATCAAGTGTCCCATGGCTTAGATGAATTCATATTTGACTTCTTTAGACCTTACAGGTGAATCCACTCCAATGTAACACATCAATGTAGTTGATCAAGTGTCCCATGGCTGAGATGAATTCATATTTGACTTCTTTAGAACTTACATGTGAATCCACTCCAATGTAACACACCAATGTAGTTGATCAAGTGTTCAATGGCTTAGATGAATTCATATTTGACTTCTTTAGACCTTACAGGTGAATCCACTCCAATGTAACACACCAATGTAGTTGATCAAGTGTCCCATGGCTTGGATGAATTCATATTTGACTTCTTTAGACCTTACAGGTGAATCCACTCCAATGTAACACACCAATGTAGTTGATCAAGTGTCCCATGGCTTATAATTTGCCTATAAATCAGCATTACATTGACACAAACCAAACGATGACTCTATCTTTAATCCTGACAACGGACAACACCCCCCCCCTCGCACGCATGGGATGCAGATGTGCTATATTTTTCCGTTTTTCACGAGTGCGCGTGTTATGACAAATTTATCTTCAAACTACCAATCAGAAATTGAAGTTATAGGCTAGTCTTGCACAAGCACGCAATGTACGCTCAAAGAACAGTAAAACACACCATCAGATACTAAGTTGTTTATGGCTCTATAAACCACGGCTGTTGTCAATTTGGATCACTGATTAACGCGCTGCTGGAAGTTAAATTTCTCCATGAACAAGAAGCAGTATATTTTGTTTGATATTTGGTAAATTCTGAGTTAGGCACAGGCACAATAATGTTTGGGGTGTACTAAAACAAATTTAGACTGGTTTTACTCTTGTTTTGGTTAAAACTACGACTAACATCGGTGATTCCCAGAGCAGTCTAAATAGAATGCGCTCAGTAGTTTTAACCATAGCACTCGAAGCAGTCAGTATGTGTGATATCATGTAGTGAATGTTGGCATGTGGCCTAAATAAGGATTGAGGAACGAGGAGACTTCTGAGCTGTTACAACTGTTTAATCAGCCATGTTGAATAACACCGCCCTCTGTTGGCGGGTGGATATGTGACATCTCCCTTTTTAAAAAAAAGCTTTGAATCAAGGAACAGTGTAAAATCACAGATATTGATACAACAAAATGTGGAACACAGGTTTTTGTGCTCTTTGATCATTAATGATGAATCAACTGCATTCATCTGTACAAAAATGATTGGGTAAAGATCCTTTATGTTAGGATTACACTGGAGGTTTTTTCCAGTCTGTCATGCAAAGTTTAGAAATAAAATAAGCAGTTTTCTGTGAAATGAACAATGGTTTGAAGCATTTTGGACTTTGGTTGTTAAAAAGAGTCTGGTTTGGTTTAAATAAAGAAACTTGAAAGAGAATGAAATTTTTCCAAAAACAAAAACAATTTTCAGTAAAAGTTCGAGTAAATCATGGTTGGCATCATCAAGATGGAATGTTCAATGTTCAATGTTCACAATGAAAGTTTCTCAGGTTTCCGCACAAGTCTTCCAGAGCGAGTTTTGTACACCGGTTGTTGAACCATTGGTTGATGGAGAGGGTGTGGGGTTGGTGTGTTGACTCGTGGGGGAGTGGTGACTGGAGGTCGGAGCGATGACTGCGAGGGCGTCTGAGGGTCAATGTCAAAGGTCACTCGCTTCTTGACTGGTTCCAAGTCACGAATGTGTCTGCGGTTGCGACGGAGAATACTTCCATTGGGGGTGCAGACTATGTATGACCTCGGTTCATGACATTTCTCTGCTACAGTGGCTGGTGTCCAACGGCCACTGTTGGGGTCACGAATGGAGATGGTTTGACCGGATCGTAGGGGAGGGAGATCTCTGGCTTGTCTGTCATGGTATTGTTTCTGGGTACTCTGACGCTCATACAAACGCTCTTGGATCTTGTCACGAGCTGCGAGGGAGTTACGGATTTTCGCAGGTAAATTGCCTTTGATTTTCCTGTTGTAGAGGAGTTGAGCAGGGCTGGGAATAGTATGGTCACAGGGTCGTTCGAAGACAGAGGAGTGCCATATTTACATCACTGTCACTGGATCGAGCCTTTCGTATGGTTTTCTTGACTGTTTGAATTGTGCGCTCGATGAATCCATTGGATCTGGGGTAGTGAGGTGAAGAAGTGATATGGTCAAAACACCATGAGACGGAGAAATCTTTGTATTGGTTTGAGTCGTAGTGTCTGGCATTGTCACTGACAACTCTCTCAGGGATACCTTGTTCGGCGAAGATTTGTTTGGTGGCGTTTACAACTGCTAGGCTTGTGCATGGCACTGGTAGCTTCCGGATGAATGGAAATTTCGAGTAGTAGTCAGCCACAATGAGGAAGTTATCACCTTCGAAGAAGAACAAGTCAGTACCGACAACTTGCCATGGGCGAGTAGGGACAGTGTGTTGAAGAAGAGTTTCTCGTGGTTGTGCTGTCTGGAACCGCTGACAAGTTGGGCAATTTTTCACAAGTGTGTCGATGTCTTTGGTTATGCCTACCCAAAAAACACACTCTTTGGCTCTCAGCTTGGTTTTTTCGCTACCCTGGTGGCCTTCATGGAGCTGGAGGAGGACATGTTGTTGCTGTGAAGCGGGGATGATAATGCACTCACCCTTGACAATAAGTCCGTCTTCGACTGCAAGCTCGTCACGAAATGGCCAGTACTGATGGAGAGCTTTGGGGACATCATGACGTCGCTCTGGCCATCCTTTGATGATTATATCTTTGAGTGTCATGAGGGTTGTATCCAAGGCTGTTTCATGTTGGAGAGAGCGGATGCGTGGTTGTGTGAACTGGACAAAGGTCACATGCAGGTCAAGGTCTATGTGATTGGCATTTGGTACAGGGAGACGAGATAAGCCATCAGGCAGGAGCATTTCTTTCCCTGGTCTGTAGGTTACTGTGACATCGTAGGGTTGGAGACGGAGAAGCATTCGCTGCAGTCTCGGAGGAGCGGCTTTTAGAGATTTGCGCTGAATCATCTCCAGGGGCTTGTGGTCACTTTCTACAGTGAAATGATCACCATATATGTATGTGTGAAAACGTTCACATCCAAAGACAACTGCAAGGAGTTCACGTTCTATGATGGCATATCGTTGTTCTGCTGGACTGAGGGATTTTGACGCAAAGGCGACCGGTTTGCCGTCTTGGGTTAGAGCTGCACCCAGGCCTTTCATGGATGCATCTACTTGGATGGTCGTCTTTTTGGAGGGGTCAAAGTAAGTGAGGATCGTCTCGGCACAGATGAGGTCTTTGACTTTTTCGAAAGCCCTCTGATGTGAAGGAGACCAGATGAAGTCAATGTCTTTCTTTAGTAGGGCCCTCAGGTCGGATGTATGGTCTGACAGGTTCGGGATGAAGGGACTGAGATAGGTCACCATGCCAAGAAATTCTTGGATTCCTGTCTTATCCTGGGGTGGATTGATCTGTTTGATGGCTGTAACCTTCGCTGGGTCGGGGTGTACACCATGCTTATCGTAGATCATACCAAAGAACTTTATCTGTGGGGTTTTGATCGCACACTTTGAGCTATTGAACATCAGTCCGTACTGGTTGGCGGCTTTCATCAGATGATGAAGATTTTTGTCATGTTCTGCCTCAGTCGCGCCGAAAACTACAATGTCGTCTGCAATGCCAATTGCACCAGGACAGCTCTCGAGAAATTGGTCCATGCGTAACTGGAACACGTCTTGGCTCATCACTAGGCCAAAGGGTAGTCTCAAGTAGCAATAGCGACCAAAAGGGCTGTTGAATGTTGTGAGCAGGGCGCTTTCGTCATCCAGTTTCACCGACCAGTAGCCATTCTTGGCATCTAGCTTGCTGAAGAATTTGGCACCTGAGAACTTATGGGTGATTTCTTCTATGGTCGGAGTTTTGTGGTGACATCTTTTTATTGCATTGTTCAGATCTTTTGGATCGAGGCAGACACGCAGTTTCCCATTCACTCGTCTGGAGACAGTCAAACTGCTTACCCAATCAGTCGGCTCAGTGACGCGTCTGATCACTCCTTGTTGCTCCATGTCCTCTAGCTCGGACTTCAATTCATCTTTGAGCTTTATGGGGCATTTGCGGGGGGCACTGATTGTTGGGTGGGCGTTTTCATCCAGGACGATGTGGTATTTGCCAGGGAAGTTACCAATCCTGTCAAACTGGTCAGGGTATTGGCGCTGTAGATCCTGAGTGCAACTGATAGAGGGGCACTGTGGTGTTGTTATTGCACAGTGCAGAGTCACAAGCTGCAGTTTGCGAGAAGTGGGCAAACCGAGGATTGCTGGGCCGTCAGAGTCCACGACGAAGAAATCTGCTGTCACCCAGGCACTTCCATCATACCGGCAGGGAAGGGAAGTAGAACCATACTGCTTTATTTTTGTGTTGTTGTAAGCAGTCAGTATGGCTTTATGGTTGGATGTTGTGTCAGGACTTGGAAATCCACCGGAGTCAAGTCTGTCTGGGAACATGCGGCGGTACATTCTCAGGGGTATTGTGTTGCCCTGGGCTCCTGTATCCACTTTGACGCGGAGCTTCACCAGCATTTTCCGATCACGTTTCACCTCGATGAAAGTGAACACCTCATCTCGTGTGTCAGGGCTGTCGTGCTGCTCAGCATTGTGTATGGCACTGATGTTGGAGACAAGGATTGGGCTTATGACCATCTCGTTAAAGTCGTCTTCAAACTCACTCTCGTAATCTTGCTCAGAGATGTAGTGTACTTTTGGGTTAGGCTTCTTGCGCCCTCTGGAGGGAGTACGGGACTTACGACGAGAGGGTGATCTATCACGTGTTCTGGGCTGCCTATCATTTGAGCCAGTGGAGCGGCATACGTTTTGCCAGTGGTTCTTCTTGCCACACTTACGGCAAGTTGAGTTGTATGCTGGGCAACGGTCTCTCGGGCGGAAGGGGTGTGTGCCTCCACAGTTACTGCATTTTCGTTTGGAGCGTATGGCATCAACTGTTGCAGCATCAGGTGGTGCTGTCGGTTGAACTTGGGCAAGCTGACGCATGTGGTTGATCGAAGCTTCATGTGTTCGTCCCAGGTCAAGGGTTTGCTGTATTGTAAGCGTTTTGTCCTTGCCGAGGAGATCTTTCTGGACTTCAGTGTACTTCACACCCGCTATGAACTGTTCAATGACCCGGTCCTGGAACTCAGCATCATCCTTGAATTCACACTTTTGGGCATGAAGTTTGAGTCGAGAGAGAAAATCATCTATTGTTTCACTTTCACGTTGAGCAAACTTCTGTAGGTACAGCCTAGCCACACGAAAATTCTCTTTGGGCTGTATTTGTGCCATGAATTTGGACCACACAACTTCAGGGTCTTTTGTCTCGGGCTCTGTGAGGCTCCATGAGTTGTAGATCTTTATGCCTGTGGCTCCCATGAACAATAGAATGTGATCAACTTGCTTGTCAACAGGTATATCTTTGACAGAAAAATATAAGGCACACTGCTGCTGAAATAGCTGTATTGAGTTGGCTTGGTCAGCATCTTCCCAGTTCATTCTGGGGCTTAATCCTACGTTCTCGGGCATGGCGGTACTTTAGTTGAGACACTGTGGTTAAAATATGAAGGAGATTGCACGGCTTACCAAGTTGGCAGGAGCTCGGGATCGAGGTTGAGGTCGCCACTGAACGAGTGATGCACGTTGTTTGTGACTATGTGTGTGCGTGTAGTGATGTACACAAAACTCTGTGTTGGCTCCGTATGATTTGGTGCATAAAAACGATGTCAAAACTTCAATTTCCTGACGGAGAATTTCGCCAGAAAGTGTCTGAAAGTACTGTCTGTACTATATATTGTCATGTATAGTAGTTTACCGCTGCCACCATGTTGGCATGTGGCCTAAATAAGGATTGAGGAACGAGGAGACTTCTGAGCTGTTACAACTGTTTAATCAGCCATGTTGAATAACACCGCCCTCTGTTGGCGGGTGGATATGTGACAGTGAATGCATCTACACAGTACACAGCTAGTTCTGTGCACAGTTCTTCTACCATACACAACCCATGCAGTTGAGTGGTTCTGAATGGTGAAAGGAGTGCAGTAAGACATATCAGTGACTCACTTATATGTTTTACATGTAAATAATGACAACTATTATAACTAAGCAATCTTATTGTGTCAATACAATAACAGAAACATGTTGCAGGAGTTAAGCAACATGTCACTATCTCTTATATGTAAATAATGACAAATCTTTGTACTTTGTATAACTGAACTTTCTTGTGTGTTGTACACAAATCTACAAGAATCCAATGAATGAAACAATTCATCAAGATGTAAAAATATAAAGCATTCATCACTCTCTGTATTATGGAAATAATGACAAATCTTCTGTATAGGTATTTGTTTATAACCAAACACTCTCTTGGAGGTATACAAGAATGCAATCAAAGATGCAGTTCAAGGTATAAAGCATGTTTCACTGTCTGTATTAATATAGCCAAGTATATTTTGCTCTACTAAGTTGAAGGACATTTATTCTAGTATAGTTTAGCTGTCTCCGCTGTCGTGATGTAAACTTTATTTGTATTGCAGGTTGAACAGTTCCCCAGAGTGATTTGGGGGTGGGAGGGGGGTATGTTTCTTTTGTAATAAAACTAGAAATCAAATAAACAAGTATCCAGTGAAATAATAGAAACATATGGAGAAATGTTACATTATTTCACTAACAAAGGCAACATTTCTAGCTCAATTCCTTATTGTGTTATGTACAATAATAACTATGTGCCAAGAAGAACTTGAAAACTGTTCCTTTCCAATCTACGTTTCATTCAAATTTAATTTGTTATGTTCACTTTTGTGGTTGCCTGGATGTAGCACCCTGATCTAGATGGAAGTTGCTACTCTGTAAAAGCTCTGTTATTATTTGTTTTGTTAAGGGTATACAGATATCTGTTGATATTTTTAATTGAATGACAGGATTTAATAAGCACGACACAGCATTTTATTTGAAGAGCACAATCATTCTGATTCTCTAGTTTCCAAAAAACAGATCAAACGACCAACCGATGAATGGTTTATCTTTGAATGTGATCATAAATAATGGTTTATGGTTTGACATGGATTTGGGGCATGTTAATAGAAAGACTGATTTTGATTGCTTTAGATTAAAATAAGAACCAAGTGTTGGGGGACAATTTTGCAACATGTTCAAGATTGTCCCCCGATTGGTTCGTGGTAGTATTTTAGACAGAAGTAGTTTGCTGGACAATTGACACTGTTATCAAATGAATATACACTAGACCTGTAGATTTATAAAAGACCATTTATTTCTTTGAACAGAACTAATAAGGCATAATAACTTTAAAGACAAAGTACATTATTGGTAATTATTTTTAAAATATGGTCAGTTTTAATCTGAAAGCTCACTGATGATAAAGTTCATATCGATGCCATTGTGGAGAAATATCTCCGTCTAAATACAGTGAAAGTTGAAGAGAGAAAACAAACAAAGACTCCATAAGTCACTGTTGCTTATTCTGATTGCCAAAATCAAAATAAGACGGACGGGAATGTCTATAAAAACACTAACAAATCGGTTTTTGTTTTTCCTCCAAAATGTAAGGAACATTACCTGGTATGTTTGTAGCTTTTCGTTTGGATCCAGAAAGAAGGAAATGTGCAGCCGAGTAAGTCACTTTTGAAAATGGCATTCTCGTATCTCATTTCCTGACTTTAAAGGTGCATAATGTGCATGTTTTTGCTCACCAGACTATTTTGTCCTTTAGTGACAACCTCTCTTTCAAGTATCACTGTGTTGAGTTGAATTCCTTGAAGAAACTGCATCAACAACAAGTTATTTATGTTTACTGAAATCGTATTGTTTAGCTGTGTCAGTTGTGTACATTTTCATTAAGGCTATTGGTTCACTTGGATAATATGAAAATTACACCCTAACTTCGTTCTGATAAGAGAATAAAACACAAACTTTTTCTTGAAATGATATGTGAAAACTATTTGTGTGATTTTTATTTCTTTTTCTCCTGTGAAAACTACAGATTATTGATTTCTTACTTTTATCTTTCACTTACTACAAGATTAATTAACTAAAATTGACCGTACCCCTCACCAGCTTTCCAATTTAGTTTGATTTCCAAGAAAGTTTCAAGTTGATTTCAAAGCAACCCATCTCTCCTTGTTAGATGCTGCCATTCAAATTATTTGAGTTTCGTTTTGCTTCACAAAATGACATAGAATTTGATATTGAACATCGTAAGTTGTATAAACAACTCTAGTCACCCCCTCCGAGATAAAGTTGCCTAAAAAATGAGTTGTGAGTCTTTTTTTATGACCAAGTATTGAAATCAGAATTCGTCCGCAAGTAGAAAACACTTCTTTTTCTAGGACGCACCCAACGCGTAATTACTGGTCACGTGACACTTGCTCGTTTGCATACTTAGTAATCCCAAGTGTTTTATGTATTTGCAAGTTAGCGTGTTTGTTACACTATTTTCTTCCTCCATGATGTTACCACGTCTAGCTACAAGCAGACTGTGATGATCATGACGACACATTAGGTTCGTCAAATTTCACACCTAAAATCAAGACGACTTATCGCATGGGTCGGTCTCACGAATTGTCCTCATAAAGTTGAATGCTTTGTCCTTTGAGAACATTCTACAAATTGAACTTGAGTGTTCTGCAGCTGGGTCATGTGGTTTTGGAGTTACAGGTCGTTGAACTTTTGAACGCTTGATTTCTCACTAGGTCTATATATAACTTTGGAACCTCCGCTGCGGTTTGGAATGTCGTATGAAGATGTTTTAATCCCTAAATTAAAGCTCTAAAAATAAACAAATAAAAAATCTACTTCCGCGGCAGTCAATAAGCAAAAAGTGAAATTCTAACAAGAAAGCCCCAATAGGAAGTTTGACCTGTGACATCTCCTTGAGCCGCAAAATCATGATTTTTGTTTTTGATATTTTGTTTGTCCAAATAATGCCTAAGGTGTATAGTCATGCTTGTATGTATGTGTTTAAAAGTCGAGAATTCCTGACACAGTGGTATTGCTATAGTATAGTGGGTGTGCGACGTGTACCACTCGAGTCAGGCGAGTCGGGCCGCCGGGGTTCAGATCCCCCATCATCCTTGTCATCAGTTAACGCCAAAGACAGTAAAGACCAACGTTGGAACTCCAGCCGCCCTCGTCATCTATACCGCCTGCAGGGAGTACAGACGCATCATTGTCTGTTTACCCGTTAGACTAATTGCATAATTGTTAAGCTCTAAATAGAGCGCTTTATCCGGAACCTTTCTTTCTCTTCTTTTAAATTAACCCAATTTTTACTTCCACATTTTCCTCTAAAATCAACTGGATAGCGTCTTTGTTGTCCACAGCTGACAGTGGCAGTGAGTCTCCTTCTTTAAAACACAATGAACAATGTTGTTTCAAAATTGTTTCCCTAAATCAAAATATTCCTTTTGTTCATTCTAAACCATGATTACTCGTTCAGAAGCACTGTGTACATTGATAATAACTTCATGACACAAAACCACTTCATGTTACACAATTCTCGGATTCAGCAGTGTTTTGGCTTGGTTACGCTCTCAGATCGTTGTTTAAAATAATGTTCTCCTTCTTCCTTGCATCATGTGTCCGTGTTTAGTAAACTAGGAATTCTGGTGTGTTTTTTAAAGTATTGTATACAATTCATAATAAACTATAACATGGTTCCTCCATAATAACTAGTACAAAGGTTCAAAATCCAAGTTCCAACTAGGTGTGCAACAGCAACTAGTGTGTTAGCTCAGTGTAGGGACGACATACGAGGTTAAATGATGTATATGCGGGCTCAAAAAGATTGGTTTCGATTTGAGTTGAGGATTAATTGGCCTTTCTGTTGTAGCTCTACCCAAAGAGACGATGGCATGGTGCCGACCCGAGTGCTGTTGTTAAAACGAATCTTTACAAAAATCAGCCCATATTGCCTTTACCAAATGAACGAATGCTAACAGGACTACGGTATTCAGCTTCATGTTTCATTCTTATAAACCACTGGTTTATGTAAATGCAGGAAACACAATTGAAGTGAGCCACCGGTGTTCAATATATAATATGTTACTTTTGCTGGTTAAGTTCAGAATCATTCATGTTTAAAAATTGACCTTTGTACTTCCCTTATCACGGGCAGGAATTCACATATCCTTTCACTTCGCTAAGTAGCTCCGTGTGTACCGCTTTTAGCCTAAAATCCGTTACCATTGTCCTATAAGTATGTATCACATATTTAATAGAAGAAACTAATTTGATTATTTGTAAATGCAATGAGACCACTTTGTCTGCTTGGGTATACGCCCATAAGGTAAGCTCGCAAAAAAGCGTATTGATTTCAAAATGTGGTTTGAGTAAACGGCCCGCGCGTGGCAGGACGATTTTGGTTACTCTTTCCTGGTTGGTATCGGGTAGAAGAGTCGTACTTCTGAAGTTTTCTGAAATTATCTTGATTTTAACATCGTCCATGGCATTGTTTCTGACTGTATAACGCAATACGTAGGAGGGTGTACCTTGTAGAAACCCGAAGTGAGTATAGTTTGTGTTGTATTCCCTGGTTGCTGAAGAAATTATGAAATACTGGTTTTTTTTTCAAGACTGACATTGAGCCAACCCGTCACCCTCCGTACCTCTGGTGGGTGCAGTATGACGCACTTGCGGGTGATATAGGTCACGTGTCACATGCACATTTGCATATAATACGCTACAGAATTATGCGCGAGCAGTGGATGGAGAACATTAAGTGGTGAGATTAACTGAACTTTTTTTGCGTCGGATTTTTTTATATTTTTGTTCACAACCTAAATTCTACAAAGCTGCAAGAGAACCAGAAAGCATTAATAAAACACTTTTAAAAGAAACATGATTGTCTTGTGATGGCAATTTGTTCCATAGGCTTGGCGCAGTATGTGAGACAGATCGGTCTCCCCATGAATGATTAGATATTGGCTCAATAAGGAAGTTACAATTGTAATACCGAAGGAGCGCATGGTTTAAGAAGATCATCAATACATGCAGGGGCACTGTTAGTGATTTATACACAAAGAGCAGAAGTTTGTACTAAATCTTACTGCTACTGGTAACCAGTGTTACTCTTTTAGAATAGGTCTAATATGGGAGGACTTTTTAGTCAAGGTAATAACACGAGCAGCAGAGTTCTGAAATCACTGAAGACGTTCAATTTGAGTACAAGGAAGACCATGTAAAAGTGAGTTGCACATTTCAAGTCTGGAAACTACGACCGAGGGGACTATATGCTCAGTTGCATTCTGTGTCAAGTATTTTCTTACATTACTGATATGACGAATGTGAAATGTCGTAGAACGAGCAATAATAAATTAGAGAATATGCGAACTGAGTTTCATGGAAGAGTCGAATGTAAAACCAAGAATACTAGCTTTAGTAACAGGGGTTATTGCTGAGTAACCTATATTTAATACGGGGATTAGAAACATTAGAGATTTGTTGACGTGAACCAATTATCATGAATTCTGTTTTGTTATCATTAAGTTTAAGGATAATTATTTTCTTGCATCCAAACACGAATTTCACTAAACACATGTTTGAATACGCGTGATGCTCTCATCAGCAATACTCTTGGAAGTTTCAAAAGAGAAAAAAGTCACAATTTCGAAAATTGGTTGATTTCATGAAACTTGCTACAAAATGTTCATTTCACTGCACTTGGTAACTTAAGGCAAGTTTGGGGTTTGTTGCAAATTTTTTGTCAAAAATCAATTTTTTTCAAAGTGCTATAAATATTTGCAAACTTGGTTTTTTTTATAACTTAATCAACAACATGACAGCTGATCACCAGCAGACTTGCTAACTTTTACCCTGACTTTAGAGTCAAACTATCATCTTGGCATTTTAGTTGCCAAGTCAACCTCTTGGTAACAGTGGTTTTAGACAAATTGGGGCAGATGCTGTTCATTAATTGTTCTGTTTTTTCTCTCTAAAAAAATGATTTATGTGTATGATATTATCAACACATTGCGGAAAATGTCAAATTCAGCAGAGCAAATCAGGCGTACTAAGTCAAAGGATTGGTTCAGTCCCAATTTAGGGCGCCGCCCACCTCTCTTTACCCGTGGTCGCTAGGGGTTTAAACCCAGCGCAGATATATGTTCTTACAAACCAGAAATAGGAAGACGGATAAGATGTTTGGAGCGACATTTAATGTTAATGGGCTCTGTAGAGGTAAACTTATACACATGCGTGAGCTTTGGGTTGGACAAAATAGTAGACTTTTATTATAGATTATTATGAAGAAATTAAGCGATGTTTAACGTGCTCAAAAATATTGGTTTGAAGTTGATTTCCCACCTTGGGCTGTCGGCTCTCTTTTATCATTGGTCTGCGACTATGAGAAGACCGATGTTAAAAGAGAATGATTAACAGCTCAGGAAGGTGGGCTAGTGCTGTGGACTTTTACCTCCATGGTAATGATATCGTCTCATAACTAATTGAGGACAGTGTGCATTAGCCAGTAGCAGAAGAATTTACACCTGCATAATCATATCTTTGATTTCAAATAATAAGAGTAAGCCGATGGGTCAGATCTTTTTCTCACCGAACAGACTTTCAAAAGTTTCAGTCTAACTATAGCCACAATGACTGTGACACCTTTATCTTCACGAATTAGTTTTTATTCTCATTGACTTTTGTAGGGAAACAAAGAAGTGCGCCCTCATTGTTTCAACAAGTTCGTGCCAGATTTGTTGGTCCGGCCGTGCACACGTGCCACCATCTAGCTAGCCTCCAGAGCTCCATGGGATCATGGTAAAGAATTATACTTCTAAAGTTCTCTGATATTTCTTGATTTTAATACCGTCTATGGCATTATCCATGGATGTATAACACAAGGGTAGCGTACCTTGCAGACCAAGCAGTGAGTATTTGTTGGGTTTATCTCGTCAGAGTCGTGATTATTGTCCTGAATAAATGAAACTGTTCTGAAGTTCGGTACTGACTCATTTACAGTCATTGCGTTACTGTGTAAGTTAGCCAATCCATTATGGCGCGATAGAGCTCAGAAATGATGCATGGAAAAGGTGTTTTTTGTCAAGTTTGCAGGATTATTTTGTTCACAGCCAGACATACAATTACAAAGCTACAAGAGAATACAGACAACATACAGCTTCACAAGGGTTTTAGTTTTGTGAAAATAAAAATAAAATCAATATCTTTTGGCAGAAGTGCTTCAGCTCTACGAAATTGGGGGCTGCATTTTGGGTAGTTGATGGATCGAGGGTTATGATTATCGCAACTACATTTTTGGATGATTCGTGGAACATCAAGCTGAGCTCACCCAACCCCCTACTACTAGGATTCAGAGTTACCAACAAGATCGTATATACTCTATCTATGAGAAAATGAGGAAATACAAATATCTTGCTATTAGTGTGGAATGTCACTCTGATCGACTTTCTCATAAATTGAAGCAAAACATTTGATTAGTGTTAATTTGGTATCAGTAATTAATGTCCTGAAGCAATATAAAATACGCCTCAACAATCTTGATGTCTGAGCTGAGCTCAATTCTCGCAGTTATACTGCCCTCTATCAACGAGGACAATCCTATAAATTGTTATCTTTTCAAAAAGTTTTAAGGACAGATCACAAAGACTCAAGAATTGTTTCTGATTGGCAGGTTTGTGGCAGAGGACCAAACATTAATCATAATATGGTGTTCTGTTGAAAAAGGGTACTTACTTTATAGTAACACTAATGGGTTACCTGGTAGGGGGAAGTCCACCATCAATGGATAAGATGGCATCATGATTGGGCATGTAACACTGTAAACACTGCAGCAGTTTGAGTTTGTATTTGTTTTAAAATTGAGTGCAGTTGAAGAATGCATGCAATCATACCATATTCCTACATACTCCAAAAATACTTGCAATTGTGGTAATCAACATAAACAACCTGTTGTTGATTCATGATTAATTGTTCCATATTGGGCATGTAATGAAACACTGCATCAGTTTGAGCTGGTATTTGTTTTAAGAATGAGTGCATGCAGTTGAAGAATACATGCAATTATACCATGTTGGTAAAATAAAGCAACATAATCAACCTGTTGTTGATTCATGATTCATTGTTCCATATTTTCTTGTATATTAGCAGATGGTGATAGAAGAGTGAACCAATCCTATTCAACAAACAATCCAGCCCAGGCTTCTGTAGAGAGATGTAGAGAGGCATTAAGAACTCACAGGACCACAGCACAGGTACGGTTATAGTAAATAATATTCCTGAAAATTTAAAAATGGATGGTCAGTGATTGTTTTCACTTCAGTTCCAATTCAAGACAGAGATTGCTTAATGAAAGTGCCATCTTCGATCAATGGACGATGACAATTCCATTGTAGATGCTACATGTAGGCCCTAATACTTGCATGCAAAATGCATCACCTCTAAAAAATATTGTCCAAATTGTCACGTTGGGCCTGGCGAGTGAGACGATTTATATTAATAGATAGATCATCGTTTTTGAAAAAGTAAATAATTAATTTTAATCCATAACGGTTTAGGTCACTTCCTGCCCGAATTGAAAACTGGGTTGGTTTTCTAAAAAACAAATAAATACAAAAAGAAGAAAAAATAAATAAAATACATAAGATTATAGAGCTTGCATTTAACACCGATATATAGAATGTTATATAACCTCATACATAACAATGATCTGCCTTGTGATTGGTTTAGAGCACGTCACATGATACATGTATGTTAGAACCCCTTTCAAGGATTCTGCCATTTGATTGGTAGCGCGCATCACATGATATGTCTTATTTTTACTAGAAAGCGGCGCGAACGTGACACGCTATACATGCAGCAAACAATGTACTATACCCATAGAAACCAGGGTACTATTTACCCATAGCAACATCAGCTTCTTGTATACCTAGACAGCTACAGGCACACTTTATGTATAAAATGTTATATAACAAATATTGACTGTTTTTACTCGTGCTGTGGTTAAAACTACGACTCCCGAGGTGATCCCCAGAGCACGTTTAGTTTTAACCAAAGCACTCAAAGCAGTCAGTACGGTATATAAGTACTGACTTATTTTACTCCAAGGCGTGTGAGCATTACAAATTATATAAGCCCGTAGCAACCATGTTCTATTACCATAGCAATGCAATAACCATAGCAACCAATGTTTAGTAACCATAGCAACCAATGTTCTATTACCATAGTAACCAATGTTCTATAACTGCAGCACTCAATGTTCCATAACCATAGCAACCATGAACAGTATTCCATAACGATAGCAACGAACATCATTTAACCATGGCAACCAATGTTCTATAACTGCAGCAACCAATGCTACCGGTAGAAATTACACAGCATCTTCTAGGTACCACTCGGTACTTTCCCAAATCCTGCACAGAAAAAGAAAAGTAAAATCAACACTACTTGGCTGCGATTCAAACCCACCCTGCCAATTATATAGAGCATGATATACCACTACTTTTTAGATCAGTAAGTGTCGACCCTGGTTACAAAAGGCCAGTTCAAAGTGTGGTTTCGAACCCCACCTGAGTACGTATGCCTGTGGAGTTGTTTTTTGGCAGGACTCATAGAAAGCTGATATGAGTGCCTTTCACACATCTTCTTAGCCTTGCTGGTCACCATTTTGTGTCTTTACGCAAGATACATGTGTACTTGACTATTGCTTTGTCCTTTGGATGGGACATAAAGCCATAGGTCCCGTGTACTAGGATAGGTATTGATTGTAAAACAACCCAGAACAATTATTGTGGATGACTAGGTGTTTACCTCATGTGTTTCTGGTTCATTCCAAGTTGCATTTGAGGCATCTATGTTTTCATTACCAGAAATTAATAACAATAATAGCGGAGTAGGGTAAATAACATGCTCTGTCTCTGATTTATTAAATATTACAATCTATTAAACATTTATAGAACATTTAAGACACCATAATCAAGGCTGGTTTCAGTTGTCTTCACTGAATTTTAATGCCATTTCACTATTTCCATTGTGCCTGATTGTGGCGTGAGGTCACATTAATTAGCTTACATTGTAAGTCTTTCTAAATTCTTTCATATCAGAATGTTAAGTGCCATTTTCACAACTTCGGAACAAATGTACAGTCCTAGTTGGGCTTAGAACAGTTGGAGAGAATTACTCGATGTAACCCTAGGGCAAGGAACACCTTGCTCTAATTAGGACCTTGCTCTCTGGTGTAACTCGTGATTCTGGTAGGATTATACAAGCAGTAATTGTGCACAGTTCCAAACCTGAATTTGCATCACCATGCATCAATAACAGTTAAAGGACAATTCTTTGATTTTTGCTCTCAAAATTAGGTTTGTCAAACAACTCAACATTGACTTTGAAATGGGTTAGGACTACTCGCAACATCAGTGAAGATGTTTCATCTTTCTGACTGTTGGGTGAATGAGCCTGGTTAGCACTAATTGTTCTTGGAATCGAAGGTAAGACTGCATCATATTACTGACCAGTATTTCATGAACTTTGACATCAAATCAGATGTAGATTGTTTGTCTTGATCCATAGACAAGAATAATAAACAAAGACACAGTCTTTCATTAGAGAAAATATCTTTCTTTGATTCCTAAAATTCTGTCAGATATGGCTGATCGGAGTGAGGAGACCAAGGAAGAGGAAGAGGTGGCAAGGCAATCTCATGAACCAGAACAAAGATCATTGGCTGTTGTTGAAAACATCCAACCATTGCCAGAAACAAGAGACTTAATGAGAGCAGAAAACACACAAATGCTTCAAGGTATAAAATCATTGCAATTAGAGTCAATCTGTATGATTTGATATTTATCTGTAAATGAATTGTGTAATATTGGGAACCATTATCTCTAACCAAAAACACATAATTTGATTTGATTTGATTTCTGGTTTTATCCCACAAACCGGAACTTCCCCCATCAGCGTGGAGAAGGAATACAACAAATAAAAATTACAACGTACTGGAAAAGTTAGCAAAGAGAACTCATTTTAACCTAATTATGTGTAGAATGAATTTCCGTCAACTTAGCAGATATACGAATGTACTTAGCTAAACAATGTACAATACCTTTTTCTGAAAGGTCATGCAACAGGAAAATAAATTTCTGCATTCAGATAAATACTTAATTATACAGTGCATTCACAAACAGTATCACTACAATTATCTTATACGTCCAGTAGATTTTTGGTTATTAATTTATATGACTGCACAATCTTTTAGTATCATGTAACCAACCTACACCAGCTACAAAAACAATTATTACAGACTTCCAAACAATTATACGTAAAACAAAGTAAAGTCTTTTAAGGTAACTTAAAAGTCATCTTCAAATTCAACACAATTTAGCTTTCCTGTGATGTGTTCACTAACAGAAGATTATTCCAAGTTGGGGGGGGGGGGAGATTGGCTTGTTATGACATGAATTCAGACTGAAGATTAGACTTTATGGACAAAGAAGACTTTGGAAGTAAACTGTTGCATCCTTGATGTAGAAATGACTCTTCTTCATTGCCAACAGCAGATAATCCAGCAAGTAAAGGAGCATGTGTGATGGATGTCCAATCTTTGTCTCTACACCACACAGAAGGCAGCGGTAATTTATCTGTGAGCAATCCTAGCAATTGTACAATCAACATCTTACAGCTCAAGCAAGGAACAACAGGTAGGGCCTACACATTACGAGCTTTGGTATAGATATTTTTTTAAAGTAACAAGTGTAAAAACTTACATTGAGGCTCAACAATATTTAACTTCATTTAAAATTCATTCTGATTTTGTTCTGGAAAAGACAAATGTGTAAATGGTTTGTTTAATTATCTAAAACATCAATACAGAGGACTCTGGTAGTTTGGATAATTTCATATCGACAGAATAGATGTATTGTAGTAAGGTTTGCAGTAACACCATAAAACTATTATCTCTAAAATGAGTTGTGATGAATCTAACACATCATGGAGTGAGGCTTCCCGATTTGTATCTAGATTATGCTTCCAGTATGCAGCATTTTTCTCTTAATCATTTTAGGCCAGCAAGAGTTTTCTCCATCATATTTAATTTTATTTTATTTGTCGTTATTTTTCTCTTTAACTTTGTATTCCAGAGGATATCTTACCAGCATTGGAGAAATTAACTGCCCCCTCAAAACAGAAACCAACTTTGGACTCAGCAGTGAAACCAACAGGTAATTTATTCAACCAAAAACTTGTCAATCTGAAGCTGTCATTTTTAAGAGTCCGAAAGATTTGAGAAAGTACGGTTTCAAGCGAAACTCAACCTTAATATTTATTATAAGAAAAATACATTACTTGGAAAACTTAAGTCTGAAAGCTTTCTCGGTATAAGTTATTACTGGTTCCATCCATCAAAAGCAAATTTATCAGAAATGATGACACCATCTTCAAGAATATTAGAAGTCGTTGCCCAAAAACTGTAAACTGCAAAGACAAACAAGAAATGTAACATACAAGTATAATAAAACCATTTCATTCTGAATAAAATTAAAGAACTTAATTGAATGAAGGGACATTATAATACATTAGATCTAGTTTTCATTGTAATTGGACAATCAGACATTCTAACAATGATGATTATAAGAACATTTCAAGTTTGAACTTTCTTAACAATCAAAAGAATAATTTTGAAAGTGCATTTGTCTTTGACACAAGCCAAGTCAGGTGCCGATCCAGGATTTTTGTTAAGCGAGGTGCACAGCATTTTTTTTTTTTTTTAATATTAACCGTTTTGGTCAACATCAACAAATTTCAGCCTAAAGAGGCAATCTCATTGGTTAACCTTATTGAAATGTGTACAGAATCGTGGAGCACAAGGTGCAGTCTAAAAAGGACAAAGGATTTAGTTAAAAATCAAAAGGTATTTAAAAAGAACTCAAGCTCTGGTGTTTCTGATCAGCATATAGTGAGGGTTTGAGTCCCAGTCATGGCACTTGTGTCCTTAGGCGAGGCACTTAACCATTATTGACTTGTCCTTCAGATGGGACGTAAAGCTACAATCCCGGCCATATCTCATTGGGCCCCCCTGCCCCCTTTCAATGTTGAATCACATTGTTTCATGGTCTTTTGCGTTCCAGTCAACATTGAGCGGGGGGGGGGCGGGGGACGAGGGACGGGGGACGGGGGAGAGAATGTTTATTGTGAGACAGGGAATGGTTATTGTAACGTTAGGATAGGGTGGCCCAAGCATTTGGGCCGGGATTGTAGGTCCCGTGTGTTATGTAATACATGTAAAATAACCCATTTACACTTGTCACTGATGTGTACTCTCTCAAAGAATGACAATATGAGATGCAGAGATGTCTTCCCTTAGTGGATTATTTATTATGACTCAATTCATAGAATAGAATAGAAAAGGTGAAACTGAAATAAATATGGATACAATAAACTAAATTAGAAATTAGGAAATAATTAATTACAAAAACACATTTAAACTCCCAAAAAGTATGTTGACAATAAATGCACAAATCCTCCAAATCTACATCAAGCCAAAATTAGTTCAATTGCAGAGGGTATCCAGGACCCTTAACCCTGCGCTGCAGTATGACAATCAAAAGCGTCTGTCCCCTGGTCGCACAGTCACCCCCTGTACGGTGTGAAATTGCGTGTAAAACTATTTTGGCTGCTCACAAACTCTTCTAACATGGTACCATTAGACTCGGAGTCGTTCACTGAATCCCAAGAAAAAAATTTTTAAAAAAAAGTGTAAAACTAATTTGGCTGCTCACAAACTCTTCTAACATGGCATCATTAGACCCAGAAACGTTAACTAAATCCCCAGAACAAAAAAAAAGCAAAAAAAAATGTTCCTGGATGGTAAACACACTCAGTTGCAAAAAAAAAAAAATGTTACCAAAATCAAACTTTTTTTCATTTTTTTTGCACTGCTTTCCAGTGTTTACCAGTCTTCTGAGAAACAAGGTATCTTATTTACTTGGCCTACCCGAAACCACAACCTGCCCCTGGTGTCTGCCTGATGTCTGGAACAGTGACAGGATGATTGATTGCCCCAAGTAACAGTGGCTATATCTAAGACCTTGGAGCGGGTCAATGGGGTTAGGGTTGATAGCCTTAAGGGAATTCTATGGGGCTTCGAAGTTAAAGGTGACTGTAGGTCTAAGACTCACCCCATGCTAATTCTGCTGGTACTAGTGCTATCCGGCTATGGTCCATTGAGGAACTTTAAAAAAACGTGATTTTTGACTACCGTTAATGAGTAAACATAATTTGTTTACAACGGTACAGTCGATGAGCAGCTCTAAGATGCTCTTAATATTTTATTTGTTACCTTTTTATACACACCGCTGTATACTATGCAAATGGGATTATGCTAATGAGGGACTTGTAAAATAGGATTTGTGACGGTATACAATAAAACTTATCTGCGAAGATAACAATTAACACTTGCTCAGGAGTTTCTGGCAGTGGCTGCTGAAAGCGCCGCAGCACCTTGTTAAACCCTTGAAATGTGCTATGTAAATGGGTCTCATAATTCAAAAATTTAGCACGCTTTTAGATGCCTGTAGATAAAGCACTAGTAAGAACTGAAATACCAATTTACCATAAAGCAGATACACACTGATAAGGACCACTTCAACTCTATGACCAGGACCAATCCTCATAATAACTTATTTTGCATTGAATATTGCCATAGTTAAGGAAATAACAAGTTGAAAACCCCAAATCGTTTACTTAGATTGCAGCAATCAAAACAATTAATTATAAGCGTGCACAAAAGATGGCACAAAATAACTGTCAAAACATAAATAATTTGTTTTCTTCCCTGAAGCATTACTGCATATATGGGATAAAATAATTCACAGGTTGGTAATTGTTTTGGTGAGTTTGAAAAATCCAAAACCATTGACGTATCTCCTAAAACACAGGAATATTTGTATTTGTACATGATGTAACCATTCCCTGGTGGCAATGTTTTGATAATGAGGCTTGAAGTGTCAAGAAATCTCTGAAATTAATGTCGGCTCCCTTCAAGACCAATTTTAGACCTAGATTTTCATTCCTTGAGAAGGATTGCCACTTTCTCATAGGCTTCATAAAATCTTCTTCAATTTTGTAAGCATTGATGAAAATAAAACATTGATATACGTTGATATTTGATCAAACATGCCCAATAAACATTCTTGCAGGATCTGAACAAGAGTGCACTCCACCAGAGATTCCAAAACTAGATGACTCCTCCCAAGCTGTTGCCAGTGGAAGGTCATTACAACCCAATACCTCAGGTAAGTACATGGTGTAATTTCTTATGATGGTAAACTTAGGAAAAGAATAGACATGGTTGCAGGTTTGTTTTACTAAATATTCACTACTCAAGTAAAGCATACAATTGATGGATGCAGATATTTTTTGTTATTTCTTATACTTTTGACAGAAGTTACAAACAGTTACATGATATAGCAAACATCCATGTTCAGTGTTGATTGGTTAAGATGGTATTGGTGATTAATAGATTCAAGCTTACAATGGAACAAATTATGCAAAGAAATTAAGCACCACTAACTGAAATGTCGTCATTAAGTAAAATGCCGATAAATTTATTGTTAAAACATATATGGCTTTCTGCCAAATTTGTTTCAAAATGAAATAATTTTAATGAAATTACACAAGGACATTTTATGAACTGTGTTTTGAAATTGACGAAATTGTTTTGGGTTGTAAAGATTGGAATGATACAATTTTCCAATACTTTACCATCTCTTTCAATGTGCTATCCCATCAGTATATCTGTGTTCAATTTATTAATTTCATCCGGTTATTATTTTGCCTATGACCAACTTCTGGCTTAAGTTATTGACTCCAAAGCAATATAACAAACACACCTCAAAGTTAGGCACAAAGATTATTATTCATGCAACTACCTCTACTGCAATTCTGAAAAAAGGACAACAATTCAGGTCCTGGTTAACTTCCTGGTAGGCCTATCAATTGTGCGTAGAATTTTTCTCAACCCCAACCGGTATGAGATTAAATTTCTTCATGAGTGCAACTTATTCTACTTGGCCAAAGTAAAGATTGATATAACAATTGTAAGAGAAATAATTTCCCAAAAACGTCTACACAACAAAGTCTCTCATACAAATTTGTAAAACGTTTTTACATTATTGTTTGTTGGATTGTACTCTGACATTCCTTTATTGAGATTTTTTTTTAAACCATGTAAATGTTTTGCTCGATGTTAATTAAAACCTGTGCCAAGTTGAGTTTGCAACAACTTCTCACAAATCTGAATTTCTGTAAAATTTATCTAATTATATTTATTTTAGTTTTTTAAATGCATCAACAGTTTTTCCACCATGTGGTGTTGAACATGGATTATATATTTTTGTACAGATGCCAATTTGTTAATGCTGGTTATCAAAATTTGTTATCCAAGTTTATGGCAGAAAAGGCAAACATTTTTCAACAAGCTGACGACAGCAATAGTTTATCCTTACAAATGTGAACTTTTTTATCTTTAGCGATGGATGAAACAGATAGGACCTATTTTAATTTCAAGCACTTCAGATCAGAATTAAATTTTAAAAATCCTGAATTGGGAATGGCTATATTCACCGCTATTAGGTCTCAATGTGGACCTTGTACTAGTAATGATTTTCCACATCAATGTTGGCTCAGTTTAGAATCTGCCAACATTTCTTATTTGTTTTGCACAGATGACGAATTTGTATTTGTCCAAGTATTAGTTAGCCATCAGATCTTCAAAACATTCCATTCACTAGATGATATCACATACCATGCTATCATAGCTTTTCTAGAATATAAAAACCACAGTGGTTGATATTGAGTGGTCAGGCTCTAGGATGAAATAAATTGATGCTGTTTTAAGCCTTGGTTTTACCATTTCTTCTCTTTGAAGGTTGTTCTGAATTTAGTTATGATGTTGTTGAATCATGATTAAATGTTCTATATTATACTTGTTGTTTTCAATCAGATGATGGAAGTGCGCATGGAGCCCATCCAACAAAAGATCCAGCCCAGGTCGCTGCAGAGAGCTGTAGAGAGGCATTAAGAACTCATTATAGGACCACAGGTAGCTATGTGCGACTAATACCATGGGAGGATGATGACACAAACATATCAAAGATATTTTTACAGAGTTAACATTGGAGAATCTGGAAGAAATGGAATCATAAAGGATATTTTCCTTCAGAGAACAGAGATGGTGATCTCATAAAACGGGTTATTTTGAATGGGTTACCTGGTAGAGGAAGTCCACTACAACTTATTGAAAGAGCAAAATCAAAACTATTTGCCCTAAACATTGCTGAAAGTATCCCAACTACTTCAACTTCACTTTTGAGGCACGTGGAATACGCATTGGACACACCGACCTGTACACTGCAGCTGGTTGCCAGGTAGATGTACCTTTGACTAAGTAATTGTTGCATGCAATAATAACTGTGAATTATGTCTATGCATTCAAACCGAGGAGTAAAACCAAAGGGATCCGGGAAATGACATACCGGGGACAGTCCTCGCTTTGCTTTGTTTACAAAACAATGGGGACATCCCCAACAAAAAATTAAGTCCAAACATTGGAAGAACAAAGGGTGTCTCGGTATACACCATTGAAAACATGTTTGTACCCCAGTGTTACACAGTACACACAGTACACACACACACACCAACACACGGTCGTGTGGGCTTATGGATGGGCCCTCGTCTGTAGGGTAGTATACACTATGGAACAATGGACCCCACAACGTTTTTCTTTGTTCAAATTTGTTCAACTTAGCATAGGAATTCTTTAGAAAAGGGAATAATAGAACAACAATAGCAGGACCCCACAAACCAGATCCGTAAGGTTGGGTGTGTGTATGTGCATGGTCTAGTATGTGTGTCGTTGCGTGTGTATGTCAACCAATGAAACCGTTGGGTTTGTACAGTGCACGTCTTTATCCTTACGAATAAAGACAGGGTACCAGTCTATGAAAAATAAAGCAGATTGGTAAATCACATTATAGTATGTTTCCAACAAAAGTAATGTAGTAATATATTTTCTTAGTTGATTCATTGAACTGAAATTAAATGACATGGATAATTTTGTTTTTTACTTAATGTAGATACAACTGAGTTGAGCAAGGGTGGAACAACAGTCATTAATATTAACAACCAGTTTATTACCAATTGTCCAAAATGCAGTGGACCTTCAACTGGAAATACCCTTTATTATGGTAAGAACTCTCATATGTTTCAAAGGTCATCGACAATGCTGGGCATTTAAGTTTATGTAACAAGTATTTGTAACAAAAGTGCCCCAGTTTTCAAGAAATTACCAAGTTTGATACTTGTGTACAAAACCAATGCGGATCTTTATGAAAACAATCCACATGATGATAGAACAACATGTGGACTAAACCGAGGACTTACCTAAACAAAAAAGATCTAAAGTGAGGGCGTCTTTGCTTCGCTTTTGTGCGCATTGGGGATGTCGCTTGAAACAAAAAGTCCAAACAATGGAAGAACAAAGAGAAGTCCTCGATTCGTGGGATTGGCAAACATTATTTAAGGATCACCAACGAAGTGTGGACCTAAGAAAAAAAATCCACACAATGTAGGGACTTGAAACACACAAAGTAGACTTGCACTAACTTCTTATAAGTGCACAGAACAAAGAAATGTCCACAGTGGGTATGCAACACAGGGCTGTGGGTTTACAAACGAGCCCTAATTGTGGGGTCTTTTACACAATTGAAAGTGATTCTTTGTTCGGCTTGGACACCACATAGGAATTCTTAAGAAAAGGGAATAAAAGAACAACATTAGCAGAACCCCACAAACCCGAACTGTAAGGTTTAACAGAGGAATATCCGATTATCCACGATCAGGACCATCACACACTTATGAAAGCAATCATGGACCTATTGTCCCTTTTGTTATAAGTCCTCGGTTTGAATGTCACTATAAAAGTACAACAGCGATGTGTGTGCCTATACCCACCCGAACACAGACACACAAACATGTCGACCAGTAATCGAGGACGTATCTCCAAACGTTAGGATATTTGCGACATTCCTATTGGTTGTTTGCAGACCTAGACAACCGCCAAAGGTTTAGCAAAAGCTTATTGATGATCCCCATCAGATTTGCACACAAAACGAAACGTTCATAAGTTTCTTCGAAAAAATATTTTGTTTTGTTTCGAGGGAATGAAATACATTTTGGAGGAAGAGATTTGTTGAGAAACTTAAAGATTTATAACATGATCGTTGCTTGTTTTTGCGTGTTTTCATTAAGGCATCGGCTAATTAACGTATTATAATTTCATAGGTTTGTTGTATGATATGTGTATTGAAAACTAGACTGGAATAATTTTGACTCTCACAGAGACTAATTATGTTTATATTATTACCCCTTGAATGTATGTTTTTTGTGTTTTGTAAATCAGATATTCAAGTGAAGCTCATCACAGAAAAGAATGATGAGAAGACCTTATATCAAAAACTTAAAGGTGTGCTCGGAGTTAAAGACGCAGACTGTGGACCTATACAGTCCCTTTTAAGTCTCTTGAAGAATATAAAGGCATTCTTACTTAGCTTCAAGACGGGATCTGTGACGCTTAATTTACGAGTCTACAGTAAGGAAAGTCTGGAGAAACTCTGGTGGATGTATTGCAGTGGGGAACTTCACAGGTGTCTGAAGGATGATTTACTTATACAAGAAGTCTACATCAATGAGAAAGAATACGAGACAGGGTGTGAATTATTTTCACATAAAAGACAAGGTTTGAAACTACCCTTATTTTTTTGTTTACTGTGGTGTGCTTCATTAATGTCACCCTTTTTTTGTCCTAATAAATTGCACGTCGAAAGTATAAATAGCGTATAATAATAATAATAATAATAATAATTATAATAGACCTAATGTGATTAACAATCACAGAGCAGTTCCGTTCTGTTGACCTCAGGAGTAGTCTTGTAGCCAAACGAGACGATTCCGTTCTAAGTAAAGTCAACGATTGTTTTAAGACTATTTTAGCTTGGACTAGTAAAATTTAGGTTATTTGGGGCTGTATTTAACCATAGAGAAAGTGTAATTTAACAGAGGGCACAGTTAAAATACATGTAGACATGCTGATATGTGGCAAAGTGTACTGCATTTGTATACAAGAGTATGTTCACACAGGCTGCTATAAAATGCCAATTTAGAGGTGCAGATTTTTTGTATGCATTCTTTAGGATAGAAACACTTTGACAATTTGATATAAAAAATCTACTATTTTTGAGCCTATTATTGTCAACAAGGGAAACAAAAGATATGACTGTATGATATAGATCCAATGGTAAACATGACAGAGCAGTTGAACAGACCAAGCCTCTGCTGTTGATCATTTCAGTTCTTTGTATATATGCTGTGGGCTCATCAGTCAGTGACCTTTTCAGGGTCTTTCAGACTAATCAGTATTTAGAATTATATATTTGTCAACATTGCAGATGGCTGGGTCAAAGACAAAAACTGAATATCAAAATTCAGTTTTCAATTTAAAAAGAAAAAAGCTAAGATAGTTGAAACAAGTGTATTTGGTAATTTTCTCTTCTGTTTTTACTTCAAAGTTGCATGCTGGAAGTCGGGAAAAGCCATTGAAAACTCCTGAGCTGGGAGAACATTGATCTAAAATATCTGTTTCATTTGAGGCATTACTTTAATCTTCAGTGTATATATAGGATATATTGAACAGTCAGCCAACATTTAAAATTTGAACTTTGGAGCGGATAGTTAGGTCAAAACAATTTAAAAACAAATTAAAAAAAGGAAATTTGAAATTTTTAAACATTGATTGTTCTGAATGGCTCCTTGAAAGTTTTGTTACATATTTTTTCAATCCACAGAAGAGAGTTTCATGAAAATGGCACCCTCAGAAAATGAATGTGAGAATTTTTTTATGAAACTCAGTGAAAACCTTTCCATTGACTCCTCCTGGGAAAAAGTAGCACTGCAGTGTGGATTTGTGTCTTCTGAAATCGAGCACATCAAACATGATAATTCACACCTGTGGGAGAGATCATTCAAATTTTTGGTTAAACTGCGGAACAAATTTCCTGATCTGACTGTTTGGTCGGGAAAACTACGTGCAGCTCTTCATCATGAAGAAAGGAATGACTTGGTGTTGCAGCTGGAAGAGTTCATATCGAGAGGTTTGTAAAAAGGAGTTTTACACTTTAACTTTCATCACAAACCTTTGAATGAGAGATAATGATGTTAAAGGGACACACCGGCTTACCGTTTACGTAATTTAGTAACTACAAACAATTATTTTTAATGGTTGTTGTAAAGTAAAATCATCAAAATATCACATAACTAACGAAAATGTTAAAAAAAAAAAAAAAATAGTGTCAAAGTCTAGTACTCTGTTATAAATTATAACTAAGGCGAGGCACAAGGAGCAAGTCTCCATATCCATCCAGCACATATTCATATGTAAACAACCGACATACACACACAATAGTCCGGTCCAATCCACACCAACCTGTATTTTTTGTACTGCTGGTTGTACACACATGGTGACCAATATAAGGCCCAACACTAAGGCATACGTACTAACAAAATTAGGATGGCGTTGTAATGAACTTGGAATAAATCAACTCTTCCAAAACCAATGATCTATCCCCTGAAGCTTACTACAGGAATATTTGTATTTGTACATGATGTAACCATTCCCTGGTGGCAACGTTTTGATAATGAGGCTTGAAGTGTCAAGAAATCTCTGAAATTAATGTTGGTTCCCTTCATGCCATTCCCATTTTATTTCATTCCTTGAGAAGGATTGCCACTTTCTCAGCGGTTTTCCTAAAATCTTCTTCAATTTGTTATGCATTGATGAAAATAAAACATTGCTATATGTTGATATTTGATCAAACTTGCCTAATAAACATTCTTGCAGGATCTGAACAAGAGTGCACTCCACCAGAGATTCCAAAACTAGATGACTCCTCCCAAGCTGCTGCCAGTGGAAGGTCATTACAACCCAAAACCTCAGGTAAGTACATGGTGTAATTTCTTATGATGGTAAACTTAGGAAAAGAATAGATATGGCTGAAGGTTTGTTTTACTAAATATTCACTACCCAAGTAATGCATACAATTGATGGATGCAGATATTTTTGTTATTCCTTACAGTTTGACAGAAGTTAAATGTTACAAACAGTTATATGATAAGCAAATATCCATGTCCAAATTCGATAATATGGTGAATTGTTTAAGACAGTACAGTATTGGTGATTAATAGTTTCAATATTAACAATTTTTTGTTGAAGCTTACTATGGAACAACTTACGCAAAGAAATAAAGTACCACTAACTGAAATGTCATAATTAAGGGAAATGTTGATCAATTTGTTGTTAAATGTAATGGCTTCCTGCCTTTTTATATATAAATGAAATAAGTGGACTGATTTTAATGAAATTACACAAGGACATTTGTGAAATGTGTTTTGAAATTGATGAAATTGTGTTGGTGTTTAAAGACTGGAATAATTGCATCTTCCAATACTTTGCCATCTCTTTGAAGGTGCTATCCCATCAGGTTATCTGTGTACAATTTATTCATTTCATGCGATTATTACTTTACCTGTGACCAACTTCTGGCTTAAGTTATTGACTCCAAAGAAATGTCACAAACACACCTCATAGTTAGGCAAAAAGATTATTATTCATGCAACTACCTCTCCTGCAATTCAAAAAAAATGACAACAATTCAAGTCCTGGTAGGCCTATCAATTTTGCGTAGAATTTTCTCAACTGTAACCTGTATAATATTAAATTTCTTCATGAGTACAATTGATTGTTCGTGGAGATTGATATAACAATTGTAAGAGAAATTAATTTCCCAAAACTTCTACACAACAAAGTCTTTCATACGTATTTGTAAAATGTTTTTACATTATTGTTTGTTGGATTGTACTCTGACATTCCTTATTGAGATTTTTTTAAACCATGTAAATTAATGTTTTGCTTGATGTAAATTAAAACCTGTGCCAAGTTAAGTTTGCAACAACTTCTCACAAACCTGAATTTCTGTCAAACTTATCTAATTATATTTATTTTAGTTTTTTAAATGCATCAACAGTTTTTCCACCATGTGGTGTTTAATGGATTATATATTTTTGTACAGATGCCAATTTGTTAATGCTGGTTATCAAAATTTGTTATCCAAGTTGATAGCAGAAAAGGCAAACATTTTTCACCATGCTAACGACATCAATAGTTTATCCTTACAAATGTAAACTTTTTTATCTTTAGCGATGAATGAAACAGATAGGTCCTATTTTAATTTCCAGCAATTCAGATAAGAATTATATTTTAAAAAATCAAGAATTAGGAATGGCTATATTCACTGCTATTAGTGCTCAATGTGGACCTTGTACCAGTGATGATTTTCCACATCAATGTTGGCTCAGTTTAGAATCTGCCAACATTTCTTATTTGTTTTGCACAGATGACAAATTTGTATTTGTCCAAGTATTAGTTTGTGAATTCCGAACTTGCAGGTTGCCGGAAGCCATCAGATCTTCAAAACATTCCATTCACCAGATGGTATCATATACCATGCTATCATAGCTTTTCTAGAATATAAAAACCACAGTGGCTATATTGAGTGGTCAGGCTCTAGGATGAAATAAATCAATGCTGTTTTAAGCTATGGTTATACCATTCAAGATCAACTAAGGCTATATTCTTCTCTCCGAAGGTTGTTCTGAATTTATTCATGTTCTTGTTGAATCATTATTAAATGTTCCAAACTATACTTGTTGTTTTCAATCAGATGATGGAAGTGTGCAAGGAGCCCATCCAACAAAAGATCCAGCCCATGTCGCTGCAGAGAGCTGTAGAGAGGCATTAAGAACTCATTATAAGACCACAGGAAGCTATGTGCGACTAATACCATGGGAGGATGATGACACAAAACATATCAAAGATATCTTTACAGAGTTAACATTGGAGAAATCTGGACAGAAACTGGAATCATATAAGGATATTTTCCTTCAGAGAACAAAAGATGGCGATCTCTATAAAACGGGTTATTTTGAATGGGTTACCTGGTAGAGGGAAGTCCACCATCACAGATAAGATGGCATATGATTGGGCATGTAATGAAACACTGCAGCAGTTTGAGCTTGTATTTGTTTTAAGAATGAGTGCAGTTGAACAAAGCACAGAGCTAATTGACTCAATTTTTGCACAACTTTTAGCCGAAGACACTAAGGTAGATAAAGGTGCTTTGGGTTCTTTTATCAGGGACAATGAAGAGAAAGTACTGATCTTGTTAGATGGCTTTGATGAGTTAATGACCTCTATACCTGTTCTTAATGAAACCTTATTTGGTTCAATTCTGAAGATCCTCAACTGTAAGAAAGGCAGAGATTGTTATGTAGTTGTTACCACTCGCACCTCTCACTATAATAACTTGGTGACAAGGTCATTGGTTCAAGAACCTTTCACACAGGTCAGGGTTGAAGGTTTTGATAAGGAAGATATCAAGAACTACGTGAGGAGATTTTACTCAGAAGAGCAAGACAAAGCTAAAGGGCTTCTCCAGAGGATCAGATCCTCAAATGTTTTATCTGATTTGGCAAAGAGTCCAATGCTACTTCTGTTGATGTGCATTTTGTGGAGAGACAATTCTACACTCCCAGAAACAATGTCCTGTATCTACAGTGAGGCATTGGAGTACATATTTCACAGAAAAACTGAGATGTTAGCAGCTGAAATATCAAAAGTGACAAATGAACTTGGAAAGATTGCCTTGCATGGTCTTCTTGCTCCAAAACAACAGCTTGCTTTTCCCGAAGAAATGTTTGAACCAAATGTGCTTGAATCTGCCATAAAAGCAGGTATTCTTACAAGACAAAAGGTCTTGAAGGGAATGAAAAGTCACAACAGCATTCAGTTCCTGCACAAGACTTTTCAAGAGTTTTGTGCTGGGAAATACTTACAAAGCTTGTTAGAAACAGACAAGGTGGAATTCAAGAAGAACCTGAAACAAATGATCAACTCTGGGGCTAATGGTTTTGAATATGTCTTGCGGTTTAGTGCTGGTGACAATATGGCATGTACAAGTTGCATTTTACAAACACTGGCTGAATCGTACCAGTTCAAAGAAGAGAAAAAAGAAGTCACACCCCTCATGATGTTAGGCCTGAAGTGCTACTTTGAGGGTCAGTCAAACGATTTACCTCCAGTGGAATTCATAGAGTCTGTTCTAACAGATACTGTAGTCATTGGTGCTTTGAACAGGGAAAGTCTGAACTCATTCACATACTTTCTTCAAAATGTTCATACCCACACAATGGAAAACAAACAAACTGATTATCTTGACAAGGTACAGTCAGTAGAGATACAAAGATGTCACTTGGGAGGGTGTATGTCAGATTTGGCATACTGTATGAGTTTAATGGTGAATCTTTCATCATTGGAATTGCAAACTTGCATATTGAATGACACTAGTGAAGAATATGCTGCATTACCAGGAGCAACCTCATATCCAGTTGGTTCTGCTGCATCATGGGCCAATCACTTCAAGATGATGAAGAAACTTGAGAGGCTAATCTTTTATGGTTGCTCATTGACAGGAGAAGATATGACACATATTGCTCCTGCACTGTGTGATCTGCCCAACTTGGTTGAATTGAAACTTTTGTTTAATGAAGGCTTGGGTGGTTCTGCTGCATCATGGGCCCATCACTTCAAGAAGATGAAGAACCTTCAGAGGCTACACTTGAGTCACTGCTCATTGACAGGTAAAGATATGACACATATTGCTCCTGCACTGTGTGATCTGCCCAACTTGGTGAAATTGAATCTTTCGTTTAATAAAGGCTTGGGTGGTTCTGCTGCATCATGGGCCCATCACTTGAAGAAGATGAAGAACCTTCAGAAGCTACACTTGAGTCACTGCTTTATAATGACAGGTGAAGATATGACACATATTGCTCCTGCACTGTGTGATCTGCCCAACTTGGATAAATTGAATCTTTCGTTTAATAAAGGCTTGGGTGGTTCTGCTGCATCATGGGCCCATCACTTCAAGAAGATGAAGAACCTTCAGAAGCTCTACTTGAATGGCTGCTCATTGACAGGCGAAGATATGACACATATTGCTCCTGCACTGTGTGATCTGCCTAGCTTGGTTGAATGGGATTTTATGGTAAATCGAGGCCTGGGTGGTACTGCTGCATCATGGGCCCATCACTTCAAGAAGATGAAGAAACTTGAGAAGCTACACTTTCATTTTTGCTCCTTGGAAGGAGAAGATATGACACATATTGCTCGTGCACTGCATGATCTGCCCAACTTGGTTTATGACTTATACATTGATTAAAATAAAACAAGCAGACAAATTATTTTTTGATTGATTGTCACTGCCTTCGAAAGTTGTTTTTATTGCCATAACCCCAGGAGGGTGCCGAAAAACGTATGGCTATCCATTCACACTTTTAAGAGTAAGGGACTGTAAATATCAAAGATTTTTTGAAAATGTTGGCTAAGGACAACAACAAAAATTTGATTTCCTTCATACTGTTTTATTTGATGGACCTTTGCCCCAAACTAACAAGTGTGGAAAACATTCCAAAAAATAACTTTGTTGCCATGGCAACAGCCAAAAAATAAGATTGTAGGTGATTTTGAAATAATGAAATTTGCCTATTTTCAAGGCCAGGTTACCATTAAACACGATCTAGAAAAATACTTTTGTTAAAAGTTATGGATAGGTGGGTCCTTAGAGTCTGCATTGAATGTATAAAATTTTTCACCAGGTGTAGGGGTGGGGTTAACCATTATTTTCAAATAGGGGTGTTTTTTTACCTTTTCAAAATATGAAATTGTACCATCTTTTGACAGCTTATAACACATATGGTAATGCTCCGATTTTAACATCCACCACATATTGTTGAGATGAGAGATTGGTCTTGTGGAAAATATGAAAAAAGAGCTAGGGAAAAAAAAAATTTCTTCGCAACGTTAGCAGATATTTTCCCATTTTTTCTAAATTCAATGCAAGGCTAACCCAAAGTTTAATGTTACTATGGAACTTGCTGAATTTATTTAGATCCCAAGGCTTTAGCTGTCAGAGAAGCAGTTTTGGCAAAGTTATGTTGTTACTATGGTAACTATTTCAGTTGATCTTGGTAACCACATTTTCAGGTGTGTTTTTAAATATTATTATTATTTTTTTTTAAACGAGACTAAATAAAGATATGTTCAATTTAATTTTTTCCCCAGAAATTGAAGTTATAGGCTAGTCTTGCGCAAGCACGCAATGTACGCTCAAAGAACAGTAAAACACACCATCAGATACTAAGTTGTTTATGGCTCTATAAACCATGGCTGTTGTCAATTTGGATCAACGATTAACGCGCTGCTGGAAGATAAATTTCTCTATGGCAAGACTTGTTGAACAAGAAGCAGTATATTTTGTTTGATATTTGGTAAAATCTAAGTAAGGCGCAGGCACAAATATTGACTGCTTTTACTCTTGTTTTGGTTAAAACTACGACTAGCATCGGTGATTCCCAGAGCAGTCTAAATAGAATGCGCTCAGTATAGTTTTAACCATAGCACTCGAAGCAGTCAATATTTGTGATATCATGTGGTGAATGCATCTACGCAGTACACAGCTAGTTCTGTGCACAGTTCTTCTACCATACACAACCCATGCAGTTGAGTGGTTCTGAATGGTGAAAGGAGTGTAGTAAGACATATCAGTGACTCACTTATATGTGTTACATGTAAATAATGACAACTATTATAACTAAGCAATCTTACTGTGTCAATACAATGACAGAAACATGTTGCAGGAGTTAAGCAACATGTCACTATCTCTTATATGTAAATAATGACAAATCTTTGTACTTTGTATAACTGAACTTTCTTTCTTGTGTGTTGTAACACAAATCTACAAGAATCCAATGAATGAAACAATTCATCAAGATGTAAAAATATAAAGCATTCATCACTCTCTGTATTATGGAAATAATGACAAATCTTCTGTATAGGTATTTGTATATAACCAAACACTCTCTTGGAGTTATACAAGAATGCAATCAAAGATGCAGTTCAATGTATAAAGCATGTTTCACTGTCTGTATTAATGTAGCCAAGTATATTTGTGCTCTGCTAAGTTGAAGGACATTTATTCTAGTATAGTTTAAAATGAATGCTCTTTTAGCTGTCTCCGCTGTCGTGATGTAAAGTTTATTTGTATTGCGGGTTGAACAGTTCCCCAGAGTGATTTGGGGGTGGGAGGGGGGTATGTTTCTTTTGTAATAAAACAAGAAATCAAAATAAACAAGTATCCAGTGAAATAATAGAAACATATGGAGAAATATTACATTATTTCACTAACAAAGGCAACATTTCTAGCTCATTCCCTTATTGTGTTAAGTACAATAATAACTATGTGCCAAGAAGAACTTGAAAACTGTTCCTTTCCAATCTACGTTTCATTCCAATTTAATTTGTTATGTTCACTTTTGTGGTTGCCTGGATGTAGCACCCTGATCTAAATAGAAGTTGCTACTCTGTAAAAGCTCTGTTATTATTTGTTTTGTTAAGGGTATACAGATATTTGTTGATATTTTTAATTGAATGACAGGATTTAATAAGCACGACACAGCATTTTATTTGAAGAGCACAATCATTCTGATTCTCTAATTTCCAAAAAACAGATCAAACGACCAACCGATGAATGGTTTATCTTTGAATGTGATCATAAATAACGGTTTATGGTTTGACATGGATTTGGGGCATGTTAATAGAAAGACTGATTTTGATTGCTTTAGATTAAAATAAGAACCAAGTGTTGGGGGACAATTTTGCAACATGTTCAAGATTGTCCCCCGATTGGTTCGTGGTAGTATTTTAGACAGAAGTAGTTTGCTGGACAATTGACACTGTTATCAAATGAATATACACTAGACCTGTAGATTTATAAAAGACCATTTATTTCTTTGAACAGAACTAATAAGGCATAATAACTTTAAAGACAAAGTACATTATTGGTAATTATTTTTAAAATATGGTCAGTTTTAATCTGAAAGCTCACTGATGATAAAGTTCATATCGATGCCATTGTGGAGAAATATCTCCGTCTAAATACAGTGAAAGTTGAAGAGAGAAAACAAACAAAGACTCCATAAGTCACTGTTGCTTATTCTGATTGCCAAAATCAAAATAAGACGGACGGGAATGTCTATAAAAACACTAACAAATCGGTTTTTGTTTTTCCTCCAAAATGTAAGGAACATTACCTGGTATGTTTGTAGCTTTTCGTTTGGATCCAGAAAGAAGGAAATGTGCAGCCGAGTAAGTCACTTTTGAAAATGGCATTCTCGTATCTCATTTCCTGACTTTAAAGGTGCATAATGTGCATGTTTTTGCTCACCAGACTATTTTGTCCTTTAGTGACAACCTCTCTTTCAAGTATCACTGTGTTGAGTTGAATTCCTTGAAGAAACTGCATCAACAACAAGTTATTTATGTCTACTGAAATCGTATTGTTTAGCTGTGTCAGTTGTGTACATTTTCATTAAGGCTATTGGTTCACTTGGATAATATGAAAATTACACCCTAACTTCGTTCTGATAAGAGAATAAAACACAAACTTTTTCTTGAAATGATATGTGAAAACTATTTGTGTGATTTTTATTTCTTTTTCTCCTGTGAAAACTACAGATTATTGATTTCTTACTTTTATCTTTCACTTACTACAAGATTAATTAACTAAAATTGACCGTACCCCTCACCAGCTTTCCAATTTAGTTTGATTTCCAAGAAAGTTTCAAGTTGATTTCAAAGCAACCCATCTCTCCTTGTTAGATGCTGCCATTCAAATTATTTGAGTTTCGTTTTGCTTCACAAAATGACATAGAATTTGATATTGAACATCGTAAGTTGTATAAAACAACTCTAGTCACCCCCTCCGAGATAAAGTTGCCTAAAAAATGAGTTGTGAGTCTTTTTTTATGACCAAGTATTGAAATCAGAATTCGTCCGCAAGTAGAAAACACTTCTTTTTCTAGGACGCACCCAACGCGTAATTACTGGTCACGTGACACTTGCTCGTTTGCATACTTAGTAATCCCAAGTGTTTTATGTATTTGCAAGTTAGCGTGTTTGTTACACTAGTTTCTTCCTCCATGATGTTACCACGTCTAGCTACAAGCAGACTGTGATGATCATGACGACACATAAGGTTCGTCAAATTTCACACCTAAAATCAAGACGACTTATCGCATGGGTCGGTCTCACGAATTGTCCTCATAAAGTTGAATGCTTTGTCCTTTGAGAACATTTTACAAATTGAACTTGAGTGTTCTGCAGCTGGGTCATGTGGTTTTGGAGTTACAGGTCGTTGAACTTTTGAACGCTTGATTTCTCACTAGGTCTATATATAACTTTGGAACCTCCGCTGCGGTTTGGAATGTCGCGTGAAGATGTTTTAATCCCTAAATTTAAGCTCTAAAAATAAACAAATAAAAAATCTACTTCCGCGGCAGTCAATAAGCAAAAAGTGAAATTCTAACAAGAAAGCCACAATAGGAAGTTTGACCTGTGACCTCTCCTTGAGCCGCAAAATCATGATTTCTGTTTTTGATACTTTGTTTGTCCAAATAATGCCTAAAGTGTATAGTCATGCTTGTATGTATGTGTTTAAAAGTCGAGAATTCCTGACACAGTGGTATTGCTATAGTATAGTGGGTGTGCGACGTGTACCACTCGAGTCAGGCGAGTCGGGCCGCCGGGGTTCAGATCCCCATCATCCTTGTCATCAGTTAACGCCAAAGACAGTAAAGACCAACGTTGGAACTCCAGCCGCCCTCGTCATCTATACCGCCTGCAGGGAGTACAGACGCATCATTGTCTGTTTACCCGGTAGACTAATTGCATCATTGTTTAGTTCTTGTCTTCTAAATGGAGCGCATAGGAACCTTTCTTTCTCTTCTTTTAAATAATTAACTTAATTTTTACTTCAACTTTTCCCTCTAAAATCAACTGGATAGCGTCTCTGTTGTCCACAGCTGACAGTGGCAGTGAGTTTCCTTCTTTAAAACCCGAATTTACAATGTTGTTTCAAAATTGTTTCCCTAAATCAAAATATACCTTTTGTTCATTCTAAACCATGATTACTCGTTCAGAAGCACTGTGTACATTGATAAAAACTTCATGACACAAAACCACTTCATGTTACACAATTGAATGATGTACATGCGGGCTCAAAAAGATTGGTTTCGATTTGAGTTGAGGATTAAATGGCCTTTCTGTTGTAGCTCTACCCAAAGAGACGATGGCATGGTGCCGACCCGAATGCTGTTGTTAAAACGAATCATTACAAAAATCAGCTAACAGGACTACGGTATTCAGCTTCATGTTTCATTCTTATAAACCACTGGTTTATGTAAATGCAGGAAACACAATTGAAGTGGGCCACCGGTGTTCAATATATAATACGTCACTTTTGCTGGTTAAGTTCAGAATCATTCATGTTTAAAAATTGACCTTTGTACTTCCCTTATCACGGGCAGGAATTCACATATCCTTTCACTTTGTTAAGTAGGTCCGTGTGTACTGCTTTTAGCCTAAATTCCGTTTTCATTGTCTTATAATTATGTATCACATGCTTAATAGCAGAAACTAATTTGATTAAGTGAGACCACATTGTCTGCTTGGGTCGGGTACTCACATAAGGTAAGCTCGCAAAAAAAGCGCATTGATTTCAAAATGTGGTTTGAGTAAACGGCCCGGGCGTGGCAGGACGATTTTGGTTTCTCTTCCCTGGTTGGTATTGGGTAGAAGAGTCGTACTTCTGAAGTTTTCTGAAATTATCTTGATTTTAACATAGTCCATGGCATTGTATAACGCAATATGTAGGAGGGTGTACCTTGTAGAAACCCGAAGTGAGTATAGTTTGTGTTTTATTCCCTGATTACTGAAGAAATTGTGAAAGACTGACATTGAGCCAACCCATCACCCTCCGTACCTCTGGTGGGTGCAGTATGACGCACTTGTGGGTGATATGGGTCACGTGTCACATGCACATTTGCATATAATACGCTACAGTGTTATGCGCGAGCGGTGGATGGAGGAAATTAAATGGTGAGATTAACTGAACTTTTTTGCGTCGGATTTTTTTTTAAATATCTTTGTTCACAGCCTAAATTCTACAAAGCTGCAATAGAACCAGAAAGCACTCAATAAGCAGAGTTTGAGTTTGACAAATTTTGTTTCAATAAAACACTTTTAAAAGATGGTTTTACTTGTGATGGCAATTTGTTCCATAGGCTTGGCGCAGTATGTGAGACAGATCGGTCTCCCCATGAATGATTAGATATGGGCTCAATAAGGAAGTTACAATTGTAATACCGAAGGAGCATATGATTTAAGAAGATCATCAATACATGCTGGGGCACTGTTAGTGATTTATACACAAAGAGCAGAAGTTTGTACTTAATCTTACTGCTACTGGTAACCAGTGTTACTCTTTTAGAATAGGTCTAATATGGGAGGACTTTTTAGTCAAGGTAATAACACGAGCAGCAGAGTTCTGAAATCACTGAAGACGTTCAATTTGAGTACAATGAAAACCATGTAAAAGTGAGTTGCACATTTCAAGTCTGCAAACTACGACCGAGGAGACTATCTGCTCAGTTGCATTCTGTGTCAAGTATTTTCTTACATTACCGATATGACGAATGTGAAATGTCGTAGAACGAGCAATAATAAATTAGAGAATATGCAAATTGAGTCTCACGGAAGAGTCGAATGTAAAACCAAGATTACTAGCTTTAGTAACAGGGGTTATTGCTGAGTCACCTATATTTAACGGGGATTAGAAACGTTAGAGAGTTGTTGACGTGAACCTATTATCATGAATTCTGTTTTGTTATTGTTAAGTTTTAGGATAATTATTTTCTTGCATCCAAACACGAATTTTACCAAACAAAATAATGTTTCAATACGTGCGATGCTCTCATCAGCAAAACTCTTGGAAGTTTTAAAAAAGAGAAACAAAAACACAATTTCGAAAAGATATTTTTGTTGCCATGTCAACAGCCGAATTCCCATTTTAGGGTGGTTTGGCCCCTTTTTCGATTTTGGAAGAGTGAAACTTGTCTATATTCAAGGTCGTGCTACCATTAAAACAGCATAATGATAAAAATCTTCATTAAAAGTTATAGATAGGTGGGTCCTTAGAGGCTGCATTGAATGTATAAAAATAATCACCAGGTTTGGTGGGTTATACCATTAATTACAAATAGGGGTGTTTATTGGACTTTCTATAGTGCTTCGATTTCAACATCGACCACATTGTTGAGATGAGACACTGGTCTTGTGAAAAATTTAAGCATTTGCATGGGGAAAATACTATAACATCCTTTGCAGTGTTAATTTCATGTTTTAGGGGTTTTTCTCAAAAAAATTGATATATGTGTATGGTATTGTCAAAATATTGCGGAAAATGTAAGATGAAAATAGGCGCACTAAGTCAGATGATCGGTTCACGCCCAATTTAGGGCGCCGCCCACCTTTCTTTACCCGTCGCTAGCAGTTTAAACCCAGCGCAGATATGTTCTTACAAACCAGGAGTAGGCAGACTAGACGGATAAGATGTTTGGAGCGGCAGTTAATGTTAATAAGCTCTGTGTAGAGGTATACTTATACACAGGCGTGAGCAGTGGGTTGGATAGTAGACTTTTCACAAGCAGAACAGCTGTGTGTTTGTGTTCTGGGCCAGGATTGGAATTAATATCCCCAATAATATAGCACAAGTATTACCATGGTAGCCATGCATGGTTCCCAGGACTGTACGATGTTCAGCTTCATGTTTTATTCTAATCATAAACCAGTGCCGTATACTAACCTTGTCGGAAAACTCAACCAAAGTCCCGTTCAGGTGCGCAACAAGCTGGAATGGTGTTCGCTCACTGGAGAAAGTTATCGATGTTCAACAGGCTCAAACACAATTTTGTTTAAACATTCTTCATGGATTGTCTATAACTATTTTTTTGACGGGTCTACAAATAACCAATATATCCACAGGTGACATCATTCCAGAAAATAAAAAGATAATCCACGCTTCCATTACATCTTGTACCGATTGATGTGTGAGCTTGTGTGAGATGCATAGCAACTCTGATCAACTTTCTCATAAACTGAAGCAAAACATTTGATTAGTGTTAGTTTGGTATCAGTAATTAATGTCCTGAAGCAATATAAAAATACGCCTCAACATTCTTGATTTCTGAGCTGAGCTCAATTCCCACAGTTATACTGCCCTCTATCAACAAGGTCAATATCCTATAAATTGTTATCTTTTCAAGAAGTTATAAGTACAGATCACAAAGACTCAAGAATCGTTTCTGTATTATTAGGCAGGTTTGTGGCAGAGGACCAAACATTAATTGTGTTCTGTAGAACAAGGATACTTTCTTTATGGTAACACTAAAGGGTTATTACCTGGTAGAGGGAAGTCCACCATCATGGATAACATGGCATCATGATTGGGCATGTAATGAAACACTGCAGCAGTTTGAGCTGGTTTTTGAGAATGAGTGCAGTTGAAGAATACCATGTTGGTAAAATAAAGCAACATAATCAACCTGTTGTTGATTCATGATTCATTGTTCCATATTTTCTTGTATATTAGCAGATGGTGATAGAAGAGTGAAACAATCCTATTCAACAAACAATCCAGCCCAGGCTTCTGTAGAGAGATGTAGAGAGGCATTAAGAACTCACAGGACCACAGCACAGCTACGGTTATGGTAAATGATATTCCTGAAAATTTAAAAATGGATGGTCAGTGATTGTTTTCACTTCAGTTCCAATTCAAGACAGAGATTGCTTAATGAAAGTGCCATCTTCGATCAATGGACGATGACAATTCCATTGTAGATGCTACATGTAGGCCCTAATACTTGCATGCAAAATGCATCACCTCTAAAAAATATTGTCCAAATTGTCACGTTGGGCCTGGCGAGTGAGACGATTTATATTAATAGGTAGATCATCGTTTTTGAAAAAGTAAATTATTAATTTTAATCCATAACGGTTTAGGTCACTTCCTGCCGAATTGAAAACTGGGTTGGTTTGCTAAAAAACAAATAATTACATAAAGAAGAAAAAATAAATAAAATACATAAGATTATAGAGCTTGCATTTAACACCGATATATAGACTGTTATATAACCTCATACATAACAATGATCTGCCTTGTGATTGGTTTAGAGCACGTCACATGATACATGTATGTTAGAACCCCTTTCAAGGATTCTGCCATTTGATTGGTAGCACGCATCACATGATATGTCTTATTTTTACTAGAAAGCGGCGCAAACGTGACACGCTATACATGCAGCAAACAATGTACTATACCATAGAAACCAGGGTACTATTTACCCATAGCAACATCAGCTTCTTGTATACCTAGACAGCTACAGGCACACTTTATGTATAAAATGTTATAAAACAAATATTGACTGTTTTTACTCGTGCTGTGGTTAAAACTACGACTCCCGAGGTGATCCCCAGAGCAGGTTTAGTTTTAACCAAAGCACTCAAAGCAGTCAGTATATAAGTACTGACTTATTTTACTTGAAGGCGCGTGAGCATTACAAATTATATAAGCCCGTAGCAACCATGTTCTATAACCATAGCAATGCAATAACCATAGCAACCAATGTTTAGTAACCATAGCAACCAATGTTCTATTACCATAGCAACCAATGTTCTATAACTGCAGCAACCAATGTTCCATAATCATAGTAACCATGACAGTATTCCATAGCCATGGCAACCAATGTTATATAACCATGGCAACCAATGTTCTATAACTGCAGCAACCAATGTTACCGGTAGAAATTACACAGCATCTTCTATGTACCTATAGATGTCTATGTTGTCTACTTGTTATAAAACAAACAATGTCTAAGCTATGGTTTAAACTATGACTCCCTCAATAAATCCAGGAGTGTTCTATTTTCCCTCATCGGTCTCTGTATTTTTGGTATAAAGCATTGTAAACTCGGTACTTTCCCAAATCCTGCACAGAAAAAGAAAAGTAAAATCAACACTACTTGGCTGCGATTCAAACCCACCCTGCCAATTATATAGAGCATGATACATACAACTACCTCTTTTGTATCCCTGGTTACAAAAGGCCAGTTCAAAGTGTGGTTTCGAAGCCCACCTGAGTACGTATGCCTGTGGAGTTGTTTTTTGGCAGGACTCATAGAAAGCTGATATGAGTGCCTTTCACACATCTTCCCCGCCTTGCTGGTCACCATTTTGTGTCTTTAAGCAATATACATGTACTTGACTATTGCCAAATTTGTCCTTTGGATGGGGCATAAAGCCATAGGTCCTGTGTACTATGATAGGTATTGATTGTAAAAGAACACAAAACAATTATTGTGGACGACTAGTAGGTGTCTAAAGTGTTTCTGGTTCATTCCAAGTTGCATTTGAGGCATCTCTGTTTTCAGTACCAGAAATTAATAACAATAATAGCGGTGTAGGGTAAATAACATGCTCTGTCTCTGAGTTATTAAATATAACAATCTATTAAACATTTATAGAACATTTAAGACACCATAATCAAGGCTGGTTTCAGTTGTCTTCACTGACTTTTAATGCCGTTTCACTATTTCCATTGTGCCTGATTGTGGCATGAGGTCCCATTAATTAGCTAACATTGTAAGTCTCTCTAAATTCTTTCATATCAGAATGTTAAGTGCCATTTTCAAGACTTCAAAACAAATGCACAGTCCTTGGGCTTAGAACAGTTGGAGAGAAGTTCTTTACACTTTTGTTTTTGTGGGTTAATGATATTCGATGTAACCCTAGGGCAAGGACCACCTTGCTCTAATTAGGACCTTGCCCTCTGGTGTAACTCGTGATTCTGGTAGGATTACACAGCCAGTCATTGTGCACACAGTTCCAAACCTGAATTTGTATCACCATGCATCATTAACATGTCGTTTATGGACATTTCTTTGATTTTTGCTCTCAAAATTAGGTTTGTCAAACAACTGAACATTGACTTTGAAATGGGTTAGAACTACTGGAAGCGTCAGTAAGGATGTTTCATCTTTCTGATTGTTGGGTTAATGAGCCTGGTTAAAGCACTGATTGTTCTTGGAATTGAAGGTAAGGCTTCATTATATTACTGACCAGTATTTCATGAACTTTGACATCTAATTAGATGTAGATTGTTTGTCTTTATCTATAGACAAGAATGATAAACAAAGACACAGTCTTTCATTTGAAAAATATTTTTCTTTGGTTTTCTTTGATTCCTAAGATTCTGTCCAATATGGCTGAACGGAGTGAGGAGACCATGGAAGAAGAGGAGATGGCCAGGCAATCTCAAGAACCAGAACAAAGATCATTGGCTGTTGTTGAAAACATTCAACCGTTGCCAGAAACAGAAGACTTAGTGAGAGCAGGTATAAACTTAATGTGATAGCAGAGTAAACAATTAAAAGAAATTGTACACTTGTTGCCATTGATTTTCAAATTGTTGACAGATTTATAGACTTTTATGTGAATCTGAGATTTAGGGTAAGAACGATGGAAAATCTTCTGTAACTCAACTTGAATGTCTGCAGAGAGAAGTATCAGGAAAGGAATAAAACCAAATAATCTACAAGTAATGTGTTATGAAATGATGATCTTCGTTTACTGTCTTGCAATAAGAAATATAACCAAACAAACTAAAGACTATTAAGAAAACTGTCACATCCTTCTTTTAAAAAAATGTACAAATTGAGATATTACTCTTCTTCTTATTGCTGGCAGGAAGTAGTCTAGAACGTGACAGAGTTTTAGTTTCTGCAAACATGTTTCAACAAATGACATCAGGCAGCGGTCATTTGACTTTCGTCAATCCTCAAGGCTGTCAGATCAACATCACACAACAAAGGCCAGCAGCAACAGGTATATAAAAACTAACACATAGAAATATGGCAAATACATGCTGTAATTTTTGACTAAAGGACTAAAGGACTGTGTCTTAAAAATAGTCTTTCAAGTTTATTTTTCCTGAATTCTTTAATAATAAATTTATTGTCATAACAACAAAGGATTTAGTTAAAATCAAGAGGTATTTTGTTTAAAGTGCTCAAGCTCTGGTGTTTCTGATCAGCAGAGTGTGGGTTCGAGTCCCAGTCCTGACACTTGTGTACCTCACTTCACCATTATAGACTTGTCCTTTGGATGGGACGTAAAGCTTAGGTCCCGTGCATGTAAAGTAACCCAGTTAATTACACTTCTCGTTAAGATAAGAAGTTTGCATCTTGTAAACCCTTGCAAAGGCCTACCTCTCTTAAATATAATAATCGCTTTGAGACGCCTGTAGATAAAGCACTAGTAAGAACTGAAATACCAATTTACCATAAAGCAGATACACACAGATAGGTACAAATTCAATTCTATGACCAGGACCAATTCTCCGGAGAAATTATGTTGCATGAAACACTGCCAAAGTTGAGGAAATAACAAGTTGAAAACCCCCAACTCACTTACTTTGATTGCAGCAATCAAAACAATTAATTATAAGCGTGCACAAAAGATGGCACAAAATAACTGTCAAAACATAAATAATTTGTTTTGTTTTTTCCCTGAAGCATTACTGCATATATGGGATAAAATAATTCACAGGTTGGTAATTGTTTTGATGAGTTTGAAAAATCCAAAAACCATTGACGTATCTCCTAAAACACAGGAATATTTGTATTTGTACACGATGTAACCATTCCCTGGTGACAATGTCTTGATAATGAGGCTTGAAGTGTCAAAAATCTCTGAAATTAATGTCGGCTCCCTTCAAGACAGTCCAATTTAAGACCTAAAAATTCATTCCTTGAGAAGGATTGCCACTTTCTTATGAGCTTCCTAAAATCTTCTTTAATTTTGTATGCATTGATGAAAATAAAACATTGATATACGTTGATTTTTGATCAAACATGCCCAATAAACATTCTTGCAGGATCTGAACAAGAGTGCACTCCACCAGAGATTCCAAAACTAGATGACTCCTCCCAAGCTGCTGCCAGTGGAAGGTCATTACAACCCAATACCTCAGGTAAGTACATGGTGTAATTTCTTATGATGGGAAACTTAGGAAAATAATAGACATGGTTGCAGGTATGTTTTACTCAAGTAATGCATACAATTAATGGATGTATATATGTTTTGTTATTCCTTACACTTTTGACAAAAGTTAAATGTTACAAACAATTACATGATAAAGCAAACATCCATGTTCAAATTCCATTTTGTGATGATTGGTTAAGATGGTACTAATGAAATTACACAAGGACATTTTATGAACTGTGTTTTGAAATTGATGAAATTGTTTTGGGTTGTAAAGATTGGAATGATACAATTTTCCAATACTTTACCATCTCTTTCAATGTGCTATCCCATCAGTATATCTGTGTTCAATTTATTAATTTCACCCAGTTATTATTTTGCCTATGACCAACTTCAGGCTTAAGTTATTGATTCCAAAGCAATATCACAGACACACCTCATAGTTAGGCACAAAGATTATTTTTCATTGAACTACCTCTCCTGCAATTCAGAAAAAAGGACAACAATTTCGGTCCTGGTTAACTTCCTGGTAGGCCTATCAATTTTGCGTAGAATTTTCTCAACCCCCAACCGGTATGAGATTAAATTTCTTCATGAGTACAATTTATTCTTCTTGGCCAAAGTAAAGATTGATATAACAATTGTAAGAGAAATAGTTTCTAAAAACTTCTACACAACAAATTCTCTCATACATGTTTGTAAAATGTTTTTACATTATTGTTTGTTGGATTGTACTCTGACATTCCTTTATTGAGCTTTTTTTTAAACCATGTAAATGTTTTGCTCGATGTCAATTAAAACCTGTGCCAAGTTGAGTTTGGAACAACTTCTTACAGTTGCTCTGGTTTACACTTGTCACCAGAGCAAGAGGTACTTTGGTGTTTTAATCTAGTTACAACTAGTTACAACTATTGAACTAAAAACTAGAGCAATGCATACACTTTATGTAAGGGTTGTGGGTATAAACTCTCCTGTTTCTTGGGTTCTGGTTTTCTCTGTGCAGAATTACAACCGAGTGACCACAAACTCATGAAATAAGTTGACAGCATCACACTAATGGATTTATATTTGGTGAAAAGGTTTATTCGGTCAGAGCTTCCCTTCTTTAACAACCACTCTACAACTCCCTTCTCTTTCTTACATCCCTTTATTTTATTCTAATCTTTGTGAAATATTTTCTAAATCAAAATATGAATATTTATAAAATGAAAATACAACTTGCGCGCTCGCACTATACTATGCAAGTAGCTCGCGCATGTGGTGGATTAATTTTACATGTCAACATACAACTTAAATTTGTATATGAAAATGGTACACGACAAGCAATAAGCTACAAGGTGGCACAGAGATTATTAATTCATGTTGTTATAAAAGCTTCAAATTATTGTTATTCAATATCAGAAGACGTCATGATCACGGCTACTTACAGAGTATGACTAAGTTAAGTCATTATACATGATTCCAATGTGACATGCCAAGTATACTACTGAAAAAACAACCTTTTCAAATCTCACACTAGAGGGCTTTCTTATATATGATGACATCATCAAACCGACATTCTGAGAACCTATACCGATCACTGATGATTTGGTTCAAAGAAACCATGTCTTAATTGTGTACTAGTGGCTATTGTGTACCGTACCATGTCCTAATTGTGTCTTAATAGACCGATTGCGCTCTTCCAGTCGATTGACCTATAGTGAGTATCAAACATCAATAAACAAGCTGTCCTCCATACTTGACACATTGTCTGAGATCCGGGTACTTGCATTACCCAGTACCATGTTGAGCTTCTATTTTTAGCATTAGTTTGGAGTGCCAAATAGCCTACTTGTTGTGGAATTTTGTATAACATTTAGGAATTTTTGTGCTATACATTGCACACAATAAATGGTTGGTGGGAAAGAGCCTTGGCGGTATAATCGGACAAGGTGTACATACAGTACAACTAATTGTTTATAGATGCCATCTTGCCTTTTTTTCAAGGCTGCTCGAGCTAATGTATCTTAAAACCAAGGCTGGGGCGAATAACTTTGTTTTAGTTTTTGGTCAAAAATCACGGACAATTTTCCAGTGTTGTGATCAAAAGTTTAACAATATAGCACGCAACTTGTCATCGGAGAGTGCTAGCGTGGGAGGTGCAGGTGGCAGTGTTGAAGTCGAGACCTGGGAGTCCGAGACCAAGACTTGGAAGTCCGAGGGGGAGACCGAGACCGGTCTCCAGACCTACAACACTGGCAGGTGGTGATGTAAACACAATTCAATCTTTACATCACACACCACGTATCATATATCACATAGCCTATCGCCGCATACCTAATGCAATTACTGATGATCAATAGCTGATCAATCTGTAATCAATTCCTATTGAACTATGTACATGTACGTAGAATTTCACAACAGTATTAAAATGAGGAAATGTCATATTTCAATATGCCTCCTAAAATTCAGAGCCTAGTGTCAAACCTTTTTTTTTTCAGCAGTGATTCTCACTCTTGAAATTTGTAATTTTTGTTTCTGATTACAGGGACACCGAACACTAGGAATCGTCCAGTGGCTTCATCCAGGGAAACAGCAATACAAGTGAACCAGTCAGAGAGGAGACAAAGTGATGCTGCTGCAGGTATTGCTTACATTTATTTGTAATTTAAGGAGGTGGAGAGATTGTAGTAGGAAGATTTGGGGAACTACTTGTGCATTGAGTTGACAGCAGTTGAGGAGATCACGTGTCCATGTTTAAAGAAAATGTGGAATGTAAACACGGTGTTTGAACATACGCCTCGTGCGCAAGATTAAGCGTAACGCAATTATACACACTGGTACTCAATCAATCATGTAGGCCTACATGCGCGTACGCGCAACCATTAAGTGTCGCATGCAATTTGACCTTTCGAAAAACAGCCCAAGGAAGTGACAAGAATTGCAAATAAACCGAAAAAGGGCATTTATGAATGGGAATAAAAGAGTTGAGACTCGGTCTTAACCGGCCGTTAAAAACCTTGCTATGGGTTATCATCACATAGTAGCTGGCTCCTTATTGCCGTTAATAAATACCTTTTAACTAAAACAAAAATCAAAATTTGTGGTTTTTCTTTCGCTGATATTTGTAGAATTATTCTATTCATGTTCAAGGGCCATTCTTTAGGATTTTACAAATTTTCCATGGGACCTAATCTCTTAAACATATTTAACTATTAATGTATATTCCGGAGAACCAGACTTTGAGCTTTGAAAATTAACATAACAATAAATAGAATTACTTTTCTTGGTGTAAGCTTTATGTTTTGCATGTTGGTTTCATGCACGTACCAGCTATACCTTAAATTGATATAATGTCTGCACGTTCATGTTTACGCCTGGTATGCATGTGCACGCAGCACCATCTGTCCATGCAGCACCATCTGTCCATGCCACAAAACACAGCAGTATGCACAAAGAAAACAGTAGTGATTTAATAGGGGGGCCATTTATTCACTAGTTCACAGAGCTGGTCTTAATATCACATGTTAGCTAGTACACCTCTATGTGACCAGTCTTCAACCAATCAGAGTGCTTAATTAATGTGTGATAAAAAGCATGAAGATAGTAACCAAATATTTGCTGTGTGTGAAAATCACTTACTTCTATGTTCTTTTGTTTCTAGGGTTTTGCTTTTGTGTGTGGATCCGTGCTCTAAGGACTTCCATCCGTAATTTGAGCAATCCAGCAGGTTTGTTTTACTAAATATTCACTACTCAAGTAATGCATACTATTGATGGATGCGTATATTTTTTGTTATTTCTTACACTATTGACAGAAGTTAAATATTACAAACAATTACATGATAAAGCATACATCCGTGTTCAAATTCCATATTATGGTGAATTGGTTAAGATGGTACAGTATTGGTGATTAAAAGATTAAATAGTTAAAAAAATTGTTGAAGCTTACTATGGAACAATTTATACAAAGAAATAAAGTACCGCTAACTGAAATGTAATCATTAAGGAAAAGGTCAATAAATTTATTTTTAATACTAATGGCTTTCTGCCAATTTCAATGAAATTACACAAGGACATATTGTGAAATGTGTTTTGAAATTGATGAAATTGTTTTGGTGTTTAAAGACTCGAACGATAACATTTTCCAATACTTTACCATCTCTTTGAAGGTACTATCCCATCAGGATATCTGTGTACAATTTAGTCATTTCATGCGATTATTATTTATCCTATGACCAACTTCTGGCTTGAGTTGTTGGCTCAAAAGAAATGTCACAAACACACCTCATAGTTAGGCACAAAGATTATTATTCATGCAACTACCTCTACAGCAGCTCAGTAAAAAGGACAAAAGTTTAGGTCGTGGTAGGCCTATCAATTTTGTGAAGAACTCCAACCTGTATCACTTTAAATTTCTTCCTGAGTACAATTTATTTCAAAATAATATCCGGTTTTTGAGTAATATCGATATATCCACGAACCTATACTCTATTGAGCCAAACAACATGTGACATTTTCGTGTGAAATCAGATCTTTGGGTAGGGGTAAAATTTGAGTTATTAGTAGATTCTAAAAGATTGGTAAATGTTTTTTATTATTGTTTGTTGGATTGTACTTTGATTTTGTAAATGTTTTGCTCAAAGGAAATTAAAAAGTTGAGTTTGCAACAACTTCTAGCTCACATATCTGAATTTCGGTAAAATTTATCATGTTATATACATTTCAGTTTTTTAAAAGCATCAACAGTTTTTCCACCATGTGGTGCTGAACATGGATTATATATTTTTGTACAGATGCCAATTTGTTAATGCTGGTTATCAAAATTTGTTATCCAAGTTGATGGCAGAAAAGGCAAACATTTTTCACCATGCTGACGACAGCAATAGTTTATCCTTACAAATGTGAACTTTTACATCTTTAGCGATGGATGAAACAGATAGGACCTATTTTAATTTCCAGCAATTCAAATCAGAATTAAATTTTTAAAATCCAGATTTAGGAATGGCTATATTCACTGCTATTAATGTTCAATGTGGACCTTGTACCAGTGATGATTTTCCACATCAATGTTGGCTCATTTTAGAATCTGCCAACATTTCTTATTTGTTTTGCACAGATGACGAGTTTGTAGGTGTCCAAGTATTAGTTTGTGAGTTCCGAACTTGCAGGTTGCTAGAAGCCAACAGATCTTCAAAACATTCCATTCACTAGATGATATCACATACCATGCTATCATAGCTTTTCTAGAGTATAAAAATCACAGTGGTTTTATTGAATGGTCAGGCTCTAGGATGAAATAAATCGATGCTGTTTTAAGCCTTGGTTTTACCATTCCAGAAATACTAAGGCTATAGTCTTCTCTTTGAAGGTTGTTCTGAATTTATTTATGTTCTTGTTGAATCATTATTACATGTTCCATATTATACTTGTTGTTTTCAATCAGATGATGGAAGTGTGCAAGGAGCCCATCTAACAAAAGATCCAGCCCAGGTCGCTGCAGAGAGCTGTAGAGAGGCATTAAGAACTCATTATAGGACCACAGGTAGCTATGTGCGACTGATACCATGGGAGGATGATGACACAAAACATATCAAAGATATCTTTACAGAGTTAACATTGGAGAAATCTGGACAGAAACTGGAATCATATAAGGATATTTTCCTTCAGAAAACAAGAGATGGTGATCCTATAAAACGGATTATTTTGAATGGGTTACCTGGTAGAGGGAAGTCCACCATCACAGATAAGATGGCATATGATTGGGCACAAGAAGAAACACTGCAGCAGTTTGAGCTTGTATTTGTTTTAAGAATGAGTGCAGTTGAACAAAGCACAGAGCTAATTGACTCAATTTTCGAACAACTTTTAGACGAAGACACTGATGTAGATAAGACTTCCTTGAGTTCTTTTATCAGTCACAATCAAGACAAAGTGCTGATCTTGTTGGATGGCTTTGATGAGTTAACGACCCCTGCCCTAGATCAAACCTTATTTGGTTCAATTCTAAAGATCATCAACTGTAAGAAAGACAGAGACTGTTATGTAGTTGTTACCACTCGCCCCTCTCACTATCATAAACTAGTGACACGGTCATTAATTCAAGAACCTTTCACACAGGTCAGAGTTGAAGGTTTTGATGAGGAAAATATCGAGAAGTATGTGACAAAATTTTACTCAAAAGATCATGAAAAAGCTGCAGGGCTTATTCAGAGGATCAGATCCTCAAATGTTTTATCTGATTTGGCAAAGAGTCCAATGCTACTTCTGTTGATGTGCATTTTGTGGAGAGACAATTCTACACTCCCAGAAACAATGTCCTGTATCTACAGTGAGGCATTGGAGTACATATTTCACAGAAAAACTGATATGTCACCACCTGAAATATCAAAAGTAACAAATGAACTTGGAAAGATTGGCTTGCATGGTCTTCTTGCTCCAAAACAACAGCTTGCTTTTCCTGAAGAAATGTTTGAACCAAGTTTGCTGGAGTCTGCCATAAAAGCAGGTATTCTTACAAGACAAAAGGTCTTGAAGGGAATGAAAAGTCACAACAGCATTCAGTTCCTGCACAAGACTTTTCAAGAGTTTTGTGCTGGTAAATACTTACAAAGCTTATTAGAAACAGACACGGTGGAATTCAAGAAGAACCTGGAACAAATGATCAACTCTGAGGCTAATGGTTTTGAATATGTCCTGCGGTTTTGTGCTGGTGACAATATAGCGTGTACCAGTAGCATTTTACAAAAACTGGCTGAATCCTACAAACTCAAAGAAGAAGGAACGATGGATGCGGTACTCAAAAGTCAACCCCTCATGCAGTTGGGCCTTCACTGCTACTTTGAAGGTCATTCAACAGATTTACCTCCAGTGGAATTCATACAGTATGTTCTAACACACAGAATATACATAATTTGTTGGAACAGGGACAGTCTGAAGTCATTCACATACTTTCTTCGAAACGTTCATACCCACACAATGGAAAACAAACAAACTGATTATCTTGACAAGGTACAGTCAGTAGAGATTTATGATTGTCACTTGGGTGGGTGTATGTCAGATTTGGCATACTATATGAGTTTAATGGTGAATCTTTCATCATTGGAATTGTTGGGTTGCACATTGAATGACAGTAAACAAAAAAGTGCTGCATTATCAGGAGCAACGTCATATCCAGTTGGTTCTGCTGCATCATGGGCCCATCACTTCAAGAACATGAAGAAACTTCAGGAGCTACACTTTAATTTGTGCTCATTGACAGGTAAAGATATGACACATATTGCTCCTGCACTGTGTGATCTGCCCAACTTGGTGAAATTGAGTCTTACAAGAAATAACGGCTTGGGTGGTTCTGCTGCATCATGGGCCCATCACTTCAAGAAGATGAAGAACCTTCAGAAGCTACACTTTAATTTGTGCTCATTGACAGGTAAAGATATGACACATATTGCTCCTGCACTGTGTGATCTGCCCAACTTGGTGAAATTGAATCTTTTGGGAAATGAAGGCTTGGGTGGTTCTGCTGCATCATGGGCCCATCACTTCAAGAAAATGAAGAACCTTCAGGAGCTACACTTTAATTTGTGCTCATTGACAGATAAAGATATGACACATATTGCTCCTGCACTGTGTGATCTGCCCAACTTGGTTGACTTAGATATTGAGGGGCATAACTTCATTGATGATTGAGATGACTAACTTTAAAACAAAAGCTAAATCTCGGAGGTGCTGTTGTCAGATTTAATGGTGACTTTATAACATACTGCACTGCATCCTTCCTTATGGTGTAAGGTATCTGAATATGTTACACGTACAAGTTGTTCCTGTACTGTTGATTTGATTCTTGTTTGACTTCTTTAGACCTTACAGGTGAATCCACTCCATTGTAACACACCAATGTAGTTGATCAAGTATCCCGTGGCTTAGATGAATTCATATTTGAATTCTTCAGACCTTACAGGTGAATCCACTCCATTGTAACACACCAATGTAGTTGATCAAGTATCCTGTGGCTTATAATTATTGGCTATAAATCAGTATTACATTGACACAAACCAAACGATGACTCTATCTTTAATCCTGACAACGGACAACCCCCCCCCCCCCACACGCATGGGATGCAGATGTGCTATATTTTTCCATATTTCACGAGTGCGCATGTGATAACAAATTTATCTTCCAACTACCAATCAGAAATTGAAGTTATAGTCTTGCGTAAACGCGCATACGTACACTCAAAGAACAGTAAAACACACCATCAGATGCTAAGTTGTTTATGGCTCTATAAACCACGGCTGTTGTCAATTTGGATCACTGATTTACGTGCTGCTGGAAGATAAATTTCTCTATGGCAAGACTTGTTGAACAAGAAGCAGTATATTTTGTTTGATATTTGGTAAAATCTGAGTTAGGCACAGGCACAATAATGTTTGGGGTGTACTAAAACAAATATTGACTTCTTTTACTCTTGTTTTGGTTAAAACTACGATTAGCATCGGTGATTCCCAGAGCAGTCTAAATAGAATGCGCTCAGTAGTTTTAACCATAGCACTTGAAGCAGTCAATATGTGTGATATCATGTAGTGAATGCATCTACACAGTACACAGCTAGTTCTGTGCACAGTTCTTCTACCATACACAACCCATGCAGTTGAGTGGTTCTGAATGGTGAAAGGAGTGTAGTAAGACATATCAGTGACTCACTTAGAGTGTTACATGTAAATGTCATGATGAAGACTTTATTTGTATTGCAGGTTGAACAGTTCCCCAGAGTGATGTTTTATTTTTTATTTTTTATTTATTTATTTTTTTTTGGGGGGGGGGGTATGTTTCTTTTGTAATAAAACTAGAAATCAAATAAACAAGTATCCAGTGAAATAATAGAAACATATGGAGAAATGTTACATTATTTCACTAACAAAGGCAACATTTCTAGCTCATTCCCTTATTGTGTTAAGTACAATAATAACTATGTGCCAGGAAGAACTTGAAAACTGTTCCATTCCAAGCTATGTTTTATTCCAATTTAATTTGTTATGTTCACTTTTGTGATTGCCTGGATGTAGCACCCTGATCTAGATGGAAGTTGCTGCTCTGTAAAAGCTCTGTTAGTATTTGTTATGTTAAGGGTATACAGATATCTGTTGAACCATACATTGTAATATTTTTCATTGTGTGACAGGATTTAATAAGCATGACATTTTATTGGAAGAGCACAATTATTCTGATTCTCTAGTTTCAAAAAACAGATCAAACGACCAACCAATGAATGGTTTATCTTTGAATTTGAACTTTATTTGTATTGCGGGTTAAACAGTTCCCTAGAGTAATAGGGGAAGTTTCTTTTGTAATAAATGAAGAAATCAATTAAATAAGTATCCAGTGAAATAATAGAAACATATGGAGAAATATTTCATCATTTCTCTAACAAAGGGCAACTTTTCCCTTATTGTGTTATTTACAAGAATAGTCAAGTGCCAAGAAGAACTTGAAAACTGTTCCATTCCAATCTACCTTTCATTTCAATTTAATTAGTTATGTTCACTTTTGTGGCTGCCTGGATGTAGCACCCTGATCTAGATGGAAGTTGCTGCTCTGTAAAAGCTCTGTTATTATTTGTTTTGTTAAGGGTATACAGATATCTGTTGAACATACACTGTAATATTGTTTATTGCATGACAGGATTTAATAAGCATGACACAGCATTTTATTTGAAGAGCACAATCATTCTGATTCTCTAGTTTCCAAAAAAACAGATCAAACGACCAACCGATGAATGGTTTATCTTTGAATGTGATCATAAATAATGGTTTATGGTTTGACATGGATTTGGGGGATGTTAATAGAAAGACTGATTTTGATTGCTTTAGATTCAAATAAGAACCAAGTGTTGGAGGACAATTTTGCAACATGTTCAAGATTGTCCCCGATTGGTTCATGGTAGTATTTTAGACAGAAGTAGTTTGCTGGACAATTGACACTGTTATCAAATGAATATACAATAAACCTGTAGATTTAGAAATGACCATTTATTTCTTTGAACAGAACTAATAAGGCATAATAACTTTAAAGACAAAGTACATTATTGGTAATTATTTTTTTTAAATATGGTCAGTTTTAAACTGAAAGCTCACTGATGATAAAGTTCAAATCAATGCTGTTGTGAAAGTTGAAGAGAGAAAACAAACAAAGACTCCATAAGTCACTGTTGCTTATTTTGGTTGCCAAAATCGAAATAAGACGACGGGAATGTCTAGAAAAACACTCTGACAAATTGGTTTTTGTTTTTTCCAAAAAAAATGTAAGGAACATTACCTGGTATGTTTGTAGCTTTTCGTTTGGATCCAGAAAGAAGGAAATGTGCAGCCGAAGTAAGTCGCTTTTGAAAATGGCATTCTCCAATCTTATTTCCTGACTTTAAAGGTGCATAATGTGCATGTTTTTGCTCACCAGACTATTTTGTCCTTTAGTGACAACCTCTCTTTCAAGTATCACTGTGTTAAGTTGAATTCCTTGAAGAATGCATCAACAACAAGATATTTATGTTTACTGAAATAGTATTGTTTAGCTGTGTCAGTTGTGTACGTTTTCATTGAGGCTAGTGGTTCACTTGGATAATATCACCCTAACTTCGTTCTGATAAGAGAATAAAACACAAACTTTTTCTTGAAATGATATGTGAAAACTATTTGTGTGATTTTTATTTCTTTTTCTCCCGTGAAAACTACAGATTATTGATTTCTTACTTTTATCTTTCACTTACTACAAGATTAATTAACTAAAATTGACCGTACCCCTCACCAGCTTTCCAATTTAGTTTGGTTATAGTTTTGCAATACAAAGTTTTTGACATTTTAACTTTTAAATTCTCCCTACCTCTATTAAAAACCAGTACACAGTACGTTTTTCTATTCATGCGTATAGGTTCTTTAATTGTGTTTATTAACCCATCTTCTCATTACCTTAGATCGAAAGTGATGGTTGAAACACTTGTATCTTCCATTATTTTGCGGGGATTTCCAAGAAAGTTTCAAGTTGATTTCAAAGCAACCCATCTCTCCTTGTTAGATGCTGCCATTCAAATTATTTGAGTTTCGTTTTGCTTCACAAAATGACATAGAATTTGATATTGAACATCGTAAGTTGTATAAACAACTCTAGTCACCCCCTCCGAGATTAAGTTGCCTAAAAAATGAGTTGTGAGTCTTTTTTATTACCAAGTATTGAAATCAGAATTTGTCCGCAAGTAGAAAACACTTCTTTTTCTAGGACGCACCCAACGCGTAATTACTGGTCACGTGACACTTGCTCGCTTGCATACTTAGTAATCCCAAGTGTTTTATGTATTTGCAAGTTAGCGTGTTTGTTACACTATTTTCTTCCTCCATGATGTTACAAGCAGACTGTGATGATCATGACGACACATTAGGTTCGTCAAATTTCACACCTAAAATCAAGACGACTTATCGCATGGGTCGGTCTCACGGATTGTCCTCATAAAGTTGAATGCTTTGTCCTCTGAGAACATTCTACAAATTGAACTTGAGTGTTCTGCAGCTTGGTCATGTGGTTTTGGAGTTACAGGTCGTTGAACTTTTGAACGCTTGATTTCTCGCTAGGTCTATATATAACTTTGGAACCTCCGCTGCGGTTTGGAATGTCGTGTGAAGATGTTTTAATCCCTAAATTAAAGCTCTAAAAATAAACAAATAAAAAATCTACTTCCGCGGCAGTCAATAAGCAAAAAGTGAAATTCTAACAAGAAAGCCCCAATAGGAAGTTTGACCTGTGACCTCTCCTTGAGCCGCAAAATCATGATTTCTGTTTTTGATATTTTGTTAATGCCTAAGGTGTAGTCATGCTTGTATGTATGTGTTTAAAAGTCGAGAATTCCTGACTCAGTGGTATTGCTATAGTATAGTGGGTGTGCGACGTGTACCACTCGAGTCAGGCGAGTCGGGCCGCCGGGGTTCAGATCCCCATCATCCTTGTCATCAGTTAGCGCCAAAGACAGTAAAGACCAACGTTCGAACTCCAGCCGCCCTCGTCATCTATACCGCCTGCAGGGAGTACAGACGCATAATTGTCTGTTTACCCGGTAGACTAATTGCATCATTGTTTAGTTCTTGTCTTCTAAATGGAGCGCATAGGAACTTTTCTTTCTCTTCTTTTAAATAATTAACTTAATTTTTACTTCAACTTTTTCCTCTAAAATCAACTGGATAGCGTCTCTGTTGTCCACAGCTGACAGTGGCAGTGAGTTTCCTTCTTTAAAACCCGAATTTACAATGTTGTTTCAAAATTGTTTCCCTAAATCAAAATACTCCATTTTCATTCTAAGCCATGATTACTCGTTCAGAAGCACTGTGTACATTGATAAAAACTTCATGACACAAAACCATGTTACACAAATCTTAGATTCAGCAGTGTTATGGCTTATTTACGCTCTCAGATCGTTGTTTAAAATAATGTTCTCCTTCTTCCTTGCATCATGTGTCCGTGTTTAGTAAACTAGGAATTCTGGGTGTGTTTTTTAAAGTATTGTATACAATTATGCAGCTTATAATAAACTATAGCATAGTTCCTCCACTAGTACAGAGGTTCAAAATCCAAGTTCCAACTGGGACGACCGACGAAGTTAAATGATGTATATGCGGGCTCAAAAAGATTGGTTTCGATTTGAGTTGAGGATTAATTGGCCTTTCTGTTGTAGCTCTACCCAAAGAGACGATGGCATAGTGCCGACCCGAATGCTGTTGTTAAAACGAATCTTTACAAAAATCAGCCCATATTGCCTTTACCAAATGAACGAATGCTAACAGGACTACGGTATTCAGCTTCATGTTTCATTCTTATAAACCACTGGTTTATGTAAATGCAGGAAACACAATTGAAGTGAGCCACCGGTGTTCAATATATAATACGTCACTTTTGCTGGTTAAGTTCAGAATCAATCATGTTAAAAAATTGACCTCTGTACTTCCCGCATCACAGCCAGGAATTCACATATCCTTTCACTTCGCTAAGTAGCTCCGTGTGTACCGCTTTTAGCCTAAAATCCGTTACCATTGTCCTATAAGTATGTATCACATATTTAATAGAAGAAACTAATTTGATTATTTGTAAATGCAATGAGACCACTTTGTCTGCTTGGGTATACTCCCATAAGGTAAGCTCGCAAAAAAGCGTATTGATTTCAAAATGTGGTTTGAGTAAACGGCCCGCGCGTGGCAGGACGATTTTGGTTACTCTTTCCTGGTTGGTATTGGGTAGAAGAGTCGTACTTCTGAAGTTTTCTGAAATTATCTTGATTTTAACATCGTCCATGGCATTGTTTCTTACTGTATAACGCAATATGTAGGAGGGTGTACCTTGTAGAAACCCGAAGTGAGTATAGTTTGTGTTTTTATTCCCTGATTACTGAAGAAATTATGAAAAACTGTTCTTTTTCAAGACTGACATTGAGCCAACCCGTCACCCTCCGTACCTCTGGTGGGTGCAGTATGACGCACTTGCGGGTGATATGGGTCACGTGTCACATGTATATTTGCATACAATACGCCACAGAGTATGCGCAAGCGAATGGAGGAAGTTAAGTGATGAGATTAACTGAAGTTTTTTGCTTCGGCAATTGTTTTATTACTTTTTTCACAGCCTAAATTCTACAAAGCTGCAAGAGAATCAGAAAGCATTAAATAAAATAGAGTTTTAGTTTGACAAATTTTGTTTCAATAAAACACTTTTAAAAGAAACTGATGATTTTACTTGTGATGGCAATTTGTTCCATAGGCTTGGTGCAGTATGTGAGACAGATCGGTCTCCCCATGAATGATTAGATATGGGCTCAATAAGGAAGTTACAGTTGTAATACCGAAGGAGCGTATGGTTTAATTAATTAAAACCCTTGGTCATGCTGGCCCTTTAAAATCACACGCATTTTTAGGGAGGCATTACAATAGCCAACTCATTAAGTATATTGTATTAATTAGCAGTGGGGGTAAATTACTTCTAGAATGAATGAAGAACACACCAGTGGCCACACTGACTTTATTACAAGCAAGGACCTTTAATAAAGTCAGTGTGGCCACTTGCCAAGTGGTGAGATGGGCATATGCTGTTTGACTGGAGCCATAGACAAAACACACAAAAAATCATGAGCTGTCTGGTATCAGCTGTCCCCTGAGGCAAGTTCAGATTACAGTGGTTGGTCTACCCCCATTAAATGTTGACAGACACATGGCTGGTCGATTACAAATACCTCCCTGGCCTGGAAAATTTGTCTTTAAAGGGATATGTCCTTTTTTCTATTTGGGAGGCGTCGCAATGCCCAACTTCTTTAACCAAGGGTTGTAAACACTGTATTTGTTTTAAAATTGAGTGCAGTTGAAGAATGCATGCAATCATACCATGTTCCTACATACTCCAAAAATACTTGCAATTGTGGTAATCAACATAAACAACCTGTTGTTGATTCATGATTCATTGTTCCATATTGGGCATGTAATGAAACACTGCATCAGTTTGAGCTGGTATTTGTTTTAAAAATGAGTGCATGCAGTTGAAGAATACATGCAATTATACCATGTTGGTAAAATAAAGCAACATAATCAACCTGTTGTTGATTCATTATTCATTTTTCCATATTTTCTTGTATATTAGCAGATGGTGATAGAAGAGTGAAACAATCCTATTCAACAAACAATCCAGCCCAGGCTTCTGTAGAGAGATGTAGAGAGGCATTAAGAACTCACAGGACCACAGCACAGGTACGGTTAGAGTAAATAATATTCCTGAAAATTTTAAAATGGATGGTCAGTGATTATTTTCACTTCAGTTCCAATTCAAGTCAGAGATTGCTTTAAGATTGCACTTATTTTGGACAAGTTACAGTTAGGTAATGGGTCTGGATTTGCAAAGGGACATTACCAAGAAGGCTAACATTGTACAATAACATCTAGTTGCGATAATCGTAACCCTCCATCCTCCCGACGGTCGGAGACCGGAGGGTTACGAGTCATGCAGTGCAAAAAAGTGGCGAAATAAAAATTTCGACTATTTTGGTCAGACTAGTCACCAGATTTACCAAATTTTTACCACTTTCAAAAAACATGACACACATTCTAAAAACATGGATGTAATCATCAATGTGTCATGAATCCATTCGTATTACTCAAAACATCATTGAGAAAATATTTTAAGAAAAAAAGACAAAAACTTACCAGAGACTGAGCGAAATTCTCATGAAGCGTAGACAATCTCAGGTCCGGTTTTCGAACCTCGCGATTCGTGACCTAGCAACATCTCGACCAATCAGCGTAAGCGGACTCGTCGTTGTGCGCATTTTGTTGAGTTGCACAATCACAGGATAATTATGAGGAAAAATTTCCAGATTGAGCGCGCATTCTGGAATGCTGTTCCTGCACTTAATCAGCGCAAACTGCAGATGGCGCAAATCCGTTAAATACATTAACTGCGTGCACGCACAGTCGCAATCAGACGATCGCCACGCCTACATAACGGTCTGGTTTACGCTGATTGGTTGATTTAGGGGAAGTGCGGTCCATGGACATTTCGGTCAGTTTCTGGTAAGTTTTTGTTCGTTTTTTCTTAAAATAATTTTTCAACGATGTTTAGAGTGTTATGAATGGATTCATGACACACTGAAGATTAAATCCATGTTCTTAGAATGTGTGTCATGTTTTTTGAAAGTGGTAAAAATTTGGCAAACCTGGTGACTAGTCTGACCAAAATAGTCGAATTTTTTATTTCGCCACTTTTTTGCACTGCATGACTCGTAACCCTCCGGTCTCCGACCGTCGGGAGGATGGAGGGTTACGATTATCGCAACTAAATAACATCAAGGAAATTAATGCCCAGAGACACGTATTCAGCTATGGCGCTTCTGACTGGGGGTCCTCTCCAATCCTGCAGCTCTGATCCTACAGCCTATACAGCATCGTTACAGGGTGAATTGTTTCTGACTGGCACCCCTACTCAAAGATAAAGACAAAATAGGGAGACCGGCAACATAGGGCTAGAGCTGGTAGAGCGCCAGCACGTTAATCCGGAGGTTGTTGGTTCAAGTCCTGCTCTTGTCAATTTTTATTTTTTCAACCAGAAATGAAGTTTTAATAAGGAAATAAATGAGTGGCGAGGAGATCTTAAATGGCCATTGAAATGCGGCATGGTCATGGCCATGATATAAAGGACCAAGCTGAGGGGATGGGGAACTAGACTAAAAAACCAGTGAGTCTTACCATGAGGGAAGCTAACTGCCAGTGTAAATTGGGAGTAAAATGCTGAGTATGAACTGTAAAGCGTTTGATAATTTAATTGATAAAACAAATTATTTCATTGAGCAAAGTGGAAAGTGTTATACTATTAAAGTTTTCTTTGTGCCAAAGTTCCTGCTTTCGATCACGGAAAATGTGTCCTGCAGCAATCTATAATCTGCTCAAAACTGTCTTGATTCAAGCTGAGCTCAATTCCCGCAGTTATACTGCCCTCTATCAACAAGGTCAATATCCTATATGACCGTTATGAGGAAATGAGGAAAAGAAAAAAGAATGAGAGTGCGTTTTACCATGGAGGTAGGAATAGTTTTATGTTTCGTTCAGTTGTGTGGTAAGTACAGATCACAAAGACTCAAGAATTGTTTCTGTTTAATTAGGCAGGTTTATGGCAGAGGACCAAACATTAATGGTGTTCTGTAGAACAAGGGTACTTACTTTATGATAACACTAAAGGGTTACCTGGTAGAGGGAAGTCCACCATCATGGATAAGATGGCATCATGATTGGGCATGTAATGAAACACTGCGTCAGTTTGAGTTTGTATTTATTTTAAGAATGAGTGCAGTTGAAGAATACATGCAATTATACCAAGTTCCTACATACTCCAAAAATACTTGCAATTGCAGTAAACAACATAATCAACCTGATTCATTGTTGCATATTATTTGTGTATTCTTTTTTGTTTCCAATCAGGTAACAAAAGAAGTGTGCAAGGAGACCATCCAACAAAAGATCCAGCCCAGTAAAGAGCTGCAGAGAGGCATGAAGAACTCCTAGTCCTAGGACCACAGCACAGGTATAGTTAGCCTTAATTTTCTTGAAGAATGGATTGTCAGTGATTATTTTCACTTTACTTCCATTCTAAGTAAAGTCAAAGATTGTTTTAAGATTATATTTAGCTTGGACCAGTTTAATAAACTTAGGTTACCTGGGGCAGTATTTAACCATAGAGAAAGTGTAACAGAGGGCACAGTTAAGATACATGTAGACATGCTGATATGTGGCAAAGTGTACTACATTTGTATACAAGAGTATGTTCACACAGGTAGCTATAAAATGCCAATTTAGAGGTGCAGATTTTTTGTATGCATTCTTTAGGATGGAAACACTTTGACACTTTGATATAAAAAATCTACTATTTTTGAGTTTATTATTGTCAGCAAGGGAAACAAAAGATATGACTGTATGATATATATCATAAAACATGACAGAGCAGTTGAACAGACCAAGCCTCTGCTGTTGATCATTTCAGTTCTTTATATATGCTGTGGGCTCATCAGTGAGTGACCTTTTCAGGGTATTTCAGACTAATCAGTATTTAGAATTATATATTTGTCAAAATTGCAGATGGCTGGGTCAAAGAAAAAAACTGAAAATCAAAATTGAGTTTTCAATTAAAAAAGAAAAAAGCTAAGATAGTTGAAACAAGTGTATTTGGTAATTTTCTCTTCTGTTTTTACTTCAAAGTTGCATGCTGGAAGTCGGGAAAAGCCATTGAAAACTCCTGAGCTTGGAGAACATTGATCTAAAATATCTGCTTCATTTGAGGCATTACTTTAATCTTTAGTGTATATATAGGATATATTGAACAGTCAGCCAACATTTGAAAATCAAAATTTTGGGCGTATGGTAAGGTCAAAACGAGTAAAAAACAAATGGAAAAAAGGAATTTTGAAATTTCTAAACATTGATTGTTCTGAATGGTTCCTTGAAAGTTTTGTTACATATTTTTTCAATCCACAGATGAGAGTCTCATGAAAATGGAACCCTCACAAATTGAATGTGAGAAATTTTTTGGAGAGCTCAGTCATAAACTTTCCATTGACTGGGAAAAAGTAGCAACGCAGTGTGGATTTGTGTCTTCTGAAATCGAGCACATCAAACATGACAATTCACAACTGTGGAACAGATCATTCAAATTTTTGGTTGACTTGCGGACCAAATTTCCTGTTCTGACTGTTTGGTCAGGAAAACTACGTGAAGCTCTTCATCATGAAGAAAAGAACAACTTGGTGTCACAACTGGAAGAGTTCATATCGAAAGGTTTGTAAAAAGGAATTTTACACTTTAACTTTCATCACAAACCTTTGAATGAGAGATAATGATGTTAAAGGGACATACCGGCTCACCGTTTATGTAATTTAGTAACTACAAACAATAATTTTAAGACGGTTGTTGTAAAAAAGATCTTCAAAATATCATGTAATTAAAGTTTTTTTTTTTTAACCCATTTGTCAGTGCTCTGTTATAAGTTATAATTATACTCCCACAAACACAAGAAAAATACTATGAAACTTCATTTACATTTTTGTTGAACCAACCAACCAAAACTGATCATTGCCTGAACGGGAAAAGTTAACAACCATTAGGAAAACATTTTTTTCAAAAGAACAAAAGTAAAGTCTGCCTATACCTGGAAAAGAATAGACACGGTTGCATGTTTGTTTTACTAAATATTCACTACCTAAGTAATGCATACAATTAAAGGATGTAGATATGTTTTGTTATTCCTTACACTTTTGACAGAAGTTAAATGTTATAAACAATTACATGATAATGCAAACTTCCATGTTCAAATTCCATATTGTGATGATTGGTTAAAGATCTACTTCAACGGCACTAAGATAATTTAAACTTTGGCGAAATCCAATCAATTTGTGTTTCATGATTACGTATATATTAAGGAAAATACTTAGCGGTAATTGCGTAATTAAAAAAAAAAGGTCATTTAGGCCAGCGTTCAGCAGCTCCTCATACCGAGTTTTTGGAAACAGCCTGTCACGTGATGAAAATATACCATAGACTCTGATGACGTACATGAATGGAGACGGCTTGTTTACCCCCCGCGCAGCGAAGTGTGTTTATTGTACGCGTCTATAGCTACTCACACAGTAAACGAGGACAAAATGTCAGACATTAGCGGATCGTGGGAGGAACACAGTGTGGACGAAGAAGAATTAGGAAATACAGATGATAGTATTGATAGTGAGGATAGCTCTGACGGTGGAGGGAGTTCTTCCGAAGACGAAGAGGGCGTTGATGAAGCTGGGGGAGTGCTTGACGAGGAAGTGCAAGGTGCCAAACCATACAGGTTTGAGCCACTGGCCGCCGATGCAGGAGGTCGACTAAACAATACTGAATGGTGAGTCCCACAGGTTTTTTGAAGAACAAACAATGCTATGTTTACTGTTGTTTATCGTCATGAAGTACTTATTTCTCTATGCGGCATATGAGGTCGCTATAATGGATAGAAATAGCAGCAGAAAGTTGATTTTTTTTTCTCACGAAATGGTTGCTGTTGTCCAATATGGTTCACGTTTTCATGATACATTGAATCGGTGTCACTCAAAAATTGTTCCCTTTGGGTTAGTGCAGGTATCCTTATCGGAGAACCGGGTTCCATGGAGAAAGGAAAATAGATGAATGTTGTTTTATTTGTTTCTGTATTTCCTCGTTTATCCATTAATTTTTTCACAATACAATCATCAAATCTCAGTGTGTCGGAGATAACATTTATTTTCAGTACCGAACTGATCCTAACAAGCCGTATTTTCTGTCAGTGTCACTGTTCTACCGCATTTATTTTTTTATTTCTTTTAGCAAATGATTGAGGTAGGTCCTAGCCTAATTGGATTAGTTTTTATGTCAAGCTCATTTGCTAATTATTTCTCATAATTTTCTTCTAGGCTAGTATGATATGTCATGTTTATTCTTTAAAACAGAACTACAATTACAAACCACTTTTCAAAAAAAAAATAAATAAAAAAATTCCCAGAGACACAAAGTAAGAACAACGGCCATTGATAAACAATGCGAAACATTGCGTGATTTTTTACTTAGATGTATAAATGAGACACGCATCGTTTCAATCCCCACTCATTTTGTATTACCCCCGTTCATGTAAAATTAGTTAATGGTCATGAACATAGTCCATCCTATGTCAGTACAGCAACACTTTCATCCATTAATTTTCTGTTATTTAAATTTTTCTTTCAGGTGCTCATGCGGACACTGTGTGGTCCAACCAATGGCAGTGAACTGCATCTGCTGTAAGGAAGTGCAGAAGACAAGAGCCCAAATGGCAGCATTGAACATTGATGTAGAGGATGAAAACCAAAGCCTTGCTGTGCATGATTGGTTTGAAGCAGTCTGTCTGCACCCGGCTGTACTTCAAACCGCGTATTTACAGTACCGGTGAATACTATGGCAGAGATGCAGTTGAAGGGACTCTAGACCAGTAAGTGTCTTTTTTTAATTGAACTGTAAAATTAATGTAAGGAGCAAACCCTCCCCCAAAAAATTTTATTACGCCTCTTACCTGACCCCGAGTATAATTGACTGTTGGATTAGATTTATACAACTCAGAAAAACGAATAACCATAAAACCTTTACAAGATTTTTTCTAAACACTTTGATCTCTGTCACAATTGTTGAGTATGTTACAGCTTATGACTTCTTTAAAGAACCCAAAAGTGTGTGTGTGAGTTTGTAGTGACATTCAAACCGAGGACTTACAACAAAAGGGACAATAGGTCCACATTTGAAAAACAAAGGAAAACAATGGGGTCCACGTTTGTCAGGACAAAGAGTTGAACAAAGGAGAGTCCACGATTGGAGCTCATGACACACTTGAGTGTGTGTGTGTGTGTGTGTGTGTGTGTGTGTGTGTGAGCTTACACATGCCAACTTACGGAGCAATGCTACCCCATAAGGTTTTCTTTGTTCTGGTGGTGACCCAAATAGGATTTCTTCAGAAAAAGGAATATTAGAACAACAATGGAAGTACCCCTGTAACTGCCATATGTAAGGGTGTGTGTGTGTGGGGGGGGGGGGTTCTCCTACAAGTTGTTCGACTGGACAAATCAGAAGAGTATATTTCCACCCTTACTCGTACATGATTTCTTCAAAATGGGAAAACTGTGTTTTTAAACAAAAATTAATATCAAATGTTTACCTAATTTGATTTTCTTCTACTCCTTTGTTTGCAGAAGAAATCGCCATGTTGCTTACAGGCAAGTTGTCAGATGGTGTACGGGCTACCTCGGAAGGTTCAACAGAGTGCCACTTCCTTCAACAGAGTGCCACTTCCAAGGACATATCCCAACCCCAATGGACAATATAAAGGGTTTACCCGCCACTTGACTAATAGTAACTTAAAAAACCCTAAAATTTATTGCCAATCATATTGTAAGAATTCCTCTTCTCACTCGAATTTAGTGTGGTATTTTTAGCCCCAAAAGTTGATAAAATGTTTGTAAATGAGGCTCAAAAAATAGATGTACAAATTATTTGTCAAACATAAAGCTCATGCTGTTGTGTCTCTCACTGGAAAATAGTGAAATGCATTCAACTTACATGTACATATTACAAACATGGAAGTTATATAGCAAAGAGGCTTCAAAAGGCGAACTTTTTTGAGAACCACAATCTTTGATAAAAATCTGTTAATATTTGGCTCACTGAGATGGGATGTGTGTCATTACAAGAACAATGTCTATAATCAGGTGAGGTTTGCGCTGACACCATAGGTAAAATCTCTTTTGAGTAGTGGTGGTTCTGAAAAGAAACGGTGGTTTCACAACTTGATTTTTTGATCAGTATGCCCTGATCCTCTTCAGGAAGTTGTCAAACCACCTGTTTTTTTTTTTAAACCACCACTACTCACGAGATTTTATACATGGCATCACTGCAAACCTGATCCCACCATGCAAAGTTTCAAATCATACTATGATCAAAACATGTTCTGCTAATCTAGTAGTGGTTCATGGTTTTCAAAAAGGTTTTCAGAATTGAGGATACAAACATGGTGGGATTGGTGGCCTCCATTTACTCTAAATTTTCAGTGTGTTACAATCATTTTTAGATGATCCATGAGTAAATGACAATAAACACTTTTAATAATATACACATATCAGTCTTTAGTCTTTATGAGTATTATTTTATTTCAAGAAAAATAGAATAAAACAACAATTGTTTTTGCAAAGTCAACTACCCCTCTTCAAGTGAAGTAAATAAATAGAAAGCAGCTAATTAATAAATTGAAGGGACACGTTGCCATTAAAAGAAAATGTAACTATGAGTTCCTTACCCTTCTTGCATATACTACATGGTAATGTAAATGACCACCTTATGTACAAAAAGCAATATTTTTGGAGTTAAGAGTACAGTGTACATGTAATACTTAATGTCAAGAAAAGTTGTATTACCAAAGTTGACCTCTCTGTCTAGTTTTAATTTTCATTGAGTAATTAAATACAAAACAGCTAAATTAAAAGGGAATGTTGCAAAACTAATTCCATGCGATCCTTACTCTTCTTGCCTACAGACATTCTAAAAGACCTTATCAAAATGTTCAGCTCAATGTAGACTTTTAAGAAAATGTAAACAAACATTTCAAATTGCAGTCAAAGCTTAGAAAGACAGGTTGTCTGGCAAATTGTCAAAAAGAAGTGTAATTGTTTTGTGTTTGCCCTGGATTGAAAACACATTACACATGAAATATGCAAACCCCAATACATGTACTCCAACTCCTCTTTTTCTCCCCCCAAAAACTCCTTTAGTTCACCATGCAATATGCACAAACTGGGGCTGCTCATTAATCTTACGTAGCAAAAAAGTTTGTGGTTGATCCCCCTTCTAACAAATAATAATAACAATAACAAATAAGTACGGTACACATGTGTACATGTACTCAATAAAACCCTACATTTAAATTACCAGATGTGGTTGTGGTCAAATAAAAGCTACATGGGCATTAAAACAACTCTTCTCATAAGATAATAAATGGTGTACAAAAAATATGTACAATACATGTATAATCAATAAAGAAAAAAATCCACAATGGCTTGATGAATTAATCATATTTTACCATCAGAAATAATCCTCTGCATTAACAATAAGGTGTTTAAACTATGTCAACAGTATCTCTTTAATACATGTTATAGGAGGACAAAATAAACCTTTATTTCATTTTAATAATTCTGCTTGAAACAAAATTGCAAACAGACATGAATCATGCATCTCAAACCTAGGGGTTTATAAATTTGTTCAAAATATTGAGGGAAATTGTTAACTTTTAAGATATTCACAAGTCAGGCCTGGAATTACACGGAGGCCATGGCCTTCGTTGCCCTTGTGTTGGCCTTGGTGCCCCTTCAAAAGTCTCCCATAGACTTTAAGATTTTCCAATGGAAGTACCCTTTACAAAATGAAAATGGCCTTGCCCTCTCCAAGATGAAATTCCAGGCCTGACAAGTGTATGATTATGCAAAGTAAAGTTAATTATTATTCCGATACTGCACATTTTGATGTGTAATGAAATAAAAATAACCCTATATCCAACTCGGGGTCCAGGCATTTTGAAGCTGACCCCCACCCCCCGCGGTTGAATATTTCTCCCCTAAACATAATTAAGGTTGTTTCTGCAACAAGCCAGTAAACCGTTTCATTACCTCCTCTGATGTGATTGAACTTTCCATCACATTAGATGGGAGAAGTTGTTCACCAGTGGGCTCCTGTCACCATACTTAGCATATATTCAGCAAAAGCTTCTTGCAAAACCTGAACAAAAGATCAAAACAAACATTGTATTTAACCTCTAAGTCAAATGTCATAATTTGGGCATTGTATTCACACACATGTATGGCTTTGCCCTTTGTAGGCACAAGTAATTTTTTACCATGGTCCTTCCCCCGTACTCCTCCCCCAGGGATACAATGATGTTGAAAGCAAACTAAACTGGAAAAGCAATGTAAGGTCAATAATGAAGTCTGTAGGTTGTACTTGAAGTTGAAGGGGAGTCTTGTACACATGTATGTGCACTGGGATGACAAGGTCAAGGAGGTGAAGTAGAATTGGTAACTAGTTACAAACTTTCCTAAACTTCAAACTCGAATCATGCTCACAATCACATCGAGTGAAAAGGAAAATTGTTGATGGTTGTGGTAGCCCTACTATTGAGTTTGAAATCTCTTGCGAGAAGTGCATGTTTTGAAATGAAAAGAAACGATGGTAAAATATCAACTACATACTCATAGAACTTAGTTTTAGAACTTAAAAGTTGCTTACCCAGCTCTTCTCTCTTTTATGCCAGACGAGTGTTGGCTGAATCGCTTAGTTTCATTTGGCTGTGCCTGTTTTACTCTCTGTTTGAAAAGATGATGGCACTGCAGATGGGGCTTTCATGGTTGGGATTGAACCTAGCTTAAGCCTGTTATAGCTTTTTAATCCAAAACTGCTCTTTAGTTGCGATGTTGCAACCCGACAGTCGTCCGTAAAATGGGCACTGCAAATCATGGTCCATTTTGACACCGTGAAACCCTTCCGTGTGTTGGTCACGGAACGCACCCATTCCCTTCTCTGGACAGGATCTCTGGGAATCGAAATAAAAACTCACATCTGGGTTCCTATCTGCGTTCCGAGTACATGTACATCCACCAACAGAACATGAGTTCGGCATGGTCAATTCTCACGTCTTAACTTGGTGAATGTCTTCGAATAATGAGATCATCACACATAGTTACCGTGTAAACACACGACACGTCGCTACTTCCTGGTTTCCCCTTTCTTACAAGTACGTCATCATTCGCTGGTTCACCCACGTATCTTATAGTTGGTTCGTGGTGCGCGTAAATACACGTGCTTCAGTATGGGACATGCATGGTGCCTATAGAGGGAGCCATGGAAGCGCGCGAGTTTTTAAAAACCCTAAGATCGGATTATTTTTTCCGGTTAAAATTTCGAAAAAAATATATGTTTAAAACAATCCAATCTACAAGGTCAGAATACTTAATAACATTATGTATAAGATTCAGCAATTTGTTTTATTTCGCAGTTATTGCTGAAGTAGATCTTTAAGATAGTACAGTATTGGTGATTAATAGATTCAAGCTTACAATGAAACAAATTATGCAAAAAAGAATAAGCACCACTAACTGAAATGTCATCATGAAGAAAAATGTCAACAAATTTATTGTTAAAACTGATTGCTTCATGTCAAATTTGTTTTAAAATTTCAATGAAAGGACATTTTATGCAATGTGTTTTGAAATTGATGAAATTGTTTTGGTGTTTAAAGACTGGAATGATAACATCTTCCAATACTTTACCATCTCTTTGAAGGTGCTATCCCATCAGGATATCTGTAGAGTAAGGGGAGGGGGGGGGGCTATTGAGCTTGTTTTTTTTTGGATGACAAGCGAACAGGTTCAAAGATGAACTTTGGAAGAGTTTCTTTATTTCTGTCCTCAGGTTGACATTTATTTCACAGTAACTGTAAAGATGACAAACCTGCACCTGTAGAGTCAGGGCAGGCAGTGATGCAAGAAAGAATTTATATATTTAGTTTCTACTTTCTTTACTACTCAGCAACTGTGTAAAAACATGGCAGAAGCAAACCCTGAAGGCTAAGTTAGGCAATTCTTTAGCACCAACCAAAAGCAACGCAGCAAACCCACCCCAATAGCACAAATCCACCTGCAGTATCTAAACAATTGCTAAGTTTACATTTCATTGAATTTATGGTTATTCATTTTACAAGAACAAGAGACCAGGACTTAAAGGCAGTGGATACTATTGGTAATTACTCAAAATAATTATTAGCATAAAACCCTACTTGGTAACAAGTAATGGGGAGAGATTGACAGTATAAAACATTGTGAGAAACGGCTCCCTCTGAAGTAACATAGTTTTCAAGAAAGAAGTAATTTTCCACGAATTTGATTTCGAGACCTCAGAATTAGAATTTGAGGTCTCGAAATCAACCATCTGAAAGCACACAACTTCGTGTGACAAGGGTGTTTTTTCTTTCATAGTTATCTCGCAACTTCGACGACCAATTGAGCTCAAGTTTTCACAGGTTTGTTATTTTATCCATATGTTGAGATACACCAAGTGAGAAGACTGGTCATTGACAATTACCAATAGTGTCCAGTGTCTTTAAATATCTTAAAATGAGGCCAACAAGAATTTAACCAAAAACCCTTACTTAGCACATACATGTACTACACCTGGCCATATTACATACGCCAGTACAAACACACTTGCGCTTCTCTGAAAGCCAAGTTCTATTTTTCATACCAATTTTTTGACCCTGCTGCTGTTGCATGAAAGAATACATGGTAACATAAAATATATATGTACTAGGTAAGCAAGTGGCAGCTATGTTTGGATTTAGAAATACAAAAGTAAAATAGCGTTCTATATTTATTGTAAGAGGGGAGCCACACATCCCTTACATATCTGTGGTCAATTTATTCATTTCATGCGATTATTATTTATCCTATGACCAACTTCTGGCTTGAGTTGTTGGCTTAAAAGAAATGTAACAAACACACCTCATAGTTAGGCACAAAGATTATTATTCATGCAACTACCTCTACAGCAGTTTGGTTGAAAAGTTTAGGTCCCGGTAGGCCTATCAATTGTAAGGAGGACTTCCAACCTGTATATGAAATATATAAAAAAATCCTGAGTACAATTTATTTCAAAAGAATATCTGGTTTTGAGTAATAACAATATATCCACGAACCTTATACTCTATTGAGCCAAACCACATGTGTCATGTTCGTGTGAAATCAGATCTTTGGGTTATTAGTAGATTCTAAAAGATTTGTAAAATGATTTTACATTATTGTTTGTTGGGTTTGTACTTTGACATTCCTTGATTGAGGTTTTTAAAAAACTACGTATTGTTGCAACAACTTGTCACATATCTGTATTTCGCTAAAATTTCTCATTATGGCCATTTGGATTTTTAAAAGCATCAAACGTTTTTCCAGCATGTGGTGTTGAACATGGATTATATGCTCTTTTTTTACGGATGCCATTTTGTTAATGCTGGTTATCAAAATTTGTTATCCAACTTTATGGCAGTAAAGGCCATTTTTTTCCACCGAGATTGTAGTTTTGTTGAGAAAAATATCAAGCCGACTAGAGCAATGGTTTCTCCTAACGATTGTGAAGTTTCATTATCTTTAGCGATGGATGAACTTTAATTTCAAGCAATTCAAATCAGAATTAGAAACCAAGTCCCACAGTTAGGAATGGCTATATTCACTGCTATTAGTGATCAAAGTGGACCTTGTACCAGTGATGATTTTCCACATCAATGTTGGCTTAGTGCAGAATCTGCCAACATTTCTTATTTGTTTTGCACAGATGACGAGTTTGTATTTGTACAAGTATGAGTTTGTGAGATCTGATCTTGCAGATTGCCGAAAGTCAACAGATGTTCTAAACATTCCATTCACCAGATGATATCACATACCATGCTATCATAACTTTTCTAGAAAATAAAAACCACAGTGGTTATATTGAATGGTCAGGCTCTAGAATGAAATAAATCGTTGCTGTTTTATGCCTTGGTTTTACCAGTCAAGAAATACTAAGTGTATATTCTTCTCTTTGAAGGTTGTTCTGAATTTATTTATGTTGTTGTTGAATCATGATTAAATGATCCATATTATACTTGTTGTTTTCAATCAGATTATGGAAGTGTGCAAACCCATCCAACAAAAGATCCAGCCCAGGTCGCTGCAGAGAGCTGTAGGGAGGCATTAAGAACTCATTATAGGACCACAGGTAGCTATGTGCAACTGATACCAAGAGAGGGTGGAGACACAAAACATATCAAAGATATCTTTACAGAGTTAACATTGGAGAAATCTGGAAAAAAAGATATTTTCTGTCAGACAACAAGAGATGGTGATCCCATAAAACGGGTTATTTTGAATGGATTACCTGGTAGAGGGAAGTCCACCATCATGGATAAGATAGCATATGATTGGGCATGTGAAGAAAAAACACTGCAGCAGTTTGAGCTTGTATTTGTTTTAAGAATGAATGCAGTTGAACAAAGCACAGAGCTAATTGACTCAATTTTTGCACAACTTTTAGCCGAAGACACTAAGATAGATAAAGGTGCTTTGGGTTCTTTTATCAGGGACAATGAAGAGAAAGTACTGATCTTGTTGGATGGCTTTGATGAGTTAATAACCCCTATACCTGCCCTTCATGAAACTTTATTTGGTTCAGTTCTAAAGACCCTCAACCGTAAGAAATGCAGAGATTGTTATGTAGTTGTTACAACTCGCACCTCTCACTATAATAACTTGGTGACAAGTTCATTGGTTCAAGAGCCTTTCACACAGGTCAGGGTTGAAGGTTTTGATGAGGAAGATATCAAGAACTATGTGAGGAGATTTTACTCGGAAGAGAAAGACAAAGCTAAAAGGCTTCTCCAGAGGATCAAATCCTCAAATGGTTTATCTGATTTGGCAAAGAGTCCAATGCTACTTCTGTTGATGTGCATTTTGTGGAGAGACAAGTCTTCACTCCCAGAAACAATGTCCTGTATCTACAGTGAGGCATTGGAGTACATATTTCACAGAAAAACTGAGATGTTAGCAGCTGAAATATCAAAAGTGACAAATGTACTTGGAAAGATTGCCTTGCATGGCCTTCTTGCTCTAAAACAACAGCTTGCTTTTCCTGAAGAAATGTTTGAACCAAATGTGCTTGAATCTGCCATAAAAGCAGGTATTCTTACAAGACAAAAGGTCTTGAAGGGAATGAAAAGTCACAACAGCATTCAGTTCCTGCACAAGACTTTTCAAGAGTTTTGTGCTGGTAAATACTTACAAAGCTTATTAGAAACAGACACGGTGGAATTCAAGAAGAACCTGGAACAAATGATCAACTCTGGGGCTAATGGTTTTGAATATGTTTTGCGGTTTAGTGCTGGTGACAATATGGCATGTACAAGTTCCATTTTACAAACACTGGCTGAATCCTACCAGTTCAAAGAAGAGAAAAAAGAAAAAAAAGAAGTCACACCCCTCATGATGTTAGGCCTGAAGTGCTACTTTGAGGGTCAGTCAAACGATTTACCTCCAGTGGAATTCATAGAGTCTGTTCTAACAGATACTGTAGTCATTGGTGCTTCAAACAGGGACAGTCTGAACTCATTCACATACTTTCTTCGAAATGTTCATACCCACACAATGGAAAACAAACAAACTGATTATCTTGACAAGGTACAGTCAGTAGAGATATGTTATTGTCACTTGGGTGGGTGTATGTCAGATTTGGCATACTCTGTGAGTTTAATGGTGAATCTTTCATCATTGGAATTGCAAACTTGCATATTGAATGACACTAGTGAAGAATATGCTGCATTACCAGGAGCAACCTCATATCCAGTTGGTTCTGCGCATCATGGACCCATCACTTCAATAAGATGAAGAACCTTCAGAGGCTAATCTTTTATGGTTGCTCATTGACAGGAGAAGATATGACACATATTGCTCCTGCACTGTGTGATCTGCCCAACTTGGTTGAATTGAAACTTTTGTTTAATGAAGGCTTGGGTGGTTCTGCTGCATCATGGGCCCATCACTTCAAGAAGATGAAGAACCTTCAGAGGCTAGTCTTGAGTCATTGCTCATTGACAGGTAAAGATATGACACATATTGCTCCTGCACTGTGTGATCTGCCCAACTTGGTTAAATTGAATCTTTCATTTAATAAGGGCTTGGGTGGTTCTGCTGCATCATGGGCCAATCACTTCAAGAAGATGAATAACCTCCAGAAACTGTACTTGGACGGATGCTCATTGACAGGAGAAGATATGACACATATTTCTCCTGCACTGTGTGATCTGCCCAACTTGGTTAAATTGAAACTTTTGTTTAATGAAGGCCTATGTGGTTCTGCTGCATCATGGGCTCATCACTTCAAGAAGATGAAGAACCTTCAGAGGCTACACTTGAGTCACTGCTTTATAATGACAGGTGAAGATATGACACATATTGCTCCTGCACTGTGTGATCTGCCCAACTTGGTTAAATTGAATCTTTCATTTAATAAGGGCTTGGGTGGTTCTGCTGCATTATGGGCCCATCACTTTAAGAAGATGAAGAACCTTCAGAGGCTCTACTTGAATGGCTGCTCATTGACAGGTGAAGATATGACACATATTGCTCCTGCACTGTGTGATCTGCCTAGCTTGGTTGAATTGGATTTTACGGTAAATCGAGGCCTGGGTGGTACTGCTGCATCATGGGCCCATCACTTCAAGAAGATGAAGAAACTTGAGAAGCTACGCTTGCATTTTCGCTCCTTGAAAGGAGAAGATATGACACATATTGCTCCTGCACTGCATGATCTGCCCAACTTGGTTTATGACTTATACAATGATTAAAATAAAACAAGCAGACAAATTATTTTTTGATTGATTGTCACAGCCTCCGAAAATTGTTTTTATTGCCATAACCCCAATTCTTGAGGGTGCCGAAAAACGTATGGCTATCCATTCACACTTTTAAGAGTAAGGGACTGTAAATATCAAAGATTTTTTGAAAATGTTGGCCAAGGACAAAAAATTGATTTCCTTTCATACTGTTACATTTGATGGACCTTTGCCCCAAACTAACAAGTGTGGAAAAACATTCCAAAAAAATAACTTTGTTGGCAACAGCCAAAAAATAAGATTGTAGGCGATTTTGAAATAATGAAATTTGCCTATTTTCAAGGCCGCGAAACCATTATACAAGATCTAGAAAAATATTTTTGTTAAAAGTTATGGATAGGTGGGTCCTTAGAGTCTGCATTGAATGTATAAAAATAATCACCAGGTGTATGGGTGGGCTAAACCATTAATTTCAAATAGGGTGTTTTTTTATCTTTTCAAAATATGAAATTATACCATCTTTTGACAGCTTATAACACATCTGGTAATGCTCCGATTTTAACATCCACCACATATTGTTGAGATGAGATATTGGTCTTGTGGAAATTATTAAAAAAAGAGCTAGGGAAAATTTTTTTTCTTCGCAACGTTAGCAGATATTTTCCAATTTTTTTCTAAATTCAATGCAAGGCTAACACAAAGTTAAATGTTACTATGGAACTTGCTGAATTTATTTAGATCCCAAGGCTTTAGCTCTCAGAGTAGCAGTTTTGGCAAAGTTATGTTGTCACTATGGTAATCATTTCAGTTGATCTTGGTAACCATATTTTCAGGTATTTTTAAATATTATTGTGTTTTTTAAACAACACTAAATAAAGATATGTTCAGTTGAATTTTTTCCCTCAGAAACTTGATGGTTTGTTTCATGATCATCTTAGATGCATTACACTGCATTCAAAACAACTTTCAAAAGGCGGCCATCTTTGATTTTTCCAGTTGTTTGTTGGGGGGATTATGTTATGTAGGTTTAAAAAAAGGTTGCTTGAAAGATCTGAAAATGTTATTTCTGGCATAAAGCTTAAAATTACTTAATATTGGCAAACCTTTCTCATTTTTGGCAAAAGTTTATTGTTGACTTTAATTATCACATTCTATACAAACCTTTTGTAAGTAAGGAGCTGTTATTTGGAAACAGTTCCAGTAAAGATAGAACACTGATAGAGTTAGGGTAATATTTAGGGTAAAATTAGCAAGTTTCATGGTAATCAGCTGTAGGTTTAAGAAATAACACAAAAATATTGGGGGGGGAATGCAACATTGAATCCCCCTAAAAAAAATTCACTATTTAAAAGTTGAACAAAATTGCGAAACCAACCCTTAAATGGTAATTCGGTTGTTGCCATGGCAACATGGTTTTTTTTTTAAATATTTGTTTGGGACAAAGGTCTACCACCTATGATAGTATGAAGAAAATCTAATTTTGACCGTGGCCACCCTATCATACCTGAAAATTATGCAAGGGGTTTAACCCATCAATCATTTAATAAGTGAAGTTCCACCTTGGCACATGCGGCATCTTGGAATTAGCCCCTGAGGTACATAAGAGCGCTAACACAACTTATTGTTACAATATTAGATCTTAATATAAAACAGGTTTGTAAGCTTATTGAACTAATTAAGAGGTGTTCAAAGTTGAAGAAATAGTTGGTACATTTACTTTAACCAAAAAAACTCAAAATACAAAACAAAACTGTGTGAATCCCGTAAACACGCCAAATGCGCCAGGTGCGTCCCACAGGGAGAGCACTTTTTTATTTTATATTTTTATAACGCGGAAAAACGCAAGAATGCAAGTTTTCACAAAACAGTTGTGTGCCAAAATTAATGTACGCCATCAAAACAATACAGGGCCGTTTCAGACCAAGCAAATTGGGGATTACGCAAGCACTGAGCGCCCAACCTAGCACATTGTGATTTTGCAGATTAATTGCTTGGCGTATCGGTTCCACTTCAACAGCGGGTTGTGAATTTGCCCGAAAGTAAAACACACGCAGGAGAATTTCCAGAACGAACATATACATGCCCATCTGAGGAAACGGGACAGGCCCTAATCCCGCGTTCCTAATCCAAACTCTGTGTCAAGAGGCCCAAGACCACCACCACTATCAAGATTGATGGAGTCATGGGAGTTGACCAACAAACTAACGTTACGCCAAGAAGTATCCCTAACACTTACGTTAACAGTAAAACACACCATCAGAAGTTGTTTATGGCTCTTTAAACCAGGCTGTTGTCAATCAAGATTGATGATTTACGTGCTGCTGGAAGATAAATTTCTCTATGGCAAGACTTGTCGAACAAGAAGCAGTATACAATAATGTTTGGGGTGTTTTGAAACAAATATTGACTGCTTTTACTCTTGTTTTGGTTAAAACTACGATTCCCTCATCGATGATTCCCAGAGCAGTCTCAATAGCTAGAATGCACTCAGTAGTTTTAACCATAGCACTCGAAGCTCTCAATATTTGTGATATCATGTGGTGAATACATCTACACAGTACACTGCTAGTTCTGTGCACAGTTCTTCTTCCATACACACAACCCATGCAGTTGAGTGGTTCTGAACGGTAAAAGGAGTGTTTATATCAGTGAATCACTTATGTTACATGTAAATAATGACAACTATTATATTAACTAAGCAATCTTGTGTCAATTTAATGACAGAAACATGGTGCATGAGTTAAGCATCATGTCACTATCTCTTATGTAAATAATGACAAATCGTTTTATTAATTTGTAGAACTGAACTACTTATATGTGTTATATGTAAATAATGACAACTATTATAACTAAGCAATCTTATTGTGTCAATACAATGACAGAAACCTGGTGCATGAGTTAAGCAACATGTCAGTATTTATTATGTAAATAATGACAAATCGTTTTATTAATTTGTAGAACTGAACTACTTATATGTGTTATATGAAATAATGACAACTATTATAACTAAGCAATCTTATTGTGTCAATACAATGACAGAAACATGGTGCATGAGTTAAGAAACATGTCACTATTTATTATGTAAATAATGACAAATCATTTTATTTTGTATAACTGAACTTTCTTGTGGTAACAATTCATCAAGATGTATAAAAGTACAAAGAAATTTCTCACTCTCTATATTTTATATGGAAATAATGACAACTCTTCTATAATGTGTTATTTTTTTTATAGATATTTGTTTATAACCAAACACTCTTTGGAGTTATACAAGAATGCAATCAAAGATGCAGTTCAAGGTATAAAGCATGTTTCACTGTCTGTATTAATATAGCAAAGTACATTTTTGCTTTGCTAAGTTGAAGGACATTTATTCTACTATTATACACAGATTAAAAAAAAACAAGCAGACAAATAGTCTTTTGATTGAATGTCACAGCCTCTGAAAACTGTTTTATTGCCAAAACATAAACTGTGGAGGATGCCGAAAAACATATTGGGCTATCCAATCACACACATGAAAAAGAGCCTGGGACACACCAGATCCCCACCATTGATGGGTATACAACTCACCAGTACATAAATTGGCACATCTGACATAAAACTATACACTTGACATTATGGGCACCACGCCCAAAATAATTAATTGACAAGCAAATACCACACCAAAAATTGGCACACCTGGAATCTTTTAGTTTTGGATTGCATCTCATTTAAGAAAATTTGTAAAAACAACACATTTAATTGCCTTTGCGTTCCAGTCATTGCTTGGATGCAGAGGTGTTAAATTGTATGCAGGTTGGATGTTAGCCATGTTTATCGTTAATGGATATAATGTGTTAGTTTTTAATGAATACCCGTATAGCTGTCTCTGCTGCCATGATGTAAACTTTGTTTGTATTGCAGGTTGAACAGTTCCAAAGAGTGATGGGGGTATTTTGCTTTTGTGGAATAAAACAAGAAATCAAATAAACGAGTTTCAAGAATTAATAATAAAATCATAAGGAAAAATGGTACATTATTCCTCTAATAAAGGCAACTTTGTAAGCTCACTTCCTTAATGCGTTGTGTACAACACAAGTCAAGTGCCAAGAAGAACTTGAAAACTGTTCCTTTCAAATCTACGTTTCACTGATTTGTTATGTTCACTTTTGTGTTTGCCTGGATGAAGCACCCTAATCTTGATGGAAAATGTAAAAGCCCAAACCAAAATTTTAATGTTAAGGGTATACAGATTGGGTGTGGTCATCTTGCCCCCTAGCAAGCTCGCCCCCAACAAATTCGCCCCCTGCAAAGTCGCCCCCTGACCGGCTCGCCCCCGGACCTTTCAAAGTCGCCCCCTGACAATGTCGCCCCCTGACCATGTCGCCCCCTGACAAAGTCGCCCCCGAACAAAGTCGCCCCCTAGCAAAGTCGCCCCCAGATGTTATTTAGTGATTGAAAATAGTGAAGGTTCTCCGTTTCAAGTTCCTCCATGCTGGGAGAAAACTCTAATCTTTAGTCTCTAAACGGGAGAGCGCCGGACGGACAGTAGACACCTGGTACACTATTTTGTATATGAATTATTATTTTTAATTTTTATTGAATTATTATTCTTATGATTTATTTGAAATTAGTACACAATTTTGTTTATTAATTTTTTAATTTTTTTTACGGGAGAGCGCCGGACGGACAGTAGATACTATCTAGTACACTATTTTTTATATGAATTATTATTCTTATTTATTTGAAATTATTACACAATTTTGTTTTTAAATTATTTGTTGTTCATTTTTAAAGCCGAGTATATTTAAATTGTTTAAATTATTGATTTTTTACATACTTGGTTTTAATATTATTACACTATTTATTAGTAGAAAGTAGAAACTATCTAATACACTATTTTTATTGAATTATTCTTATCTATTTATTTCAAACTGTTTATCAATTTATTTTTGGTTTTATTTTTAAACCCTAGTATATTTAAACTGAATTTGTATTGAATTATTCTTATTTATTTATTTAAATATATTTCACAATTTTGTTTATAAATTTATTTCGCTTTTATTTTTAAACTCGAGTATATTTAAACTGTTCAAATTATTTATTTATTTTACTTGGTTTAATATTATGACACGGTTTTGTTTAATTTCTTGAGTGACGTTAATAAAGCATTGCAATCATGTAAATTTTAGACATTGAGTTATTTGAGTTATTATTGACGGTTTTTACCCAAACACAAACTAAACATAGGCTAAGTTGGTCTCTATCAATATCTCTTTAAAACATTAGTTAAGCCACTATATTACCATAATATTTTCCAAACTAAATAACATCTGAGGGCGACTTTGTTGGGGGCGACTTGTTAGGGGAGACTTGTCTGGGCGACTTTGCTAGGGGGCGACTTTGCTAGGGGCGACATTGTCAGGGGGCAACATTGTCAGGGGCGACATTGTCAGGGGGCGACATTGTCAGGGGTGACTTTGTCAGGGGCGACTTTGTCGGGGGCGATTTTGAAAAGTCCCGGGGCAAGCCGGTCAGGGGGCGACTTTGCAGGGGGAGACTTTGTTGGGGGCGAACTTGTCAGGGGGCGAGATGACCAGCATTCATACAGATATCTACAGAGCTTTTAAAGGGACATAAAGGTCAGAGGTGAAGAAAAACATTGAATTTTTTTTTCTTTCAAACGAAAATCAACTTCGTTCGAACGAAGATTGTTTTCGTTCGGACGAATTAAAAGTGTTTTCATTTTGTTGTTCAAATTTGCCTGGGAATGTCTATGCACGTTGATGAAATTTTATGTGTGTGGATAATACACTGAAAACGGCAAATAAATTTGGTTTGTGGGCGCTTCTATTTCAACATGGGGGTAATACTCAATTATTTTTTTTAATTAAAATGCCGTAGAAATTAAATTATCAAATATCAGAATACATTTTTTCAATATTCCTTAAACGCACTTCGTTTTTATGTCCCCTTTCGTGAATGTAGATGGCTAAGTTGTGGAAAATCCTACAAAAATAAATACACAACCCTGTCTAATTTTACGTTCAGTTTAGTAGGCTTCATCGTTATGAAATTATCATAATTATTTTTGTAAAAAAAATATTGTCAAGATTGAACAGGCATCATTCATCGATGATGTTAATAACAGAGTTTGATTGAATAGAATTGTTTGATTTTTTTTTTTTTTTTACTTTTTACTTTTTTATGGCTTAAGTAATCTCTAAGAACTTGTCAAAAACAAACTTTTGAATGGTTTGAGCGAAAAGCATTTAGGTTTTAAAGCAGTTTCTTTCCTCTTGTTTTTCGTCGTCTTAAATTATGTTAAGTTGCTTTTGCTAATTCATTAGCTTTCCACGGTATTTATTTAATTAACAAACCAGTCGATATAAAACATTGTGAAACAACTGTGTGTTTCTTCTAAATGTAATGAGTTCCGAATAATACTATCTGTTACAAGTTTAAACAGGGAATTACTTACTTTGAATGTATTCCAGTTCCGAAGGAAAACGACGATAAAGCAGTCAATAAAAGGGCAAGGGTTTGTAGTTTGGCGGAATGACATTAGTGGAATATTCTCAACAGAGGGCGCTGTGTGTCCGTGATCTTATTCATTTACTTTTTTTTTTAAATCGTCAGAGATACATATCGTTAAAATTTATCCTTTAAAATAAACAAAGAGAAGGCGGCCTCTAAAAAAAAAAGGAACTAGGCGGGGACGCTAAAGAAGTTTTTTTTTTGGGGGGGCCTTATTATTCACGCTTGACTAATTAGGTTTACAAGTTGACTAATTTAGTAATAACTGCTCCACGCACTTTTCAATCCGGCCATTTTTGAAAAAGTAGCCTGCAATGAGCAAGATATTGTCATTACTGGATGGGTTATCCACTGCTACAATTTATTAACTTATGTCCAAGTTCGCAAGAAGAGGATGTGGACGTTCATTGTGCTCTTTCAAACACAAGAGGGCGTGCTACCATTTCCATGATAAAAGAAAAATCAAGGGATAGCTTGCTCAACCATCAACACAGTAGGGTCAGCGAAGTTCAGCTTCTCATCAGAACAAATTACTGAAATCAACAAAGTCCCCACCTCTAGGTTTCGGTCGTTGCTAGTCATGGAAAAGGACTGGGAAAGAAAACCGATCGTTACGCGTAAGTATTTTTCCGTTTTGTTGTGAAATGTTCATGTCCGTTTTGTCCAACACACACTGAACTAGTTTCGTGATATTTCTTTGTGCCGCTTGCACTTGCACAGTTGCTGTGTTTATGATTGGATATGATTACGAAATGAATTATGTTTAATTAGTTTAATATTGACGTTTTTTATTAATATTTAGATCTAACTGTTAACAGTGAAACCTGCCTCATACTTCACGCGAGACTGAAATCAAAAGCAAAGCGAAGTGTGTTGCATCACAATTGGAAAAACAGCACGTATGGATTATTGTGTCACCCAAAAATCACTTCTCATTCACTTTTGCATAAAGTATGAGCCGGCCTTTGGAGCAGAATATCCTCTTCACTAAGATACATTTTGATATTGTAACGATTCCAACCCCACCCTTTGCTTGTGCCTAGGGAAGAAGAGTCGGTATCATCTGATGAAACTCCAAGGAGAAATGTTATGGGGAGGAACCTTATCTACTCGACATAATAAGACATGTTGAAACAGAGGTTACTGTCAAACAAAGATCATATTAATTTATTGTCTCCAACTCCTTATCATACAACATTCACTTGTTAATATTTAACTAATACTGAAACTAATGTAATTGTACGAGTATGATTTATTACGGGCCTTCAATTGTATTGGTAGCGTGGACTTCAACCCTATAATTATAGGCATTACATGTTGATTAGAATGGTCTTTGTGTCTTTGGTCTTGTGGCGAGGACAGTTCAAAGAAAAGTCGCTGAAAAATGAGTTTGCAGCTGAATTTATAGCCGTCAGAAGTGCGTATGCACAACACGCACTTCTGTTACATACGCGGTGATCAAAGCGCACTAAATTATTGACCAATCACAAACACCTTTCTACGGTAGCTTGCTGGAGCAGCTGGTGCGCGCTCGTACTCTTGAGCCTGCGTCATGTGTGCCTCATAAAGAATACTCAAGAGCACAACACAGTGCAGCCACAGAATCGGAACGGCACGTAGCTGGGTGTCACAAGCATGCAAGAATATTACTGCAAGGAAAGAACAATAGAAATAAAGCATTGAAATAGATAGTTGTTTGTCTTAATTACACATGGCATTTTTCGCCACAATATGAATAAACCTACATACATTGAAATGGAATGAATGCAGGTCTCTACAAGTACAAGTTCCTCCCCAGCATGCAGCAAGCTCTCCTAACCTACTCAGTGAGTCCTAGAGACAGTCCTAGTCCTATACTTTATTGAACAATATTGCAACCCCTCGGTACACAGTCGCCCACCATCAATTCAATGCTGGCCCCAAAGTCCAAACAAAGTCGCCAACTTATGGTGTAAAAGTCAAATAAGTTTGAGGTGTTTTTTGTTTGTGGGTGTTAGATTTGAGATGGTCTGATTTTACACAAAACAGGGAGTGGAATACAGACAAATATGTAGCGCTTCTGTCTCCCATGTATCCAATGAGGCCAAAGGCTATATTCCTGTATTTCCTTTAGTATAATTTCGCTGGAAATGTCTGCCAAGGCGTGCATTACAGAGGGATCAGGCGTGTGATTATTCGCACTCTTGGGGAAGCTTTTAGGCGTGCGATGGCGTGCGGGTGCGATCGCACGCCTCAAATTAGAAGGACTGTTGTAATGGTTTACATCACATGGTGCTGTGGCGCAATATGCAGCCAATCAAACCAGGAACATCAAGGTGAATTCTTTCCTCTTTTCGATAAGTGCACTGGGTTCTTTTACGTGCATCACACAACACACAGGACCTACGGCTTTACGTCCCATCCAAAATTATCTCAAAGCAAATGACGCACAGCTTGAAAAAGCACAATACGCGTAGTTAGAACAGCGCAATATGCAGGGTTAGATGGATCATGCAGTTCGATTTGATATCATCCTCTTGGATCTTGGATCAGCCAATCAGAATCCAGGATTCAAGTTTGCTTGCAGACAAACAATTCTATCAAAAGTCGTAAAACAAAATGTATACAAATCTTTTTGGTGAATTACAAGATCCCTTCTCAAAAATTCTCTCACATATTTTATTTCTGAGTTTACAGATCAGCACTGGACAACTATGTTTTGGAGCGAGACTGCCTAACACTGGGGGAGCTTGCTGGGGGTGACTTTATTGTTGATGACTTTGCTGAGGGGTGGAGTTGGTGGCTGACATACTCTGATTCACATCCTCACCCCATTCTATCCACAGTCTTGGCCCCTACTGATGTACCCCAATCACTTTGCTGGTCATAGCTCTAAATCTGTTCAAAACTGATCATGAGATTTGCCGATAGGGTGCTGCTGTCCATGTGGATTACCTGCCCTCTACAATTTGTTTGAAGAACGCTTTCTGGAAAAAAGCCGACAGTCATTTTTGAGCGTTATTTTTTATGTGCACAAATCAACACATTTGTAATTTCTACTTGCTCTGGATTGGTCATTGCAAATGTTCTCATCATGGTTGATATCAATCGCTGATCCCATTATGTGGGTTCAAGAACCACACTTTGTCACATTCACTCTATGCAACATTGAAGGAATAGGCTACTCTGATTATTTAGTTTCTGTGTTTTCTTATCATAGATCATGGCGATCAGGAACTCTTTTCTTCCATTCGAGTTGAGTTGTTCAACACTTTACCCAGAGATCCAGTAGAATGGCGAAGGTAAGGAAACATTTACATTCCTTATCAGATGGTGGGAATAATGTTAGTGCCATTAACTGGAAAGTAAGATTATTGCCAGGTTTGTTTTAGTTGTGAGTTGAATAATGGGGCATCCCGTTTGAAACCATTCAAAAATCTATTCCTCACACTTGCCCGTAGCTTTGTATGTTAGCTTTACATTGGATCAAAGTGTACACAACCATGCATGATCAGTGAAGCGCTTGGTGAAACAGTGGGCTCCACAATCTACCAGAGAGAAGGAGGGTTAATCTCTTAATACATGCGTGTGATTTCTCAGCATTTTCCTCATTTCAAGATTTTCTCAAAACCATATTATTAGGCCCTCAAATTGTCTTGGAATCGGTCAGCAAAGGGAGAAAGAAGTAGTCCACATTGTACAGGCCTAGAATTACACGGCGGCCGTCGATGCCCTTGTAAACTAGCCGTGGGGCCCCTCAAAAAAATACCCTTTTCGCGGCCATGATGCCGTGCCCTTTTCCCCTGGAAAATGATGTCATGTGTTCTAACTAACAATAAGGTGACCAATAATGCCAAGACCCCTCTAGTTTAGTCTCTTTTGTCTAGATACAAGGTTTAGGTATGTTCAAAATATAAGACCCATTTATTTACATGTACATAGCACCATGTAGTGGTTTACAAGGTGATGTGGCCCAATCTGCAGCCAACCATAACAAAGACAATAATTGGGCAAACTCCTGCTCTTAGAGATAAGTGTATTGGGTTCTTTTACGTGCTTACTCAAAACACAGAATCTACAGGCCTGTGAAACCTCTGATTTAAAGCGGAAATCTGCTTTTTCATTGACTGTTCCAATTTTTAGTTTTTCGCTTTTAAATAAAATAGACGATCATAAAATGTGTGTCCCCCTTTAGTAGTGCAGAAGCGCCAAAAGAAAAAGAAAAAAGACACCACAAATTTTCTCAGTTGGCCGGCTACATGTAGCCTGTACATCATACAGCACACGCAAAGTCTGTAAATCCTATGTACATGTACCGTTATAAATAAATACGTGGATCTACTGTACATGTACATACTGTCATCTATTTTTGCTCCATGCATGCTACACTCGGCTGGGCAGCGTGAATGGGGGGTGATTGGCTGTTGATAGTTATATCAATATTCATGAGAACGTTGTGGTCTTTGCAGCCATTCATGAGCCAGTAAAACATAACGCTGTATATACCCTGCATATACTGCATAGAATCATGCATGTACTGGCCTTGAAATGAAGCTATTAAAAAATGCAACTCCTTGCCGATAGAGGGCGTGATATGATCATTGGCATTGCGTGTATTGCATACACTTCACGTGCTGTAGTGTACAATTAAGCACGTGTACTTGACATGTCCTAATTGCGACTGAACAATCAACATGTCGGTGCAACACAAGTGTGTTACAGTACAAATGTAAGATACATTTATTTCTTGGTCTTTTTTTTATTTTTTATTTTTTGCTTGGGGGTTTTCATCGGACATTATTTTGTCAATTTCTTTTTCGAACGCTAGTTTTTCGAGCATCTATCAAGAGTTTCAGCGCGCGGAGCTCCACTACCATTATCATTCTTACATGGATGTATTTTTTCTGTTTTTTTTTTAATTTTTTATGGTCCACTCACAGGCCTGCATGTGTAGGACAAATCTATAATGGTTTTAAAGTGTTTTGCTTAAGGACACAAGTGACAAGGCAGGGACTCGAACCCGCACTCTACTGATCAGAAACACCAGAGCTTGAGTCCAGTGTGCTTGACCACTTGGCCATGACCAGTTGATTTTTGTTCCTTAAAGGCCCTGCACACTGTTGGTAAGATCAAAAAACACAAATGTTCACAGATTCACACATAACTTACCTGATTTAGTAAGTAATGGTAGAAAGGGTTCCTTAAAATATTTCTGCCTAAAATGCTATCGTTTCTGAGAAATGAGTAAAACAATAGTTTTTATCACGAGTGATAAAAACTTGATGTTTGAAAAAACAGAAAACACATAAGGTCTCTTTTCACTATTTTCTCGTGACCTTGATGACCAATTGAGCTCAAACTTTCACAGGTTTGTTTGTTCATGCATGTTGAATCACACAAAATGTGGACACTGATTTTGAGCTGTTACCAAAAGTGTACAATACCTTTAACAGGAACTCATATTTAGGAAGAAAAAAAGGGGTTTTCGTTTCATTTTTTAAATTTTATTTCCACTTATGATGTTTTAAATGTTTATCACTTGCATGCATCCCCATGGCCGCTATGCTTAAAATAAAAAGACAAAGCAGCTTCCATTTTGGTAATAAGTCTTAGTACATTTAAAGACCAATAAGCAAAACAATGTAGGCTTTCTTCTCCTTCAACTAGGACCAACATGACCAGTGTAAGGATAGTGCAGACCATGCCTTGGTGCCTCTTGAAATGTTTCAGTAGAAATTTTGTTTGCTTCAGAGATGCCCCTTACAAATGAAAAACTGCCTTGCCCTTACAAGAACAAAGTATTAAGCCTGATGGTGGGAACAAAATAGAAGACACTTTTGCATAAAAACTTGAGTGGTTGTAGAAAAATCATTGATAAAAATTGGTTTCAGAATTGGGTGATATACATGTATCCCTTTTCATCTGCAGATCATATGGGAGGGCTCCAAAGTTGGTGTACGTTGATGTGGCGTTTGTTCCCTTCAACACAGAGGATCTAGCCAAGGAAAATGAGAGAACTCTCTTCAGAAAACCATGCTTCCATATCTACTTCACTGACTGTGCAGTAAGTACAAACAATGACAGTCTGCTTCCATATCTACTTCACTGACTGTGCAGTAAGTACAAACAATGACAGTCTGCTTCCATATCTACTTCACTGACTGTGCAGTAAGTACAAACAATGACAGTCTGCTTCCATATCTACTTCACTGACTTGCAGTAGTAAAATGAGTGCAACACCACATGCAGTTCAGCTATCCATACTCTACTCTACTTGTAACAACCAAATTAAACTCTTAGTTCTTACATGCATCATTTATGTTAGAGTCTGCCTACCCTGAGTTAGTCTATTTAGGTATCAGAAACAGCGTAGCACCAAGTAATGCACCTTTTAGTGTGTTCTGCCAGAAGGATATGATGGAAGTGTGCTTGGCAAAAGGTCAGCAGTAATTAATATGCACATTTTATTTCAAGAAACACTAAGTATGAAAGTTTGGCCAGGTTTCTGCTGTGCAGGAAGTTTAAGGATGTTAAATTGCACCTGGGACTGTAAAAACATGTCTTGACTGTAGTTATTCTTGCAACAAACATGTTACAGTTGTGCTCTTTTTTGTTTTTCAAAGAAGTCATTTAATTTTTTTTAAATGTTAAACTTTACCAGCAGAAGATTAGAGAGCGTTGTGTGACAGTGGGAGGGTTGACTGTGTACTGTACCATATGATATCACATTGAAGGCTGGCATAGTTTATCTATCATTCAAAATCGTAGTGGATTGTATTAAATGGTCAGACAGTAGGAGGGTTAATGTGGTAAATATTTTGCCATGTTGCCCGTCTGATACGACTAGTTAAGACAGTATAACTTAACGTTCATCCACAGGTTTTTCCCATAGTTTGGCTCTTACAGCATTCGTATGTTCTTTGGGAACTCCTATATTTGACAGATACATGTATGATTACCAATTCTATATTTTACCTTAAAGCTTTTTGATTACGCATTTATGTGATAACACTGACTTCCAAGTATCCTAACTGTTGTATTGTAGGACGCAGACGCGTATAAGTTGGTTGTTAAGGACGGCATTGCTGCATGGCAACAGAGCTTGAAGGAACGCAATGTTGCTGATTGGTTGATAGTTCTAGTGGAGACAGCCAATCTGAAGAGAGGAAATAAAACCAAGCTACTACCGAGGACTTCGGTTCTTGATAAGATTCGAAGTGACTTTTGTAGCAAACAAACAGATAGGTAAGTGTACAATCATTGTTGTATATATGATGCATGTTTTGGAGACAGATTTCATTGTTTTCATATATTTTATTTTTACCACTTCGGGTCTCCATCCTCAAATTTGTCCAATCTTCTACGTCGGTAGTATTTTCAGAATAATTTTGGGTTTTCAGAGTAATAATTTTCCTTATGAAAATACTGATGCGTCGACGAAACCATGACTTGACAAAGGAAAGATAATAAAGGTTCTCATGCTAAGCTCTCTTGTGAGAAAATATGAGTATGCTTTCACTGTGAATTGCAGAGCCTCAGCCGTAAGCCACAGATGATAATCTGCCTTGGTATGCTGGAAACTAGGAATGCTCAGCTAAGGCATTCCAATCTAATATTTATTATCAACCATAGGTCGCTTTACAATCGTATAATGCTGTGAAATGTACCACCATTGTCTTCTTCCCCATGTGCAAAAGCACATCTTAATGCTGATTCTTATCCAACAAGGAACCAGACTAATTTCCTTCTAATGTCAGGCCGTGTCCGAAATGTAGCGATGCACAGCCACAATCATGGGTACACATTTTGTTTGTGTCCATGTTATGAACAACACTTTGAAAACCAGTGAGGTAATAGCTATTTCAATGCTGCTTGTCAATTAAATAACCAGCGCTGTGTGAATGAAGAGTAGAAAGTACTTGAGTTTGTCGAATACAAGATCTGCAAAGAGTTACTCAATATTTATGTGTTGTTCATTTGGTGTCTTTGTAACAAAAAGTGTACCCATGATTGTGGCTGTGCACAGCGGCTGCTGTCACTGCTGTGGCTTGGTCACCGCATCAACATGCATTGAAGTATAGGCTACCATTACAAACACCCATAGCAACAGCCGTAGCCATAGCTGCCAATGCTGTCACGGCCTCAGTGTGATAACATTGAATACAATGGGTGCAACAAGATGGCAACACTATTAAACATCTATAGACTGTTGGATTTTGATGGATGTGAGTGTTGATCTTATATGATCTTATTCTACAGGGTAATTGTTCTTAACGAGCCCAATAATCCAGTACCAACCAATCGCTCTCTGGAGTCATGGCAGTTGTTCATCCATCGGTTGAGACAGCTTTTACTCTCCGCATACAGTCGTCTGTTGAATCGCTTTGAGGAGTTGGTTCGTGCAGAGAGAGAACGACGTAATGAGAAAGGATGGGAATTCTGCAACTACTTTGTTCTGCAGGTAATTCAGTTTGTGTCCACCTTTTGCATGATTTGTCATCATAATTAATCCAGAGTGTATTCATTTGAAGGGATTGTACAATACAGATAAATGGAAGTATGTTTGTTGCGTTTAATGCACAAGAAATACATGGTTTTCCAGCTTCTAGACCAAGGGGAGACCCAGACCCACTACCCTAGTTCTTTATTTGTGGTGATGTAGAGAGTCTTTAGAAATGTATCACCCAGGAGGTTCAGGGGGCTTCATCCTCTAGACCAAGGGGAGACCCAGACCCACTACCCTAGTTCTTTATTTGTGGTGATGTAGAGAGTCTTTAGAAATGTAACACCCAGGAGGTTCAGGGGGCTTGATCCTCTAGACCAAGGGGAGACCCAGACCCACTACCCTAGTTCTTTATTTGTGGTGATGTAGAGAGTCTTTAGAAATGTAACACCCAGGAGGTTCAGGGGGCTTGATCCTCTAGACTAAGGGGAGACCCAGACCCACTACCCTAGTTCTTTATTTGTGGTGATGTAGAGAGTCTTTAGAAATGTAACACCCAGGAGGTTCAGGGGGCTTGATCCTCTAGACCAAGGGGAGACCCAGACCCACTACCCTAGTTCTTTATTTGTGGTGATGTAGAGAGTCTTTAGAAATGTAACACCCAGGAGGTTCAGGGGGCTTGATCCTCCAGACCAAGGGGAGACCCAGACCCACTACCCTAGTTCTTTATTTGTGGTGATGTAGAGAGTCTTTAGAAATGTAACACCCAGGAGGTTCAGGGGGCTTGATCCTCTAGACCAAGGGGAGACCCAGACCCACTATCCTAGTTCTTTATTTCTTGTCATTGTTGATGATGTAAGAGTGAAGCTGTGATTATGGATTATTATTCAGGAAGAGTTAGCATTTACCTTTGAGTTACTCCATCAACACGAGGAAGCATTGGTACAATATGACGAGCTGGATGCTCTGTTCTCACAGTTTATCATCAACTCTCATGCTGGAGGTAAAACACTTTAACCCTCCTACTGTCTGACCATTTAATGTTATTAACTGTGTTTTTAAATAGGGGATTAAAAGAGTGGTGATGAGGTCTTCAACTGCCACTTAAAATGGCAGGGTCGTGGCTGTGCATTAAAGGACTGAGCCTGAGGTGAGGTCTTTTATTGCATAGCCACAACCTGCCACTTAAGACCTGGCACTACTCTTTTATTCCCAGTCATAAATGCCCCTTTTGTTAAAAATTGTATTAATGTTGGAAAATCTGAAAAACTTGTCTGTAAATTTTCAATTCCTGTCACATCCTCGGGCTCGTTTTGGGAAGGGTCACATAGAGAAGCAGTGCATGGAAGGACGTGTTGCTGGTCGCGCTGGCAGAGGAAGGCCAAAAGCTAGGTGGACTGACAACATTCGTGCACTTAAAAGAAGTAGCATACATGAGCTAACAACAACCACTCTGGACAGGGAGGCTAGGAGGGAGTTTGTTTCTCAGACCACCACGGGACGGCGGACGCCCTAATGGACTTAAGAGAGAGACATAGCATGTGACGCTAGTATATATTGCCTGTTTAAATAAGACCACGTTATCTCTTATCGACCAATCAGAATGGATAAACTGTCCCGGGTGTTTATGAATAATAGATAACTATGCAAGTTAACAGTATGATGGTATGTGGTGGTTGCATCGATGTACACAGTTCACTGTCAAGCCTCCAGCTGTCAGACCATTCGATATCATTCAAATGTGGTTTTGAATGATATAAACTTTGCCAGATTGCAATATGATATCATGTGGTGAATGGATCTACTCAGTACACAGTCAACCTTCCTACTGTTTGACCATTTTTTGAATGAGGTACATGTATGATATCATGTGGTGAATGCATTACACAGTATTTACACTGTTCAAGTTGAATTCATAGTTACATGTTTGTGACCACACAAAACCAATACTTTTGAATGGTTTGAAAACTCAGAGGGTAAAGATGACAAATGAAGTGAAGAAACTGACGTTTTTTTTCAACATGCAACCTCTATCCCACAGACAGCCCCACATGGCTCTCAACATTCATCGCTCCCTGTACCTGCTGGGATGGTCTCAACCTCCTCCCCAGTGTAATAAAGAATAAGCGTGTCTTGATGGAGAATGGACGCGCAGCCCTCTTGGATCTGCGTAACTACCTCTTTGCTCGTCAGTGTGTTCTACTCTTCGTATTGAAGAGGCCGTGGGAAGTTGCCCTTCGAGCTCAGACCTTCTTGCACAACTGCGTTCAGGAGCTGAAAATATTGGAGGTATAAATCTGACTTTGCAACATCACAGCTGGTAGTTTTGCCTGGGGCCCAATTTCCCAAAGCTGTTAAGCAGAGAAACTTGCTTAATAAACTAATTTGCTAAGCATAAATAAGTAAGGTACCAATCACAAGAAGCATACATGGTGATGCGGTTGGTAACCTGTTTCTGCTAAGCACACTTGTATGCTTAAGCAGCTTAATTAAAATTGGGCCCGTGTTGGCAAAACTAATGGGGGGCAACTTCACTGCAAAAACACACAATGTAGAAGTATTGGACACATTTGAGTGTGTTGTGGCAGAATATAATCTGAATATGAAATCTGGACTCTTCCATTTCCAGAGCGAAGCTGAGTGAAATGGTAAAGCCCAATTTCACTGAATTTCTGCGACAATGCACGAACGAGTTTTATAGTAACTCACATATAAATTCTTGTCATTTGAAATTTATTCACAATAAACACAAAATAGACAAGGAAACTTGTCCACCATACATGCTGAAAACCTCGATGTAGACACCAGCCTTGGTTGCCTCATTTGGATAAACAGGCAGGGAACGATTATTTTCTAAACAAAGCTGTGAAGCATCCAATAAATATCCATATTGGAATCCAATATTAAATTTTGGAGCGTTGCAGCAGTTAATACATGGCAAAATCAAATAACAAGGATCAGTGTTTGCGGTAAATAATACCTCATAATTGCTGTTAAATTACCCAAATCTGATAATACAATAGTTGCTAGCAAATGAAATTGAACTTAGCGGAAATTTAAACTAGCCCGGTTAGTTGATGCCCATACAAAAAATGGGTCAATGTCTATCATAAAAAAAGATGAGTCTGTCTTCCATCTTGTTTAATTTTCATTCTTTTTAATGTTTTTGAACTGAGGCTAAGTATAGAAAATAGTCTGGTCTCTTGTCATGAAATGAAAGTTAAGACTTATGATGTGCATGCAGATGCAGGGAATTGGACATAGATGATTCCACTAAGCCTGGGCGAATAGTAAAATTTAGTATTCGGGTATCCGCCGGCCAACTATCTGAAATAAACCGGATATCCGGATATTTTTTTCCCCAGTACTTACGTGATTAAGGGGCTTACAATTACATGTACTAAGGATCTCTTTATCTCGTTTATTACATCGGTCATCGTATCAATCATCAAGGCGACTAAGGTCGGCTCTGCATGTGCGAGACTACACACATACTGTACAGGGTACAATAGCCTATACTCCATGCACAAGTTTTGCACGGCCAATCAGAGAGCAGACAGAGCCAGTAGAAAATGTCGTTATGCTGAAGCACGGGCCTTGTCTGTAGTGATTCGATACTATTACTAACATCCAGCGCCCCGCGCTATGGTTAATTACTCAATGCCCTTCTGAGTGACTGACATGCCAATAAACTGTGTGTAGTAATGAATGATGCGCGCCAGGCAGGTCAAGTCAGTGCACCTCGGCGTACTCACAGGAATCGGCGTACGCAAAGAACTCAAAGGAAATCCCAGGAAAGTTAATTGTGCCTGGTATATTTTGCGTGGTTGTGAACGACTGAGTGTGTGACAAGCATCCGCCCGGCGAACGCGGATAATAGGAACCCGGTTACCTGATTTTCATTAGAGAACTATCCGGTTTAGTAATAGATATTCGTGCCTCTGGCGGATATCCGGATAGTTCAAAAACGGTATCCGCGGATAACCGGATATCTGAATAATCCGCCCAGGCTTAGATTCCACCACAATAAACAACACTCTTTAGTTGTTTTGTGTCGTTTTGCTTGGTTTTCTGCTGTAGTTTTTATTTGTTAAGCTATGTGCCGACTTGAAATCTTCATATTCTATAATATTGTCACTTAAGCAGCAGCTGAAAACACTTGGTTTGGATGCAGTCTCAGAATAATCAATATTGTGTTTTACTCAACAGGTTTCCATGCCAACGGGCAGTATAGCATGCTGGGTATTTCTGAGTTGTCTGGAAGTTTTACAGTCTTGTGAGAAGTATACTGACTCATCTAATGTAGAGAACTACTCACACTACACAGCGAGTCTGTGGGTTATGCTCAAACCAAGGTAGAGTCTCCCCGGGAAAGGGATATTTGGAGCCTGAATTCCAGTACCCTTTGTCCCTAATTGTATGGGGGAAACAAAGCAAAACCTGGTGGGTGCAGGTACTGTTACATCAACCGCCACAACCAAGAGGACATTATGAAAACTGGCTTTATCAGCCCTTTGCTTCTGTTTTCTTTTAAAATCTTCATGTATACACGTCTTCCAGCGTTAAATAGTAAGGCAGGACACTTAACCATAAATGCTTTACCGTTGGATAGACCGCAAAGCCAGAAAAGGAATTGCCCTGTCTCTGACAAGTGTTGGTAGCAGGTTGTGACTGCAGCACCTCGTAACCCAACAAGATGCTATATATGTAGATGGGTGTCAACACACAAATGTGTTCTGTTTACCTGTTGTAAAATAATGAGTGCTTTGAGACGCCTGTAGATAAAGCACTATATAAATGTTACATATTATCATTATTATTATTTTTGAATATTTTGCTGTCAAGCTTGATTCATGTGTGAAGTATCTCCTGTTGTTTATGTCTGTAGTTACGAGAGTTGGGTGAGTTATGTGGTTTAATGCCTGATGCTCAGCCGGACTCGGACCAGCTTCATCTTGTGGTTGGGTTACTAGGAGGAATGGGTCAGACACAAGAGGCGAGTATTAGAGAGAACAGTCCAAATCAGAAACTCAGAGAAGCTCTTAGCTCATCAGAATCATTCCAGAAGCATTACTTGGTAAGTTAGCATCCAACCTCTTGGGAAGGTTAGATCTAGGGTTGGGGTTAGGGCAAGGGTTGGGGTTAGGTACTTGTACTTCATATTATAGTGTTTGCAATGTGGTTTTTGGTCTTTTCAGGTCCTCCAGAAGTTGTTTTAAGGAACCTTGAATTGGGTTTGAACCCAAGACCTGTTGAAGAGCAGGGCCTGATATATTAATATATATTAACATGCTTTACAGGGCATTGTAAGCACCGAATTCTGCAGTAAGCACCACAAATTTGGCTCATACCTGTTAACTGTTAGACTTATAGGCTCATTGTATTAAGCATACCAAGGGACCAAAGTATATCACTGCATCTTTTTGTTGATGTCAGGAGCTGTCAGAGTTAGCCATGGGTACCTTCAAACACATCAAAAGAATGCGATCTGCTCGGCTCATTGGAAAAGACTTGGCCACATTCTACATGTAAGTATGAAATTTAGGTTTGCATTTCTCATTGTTCTCTGTGTAACTTGACCAATTAATTTTGTTTGATTAAAATTGGCAATTTACGATTTGGATTTTCCTTTACAATTTTACTTTGTTTTTCATCTTAAATTGAATTTGATATGATTTGATTTAATTGCACATTTTACAATAACGTATCAATGCGCTTTCATTAGTGCCGTGGTCAGTGGGCCAATAACATTCCTGTAATCTTTCTCAGCTCCCTGGGGAGTATACAGCCCTGGGCTGCCCTTGCGTTCCGAATGGTTTTTTCAAACACAGTATCAACCACTACCTTTGCAGGTACCCATTTATACTCCTGGAAGAAGAGAAGCAATTATAGTAAAGCATCTTTCTCTAAGACACAAGTGTCTTGACCGGGATTCAAACCAACACCCTGATGACTTAACCACCAGAACTTGAGTTCGTGCACCAAACCACTTGGCCATGACATGCTATGATTTGATTTGAATTTGTAACAATTGATTTGAATTGATTTGAATTGATTTGAATTTGAATTAATTGGAATTGATTTGAATTGGTTTGAATTAATTTGAGTTGAATTGAATTTAATCGAGTTGCTTTAAATTGACCTGATTCTAATTGATTCAAACTGATTTGAATTGATATGATTTTAACTTTTTTGATTAGATTTTATTATTTATTTGACCAAGGCAAACCTCAAACAACAATACCTGAAAAAGCATATTCAAAATGACATCAAGGTAAATGGAAAAAAGCAACTTAATGATGACTGGTTAGCAACAACTAGAATTAAAGAGGGCGCACAAAGAGCTCTGATTACAAAGATGATTTGAACTGATTTGATAACCTTTACAGGAAGAAGGGTGAGCTGACCAAAGCAGAGACATTCCTTATTGATGCAGTTCGTATCTATGAGAAAGAAGGATGGCATCTACCCGCTGGAAACACTCGTAAAGAGATTGCAAAGTGTCAGAAAGAGCTTGGTAACAAACACAAATATCCTTTTGAAATTCACTGAAAATGATGCTCACTTATTCTGTGTGTTCTGCAAAGCTGAAATTTGTTGGTTTTGATGGATTTTTACTTTAAAAAGGCATAATATGTCATTGTTTTGTTGTTTATGGGTTTTGAGGCATTGCATGGTGAGGTATCAGTATATATTCGGTTTGCGGTAACACCATGTGTAAAAAATATCTACTTGCTGTGTAGATTTGTTCTTTAGAGAACTTGTCTTACTATTTATTCTACTACCGCAGAGTAGGTTTTTTTGGAATTCGGGAGACTTCTCAGTTCTGAAAAGAACTGTCCTGCTTATTAACTACTATCTGGGCGGGAGGTAGGAAATCGGCCTGGACTACTACTTTAGCTTTGTGGATCGGGGGGACTTCTCGTAATTAACTGCACTGCCGCGGAGTGAGTTCTTTTTGGTCTCAACGTTTCGACTAGCTTGCTCTAGTCATCGTCAGGAGACTGAAGAGTGTAAGACATGCTGGACTATTTATAAGGATTCAGAGTTTTGTTGTTGTTTGTTTTTTCTTTTGGAAGAACGAATTTGCTTCCATCCTCAAGGTTTTATTGAACACACTATTCAATCAACTTGTGAAAATGTCATCAAATAAGTAGTTCATGTTTAGAAAAAATTACAAAAAAAGCTTTATGATTTGTGAGGGAATTTGTACACGTTCATGCATTTACGGATGTCGTGGCTGAGTGGTCTAGGGCGATGGACTCAAGTTCTGCAACTTACAGAATGTGGGTTTGTATCCTGGCCTGTCAGTCACGACACTTGTGTCTTTGAGCAGGGCACTTTATCATAATTACTTCTCTCCACCCAGGAGTACAAATGGGTACCAGTGAGAGCTGGGGAGTAACCTGCGATGGACTGGCATCCTGTCCAGGGGGAATAGAGATATTCTCAGTCGTTTAATGCAAATAAAACCGGATACCAACACCGGCATGATGAGCCGTATTGGCTCCAGACAGTTTATACAAGCTTAATTTCGATTGCATCAATCAAAATAAGCAATTGTGGTTAAAGGAATGCTATTTCCTTGACTTCAACAGTATTTCACATGAAAATATATCTCAGTAGAATTGGAACTTGCACGAACTGTGCAATGGGAGAGCTTTTAGATTGGAACTCATCAATTTTTCCCACCAATTACCAATTTTAATTTGGCTTTTGCTCCAAAGTTTTTGGTACCACCCACGGTATCATTTTCAGTGACCAATCTGAAAAATATTTTGTGTGGAATAGTGGTGTTGAAATGAGACCACGACTAAATGAAGTAAATGAAATAAACACAGTGGTCTGAGGCACTGGGATTTACAAGTTTCTGTTTAGAAAACTTGCATTGGAAGCCCTCTTTGTTCGGTGTAACTCTCTAGCCACAACTGATAATCAGTGCCGAGAACAAGTGAAACAATCGTGGCAGCCTTTTGGTCCATCCTGGAAATGGACATTACACAAATGTGACCCGCTCTGTGAAAATGAGTCAGATGTTGACAATTTAAAGAATTGGATTATGTACATGGCTGGAAAGAATATACCAACAGCAGTAATTTGGTATATGTTAAGCTCTGAGGTGTGTCGCGTTGCTGAGTGACTCTTGTTTGAAATTAGCCAATATATCATTTTTTGTTGAAAACGAATTACAAGTAAATTGATGTTTAAAATTACCATTTCGCTCTACATATAAGCAAAAGGACACAAATTAGACTAAAGTATGATCACAAATTGTTGTTCTCATAGCTTTATTGACTAAAATTGAGTGTTCTGAAAGTTTACCATGCAAATATAGATCTTAAACAAGTAAAAAAATATATATATATATATATAATTTTTTATTTTATTTTCCACATTGAAACGTCAATTAAACAATAATGCATTGGGCGACATCTGACTCATTTTCACAGAGCGGGTCACAAATGTTTGTGGTAAAGAGTGAATTTGATTGTTGATTCCAGCACCTGTTGACCCTGTCTGTACCTGATATAAAATGGCTGATAAAGACATGAATAGAGCTGTTTAAGACCTGTTGGCTTATGCACGCTCGGCGCTCATAGCCAGACACATGTTGGTGCGCAAGCTTTTACGAATTCTTATTAAGCGTCATGCAATCAAATTCCGATACTCGGTATAAAGTCTTAAACGTTCATTTAAGACCTTGCAGGTTTGTGGCCTTCAGCTTGGTCCTTTATTGCCAGCCATGACCCTGCCGGTCTTAGACGGTCATTTAAGACCTTGCAGGGTGTTGGCCTTCAGCTTGGTCCTTTATTGCACGGCCATGACCCTGCCGGTCTTAAACGGCCGTTTAGGACCTCGTCACCGCTCTTTTATTCCCTCATTGGTAAATGGATCCAAACAAAAGGTCTCCTAACTGATACATCTTGGGAGTAAATGAAGTTGAGTTATTAACATTGATCCTTAATTGAGTGTTGGTACATATCTGAAGACATGTTGTCTGTTAGCTGGAGATTGCGCTGTACCTGAAGATGAAAGAGTAGAATACTGCAAGGAAATGTTGAAGATTGCCAGTGAACTTGTCAGTGAGGCGAGCGCCGATGACCAACCATGTAAGCAATTCAATTAGAAACCATCCAAGGGCCATGTCCCTTGAGGCAACTTTACAGGCTACCAGTTCCAGGCATTCTCAAAGAAGAGAGAACATTGCCATTTTAATTTCATTTCGATTTTTTGTGGATAGTAAGAAGTGATAAGAAAAGTACCTCTTGTGGGACTGAAGTGTTCCTTTTGCATGTAGTGAAGTTAAGGGCCTCCAAGTTTTTTGTTAAAATTGCCATGTAAGACAAGTCCTTAATGTTTACAAAAGAACCACAGAGTCTGGACTTGCTGAAGGTATCATTTAGGCGCTGCTTGTTGGGCAAGACACTAACTATAATTGCTTTTCACCCAGGGGTAAATGGGTAGAGATTGTTGATGTGAATGATTTGCAACCTGTGCGCCCACTTGGCTGCCGGTGTTGCATACTCCTAAGGAGTTGAAATGGTTGTAGGAATGCTTAGGCCCAATGTATAGGGCTAGTAATAGTGTAAGCGTTTCGATACAATGTTAAACCCCTAATAAATGCCTACTGTTATTTATTATATTTTATTATAGAGCAGGTGTCTTCACAACAAGACAACTTACCTGCCCAAATTAAAAACCTTGCCCCACTAGATTGATCCAGTGCCCCCCCCCCCCTTGGTGTTTACAAGATTTAAATATTGATACACAAAATATGGTGCTACTCTTTCACTGCCATCTATCTGTGGTTGTATGTGACAAAGTATTTCTATGTCTTCAGAGTTTTATTGTATTTCTATCTGCATGTCTGTTGCTAGGCAGGTACTATTGGTGGGCCTAGTGGTCACATTTCTAATCTTGCAACTGAAATCACTAATAGATTTATATTTGTGTTTTTCTTTTCATCATTCAAACATAGTGAAAGGAGATTTGCTCCCATTACATTCCGTGGCATATTTGATAAATATTGACGTCCAACCAGAAGAAGGCAAACTTGGGAAGAATGAAGAGGCTGAAATTACTCTGTGTCTTCACAGTAACCTACTACAAACAATCGCCTTGGACAAAATCACGCTGAGTTTCAATCGTGAGGGTCAAGACAACGATGACCAATCAAATCAACTCACACTCCCAAAGAGCCAATCACAGAGCAGCTTCAAAAGTCTCTCACCGACGTTTGACCAATGGGGGATGCTGACAGATAGCTACTTAAAGGCTGTCTTCCTCAACAACCAGCAGACGATGATTCCGGAGTTAGTGGGGGATATCCGTTACCAAGCCAACAGTAACAAACGTGTCATTGAAACTACCGCAATCGTCTGCAAGAATGCCCAGGTTGTCTTAAGACGAGAGGACAGTTCATCATCTCTTGGGAAGGCTCTGGAGATCTTACAGAAGGAAGAATGTAGTCATCCTCTTTATGTACCAAGTGTAGAGCTTAAACCAGGAAAAAATACATTCTCATTTACATTTAAGGTATGTAGAAATTCACCCTTTAACCCTAACCCACTTAATCCTTGCTTCTGTGGACCTCGACAAAGTGCAGGTTTGAGTTTCCTTAACACGTTGACTGCTGCCTACGAGTATATTGGTAGTAACGGGTTAGACGGATTCTGCCACTACGAGTATACTCGTAGAGAATGAACGGGCTTTGAATTGTTATTTAAATACACTGGCATCACTGAGCACGCAACACATACACTTCTGGCAATGGTAAGGACATCGACCTTAGAATGTGCATGTTAAATTTTTTGTTTTTGTATAGTACCTATTTGGTATGCGCGCATGCGCACCGCGCTTGGCAAATGGGAACGCACTACGAATATAATGACCGGCAGTCAACGTGTTAAGCAAGACACTTGACCATTGTTGCTTTGTACTTTGAATTAGATGTAAATGCAGTGGTCCAATGAGTTGTGTAATGCACGTTAAAGAACCCATTACATTTTAATTGTTAAGAGGAGGGGTTTGCCCTGATGTTTCTGGTATGGTTGGCTGCAGATTGGGCTGTATCACCTTGTAAACCCTTAACCAGGCGCAATGTATAACTCAATCATAGCTCTGCATACCTGTTGTAAAAATAATTAGCACTTGGATATGCCTACAATAGAGGGCCTAATTATTGAAATGTTGCATACTTGATTTTTAAGTAATAAACAACATGGGAAACTGACTGGGTTAATTTTATATAATTTTGGGTTGAACAAAGACAAATTTACGAGAGTGGGATTAAAACCTGCGACCTCCGGATTAACGTGCCGACTCTCTACGGTGTGGTTTCCCTAGTATGTCAATGACTTTTTTTAGAAGCCATTCAACCTGTATTAACTGCCGTATGGACAGGGATTACGTCCAAGTCACATCCCCTTCAGTTGATCCCTCAGGTGCGGCTTCCCAGGTTGTATCATGACAAAATAGGGAGACTGCTAAACACTAGGGCTAGATAACTCATTTGCAACTAGTTGGTAGAGCACCAACTAGAGGTTGCTGGTTCAAGTCCTGCTCTAGTCATTTTTTCTTCGTTCAACTCCAAATCTTAATTGATTTTTATACATTTTTTCTCTTATGACAGGCATCTGACAATGGAATGTATTCCTGCAGGCAGTTAATTCTAAAGCTAGGGAAAGTAGAGTTTTTATTGCCCACTATGCAGGTACCTGTCACAATAGAAGTATCCAGCCCTGATCCACAGCTCATCATCACGCCGAAAAATGGTACTTCCTTACTCATTACCATCATGAAAGAATAGCCTGGGCAAGCATATTCAAACAGTTGGACCAATTACAGTCAGTGTTGGAGGCAAGACCTCAAAGTCTGAGACCAAGACCTCATCTTCCGAGACCAAGACCTTACAGTCTGAGACTGAGACCAAGACCTCATCTCCCGAGACCGAGACTAAGACCTTACAGTCGAGGACCGGGACCGAGACCTCATCTCCCGAGACCAAGGCCGAGGTTGAGACTTTAAAGTCTGGGACCGAGACCGAGACCGAGACCGAGACCGAGACCGAGACCGAGACCGAGACCGAGACCGAGACCGAGACCGAGACTTACAGTCTAAGACCAAGACCTCATCTCCTGAGACCAATAACGAAACCAAGACCTTACAGTCTTAGACCAAGACCGAGATCGAGATCTCATCTTCCAAGACCAAGACCGAGACAAGACCTTACAGTCTGAGACAGAGACCAAGACTTCATCTTCCGAGACCAAGATCGATACCAAGACCTTACAGTCTGAGACCGAGACCTCATTTTCCAAGACCAAGACCGAGACCAGGAAGGTATAGTCCAGGACCGAGACCAAGACCTCATATTTCGAGTCCAGGATCGAGACTGAGACAGAGACCTCATCTTCCAAGACCAAGACCAAGACCTTACACTCAGAGACCAAGACCAAGACCAAGACCTTATCTTCCGAGACAAAGACCGAGACCAAGACCTTTAAAATGGAAATATCTTGGATTATTGATTTTTTGCATTTTGACATGCAAGTTTTTTAACAAAAAAAAGTGACAATTTGTTTTTATCTTTTCATGCAGGCACAGTTCTTCTGGCTGGTATTCCACAAGAAATCTACCTGAGTATTTTCACTGGCCACTTTGCTGTCAATGCACAGGATACGTTATCTATCCAGACACTTGGACGGCTCCATGCCCTACATTCTGACAAGGCGGATGGATACGGTGTTGTGAGTGAAGATGGCGGTGCTACGGTCAGCCTTCCTGAGATCCCTGCATTCCAGAGTAAGGAGTTTATATTGAGAGTGATGACATCACTGGTTGATGCAGGAACGACCACTGAGGAGGAAGAGGAGGAAGAATTGACGGAACAGAAGGTCAGAGTTAGTTACCAACGTAGAGTCCATTAACAATAATGCTTCGTGCTCCAAAGCTGGTACTTGCTTGTGTGATTGTTGAGTGTTGGGGCTGAGTGGTCTACTGCACCAGACTCAAGTTCTGATGTGGTCCCAGTCCAGGCATTTGTGTCCTTGAGAAAGGCGCTTAATCATCGTAAATATGTCGGTGTCGTGCAGTGTGTAATGCTTGTAAAAGAACCCAGTACACTTATCACTAAGGGAAGTGGTTGGCAGCATATTGTGGCGCATCATCTTGTAGAACCCTTACTAGTTATTATATAAATGGTCTCTTAATTCAAACTGATATGTTGCTCTGCATACATGTACCTGTTGTCAAAATAATGAGCACTTTGAAACACCTGCCAAGATTGAGCACTATAGAATTTTATGTGCATGTTAATATCAGCTTAAATGGTCAGAGACAGCCAATTTCAGTCAATTTGAGTCTGTTTTGTTGTTTTACCTACAGATGACTGTATGGTGTCCCTGGTCAGAGACTGTAATAGCGACCCTGACGTTTCAGCAACCATTTCATGTCAAACATCAGCTCCACACAGCAGGGCAGAGGTAAACTCATGTAATCCTCAAAAAAATATCACTGTCACTTCTGAGAGAATAATTGCTGTGTCCCTTGAACAGGATGTTTAGCAGTACCATCCTATCAGCCTCGCTACCATGGGCAGCGTGCTGTATCAATACCTCTCATTACTAACCCCTGGTAGGGATGTGCTCAAAAGAAAGGCTTAATGGCTTAAGTATGGGCGTGTCAAAAGGTTTTTGAGGCAATGCAAAAAAATGTATCATGGTTTTAGAAAGTCACATTAAACTGCATACAGTTAGACATGTCACAAGGTCAAAGAAAAATGAGAGGGGACCAGTTGCTCTTTGACTTGTTGCCTCTTTTGCGGGTTACCATACTTGAGCATGCGCGTAGAGGGGATCGGCCACAGGTCTAATTAAATTGTGCCATGCACTGGCAGAAATTTAAATTACCAATACCAGGGGTTATAAGTGAGCAGCGCATGCTTGGAAAAGAGGTTGAAAGAGTCAGTAGGATTTATCATGGGGGTTGTTCCCAGGTGTTTCTGAATCAGTAAGCAGCTGTGTGTACAGGTTTCTTTAGGCTTCCAAGTTACAGTCAACCCTAACCCTTGTGTATTGAGAGAGTTACGACAGCTTGTGATTAGAAGCAATTTTCGGTCCCAAAAATTGGCTGTGTGTGCACACAGGGTGCCAGACTAGACTGCACATTTTGACATTTGGACTGAAAATGGCAGCTAGCAGCTCTCAATACACAGCTCTGCTTTGGGGGAGATACCCTCCCATCCCAAATGTCCACTCTATGGTAACCCAACATCCAAATGCTTGGACCTATTACAGATGAGATGGTATAACTGTCTCAGTAATAAGCAGGGGCCAATTTCACATTGCTGCTTAACGGTAAGCATATTATTTTGCTTACTGTAGCAGAAAGATTTGCTTAAGCGTAAACGAACTTCACAGGTTAGCAAGAAAATTGGGCGGCCAGCCTTGCGTGTTCACCATGAATTTGCATTGTTGCGTCATTTATTTTCAAACAGTAAGCACTGGGAGGTTAGCATGCCTTTTTGTTTGCTTACGGTCAGCAGCATTATGAAATAGAAACTTGCACAGTAAGCACAAAATCGGCTGTTAAGCAGCTCTATGAAATCGGGCCCAGTTGTTATTTGGGCCGGCATTACCATAACCTGAAAAGGCAGACAACTTCCTGAAGAGGATTTGGCAGGCTATGGGAAAATGTTGTGAGACCTCTTCAGTTGTTGTACCAGAAATTAGACAAATAATAACAATGGTTTAATTTAGGAATCCAGCAGTGACAAATCTGAACAGATTTATTGATTACATTTTTGACATCTGTCCAACCGATCTTGTGTTTGCGTTTTCACTTCCCAAGTTTGAACAACAGATAGTAAACTAAGGAAAGATAAATTGAGAACATATCATGAACTGATACCATTTTATGGCAGCGTTGTTGGCTGTTACTGATTAAACAGTCAAAACATTGATAATAGAGAGGTTTCGCAAGGCTACGGATACAGATACGGATACGGATACGTCAACACTTTGTGTGTTCACGTGACGCAAAACCGTGGCTTCCGTGTTTTGCATGTGCGTTGACAACGGATACGGGAGCTCATTCACGTACGTTAAAAACGGATACCGTTTTGCTGATTTTAGTTGTATTTTTGCCCTAGATTGTAAACATTTCCCCTGGTATTGCTTTTAAAGGTGTCATTTATGACATAGATGGAAATGTTTTCATCATTTGTAAGCAAAATATGGGGAAAATACAGTATAAACAGGAGTCTCTATTTTGCCGTGCTTACCGGAAACTTTCTTTACACACGTTTAACGTGGTGGTCCAAAAACGATCATTTAAATAAAAATACTACTCAATCAAATTATCCAATGTAACACGAACACACACAATGTTTTTTGATTTATTTTGCTCGCAAAACCCATGCCAACGTGTGTCTATAGTTTGGCCCAGGCCTGACACATAACTCTATGATTGCGAAACAAAATCTGAGGCGCATCTAACGTGAACGGATACGGTTATCGTATCTGTATCTGTATCCGTATCCGTACGCTTGCGAAACCTCTCTATTATGAATTATGTAACAGCCAAGTAGATTCTTGTCATTTGATTGGAGGATTGTTGGTCACACGGCATTCATTATTCAAACTATTGCATGGCCTACATCATAAACCATGCATTCTGGTACTATTCACTCCTTCCATCCTTTTTAAATATAGTACGCTATTGATATACACAGCGGTACAAAACCCCCTCGTTGTAGATGCCAGAATACAATCTCGTACAATTTGTTGATTGTTTTTTCCTCAAAATTACAAAGATTTACTTAGATATATATTCGGTTTGCGGTAACACCATGTGTATAAATATCTACTTTGCTGTGTAGATTTTGTTCTTTTGAGAACTTGTCTTGCTATTTGTTCTACTATCGCGGAGTAGATATTCGGAATTCGGGAGACTTCTCAGTTCTGAAAAGAACTGTCCTTCTTATTAACTACTACCTGGGCGGGAGGTAGGAAATCGGCCTGGACTACTACTTTAGCTTTGTGGATCGGGGGGACTTCTCGTAATTAATTGCACTGCCACGGAGTGAGTTCTATTTAGATGTTATACAAAACAAACAATGAACGTTCTGCATTCATGCAATGCAGAGAATATTTTAATTCGTTGAAAGATCGAACGTTCCTTGCAATTCGGCTTCATCTCGTCTAACGGAACATTTCAACTTGTGAAAATATTATTACCGTTCACTCATAAACATTCATTATTTGTGTAATAATTTTGAGATTGTCAGACTGCTTTACTGCTTCTGCTGGATCGTAGTGATAGGGTATTTCTTACAGACTATTTTCTTCTGACGCAGGAAACTTATACAGCTGTCCATAGAGAACATTTGCAGCATGCAGTTCATGTTAACATCACCAGAGCTGATTGTGACATCAGGTGGCCAGGTGGAACTAACGAGCGTCAACAACCAAAATGCAAACGCTGTGAGTATCAACAGAAACACTATCAACTGAATGATCAAGAACTTGTTTGATTTGTCCGGCCAGCTTTAAGTCTTTTGGAAACTGAAGACAGTGGAGGATTCTACAAGTTATCTTGGCCCATTGTCATAGAGCTTCTTAAACACAAAAAGTAAGCTAAGCACAACAAAATGAGGCTTACCAGGCAAAATACCATGTCACATGCACCATTTTTGATTCGTACTCATGCTAATATTTGCTAAGTACAACAATTGTAAGCAAAATTTTCTGCTTAAGCAGCTCTATGAAATTGGGCCCTTGTCACGCAAGGCAGCTTTTACAAGCAACTTTGCATGCAAAAGGAATACTTTGGTAGCACAGGAGTAGTTTTTCCAGCAGTGTCTATCCATCCTAAAGAAAAATATGAGAAATTCAAATCTGAATGCCTTTTCTTAATTGAGATTGCCTGGAACTGGTTGCCCCTAAATGACCTTGTAGGACCTTAAAGATTGGTAATGGCTTGTTTTAGTTGTTTGGAGGCGAATTATAGTTCAATGGAGTGTGCAAGGCTCCCATAGCTTTCTACCTACATACAATATGCTGTAGTAGTTAAATTCTTGTCCTTGTATACAAGTAGGAGTTCTTTTCTGTGAGTGCAAGACATTTTTTCTTTGAGTTTGGGTACAGGTAGGAACACTGTTATAAGAGTAGGAGACAATCGTTTCATGAGTACAGATCAACAGGCATGCAATCTTTCAGCTATTCGGTTGATTTTAGCTTTTTTCCCTTAATTTCAGTGCCATACAAAAATGCAAAATACAAAAAACAGTTAAAAGTTATGTATCCCCCTTAAGGTGATCCTCTGCTGCTACCTCCCAAAGTATGTCATAAACTTGGGTGTGCTCCCTGGCTATACGGCAGCTACAGGTTGAATGGCTTCTGACTGGCACCCCAAACAAAGATATTGACAAAAAAAGGAGACCGCCAACACTAGGGCTAGAAAGCTCAGTTGATTGAGCGCCGACACATTAATCTTGGGGTCGCAGGTTCGAGTCCCGCTCTTGTCAATTTTCTTTTGTTTAACCCAAGAGTATAAATTTGAGTCCTTTTCCAGTAATACCAGTCAAGTGCAAGAAAAAGTTTCTGTCTTTTTATGAATACAAATACAAGTATGAGGATAGAAAGTAATCGGATACAAGTATGAGTTCGAGTGTGAGTATAGAATGAAAGTATTCAGATATTATTATTCATGGTTTATTAAAAACAATCAATTTGGTTGCCATGGGCAAAATTGCATTGAATTTACAAAATTTACAAAAAATTTAAAGCATTAAAATTACAGACAGAGTAAAATTGGATTTGACATTAAAAAAGGGCCATAAAATGCACATAGGCAGTCAACTTAATGGAGAATGAATAGAAGAATATTCTGTAAAAACATAAAAAATTTAAACAAAGTTTTCATTAAGAAGTTTGACCATGTAAGGAATTGCACTATTAGCATGTTGCTGGGTATGTACATTAGGAGTTATAAAAAAATGTGAGTTACGTAGTGAACGGCCATTATTATCTCCTCTTGTTTTAGGAAGCCACTCTCGAAATACATTACTGCTCGTTAGAGAATTAGCCAATTTAAGACAAATATGTTGACGGCGTTGCTGGAGGTATTGTAATTTCAATAAATGAAGGGCATGATGGTATGAATCGTAATCATTAGCTAAAATAATCCTACAAGCTCTTTTTTGAATGCGTTCCAGTGAATTGTGTTGTTTAGTAGTGAGACCAGGATGCCAGACGGGGACTGCATATTCTAAAAGTGGTCGAATGAAACCAACATAAATGGTGACGAGGTCTTTGGTTGCTAGTCCAAACCTTTTAAGGGTAGTTAACATAAATAACCGTACACTGGCTTTACAGATAATGTCATTGATATGAATGTCCCATTTAAGATTATTAGCCACCTTAATACCAAGAATTTTACAGACATCACTTGATTGAAGTTCTTGACCCGACAATTGAAGTGGATCACAGGGAACAGGGTTCTTAGCAAATGTAATGTCCATAGAAAAACTTTTGCTGGGTTTATCGGCATATTGTTTTCTGACGCCCATAAATCAAGTTGATCAAGAGTTCCTTGCATGGTGCTGGTACTGCTAGTTTTTGTGTTCTCTATCAAGGTCATATCATCAACATACTTGAGGGTGAGGTTACAACTCTCAGTATGCATTGCTGCATATGAGTATGAGTATGAGGATAGAAAGAAAGTACTCAGATATGAGTATGAGTATGAGGATAGAGAAAGTATTCAGATATGAGTATGAGGATAGAGAAAGTATTCAGATATGAGTATGAGGATAGAGAAAGTACTCAGATATGAGTATGAGGATAGAAAGAAAGTACTCAGATATGAGTTTGAGTATGAGGATAGAGAAAGTACTCAGATATGAGTATGAGGATAGAAAGAAAATACTCAGATATGAGTATGAGGATAGAAAGAAAGTACTCAGATATGAGTATGAGGATAGAGAAAGTACTCAGATATGAGTACCAGAATGAGTATGAGTATGAGTACATATATATGCGTACTAAAACCAATACAAACACTAAAATGCTGCTATTTTGTATTATGCAGACGCTGTGTGCAGGACAGACCATGTCATATGTTTGGTTCCTAATCAATAAGCAAAAAGAGACCGATGAAATTGTCTTTCGCTTCAACTTGATGTACACTGCGCTGGGAGAGACAGACGGGGTGATAAACGGGGAGGGGGATGCAGTGACAAACCAGGATGGGGAACCACAGCAGCTTAGTCATTGCTTCAGTCTCAGTGATTATCTGGTAAGTATTAAGTTGTTTTTTGAAAGACATGTTTTACAAATGCTGAATGTTCCCTTTTGACCACCTCCTGACGGTATTCAAAGATCTTTACCATGTCTCTGTACCCTTTGTCCCTCTTTGTACGGGGAATGAAGCATAGCATGTTGAGTGCAAGCCTGTGCAGACTACACAATGAAATGACCAGGGTTGTAATTATACATCAACAGAGATGATCAAAGGAGGACAGTTCAAAACTATTCCAAATGTTTAAAAGTCCACCGTTATACAGTTTAGCCAAATGGTTAAGAGCAAGCTTGTAACTGTTGGCTCATCAGCTCACTTCTTGTTCTGCATGCTGTGGAGTTTCCTGCTTTTTGAAAACTACAAAATGTGTCCGTTGAAGACAAGGTGCGATGAGGATTATTAATTATTGAAAGAAGTACTTCGTTTGTTAAATCCGCAAGAGAAATATTTGTGCTGAAATGCACTAAAAGTCAAGGAAATATCATTTGAAAACCCCTGAAACCGCTGCCTATTTTCCAAATTAACATGTACAATAAGTCGTTTGGGGTTATTATTCTAACAGTATAACCTTTTGTGACAGACTAAGTTCACAGTGAGCTCTAGTGTTATACCGCCCTCTAGTGACGAGCGTTGCCGGGCAGGAGCGCTCTGCAATCTCCAGCTGCACATCCAATCCATCCTCGACAACCATCGACCAATCACAGACCAGAATGACCAGTCACTCATGTACCAGGTAGTTGCTGATAAACATACGTGGGCTGTATGTGGAAGGAGCACAGGGGTTGTTACCATGCCAACAGGTCAAGAGGTCGTGGATGTTTCACTGGAGGTCATGCCCTTATTGGCTGGCTTCCTGCCGGTGCCAAAGGTCAAGTTAAGCAAATACATCACCAACTCATCAGACGAAACAACAGGTATTGAGTAGATTTGTTTGTTTCTTGTGGCGTGTCATGGCTGAGCGGTTAAGAGCACTGGACCCAAGCTTTTTTAATTTTTATCAGCCGAGTGTGGGTTCGAGTCCAGGTCGTGGCACTTGTATCCTTAGCAAGTTACTTGGTTTGTCCTTTAGATGGGACATTAAGCCGTGGGTCCTGTGTACTAGGATTGGTAGTGCCTGTAAAAGAACACAGAACACTTATCATGGAAGAGTAGGGGTTAACCCCAGTGTTTCTGGTTCACATAGCAAACACCCAGGGATGCCTCAAAACTTTATCTTTACAACTAGGGTTGGGAAGTGTAACCGGTTAACCGTTTAACTGTTGAAAAATTTTTAATCAAATTTCCTTTAAAACAGTAAACGTAAAAAACTGGCAGTGAAAAAAATACATCTTTCTTTTCAAAATGTTTGCCCCTGACACTATCCAGGAAGAATGATTGATATCCTTTTTGTTGATGGAAATGTCTTATTTTAATCCCCTACAGTTGTTAATACATTATTTTCAATCCCCCACAATTTGTTATACATTTTGCTGTAAATCCGCCACACCAGTTTGTTTGGGTTTTGTGACTGTGAAGACTGGCTATAGTGTTCTACTTTTAATCCTGATCCATCCTGGACAGTATGTTGACATCTGCTCCTTTTACATGTGAGCCAATCAGAATCGGTAGAAACGGTTGAACAATTAACCGGAAGTCACAAGTTCCAATTAACTGTTTATGATAATAAAAATAGATGCCCAACCCTATTTAGAACCAAGATTGAATTTGTGAACATTTCATAGCACAATGTTGCAAGTAATAAGAAAGTATTTATAGTGAGTTGATTTCAAAGTGGAATCTAGATTTCTTGTGTATTCACTGACTGACCACAGGACTTGGTTTGCCATTTCTTCTGTATTCAGGAACCCAGCCCGTCACTCAAGTTGTCGTAAGTCCACCAAGAGGGGGCAGTATACCGGATGCGTCCAGCATGAACGAAAGTGACAGTCCATCAGTCATCACTAGTATTAATCCATTGGATTCGCACCATAACATGACCAGTGATAAGACAAGTTGTGCATCACTTATTCACTTTGCTGCCGGCCAGGTATACTATCAGAGTTTAGCTTCACAGGTCCACGTTCTGCCTGAGTCCGACATTAGTGTATTAGATGTGGCTGTTCAGTGAGGGAGCAGTGATGCGCAGACTACCAGTCATTTTTCACTAAAATTGCTGGTCATGTTATCTTGCCCATAATAGCTTCTATACACGTTTACTCAAATCAAAATAATCATGCTTAGCAAAATCAGGTTACCAGCCAAAACGCCATGCAGTGCATGCTATTCCTTCCTTGTTCCCTGCCAATTTCACTTAGCAAATTAAACCTGTTAAGTTTTACCTTATAATTAGTATTATATAACACACACATACATGTAGATCCTTGTCATTTGATTGGTGGAACATGCGTCAAGTGTCGTCCTTTATTTTGCCATGTATTTACTGCCGCAACAATGGACCATCGTAACCATCGTATATGGAAATAAATATAGGACGGGTGTATTGATTACGAGCCTTGATTCTCAGCTTCGATCCCAAAACAATGGATCTCGCTCGTTTGTCCAAACAAGGCAAGGTTGTGTCATGGCTGACAAGGTTGGTGTCTTCATGGAGTCATCCTTGTTACTTAGAAGTGGCTCTTAGAGTTTTTTGAGTGTTGGATGGATGAGTTTCTGTGTCTATTTTGCGTTTATTGTTAAACAATATCAAATGACAAGGATATATATGTGAGTTGTATAAAACAAATGTTGAATGCATTTTGTTCGTGCATTGTCAAAGAATATAATCATTCAGTGAAATCTGGCTTTTCCATTTCACCTCGTGAGTGCATTCTGCGACAATGCACTCACATGCATTCACTATTTATACAATGTTTTACAATTTGGTCAATGACAAGAAATCATTGTGCTATATGGTAAAATAAATTGACTTTTTGACTTGGGGAAAAAAGGGGCTGCCCCGGAACTTTAAATGTTAGTGGGGGGGCACAAGGGGGTGACAATTTTTTCGGGGGGCACTTCTGGCAACAACAAAATTAAGCTTCCATTACCATTTCTCTTGGGAAAAAAAAACTTTTCAGCGCTCTTGTTATGTCATGTACTATTTTTTATTAGATAATCCGACGTGAGCATAAAAACAAATACATTGTCTGCATGAAAATGGAAAAATAGTTTTAAAAAAGAGTTATTACAATAAAGCTCCTAAGTTGTGACATTTTACTCAGGTAATTTTTAATCTCAAAAGTACAGATTTCGAATGGGGAGAGAGGGAGGGGGTGGGCACAGACATACATTGAAATAACAAACCTTTGAAAGTCTAAGCTCAATCGGTCATTTAAGTCCCAAGAAAATAGTGAAAAATCCCATACTGTTTTTACTGTTATCAAACATCAGATTTCAGACTTGTGAGACCAAAACTTATTGTTCTTCTCATTTCTCAAAAACTATTTCAGGTAAAAATATTTTAAGGGAAGTTTTCCACCATTACCATCTTTCAACCATGTAAGTTATGTGTAAATTTGTGATATATTTTCAATCTTATCAATGTTGTGCACATGCTTTAATAGACACTACAACAGACTGGTTGTTGGTGATTATTTCCTGAACTTGTTAGTGTAGGAGTTTTACAAGCAGCGGTTAACCCTTAAGAGACCATAGCGATGACTAGTGGCTTGTGACGTAATGTCTGCAGGTTACTGGAGTTTGGCCCAGTTGAGCCACAGCAATGGCATCAATCTGGGGCTTGCTGATGGAATGCGATGAAATGTCCCACGCTTACATAGAATATACAGTTCTAAAACTGAACAACAACAAAAATTAGTTAACTCAAACCACACACAGGCCAAGTTTGCACAAGAGCCATGGTTCAACTAAGTTAGCCCATACTCTGTCTAGTCAACAATGGCTCGTCGGCTATTTGGAACCAGCCTACTGCGGCTTGGTATTGCTGGTTACCAATAGCTTTTTCATAGCACAGTGCAGAGAGGACCAGTTATCAGAAAAATTATAACATTGATCCGTAAATATTCACACAGATGTGATTTTACCAACTTTTGCAGCAACATTACTCAACTAATTACTTCATTTACATACAAAACTTGGCATAAATTTGGGGGTACTGTTCATCATCAATTGTCTGAGGCACATAGTACCGGTATTACTTAATGAGCAAATATCTTGCATGTGTTCAGTGTCGCTTTCATGAACTCATCCAAAAATGTAAACACACTGGTCATCACCATTTGCTGGTCGCATTGACATGACTAGAGTCTTTCACACTTTAACTTTAGTGTACATGGCCTACGCACATCACTAGCCAACCACTAGTTAACCATTGCTCCTTGCTGGTACTTACTCAAAACTGTTGTGTATAGCTGCTCTTCTTTCACATCTACACTGTACACAGATTGATAACCTACCAGGTACGTCTTTTTACAAAAACCTTGGGCATCAGTTTGGGCTTAGGCTCCGTTCACTCTTTAAGCACAGTATGAAAAATCACAGTTTCAAAAATTAATGACAGAGTGTAACCCAAAGCCGTGGTTTTGAAAAGGATCTGAGTAGACTGGTGCTCCATGGCATGGCTTTTGCTACACATTCAAATTCATTTATGATGTTTTTATTTTCATCTTTTTGTGTTGTGCATATATCAAGAATTACTAGAACTAATTGGCAAATATGGGCAGGGTAGGGGGATATATGTCCTAATTTTGAATTGGGGGCAGGGGGTGGCCAACATGCAATGAAAACTATTTGCCAATAAAAGCCTGGCACCAACATCTCTTTAGTAGCACCTACATATAAAGGCAAATACTCAAATTACCTTTCAAACCAGTGTTTTTCAGCCAACATTGACCATTTCTCTGTCATCTATTAACCAATGTTGTTGCTCACACTGGATAGAACTTGGAGTTTGCACTTCTCTCAAAACTCGTCACAAGCTGCAGATTTTTAAATTTCCAAATTATCCACTCCCTTCTGTTTCGACACAGGTTTATGCCACTGTCTGTGCTATTTGCATTACATATACATCTATTAATATTGAAAACTTAGCATTGGGAAATTGCCACCAGAATGGAGGTTGGAAAAAGAACAGAGGGAATTCCGTAGTGGAAAATGTACATAATTGCATTGAAAGATGCCCATTTTTAATTGTGCTAACAGTTATACAAATAAAGAATGTTTGTGAGTGCAATGTTGAGAAAACTTTCATGAGTTAAAGAATAACGGAGCGTAAAACATTCATAATTGATACAACATCCGAGTGGATCTTTGTCCTTTGATGAAAACTTGTAAGAATAAACAAACTCTACAAGGTTATATATTCTGGCATCCACTTTGAGGATGGTTTGTACTGCTGTGTGCAATGCGTGGTGTGGTCTAGGGTGCACTAGTCAAAAAGAATGAAACAAAAACACCTGGTGAATACAACCAAAATGCACAGTTTATGATGTAATGGTTGGATTATTTAAAGGTCAATCTTTTGTAAATACTCCAAAAATGTATGACCATAAAAACTTACTTGGTTAAAGAAGCACTGCTGCTGTTGATAATGTCAAACATTTTGAGAAACGATTCCCTTCAAAGGAATGCGGTTTAAGAAAGAGAGATTCACAAACGTTTCAATCTGAGAAACTTATCTGCATGAAACCTTTCTCAGATTGTGTATTCCAATACAGATTATTTTTCCTGCGTGGATTTTCGGCAAAAACTTTACCACACTTTGAAGTAAAATTTTCAAAGGTTAGTTTTATTGTATACATCTTCATTTATACAGGAATAAAACAATCGAACGGTTCCAAAAACTAAGGTTTACTTTGCCTTTAATTAATGAATGCTGTGTGATCTAATCCTCCAATCAAATGACAGGGATCTACTTGATGTATATACAAAGCTACCAGTGACTGACATCCCTGCTAGAGTTAACTATGTGATAATTAACCTGTTCTCATATCAGTCTTATCCTTCAGTAAATACCACTTTACTTTGTAATGTCTAATTGGTACATAGTGTATTTGTGCATTTGTAAATACACTGAAACATTGTGAGTAATCAGTGCAATATAAATGTATACTGAATTTTAATTATATTTAATAAACAAGTAATTGTAATGCTTTAAATGGATAATTATTCAGCAGCCATCATTATGGTGGTATGAAATAAAACAAAAGCTCTAAAAAGTTTGTTGGAGTTCATTTGTTTGCATAGACAGAAAACAAGATTATACAGGCTACGGGGCCTTTCCTTTCCTTTATTTTCTTTGAATGTGTGACGTAACCTCATAACCAGACAATACAATCTCACGTGAGTCCGAATGGAGGTAATGGTGAGGTAGAATTAAATAAATACAATTTAAGCAAAAGTACTCTTTCTCTTTGCACAGACCTCGGGTTCCGCAGACACGACTGGGAATTGAACCTAGGTCAGAAGCTTGCCAGTGCACCACCTAACCACAAAATTTCACTCACTCAGCTCAGTAGTAACTAATGGGGTGAGATGACTGGACACTGGATAGGTAGTCTCTTCTAAGTGAAAGCTTGTACTGAGTCAATTTTTGGACATAGAAACAGGCAACTAAATTGGGTACTATATGTTTGATCCTGGGCTCAATTCCCCCTCTCTACCTTTTTTGTTTGTTCATTACCTGTGTCCATTCTAAGGGTTTTAATTAACGTCAGATGCAAGTTTCTTAAGATGAGTTGGTGGTCCAGTGGAAGGACTCAATGACTCTGGATGCTATGGTCCTGGGTTCAATACCCACTCTGTTCTTTTCCTTTTCATTACCTGTGTCCATTCTAAGGGTTTTAATTAACATCCGATGCAAGTTTCTTAAGATGAGTTGGTGGTCCAGTGGAAGGACTCAATGACTCTGGATGCTATGGTCCTGGGTTCAATACCCACTCTGTTCTTTTTCTTTTCATTACCCGTGTTCATTCTAAGGGTTTTAATTAACGTCAGATGCAAGATTCTTAAGATGAGTTGGTGGTCCAGTGGAAGGACTCAATGACTCTGGATGCTATGGTCCTGGGTTCAATACCCACAGTGTATAACTCTGGCCTTTTTTATTAAAATTAAGTTTATTTAATTAAATAAAATTTAGCAAAAGTAGCTTTTTCTTGTTTCCTTCAAAGCTCGGACCTCAGGTTCGGCGGACACCACCAGGTCTTGAACCTGGGTCTGTCGCTTCCTAACGCCACGGTCTACCCGGTTGGGCAATTGGGTCCCCCGTTCAAATGTGCTCGTTTCTAATATATAAAGAATAAGTTTGTACTTAGTAATTTTCAAACACTTGAAAAAAGGAAGGCTGAAGGAGGAGTTGAACCAGTCCCAGGGCAGTTCTAAGTCCACAGCACAACCAGTTGACCTACTCGTTTCTAACATATAAAGAATAAATTTGTACTTAATTTGAACAAGTCCCATGTCAGCTCTTAAATAAAAGCCCAAGATTGCTAAGGGGAACTAAGGGGAACTTTGTACTTAGTAAATTCCACCAAAATAAAGGGTGAGATGACTGTACATTGGGTAGGGACTAGGTAGTGTTTTATAAGGGGAGGGGGTTACTTCAAAGTTTAAGCTACAAGAAATTGGATATAAGATAAATGTTGAGAAAAGAGTGGTTTATTAAGTCAACGTTTTCAGACTGCTACTGACTATAATATACAATGCTTGACAGGGTGAATAGGTATAATTTACAATCATTTAAATTAGGTGTTCATTGACAAATGGCAATCTCTTTTGACTTGTAAGTGGCTCTGAATAGGTAACTAGTCCTCTGAATAGGTAACTAGTCCTCTGAATAGGTAACTTGTCCTTTAGTATTTGTATTTAGTATTTAGTAACTTTCAGCTCTATACATGAATAAAAGTACACTGCTAGGGGTTTGTGTTATGGCACATTTTTCCGATGACATCACAAACAGTGCAACTGCTATTAAAATGCGTACAAAATTTGTCCAAACTGTGGTTGATTTTTTTCAAACATTTGGTGCTTTTATGTTAGCAACCTTTTACATCTCTTCTTGAATGTTTAAAAAGGTGTTTTAGCCTAGAGTCTTTTTCGAGTCAAAACAGAGTCCTTTTAGTTCCTTTTATGGTACAAGATCTTATAGTTTACATCATAAAATTTAAAAGTAATGGACCCAGCAGTTTGATCTTACAAAAGTGATAAGTCGTGAGAAGTGTGCGTGTGGTGTCTTCCTGGCCTAAAGTGAAACTCCTTTACTTTCAGGATGTTACATTTCAGATACTTCAAATTTTCTACATCCCAACTGTTAACCCTTTAGAGACAATGCTAATCTTGTTAATTTTTCCACCGTTATTTTCAGGACAAATGTCAGGAAGATTATTAAGAAACAGAACTACATGGTTTCGTTTTAAGGTTGTAGATTCTATGTCTACATGGGAAACATTGGAAAATGTTAATTTGGTCCGTTGCCTTTTCTTTGACCCTCTTGTTTGAGTAAAAAGTGGGTCAAATTGTGCAGCCAATTGAGGCCGCTATGGGTACTTTGGTAAAAGCTGCTTGCGGCCGCTATGGTCTCATCACAAACAGTGCAACTGCTATTAAAATGCGTACCAAATTTGTCCAAACTGTGGTTTTGTGTTGAAGATCTCAAGAGGCATTTGTGACTGGTATCCTGCTCATTTCTGCCAAGCAGGAAAGTGTTCAGCAATATTTCCTGCTGTTAAAGTAGAGTTCTGATCCAGCCCTATATAGGACTGAAAGGCCACCAGGGCTAAGTTCTGATCAGGTCTTTGATGATTTACATAAGTATTCAATATTTTAAAGGAAATAAACTGTCAGGAAAAACATCCTGACAGAATTACAACCATAGAGTTATACAGGCACTGGCGGGCATAGACCATGTGACAAAGCCCATATTGATAATTTTGGCAGATTTAGGACAAATTTCCATATTTCGACTGCAACTTTCCCAGGATTTTTTTATATTTTGTAATGAATGGTGGACTTGATTTCCCTTTTTATGCCTAAAACTATTGACCTTTAAAAAATCATTATGGACATCAAATTGCAATTAACAATCTATAGCACTGAGATGAAGGTTTAACCTATAGTAAGGGAAATAAGGTGCCAGTCAATTGCATCATTTCCACCCCTAATGATGCTGACCCACATTTTTATCAAACCTCAAACATCAGTCGACTTGGCTGATATTTTCTAAGTAGACATTCCTGTGCTGTTTACCCTTTGGATTCCTGCCCACTGTGGGACAGCACAGTTACATGGGTGACCTACAATCCCGGCCAAAATGCTTGGGCCACCCTATCCTAACGTTACAATAACCATACAATAACCATTCCCTGTCTCACAATAAACTTTCTCTCCCCCGTCCCTCGTCCCCCGCCCCCCCCCCCCCCCCCCCCCGCTCAATGTTGACTGGAACGCAAAAGACCGTGCAACAATGTGATTCAACATTGAAAGGGGGCAGGGGGGCCCAACGAGATATGGCCGGGATTGCAAGCAGTGCTCCATCTAGTTACATAACACTATGACCTTGACCTTTGACACTTCAGGCTTCAATGTGTTGAACAAGTAAGTAAACACTACCAGGTAAGAATTTGTTTAAGGTTTTTAATGCGAAACAACACTGCACCCTTAATTTGGTTTTAAATTTATAAAAACTTTAAAGGAAACTACCCCTTGGCCATTCTTCATAGTCCCACTAACACTAAGGAATATTCCCAATCACTGAAAATGGATTACCAGCCAATATGACATGCAATAGATAATGGTTGGTTGGTTCCCTTCTATTTTTTCGTGATGAATTCCACTAAATCCAAACTTCCTGAGAGTTTGTTACGTTGCAACGGATTACCAACCAAAATACATTGCAATGAATATTGTCCTTGACTGGTTCCCACTAAATTGGAATGTAAATTTGTTCCGCTTTTGTATCTCTGTAGAAAAACCAGGAAATATGGCTAGGTGCTTTATGTTTTTATTTACAAAAAGTCAGAGCTATCTATTGTAAAAAAAAAAAAAAAAGTAAAATAGTATTCCTCACTAGAGAAGTCCCTGCCTCTTAAGATCTTCAAAGACCTTCTTATTGACAACGTTACCACTCGAATCTTCAAACTCCTCCTGAAAATGAAATGAAAAACAGTCATTACAAGGCTGATAAAGTGGACTCAAGAGGGCACCCTTTGCTACAGAGCACTACTTGGACTACTTCGCAAACACATTTTACACGTGTGTTAGCCGTACAATTAGGTGCACGCTGGGCCCAATTTCATAGAACTGCTTAGGCACACCAAACAAGCTAAGCAGAACAAAATATGCTTACCAGGATAAGGTTACCAGCCAACGTGGCAAAAAATACCATGTCGCATATACTACTTGTGACTGGTATCCTGCTCATTTCTGCCAAGCAGGAAAGTGTTCAGCATAATTTACTGCTGAAGCAGCTCTATGAATTGGGCCCCGGTCTACATTCTAGACCAGCATGCACCATATTTTACAGCCAACGCTGTAAACACATTGATTGATGGCTTGTCTGGGACATGATGAGGCTCCTTAATGCCATACCTGTGTCAAACTGTCAGTTCCATCCATTGTGTAATAAACACCCAGGGCACGTTATCATAAAGACCTAAAATTGTTCTTAATTTTGTTCGTTTAATGTTCAGGTATCAAATGCCACTTTAATTTATACGTTATTCTTAATCTAATTAATGTGTTTCTGACGCCTCTTCATATTTAAGGATATGGCAGAGTCCTTTAAGAAGTAATTTTGTTGACTTATTTTTTGTTTCCCTGTTGATTATTTGAAATAAAATGAGTAGTAAAATTCCCTTAAGAGAAAAAAAGAAGAAGATTGATCTTTATTGCTAAGCAGAGTGTTATTGACAACTCATCTTAAGATGAATCTTAGTGCTTTGTAAATTCGAGGCCAGACCAGTTAACATAAAGAGAAGGGGCATATTCCAGTGTTTCTGGATCAGCTACATAATGCACCATCTCTGAGTTTATGTGTCTACAAAATCAGACAGAACTGGGTGTAGGCTGGAAAATGCACTATTCAATTCATATTTAGTTTTATAAAACACCTCTTGCTAGTTCTGTATTCTGGTTGGCTGAAACACGGTCATGTGGGGTGAACTATTATAGGCTAGTGCATGAGATTTGCGCAACTATGAACTAGACATCGCACGAGCGTAATTTGCGGGAAATAGTTCCCGAAGTGGGCAATAGACTTAACATTTTTGGCTGGTTACAGCGCCCTCAAGAGGTTTGCCAGGCTCACCTTAATATGAAAAATGGCGGCGCCTCGAGTTGGTGATTCGGTCACTGATTATCCCTCCCTCGGCCTGTGAGTGACCAGAAGAGGGACCTATTTCCCTCGGCCGCTCGGGGGGAATAGACGTGCTCTAGCAATCTCATTGCTGTCCATACGTGTATATTACATTACCCTTATTTTGATTGTGGCAATCAATACAATCAACAGTGATTTGATTTGTTTTTCAAATGCTGACAGTATTTCAGTTGGGGCTATTTCTCTGAAGGATTGGTTGGTACTGGTCTTAACTTTGCAATCAGTGAGCTTTCAGATGGAAATATTTCTCTGAAGGATTGGTTGGTACTGGTTGGAACTTTGCAATTAGTGAGCTTTCAGATGGAAATATTTCTCTGAAGGATTGGTTGGTACTGGTTGGAACTTTGCAATCAGTGAACTTTCAGATGGAAATATTTCTCTGAAGGATTGGTTGGTACTGGTTGGAACTTTGCAATTAGTGAGCTTTCAGATGGAAATATTTCTCTGAAGGATTGGTTGGCACTGGTATCAACTTTGCAATCAGTGAGCTTTCAGATGGAAATATTTCTCTGAAGGATTGGTTGGTACTGGTTGGAACTTTGCAATTAGTGAGCTTTCAGATGGACTGGTTGGGACTGGTCTGAATTTTCAGATTGAAACTGATCATATAATGTTCTGGGTTATTCCTAATCTTTAACAGATTGTCATCAGTGACTTACCTCAGTGTCTGGTCTCCATCTCTCAGCAGACTTGGCTTCTTTAAGTTTATCCCACACTACAAATATACAAAACAGTCATACACTGTCATCAAAACAAACATCATTCCATTGCATCAAATCACTACAAATATACAAAACAGTCATACATAGTCATCAAAACAAACATCATTCCATTGCATCAAATCACTACAAATATACAAAACAGTCATACATTGTCATCAAAACAAACATCATTCCATTGCATCAAATCACTACAAATATACAAAACAGTCATACACTGTCATCAAAACAAACATCATTCCATTGCATCAAATCACTACAAATATACAAAACAGTCATACACTGTCATCAAAACAAACATCATTCCATTGCATCAAATCACTACAAATATACAAAACAGTCATACATTGTCATCAAAACAAACATCATTCCATTGCATCAAATCACTACAAATATACAAAACAGTCATACATTGTCATCAAAACAAACATCATTCCATTGCATCAAATCACTACAAATATACAAAACAGTCATACATTGTCATCAAAACAAACATCATTCCATTGCATCAAACCACTACAAATATACAAAACAGTCATACAAAGTCATCAAAACAAACATCATTCCATTGCATCAAATCACTACAAATATACAAAACAGTCATACACTGTCATCAAAACAAACATCATTCCATTGCATCAAATCACTACAAATATACAAAACAGTCATACATTGTCATTTAAAACAAACATCATTCCATTGCATCAAATCACTACAAATATACAAAACAGTCATACATTGTCATCAAAACAAACATCATTCCATTGCATCAAATCACTACAAATATACAAAACAGTCATACATTGTCATCAAAACAAACATCATTCCATTGCATCAAATCACTACAAATATACAAAACAGTCATACATAGTCATCAAAACAAACATCATTCCATTGCATAAAATCACTACAAATATACAAAACAGTCATACACTGTCATCAAAACAAACATCATTCCATTGCATCAAATCACTACAAATATACAAAACAGTCATACATAGTCATCAAAACAAACATCATTCCATTGCATAAAATCACTACAAATATACAAAACAGTCATACACTGTCATCAAAACAAACATCATTCCATTGCATCAAATCACTACAAATATACAAAACAGTCATACATTGTCATCAAAACAAACATCATTCCATTGCATCAAATCACTACAAATATACAAAACAGTCATACATTGTCATCAAAACAAACATCATTCCATTGCATCAAATCACTACAAATATACAAAACAGTCATACATAGTCATCAAAACAAACATCATTCCATTGCATAAAATCACTACAAATATACAAAACAGTCATACACTGTCATCAAAACAAACATCATTCCATTGCATCAAATCACTACAAATATACAAAACAGTCATACATAGTCATCAAAACAAACATCATTCCATTGCATCAAATCACTACAAATATACAAAACAGTCATACATTGTCATCAAAACAAACATCATTCCATTGCATCAAATCACTGACTACAAATATTTGCCTGACACCTTTCCGTTCATAAGGCACAGCTGAATTTCTCATGCTGCTTTTGATTCGTTGTTTAGTTACAACAAAGATACCACATCAGGGCCCAATTTCAAACAGCTGCTTAGCACAAAAATTTGCTTAGCATGAAACTTCTTCCTTGAGAAAAACAGGATTACCAACCAAATTTTCACGTGATTTTCAGGATAAGCAAACAACAGCTGAAACCAGAAACAAGTAATATGCAACAAATGGAAATTTGGTTGGTAATCCTGTTTTTATCAAGAAAGAAATTTTATGCTAAGCAAATTTTTGTGCTTAGCAGCTCTATGAAATTGGGCCCTGGATAGACTTCCATCTATATTCACACTTTAATTGCTGATCAGAACAAACTAGCTACCCCTGCTTGAAAGTAGTGTAGGAGTGATTTACCATGACGGCTAGAGCCTCATTATCACATCCCCTCAATAACCACTTAACCAGATAAGGTTGGAAGATGTGTAGACAAGCACTACTTTTACGGAAACACAAACGGATATGCATGTTTTTGCATAGACCTAGATCATTCAATAATTTTTGGGTATGATGTCAAGATCAGGTGACGTATTAAGATGTCCGGACTATCCAATAAAGCAGTCACCATGCTTTATTTCATTTCCGCCTTATAGAGAGGGACATGGGTACTGGAATTCAAGCTAAACATATCCCTTTTTCCGGGTGTCATTGTGTAATCCCGATTCCAGACCTTCACCTTTTGTTATAAGAATGAGTATTAGAAGAGATCGATAGGCTGCCATTGTAATCTGCATATGTGAGAGGTCAATCTGAGGTTCCAGTATACCATGGCTGATTATCATCCATGGCTTAATGGCCAAGGAATGGACGATTCATGGTAAACACATTCCACATACTCTTGAAACAGCACAAAACATCCTGGTACATTTTATGGGAACTTTGTTGTCTTGACTTTGTGTAGTCATGATTTATTGTAAAAATATCTTCAATAACAAAACATTCCGAAAGTTCTGAATATTTAATCCTGTGTGCAAGCATGAACATTTTTGAGAGGAAATCCTGGTGTAAGTGGTTCAAGTAACTTGAAAGGAGGTCAATAAATGGTTTGCTGTAATAGACTTACATGAGAGAGCATCTTCGATGAGTGTGACGTTAGCAAAGTGAGCCGTGTTGGGAATACCTAAACACCTCATTCCATGAGCATGACGCCATTCCTGTAAACAAGAATATCAAGAGTTGGGCATTGCAGGTTGATGTTGGGTTCTGTTGGGGTACACTGTGTACATGGGGGTTGCATAGTGGGGAGTGATGCTGGGTTCTGTTGGGGTACACTGTGTACATGGGGGTTGCATAGTGGGGAGTGATGTTGGGTTCTGTTGGGGTACACTGTGTACATGGGGGTTGCATAGTGGGGAGTGATGTTGGGTTCTGTTGGGGTACACTGTGTACATGGGGGTTGCATAGTGGGGAGTGATGTTGGGTTCTGTTGGGGTACACTGTGTACATGGGGGTTGCATAGTGGGGAGTGATGTTGGGTTCTGTTGGGGTACACTGTGTGCATGGGGGTTGCATAGTGGGGAGTGATGTTGGGTTCTGTTGGGGTACACTGTGTACATGGGGGTTGCATAGTGGGGAGTGATGTTGGGTTCTGTTGGGGTACACTGTGTACATGGGGGTTGCATAGTGGGGAGTGATGTTGGGTTCTGTTGGGGTACACTGTGTACATGGGGGTTGCATAGTGGGGAGTGATGTTGGGTTCTGTTGGGGTACACTGTGTACATGGGGGTTGCATAGTGGGGAGTGATGTTGGGTTCTGTTGGGGTACACTGTGTACATGGGGGTTGCATAGTGGGGAGTGATGTTGGGTTCTGTTGGGGTACACTGTGTGCATGGGGGTTGCATAGTGGGGAGTGATGTTGGGTTCTGTTGGGGTACACTGTGTACATGGGGGTTGCATAGTGGGGAGTGATGTTGGGTTCTGTTGGAGTACACTGTGTACATGGGGGTTGCATAGTGGGGAATGATGTTGGGTTCTGTTGGAGTACACTGTGTACATGGGGGTTGCATAGTGGGGATTGGCTTCTGTTTCATTGTGCAATAAACCATGTTGAGTTTGTACGATGTAGCAGAATCAACTAGTTGCACATTGCAGTAAGAGGTATCATTACACTATATGTATGTAGGGCTTACATATGAATGTGGAGGCCAGGAATCACACAGAGGCCATGGCCTATGTTGCCCTGGTCTTGGCCTTGGTGCCCCCTTCAAAATATTTAAACATACTTTTCAATGGAAGCTCCCTGTAAACAATGAAAATGGCCTTGCCCTCAAAAAGATGAAATTTTAGGCCTGTGTATGTAAATGACAATGTTCTTTGTATACTTACAGCAAAGTGTCTCTGGAATGCTTTAGGTCCTCTGTAGGTTTGATTTCCGCATATCTCACAGGAGTAGGTGATGTTCAAACCATGTAGTTTGTATAACCAGTACGGTATAGGCTGTAAAGACAATCATATTTAGTTTGACTTTGGTTAACTAGTAAACCCATCCAACCAAGAGAATGATGGAATAGACATAAATATAATATTTTGTATTGTATTGTATTCTATTCCGAAACTGGAACAAACCCTATAACCCCTGGGGAGGGTAACATCAGTATAATAATAAATAACTATTAGTGAAGAAGCCGTACAGAAAGCTAGAACAAAAACAAACATTGGTTAAACCTAATCACACAATAAAATATAATATGCACACAACAGTAGTGAACTTTTTGACAGTCATCCGAACTGTAAAAATGTAAACGTGTAGCTGAACTTTTAATATGCAAGTTAGAATTTTATTAAAGGCCACCGACAGCAGTTGAATAAAAAGAGCACGGCAATATTGCTGTGAATTGCTGGTGATTTTGAGGGCATCGCGACAATGGCACAGGGCACAGACGGCAATTGCCGTCGGTAATTTTGAGGCCTGTGCTATACTCATAGCAGCCAGGTACTACACCCATAGCAAAGCCAACTTCTTGGTACCTAGCCGACTATGTCAGTGTATTGTATGGGGTATTATGAAACAAATATTGACTGCTTTGAGTGCCATGGTATGGGGTATTATGAAACAAATATTGACTGCTTTGAGTGCCATGGTATGGGGTATTATGAAACAAATATTGACTGCTTTGAGTGCCATGGTATGGGGTATTATGAAACAAATATTGACTGCTTTGAGTGCCACGGTTAAAACAACGATTCCCTTGATAATCCCCACATCGTTCCATTTTCCCTCGGCTTCACCTTGGGAAAATGAAACGCTATTAAAAAATGAAACTATTTAATGAGACCTTTATCATGGTAGTCATCTTGGTTTTCTTGCATTCAAACCAATGTAACCATACTGAGGCTTGAAGGAGAATTAGTCTGGTCCTTCCAAGTGGAACTAAGAATCAGTATCCATCATTGTGATTGCACATGAGGAACTTGACACAGATATGACACAACAATATTACCTTTCCATCCCATCCCAGGGGTAGATTCTTAGGGTTATAGATGACTTCATTATCATCATCATCACTGTCGCTATCGCTGTACTGTTCCTCTTCATCATCTTCACGTTCAGCATCTGTCCGTGCCTGCTTGCGTTGAATGTTCTCACGGGTCGCTAGTCTCTGCTCCTGGAATGTTAAGACCAAGATACCATTGTTTTTTAATCCCCGATATCAGTGTCACATATTACCACTAATGGCCTATCACTGTGACTAGCGCCCTCAATTGACAGCTTGTAATTAGTTTTAATTTTGATTTGACCAGGGCCCAATTTCATAGAGCTGCGTAAGCAGAAAATACTGCTTAAAAATTTCTGCCATGCATACAAAAGCGGGATACCAGTCACAGATGGCACAAGTGAAATAGTATTATAGCTGGTAACCTTATTCTGATAGGCATAATTTTGTTGTGCTTAGCTAGTTTTTGTGCTGAAGCAGCCAGCTGTGAGAAGCTTATCTCCACCAAAAGTAGCCCTAATTACATTGCACTTAAGCACAGCTGTCAGCTTTTCCAGTTGACCACTCCCACTGAAGCACGCTGGGCAATGGCTCTACTCTCTACCTCAGCATGTGTGTGCCTCACTATGGGTTTCTTGTTTCTAGAAACACGCTCATCTTAGGAGGGTTGATAAATGCTAAGTTTGATTTTTCTACCCAGAAATTTAGATTTAAATTTCTATAGCTATTTTTATAGCTTTCATTTAAGGTACTACACACACAAATTTGCAAATAATAAGTGGAAAATAATTAAAAACTATAAACGAATTATTGTCAGGATCCCAGCACTAATTCTGTCCATTGATTGCCATTCGCCCAGAGATGTCTGATATTTAAACTTACTTTTTTTCCAATTAAAGTATCAAAGTTTACTTGGTTTTAGACATTATAGTATGTTTACTGGAAAACATGAGACACTTTTAATTCAGGACATGACCTTTACTTAGATCTGTTGGTGGAGTGGATGTAGGTCAAATCTTGCGAGTTTGCGCCCGCCACGGTCTCAAAAGGTTTAAACGCCGAGTGCTAAGGATGTAGGCAGTCCCATGATGCACTGTACAAATTATGGCTTCCTAAGAGAATAATGGCTTATCACTGTGACTAGCGCTTTCAATTGACAGCTTGTAATTAGTTTTAATTTGATGGACTTACCCCAAGAAGCTCAGCAAAGAAGTAAACCTGCGCCTCTAAGAATGCCATGTCCTTCTGCTTACCAATGTTGTCTCTGAAAAATGGAAATTATAATCCAATCAACACTTGCCTTGTATTGCTCACTCAAAAGTTCTTATTTAACAGAGGACTGGATTGGTGGGAAGATTTTGCCGCTCTTTGTGGCTATCTTTGGTCGGAACTCTATATGCCTTTTTTTGAAACCATAGCACTGGCTTAGGCTCTGTCTGCCCTTAATGAAGCTCCATAAGGGGCATGTTTTCAAAATTACCGATGAGGCCTAAGCCACAGCCAAAGCCATGGTTTCAAAAAGGGCCTATGGATGTGAAGGACAAACTGATTTTGTTTTAGACAAGAATGTTTTTTGTTTCTGAAGTTAAGTGGTACAACTGAAATCTGTAAGCCGAGTGTTTTGGTCTGGGGCCAGTTGGTAACTTGTATCCCGACGAGGTTTGCATTTTGGGGGAATTATTCGCCCTGCACTCTGTAACAGTATTTGCAAAATCAAAAGTCCAGCATATAATACAGGAATCAGAAGAGGTTTCATACTAGTTGTTTCAACACGCTGAGGCCGGGTTTGTGGTCATTTTACCGAGCTGAAGTCGAGGTCAAATTACAAAGAACCGGGCCTCAGCATGTTTAAACAACTCGTTTAAAACCGATTCAACAAACTTTGATTTCCATTCATAAATACTTTCCGTTAAAAACATCAAAAAAAGTTTAGAACAAATTCGACAGTTGAGCCTCAGCTCACCTCGACTCTGCGTTCAAATTCTATGCGTGTGTTAAATGATGAGTCCCTCCTCGCACAAGTTTGAAACTTGCACGCTTAATTTTCAAACTATCGCATAAGTTTCAAACATGTACAAGCCAAATATACAACCTACCAACTTAAATTGGGCCATGAAATTTGTGCACGCTGCACAATCATCTGATAGCGCCCTCGTTTGACCTAATAAGGTCAGGTCATGTTTAATCACTTCTAACTGTGTTTATATCACATGTTTAAACGTGGCCACGTGATCTTTTCTCCACCAATCAGAATGGATAAACTGTCCCAATACTTTATGATAACTCTTACTTTTTGCCTCCTTTTCCTGTCTTACTCTTAGTAAACAGACCGGCATCCAGCTGATCTAGGGGTACTCCCTTGGTACTGAACAGACGTTGAGCTCTCTCCTCCAAGGTCCCGCCACATTTCAGCCCAAGAGCCATCAGAGCTGACTTGAGACGATCCAGACCTAATGATGCCAATTCCTAAATACAAGACACGACAAAACAATTCAACATGTCAAAACCAACTGTCTTAGATATAAAACCAATTTTGTCCACAATTAAGTCATTTCTGGGGCTCACAAAAGTTAAGCAGGCATGATATTTTGCCCCTCAAGAAAAGTAAGAAAATGTTTAACATTGATTATAAGGACTTACTGACCTACATATGGTTTTGGTTTTATTAGTTTTTGACTTTCAATTTGTTTATTTATTATTTTGTTTACACACAACGCATTCGTGTCAGCTTTGGTCAAACATGACAAATAGCACTGGTGGGCAATTAAGTTATTCAACAAGAAAACAGAAATCAGATAAAGGTAGAAAGAAAATCATGCAAAAGAATAATGCATCAATGTGTTTGTTTGTGGGTTTTATTGTTTTAAAGAATGCATCCTGGTAGTTTTATAAACACACCATTCCCATTTGAACCAGTAAAAAAATCCATTAAATGACTAGTGAAAGCAATGAAGATATGGTTAATGTTTTGCCAGGGATTTTGTAAATGTTGATATTCATGCTTATTTTAATTGCCACATTAAACAATAAGCGTCTATGATTTCAGGGACTTCAAACGCTGTACCATGATAGTTCAAGTGTATTCCTCCTTGGACCCCAAGTAAACTTTAACATCTGAAGGTTGCAGTCCTAACCCCCTAGTGTTCATGGCTGAATCCTGCCAAATACTCTACGGTAACTGAACACCTAAGGCTTGGACTCTGATAAGGCTTGTGTCCCTTCCCCCCGGCTAAGTAAGAGTGAGTGGCCTAGACGTGCAGGACACCATTTTCCAAAATCAGACAAAACCATCCTGAAGGATTTTGGAGGACTTGGGGAATGTTAGGGTTAGGTTGTAGTGAAGTCTGCTGATGTTAAGCACAGTCTAACAAAGCCATGGATTAGGAATAGCATGAGTACATACCTCTGGAGAAGAGAAAGCAGACAGATCCAGATGAGCTCCTGCGTGTGCCAGGGCACTTGCCGCTTCTTTCTGTATCGGAAAGTATCAAGAATAAAGCATTCACTAACTCAAATAAAAATCATTAATAAATACCTTGGAGAGTTTATGCACTCTAATTGGTCACATGGGGGTGTATTAACATGTGATATCAAGACCGGCTCTGTGAACCAGCAAATTAATGGCCCCTTAACAAGCATATTGCTGTGTAAAAGCTTGTATAAACTGTGCATGTTTTGCTGGGAACTATCGAGTCAACTGTTTTCTTTGTGCGTAGTTCTGCGTTTTTAATTTTGGCTTGAGATTTACATGTAGGTCATGCAGCTGCCGTGTGTACATGCATACCACGTGTTTGCCTGAATGGGCAAACAATGTATCAATTTAAGGTAGCTGGTGCACACATGAAACTAACATAATGCAAAGCATTAAAAAAAAAAAAAAAAACATACTGATGTCATTAATACCGATTTAGCTCAAAAACTAACTGGGATTTAAAACTTTATGTAATCTAGTAAGATTTGCACGAACATTGTGTATATGAAATATCTCCATGAGTTGTTATGATTTTCAGAACCACCACAGCTCATAAAGAGATTTCATGTACACAGTTCAGAAAAAACTTTTACCAAGTTATTTTTAAACCAGTTTATGCCGGAAGATGTGTATACACACAAAACTTTTACGAAACAGAAAACGTGTGGCGTGTAAACACACCCGGACATTCCACTGTGTAGCATGCACAGGCATGTACTCACTTTGCTATGCTTTGTTTCCTCCCTACAAAGAGGGACAAAGGGTACAAAGGGTACTGGAGTTCATGCTCAACGTCTCCCTTTTTCTGGGGGTTATTGTATAATACCCAATTCCAGACCTTCATCCTTTTGTTGTACAAGGATTACGAGAGACCGATAGGCTGCCATTGTTTTTGGCATAAGCAAGAGGCAAGTCTGAGGGACTACCATAGCCAATTATTGCCTGTGGTTTACAGCCTTGGCCGATTCGTGGTAAACACATTCCACTTTTTCTCGAGAGAGAACAAAACATCCTGGTGCAATTTATTGGAGAGTTTGTTGTCTTTGGTTGATTTAGGCAAGGTTTCATTGTGACGATATTCTCACAAACAAATTATTCAGGTTAAGAATTCCAAATTGTAAAAATTATACATTTTTGTGACAATGTTAGTGTTTATCCTCATTCTGTAAGATCAATTCAAGATATGTGTCTATAATTGTCATGGCAACCACAACTTACCCCCCATCCAGGGAATGATCCTCCTTCCCATTGGCTCTCATAGTTGCTCCTGACCTTCTCCAACTCCTCAGACATATCAAGGAGGGGCTTCAGACGTCGGGTGTAACTTTGAAGATAGTCTAAGAGCAGCTCAAGGTATCTGGGAGAAATCAGGGTTAATAAGACATTGAATCCAAACAGATTTTACTAGCTGATTATAATGTATTTACTTTTTTATTGTCCCAATCACGGATAATGCATTAAACAGTTCGACTGTTATATCGAGGTGCTATTCAATATTACTATACCTCATACATATTCATGATGGAGGGCGGGATTCTAACTAGTCCATTCACCATCACATGCCAGATGCTGTATTTGCTGCTTACCAAGCGTGCGCGCAAGTATTCACGCCCAGGGAAATAACCAAACGGTTCCATGATTGCTTCTTAAAGCGCATGTGTAGTAGACTTGGACGCACATGCAACAGTCTGCTACACATGCGCTTTATGAAGCAATCGTGGAACTGTCGCACGGATGTAGTTCCCATGTGTGAAAACTGCCCTAGCAACACATGTACACATGACAAGATGCAGAGTTGGCAGCAAGTCATTTTTTGCAAGTCCAAGTCAAGTCACAAGTCATATGGTACAGTCACAAGTCAAGCCACGAGTCATTTGGTCACAAGTCAAGTCAATTCACAAGATGTTTGGTCCAAACACAAGGCAAGTCACAAGCACTATTTATCCCAGTCAGGGCAGTCTTTGCTCATGCCCAGTACAGCGCCCTTGCCGTATCGATTGCAGCTACACGCATTAAGGCGCTGGGCACGAGCCAAAGGGCAGACCAGACTCAAAGTCGGAAGTTGAAGCCGCGAGCCAAACGAAGTCTGATGACGCAATGCGTAAAGTTTAAAAGATAATGGAGTCGCTCAATTAGCTTCTGACTTGAGTTGGTAACAAAGTCATTTTTTGCAAGTCCAAGTCAAGTCACAAGTCAATGCTAAAAGTTACAAGTCAAGTCACAAGTCAAAAATATAGCAACTCGAGTCCAAGTCGAGAATATTGTGGACAATGAAGATACCACTGACTATGTATGAGGTATTGTTAAACAAATACTACATTGGTTTATTTTGGGTGGTCATTGACTGGCCACCCTCAAACCATGTTATATCTGTGGCTTCTCACCTGGCATGACACAAATAGTTCAATTCTATTCAGTACAAGGGCTGACCTACATTATGGTACAAGCTTTAATAGACATTATTCAGGCTGTTTAACAGACCTCTTCCATTGGCTGCCATCATTGATGTCAAACAATGGAAACGTGTACGCGCTGCGCACAACTCTCAGCCAATGGTGAGCCTTTTACGTGTACACGTTTCATCAACGATGGCGGCCAATGTAAGGGGTCTATAGCAATCTTATGAATTCTCTGAGTGGGAAATTATCATAAATCAGATTAAAATAGGAAGAATATCACTGATGCACCTCAGCTTTGCAGGTAACTTCCAGGGGCACCCACATTTATACACCTGGGTGCAGAGAAGCAACAATGGCTTTCATAAGAATATTTGATGCCAATATAATACTAATTTAAACCCTGATTCTGACAACAGGCTAACCTGTACTAAACTCTAATGTGTTAGATTGCTTTAGCTACGACACCTTGTCTTGATAAATCATGGAACTAACCTTCTATACTCTGCATTCTTTCGATCTTTCTGGATGGAAAATAACTGATCAAACGTTGCAAGGTACGTCAGGTAGTCAATTTTCTGGTAAGAAGAGAAAAGTTTAAACCAGTGAAGAAAGAGAAGAGTCAACTCTGTCCAACCTGTACAGATATGTTTATATTTTCTTCCTCACAGTAAGGGTGAAAACCCACGTCTCTGTTGTGTATTACAACAATGCAAAGTTTGTAAAGCTGACAATATACACCATGCAAAACAGGTTTTCATACTGCATAATCAGCTAGCAATGAAAGCTCTATAATCATTTGAGAGGCTAATCATCTCTACTTGTAGCTGAGAAGCTGAATTGTGAAGGATGCGGCTAGAAATTTTTGAGCTGTTTAACGAGGACAAAAACCGGAGAGCCAGGAGAAAAACCCTTTGTGGCACTTATGGCCCAAGCTGAGAATTGAACCAGGGCAACAAATGGTGAGAAGCAAGCACTTCTCACCCAAAGGTAGCGTGGTTGAAATGGAGTTAAGACACATGGATTTCAGGTCTAAAAGTAAAGGCTGTGAAAAAGGCAAGCTGATCATTTTGTGTTTGGTGCACGGCATAGGCCAAATGATCCATGGGCGGAGACACAGTTGCTATGGTGGGTGGGGCTTAACCCCTACCCTTAAAAAATGCAACCAAATGCAGCAGTTGCTAAAGGTTGTTGTATCTTGTTGCATTTAGCAGTCAACTTAAGTCCCACCTTCTGTTGCAATATGTTTCACTTAGCAGGGTACAGGCCCAGACAATGGACAACGCAAGTCCCCAGCAAACTGTAATATTAAGGGAATCAATGTGTGGTGAAGAGGTTTTAAACTAGTGGTTTAAACCCGCCGAGGCCTGGTTCTTGATAATATCACCGAGACGAAGTCGAATACCTTTCTCCTAAAAATATCCAAAAACCCTGTAAAAGTTGAGAACAAATCTGACAGTTTAGCCTTGGCGTTGAATTTCTATACGTGTAGAAAAACCGCATCGCGCAATTTTCGAACTTGCAAGCTTAAGTTATAAGCTATCGCACGCAAGTTTCCAACTTGCGCGAAATAAACTATGCGGCTTACCAAATTTGCGCGCTCTGCGCAAACGTGATAGCGCCCTCTTTGACAAAAAGTTGCCAGGCCATGTTTAAACACTTTTAGCCGGTGTTGTATCGTCCGTTTAAACACCCCCACGTGATGTCCTCTTGTCCAATCAGAATGGATAAACTGTCCCAGGTATTTATGAATAGTAATTACATATCTATTGCCCAGTCTCACTCATGCATAACATGTCCGTGTCCACATTCTTTTTTTTTCTTTTTTTCTTTCTTGTACATACCAGTACCAATTTCCTTGTATACTTTTCTTTTATCTTTGTCTTTATAGGGAAGGGGAACAAAAAGCATTTGCTTCTCCTTTTTCCTACATGTTAATGTCACATATTATTTATTTCAATAACCACAGAAAGTCTTCATTTGTACAAGTTACAGTGTATGTTTAACTGAGCAATGTCATCACTTTGTATTGAATGATGTTGACATCAAATAAATGTATCTAAAATAAATAAAATAAATACAAAATAAACTACAACGAATATTGATGCATTTAGCAGGGCAACTCCCCAGTGCCAAGGCTGGTGTAAACCAGTTCACAATAGCATTTTGCTGCATTCAGCAGGGTTTTCATTTCCACTGTGTTGTGTTTTGGATGCCTTAGCAGGGTGCCTAAAAAACACCTGTCTATGGATTAGTCTAACACATTCTTACCTCTACATTCTTGAGATTGACGTATTTATCGAAGCATTCATGAAGGTCAAGATACTTGCCATATCCTTCTTCATCAGTGAACTCCACCAGCGTCTGAGTATCTTCACCACTCTTAGATCTCTCATCATCCATTCTCTCATAGTCATGTGACAAAGGAACGGCAATCTGAACGTACACATCAATATCATTATTGAATAATAAGTTGGGAGGCTAATCATCCTTACTCGTTGTTGTGAAGAAGGCCAGAGGTTTGCAAGGGTGCCTTTGGCAGCCAGCCACATCGACCCATATAATGACCACTGAGTACAGCCAGAGTTCCAAACAGTTTGATTGTTCCAGCAGGAGGAAGACCGGACAGCCCAGAGAAAAATCAGTGTGGCATTGGAGAGAACCAACGAAAACACTTTACTCGAATATTGACTTAGATACAGGATTGTAATTTAATAGATGTTAAAATTGCACCGGGGGTAAAGAAGATTATTTGGTTTGACCCTTTCACCGATGTGTGTAAAGCACTGTATAGTCATTACTTCCCTGAGTTCTGTGAAAAAAATCTGCAGGCATATTACTCGGGTGGGATTCGAACCAACGACCTTTGCCATTCTAGAGCAGATGTTTTACCAACTAGACTACCGAGATTGCCCGGTAGCTAGAGGCAGTTCCAATCCTACATTTTAGCAGCATTGAAATTGTAAACAAAACAAAAAAATTTTTTTTTTTTAAAGTTTCTCCTACTATAAATAGTTCATACCAGAACCAGTCCTCCAGATAGAAGTCTAAAATGCTACCAACAAATCGCCAGTCGCTTATTTCGATTGCTACAATCAAAATAAGCCAGATAGGAAGGTCCACAAAACTATCACAGTTTTTTTCATCAATTTCACTAAAACATTACCATTGAATTTGACAACAAACATGAGCACATACATTTTGACTTCCCGGCACAATAACCAAAAAGTACTCAATGTGTCAGGTACCTTTCATACCCTATAACCAATATACATGCTCTTCCCATATCATGACATGGAACCAGACTATTCCCACCCTCTGGCCTCTATTTGGTTACATTCATTTAAGTGTATAAGCAAGAAGAAGAAAGAAATGGTTGAGCATGATGAAGGGCTTCAAGAAACTCTGTACCTCGTTGGGGTGTTTTCTATGGAAATCTTTTATTGTCTTGAGTCTGGCGTAGAATTCTTGGAACTCATTGGGTCCTGACAACGCCATCACCTCTTCCTTACGCAAACTACAGGATCAAGAAAAAGTTTACCTTGTGATTATTAGGGAATTAAACCATGCATCTCAAGAAATCACACGTTTACAAAAGAGCAACTGAGCCTGGACTTCCTGCAGGCACAAATTGTACACAGTTCAATTATAAAACACTAGCCTGGCGTACATTGTCTAGACAAAACTCCTACGGGCTAGTGAACACCACTTCTCAACTTGCCTTGTGGGCTACTAAAACTGTGCAAACTACTAAAATGCTCATATTTCGTCCTTTTCAGATGTGAATAATATATTTTTAAAAGGTTTTATTATTTTTGGGTGCGTGAACGTAGCTGGTTGCAATCGCTACCATGAATACATCAGAAAGATACATTTATGTTTAAAAACTGGGCTACTAAAATTTCCTGGGAGGAAGTAGAATGCACAGTTTACTAGCCCGGTGGGCTACTTTACAAAAAGCTTAAGCACAGGGTCTGTAAAACAACTTAGATTTCATGGAAATGGCAGAAAATGATTTCAATAAACGTTAGACATAAAGAAAAGAGTGCAAATCTCAAAACTCGTGCAGCTATTTTTTGTTTTGGTTTACTACTACACTGTATATTTGAATTTATGTAAACATTATGATAATTTATGTAAATCAACATGGCCTACATATATCAATAAGTTCTGTAGACCTTGAACCTTCAGGATTCTGTGCACAACTTCTTAAAAGCTCAGCTGTAAAATAACTACATTGCAAATGGAAAGTACATTTCACCAGCTACCAATTTTAAAATGACAACTAGACTTGAATTATAAATGACCTTCAGTTCCAAGGGTTAGGCCAAAAAAAAAGGTTCTGTTTCCGATTACATGTCATTTAAAAATAGGGTCGGTAGGTCGGAAATTGTTTTTCATTTTGATTTTTTTTTTATTCTGATTTGATTGACGATACGTCCACGATCGTTCATGTGTTGAGCGCAATCAACGGATTTGCACAGCGAATTAGGCAAATTTGTGCGCAAACTGTAGATTTGGCAGTTAATCTGCCCGACCTTGCAAAATGTGCGCAATCTTAAGTTTGCGCTCTTTAGATTGGGCAGTTCAAGCGGCCGATCGGGCAAAAATGTGCGCAATCTTCAGATTGCGCAAATCCATGGAATGGGCTTCACACAGCGCCATGTACACACGTGCGCGCTGTGTATTGAATTGTGGGTATTTTTCGTTCGTAGTGGAGTCGTAGGACATCACAAGCTCAAATCTGTTGGACTCTGATTATGGTACAATGTAGTACACCACACTTCAAGGTATGCATTATTGGTTTTGTAGTACAGTACACAACAGTCTGACATTAAACTGAGATGTGTGGTTTTGTAGAGTTCTGGTTGGTAACATACCCATCTTTGTCTTCATAGATGTCTCTCAGCTTTGCAGTGTTTTCCATATGTCTCTAAAATTAAAATAAGAGAAGTCAAGCCATTAAAGACAAAGTTCAGAATTAGGAATTTGTAAGTGAATTGTTTTGATAAATGAGGATCTGCAAGCTCACTGATTTATAAAGCTCATGCAGGTACCAATCCCACAGAGAAAATCTTTCATCTGAAACAGTGTCAAAGTCAAGATAAGTAGCATTTGAAGACCCCGGAAGTCACTCTTGTTTATTTTAATTACCATAATCAAAATGAGGCCAGTATGATGAACTGCACAGAATATGGTGACAAAACATATTTAAAAAACATTTGTCATTGTTTTCAGTAAAACGCAACCACAGCTTGCTTGTATGGTTTATTAATTAACCAATTAGGCAGTTAAGGGCTGGGATTATTTTATACTTTGCATACTTTTCTCTTTAAATACTTTCCCACAGATACAGTTGGTTGACTTTTATCCCCTACTCAGGGGGATGTACATGGTCAAAAGTTAACAGTATTAACAGTCATCGTGATTGCATAATAACGCGCCCCCCCCCCCCCCCCCCCCCCCGCCCCTGTAATTTAAATCTCGACTTACAACACTGTTACAGTTTGAAAACTTTCCTTTCCTGAAATACAAGGATAGACAGTGCTTCAGTACTACACATCAGTTGTATATAGCTGTATATTCTACTCACATCCAGGAGTTTCTTGGTTCTGTGGTCAGAGTTGATTTGCTCACGGTTCTGCGATAACAAAAAGAAAAAAAAGGAAATAACCATACTGCATCTGAAGGCAAGTTTAGAAATCTTCACCACCATCCTATATTGTAAGCATTTTCCTTTTCAGGTTCTAATATGTTTTGGTTCAACCTTTAAACATCTTTCTGTGTCTATTGCCATAAATAATGAATGGTGTCATAATGAATGGTGTCGGATTTCGTTACAATGAGGAAGAATCCCAGTAAATCACTTGAGGGAGTCAGTGAGTCAGGGTTAATCGATCGCGCAACAAATATGGCGCTTGCTGCGCTCGCAAAGGTCTACCGAACAAACTGGTATCCCGCGCGCAGCAACGCTGGTCCTGGCAACTGTAGGTTGGTTTTGTACACACATCATGTGACTCCAGCGCCATATTTGTTATAACACTCACACTGTTTGAGAGGACTGGGAATGACCGTAAGAATTTATTGCTTTTTAACAATTTTAAATTTGCGGAGTGGATTTTCTTGACCCATGCAACGCTCAATGAGATTCCAAGGAACACGTAGAGCCTAATTTTGGCGAGATCCGATTTCAAATGAGAACTCCAGGTGCAGAAACGTAAATGAAAAAAAGTTTTGTATTGTAGTTTGTACATGGACCTCTATGAGGTTCATGGAACCTCATAATTCTAGGAGTAGTAGAGAGCGAGGTTCGTGATCGTGGAGACGAAAGCAGAACGAACCTCATTGACATTGTTCCAATTCTACACTGACTAAATGACTGAGTACTTAAGTAAGACTAACTAACATCAACAACCTCGTCCAAATTATGTCTAACTCTAACATTAAACTTAAAAGTTGGTTTTAGTTTTTGTGTGACAGCAGTGCTGTGCATTTTATTTTTAAGTCAAAAGAAAGCAAAGAAAGCGCCCTCAAACGACAACCTGCACAGTGCATGCGTAATTCACATTCACAAGTCAATTTTGACTGAACATTTATTTTTGCCGAAGCCTCAGTCCTCACCGAAGTTTTCTTGTGTAGAGTTTCTTTCACCATGGTTTCAATTATCCGTTCTTTCTCTTCATGTAACCGCCTTTGTTGCTCTAAAATCGTTTCCATGGTGTCTGAAATTACAAGATAAATGACAAAATAACGCGCAAAGATCGTTTTTCCGACGTTTCTGAAAACACACGTTGACCAAAATTATCAACAGAGGGCGCTAAAATAGCACAGCGCCACCAAGAGGGTACTTACAAGTTATTTACTCGGATCCGCAAGGCCTAGGGTTAAGTGTAGAGTATTAAAATATTTTTACTTTTTATTCACAAAGTTTCTCGAGGGGTAATTATGCTTTCACGAGCAATATTACGTAGCACAAGCAGGTAAGATTTTTGTGACAATAGATGTTTGGGTTTTATTTTTGTGATCGTCCATGTGCTGTCTGTGTGTGTAGTCACGGTAGTGAGTAAGTTAACTTAAGTTAACTTGGTCGAGTTATGAAAAGTAGCCAAGTTTAGTAAGTAGTTGAAACCTACTCCTAGAATTATGAGGTTCCATGAACCTCATAGAGGTCCATGTACAAACTACAATACAAAACTTTTTTTCATTTACGTTTCTGCACCAGGAGTTCTCATTTGAAATCGGATCTCGCCAAAATTAGGCTCTACGTGTTCCTTGGAATCTCATTGAGCGTTGCATGGGTCAAGAAAATCCACTCCGCAAATTTAAAATTGTTAAAAAGCAATAAATTCTTACGGTCATTCCCAGTCCTCTTCAAACAGTGTGAGTGTTATAACAAATATGGCGCTGGAGTCACATGATGTGTGTACAAAACCAACCTACAGTTGCCGGGACCAGCGTTGCTGCGCGCGGAGTACCAGTTTGTTCGGTAGACCTTTGCGAGCGCAGCAAGCGCCATATTTGTTATAAATTACCAAACCTCACTCAGTGAGTAGCCCTGGTAGGACGTCAGTCAGTGCCACTGCACTGACGTCCTGAGTATAAAGCTCCTCTACAATGCCAACATATTTTGAGCTAATGTTTTTTCATATTTTTACCTGATTTGAGAAGCTGAAACTCCATTCATACATTCTTGGTGTCCTAACTACACTTTTGATGAGTTCACAACTAACAAATACATCCATGGATGACATTATTTCCGAAAATAAGTCCGAGTTGTGTACTGGCGTTGTGACCATCGTGTACCAAGTGACCGTTAAAGCTCATGTGCGCATGCGCGGCATGCAAAGCAACCCGACCGACTTCCGCGTTAGATTTGTGGGCGTGTCTGAGGACGCACATGCGCTGACTGAAGCATTCACGTCTTTTCAGTTTAGGCTGTCGCCGAGAATGCGTAAATTTTTCATTTTATTTTCACAATAATGTCATCCAAGGATATAATTTGCAATTCTGAATAGAGCAGGCGTAAGGTTTAGGACACAAGGAATATGTGAGTCAAGTTTCAGCTTCCTCAAAAAGGTAAAAATATGAAAAAATGTTGTTATAAATTTTTTCTCAATGGTACAGGACCTTTATATCCTGGACTCCGTCGCGTTGTATGCAACGGAGGAGTCCAACCTGGGCTAACTCAGTGAGGTAAAATCATATGGCTGCACAGGCTGGTGTAGGTGTGGAAGGAGATTCTGTTCCCCCTGGCCTCCCCCCTTAAGGCAAAAACTGCACAAACTTCTTCTGATAAAAAGTGATAGCGCCCTCTTTTGAATCAACCTCCTTCAGCCCATCCCATGTTAACTTCCCATTTAGGGGACAGAATCTCTGGGGGACAGATTTCCTACATGTATATCACGATACGACACTGGCCGGGTGGCACGTTCGTGGAGACGATAGCGGATCAAACCTCATAGTTCTAGGAGTAGGGAAAACACGCACACACCGGGGGACAAAATCCCCTCACCATGCTCATCGGCATTGTATGTGCTGCACAGTAACTGTTTTGGGGGAATGGGACTTGTATTAATTTCAGACTTTATTTCCCTTTAAAAAAATCCTTGGGAGCCACAATCAAAAAAAGAAAAGGTAACTATCCCTTTAAAATGGTGGAGTAAACTTCTTTCTTTTCTTAATATAACCAAATTTAAGGGCCATGTCTTTGAACTTCTAGCTCCCCATGCTCGGGGGCCAATCCTGCACTGGACTTCCTTAGTTAGATACAGGGCTTTGTGTTTGTTTACTTGTCTACAAATACTTTGACACCAGGGGCCCAATTTCATACTGCTTAAGCACAAGCAGGTAAGATTTTTGTGACAATAGATGTTTGGGTTTTATTTTTGTGATCGTCCATGTGCTGTCTGTGTGTGTAGTCACGGTAGTGAGTAAGTTAACTTAAGTTAACTTGGTCGAGTTATGAAAAGTAGCCAAGTTTAGTAAGTAGTTGAAACCTACTCCTAGAATTATGAGGTTCCATGAACCTCATAGAGGTCCATGTACAAACTACAATACAAAACTTTTTTTCATTTACGTTTCTGCACCAGGAGTTCTCATTTGAAATCGGATCTCGCCAAAATTAGGCTCTACGTGTTCCTTGGAATCTCATTGAGCGTTGCATGGGTCAAGAAAATCCACTCCGCAAATTTAAAATTGTTAAAAAGCAATAAATTCTTACGGTCATTCCCAGTCCTCTTCAAACAGTGTGAGTGTTATAACAAATATGGCGCTGGAGTCACATGATGTGTGTACAAAACCAACCTACAGTTGCCGGGACCAGCGTTGCTGCGCGCGGAGTACCAGTTTGTTCGGTAGACCTTTGCGAGCGCAGCAAGCGCCATATTTGTTATAACACTCACACTGTTTGAAGAGGACTGGGAATGACGGTAAGAATTTATTGCTTTTTAACAATTTTAAATTTGCGGAGTGGATTTTCTTGACCCATGCAACGCTCAATGAGATTCCAAGGAACACGTAGAGCCTAATTTTGGCGAGATCCGATTTCAAATGAGAACTCCAGGTGCAGAAACATAAATGAAAAAAAGTTTTGTATTGTAGTTTGTACATGGACCTCTATGAGGTTCATGGAACCTCATAATTCTAGGAGTAGTTGAAACCATGAAGTACAGTCATTTGACCAGTTCTGGATTATTGACCAGTTCCGGATCACTTCAACTTTGCAATGACCAAACAATTAAATTACTCCCCTCATTACAAATTTTTGTTGATACATGTGAAGAATAACATCCAATAAACCAACAAATCCAAAATAAGGTGCCAAACATCATCAACAAATAAATTATGGCAATTTTTCTAAAGTTTGTCTGCGATATTGATCATTATTTTGAAAGATCGAAAAACGCTGTCATATTTAAAAGTAAAACTTCTCACCTTTAAAATTTGAATGCCAGGGCGAATAACATTGAATGTAAAATGCTAAGAATGTGTCAAAAATATTTCACGTAGGCCTAAATACTGAGCAGTTGTCTTGTTTTTTTTAAGAGATGAAAATAAATTACCAAACCTCACTCAGTGAGTAGCCCTGGTAGGACGTCAGTCAGTGCCACTGCACTGACGTCCTGAGTATAAAGCTCCTCTACAATGCCAACATATTTTGAGCTAATGTTTTTTCATATTTTTACCTGATTTGAGAAGCTGAAACTCCATTCATACATTCTTGGTGTCCTAACTACACTTTTGATGAGTTCACAACTAACAAATACATCCATGGATGACATTATTTCCGAAAATAAGTCCGAGTTGTGTACTGGCGTTGTGACCATCGTGTACCAAGTGACCGTTAAAGCTCATGTGCGCATGCGCGGCATGCAAAGCAACCCGACCGACTTCCGCGTTAGATTTGTGGGCGTGTCTGAGGACGCACATGCGCTGACTGAAGCATTCACGTCTTTTCAGTTTAGGCTGTCGCCGAGAATGCGTAAATTTTTCATTTTATTTTCACAATAATGTCATCCAAGGATATAATTTGCAATTCTGAATAGAGCAGGCGTAAGGTTTAGGACACAAGGAATATGTGAGTCAAGTTTCAGCTTCCTCAAAAAGGTAAAAATATGAAAAAATGTTGTTATAAATTTTTTCTCAATGGTACAGGACCTTTATATCCTGGACTCCGTCGCGTTGTATGCAACGGAGGAGTCCAACCTGGGCTAACTCAGTGAGGTAAAATCATATGGCTGCACAGGCTGGTGTAGGTGTGGAAGGAGATTCTGTTCCCCCTGGCCTCCCCCCTTAAGGCAAAAACTGCACAAACTTCTTCTGATAAAAAGTGATAGCGCCCTCTTTTGAATCAACCTCCTTCAGCCCATCCCATGTTAACTTCCCATTTAGGGGACAGAATCTCTGGGGGACAGATTTCCTACATGTATATCACGATACGACACTGGCCGGGTGGCACGTTCGTGGAGACGATAGCGGATCAAACCTCATAGTTCTAGGAGTAGGGAAAACACGCACACACCGGGGGACAAAATCCCCTCACCATGCTCATCGGCATTGTATGTGCTGCACAGTAACTGTTTTGGGGGAATGGGACTTGTATTAATTTCAGACTTTATTTCCCTTTAAAAAAATCCTTGGGAGCCACAATCAAAAAAAGAAAAGGTAACTATCCCTTTAAAATGGTGGAGTAAACTTCTTTCTTTTCTTAATATAACCAAATTTAAGGGCCATGTCTTTGAACTTCTAGCTCCCCATGCTCGGGGGCCAATCCTGCACTGGACTTCCTTAGTTAGATACAGGGCTTTGTGTTTGTTTACTTGTCTACAAATACTTTGACACCAGGGGCCCAATTTCATACTGCTTAAGCAGAAAATAATGCTTAAACAATTAAGCTGGCCTGCTAAGCCACAATAAGCAGGATACCAGTCAAAGGTTCTACATGCATAATGGTATTTTAGCTGGTAACCTTTTTCTGGTAAGCATAATTTTGTTGTGCTTAGCTGGTCTTTGTGCTTAAGCAGCTCTATGAAATTGGGCCCAGTACATTTTGTTTCATTTTCTCACACGAGTCTGTATTGTTATTCCCACATCCCACAGGCTGTTGGCCGGTCGTGGTGCCTCATGCACCATTGCTGCTCGTCAGGAGCATACACTGCCAGCCCTACCGTATGAGTACAATGCATTGGCTCCAGTCGTTAATGCAGATATTATGGAAATTCACCATAAGAAACATCATGCGACATACGTCAACAACCTGAACAATGCAGAGAAGCAGCTTAAAGAGGCACAGGATGCTGGTAGTCAAACTTCTTTTCATTTGCTTCTATTTGGGTTTCATCAGAAGTTAATGTCAATTTATGGTAGATAGGATGGGATGGATTGAAACCATGCAACTAACCTGGTAATAGGTGGATTGAAACCATGCAACTAACCTGGTAATAGGTGGATTGAAACCATGCAACTAACCTGGTAATAGGTGGATTGAAACCATGCAACTAACCTGGTAATAGGTGGATTGAAACCATGCAACTAACCTGGTAATAGGTGGATTTAAACCATGCAACTAACCTGGTAATAGGTGGATTGAAACCATGCAACTAACCTGGTAATAGGTGGATTGAAACCATGCAACTAACCTGGTAATAGGTGGATTGAAACCATGCAACTAACCTGGTAATAGGTGGATTGAAACCATGCAACTAACCTGGTAATAGGTGGATTAAAACCATGCAACTAACCTGGTAATAGGTGGATTAAAACCATGCAACTAACCTGGTAATAGGTGGATTGAAACCATGCAACTAACCTGGTAATAGGTGGATTGAAACCATGTGACGAACCTGGTATTTTTGTAGTGAATGCTACAAAAACATGCGGTGTTGGTTTTTTCAGGGATTTTGTACATTATTTGACAGTCAAATACAGCGATGGTGATATCAGTGGTCTATAAATGCTATTTTCTTGACTTTGACAATTAATTTTTAGATGGAAGATTGTACTAGTATGTATGTGAGCTTTCAGATTGACTTTAATCATTGTTTTTCTTTAAGTACCACTTCTGTACTTTATCTTTAAATAATGTTTGTGATGTTTCCATCAAAGGGGATATTGGGAAGATGATAGCCCTGCAGCCAGCCTTGAAGTTTAATGGAGGAGGTCATATCAATCACTCAATCTTCTGGACTGTCATGTCACCAAATGGAGGTGGTGAACCAACAGGTATGCACATATTAATTAGGGATTAACAGTGCGATGAGCCGGTCTTCACTGCGTGGTAATGACCGGGCTGGTGGCTGGCCGCTGTTAATGGACAGAGCCGAAGGCGAGGTCCATTAACAGCGGCCAGCCACCAACCAAGGTCATTACCACGCAGTGAAGACCGGCTCATCGCACTGTTAATCCCATTAATAAATGCCTTATAACGAAAAAACTGTAAAAAACATCAGAATTTGTGGTTTTCTTTCGCCGTTATTTTTAGAAATGTTCTACTCATGTTCAAGGGCCAATCCTTTGGCTGTTCAACTTTTGTGTGGTACCTAGTCTCTTACACGTAATTAACTGTTTATACATATTTTTAAGAACCAGACCATGACTTTGCATTATGTAGGGTTTCATGCGCCTACCAGTTACCCTATATTGATACATAGTCTGCGCGTTCACGCCTACGCGTGGAATATTTTCGCACGCGGCACCATCTGTCCTGCTCAAAAAAATTAAAAAATAAATACGCACAAAGAAATGAGTTGATTTGATACCAGTAATATGCCGCGCAACAAGCACATAATGCATAGGATTTTTGACACAACAATGTGCTTGTTATGGGGCCATTTATTCGCTATTTCACTGAGCCAATCAGAGTGCATAAACTCTCCAAGGTATTTATTAATACTAAATAGGCTCCAAGTCCCTAGTTCATGGCCAGAGGTAATCCTTAATTCTCCACTTTATGGTAACTCAACATCTGGACTCTGATTTATAAGTAGAATTTGAAACTTTTGCATGGTGGGAATAAACTCGGATGGCACATGAACATTTCAAGGGCATTATAGAATCCTAAATGCAGCACAGTGCAACAGAGTATGGGATTTGAGTTGACTGCTAATTGAAACAAACTACACCAACCTTTACCATTGAGTGCATTTTGTTGTATCTTGGCAGTGATAGGGCTATAAAAGGGTACTGCATACAACATGTGGCCACTGGTTACCAAACATCATTTCTGCCATTACAGGAGATCTACTATCTGCCATTAATCGTGATTTTGGTTCCTATGACAACATGAGAGAGAAGTTATCTGCAGCATCTATTGGTATCCAGGGATCAGGCTGGGGTTGGTTGGGCTATAGTAAGACCACACGGACACTTGCCATCACAACATGTGCTAATCAGGATCCACTGGAGGCCACAACAGGTGAGATATATACTTAGTATCCAGGGATCAATTTTATAGAGTTGCTTAAGCAAAAAATATTGCTTAACAAATTTCTGCTAAGCAAAAATAAGCAGGATACCAGTCACAAAATGTACTTATGGTAACCTTTTTTCTGTTAATAAGCACAATTGTTTTGTGCTTTGTAATTGTTTTGCGGTTGCAGCTCTGTGAAGATGGGTCTAGCATAGAGCTACAAAAAGCAACTAAGCACAGGACTAGTTTACTTACCAGAATGCGGTCACCAGCCAAAACACCATGTCACATGTATCATTAATGACTGGTATCCCGCACATTTTTGCTATGCAGAAAATGCACACAATAGCGCGACCGGAGTCAATTGATTCATAGTGGGTATACAAGGTAAACAAACCAAGCAAGCGATGCGCAATGTGCATGGAAAAGCATGACTGCTTCCAAGTGCTGCTGCTGAATGGTGGGAAGCAGCCATGCTTTTCCATGCACACTGCGCGTTGCTTGCTTGGTTTGTTTACATTGTATACGTGTCTCTCGGCCGAGGTTTTTCGATTCACGGTGCGTGGATATGGTATTTTTTCGAAAAAGAAAGAAAAAATGACAGTGCTTCAAACAGAATCTTTGTTCTCTTGGTCATGGTTTCTTTTTGCCAGCGGTACTTTCAAAGAAAATTATCGCAGCAATTCCAAGAAAGTGTTACAGAGTTATAGTGAAAAATGGAAGATTCCAAGCATTAGCCAGTTAAAATTTGTACACCTGTTTGAATAATGTAGTGTTCTTAAAAACCATAATTATATCATACTTTTTATTGTGGTGTTGTAATTCTACAGGTCTGGTTCCCTTGTTTGGTATTGACGTTTGGGAGCATGCTTACTATCTTCAATACAAGAATGTGAGACCCGACTATGTTAAGGCCATCTTCAATGTGGCAAACTGGCAGAACATAGATGAGAGATATCACAATGCATTGGTCAACTCCTGAGAGAGGGCGCTCTTATAACATCAGATATTCAGCATACAGTGCGCCACCAAGAGTTTGTCTATTAACAGTGCATTATGGATAATAATCTACATTCTTTGAAAAGTACACACACAGTTGGCTGAAGTCAAACAAATATTTAATTTTGAAAAATCAATATAAAAAATTAAACGATCAATAAACACTTTTGTTCTGCATAAAATTTTTTATCTGGCATTTAGCTCAAATTCAGTCTGAGAAATGTTATTGGTGTGTGTCACACCCCTACCACCCCCCCCCCACATCGCTACCACTGCATATTCTCTGTGGTAAGTGGGTATATGTGATGCTTCCATATGCTTCTCTTAAAATTATTCCCGGTCGCATTGGCCATTACAGCATAACTGCCTTCTTCCAAAGAATCACCTCTCCAGAGAAAACTCTAGGTGGCGCACTGTATTGTGAGTGCCAGAATTGTGATTTGGTTGTATTATCATTTTGACTTTTTCAGGATGCAGCCGTCTTGGTTTGCATGCATTCAAAATAATACATTGTTAGGCCAAATAAAAAAAAAAAAACATGTTTAGCCTCCCCATCCGCTTCCTTTTTAGAGGCCGTTTTTTTCTTTCTAAAGGAGCAATTTTTATGATCTCTGACGAAAAAAATCAATTCTAAAATACATAAGATCGTATTTTTTTTACTATAGCACACTAGAAAAAAAAAAAACAGAAAAAAGCTGGCAACCATCTTGAAAAATAGCCCAGCCGGTTGTCTTGAAAAATGTGTCGACAGCCATTTAAAAAAAAATTTTTTAAAAGGCCCACCTCCTTCCTTTTTTCAAAAAGGCAGGACGCTAAACATGTGGGTTTTATTTTATTTTGCCTTACATAAAGTCGTTTCCGAATTGAAAGCTTTGGCTGCTGCTGAATCACCATGTAAACATGCTTTGAAGCATAGGCTGCCCTTAGCAACACTCTTAGCATCAGCCGCAGCCGCCATTTCGGACGTGGCCTAAGTGGCTTACTTACTGGCCATCTTTGGCTATGGCTGTATTTACTGGCTAAAGGGGCTAAAGGGGCAATAGAGAAAGTTTGGCGATAGCTGAATCCCAAATTATTGTATTAGACCAAAGTCTTCCTAAGGGAATTACAGGCCCCCTTCTCATTGTAATGGGAATCGCTATTAATGATGTGATTGCATAATAATAAGAGACAAAACAAAGTAGGCAGCAGTGTGAATCAGATTTTTGAATGCTTTGATTATAAAGGTGTGTTGTTCAATTAAATATCATTATTCTGTCTTTTGGAGTCAAGTCTACGATCAAAAGTGTTCTGAGCAGTAACTCATACAAAAGAATTAAAAATACAGTAAATGCTTTTATGTATGTCTGCCATGGAGGTAGTAGAATTGCGAGCACTCTGTAACCAGCTATTCATTTGATCTTAAACTCACCCAGTGTAATCACTGAGGTATCTGGAACATTCAAGTTCATCCCCAAACACATTACCTTGAGATTGGTGAGCGGTCTACATTCTTTATTGATTGAAATAAATAAAATTTAATGAAAACACTTGTCCTTAATCAAAGTTAAAAGTTATGTAGAGGATACCCCCCCCCCCCGCCCCAGCATAACTGTAAACAAAGTTAGTTAAAGACACTAAGTTTGTTGACATCTGGAAACAAACTTTTTTTTTAAATAAAGAAAAAACATTTTTGAAGGGACTATGGTGGGTTCTGCAAAATGCAAATCAAATACAACAGTGAACATTACCAATACAGCTGTATTTCATTGTTCCCATACAGGCAGGTACTGTTGTGGTAGTACAAAAAAAAACTACAAGCAATTCTTAAAGGCATAGTACACGTTTGGTAATTGGAGCCTACTGATTGTGTTAATCCTAAATACAATAAAACTGCCCTGTGAAAATTTCACTTCAAAAGGTGGTCGCGTTTTTGAGATATCACCGAAAAACCGGAGCGAATATTTCCTCGCAGGAAGAATATTCCCCATATGAATACACAGTCTGAGAGAAACGCTTCTCAGATTCAAATTTTGGGGAATCAAATTATATATTTTCTATAACCATAGTACTTCGAAGTTAGAAGTTTCTCAAAATTCATTTTACTACCCAAGACTACTGTACTTCTTACCAAGTAAGTTTTTATTGCCATTAATTTTCAGAGTCATTACCAAATGTGTACTTCTCATTTCAACACTTCTCATTCCAACAGTAACACCACATGTAACACATCATGGCAAGGCTAGTTTTTGCTGTAGGTGTTCCCATATACCAATATTTTAAATGAAATCAATTTAAAAAAATATTCTACAAAGGTCATAGTAACAGGTATCTTTTCAGCTGATTTATTGTTTATTAATTATGAACCTTTGCATATTGACAAGGTTGTACGGCACACATCATTCAGCGTGCGAGGGAAACAATTAAGCACAACACAATGTTTGTATACTTCAAGAGTTACTGTACACAGACTAGTGCTAATACTACAGTATTCTCTCTGTGTGGGTTTAGGGAGATCAGTTTGCAAAGAATAAAACAGAAAATGGCCTCCATTGGGGTCAGATTCATGGAGGAAGTTTCGCATTCTTATTCTGCAAGCTAAAAATTGTAATTACCAAACAAACTTTAATTTTGGACAGGAGATCAGATTGGTTTTTTTATTACAAAGACTGTGCAAATTTATCTTGTTTTAAAATAAAACTCCTTGAAGTTTTCATGATACTAATAGTGAAAGTAAGCTCTTAAAAACAAAATCAGATCCTGATGTGAAATTTATCTCATTTCAGACTGTTAAAGTTGTATACCGCCCTCTCTTGACTTTTGAATTTATTATATTATCTACTCTATCGTTCTTCCCTTTGGCACTGTTTAATTTCGGCCCACTTTATCCCACTGGTCTCCCATCCAATTAGGTGCTGGGACCGAGCGAAAAGTCATTGTGTAAATCACAGGTTTTTTTTCATTTGTCTTACCATACAGTGCTAATAGTAATACCATAGCGCATAGAGAAAGGACCACAAAGCAAGGAAAGATACCATGTCTTATTTTGAAGTTTATGGTAATACAAACTTTGATGATAAAATTCCAATTTATCGCTCATGATGAAAACTATTTCTCCGGGGTCTATGTCTAATATCTAATAACTAGTGAGACTGCAGAAAGAAACCAATTCCCAATACTTTTTGTGTGAAAATTTGACTTCTTGACCTGCCACTACCAATCTAGTTGTGAAGGAGTGAAAGCCACACCCTTTTGGTTAAAAACAAGTAGAGGGCGCTTTCTCACTTCTTGAAGATTACAAAAGTATTGGTTCCCAGCTTACGTTCTGGACCACTGTTACCAAGCGGCATAACCGGGCCGGAACAACTGTAGTAAGTGTTTTATACTGGGACACATCTTCTGCGGGACTACTGCACTGGTATCGTGTGCTCGGATCGGGCGCGTAACGCTCATCTGTTTGCCCTCTAGCCCCTGTCATGCTGCCTGTCATAAAGAATCTTCATGAATAGCAGGTTGTCGGCTTGATATTGATTTACTCTTCCTGATCTTGTCGAATGGTCAGAAATACTCTAGCATAGCTCTGGTAAGTTGCACACTCAAATTAAAAATTGTCACACTTTCAATTCATGACCATCCATGATGACACTGAGTGACTGACGGTGACACTAGTCATGCTAGTCATGCTAGTGACAGACTCCCTTGCTCTATGCAGACTCTAACCATTCTGACTGAGTATGTGTAGTGTAGTGTAGCTGTAGTGTAGGGGTGCGTATTCGCGGCTAGCTGTATCACTATCACTCAGTGTGCAGGCGAACTGTTTCGATTACTTATTGGCTAGTGAACCACTGGCCAATTCAACCGAAACAGTTCTGAGTTTACGACCGCAAAAACGCACCCCAGTACTATTTAAATCAAACCTGGTCAAAAGCTGAACTTTGATTTGAAGGTCATCACCCAGTATGGATGCAAGCCTACTTAGTACTTGTTAAAGTTAATGTAAGCAACTTTAGACATAATCATCTCGGTCATAATGAAGGGAATAAAAAAAGATTGGTTGCGAGGTCTTCCTCTTTAATGGCAGTTTAAAACTGACAGGTTCAGAGGGTTGTGGGCATTTGATACATGAATAAAGGACCAAGCCGGTCTAGCCCCATAAATAAATAGTGCCAATACACTGGACTCCCTAGAGCTGTTTCTTGTCCCCTACGCCTAGGCTAGGCTAAGTACATGTACCTCAAAGAGGTGAAATAACTTTTCAAATGGAAATCCACGCTTTTATGCCGAGATTTTCCTCCAGTTTTCACTTACCGTAGCTCTTTTGGGAGAGCACATTGACGTGAAAATGTGCGCGCTCGTTTTGGTGTAATTTATGAAAATTATCAGAGGCGATACTGAAGAGATTAAACTGTCCAGCATCCATGATGGTTACTGGTGCGCATTAATGGCCCTATTAGTTATAGTATTGATGAGAAAAAGTTGTGTATACACTGCATGTCAAGTTTTTGTGTTTTAGGCAAGGACAGTTGTACCGCGTACACGCACATACCACACGTCCGTATGCTTGAATGCAGAACATTGTATGAATTTAAGGTAGCTGGTATGCACTATGAAAACAACAAAATGTAAAGCATAAAGCCGAACACCAATAAAATTATTTCTATTTATGGTGAATTTTCAAAGCTCAAAGTCTGTTTCTCGAAAATATGCATTTAAATGGGTAAGAGATTAAGTTCCACACCAAAATTGACTACATGTAGCTTAAAGTCAAAGAACTGCCCTGAAGCATGAATATAGGACATTCAAAAAATATCAGCAAAAGAAATATTGCAAATTCTGATAAGTTTTACCGTTTGTTTTTGGGGGTAAAAATGTATTTATTAATGGCAATAACAGTGTGAGGACCCGGTCTTCACTGTGTGGTAAATGACCTTGGTTGGTGGCTGACCAAATTATTTTGTGAAAATTGGTTTGAGTCTGAACTCTTTTCAGTAATTTAAGTTCCTGTTTTGTTTATTCTGTGATGTATCAGTTACATGGACTGCTATGAAGCTCTATGGTTACTACTGGAGGTAGAGAGGAAGGAAACATGCTTTATGTAAACAGAGAGTAGGCCTACTATTTCATTACGATAAAGACGTATGCAGTAGACACATTGCACCATCCTGCCTCCTGGGGTAGTCAGAAGTGTTGTTTCAACTAATATCTACCTCAAAATTCTTGCTGGATTATGTCGCAGTTAACCCATTCATTTCACCATTTATTTTAGTGATAAATTGATCATATGGACACATTAATTGTTTTGCAAATCATGACCCCCCTAAAATAAACTGGTCCCATTCTGAAACTGTGTGGCCGTGGGATCTTTATTTTTTTGTTTCACAACTATTTTTCTGCAGGGATTTAAACCAGTCTCTAGCGACCGGTCGGCGCATGAAAGAGTTAAAGGGGCTATGTCGTCACGATCAAAGCAGGCTTGTGGTACAAAGAACAATACATGACATTATGAACTCTCACCCAGTTACTGCATATGTAGAGCAAGCATACTGTCTGGGTGAGAGTTCGTAATTCCATGTACAGGCCTGCTTTGATCATTGTGATCATTGTGATCATTGTGATCATTGTGACACAGCCCCTGGAACATGTAAGACTCAATGGTTGGGACCAACTTGGTCCTGGAAATTGGAGTAAGCGTGAGATTTGCACAGTCTGTTGATATTGTCAGCAAAATCTCTAAACCCTAACACGATGAGCTTTGTGACGGTAACAATGGGGAACAATTTTACACATGTCAGGTAATTACTGAGGAAAATAATTATTTTGCTGCCCTGCTGTGCAGTAAAGTAAAGAACAGTGGCCCTCATAAAACTTTCAGCCTGTAATTAGCAAATTAATTACCAAAAATAACATTGGAAATTATTGTTTTATTTTGTTCACTGCTGAAAACATCTCCAGTCCCCTGAAGGGTCTTGGGCTTGGATAAAAATGAGTTAATACATACGTAGCTTAATGCCCCGGCTGTAAAACTTACAAGGCTCAAAATTTACACTGAACCATAAGCCATTTTGAGATATGGCAGACTCAATACTAATACTATGCCACTATTATGAGGTTTGGGTAAATTTGTCTGTATACACCCAAACCAAACAGTGCACTCCTATAGAATCCACCATATCTCAAAAGTGAATGGGTCTAAGGCCAGTGCTAAATAACTGTCAGGCGAGTAAACTCACAGCCGGAATAGTTCAGCAGTCGTTTTTCAATTGAATAACCCACCCACCAACCCACAGTGTCATATCTATAATATGAGTAAATATGTTATCAAAACACTGTGAAGAGCATTTTTTTCGCATTTTGATTCTGGTCTTGTACAACAAATTGAGCTACAAGCCCTGCAGTCCTGTGATTTTTCCCAAAAATTGGAGCCCTGGTGTACAGGTGTAGAATGATTTCCCAAACCTACTACATGTACACTAGTCTGTAGTTAGTATCGCCTCATTGTGTGGAATATTCAACCTTTCAACTCACAAAAATATTCTCACCATTGAACTCATAAAAGTTTGTTATTCGTATGCTACACAGTTGGTGCATTCGCCAATGCAGGGTACTTTTAGCCAATACAAAGTGCGTACATTCCCAGACATATCCCTGTGTTGTTGTGCATTCACCTGTTTCATATTGTAAGGTCCATTGTGATTAAGGAAATAAAATGAGATTTTCCCAATGCTATACAATGTATGGATATTGTTGCAGTTAGACCTGGAAAGTTAAAAAAAATATTTAAAAATTGCTTAGCATCCCTGCCCGACTGACAAAAACGCTCAAAACCTTTTTTATTCTTAACTTATTGTAGAAATTCAAAACACTTGGCACAGCATTGTAAGCATAAATTGACCATGATTGTTTACAAGTTAATTTCATTGCCTGTAGTTGTTGCGGTGATAATCGAACAGAACCTGACCAATAATAGAGTCTTGGAACAAGACTAGCAAGGTACACACAGTAGTTGTAATAGTAATGTAATGCACACAATGTAGTGTGGTGTCAGTTAGTCTGCACTGGCAGAGCTGCCAACTCTCCCTGATTCTGCAGAAAGTCCCCTGAAAACAATCAAATCTGTCCATGTTCTGATGAACAAATTTGGAAATCTCCCTGATTATGGAAACTTTGTCCCTGTTCTGTTGAATGTAGTTCTAAATATCTCCCTGATTGATGAACAAAATCTCCCTGATTGCAAGATGCAAATGTTGGTAGGTCTGCACTGGACCTACATGTACATGTAGACATAGTACCCTTTTCTTTCTGTAGTGCCAGCCTGTTTGCAGGCACTATGTATTCAAGGTGAATACAGGCAGTGGGAGTTGATGGGGTACTGTGTTGACTAACTGGGTGCTGGGGAGGGGAGGGAGACTCCCTCCCGACCTTCAGAAATTGAAAAGAAAGGATTTTTTCACTTTTGTTATGGCCTTACTGGCCTATGTTTAGGGTGGGAGTTTTAAAGGTACTGTAAATGTGTAGTGATATGGCCTAAGTTTTAAAGGTACTGTAAATGTGTAGTGATATGGCCTCAGTTTTAAAGGTACTGTAAATGTGTAGTGATATGGCCTCAGTTTTAAAGGTACTGTAAATGTGTAGTGATATGGCCTAAGTTTTAAAGGTACTGTAAATGTGTAGTGATATGGCCTCAGTTTTAAAGGTACTGTAAATGTGTAGTGATATGGCCTAAGTTTTAAAGGTACTGTAAATGTGTAGTGATATGGCCTAAGTTTTAAAGGTACTGTAAATGTGTAGTGATATGGCCTAAGTTTTAAAGGTACTGTAAATGTGTAGTGATATGGCCCAAGTTTTAAAGGTACTGTAAATGTGTAGTGATATGGCCTAAGTTTTCAGCTGTGACGTTTAAAAAAAAAAAGTAACCCTGTAGTGTTTTCTTCCACATATTTATGAATGCAATTTTTTGGACACAACTTGCGACATTTCTACTTTGGACCCCACTGCCTATGTGCATCGTTTACAACGTGCGATGCAAATTCTTCTACCGCCTACCGGTCGTTCTCAACAATGGACTAACATTAATGTTCTCAGTGATTTGCAAACATGTACCCATGTTTTTGTTCGCCGTGACTCAGTGTGGAAACCTCTTCAGCCACTCTATGATGGCCCTTTCAAAGTACTCAGTCGTTCAGCCAAACATTTTGTCATAGAACTTTTATAGATGCCATGTACATGTAGTACATGTACACTGTACCACACACATACATGTACTGTAGACCTGTACATTAATGATGTCAGGGGTTTCCCTTACATTTTTTGTCACTCTCAACTTTTACACAGTCCTCCGCATGTATTTACAGGATTTTTTTCAATCAAATCTCTCGTTTGCTCTTTTAATCAAGCTGCTTTTGTGTTTTTTCAACAAATACTTCCCACTTTGTATTTACATATTTAGCTCCATGTACATGTATGTACATGTACATGTACATGTAGCTGGTTGTCACAACTGACAGTGGCTGGTGGGAAACCTAGCCCTGGTGGCCTTTCACTTTCGTATTACACTACATTGACGTCCTGGATATCAGGTACCATTTCTGGGGCGGACAAATTTCAAAGCTTCATAACTCAAATCTTACCTGCAACAAGCCACTAATTTCACCAGATTCACACTCAATGGCAGCATTACACTTTGGGTTTTGGTCGTCATATATTCCTCACAAATCCGTCATTTACGTGAAATAATGCAGCTCCCAACGTTAAAAATTCCCGTTGTGATCGTATTCTCACGATCACAGTTGTCTGCCGTGCGTACGCGTACATTCGCGTGTAAGACGCAAGATGACGCATGACGCGCATATCGTGCATTGCGTTTGCATGTTAACGCTGTGTCGTACTCAGGATACGGTGCACACGCGAACACAGCACACGCGTCGTGGCTTTTCTTAATAAACTGTTTAAAGTTTGGGGAATTTCTTAACGTTGGGAGCTGCATTATTTCACGTAAATGACGGATTTGTGAGGAATATATGACGACCAAAACCCACCGCAGAAAAGTGTATGCTGCCATTGAGTGTGAATCTGGTGAAATTAGTGGCTTGTTGCAGGTAAGATTTGAGTTATGAAGCTTTGAACTTTGTCCGCCCCAGAAACGGGCCTTAATATTTAGGACTCTGTATCTGTGTACAGCACAGAGGAAGAGTCCTATATAGGGCTAGTGGGAAACCATGATAAAACCACATCATGGCAAAAAGACAAAACACCAATGCAATGCATCCCATGTTGCAAGAAGATCTCTGTTTTTGCCAACTTAGTAATATTTTTTTTTTAAGTTTCCTGATTTTGAAGCTTTTGTCAAGTTTGCTACATGTGCTGTAAAATATTTACTTGCCTGGCGGACTACACATTATGAAAACCTTGCTGACTGTAGTTAAATTTATTATTTATTTATTAAAAAATATGCATAAAAATAAGGCAATACGGTTAACAAAAACAATACATCCAAATAAAAAATAAAAACAACAGGGAAAATAAACAGGAAAACTGAATTGAAACGAGACAGGAACAAAAAGACAAAACACAGATGCACCTCTGAAACAGAGAGGCAGGTTTGAGGGATTGCCTAAAAAGCTAAGAACTTACACATGTATCAAGAGGCTCTCCCATTGCACCTGCTTAATGGAGAGAAAAATAAATGTGGCATGCAAAGGGCAAGACAAAGCAAAACTGAACTATCAATTAACTGGAACACTTAAAGGCCCTGTACACTATTGGTAAGATCAAAAAACACAATGTTCACAGATTCACACATAACTTACATGATTTAAAGTAAGTAATGGTAGAAAGGGTTCCTTAAAATATTTCTGCCTAAATTGCTATCGTTTCTGAGAAACGAGTAAAACAATAGTAATTATCGCGCGCGATAATTTAAAAAACAGAAAACCTCGATGACCAATTGAGCTCAAACTTTCACAGGTTTGTTTGTTCATGCATATGTTTGATCACACAAAATGTGGACACTGATTTTGAGCTGTTACCAAAAGTGTACAATACCTTTAAAGGCAACGTACAGTGTGTACAAGAAAATGGATGATAAAAAACACTTGCTTTTTACGGCTGTAAATAGTTTTTAAAATGTTGCATTGTGCAGTCATGTGACTTTTTTGTGAGCAAGGACCAGGGAAGTGGTTTGTATACATGAAGGATATCCTTAGGGCACTTAGGCTGTGTCTGAATTGGCAGCTAGATGGCAACGGCTTTGGCTGGAGTGCAGCGCTGTCATGCGTTGAAGATAGGACATCCTTAGCAACACCTTAGCAACAGTCATAGCCGTAGCTGTAGCCGATAATATGCTAACAAGTAGTCTGGTGGCTTTACTTTACATACATCACAGAGTTAAACATGTAGGAGCCATTTAATGTAACCTGCCAAGTACAACAGAATCTAATCCCTTTGAAAAAAATGTATTTCCCCTACCAAATCCAACACTACATAATGTAAATGTGTACAGTAAGTTAAATCACATGGCTGATAACCGCAACAAAATGTAAACAAGGTATGGAATTTGAGTTGACTACTTGGATATGTAGGCATGCAACTTTTCCTCGGATCAGCTGATTTCCTCTTTTTTACTCTCAGTTTTACTATTCAAAATTGAAAAATAGGGCCTACTGTACAAAATCATTGAAATTTTGTAATTTCCCCTTTTTTAGTGAAGTTACAGGAACTTTGCATGCCTGTACAGTACAGGTGCAACACATTAAAACAATTTTTACATGTATCATTGTATTTTGTAGACTGGTGCATTTTGTTGAATTGAGCAGGGTTGATACAATGTACAATATATTCTACATTACATGTACACTGTGTACGTTGTACAATATTATGTCTGATTGCACATGCGTGTACACAGTATGCAAGTTCTATGCTGTTGGGATTTTCTGCTGCTACTTTAGTTCCTGTTAAAATGATTCACACTCAGCTGCACATCTGGTTTTCAGCTTCACATTTTTCATTTCATCTTTAATATTTCCCAGTCAGTACACTACCTTTTTGAAATTTAATGTACTTCACATACACTCACACCATGTGCGACTTCCTATGGCTTTCTACATTACCTGTGCATACTAGTTTACTATACCCACTCGTCCAGTTGTTTAACCCTTCAGAGACCATTTCTGTCACCGTATGTCCAGACATTGCTAATCTTGTTAATTTTTTGCCTTGTTATTTTCAGGAAAAAATGTAAAGAAGATTATTAAGTAACAGAAATACATGGTTTTATTTCAGAGGTGTAGATTCTATGGTTACATAAGAAACATTGGAAAATGTCAATTCAGTCCAGTACCTTTTCTTTTACCCTCTTGATTGAGCTTAAGTGTGTCAAGGCTTGCGGCCTCAATGGGCATTTTGGTAAAAGATGCTTGAGGCCACTGTGGTCTGTAGAGGGTTAAAGGCACTGGACACGTTTGGTAATTGTCAAAGACCAGTATTCTCACTTGGTGTATCCCAACATATGCATAAAATAACAAACCTGTGAAAATTTGGGCTCAATTGGTTATCGAATTTGCAAGAGAATAATGAAAAGAAAAAACACCCTTGTTGCATTACTTTGTGTGCTTTCAGTATGCATAATAAAAGGCTTCAGCTAGAAGTCTTTTATTATTTGAGTGAGAAATTACCTCTCTCTCAAAAACTACATGACTTCAGAGGGAGCCGTTTCTCACAATGTTTTATACTATCAACAGCTCTCCGTTGCTCGTTACCAAGTAAGTTTTTATGCTAACAATTATTTTGAGTAATTACCAATAGTGTCCAGTGCCTTTAAAAGTATTGTACACTTTTGGTAACAGCTCAAAATCAGTGTCCACATTTTGTGTGATTAAACATATGCATGAACAAACAAACCTGTGAAAGTTTGAGCTCAATTGGTCATCGAGAAAATAGTGAAAAGAGATCTTATGTGTTTTCTGTTTTTTCAAATTATCGCGCGCGATAATTACTATTGTTTTACTCGTTTCTCAGAAACGATAGCATTTTAGGCAGGAATATTTTAAGGAACCCTTTCTACCATTACTTACTTTAAATCATGTAAGTTATGTGTGAATCTGTGAACATTGTGTTTTTCGATCTTACCAATAGTGTACAGGGCCTTTAAAGACTACATGTAGTACAGGATTGGTGATTATAAAGTAAAATAACTGATTGCAGTCTTTAATATGAAACCTCAGTAATTGTCTTGTACTGTACCAATGTTTCCCCATTCAAACATGAGGCAGCCCACCTCACTACATGTACATTGTACTCCCAGTGACCACCTCACTTATTTTGTGCCTATACATGGATCACTACTTTGCTGTGAAGATTTGCCATGAAGGAAATACTGTTACCAATTAAGAAATGTCTGTGTCGATGTTTAGGCCTGGAAATGACGAAATTCAGTCCGAATGTCAGAGAAAAACATTGACTTATGCAACTTTAAGTTTTGTTGTTAGGACTGTTACATTTTACTGATTTGTATTGATAGTGAGTGGTTACATTGATGTACAGTTTATCTGCAATGTAAATCAATTAAGGAAACAGGATTGCAATGCAATATACATGTAAGTGTAGTTAAGGCCATGAGTAATTGACTGAGTACTGATATACCCAGATGAACAGCTTCCTGTTTTCAGGACAATTACAGGCCTGGAATTTCATCTTGGAAAGGACAAGGCCAATTTCAATTTGTAAAGGGCACTTCCACTGGAAAATCTTAAAGTCTATGTAAAACTTTTGAAGGGGCACGAAGGCCAAGACCAGCGCAACGAGGCAATGGCCTCCGTGGCCTCCGTGTCCTCCGTGTAATTCCAGGCCTGCAATTATTGAGATGAAGAATTCTAACTGAACTCTATGGTGAGATCATGTAGACCATGGATAAGGCACTGGTAGACGTGACCCAAGCATAGTGTTAGCCAGAAGGGTGGTGTCTGGGTGTCTTTTGGACACCCTGTTTTAAATTTGGACACTCATTTATTACATGAAAATGTATTGTAAGTGAACAATTTGGACACCAAGATTTTAAGTTTCCAGCAAATTTGGACACCCTTTTACCAAATCCTGGCTAAAACCTTGGACCCCAGGTACAAGTATGGCTACATCATCCCAAAAGTATGTGACAAAGTATGCAATAAAATTCACGACATTGCAAATATGGTTGCATGTATGCGGACATATTCGTGAATAATTTCACAACATTGCATTCGTATGTGCACGTACGAAAAATTTCACGACATATTGCATACTGTAAATGCGCACATATGTGCGAAAAACTTCAGGACATCGCATACTTAAATGCGCACATTGCGAATATATGCGATGTCCCTTCAGGGTCACCATAGTAGCACATGTAGCAGGGTAAGGGTTAATTCATGTACTACTCATGCACACGTGTAATGTCATTTGAACAAGCCATAATTGCAAGTTTATAGCTTTAGTCATAAGTTATCGCTTAAGTTTGAATTCCTCAGACTTTAGAATCAGTTGCTACAAAATGTACATGTATGTCAATTCATGGTCAAATGGTTCAGGGCAAGCTTTTGTAGAGCAGTACCTCCAGATGAGCATAGCCTGGTACCATTGTTCCATATCATACACTGACTCTCATTCAAAATTGTGTACAGTACGGGTGTTCGACTCTCTTTGGTCACTATGCAAAAGCTTGCCCTGAACCATGGGACATGACCGTCTCTTACATTCTGTGCAAAAGCTTGCCCTGAACCATGGGACATGACCGTCTCTTACATTCTGTGCAAAAGCTTGCCCTGAACCATGGGACATGACCGTCTCTTACATTCTGTGCAAAAGCTTGCCCTGAACCATGGGACATGACCGTCTCTTACATTCTGTGCAAAAGCTTACCCTGAATCATGTGACTTATGTACTAACTGTCGCTTTAGTCTGAGGAATTCAAATTTAAACAGTAACTTGTGATTGAGCAAATCATTGTACCAGACATTATTCAAATATTTTGCAAATGAATGGTACATGGTTGTGTCAGTGGTCAGGGTTAATTAATGGCTTGAGCAGTGAGCTAGAAACAAATTAATGTAAAGGCCTACAATGTACATGTAGATCATTCATCAGGGTTGCCACTGCTGCCAATGATAGCCTGGGCAGAAGTTGCTTGATTCAAATGCAGTTTATAATTTATGTCAAGTTTTTACATTTTACAATGTAGTACTGTAGTTCAGTCAGTTCTGAGATTTTGTGTTCCCTAGGTCCCAGTTGCTTCCATATTGCCGTGCATTGAAATACATGGACTTCCTTATTGCAGCAGAAGGAAACACCTTACATTTATTTTACACGGAAATGTTGGGTGTGAAATTTCATCTTTCAGGAGACATGGCCGTTTTCATTTTGAATTAGGCGAGGTTCATATTTTGAGATAAAAATCCCTACTGAAACCTGTGTCTTTCATCAAGAACTTACCCTGTAACTCAGACCTTTCACTGGACTCAAAATATTTAAAATCTACTTTTAAAACTAATTTTCATTTTGTTTGTAATGTATTGGCTGAATTTTAAGCAGGAGGTTTGGATTTTTTGGAATTCTTATATTAACCCTTGAACCATTCCCAACCACTCAGAATCGGTCTGCTTATTTTGGTTAATTCTGTTGGACTGTGGACTAGATTCACTTAGTAGTGATGGTGTTGAGTTGCTATATATATGGTGTTGAATTTTGTTTAGAGTGAGGAAGGATCTTATCACAACTTTTAGTCTCTCTTGAAAAGTATGTGTTTGGGGAAAAAAAGTGGGGCAACTGGATATGTTCAGCTTGAAGGGAACTGACCCAGTGCTAAAATGTACTGTAAAATTAGACTGTGGCTAGTGGTCTAGTGGGTGTGTACTGTATGACCCTCATACCCCTCCCTGCTCCATTTTCTAGCAACAGTAGGACAGACAGGACAAGCATCACTGCATCGCCTCAGGACTGTAAGGTCGATAGCGCAGTTTGTATGGTTTTCATGAAATGTATTTTTGTAGCTCCTGGTAAATGGAGTTTATTGATCAAGAGTGGTCTCCAAAGTAATTGTTTGGCAAAAAGAAACAATCATTTGCTAAGTAAAACATTTATTTGTGGATTGTGAGTTATTTTTTTCAAATGTTCATTTAACAACCTTTTGATCCGACGGTAGTGAAAATGCAATTAACAACTTTAAGCACGCAGCCGACGATTTCAGGGGCACCAAGGCAATGACCAGGGGCATGGAGGCAACTGACTCTGTTGCCTCCATGAAAAACAAGGTTTGGGCCTGGGGTAAATGTAAAACATATTGTAAAGATACATCAGTAGATGTTTAACTCATGAATAAGACAGACAGAGAAGTACCCTGTCCTAAACACAGAAAGAGTGGCCTGGCCCCCTTTTGATTGTTTGAATTACATGTACTGTACAAGCATGGTAATTTAGTCTTATACTTTATTTTAAAACGCAGACTTTATTTAGCTTTTTTTTTTCTGTTACAAAAATCAGAGTGCTGTTACAAATTTACAAAACCTGGCATTTCATGTGATGTACACAATGTATGTACGGCACATGTTGAATAGATCGATGGTTTATCATGATCCGATAAGTTGATGATCTGTTCTTCATCTATGGAGATGCCTCTTTCTTAAAGTAGAACATTTTAACCTATCATGCCTGGCAGACATTTGTGAAACATTAAAAGAAATCTTCATGATCCATTTTCATAATCTTTTGCAATCTTCTAGTACTTTATTGGTATTGATATGCTACACTTCGGTAAGTGTTTGTGTTACTGTCTTGAGAAGGACTATCTTTGTGTTGAAGTCTGTTTTAGTGATCAAAGCCATGTGACAAGTTCGGCTGGTAACCAAACATTTTTGATGGAGACAAGTGAAGGGTGTTGATAGTGATGTACATGTACCTTGCTCAAGGTTTGCTTGATTCAGCATTACATAGATCTGCATGACATACGTGTATGTAGGTGGTGTACAAACCAATGTACGTACATTAAAGAGGGGCTCCAAGGTCAAATTCAGTTTTGTGATTCACTCATTTTCTAATAGATGAAGTCCTTATGAAAATGGGAACAAAATAATGTAACCTCAGGTTAAAACGGTGTCAAATGCCACTGCATTTGATACCCTTCAAAATCCAAAAACGTTTGATGACGTCACATTTCAAATGGTCTGTTCCTTTTTTTATACAGAGAATTGTAGTTCATCTCTGAATTTGTTGATTACAATCAAAGCGGCATTGAATTTGAGCTTTTGACTGGCACAAAAAAGTTCTCTTTGGAATGTACAGACCCATTTGTTTTTTATATCCGATGACATCATGTTTCAAATTTCGCTCTAAAAGAGTATCAAATAAAATGAAATTTTACACCATTTCATTGTGGTGTTAGAGATTTGTAAATTTGCAGCGAAGTGAGTTCTTAATAGGTCTCAACGATTTGACTAGCCTGGTCTAGTCATCGTCACGAAACTGTATCTATTGGAAAATAAGTGCATTACAAAACTGACTTTGACCTTAGAGCCCCTCTACATGTAAGAAACATTGAAGCAAAACGGGACAATGTAATGTTGTTTTGTTCACATCTTTGGTTGATCCTTCAGAATCCCGAAATATATACTGTACATTTTACGTTTTTAGTTTTAAAAAAGATACTCTATTTGATTTCAGATGATATGATAATTGCAATGGTGAATAAGATTTGTTATTTTGGTTTTAAATGCAAGTAAAAATGTCAACAGGGATAGAAAATTATTGTGGTTTTACATCCTGTGTAAGATGATTGAAAATAAGATTTTGTTTGTATCATGTTCTGACATGTAACAAGGAAGGTAGTGGTACATTAAAGACTTAAATAAAAAAAAACTGCATGAGCTTTCGTAGCAACAACTACTTCATCAGATACAAGTAGTTGTTTACACGGAAGCTCATGCAGTTTGTTTTATGTAATTACATGTAGTCAGTCTTTAATGTACCACTACCTTCCTTGTTTTATCTATCAGACTAACACGGATATTGTTTAGTATGTGTACAGATCTTGACATCAGGCACACACTGTCATGTCTGTGGTCTAGGCTATAGAATACAGAAATTCTAAATTGAATCCTATTTGAGACTAGCCTGTGGATTTTCTCACACAGTGTCAAAACCTTCCATATTGAAATAGTCTCAAGCTCAGTACATGTACATTGTACATGTGTATGCATGTAGTTCAAAGACAGTTCCCAACTGATGTATTTTCTGATAATGTTTCCAGGTCCAATTTTTTTATCTCACAGATATGTTCAATAAATCACGCCCTTCAAATTCCACAAGCATCTGGCATCACTGACTTTGCAACTTCTCCAGATTTAGCATCAATAAACATAGGTGTATCCATCGTACACGTCCCAACCAGGCTGAGACATGCCACCACAGAAGATCTTAACCAGTGAGGGCATCAGTGGGGTGCTCAACTTGAAGGCAGGAAAGGCTGGCCGGGGGGGTATGGCAAAATGGAAGAAGAAATTTGCTGTTATGAGGCAAGACGCACTTCATCTGTATGAGGGACAGGTAGGGTACTAGAGCTGGATTAGTTGACAAATTTAGAAGAAAGCTAGGCTCTGGAAACATGTGGTTGCCCGAGTTTGCTGTAAGTTGGAAAACAGAGGTACCCAAATTACTCATTTTTTTCAACCATTTAAATGATCGATAAATCAAGGTGTCCTGGGGTCACCCATACCCATCTTGTCAAAGATTAGTGGGTGACAAGTTTCCCACAAAATTCCCAGGAGAATTTTGTTGACGTTTTCAGACTTTAACATCTATTAGAATGTTGAGACTTGTTGAAATGCTAACCCTGGCAAACTCCTGGGGAAAAAGCTTTTTCGTGGGAAATACATAGCTACATGTACCCCTACTTGGGAGTAGGGTTAGCCAAGATAACCAGCTGCGGTTAGCATACTGAGGGTTCATTTTTCCCCAGGAAAATTGCATCAAGTGTGAAACGAGCATGGGGAGGCGGTGGGGTTAGAATCCCCAGGAATTTCCCTGGGTTTTATTTCCTGGGAGATGACTCTGTAGTGTGAAAAAGGACTTAGATGGATCCCTGTAATATGCTAATGATACTCGCGCATGCAAACACTATTAGTGGGCAGATGTCATAGAGTTGTGCACTAGGCAGAATGCACAAACAGGTATCTGTCATGCCATCATCAACCCCATACATGTACATGAAGGTGCAAGTTTCCCTTATTTTTCAAACCAGTAGTGTTAGTGAGCTTGTGCGATGTGTAATATACAATTCATGGGAAGAATCTATTGAGACAGTCCATTTAAGAACCACATCTGGTAAACCATGCAGTGCTACAAACATGAATAGTAAACTTACACATGGATTACACATTACACAAACCTAAATCTTGTAACCCTCCACCATGCAAAGCCTCACAACTTTGTTAACAACTATGGTAAAACAAACTGCACAGAACACTGCATTGTACATGCAGTATGTGCAAGTATCATTACAGGCTGCCCAAAATGTATCATTCAAAACTACTAAGCTTGGGCAGTTATTGGGTATTACCGAGTAGTCATGTTTTAGATGTTTTAGAAATACTGAACTACTATCGTGCTCGGTTTTATTTCCAATACTGTGGTATAAACAGTATTAATGGGGAGAATACAAAGCCACAGTCATCCATTACGAGCAGACTGTTTATTGTTTGCAGTTTCTTGCACCCCCCCCAGCACACGGCCGTAGTTTAGTTGGCAAGCCATTCACCACACACAGCACGCACGTTCGTGATGCCATTTGGGTGAGCTACCAACTCTAAAGGGCACTACATATTTTAAAGCGCCCTCAACCGGCAGCTCATATATAAGTTGCGACAAAAAACATCAAAAGTGGCAAACTTCTGATAAACATTGACATTCTGTTTACACGTGTGATTCCGGGGTCGTGTCACACTGGTTAACAGCTACATGTATCAGCAATGTACAACTGGGTGTTTGGGTACCAAGATACCGATTGTACACACTGAGAATAGATCACAGTATTTTCATCAAGTATTAACCATGATGTTTTAGCACCGATCCACAAACAGTAAGCTTATTTTGATAAGTTTTATGTTGAAAACAAGTCAATCTGTTTGTCCTTATAAAAGAGATCAAGCTTAGCGCTAGCATCTGTTGTTAAATAACCATGATTTTAGGGCCTTAATTCAGTCAATAACCATGAGTGAGACTGCATGGTTTTTTGTGTGTTTTTTTTTTTTTTAGCCCCATCCAAAAAGTTCCTGGTAATGATGAATATCATGGTATTTTGGCGACGGTATACCGTGGATCCCACCCCCCCCCCAAAAAAAAGCGCCCAAGCTTGAACTGTACAGATTGTATGGTGTTACATGTAAAGTAGGAAGGTTGAAGTTTGGTAAAGAGCACGAGAACATGTACATGTACATGTAGGTCCCTATAGTACAACAGTACATGGCTACATCTAAACTGCAGTTCTTATTTTCATGAATTGACAAACAAATAATATTTTTTACATATGTACATGTATCAAGATGATAATTTCAATCTGGCAGCTCACTGGAGATGCTATAAGCCTACAGTAACCACAAAGGTTATTAAGCAGTGCAGTGTTTATGTTTGTACAGCATATGTTTCATGGTTTAATGAAGTCCTTGTACTCCATGGGTTCCAGCAAGTGAAGTCACAATGAACTTAAACACCAGTGGCTATAAATAGGCAATGACCTAAATGGTGTGGAGGGAGGGAGTATAAAATTGATAACATCTCATCACTGATGTCATAACAGCTGTCAAGTATTCATCTAATCCAATCAATGTTCTGTCAGATCACCCTCTGGTGACTTTGAATCATCTTACCCTCAGATGACCTAAAATGCATACTTGCCTGTAGTGTACATGTACATGTGTAGTATTTATAGGCTTTCTGGAACCTCTTACTCTTTTCGTTTGTTCCAATTTGACTGCTTCTTTTATACCAGTTTACCTGTTTGTGTGTGTGCGTTGTGTTGTCATTAAGCCTTCGTTAAAGACTATGCTAGGGTCAAAACATAAGGCCATGAACTATTTCAATCTGGCAGCTCACTGTAGATGCTCTAAGCTTATAGGCAACCACAAAAATTATTAAGCAGTGCAATGTTTGTCGATGTTTTCATGGTTTAATGAAATCCTTGTACTCGATGGGTTCCAGCAGCGCTTCCAACTCTCCCTGATTCTGCAGAAAGTTCCCTGAAAATAAACCAATCTTTCCATGTTCTGATGAACAAATTTGAAAATCTCCCTGATTATGGAAACTTTGTCCCTGTTCTGTTGAATGTAATTCAAAATATCTCCCTGATTGTTGTACAAAATCTCCCTGATTGTAAGATGGAAATGTTGGGTGCTCTGGTTCCAGCAAGTGAAGTCACAATGAACTTAAACACCAGTGGCTATAAATAGGCAATGACCTAATTGGTGTGGAGGGAGGGAGGGAGTATAAAATTGATAATCACAGTGTCATAACAGCTGTCAAGTATTTATCCAATCCAATCAATAATCTGTCATTGTTGTGTTATTTAGCCTTCGATAAAGACTCTGCTAGGGTCAAAACGTAAGGCCATTAACTATTTTTTCCCCCAAAACAATAATAGTTGGTTTTCAATTCATGCTCAACAATTTCAAGCTCCTGCCCACAAAATCATGATGTACACGATTACACATCATTGCCTGCACTTGTTGAAATACATTGTACACAGTTCATCGTAGAGTTATAGTAGAACTACACTCTATGTTATTGCCTTGGTGCTCCATGAAATGTTCCAAGTAAAAATGTCCATTTCCCTCATACAAGTGCATTGCCCTTACGAGAAGGAAATATCAGGCTTGGTACAATGTACAATGTGTATTTTGATATTTTTGTCAGAGTCGGAATAAGTTAGAACTTGGCCACAAGGAAGCACCAGATTAATACACATTTTACATTGTACCAATCCTGATATTTCCTTCTTGTAAGAGCAATGCACTTGTATGAGGGAAATGGACATTTTTACTTGGAACATTCAATGGGCACCAAGGCAATAACATAGAGTGCAGTTCTACTACATGTATATTAGCTTTATGTATGATGAACTGTGTACAATGTACATGTATTTCAACAAGTGCAGGCAATGATGTGCAATTGTTATTCCATTTGATTCTAATAGTGTAAGCCAGCCCAAGTGAACAATTTGGGCACAAATGCTTAATTTTCAACAAATTTAGACCCTTTTTCCAGATCCTAGCTAGTTGACAAAGTTCTTCTCTGCTTTAGCTTGTACATAATGTAAATCTGTCATTGTCTAAGTTAGACAACAATGGATGAGTTATTGTTTGCTGTTACATGTTCATGTAGTTCCTCTTTGCTTTTGGGGCTCTTTGTAAAATCCCCAAATTGACATTTTTCTAAAAGAAGTGTGTTTTACTTTAAAAAAAACTGCCATGCCCGTTCTTTGAGAAACCTTTTTAGTTATTTGTTGTCATTGCACTCTAAATATATTTGAAGTGAAGAGAGGACTTCCTTCCTCGGAAATAATTTCATCTGGAAATTATGCATAGCAAAATATTTAGACTGATCGTTTTGTGCACACTGAATGCTAACAGTGAGTAGCAATTGGTGATTTTTGAGTTGGAACGGACACATGTCCTGTAGCATTTTGCTGGGCTATACATAAGGAAAATAGTTCCCTGCTTCCTCCTTCCATGGAGGAATGATCTCAACTGGACATTAAACAAATCCACAAGGCAATTTTCTAATTGGCAGTTTTGTTTTTATCAATTATCATTATATCTGTGGTTGGTACCCGCTGTCACCTCGCTAAATGGGGATGAAATTGACGTTCTTGATGAAAATATAGTGACAGTTTTTTGCTTTGTTCTCAACGAGTAGAAACTATTCAGCTGAAACTTTCACATGTGACTTTTATTGTATCTTTCTTTATTGAGAATATGTCGTATCAGCATGACAAAAAACAATCTACCATTAATAACCTTAAAATTCATAGATTATCCAGCATAATGAAAAATATACTGAGTTTCAACATTGCTTGGTTGTGATGGATGGAATGAAGATTTTGTTTTTCAGTTCTCAGTTCTAAAAAATTTCGGCATCGGAAGATATTTATTTTCCAGTGTAAGGAATGGTGAGTGAGAAGGAACAGCCTTGCTTCATGCAGAGACTGCACAGAGGAAAGAAGGCTCTGATCACTACACTCATGCCAAGACCTGTACTGATTAAAATACCAAGGAATGTCAGATATTATCTTGGAGATCCATTATGTAAACACAAGTAGATTTGACCAAGTCTTTTCCTTATACTCTGTTTACATTAACACCCATGCATACTCTGTAAAGTCTAATTGAAGGTATGTGCAGAATACTGTACATTAATTCCATTTCTTATTGAAACAAACCTTGCAGTCATAAACTGAAAATTTCCTCATAACAACAAACATTGTTTTATTTGTTTTTTAGAAACCTTGTACTTGCGTTGATCAAAGATTCAAGTGTGATATTTATGATTGGTCTCAGTGTAAGCAATGGAAAGTCCTTCCTACATGTTTAATGCCAAAGCACTCTTTCAAGGACACCTCTCATTTCAAACATTGCTTGGAGTGTTAACTTTTTGAGCTTATACAAAATAGCGTTATATGGAATGTGGATAAAATGTTTGTTGACTTGCGTACAGTTCAAGTAATGAACCACAAGGGAAACTGACTGGGTAAATTTTAAATAGTTTGGGGTTTGAGTGAGACTTGAATCTGCGACCTCCGGATAAGGGTGCCGACGCTCTACCAACTGAGCTATCTGGCCATATTATTGGCGGTCTACCTACTTTGTCAATATCTTTGTTCAGGGTGCCAGTCAGAAGTCACTGAACCTGGAACTGCCGTGTAGTCAGGGATACAACCTGGGAAGCGACACAAGAGGGATCACGTTAAGGGGATGCAACTTTTTTAAGGGGATGCGACCTTAATGCAGGTTTCAGGTTCAAGTCCTGCTCTATAGTCAATTTTTCTTAGTTCAACCCAAAATTATTAAATATTTACCCAATCAGTTGCCCGTGTGATTTATTACTTGCTATTAGAAATAAAAAGTTTGCTTTGAAACAATTGTCTGCTTTGCAAAAATAATAAGGGGACCAGTTACAGTTGGTACATGTGGCATAGTATTTTGGTTGGTAACCTTACCCTGGTAAGATGTTTTGTGCTTGGTAGTTTTCTGTGCTTATGCAGACTACATGTTTTCCTTTTGTATATAAATGTTGCAGGATGAAAATGGCCGTGGGATGGATGAGAGCCACACAGTGTATCTTTCTAAATACAAAGAGTGCATTCATAATGTGGATAGGAAGGGAAAGAAGAAAGGAGGATTTACTCTGGTGCCGACTGATTCCACTTATGAACAGGTATTGTGTATTATTATATCCCAGGGGTTTGACAATCATTAGCAGTCCAGTGGTTCTAATGTATTGTTGTCAAGATCTGGAGTTGGTTCCTGGTTGTCACATTTGTATCATTGAGCAAGACACTTACTTATTTCGTCCTTCAGATGAGATTTAAAGCTGTATGTCCTGTGTGTTGTGTAATGCACGTTAAAGAACCCAGTACACGTATCGTTAATAATAATAACAATAATTTACCTTTATAAAGCATCATGTAATGGTTTACAAGGTGCTGTGGCGCAAAATGCAGCCAATCAAACTAGGAACACTGGGGCGAACCCCTTCTCTTTACGATAAGTGCACTGGGTTCATTTACGTGCACTACCTACCACACGGGACCTTCGGCTTTACGTCCTATCTGAAGGACGCAACAACAATGGTTAAGTGTCTTGCTCAAGGACACAAGTGTCACGACCGAGGTTTGAACCCACATCCTGCTGATCAGAGAAGGGGTTGGCCCTGGTGTTTCTGGCATGGTTGGCTGCAGCTGCACCACAGCATATTGTAAACCCTCACAATTACAGCCTGGCTTTCATATCAACCATGAAACCTTAAAATAACTAAACATTCTGTAAATTACAAATTCTAGGAAAAGGGCTTGAGGAAAGACTACAGTGTAGGTGTATCACAATTTATAAACCAGTTGGACCAATCAGAGAACGTCTAACCGATCCTCAGCCATTTTAACTGGCGCCATACTTGGAGTGTTGAATATGACTTCAACTCAGGTCCAATACAAATGAAAGTATGACAAGAAAATCTTGAGAGTAGTCAGCTGGCCAATTTCCAGTTCAAACAACTGATGACCATGGCTTCACACAGATTGTGCAATTTGCCTTCAAATTCCTATCCAATACAAACAAGAGTGTTTAGAGGAAGTCTTTAGGTTGCACGCTGTACTTGGACTTAAAATGGACCAGTAAAAACAGCTGGCAAGTCACCAAGAAAAATTAGGTACAAGCCCTGTTGGCCAAAAGACCACTGCTCAAGGAAACCCATGCCTTTCTAATCACATGGGTTTCCCCAATCTAGAATTTTTCAAAAGTCAATGTATGTGCGTAGTTGATGCCTGCATTGATCAAATGTCACCGTACCACCAAGGGTATAAAATGTTGCGGACAAATATTATTGTTGAAATAAAACCAAACCGTGATTAAACAAAGAATTGACACCAAACATGGTGGTCTTTGGCACTTAAATTTACGCTTAAGAAAACTTTCATGGAAGCCTTTTTTTTTTTGTGACTCCGTCCGGCTCTAGGCCGATCAGACATAGGAACCAAAGTCCGGAATAAGGGGTTAATTACACAAATGAGAGTGAACTCCTTTGTTGATTCCAGCACATTTTGTTCTTGTTTGTCCACAACCATCCTCATGTGAAATCCTGAGTGCATGCACACAAACTACCTTCCGAACGGGTTGCAGTGTCAACTGAACGGGTTGCAGTGTCAACTGCCCACACACACTGACAACACAACAGCTTTCTTACTTGACCCCAATTCTGTATCCTCAAAATCTGTGTGTGACAACCAAGTTGTTTGTCCTACATAACCATAGAAATAGACTGTGCGGGAGAATGCTGAGCTCAACCCTACTGTATGTCCTGCGCTGGACACAGCTCATCGATACCACTTGATGCACTTGAAATGTGTATATGGTAATTGGTGACATGCATTGATCATTCTACATTTTTCTACAGCTTGGTGTTTATAGCCCCTTGCGGGAGCTTTGCTGAGTTCCCTTGTTGGAAAGACCATCCAAACAAACAAATAAACAAACAAACAAACAAACAAACAAACAAACAAACAAACAAACAAACAAACAAACAACTTACAGCTTTATGAAATTGAGACCAGGGACCTTTTTCAAACCTCGGCTTGGGCATGTGGCCTGGTGTTTTAACATCAAAAGGAGCCCAGTGCTGGAGCCCAGTGCTGGAGCCCGGAGCTGGAGCCCAGAGCTGGAGCCCGGAGCTGGAGCCCAGAGATGGAGCCCAGTGCTGGAGCCCAGTGCTGGAGCCCAGTGCTGGAGCCCGGAGCCGCAGCCGAGGTTTGTAAAACATCTCTGGTCATTTCTGAGAATGTGTTGATTTTTAGTTGATGATTGTGGATATTTTTGTGGATATTGATTGCAGTGGATGCTTTCGTGTGATGACGCCAACGAGCAAGATAAGTGGATTAATCAACTCAATCAAGCAATATCTGGTGATGTCATCACTATCATTAACTACAATGTGAGTAACAGTTACCTGCCCACTATAAGCAACTCCTATTAGGCAAGGAATTACTTGTGATATTACCATACAACGGTACCATACAGGTGTACAAAGGGTATTCGAATTCCCCCCTCTCCACCTCAAAACAGTTGCATAGATAATTTACCATCATAAGATGGCGTGCTGGTTTACCTGCCTGGACTTAGATGCAAAGTAGCAATAAAGCTGAACATCGAAACTGTCCTTATTATTTATTTGACTGTGACATACCGCATGTTATAAAACTACAAATAAAAATACACAAGAACTTAAAGGTAATGGGCAAACAGAGACTTAACAGTGACTAAACTGAAAGAAGGAAATGCTATCAAAACAAAACAGAATAACAGAGGACTCCCAATGTTTGAGGGCTCAGTTTCAAAATGAGTTTACGTATTGGATAATGACAGGACTAAACAACCTATCAATAGTCATTTAATACTGAACAAGCAGTTATTGTTAATAATGTTGATTTTTTGATAAGCAATGGGATATAATTGTGCTGTATTCTAATGGATTTATTATGAGTTGAACTATAGTAGTTTATTTATTCACTGAATGGGACATTTAACTGTTTTACCTTAAAATTTAAACAGAAGGTCGACTATACAAACAAAAAACAAACAAACAAAGACCTTCCTTTTCTTGAAAATGTATCCAAGGAGAATGATTGACATCCCTCTAATTTGTGATATGTGTCCTGTTTTAATCACTTACAATTTGTAATCCCCTGCAATTTGTTATACATTTTGTTTCCTATGCTGCTGAACACACACACAAACAAGGTATGTGCAGCCACACTGTGGTTTTTATGACTCAAGACTGGGTATAGTGTTCTATTTAAGCCTGAGAAGTTTGTTTAAAGGGCGGCTGAAATGACACACAGAAAATAGAGTGCTGGCACCGACGATCGCGGGTACGGGTACCCTGCATCATGTTTCCGATTCTCAATTTGAACTGGATTTGATAGAAATGGTTAAACGGTTGCCGTTAAGGAAAATATACGCAGATTCACAAACCTTAATTATGTCTGATTGTTTTACAGTTGGATGAAGTATTAGTTGAGACACCAGCTTTGAAACATTTAAGCAAATCCAGACCTAAATGTAAAGGAAAGAGAGCTCCAAGTAAAAGACCCAGAATGGTAAGATTGATGGCTAGGGATTGTGCTCACACATTGTATTGTACATCAGTGTTCTCTCTTATCTGTCATGTCTGTGGTGATCTGTGGTCCACTGGTTTAAAGACCCAGAATGGTTAGATTGATGCCTAGGGATTGTGCTCACACATTGTATTGTACATCAGTGTTCTCTCTTATCTGTCATGTCTGTGGTGATCTGTGGTCCACTTGTTTAAAGACCCAGAATGGTTAGATTGATGCCTAGGGATTGTGCTCACACATTGTATTGTACATCAGTGTTCTCTCTTATCTGTCATGTCTGTGGTGATCTGTGGTCCACTGGTTTAAAGACCCAGAATGGTTAGATTGATGGCTAGGGATTGTGCTCACACATTGTATTGTACATCAGTGTTCTCTCTTATCTGTCATGACTGTGGTGATCTGTGGTCCACTGGTTTAAAGACCCAGAATGGTTAGATTGATGGCTACGGATTGTGCTCACACATTGTATTGTACATCAGTGTTCTCTCTTATCTGTCATGTCTGTGGTGATCTGTGGTCCACTGGTTTAAAGACCCAGAATGGTTAGATTGATGGCTAGGGATTGTGCTCACACATTGTATTGTACATCAGTGTTCTCTCTTATCTGTCATGTCTGTGGTGATCTGTGGTCCACTGGTTTAAAGACCCAGAATGGTTAGATTGATGCCTAGGGATTGTGCTCACACATTGTATTGTACATCAGTGTTCTCTCTTATCTGTCATGTCTGTGGTGATCTGTGGTCCACTGGTTTAAAGACCAAGAATGGTTAGATTGATGTCTAGGGATTGTGCTCACACATTGTATTGTACATCAGTGTTCTCTCTTATCTGTCATGTCTGTGGTGATCTGTGGTCCACTGGTTTAAAGACCCAGAATGGTTAGATTGATGCCTAGGGATTGTGCTCACACATTGTATTGTACGTCAGTGTTCTCTCTTATCTGTCATGTCTGTGGTGATCTGTGGTTCACTGGTTTAAAGACCCAGAATGGTTAGATTGATGGCTAGGGATTGTACTCACACATTGTATTTTACATCAGTGTTCTCTCTTATCTGTCATGTCTGTGGTGATCTGTGGTCCACTGGTTTAAAGACCCAGAATGGTTAGATTGATGCCTAGGGATTGTGCTCACACATTGTATTGTACATCAGTGTTCTCTCTTATCTGTCATGTCTGTGGTGATCTGTGGTCCACTGGTTTAAAGACCCAGAATGGTTAGATTGATGCCTAGGGATTGTGCTCACACATTGTATTGTACGTCAGTGTTCTCTCTTATCTGTCATGTCTGTGGTGATCTGTGGTCCACTGGTTTAAAGACCCAGAATGGTTAGATTGATGTCTAGGGATTGTGCTCACACATTGTATTGTACATCAGTGTTCTCTCTTATCTGTCATGTCTGTGGTGATCTGTGGTTCACTGGTTTAAAGACCCAGAATGGTTAGATTGATGCCTAGGGATTGTGCTCACACATTGTATTGTACGTCAGTGTTCTCTCTTATCTGTCATGTCTGTGGTGATCTGTGGTCCACTGGTTTAAAGACCCAGAATGGTTAGATTGATGTCTAGGGATTGTGCTCACACATTGTATTGTACATCAGTGTTCTCTCTTATCTGTCATGTCTGTGGTGATCTGTGGTTCACTGGTTTAAAGACCCAGAATGGTTAGATTGATGCCTAGGGATTGTGCTCACACATTGTATTGTACGTCAGTGTTCTCTCTTATCTGTCATGTCTGTGGTGATCTGTGATCCACTGGTTTAAAGACCCAGAATGGTTAGATTGATGCCTAGGGATTGTGCTCACACATTGTATTGTACGTCAGTGTTCTCTCTTATCTGTCATGTCTGTGGTGATCTGTGATCCACTGGTTTAAAGACCCAGAATGGTTAGATTGTGGGATTGTGCTCACACATTGTATTGTACATCAGTGTTCTCTCTTATCTGTCATGTCTGTGGTGATCTGTGGTCCACTGGTTTAAAGACCCAGAATGGTTAGATTGTGGGATTGTGCTCACACATTGTATTGTACATCAGTGTTCTCTCTTATCTGTCATGTCTGTGGTGATCTGTGGTTCACTGGTTTTAAAGACCCAGAATGGTTAGATTGATGGCTAGGGATTGTGCTCACACATTGTATTGTACATCAGTGTTCTCTCTTATCTGTCATGTCTGTGGTGATCTGTGGTCCACTGGTTTAAAGACCAAGAATGGTTAGATTGATGTCTAGGGATTGTGCTCACACATTGTATTGTACATCAGTGTTCTCTCTTATCTGTCATGTCTGTGGTGATCTGTGGTCCACTGGTTTAAAGACCAAGAATGGTTAGATTGATGTCTAGGGATTGTGCTCACACATTGTATTGTACATCAGTGTTCTCTCTTATCTGTCATGTCTGTGGTGATCTGTGATCCACTGGTTTAAAGACCCAGAATGGTTAGATTGATGCCTAGGGATTGTGCTCACACATTGTATTGTACATCAGTGTTCTCTCTTATCTGTCATGTCTGTGGTGATCTGTGGTCCACTGGTTTAATGCAAGGTCCTTCCTACATCAAATCTTATTACTGTGGCATTTTGAAGTGCACATTTTACAAAACTTATTCAAGTTATTCAACTTTCCACTATTAGTTTGCAATTTTTTTAAATATTTTTATTGATTGATTTTTTAATTTTTTTTTTTAAATTTATTTATTTTATTTTTATTTATTTATTTATTTATTTATTATTTTTTTAATTATTATTATTATTATTATTATTTTTTATTTTTTATTTATTTATTTATTTATTTTCTTTGGGGGGGGGGGGGGGTATACTTCGTATAATCTCAGTTAGCCAAAGATTAGGGCCTTAATTTCATAAAGCTTTTTATTGGTAAGTGAGGTTTTGTGCTTATTACTTAGCAGACAAATGTGCAAAAGTAAAAGGGTTTTTCTTAAAGATACAGAAGATTTGACAGTGTGTGTGCAGGTTCCCAATGCATTAGCTTACAACATGAACCACCACCAAGTAAGCTTGCTTATGGTAGCAGCAGTTGTAAATAGAAGCAGCTTAAGGCAGCCTGTAAGCCGAAGATATCTGCTTACAGGCTTTATGACATTGGTACCAGGCTTTAATGCAATGAAGGAAGGATGGGACATCAGCCAGTTCACAGTGCATAAAATACTTCCAGACAAGGTGGAGTTCACTAACAAAGGATGATTTTAATAACAAGCAAGCAACTGCAGTTTGTCAAAAATATAGAGGAAAGTGCCAGGCACATCAGGACTTCATACTGTGGTTTTAAATTTTCAACAACACAGCAGAGAAATCAAATATGAGGAAATCAGCTGGAAAGTTGCATGCCTGTAATAAACAATAGCCAAGAACTAGTCAATATTTAACATTCCTCTGTTTGATTATATCCAATGTTAGTTGTTAACCTTGTTGAATGACCATTGACAAAAAGACACGGAGAGTAAAATAATTAAGTCACAAACTATGCATGAGGTTGGTTTGATCCAAGCATGACCCATTGGAATGAAATTCAAGGCATGTTTTTCAACCGGTGGCATTTTGTTTATGTTAGATTCTCAGTCAGATTGGCATTTTAAGCAGTTCACTTTCTAAAGTTTTCTCCTAAGGGTATATTTTTGTTATACAATGCCCCCAAATCGCTGGCTATTAAACAATCTTGTTCACAATATTTGGCACAGTTTTTGTGTACATGCTTTAGCCAGCCTGTTTTTTTCTCTGGGAGACTTCATAAAGCCAGTTGTAAGCAACTGTACTTGAAATGCTTTCTAGTAACAGACCCTACAAGACTCGCATGTATGAGAACATGCTTCAGATTTTGGGGTTCCAAGTTCACTGCTTTGACATGTGAAGAAACAAATCTGTTTCCTGTAACAGGTCCTTTCATATGATTTCTAGCCCATTCAGTGGATGCGTGCGCTCATTTTTAAGACCAATTGAGTAATGATTGTTTGATATTACTGTAACCCTCTGTAGAATGAGTTTTTTTAGTCCTCACACGCAAGTGATGCACTCCTCCCAGCCATTGCTGGGAGGCTGACAGCGCAAGGTTTTGTACACAAAGACATGGACAAAACCATCATCTTTTAAACTTGTTATGTGAAATAGGTGTTTTTCTCAACGATTTGCACAATTGGGATTGGTGTATAGAAGAGGTGGTGGCTGTAAAAAGCGTGTATTCTCAATGACTGTGAAACAGTTCGCAAACACAAATCTCTTGACTTGACAGGGTTGAGTATTGAGTGAGCGTGTCTGGGCGTAACGGCATAGTACTGGTTTCTAAGTCACTAGAGTGTGGGTTCAAATCCTGGTCATGACACTAGGTCCTTGAGCAAGACACTTAATTTGAGTTGCTCATCTTCACTCGGGAGTAAATGGTTGCATGCTCCCCAGGGAGTGGAGTTGGTTTAAGGAATGAAATAAATGGCCCATAACAGTGACTGGATAATAGTGTTCATGCGCCAAGAGGGTAAAAATAAGCAGCTACCAGTGGGGCTGAATACCGGCCATATATATTAATAATAGTGGCTTCTTGTGAAGCACTCTGATCCGACTTGAAGCACTCCAAATCGATCATTATTACCCTGGTCATTGAGCTATTTCTGTCACTCCTTCCTTGCATATCAAGCTAAACCAATCACATGAACCATCTCTGCCCTCACAGGTACGCATTTACTCCTGGGTGAAGAGAAGCAATGATAGTCAAGCGTCTTGCTCAAGGACAAAGTGTCTTGACAGGGATTCGAACCCACACCCTAATGACTTAGCCACCAGAACTTGAGTCTGAACTAAACTGCTCAGCCTCGTCCATTACTAATATTGTTTTAATCAAACTTGACATTTTAGATGTGGTTAGCAATCTAGTCAGTAATGGATTGGATTTATTGAGTGAAGTTATAACCGATTTAATGTTTCCTTTGACATGCATGCATTCAGGGTTTGTATGATTCCGATCAGAATGGTGAATGTTCAACTGATGATATGGAGGTAAACACCAATAATGACATCATTCCTTCACCCTCATCTCCAACTTTGATTTTCATTTGCATCCTCTATTCATATTCCACTTCATGGCATGATTAAATCTTGTATTGTACAAGACAACACAAATTATTCTGTCGCTGTTTGTACCGTTGAAGTTTTACTTTGTAGCAGATTTGAATTTGAAAAGCTGAATGGATGGTTCGGTTTCTTTATCAAGCAATTGTGCTAGATTTATTTGAGCAACAAAAATGTGTGAAAACAGGAACAATACCAATCACCCCGAGGTGATTTTGGGGGTATGTTTTGAAAAAACGCCAGACTGTTGGACAAGTTTGGTTGTGACAATAATGGCTCAGTGCTACAGGAGTTTGGGGCATTTTTCATAATTTTCATGTTCTGTTTTTCATCCTTCTCCACAGCTTCTTCAAAGACTTTTTCAAAGAAATCGTTTTCGAAATTCTGTTTGCATTGTTCCACAAACGCATCTTCATAATTCATTTGTCTTTTGTTGTAAGTTATTTAGATACTGGGGTACATTTATAGCAACGTTGTTGACCATAAGCTTTTTACGTCATTGATTTTTTTACCACGGGGGCGTTGTTAATTCAACTTTTTAATCAAATTTTCTTGGCTTGTTTTTAATTTTTATACCTACATGACTGTGTTATTCTGGGAGGAAATTTGTATTAATAAAGTAAATTCACTAATTCAAAAAGGAAAGCATTTTGAAGGAATGCTTTTTTCCTCAAGGTGATTGGTACTGTTTCTGTTTTCACACATTTTTGTTGTTCAAATAAATCTAGCACAATTGCTTGATAATGATACAGAAACCGAACAATCCATTTTAAGACCTAGAACAGATTGTTTAATATTAAAGCAAACATTGATTAGTTTCAATCTGAATGCTCACTCATTGTAAAGTTCATACCTCATACATATTCATGATCGAGAGCTGAATTCTGGCTGGGCCATTCACCATCACGTGCCAGATGCTAATTTTGCTGTTTACCAAGCACGCGGGCCAGTATTCACGCACAGAGTAACAATACGCATGAGTAGAACACTGTCTCAGGTGTAATAGTTTACTACACATGCGCTTTACAAAGCAGTCGTTGAACTGCTGTTCGCACGCGGGTATAGTATATTAAACACGCGCGAACATAACTTTCTACATACATATTCACTTGAAAAGATGGTGGCACACGTAAATGTTGTGCTTTCCCGAGCTCAATTATGCCAAACTAGAGAGAAGTATGAGATATAGTAGAACAAATATTGACAGGGAGTGTTTTGGATGGACAGTCAATAGTAGCTCGTCAAGGTTTTGGAAGTTGACAAACTAACTTCCAATAGTGACCTGGGGAACTAGTTTGTCAACTTCCAATACCTGGGGAAGCTACTATTGACTGTCTACCCTCAAACCTTGTTATATTTGTATACTTGTATACTAGTACCAATCCTTCAGAGAATCTCCCTGGATGCAAGATGCAAATGTTAGCAGCTCTTACACTAGCACAACATTTCTGCTCTAGCTGCTTAAGTGGCAATTGCTTTGTAATCTTAAGCACACATGTGCACAAGCATAAATTCCTTGCCAACATGTTAAATACGGATGTCATGAAGCCTGGATTTGTCTGTCCCTTTCAGCGGTGATTATTTACTTACAATTTGCAGAGCCATGACATTTTGTCATGTTGTAGACTCCTACAGTGCCCTCAGTGACATCAAAAGCATCTCATTGCATTAAAGGGTGACACTTAGGTCCCCCATTCTAAACTGTGTCACCCAGGTTTGTTTATTGTCCTTAAAAAGAGGGTCAATGCCACAACAAAGGGCTTCATACATGTAGTTGAAGACATTTCAATATTTCATCAGTCAATCTCAGCCTTCAAAGTTCAAATTAATCAAGTATTTTAGCCCATCCCCCCTCACCTATCTAGTATCCTAGTGTGGTTCTAGTCTGGTTCTAGTGTAGTTCTAATTTGTTTCTCTTTTTTAATTTGTCTTTTTGGCTTGCACCATAGTGTTTCTATATTTGTATGTTTTAATTTGTATTTGGCACTTGCGCTGTTGGATGTTGTGTGAAAAAAAAAAAAAAAAAAAAAAAGTTTGTCCATGTATGTGTACATACATGTATTCATGAGATCCACATCAATAGAAAGTCTCGGTTAACCGGTGACATTCACTCGCATTACCATCTGGAATCGTTATCACTTTCGCCTGATGCATTCACCAGTCCATCCTTATACATGAAAGGTTTCTACTTACTGGCCTCGGTCGAGACTGTCTTGTGGTATAGAGTGTTGGTGAATGAAAAAAAAAAAAACATGTTGAAATGTTTGATGTATGTTTTTGTTGATCTGTGGTTTAATATTTCCTACATGATGCAAATTTACATATGACCCATGTATTGTTGTGTCCTTGCAAAAAGGTATCACAAATGTAGCCTGTTTTCCTGATGTCATGAAGCAAGTTCGGGTGGGCGACTGGAGTGACTAGACTAGAAACCATAGAGCACAGGGAGATTGACTAGCTCGACCATGCACTGGAGCATGGTCGATCTAGTAAATTCAAGACCTACGTGACACACTGTCACACTGTTTCTGGTTAGTCTATAGTCACTCTAGTCGCCCACCCGAACTTGCTCATGGTTGTAAATTAGAATAACTGTTATGAACAAGACATTCTGCGTACATGTATTGACCCCTTGCACCAACGTCACACATATCTGCAATTTTTTGAGCCATATAGCACGTAAAAATTATGGTTAGTGTGTAAACACTGCATCTCTGAAATGCGCACTACACAGGGACATCGACTCCCAAAATGGCACAACCAAGATTATTGTGACGATGGCGTCATGTGAATTGGATCAATGCTTAGTGGAAGTGAAGATAAGAATGATAAGTTGTGGCATGATGGTTGTGTAGAAACCTAGTCCATGGTTCAGTGTGCTGTATTGTGGCAAAAAGCATTATAAATACAATAGAAATTTCACCACCATTATTTCGGTCAAGATTACATGAGAAGTTTCTGCCAAACATAAAGTCTTTAATTCACTAATCCAATGAAGTAAAAGCTTCTGTTAAATTCAGTCTTGATTTTGAGGAAAATTTGCGTATTGTGGTTGGAGCCACTTTTATGTGACATGGGCCCAATTTCATGGCACTGCTTTTCGCCGAATTCTGCACTTGCCATCACCATTCTTTGCTAACAGGGCAAGCACCGAATGTCTGCCCTAGCTTTGTAAGCGAAGAATGCGTAGTAACGTGGACTGCTCATGCCCACAGAAATTTCCTTCTAACCCTTAAAATACGTTTGACATAAGCCCGGAATTCCCTGCTTCCGTAAGCGTCTATTCTTTGCTTACGGTAAGCGGAGCCCTGCTCCAAATTGGCAATTAGAGAAAGTTCATTTAAGAAACATACTCGTATGTAATACTTGCAGCATTTAGTCGCAGGATAAAGTGAAGATGCAAGTCTAAGGAAGCGGCATCGTGGCCTGTTTCCAAGCGCCTCCTCAAGGCATTTCTAATCACAGACTAACTTTCCTAATTTGGTTGTTTATTTTGTTTTTCCTTTGCATTCATGTCTCACTTTCTCTGTTATTGTTAGGCGCTCTGTTCTTTGTATAGTGCCATGTTTGCATTAATCATTATTTGTGTTAATCAGTATTTGTGTATATCATTATTCATGTTATTTGTGTTTATCATTATTTACTTATCTATTATCATTATATTTATGTTGTTTTTGTAATTAAGTGGTTGTCTATAATTGGCAACATTTTATACAGCAGTGTAGAGTTGAGGGCTAGAAGGTTTGTACCGATATCGTTGACAACAATTTTTGAAATGAAGCGTGTAGCGGCAAAGCAGGAGACTGAAAGTTACTAACTACTAATTTAGACAATGTTGACAACTTCAGACAACCCCTTTATAAACGCATACATGTATTTCTTTCCCTGTTTATAAAGAAGCAGGAATTTGGTTGAACTCTGAAAATCTTTTATAGGTACTTTTATCAGTGTCTATTTTTTATTTTGTTGAGCTCTAAAACATGTGTCATTTTTATTTTCAGGTGGGTGTTACAACATTAGACTCAGACACTCCTACTAAGAAAGCACGCCCAGATCTTGCCTCAACTACGCCGTCACCCATTACAACTCCAGATGAGTCAAAGGTTGGCGGTGCCAAAGCTTTCTTTCGTGGAATAGGTCTAAAAGTCAGCAGTGCTTTCGCACGTCAGAAATCCACTGGTGAAAAAACGCCACAATCTCCAGAGCCAGGGGTTAAGGAAGAAGCACCTCTCCTAGATATCCCACCGGAGGAGAGAATGTCATTAAGTGCTCTACTGCGTACTTTACAAAATATTGAGGCAACGTCTGGGACAATTATCAACAAAGCAGCAGCCTTGCGAGTTTTGTTTCAAGGCTCTGCTGCTGATTCAGCAGGTCTTGGCAAGCCAGCTAGGGAAGTAGAAAAGGGACTTGAAGGAATGACAACCGCTCTGGAGCATCTCAGCCTCGCTGAAAACTTACAACTGAAGGTGAAGGAAAATGAAGAGAGAGAAAAAGAGGAGATTGCTAGGGAAAAGAAGGAGAAAGAGGCTCTAATGAGGCAGGTAGAGGAAGAACAGCAACAGAAGGAAGCTGAGCAGAGAAGACGGGATGAAGAAGAACAAGAATTACAAGATGAAGAAGATAGAAAGACAGAAGAAGATAGGTTGAAGAAGGAGGAAGAAGCCAGAAAGGCTAAAGAAGAGGCTCTTAGGCTCGCTGAAGAGGTCCAAGCTGAAGAAGAGAAGATTTGGGAATCTGGTGATGAGAAAAATGAATCGTCAGAGATGGTTGATCAAGAGGAGCCATCTGCCCAAGATGCAACCCCAGAAAGCCCCAAAGCCAAGGAAAGTTCGTCTGACAACACTGAACCCATGATTGTTGAAAACGGAAAGGAAAATAGTGTAGCTGAAGATGAAGCAGCAGAAGAGACATCGAAAGAAGGTGAGACTGGAGGAGATAAGGGTGATGTCATTATGAAAGATGTACCTAAGTCTCCAACAGTCAAAGATGACAATGCCTTAGATTTGGATATTCAGTTGTAATTGTTCAGGCCAGACAACACAAAGTAGGCTCTAATTGTTGGGTAAACTAATCTTAAAATGTACAGTAGTTTGAAGGGTGTTCAAAAGATAATCTTTTGTCATGAAGTAGCCATCTTGTTTTATTCCATCTCCCTTTAAAATCAGTGTAACCAAGGCATGGAGGGAAGATAGTCTGGCTCTGTTTTGATTAATGACAATCACTGCTTATGATTACTTGCCCTTATGGGGAACATGACCGAGATGGTTGCAGCATGATAAAAGGCTGCAGTGGTTGGATGAAAATGTTGGGTAAAATTCAACAAATTGTCAATTATTGTAAATCACGACACAGCGTTGAGCCTCATGCAGGATACAGAGGCAATTGCCACAATTGCCTCCATGCCCCCTATCTTTACCACGGTGCCCTAAAAACCTGCAACAAATTGCTTTGACAACTTATTTTCCTTCAGATGGGGGTGGGCTCTGTACCAAAGAAAGATAGCCTGCCGCTTCAAGAATGAATTAACATTAGTTTAAATTGTTTTGACTGACTGAGCTTCTTTCTTGGATGCCAGATAATTTTGTCTTGACAGCAAAAACTGTGTATCTTGATTTGAAGAGGTGCTGTGCAAAAGCGCTTTAGTTTGATTTTGTAATAACGTACCTGGCACAGGAAGGCGCTTAAGGTTTTGAGTACGTCATGGATTCGTGTAAGAAAGATACGTTTTTTTAAACTCCAAAGATTATAGGCGCTGAAGGTGCAAGATGGGGAACTCGGGCTGAAATGTGAAATGTGCACTGGGTGCCATTTCAGCAAGCAACTCTTTTGATGCAACAGTAGATCACGCAGACAATGATCATTGCTTTCAATGATGTAATGAAAATTTGTTTGCTGAAATGGCGCCCATGTGTATTTCGTGTTCCAATAATAGATAGAGCTCCAGTTTGGCACTCTATAATCTTTGCTTTTAACATTTATGCTATTTTGTGAGATACAACTTTTTTGCACTGACGGGGTGATTTCATCTCTCATTGATTCACTCTGTATATAAGTTAGTATAATTTCTGTGCTCTACTGCGCCGCAAAATGCCTTTATAACTTGCATGCCTTCTAAACGATGGATAGAACCTGCATTTAAGAATTTGAAAAGCCTGCAATTGCGAACAATTGTTGTTGAACAATAGCTTTGTTGTGCAGATATGTCATTCTTAATGTTACATGTATCTTTCAAATTTGAAAGAAGTTTATGGAGTTGACCAAAATGGTTGCCATGGGCTCGGGTGCCTCCAGTCAAACTTCATAGAAACCCAGCAAACACTTTTGTTATTATTTGTTTTGATATATTTTGTCCAATTTCTTGGGGATCGGAAGCTATTAGTATTCATGAAGGCCTTATTTGATGGAGTTTCATAACTGAATGTATGACAATCTCTTCATGTAGACAATCTCTGTGGTCATTGCCTTGGTGCCCCTTGAAATGTTCCATTATAAATCAACATATCTGTTATAGAGGTGAACATCACTGAATAGGAAAACTGCCTTGCCCTTACAAGAACAAAGTATCTCAACAAAGTATATATATAATTTTACACACAAAAGTACAAACATTTGTACACAATAAAAGACTTTAAAAGAAAAAACCATTTGGACTGTAAAACGTTAAAAGGCAGTAAAAAGGCAATACAACATTTTTGAAAAACAAAAACATCTGCAAAACAAATCAACTGTTCAGAGTGAACTTTAGAACACAGAAACAAAAAGGACAATACAAAAACAAGCAAACAAAACCAAAACAAGTTGAAAAAAGACTCTAAACAACAAATAAGTACAATCCAGGTTTGCCAGGACTGTCAAAGTGCCTGCATTGTCACCATGAGGTGTGTCAGTCCATATTGCTTAATGATTTTATTTGCTGAAGGAAAGCTAGTTTGGAACATGTCTCAGGCAATAAACATTGCCGGGTACTTTGTCTGGTAACTCATTTCTGTAAATTTATATGCAGCTCTATGAAATTGGGTCCCTGGCCCAACTTGAAAGTGTTTCTAAGAAGGAAATAGTGGGAACCAGCCATAAACCTTTATCACCACATTTTGGCTGGTAAACTCTTTCTACAAACATTTTTTTGTGTAAACCAATTGGCGTGCCTGAAATGGGCCCAGTGAAGCAGTTTGCCCAGTTTCTATTCAGAAATTACTTTTTATTGTCCAGCTTTTGGCCTTGAAAATGTTCCCAAAGACTTTGTACTTAAATTTTGTGCTTTTTGAACAAGAAAAGTGGCCTTACCCTTTTTGAAAAAATGCCTGTACTGTTTTATAAAAAGATCAAAAAATGTCTTGTCACATTGCTTTATAACTTTGCCGCTCACTTCAAACATCTTGTGAAAATATGCAATACATTTTATTCATTCAGCTAGACAGTTAGTTGTACAAATGTTGAAATAAAACGATGTACTTTTTGGTGTACTTAATATTTTTAATTTTTGTAAATTGAAGTCTTCTTGTACGGCAATATTTTTGAGTGGGATTTAATTTTTGAAATAAATATCAATAAATTTGTACTAAGGCATTTACATGAAATAGTTTTACTCAGAACAAGTATTTTTAAAAGAATGCAGAATCCAGTGTGAAGAGAAGTCTGTTAGACACATATTCAGTTAATCTGTAGCTTATGTTTAATAATAGTGTATATCTTCATGTATGAGCAATATTCAAAAGATGTTAAATGTTTTAGATGTTTTGTTAATAGTTGTAACTAACTTCATTTGTACTTCCTCTGATGACTGCCGTCTTTCATACCAAAGTCAACATCGGTGGTCCTGAAGCACAGCTGCGATTGGCTGTTTTTGATGGTTGATCTGAAAGTGAGGCTGTATTTCTCACAGCCACCCTCTAGCTACTCACTGCATGCATCGGTGAAAAGGACCAATGTGTGATGGTTAAAAAGTAGTTTCATTCCTGGCATCAAACAACTTTTGAAAAACAGAGAATGTGGCTTTTTCATTTACTTCAACAAGAAACATTGATTCTTGAAAGCAAGTTAGCTCCTGCGAACAGATCAGTATAGTCTGGTTACCAGAAAAATTCTGCACACTGATTAACTGTTGTGTTCAGGGACTAAGACATAAGATGGTCCCAAATCCTGAATAAGGCAAATACCACTTCAGCTTGCTTCTCTAAATGACTAACTAAATAGGTTGGTCAAAACAAAATAGTAATATAACACCAGGAATGTCTTTAATATACAAGCCTGTCTGGTGATAACCTCAGTTTGTTTGTTTTTGGTGGGCTTTTTGTTTTTGTTTGTTTGTTTGGGGGGAGGAATTATCAGTACATATGACTTGCACTTTCCCAATGTTTTCCCATTCCACTGATACCAGACTGAGGCTGCAACGAAATTATGGTCCGGCACTTTTTCATTTTTCAGTAATCATTTTGGCTGTTGAACACAAAGAACAAGACATACATGTATGTTCTTTTCACCTCTGTCTTTTTGCCCTGGTAAAGCTCTTCATGGAATCTTAAGGTGCAACCATTTTTATTGTCTTCCACTCGTGTTGGTACAATTAAACTGAAGCCTGAAGGGAGAAATAGTCTGATCCCTTTCAGAAGTAATGAGCAAGGTCCATAGAAGATTATTGGCATATAATAGTTGAGCCAGGGTTGTAGACTGCTTCCTATAATTACAACTTTATACACTAAAGGGTTGTACAAAGTTTCCAATTGGTGCATTCAATCAGCTTCCCCAGGTTGACCCAGGTTTGACCTAAGTACATTGGAGTAGCTTTGGCGCCATTGTCTGGGCTTGTCCAGAGTTCAGACCCAAGCTGGCCCGGCTGCATTGTGTTACATTGGACAACTTCCTCAATGGCTGACATTTTTAGTTATTTAGCTGGACACACATTTTCACCTTCAAACAGGGACTTTGTGAGCATTAAGGTTTTTTTTAGAAGATATATACTTTTCAATTATCCTGCGCTTAACGTTTGCACTTAAAGTAGTTCATGATCTTTTTTGTTAATCATAAAAGTAGTTCCGGTCGGCTGTTACATGATGCATTGGTATGAATGCTAAGTGGGAAAGTTGATGTTCCTATGACTCTTGTCAGTGGTTCACTCAGATGAGTACACCAGGGTTAACTCTGGCAAGCACCGCATATTTTTAAGTTGTTTAGAGAGTGTTATTTTCAGGCAGCAACGAAAATAAGGTAAACTTTTAGCAAGCTCAGGGAGGGCACAATTTTTTTCTGGGGGTGGGGCACCTCTGGCCAATTAAATCTTAATCTACACAGTGACTGGTATGCCCTCTTTCAGCAGTCTTGTAATGGACTGCTGACTAATTTTGTATTTAATTATTTATTCAATTGTTATTTTTTTTGGGGGGGGGGGACATATATAGATAATTTTAGGATGAAGGTAAAAACAAACACATTGTCTGCATGTAAACATACAAAGTAGTTTGAAACATTGAGTAAAGCCACATAAAGGCTTTTAAAAGGTCAGCTTTTGTTACGGTAACATTTTGTCTTAAAGGTTGAGATTCCAGATGGAACAGGGGAGGGGGAAGGGACATCAATTCAGGGGAAGGAGCCTCCAAATTAATTTAACTTACAACTCATTCCATTTTTTCAAAGGAGCTCAATAACTATAATTATGTATTTGTTACGTTTGGGGTTTTTTTTTTGGGGGGGACTGTTTTTTGTGTTATTTATTTTGATACTTTTTCTATGCCCAAATATTGCCATAAGTAGACCTTGATACTATGAAAGATTTGCAATTCATGTTAAAAAATAACTTGTCACTTGAAACATTAATTTGATGACACTCTTAAGTAGCACAGCATTCTGCAGTAAGCAGAGCCACAGATGAAATTGGGACCTCCCAGATGGTGTGACAATTTTGTTTTTTATCCATAAGTTGCCCCAAGATGATTTACATGTATACTCATTTGGTCAACAGAACAATGCCATCGTAAATTCATCTGATTTGAATCAATGTCATCAAGCTTAGCCTGCCCCCTCAAAGTGTAAAGCACAAATTGTAGGCTTTGGAAACCAGTGGTGCTCCATACATACCGGCACTCCTAGATTACTGTGTGTTTTTACCCTCAACCAGCAACTTATTCTAACTGCTGTGCAACTGAGACAAATTAAACTAACAACAACTAATCTCAATTATCAGTTTACACATGGCTTTGTCTTCCCTTTTTTCTTCTTCCTTGTACACTGTTGTTCTACCCACCTAGTAAATTTAATCCAGTCTTGTTTTAGCTTAGAAACTGCTCGGTGTGCTTAGTAAAGGTTCTGGTTGGTGGTGAATTATGTTTTTTGTGTTTTCCTCTTCAGTAATAAAATGTCATATTTTGCTGTCCATTTTAAACTTCCATTCTTGTTATGCATAATCAATATCAAATTGAGAAATGTATAACATAATTTAGACCTGAGCATCCAAGGCTGAAATATCTCTAAGCCAGCCATGATGTCACAATGTCACATATAGAGCTCGGATATTTCTGCAAAGGAAGCAACATTTCTGTATTTTGTTATGATGCAGACAAATCAAAATAATTCTAAGTTAAATTTATGTTAACTTGACAATTTGTTATAAATCTAGTAAGACAATGGACCCCTGTACTGATGACATCACGGTTTGTTTATCACATTTCTTAAGTGTCGTAATTGGGTACTACATTCCCTACAGTTGACACAGTGGTAAACAATCTGTGACTTCATCAGTATACTAAGGTCTATCGGACAAGAAGTTATCCTTTTAACTTATATTTTGACATTCTTTTTGCAAACTTCTACACCTGCATATAAGCCTAGACAGCTATTGTAACCGTGAATTACTTTGACATTTTGGGACTTGCTGTCTGGGAATAAGGCTGGTCCCTTTTACTTTACCAACAAATTAGCCTTTCTATGATCATTAAGTATACAGGAAACCTGACAAAGCTGGCTAGTGTGTCTGTTGTTGATGGGACAAAATCTGTATAATGACTCCGGTTTTTCTTACATTATGTCAGCCATTTTGAACTTGATTGTATGTGTTATGAAAATTATAAAGGCTGAGCCATTGATGTGCCCAGTTGGGAGAGATATACCTCAGGCATTGCAAAGAGTGCTTCCATGCGAGTTGGTTGTCTTTATGAGCTCGGAAGTTCTTACCTCCTGATGCAACTCTCTACCTGTATAAGACAACTATACGTGCCCTAATAGAGTACTGTTGTCACATTTGGGCCGGAGCTTCTGCCTGTCATTTATCTTGTTGGTGAAGGGTTGGGAGCAACATTTCAACCTCTTTCCCACGGTAAATGCACCACCAGTGTGTCTTACTCTGACCTGGTTCCTCCTATCAGGGTGTTTGAGCTTGAAACCTGGCTTTCTGCTTCTTCTCACTCTCCCATACACTCTTGATTTGCAGAGATGTAGAACAAAGAGCCATTCCAACAGCTTTATTCCACGTACTTCGTAACTCCTTACCTGGTGCATATTTTCCTCCATCCAACAATCTAGACTATTTAAAGAGGAATATCAATTCCTACCTTCAGCTCTCCTGAGTTATTTTCATCTTAAATGTTTTCTTCTTGTAGCCCCTTACCAAGAGTGGCTTTAAGCCTTGTTTGGGGCAAACCAAAATTGCATGCAAAAATTATAAATAAACACACAAAAACTATGTGTTTTACTTTGTTAGATGATACGTACTAAAGCACAACACAAGTCATACATAAGTATTTCATATCTGATTTAGTATGACTCTGGGCCATCCCTGCTTAATATCTGCATGTGAAATATATGTATATTATGTTATTTTTTATATTCTACATTTACAAACTATGTGTATTTACTCAGTTTTTATGGAATTTAATTAAGTGTAACTGCATTTTACACTTTGAACGTTTTTTGTTTTTGAAAAAATTTGGTCATGAACTTAAAGAGTTTTTGATCCTAACAAATTTTGTTTTAACATGTGCCAAATATCATAGAGCAATTAAACAGAAAACATTGCTCCTGCAAAGGAAAAATAAACTGGGAACCAGTCACGAACAGTTCACATGATATAATATTTTAGCTGGTAACCTTTTTTCTGACAAGCCAAATTGTTTGAAGCTTGGTAAATTTTTGTACTTAAGCTGCTCTTTGAAATTATTAGAAAGGAGAGAATGAAATGTAACTGACATATTTCCTTTCTTTTTCTTTTTGATTGATAAGTTGTTTGCCTTTATTGATGCTCTTGTTCTATTGTAGGAAAATAATTTAAGTACAGTTTTGGCAAAAAAAACATTTTTGCTGTGAACAAAGAAATTTTGACAAAAACGGGATTTGAACCTGCGACCTCTGGGTGCTGATGCTCCACCGACTGAGCTAAATAGCCCTATGTTGGCTTCTCCCTATTTTGTCAATATCTTTGTGGTTAAAATATTATGAAATTGAATATCCTTTTATTATAGTGAAGCCATGTTACTTTTTCCTCCATTCACTCTAATGCAAACCAAAGTGAGACTAAATGGAAATATAGCCTGGTCTCTCTCTGTGAAATTGAATAAAAGCTGTCATTTTCACTGTGTACACAGGAAACAAGACAAATATGTCCACATGATGAAGGCCTATATGGGAATTCCCTTATTGTTTTTGCCTGATGTACATGGTTTGAGAGCTACAACATCATTAACTGTGTTAATTTTTACATGTTTTAAATAATAAAACCAATGTTTATATTGTTGTGAATTGAACACTGGTTAGTTGTTATGCAAGAAGAATTTATAAAAATATGGCATTAGTTTAACGCATTAGTTTAACAAGACAGAATTACTTTGGTATTTGGGTTTATATTACATGTACTACGCAATCCATAACAGAAAAACGTTTACCCAATCAATTGTGCTTATCGGGCTTATTTGTAACATATATGGCGGTAGTTTGTTTAATAATAATACAGATTTAGGGTTGAACAAAGAAAAATTGACTAGAGCGGGACTTAAGAATTAACTTGACAGAGGTCTCAGGTTCAAGGCTCGCTCTAGTCAATTTGTCTTTGTTCAACCCTAAAATATTTAAAATTTACCCAGTCAGTTTCCTTTATGGTATACAGATTGTTAGCCGTTTAATAAGCAGTTTTACATGTGAGAAAATAGCAGTGGAGATCTCTCAAAATTACTGCTGATTATTTTATTTGGTGTAATAAAAAAAAAAGCCTGAACAAACTGTTTCCCACTAAAATATAACAGTCTAAATTAATGAAATTTCACCGGTTGGTTGTATGGTGTGTTTATTTTAAACTAGAGTATGGAATTGAATTTACTCCCCCCCCCCCCCCCTTAAAAAAAAAAATGAAAATGCTCTAGTTACGCCACTGGTATTGGTGCCACTGGGTGGCAGGTTATCAGTTAACAATAATGTGTATTGTGTGATGGTTTTGACTGATTCCACATCAATGTTTGCTTTTCAAATATATTCTTGCTCTATTCAAGTCTACGAATCTGGATCCAGATGTTTGTTTGATACAGATATCTCTTCTCTAGTAATTTGTCTTGCGAACGTTGCCAATCAAGACTACTGCTGACCTACAGTCTGGTTTCTAGTGGCCAGTCCTAGTGTCAGACCTGGTGCCTACCCTCTGGGACCATAACCAGCCATAAAGCATTATTCTTATATTTAACTTGCCTTTTGTCAAAAAAGTAATTAATTAAATGTTAAATGATTCACAGACTTGGCAGCCTCTAGGTTGACAAGTTGTAATTTTAAATCATTTCTAAAATGTTTAATCTTTGAGTTTGCTTAATTGAAATTGACTGATGGACTGTAACAATTGGTACTAAATCCATCCCAATGTAGTTATACATTTTACAAGTGATATTTTGTAATGGTATATTTTTCATGCCATGGCAGAGCAATGTGATTATTACAGAAACTAGTCTTGTACTTATTCAATGAACTTACTATGTTATCGGTTATATTTGTTGTTGCCATTTCAATAAAGGATTACTTTACTAAAGGTTTCGGTTTGAATGTATTTTCATAGAATACATATAGACATGAGTTTGTAGCTTTAATTTCACACTATGAAAAAATTGAATTAGAAACACCAGACCCATTGACCCAGTGACCTAGCTGGATTATCCATGCCTTGAGCAAGACACTTTCCGTTTCATCTCCTTGTAGTACACCTTTGATATGCATTCAGTTCCCCCGAGTGTAATTTGTCATTGTCTTAAGGACTCCTGACTTTTAGACCAGTGACCTGGGTTCAAATCCCTCCCACTTATTTTCTTTTTCATTGCCTGTGTCCTTTCTAAGGTTTTTAATTAAAGTCAGATGCAAGTTTCTTCAGAGAGATTTGGTGGTCCAGTGGAAGGACTCTGAATGCTTTGGTCCTGGGTTCCTGCTATATGCAACTCTGGCCTTTTTATTACATTTCATTCCCACTTGACTAGATATTGGGACCAGACAAGGAAAGGCCTATGGGGGAAGTTTACACTTGGTGAATTCCATGGTAACCAATGGAGTGGGATGGCTGGACATTGGATAGGGACTAGGTAGTGTCTTCTAAGGGGAAGTTTGTAGTAATTTCACTTCTTTGGAATAACTTCTGTAGTTTAAAACACATTTTCATTAAGTCTATGCCCTATAACTGGACACTTTAATCCCATGTCATTGTGAATGAACTGTTTCTACAGTCCAGTACATACATTTAAAACTGAACACAACTGTCAATGTTTATTATAAACTCCTCAATACAGGAACACCTATAGATGCATGTGATTGGGAATAGAACAAAATTGTAAGAATTCAGTTACTTCAAAATAAGGGCATACTTTTGTTTAACTTGAGCACCAAATAAAACACAATCTTGCTATATTAATGAAATGTGATGCATGTTGGTTATATAGTAGGGTATGAATAAGTCACTTCAAAAATGAGAGTGTGATTGAACCTGGTGAATCTATAGAGGGAGCCCTAACAAATAAGGACACAATTTCATAGAGTTATAAAGCAGAATGCATAGCCTCAGAATACAACAGCTTAGCAAGTATTGATTTTTTGGGAAAGGTCCAAAACGATGTACAGGACAGAAACCTTGGTTTGGGTTTGGTGTTTCTTTTTCATGATGGATTAAGCTGAAACTAAAGCCTGATCGGATAACAGTGTCTAGCAAGAGACTGCCTCTGCTACACAAACATTCTCTAAGCAAATTTGTGGCTCCATGAACTTGGACCTAACATCACCTTAATACTACAAGCTGAAACCCAGCCCAAATAACGGAATGTCAACATTATTCTACATAAACAAAGACCTGCAAAAATAATCATCAAATTTCATGTTTTCCATCGCAATCACACATTTGTATCAAATGTTTAGGAATACTAGATCCCACTATGTGCAAGTATACATATACATTTATGTCAATATACTTCAATTTATCCTTGCTTACTGAAGTCTTCAAAATATTTGTCCATCTATAAATTCCCAGCTACTCTACGTCTACAACTACAGCTTGCATATTAAGTATCGATTTCACCGATTTTCTTGATTTTTTTTTTCTTCTTTTTTTTCCTTCTTTTTTAAATATTTTTTACAATAATCTAGTTATAATAAAGCAGCAGATGGCATTTTTTTTAAATTGTTGAGTACTGAAACAGCCATGAGGGTACATCAATCATTAACTAGAAGAACTAAAACTCCTTGGTTGTATTTATAAACTTACGTCTGCTGTTTATGCTGGATCCCAACCCCACAAACTCAAAGATTTCAATGTAGGATGAATATTTCCCACTTTGATTGTTTAATCCAAGAATAATAAATAATTGGCTTTAACAGCTTTAAATGATTTGTTTTAACACCCAATTCCAACCCCAATTCCAACAACAGAAAGGAAAGTTCGTTACTGCTATCTCCATTCAATTTTATCTCTCTGATCTCTAAAATATACAAACCGCCTGCCTATATTGCTACACTTTTACTTCTCCCAATCCAAATTTCAAAGCAAAATTAACACAGATTTTTTAAATCTATAATTTTGATTACGCCCAACCAGGTATAAATTTCTTAGAAACCATATTAACTAGGGAATAATAGGCTAAACATTATAACAAAACATAGAAAAGAAGGGGAAAACAAATTGTTTATAATTTTTTTTTTATAATTGATACTTTTTTTCTACACATTTATCAATTCAAAAAGGAAATGTAAAAAACAACAGAGAAGCAAACTCACCCTAATAGACAACATGTGGCACTTAATAACATATCTATGCAGGTAACTTACAACAATCATAGGTTCTACTGTTCACTGGAGATTTTTAGATGATAGGTGGCAGCAAACATACCAGGTAATAGACTACTTCGCATATACATTTTACGGCTGACATGCAGGTAAAAATGTATTGGCAAAGTAGTCCATTTTATGAACATACTGGTTAGTCTCCTGCCACCTAGAGGCGTAACAATTCCAGTGTAATGGGTATTAAACCATTGCATGGCAAAAGAAGTTTGAGTTTCACAACAGTGTTTTATTAACAAGCCTTTGAGATAATGCTAACAACTCAAGGCACTTCATTCATGTAAAATATTTCAATACATTACTTTGCATTCATAGCCAGAAATGTCATTTCACAGCGCATTATGTACAGCAACCTTACAAATGACAGCAATAAGGCAATCAAGATTTTTGGCATGTGCTTTCAAAGAAACTTTTTGAGGCAACCTAAATTATCCCCACAACACGACAACAAACTGAACCACAAATCCCAAGCAATTAAGTGCTTGATTAACATAAAGTAGCATGATTATCACTAATATGGCTATGGCTATGTGTGGTCAGTATTGTACCTTTATCCTTGTACTAGCTACATGTACATGATGGGTTATTATCACTACAGTGCCATAAACACTTTCACTTAGTTGTTTCTCTCCAGATTGACTTGATTCAGTACTGCAAGAGTGCAGTGGTTTGGGCGTTTACCAAGACTAGCTTGGCATCAAGATCTGGATGTGTAAGTACATGGAGGTGTGGATTAGGGTGGGTTTATTTGACTTTGAAGGATAGAGATTTGCAGTTGAAAACATTTTCCCCAAGCTAGATTAAGAATATACACTTCAAGCTGCAGACTCCTCATAAAACCCATCTACAAATGACAACTTTAACCCATTGCTTAGTTTACAAGAATTCCTACTTGGGCCTTGAATCCCAACCCAATTGATGCTACAGATGCTTTATAAAATATCAAACAAAAATGAAAGCGTGAAGTATGCACAGGTGTCGTTACTGCAGTATTGGTGGTAAAGAGTGGTAGATTAGTTTATACACAGCTTTTAAAACAAAACAAATAATGCCTCTAAAAACAGAAATGACCAATATGACTTCTCAGTCTAAGTACCTTCTATCATTACTCTGATATTGTTTTTATTAAAATTTTTAAATATATATTTGGAAGTAATTTGTGTGGGGGAAAAACCCGGTATAATCACAACAAAATAGCTACTGACTTGATTTACAATTTCTGGGTTAACACAATCATGAAATCAAACTAAAAGTAATTAATAAAAAGTAGTAAGAGAGAGTTCCTCCTGACAAGTCCATGACAAGCCTGGACTGATAATAAAACCATAAAGTGTGTTTATTCAATGCTTTCAGACTGAATGTCCATGTGCGTTTTCTTAGACACTGAAGATGATTTGTTGGAGAATGCTTTAACAGACAAGGCTCATGATGGAATGCAAATGGGTGGTTTAATAAGCACCAATAACAGGCACAGAATTCAAGTCAAGTCTAGCTGTAATTGTGTGACTCCACCACAGTGCTTAGTATTAAATCAACACAAATAGACCATTACCACACTGCAACCATGTTGGTCTGATTCCCTGTTTGTCTGTATGTATCAATGAATATAAGCCATGATTCTTATTCATACAAGCAAAGGGACCAGACTGTTTTGCTTCTAGCCTCAGCATGGTTGGTAAGATTCTAAAAGACCTCAGTAAAGATGGCTGCTGTGTGATAACGGCCTCTTACTCCCTTGCAAATGCAACCACTGTTGTCAAAACACACAACAGACTTGGTATTAAAGGCTATGATAGTTTGAGATAATTCCAAACCATTGATATTGAAAATGGCAAAGTGGTAAATGAAGTCATTTGCACTGGGTGGACAGCTTTGGACTCCCAGGGTAAAAAGCCAGGGTAACAAGGTTTCTTCTGAGTTTTTTTTGATTTATTACATGTTCTCAAATTCGTCTACTCTCTGCTTAGTGTTTCCAAGGCGGATCTGCTTGAGGGTTTTGTACTTATCTCTTCCTGCTTTGACGTTCTCCTGGTGGAGCTTGTCATTGTCTGTCTGAAATTTAGAATCCTGAGTCTCTTTCAATTCCAGCTTCAGCATCTATTAATGGGACACACAAAGAAGCATTGTTAGAAATCTCCACCCAAATTAATGATTGATCTTTGAAGAATAACTTTGAAAGTTTTTAAAAGAGTGGATAGGGAAAACCAAGGTCAATTTGCCTAGAGAGCAAACGTAATGTGAACAATAACAGCATTCACACCCATTGACAGTATTCACCTAAAGTCATCACCCACGATAATTATTGACTGTGTTATTTTGAGTGTCAGATTCCCTGTGTGTTTCTGTGCAGTGTGGATCTTTACATGCACAGTAGTTTGACTCCCAAAATTACAGACTGTCGGCAGACAGTAGTAGCATCAGTTCTATGTAAATATAACTGCAAAACTACAAATACTAAGAAATGTCTTTTAAGTTGAATTGAAATTCTGTTATTTATATAAACAAAAGTTGAATTCGGCTGAGATCTCACATGCCCAGGAAAACAGCAATTGTTGCTTTAACACTGAATCTGTTGAAATATTACAAAGAAGTCTTACATCCAGCTGCTCTTGGAGTCTCTTGTTCTTCTCTGCAGTAGTGACACGCTCCAGCTCAGATTGATCTAACCTCATCTCATGATCAATCAGCATATCAGCTTCTTCTACTTCATCTTCTTTAGGCATGGTTTTGTGGGCAGATGCCAGGGCTTCCTCATAAGCCAGTGACTGCAAACGTTTCTCTTCCTCAGCAGCTGCCAACTGAAAAATCAACCAAAAGGAGATTATATTATTCATCTGTATCATTCAGGACTCATTTACTCATCTGTATCATTCAGGACTCATTAACTCATCTGTATCATTCAGGACTCATTTACTCATCTGTATCATTCAGGACTCATTAACTCATCTGTATCATTCAGGACTCATTTACTCATCTGTATCATTCAGGACTCATTAACTCATCTGTATCATTCGGACTCATTTATCATCTGTATCATTCGGGACTCATTTACTCATCTGTATCATTCAGGACTCATTAAACTCATCTGTATCATTCAGGACTCATTTACTCATCTGTATCATTCAGGACTCATTAACTCATCTGTATCATTCAGGACTCATTAATCATCTGTATCATTCAGGGCTCATTACTCATCTATATCATTCAGGACTCATTACTCATCTGTATCATTCAGGACTCATTTACTCATCTGTATCATTCAGGATCATTTACTCATCTGTATCATTCAGGACTCATTAATCTCATCTGTATCATTCAGGATCATTACTCATCTGTATCATTCAGGACTCAATTAATACTCATCCATATCATTCTGGACTCCATACATTCTCATGTACAGTTGACTCTCAATACAGCAAGATCGCTGGGACTACTCATCCATATCATTCTGGACTCCATACATTCTCATGTACAGTTGACTCTCAATACAACAAGATCGCTGGGACTACTCATCCATATCATTCTGGACTCCATACATTCTCATGTACAGTTGACTCTCAATACAACAAGATCGCTGGGACTACTCATCCATATCATTCTGGACTCCATACATTCTCATGTACAGATGACTCTCAATACAACAAGATCGCTGGGACTACTCATCCATATCATTCTGGACTCCATACATTCTCATGTACAGTTGACTCTCAATACAACAAGATCGCTGGGACTACTCATCCATATCATTCTGGACTCCATACATTCTCATGTACAATCGACTCTCAATACAACAAGATCGCTGGGACTACTCATCCATATCATTCTGGACTCCATACATTCTCATGTACAATCGACTCTCAATACAGCAAGATCGCTGGGACTACTCATCCATATCATTCAGGACTCATTTACTCATCTGTATCATTCGGACTCATTTATCATCTGTATCATTCGGGACTCATTTACTCATCTGTATCATTCTGGACTCATTACTCATCTGTATCATTGGACTCATTTCCCATCTGTATCATTCAGGACTCATTACTCATCTTATCATTCAGGACTCATTAACTCATCTGTATCATTCAGGACTCAATTAATACTTATCCATATCATTCTGGACTCCATACATTCTCATGTACAGTTGACTCTCAATACAGCAAGATCGCTGGGACTAGCTAAACTACCTCTTTTTAACAGGATTATTAGGTAACGCATGGAAATTTGCTTTGCCTTCACAATTCACATGAAGTACGAACCAGGCTCAACCCACTAGTCAACTTACCCTCTCAGTTAAGTCATCAGCTTCCCTCTTTTTGCGTTCACTTTCCTCCAGGATTTGTCGATGCGCCTCTTCCTGTCTCCTTAATCGCTCTTCCGTCTCTTGTCTAGCCATTGCTTCTTCTTCTTTCTCATGCTGTAGACGGATTAGCTCCTTCTCTTCCTGCAGGTTCTGTTTCTCAAGCTCAAGACGGCGTTGCTCGATCTCAAAAGCTTCTCTCTCTGCTTGAGCTTTTTGCTCGGCCAGCTCTTGAGCAGTCAGATTGGCTTTCTGGACAGCTGCATAAAATAAATCACAGGTTAAAGTCTTGCTTATTTTAATTGCAGCAATTGACCACTACTAGACCACTTTGCATGCCAGGTGACAAAGAGGCCAAATCCAGGGACACAGTGTTAGACAAGGATATGCCGTTTAGATATCCCGTTTGTACAGCCCTACTTATCTGTCATTTCAATGTGAAAGCCTTGGAAGTGAACAATTTAGATGTCTTGTTTTTGAATTTTCAGCATAATTGGACATCCCATTTCCAGGACCCAATTTCATGGAGCTACTTAAAGCACACAAAAAATAACCAAGCATAAAAACAATTTTGCTCAACGTTGAGCAGTCAAAATACTATGTGAGATGTACTGTTTGTGACTGATTTCCTGCTTATTTTTGCTGGGCAGGAAATTGATAAGCAATATTGTCTGCTTATGAGGCCCTGACCTCAAAGGAACTAAACAGTTTCCAGTTGAAGATGCCTTACCTTCTAATGCTTCTTGATGCTGCCTCTCAAACATCTCGAATCTCTTCTCTAATTCCTCCTTTTCCTTCTCTGCTTTCTGGCGTAACTCTGCCTCCTTCTGAAGCTGGGCTCTGTATCACAAAGTATCAATGGAATTTAGGATAAGATTGTTCAACTCATTTTGAATCTGGTCTTGTAAAACAAATTCCGATCCAGTAAACATTTAGAGCTACAAGCCCTGCAGTCTTGTGGATACTTCCCTCCAAATTTGAGCCCTGTTATTAAGGTTGTACATTCGTCACAGGGGAGGGGAAAACCCCCAAACCACCACGGCAGGGAAGTAATAACCTTCCACATTCTAATTCAATTTCATAGAGCTATTCCAGCACATAAATAAGCTACAACCAAAACCAGAGAAAAGTTTAAACCATAATACTCGTTTCTCGTTTTGCTCTTTCCATCAAACTTTAGACTTGGTTATTTCTGTTTGGTAAGATTGTGATTTGGGAGTGAACTTACCGCTCTGTCTGTTTGTTGAGTTTATCCTCCCGAGCCTGTGCCTTCATCTGCTGTACCTCAATTGTGTCTGGCTTACGTCTGCGCATGTACAGCTCATGATTGCCCATACATAGCGCCAAGATTCGCTTATTGATGCGTAGCCGTGGGGCGTAGAAGACAAAGTCCTATCAGAGAGGTACAACAAAACAAAAGAGTTTTAAGAACTGGAGTAAAATCAGCAATGCCAAGTTCTTTATCTTTTATTATTTTTATTCAGGGTCTACTTGTTATTCACCAGCAGAACAAGTCCTCATTGCCACATCATTTCCTTTCATACTTAACAACTTGGATCATTTGTCTTCCATGATAAAAGACCTACATGTATCAACATTTGAATTTGATTTTCTGTTGGGAAAGTCAATCCTTGCTACATATCAGTTGCAGGGCTCAATTTAGACACTAGCCCGGCGTGCAATCACTGGTCATGAGTGCTGTGGGCTAGACAAACATGCAGCTGACTAGCCCGGCGGGCTAGTCAAGAAAAAAGTTAGCGCAAGGCCTGGTTGTCCAGATTCTCTTTCAGGTATTAATCCAGGAGTATCATGGTCAGCTTCACACGGCAAGTGGTACAAAGGAAACCGCACACAACACTATACCAAGATCTTGATGTCGGATCTGCCAACCGTCACAAGACAGATAAATAATAATGATAATCAACACCCCCCCCCCCCCCAATAGAACTCTCAGCAGGGTTTCCCCAGGATATTTCAAAACTGGATGAAGTTCTGGACCCAAATTTTTGAAGTTTGGCCAAAACACGCTGTATTGAAACAAGGTCCACAGAATGTTTTCTACTTGGTGTTTATCTTGGTTCTGAAAGCCTTTCTGTGCAATCTGGAGCATTGTAAACGGTTTTATCTTAACGAATTTTGTGACATTAGTTATAAAAAATATATTAAAAATAGTGGGGGGGGGGGGGTGTCTTTTTCATTATTGGCCAAAATGTTTGCGTACCGGCACGTTATTTGTGTGTATCCGCCCAATACACTAGGGTGTGCATTGGGCGACCCTTGCTCAGGGTCTGCTGTATCCATACCCAGTCCTCATAAAAGCATCAAGTCAATCTGCATCACTTCACATTCTTCAGAACAGCATTAAAGACAGCCCCACATTAGAACAATCCCAAAACACAACTAATAGGTCTTAACTGTGTAGCTCCAGAAGCAGGTAGAGACTTGGTAAAAATGAGCTTTTAAAGAATGAAATGATTATTATGGCATCATTTGTTTATACTCACGGGTGCTTTCTTGTCGATCGGTTTAATAACAAACTTCTTGTCGTTGAATGAGATGTTACGAATTTCACTCCATGGGAAGCCAACCTTTGGTGAGAGCCTACAAAGGAGAGGATTCAAACAGTTGTGGATGTTTTCTATGTGCAAGTGTTTTGCAGTTTTCATGTTTTGTGGCTAATACCACTGCATTGAGGATTTTTCTTTTTCTTTATTTTAGACAAGAGTAATGTTCAATGCCATAGAATGTATGCAGGCTGACTCAGCAACACAACCACATTATGACAGATTGGTCACTGTCTTAAGCCTGTATATCAGAGGATATTATCTAGCAGGTTATTGACTGAATGACACCAATATGGAATGAGTGTCACCCTTCCTGTACAATCCTGCGTTTTATACATCTGGATAAAACTATGCGCACATAATCTGATTGGCTAAGACAACATGTAGGTGCTCATCTTTATTTCATAAAGTAAAGTGCTTAAAGTTAAAATAAAGTAAGCATTATATAAATACAAAATCCTGAAAATCACTGATTGAGTTCACACCAGAACCACATCGTTCAGAGAAGTGTTTTTGCCTTAAACACTGCCAACTTAAAGGAACATTGCAGAATTGGTTTTTGCTAACAAAACAGTTGCTGACAGTGTAAGCACTTTATTTAATCCACCATATACATAAACTGAATATCCTGTAGAAGTTTGAGATCGATCGGCAGTCTGGGTCACGAGAAAATAGTAAAAAACCGATTACACATTTGCATGAAATCATATAGATTCAACAAATGAATAAAATGCTCACTGAGCGATAAACTCCAATCGGAAAATTAGTTTATTCATTTCTCATCAAATATGGCATTTCAGACAGAAATATTTCAAGGGATGTTTTCTACTATCATCATCATTATACCCTGTAAGTTTTATGTAAATCTGTGATCAAAAAGTATATTTTACAAGTTTTTTTCTTACCAATTCTGTAATGTTCCTTTAAGAAGCCAGCATTTGATGACTTAAAAAGTCACTGTTACTTATTTCAATTGCAGCAATTAAAATAACCTAAATCTAGGAATGTGCACAAAATCTCTGACAACAATAAAACTGTGCAAAGACACTGGAGAAGTGCATCAACCTGTGTCTGCTCAAGAAACAATAAAAGTAGTGCTGCAAACAAAATGTACGGATGTCTACAAATACTTACTTATCACTCTTCTCATATATGTTAAGTCCGAGGGCATCAACACCAAGAAATACGCCTGTGCCTTTCTTGTTCTTGATATCAAAGTAATTGACTCCGTACATCTCCAGATCTTGAGCAATCTTGAGGTATTCCATCATAGCATCCTCCCTGGGAGAGACAGATTAAGCAGAAATTGCTGGGTGATTCAAAGGAAATTTCTACATGATAGGCAGGGAAAAACCTTCACTAACTGCATTCATTTTATAATAGAATTCCACAGATTATCAATTGCAGAGATCAGACTGTAGCTTGAAACCTGGCTACAGTCAGTTTGAAAAACCACAAATATCGCAATCTAGGCCCTCCATGTTTACTGAGCGCTGTATGTGATGAGCGGGTAAGTGGTTAAGACTACCCTAAACAAACAGTACATACATCCAAGTGATTTAATAAATAGAGTTTTTGCCCAATATCATTTTGTATACACAAACAATAAGGACAGCACTAAAACATATCCAAGCAATGGAAGAGTAAAGTGAGTTTCTTGATTGACAGTTGACAAACCCCGACTGTGATGTCTTACCTCATCATTGTTTTGTGTTCCTTGTACCAGTTGACAATTCTCTCCTCCCACTGAACCTTGTCCATCTTGTGCTGATCCATCACCCTAAGTAAAGCAATTGAAGAAATCAATGATCAGAACACCAAACAAAATTAATATCTATTAAGGCAAATTGTCAAGCACAATGAGTGTGTACTATTATGAATGGCGAATGAATGAGTCCATTGTGTTAAGCCTCCTGCATACTGCATCAAATTTGAATGTAACCAAGATGCCCTGGACATCTCATGGCAGGATCACACGAGGAATGTAGACCTCTACGCTGGCATGCCAAAGGTGACAAAAGATCCATGAACGCCATCTCAAGCTTGCAGGGCACTGCATCGGTCACCTGGAGCTTGCCACCAGCCCAACCACTCTTTGGGAGCCTACATGGTGCGAAGCCTCACGTAGGAGACAATGTCTCTTATTCATAGACATGCTGAAACAGACACCAGCTTGGCCAGCGCTGAGGAGCTGCGTTCTTACATGCTGGACCGGGTCATCTAGATCAAGATCACTGGGCAGGCTCGAGATGCCATATGGCATTGACTTGGTTGAACCCAGATGAGGAACACCCTTCTATTATCTATTGTGCCTTCTGTTCAAAATGAGTACACTCTATGGAGCAACTGAAATGGATAACAGACAATGCACAGCGTAGAGAGCCACATGAATTTTCAGTCAAAATGGCTGCAGATAATCCACACTAATGCCTTACCAGCATCTAGAATGTATGCAGGCTGACTCAGCAGCACAACCACATTATGACAGATTGGTCACTGTCTTAAGCCTGTATATCAGAGGATATTATCTAGCAGGTTATTGACTGAATGACACCAATATGGAATGAGTGTCACCCTTCCTGTACAATCCTGCGTTTTATACAAAAGTCACTGTTACTTATTTCAACTGTAGCAATCAACCCTTATGAGGTGCTACATATATTTGGTATCGTAAATAAAAAAAGGTCACTGCCAAAATGCATTGTAATTAACATTGCAATATTGTTGCAACAAGTACCCCTCTATTTCTACTACTGAAACTAAACTACTTTAGTAACACTTTCTGCTTAACTGATTTGAAAATGGGCCCTGCTTCCCCCCTCCCAACCTCACTTTTATTTCAAAGCTGTGAATGGTGAATTCCCATTGGGTGAATGATGTAAATTCTGTTTACCTTGATGGGAGAATGCGGTCATTTGACAGGAAACCAGCCTTGTGTTTTTTACCGTCATAGGACCCATACTTGGCCTGGACAGCATATGAGGCAAGGAGCACCGAAGTCTCTGGCGGGCAATAAATATCATCATTCAAGATGGCTTCCTTCACTTGCAAGAAGAACAAACGCTGTATAGGGGAATAAAACCATGTATAGTTACATAATTTTTAAGACGTGATGGGATGGTTGCAGCATTTCTATTTGACACTGTGGAAAAACTGGGATGCAAAAATTGTAAGTCCATCCAAGGTGATCAAATCTGATCAACACATCAACCTCGTTCCCCGTGGTGTCTGATCTTGCCATTTCTTTCCCAGAATGCCTTGCTCGATCAAAACCCCTGGAAGTGGACTTTTGAATATTTCAATTAGTCCTGTGGTTGGTCCATTATGCGTTATAGGCGTACGCAGAGTGCGCATCAAAAGAGGCATCATACAGCAACTGGTCCCCTCACATTCTTCTTTGATCTTGTGACATGTCTAACTGTATGCAGTTTAGGATGACCGTATATAAATACCATTCATTTGAAGTACAATGCGTCAGATCTTTTACAGATCATGTACTTAGTGTTTTGCAAGTGCATTACTAAACACCTGACTGCTTAAAGTTTGTGCATGCATTCTGCAGTGACTGACTCCCTTGTTTTGCACAGCAAACTGCTACACAAAAAGTACCAGTTTGCTACTCACAAAATCATTGCTTGCTGATCAATATTGGCATACAGTGCTCACAATGTCCAGTCTGCAAGAAATAGCAACAGTAGGATGAAACCAATGGTGACTACGGTGCCTCTGTAAGCTCAGACTAAAAATGTTTTTAAAAAACAAATGTCTACCTGTTTTGACACTCAATAAATTAAACAAAATATGGTAGCCTTGGCTGGCTCAGTCTTGGCTGAAGTGTCTCTTAGCACACAACATGATCAGATATTCAAATAACTGTAGCCAAGAAAAAAGCATAGACTGAGAACTCTAAATGCTCAAAAGCATTGCAATACATGTACACTGCATATTGATCAAGCAACATCCCTTGTGTCCTAAGGCATTGCCCATTTACTGGTAATGCTCTTGTGTTCAGTAGCCATTCAAGCCATTCAGTCTTCCTTACCCTTGTTACTTCTTGGATGAGCTCTTCTCCAACATCTTCAGGGAAAAATTTGGCTCTGAATTGAAATTGGAGTGGCTCCTGCTTCATGACATCTTGAGATGCAACCTGAGGGAGAAAGTAGTGACAAGAATCAGGTATTCATAATGATATACATGTACATGCAGCATTCCAGTAGGCACTCTTGGCACTATCACAACCCCCTGTTTATCATTCCTCAAGCCAGAACCAGCAATCAACCCCAATAACGGTCACAGGTACCCATTTACTCCTGGGTAATGAGAAGCTATTATAGCTAAGTGTTTTTCTGATGCTTCAGCTAATGGGACTTTTCAGTAGTAGTCACGAAATGTTAGAGTTGAAAATTTGTACATGGAGTAGTCTCATGAACTCTTTCTTGCACAATTGCACACCTTTTCTTGCCAGATCTCTTTTACAACAGAGTGTACCAGAGTTGTAGTCCTACTAAAACCCAATCTATAATTGTACTCATAAGACTGTACTCTTCAACACTCATACACACAGAGAAAAAGGTTTTTTTTCTCGGCTTGTTATCACAGGAAAAACTGTCTTGTACTCTGACTTGTACTTACGATTTTTGTTGAGTGTATTCATTCTTTTCTTGCAGGAAAAAATTGCTTGTATGATCTTACACTCATAATTGTACTCACTGCACAAACGGTATTACATGTACAGTACTCGCACTCACAGAAAAATACTCATGGTAAATAACTCAACTACAACTTCTGTTGTGCCACCCCAGTGAAATACAGTTCTAGATACATGTACACCACATGTAAGACATTACTACTGTAGTTTGAAACCACTATGCAAATACTTATAGAGACACCTTGCATGTACATGCCTTAAGACTTTTATGTTAACAAACATACAAACTCAGTTGCCTGGAATAAACATTTTGATAAGCAAAGTATTAGACTTATCAGATAACAAGGCCCAACTTTATCAAAATGCAATAGGATAATGGTGCTGAATTCACCATAAACTGCACTTCAAAATATTATAAAGGGCTGAACCAACTAATACAGGTGTACTTTACACTATTATGTTAATAAACCTCTTTATTGCTGTAATAAATTCTCAATCAGCCCATGACAAAGCAGTCTCTGCTTGATCTTTGACAGTGTTTACCTTGGGTATTTCAAATGTACTCTCATGGCTGAAAGTTCATTTATTAAATAGTGTATGAGATTACTCCCTCTTAAAGGGTGTGTACAACATTGGTATGGTTGAAAATACAAATGTTCACAGATTTACACATTTCTTACATGGTATAAAAATGGTCATGGTGGTAATCTTCCCTTGAAATAGTTTTGCTTGAAATGCTAAAGTTTTTTTAGTAAGTTTAGTCTTTATCACGGTGATAAAATCCGATGTTTGAAAACAGTGAAAACATAAAAGAGGGTTTTTCACTATTTTCTCGTAACTGCGATAACCAATTGAGGTTAAACTTTCACATGTTTGATATTTCATGTATATGTTGGGTCACATACAGTGCACATACTAGTATTTGACAAACCAATGTTGTACATGTGCTTTAAAGATACAGTGTTTGGTAATTACACATTTAATATGACAAACTACATTTGTCAGGCACAATCTACATTTCCATGTACTGTACATGTAAATGTATACATTATTTGATCAAACTAAATTGACTTCTTTACCCAGGTGAGGTGAAAGGATTGTTCACATTCCCTTCACACGAAGGAATTTTTCAGCAGGATTACAGCTTTATGACCTTATTTCACTCAGTAAGAAATTCAGCTTCATAACCAAGGGGTACACTGCTTGGCTAACACCATACATGGAGGTACAATAGACCATGCAAGCAACAATACATAGGAAGCTATGTGTCTTTCTAGACACCCACCCCCATACATTGTACTACATGTACAGTGTAGTACTACTTTTGATCTACTTGTAGTTGTACCTGCATTTTGAGTAATTTTGGATGCCTTTCGATCAATTGACAGCAATTTTGAACTTCTGGCTTTTGAGCTTCTGGAACTTTAAAATGTTGGCTTAATCTCTGGTTGCCGGAAGTACACATGTCCAAATGTATACCAAGTACATTGTACATGTAGGTGTGCAAGAAGTTTTACTAATTATAACTACATGTCATTATATGTGTGCTATGTTAAAATGTAATGTGCCACCAGAAGAAAAAGTTAAAATCAAGGTGACATTTCAATTAATTTATTTGTGATTAAAAACTCTATACAAGTTTTTACTCACTACTGGGTGTTTTAAGTTTGCATGATCCTCAAAGTCATAGTCATAAATTCATCTAAACATTGTCACAATATACATGTTATACTGGCTTGGTATACTGGACCAGAAGACCACTGTCCATATAAAAGCGATTCCCTTAGACTATCATACAGTCTATGATTTATGTCTATGAGATTACAGAAGTTTTTTGCACACACTACATGCACTGCCAAACAAGGAAACTGTGAGATATTTGTCAATATTGATGTATTACCTTTCCTTCAGTTGGAAATGCCTTGTGCCTCTAATAATAGACCTTTGAATTTGGATGGAATGCTCTTTGATGGATTTATTCATGCGTACCCACCACTCACTTCTAACCATGGAGTATTTTTTAACCTCACCGATGTACAGTGTGTGTAATCAGATAAAGCATTCCAGTGGGGACCACAATACAACACACATTCATACTGTAATGCATGAACTTTTACTCTGACCTCCACAAACGTACATGTGAAATAAATTGTGAATCTGCAAAATCAGAAGCAGCTTGATCAGGGTTAAAGGTCAACCAAACACAAATGAAATCTGTGAGTCCTAATCATAACCCAGTCACTACATGTATTTCAGAAGAAATATGTATAAAATATATTGCAATCTGAAACAACAGGTATAAAAAAGGTGCAAAACCTGACAGAAAATTAAAACAATTTTTATCTTGAAAACAGACAAACAGCACACACTTTTGCAACCATCAATACACACATACATTTGTAGTCATCTCGCATCTGGTTCTTCTCAGAACCTTAACTTCTTTCCAGAGGAGATTACTCCAGGCAAATCTCCTGTAAATTAGTTTATTTCTCTCTTCCAAAATACAGGCGTAAAGCTTCAAATTTGTACTCGTTTTCACTACAATGTGACCACCCAATTTATCATTTCCCCAGGTCGGTTGCACATGTATGTTGTGTAGTGTGTCTATTGAAAACTAGAGAATAAATTGTGTAATAATAGTAAAACCCGAAACAAGTTTTATCAAAACTGGACCAGAGAAATTGGTAAAATAGACTACCTCACTACGCTATACAAAGTTTGCATGACCCACGTGTAATAAAGTGATGAAGTGAACAGTGGTACTGTATGTCCATATAAGGTCAACAACCAACACCCTTTAACAATAGACTAATTTTGAGGTCACTAAGCAGCCATCTTTTGTTGAGGGCCCATAGCTAAAGCCCTAATCAGAACCATCAAGTCTGACTCACTGTATCCCACATTCTATTGCAATCATACACCATGTAATGTACCGAACACAATGCTCTCTATAATGCAAGGAATGGGTTTTGTTCCGCTAGTATTTAATTTCTAAACAACGTGGACTCAAAGTGGCTGAGGCGGCCAACAAAACGGAGGCGGTGGGTGTGAATAAATGGCTCACCAAGTAGCAACTTACAAACCAATCCAAAAATTGCATCTGAACAATAATTGAATCTCTCTTGTCACCTTAAATGCAGGAAAGGATTGGACAGATATTCCTAAGTTTGGACTATTTCATAATGTTTAGTGTTGCTTTTTGGAATCACAAATTGTAATACTTTTCAAAAGGAAAAGATCTACAAAGCAAACTTTATAATACTTACAGGTATGAGAGAAATCTTGACTTGAATTTATTTTCACTAATTCAAAGAACACTGCACTTTATTATCTATGAAAATTATCTGCTCAATAAAACTATAGTCTTCAAAGTTAGGCTCTTACTTTGAGAACATGACTTCCTATTTCATACATGACTTTTTTTCCTTCACATCAGCTATGAGACAACGTTAGAAAATTTGCAGTTTGCAATTAATTAAATATCGTAAACCACTCTTAGTCCTAATTGTATGCGTACAATATTACTTTATAACTATTTAGAATTTTTTTAAATTGCACTGGTCCATAATTTGTGATACAAGTGGTATGTATAACATTTTGTTGTGACAAAGTGGGTGTATAATGGATAAGAGGTGGACTTTGTAATTTCCAGTTGTAGCCTACACTTGAACACAGAGCATGTTCACCAGATCCAGTACATAGTGCAATAATAGCAAGGTGTGGTCTTGGTACATAAAAAGCCAAGCAATTGACTCAACACTTTGTAGTATCCCACCATGGTTGTTTGCTTGGTCCTGTTTTGGGGGTCACTCCTAGATTTGTTCCCATCACTCTTTAGAAACTAGTTACTAATAGGAATAGCTCATGGGGATACAAGGCCCCATTTCCACCATGGAGATAGCTTTATGCTTCCACACAAATCAGAAGAATGTGTTTAATTGGCAAGCTTTGGAATTCCTATCAGTCTTTAGCATTGATGAAGTATGTCAAGGTTTACTTAACAATCAACAGGCTGAGTTGATATTAAACAGAAACACATGATACAAATCTACCAGGTACATGTACTTGTACATCAGTTGAGTCTTTCAAGACTCCAGACTTAGCAAGTAATTTGGACAGAATTACATTTTTGATCAGTTAATTAACTCAGGTTGACAACGGAACGCATGGTTCAAAAATTTGGTTAAATGTGCACGTACTGTACAACTTTCAAACTTTTTCCAGTTACCAATCATACTTAATATATCACAATTTTTGTATTTAAATGTGCAGATATTACATACATCTCTTAAATGATAACAATTAACATTGACCAATTCTAATGAGGTACAGACATTGCATTGTACAAAGTCTACTGTTTATCTTGATGGCAAGTCATTGCGTCATACGCGCGCGTATCTACTGCACGCCCAAAGTTTTCCCTACTTCTGGCTCCAAAGTTTGTCTGTAATTTTACCCCAAACCATCGTTCAAATGCAATTCTTATGACAAAAACTTCTAATTTTGAGAAGACCTCAAAGTCTTTAAAGGACGTATGTAAAAGCCAAGTCCATTTTAACTTTTCTTACATAAAACATCATAATGTACAAAAACTAGCTCAATGCAATTCCTCTTCTGGTAATCAGTGGAGCCAGACTGTGTGAAGTGGGCGTGGCTTACAGTGGAATTACTAACAGTTACAAACATGATAATGTAGTTTCACTCATGAAGACTTTGAAGTTCCAGGAAAAATGGTAGCACTGAGCAAATAACTGGGGTTTTAACATTAACATTTTGCTTTTTTCCCCCTTCTTATTGAAGTGGTTTCACAATGTAAATTAATAATTCTATTAAAAATACCTCAAAAAAATGATACCCCAGAAACTAACACACGCAGGCCAGCCTTTATGCAATTACAGTAGTCTGTACAAATGTATGTATCACTATCACTCAGTGGTTAGATGTGCAAATATAACACACGATATCACAAACAATACACACTATAAATACAAGAATTCAATAATGATTGATGGCATGGAACATTGCTATTGTGTGGACTTTGATCTTAAGACAGGATTATAAAAAAGGCTCTTCCCATACCACATTGGCATTATGTAAATGAGTCTTACATACATGTGCGTAGAACACACCTGAGACTAGTTTCGTAAAGCTGTTTAACCTGTCCAAAGTTTAACTCATTTACGAGGTAGTGCTACAGGTACACAAGTCTTTCTATACGGATTAATATTGTGCACATTTAACATGACAGGCAACTGAACAATTTATATTCCACAACAAAAATTCCAAACAGCAGTTTCATGCACTGTTTCAAGATTCTTCTTACCTCTTAAAATGCACCACAGAGCAATTTAGCCTAAAGTTTAAATTTTCATAGGGCCCTTGTGTGTGCCCTGGACCCCCATGGCATTTAGGGCTTCAGAATAGTGCTCACTAGCTCTAGAAATTTGAACAACCCTGACAAACACAGACCTGAATAAGCTTGTACATGTAACATTCACTTACAGGTGTATAACATCAAATGCCTGTTGTGGCCAGTTTAAGTCAACAACTACACATGTACACAAACTATGTACTTCCTTGTGTAACTTCAAACTCTTGATTTCAAAGCCATTGTTCAGTGTGCATGTACACAAGGCTGCTCAAATGCACCTGTTTGTATATTTTTAATAACTCAGTGAAAGGGAAGTGTACAGAATAAACGTATTTTATTGCTAGGAATTTATTGCACCCACTTTATTCATTTCCAGTAATTGTAACTAAACCATACACTCTACCAATGTCAACCTTTCATTTCTTTTTGGCCTTGGATTTGCCAAATCACATGGGAAATTGAGATGGTTTGAGGTTTGCCAATGGTCCAATCAACATTATTCAAAGGTAACATCAATTATCATTTTGAGGAAAATAACTAAACTTACCTTTTTGTTTAGTTTAAGCCATGTGGAGTAGTTATCAGTGTCTGTAAATCTAAGACCAAAATACCAAATTTCCCGAAGGCCTATTGTCTTCACAACCTGTAGCATTAAACACAAAGAAAAAACAACAAAAGTTAAATCTTTGGATTTCACTTGTACAATGTAAACCAAGCATAAAAAGCTGTATGCAACTGACAATAAATATGTACATTGGGCCTGCAACTAATTTGCAGGGGCAAGCTTGCTTTCTCTTGTCACACTACCAGTCTATTTGGGTTAATACAATTTAAAAGCAACAAACGTATATTGTACATCATGATCTTTGTTCTTACTGTCAGGAATGGAAAGATGTTTGTCAACAATCAAACTAACAGTAGTAGTACAAAACATTTAAGCAATGTTTGCAGCATGTTAGCTACTGTACACAGACTACATGTAGCGTACAGTATGGCAACCTCACTTTCAAACTAATTGTGAAAAATGCATATATGGATACCACACGGATGAACATTTTAAAACCTTCAGCTCTTCTATTCTAACTGTTCAGAGATATTTTTGCCCTTTTTCATATTTCTCTTAGAATTATAGAGTTGTCTGTACTTTAATAAAACTTTAAAAGCCACTGGAACCACTTTGTTTATGTTTCAAAATGTCAAACAAATTGTCTTGTGTAATACCAAGCATGCTTCTGTACATATTGAAGTGTTTCAGTTTCACCAGAAGACAAAGCTATTTGAGAATTGGAGGAAAGGTATAAATGACGGGTCTACAAACTCATGAATAGTATCAAAGACTAGGAAATGCTCACACCTCTGATGACATCAATGACTAAAAACAAAACAATTAATCAATATGCCAAAATTTATGAGCTTATATAAAGGCAAATTTTATAACAAAACATAAAATTGCTGGTGCATACATTAGGCCTATGTCTGACTTATGACTAGTGCTGGCAGGCATGGCAGTAGTCCTACACATGTGCATGACAGAGCAGAAGATACTGATCAGCATTCTACAGGTTGTATTTCTAGAGGCTTGTGACATCATTACCCAAGTTGTCTATTGACACAGAAGGGATACATTCATGAAACATGTACACTGTATGTATGTCATGCAAAAAAAAAAAAAAAAAACTAGTGTTGTACAGCCCCTTTAAATGTTGTAGTCTGTTTAAAAGGCCACTGCTGTTTATTATTGCTGTGCCAACCCAAACAGACACCTAGTCTGTTACTATGACAACAAAATAGCAATAGTGCTGTTAGTCCAGTATGTCTGAGTAGGATAAGACTAGAGCAACCAGCTGTTCCATTACGATTACCATATGACACTACTGTATGATTCAACATGGTGAAAGACCCCCTAGTCTACACACTGTATGTGTGACTCACAAAAGCCATTTATAAACAACTAGATCATGAACTTGTACATGTGCCATGGTACAAGATTACCACATTTGATTTCATTCTCTTTATGGCTGGGAATCCATCGTCCACTTTAGTTGCACATTAGTGAATGACTTAAACCCTGTAAATGTAAGCCAGGCAATGAGCATACTTCTAATTGAAATATTAAAATGCTTGAGTATGGTTAATTATTTACTGAACTGCCTACCTTGCTCACAGGAAGCCTAAAGTCCAATAGCTTTGCGTTTGTAAATCTGAAAATCAGGTCAGTTTGACTCTTCATCATGTACACATGTATATGTAATCAAGTGAACAATCAAACTGACATTACTGACTTATGATTTACACAATCTGTCAATGTACTTCTACTGCCACTAGGTAACTTGTTTTGTACACATGATATATACATGTAACATTGTTGCAGTGAGCTTCACCCAGCCACATTACATTCAAACACCCACACAAATTCTTCACAAATTATGTTAATAGTATTTTACATTAATAAGTACACCATCTAAGGCAATGACCAACTTTTCCCATGTGATCTAGCCAGCCTTCAACAAACTGAACAATAGGAAAAGGTGCATGCCATAAATATTTTCTCCACGTGTAGGTCAATTGATTGAGCTGTAAATGGAGGGTTAGCTGAGGCCAAGTGATCCAGACCGATTCCTTCTTTGTGTTTCCTCATGATCAGAAATTGAGTGAGGTTTTAAAAACCCAATGTGTGATTGAGTAAAAAATGTGTACAGCAAATGAACCAAGTATTACGCAACACTCACAATCTGATCCTTGTCTCCATATACATAAATGTAGGCCTTGTGCATACTGGTCTGAATATTTAATTTGTTCATACAAAACAGAGGAACAGCAAAGAAATCTACTCATGATAGAAATGTTCCTTGCCCTTGGCCTTAAAACTTGTTCTTGAAAAGGCACAACCATTTCCCCCTAATAATAGGCCTACATATACATCTTTATTCATATTATTAGCACTACTCAAAATGACATTACACCAAAAGCAAGGTACACCCACAGTAATTGCCTTCCTTGAACAATTCTGTTTATTTTCTCTTTTTTAGAAAGGTTCTGATAATGGTAAAAAAAATAATAATAATAATTTTGTAGGAAGATTAATAGTTTGACACTACAACCTCATTATTTAGAGAGATACGTGGATTATTCAGAAGCTACAGTGCCATTCATAAAATCTAACAGTGAACAACATTGGCATTGCTAACACAAGTCATGAGCCAACCCTGGAACTGTGATATCTTCAAGGACATGATACTATTATATTTCACACTTCCCTGTTTTCATTACAGCAGCTGGAACAAGGCACAAATTATTATTTTTTCCCCTTGGGAAGGTTAGATTAAACATTATGACAAAAATGGAAGACAAAGGCACAGGCTACTGTTGACACTTTGTTGAGACTTTTCTTCAACAATACATCCACATTTCTATCTAGATGGGTTGGGGCAATGATCCTTTCCCTGAAAAAGGGAACTTCCAGAAATGTTTAAGGAAAAATTCCTAAGGGGCCCAAAGGCTATCACTAGGGGAAGACCCACCCAAAATCTCTTGGAAATCAAGATCTGCAAAAAGTATCAAATCTAAAGATCCTCCAAATCATCTAAATGAAACCATGGAACCCTCTGCATATGATGTCACAAGTTCAAACAGCGCCCTCACTGTGGTCAAAGACCTCTCGTTTGTCGAGAGTTGTGCACAGTGCGTAAACGTTGTGTTGTTTGACCTCAGCGGTGCCAGCATAGGCAAGGGGTCTATTAAACTCTGAACTTACAACAGCTTGTAATTCACAAAAACGGTCGCTAACTAAAAGTAGTCACCACGTAAAGCTAATGTACTATAGATAGGTTGCAGTATGACGTAAATCGGCCGTCTTTACGGGCAGTTTAGAACAAACAGTCGTGCGTTTCGTGTGAGAACGGCGTGCAACACGCGCGCATTTCACGAAACTCATTGCAGGATTAGTCAGTGAACAACGTGGGTGCGTTAATAAGTTGAGCGTTTGACGCACCTACAAGCCAAAAATGCAATTTGCCCATAAAGATGGCGTCTACTGGGAACTATCTATTGAGTGAAATGGAGGCGGGAGGCGAGGATAGGTTTCACATTTCGTTAAATAAAAAATACTATCCTGTTAAGATAATGCTTTTGTAAATGTTTTTTTTTTAGATTAAAATTTAATCTTAAAGGTAGGGTTTACTTTTGGTAATTACTCAACACTTTAATGACATTAAAAACTTACTTGTTAAAGAGCACTGGAGAGCTGTTGATATTATAAAACATTGTTAGAAACAACCTCCTTTGAAGTAATGTTGTTTTAGAGAAAGTGGGAATTTTTCATCAACAAAATTTGAATAAGAGAAAGGCTTTAGGCATGAAGCATTTCTCAGGCATCTGAAAGCATACAATTCAAGGGTGTTTTTTTTCTTTCATTAATTTCTCGCAACTTTGATGACCACCAATTGAGCTCAAAATTTCACAGCTTTGTTATTTTATGCATAAGTTTGGATAAACCAAGTGAGGATACTGGTCTCTGACAACTACCAAAAGTATACCCTGTTTTTGAAAAACACCCCCAAGAATGTTGTATTATAATACCAAAACAGCAAGTTTAAAAAGAACTAAGCAGGCATGACCGAAAATGATTGCAACAACATTAAAACAAAACTTCATCAGTACAAAATAATGTGGAAAAAAACAAATACAAAACCTACACATTTTTTAAGCTCATTTCCTTGTTTCTGTTATTTTCACAGGTCATTTACGTGAACGGTGTATAGTTGCTGTTTATGAGTGGTGCTACATGTGTAGTCTACAAGTGTGAACCTTGAGATAGCATTTGATGGAGGCCTACAGATTTTACATCCGTGTAATGTACCTGATCAAAGAGCTGTTTGCCGGTTGTGTTGTACTGGATGGCAAACTCCAGCTCTGCATCCATCGTTGTCACCCGAACATTAGTCTGGGGAAAAACAAAACAAACAGTAGAAAATTAAATGAAATGCACATATGCTTGGTTTGACTGTGTAGAATCTATTTAATTAATTAAGATCACAATGTCAAGGGCTGGATTCTAAATGATATTAGTATTAAGAAATTTATTTAATTTGTACTATTCTTCAGATATTGCAAACAAACAAATGTGAACAGTATGAGCATGTTAAGTATTAAATATAAATATTTTTAAAAATATAAAAAATTTAAATATTTTTGTTTTATATTTATAAATTAACAGAGCTTTATAATGTTTCCAATGATCTTTGTCACATTCCCTGAGTGAACCAAGTGTTCTAAATATTGATTTACTGCAAACAAACAGGGGAACCAGACTAAGTAATTGTCCTACTCCAGCCTTTGTTGGGTTTCTGTACCTGTACAGGGTGTACTACTATACATTACATGTACATGTGTTGTATTTTTTACATGGAACAATTAAAAGTGGAAAAACAGATGACTGCACAATGATAAATAGTTTGAAAATTTGATCCAGTAATTCATACTGTATAAAACCATCGGGTGGGGTTGAGTGGTATTTAATATTCATTCAATTTGTAAAGCAGCAGGTCAGTGAAAGCCATTTGATCCAATCAAATGGGTGTGTCTGAAATAGTACACAACCTAGATGCTCAATGATATGTGCACAGGTGTCATTACAGATAAACTGAACTTTAGTTTCTAGACACTGCACATTTTTTATAAAATAATCTTTTCCTTATTCATAGTCATGTTCTTTGAATAATGTTACACGGACAGTATTGCAATATTATTCCATAATTTCAATTTTCTATCTGTCTATAGCCTTATATCTCAAGCTAGAATTAATACGTTTATCAAACGTGATGACTTCAGGCATCTAAACAATGGTCCATCAATAAACAAGCGACAGCTGCATCAAATTGATTAAGGTTGGTTTAATACATGTATGCACAAGTTTGCATTGTTGTACCCCCCTCGACTAAACAACACAATGACAATCAGAAGATTGTTAAAATCACTTTAATATGATTATCATTGTGCCGACAATATAACACTTCACAAGTTTCTTATAGATGTGCAGTTTATCCCTCACACCATGATAAATGTGAAGATTTCATAGTAAATAAAGTAAAGTATGCTGTTTCGTTTAAAAGATGTACTTCTTGAATCGGGGATTACAAACTGTACATTGTAAAATGAGTTTCTGCCACACACAATGTACACACGTGTGAATACTGTATGTGTACATGATGAAACAATGTATACTTTGTGTTTGCTTAAATAATCAACAGATTCAAAAACCACAACTTTTCATATTCTAGAGCAGATCCAAATTTGAACATAAAAACAAGTCAAATTTGAAATTTCCAAAGTGTTTAAGAATGTATTCATGCAAAAGATCTTGAACTAAAGACATTACGTACATTATGTGTATTTAGTTTGAGACTTCTCTTCAGAATGCCAAGTTTGCTGGAGGATGAATTGGTCATCCCATGCACACGTATGGAATGTCTGCATCTCATATGACATGTGAACACTGAACAGCTTCAGTGTAATGCACCTAAAAGAACCCAGTGCACTTATCGAAAAGAGAAGGGGTTCGCCCCGGTGTTCCTGGTTTGATTGGCTGCATATTGCGCCACAGCACCTTGTAAACCATTACATGGTGCTATGTAAAGGAATAGGTCTAATACTTCAAAACGTAGCTCCACAATACCTTGCAGGAAAAATACTGAATGTTGCAGCGCCTTGAGCGTCACTGAGTGACGGATGTGAGCGCTATATAAGATGCCACTATATTATTATTATTTATTATTCATATCCAATCCCCTTTCACTCTATGGACAGATTGACTTTCCATGAGTTTTGATTTTCTTGTAAAGGCAAGTTCACCTTTTTCAAGAGAAAAAGACTGTATTTCAACATGGAATCTCAAGGACTTTGAGACTTTAAGATCAGGGCAAAAGTTAGGCAAAAGCCAATCTATTCTAGGCCTGACAAACAATGACAAATGTACAATGTATAAATCACACATATTATTTTACATCATGTTGGGTCTAATTTACATAGAGGCCATGGCCTTAAGTTGTTGGCCCTGATCTTGGCCTTGGGCCTCCATGATCTCAGTCAGTATTAACCAGTAATTAACAAATATATTAAAATGCAGTGGATTATAAAGGGGATGGTAGGGATAGTAAATAGGATTGTAACTTCTGGTCACCTGGTCTACTGTAGACATCATGCTTAGTACATTCCCACATGAACACTGCACATTTTTCAGGTCCACAGGTCAATGTTTATTAGGGTGACATAACTGCATGTGCCACATATACCTCAACACATGTGCCATAAACTAAAGGACTGAGGGCTTACCTGTGGCTGAGACAGATAAAGGTTAGCAGCAGGGTTCAAAGACCAAAGATAATGTATGGGTGTGACAACCATTTGTACAGTGTACATAACATGCAGAGTACATTGTACGTGTATGGATGCTACCCATGGACTTATAGCTTATGCTTTAACAGAAGCAAGGCCTCAATGCATTCTGCAAACACCTCCAGTTACTTGAATATTTTATTTTCCCCAAACAAATTAATGGCGTTTTTTTTTCGAGTTTCTTTGAATAATACAAGTGGTTTTTCAAACAAAATCAACACTTACATTGAACCCTTGCACAACGCACAGCGCACATACATGTACACGCACGTATCGTGTTCGCCATTTTTGGAGTCAAAATGTACACAAAGGAATTTACTCCTCAAATGGTAGAAGTTGTACTTGTAGACGCGCATTGTGCAGAAGTGTGTTCCGCATTGTGCAAAACAAATTAATGTAGTTTCAACTCATTGCACAATGTGTGTAGGCACTGTTCAACTATTTATGATTGGTTATTAGTAGAAGTCGCAAAAATAGTTTTTCACAATGAGCATAGTACATTGTACTTGTGTACAATAAAGTACATGCAGAGCTCAACATTTCCACTGTAGAAGTCCAGCAATCTTGTGCTTTTGTGATGTTTGAAGCTTTGTATGGTGTGGAAATAAGAAGTCACTATTAATAGTAAACTTTTGGATACAACCATGTGTAAAAAATCTCTAATTGGGAAGAGTGCTGAAGACGAGCAGAGTTACTGTTGGAAACATTGAGACAACAATGGTTCTTTTCAGGGTCAAAACTCCTCCCAATAGAGATTTTTACACAAAGTATGGTTGAACCCGCAAGTTTGCTATTTATAGTTACTTGTTGAATAATAAGATTGCACCGTTATTTAATTTAAACTGATAAATACAATTATCTTTTAATTATGTCAAGTATTAAAATATTATTACCCATAAGACAAATGAGATACATGTACATATGTAAATCTTCTCTTAGTGCTTGTTCCAATAAAAACAGTTCAAATGTGAAACTGCGTGGACAGTTTTGATCTCATGTTGATGCTGGTCTTGCAGCAAAATTGTTGGTCCAGTAAAAGTTTTGAGTTACAAGCTCTTGTGGATTTTCCCCAAAATTTGAGCCCTGGCGTGTACAGTGGTACAATGTACTAGTTATGCGTGTTTAACAAAGTTGTAATTTGTATTAAACTTATTTGAAATACCCCACATCAATGCAAATTGGGTGACATGGTCATGAATGCTACACACCAATGACCTCTGTATGCAATTAATTGCTGTTATTGTATAACTAATAAATTAGCAGTATCGATGCATATTGAGTGCTATTAACATGATCAATGAATGATCAGGAAGCTACAGATACCCAACCTTTATTTTCATAAAGTAGAAGTGCCATCAAATGTGGCCAAGAGTTGAAATCTGATAGTGATAGATGGAGAGTCCTCTATACTGTGGATACAGTGTGAAGACGGTTGGCCCACTTTATGCAGCTAATCCACTTCTAATGAGGCTACTTGGAGTTAAATATTAAAAATGAATCCACTTGAGGCGATTGAAAACTCTGTATTATTTAGAGATGATTACCTTTTATGGTCAATTGTCAATTCTGTTTATCAGATTCAGACAGCAAACAATGTTCAGAAATACAATCTTGTCTTTGCATTTCTAATTCACATTGGAAAAAAGATTGGTAATTGACACCTCATTTAGAACATTGGTCTGTTCGTTTTATGAAAGGTTGCTACACATAGTTCCACTTTCCTTTACCAGTTTTTCTTTTAATCACATTGGTAGTTACCGACGTGAGATTAATATTTATATTTTGCTGTCATGCAAGCTACTGCAAGTCTCATATAGGGGTCCCTTCATGAAGCAGTAAAAATGTAATTTTAACCACATCAGGAAAAGATTGTTCAAGGGCAAAGACTAAACAATTTAATGAGCTAAGTAGGAATTTAAACTTTGCATGATAGGAGTACAATCAAGTGAGGTTTGCAGTTACAAGGTGTACATAAATCTTTTTTGAGTAGTGGTGGCTCTGAGAAGAACCAGTGGTTTGAGAGATTTGTGTATGGTGTCATCCGCAAACCTTACTTGATACTAATGAGCTTCTTTAACAAGGTATCTAAACACTGTGCACAAACAGTGCAACATTTCTGCTGGGTTTTTCATCAAAAACAAAACATAAACATTGTACATACATACATATACTGTACATACATGTAAATCTGCATTGTTAATCAATACCCTATTCTGCATTTCACACAACAAAATTAATGATTTCAGATACCATAATGTACACGTACATGTACATGTACATGTATGTGTAAGAGCCCGCTTAAAAAGGCATTAACTTAGGACCTTGTCACACATGGCAATTTTATTTAACAAGCAACTCTGAGGCACCCAACTCCACTGCATTCAAAATGAACACTTCAGTTCTGCAAGAGAGAATTTTCCAACAACCCCCAAAATGAGCTGAAAATTGACTGTGGATGGATTTTCTACTTGGAGATTACCTGGAATTAGTTGCCTGAAAATTGCCTTACATTTATATACATTTGTACATTACATGTATGTCACAGGACCTTAACTGTTCACAGGTGTACATGTATGTACATGTAAACTCATTTACTTGCCCCATTTTAATTGATCTTCCCAAAGACAAAGCAAAACTTGAGTCAAAGCTTAGCAGGCTTTACATAAGTACATGTACCTCGACCTTGTACTTGACAAAGCAAAACTTGAGTCAAAGCTTAGCAGGCTTTACATAAGTACATGTACCTCAACCTTGTACTTGACACTTTGTCAGTCTTCATGCAAAACACAAATTTCAAAATGCCCAAAATGCAAAAGAAAAATCATTTGAATCACCCCTCCACCTTAATCTGACCTCAGTATGCAATGTCAAGGGGACAATACTCATAAACGCAAAGGCATAAATGTATTGTTCGGTTGTAGAGTAAAAGCTTTATTACATTTTCAGGAAGTAATGTGAACCCCTCAAAATAGTTTTGTGCAATTCATATATGAATTCATGTAAAATCGTATTGTTGGTATAAATTTAAATTAAGTGTTGCCACATCATTTATGTATAAACGTGGCATAGTTTGTTAGTTTACTAAAAATGTGATCTTCTTGTTTACTACATGCAGTTAGTTCCACTGGATAAGAGATAAAGCACACTACATACATGTACATGTACATGTACATGTACAAATGTAAATGTAGGTGATTTGACCAACACTTCTTTCAGCATACATGTACATCACATATCAATTCAACTCGACTTTGCCATTCTGCATTCTTTTTTGCTAAAATGGACACAATCATTTAATACTAGGAAAAATTCATTCCTTAAACTTCACAAACCTTGAAATCAATTCCTTACACCTCAACAAAGTAACTGGAAGTAGTGAGCCCCCCCCCCTTCTTTGAATAAACTGGAGTAGCAATTAGGCCTAGAAGCAATGCATTACCCAATTTGGAAATACATGTATTCAAGGCCTCCTTAAGAAAGCAACTCACTCCTATTCCTTGTTGAATATCAAAACAAACTGTTCGTCTATAGATCTTAACATAAACCAGACTGGTCTGCAATACCTTAATATCTTTATAAACACTGCCAGCAATTGTGTTTATTATGTTCTTACAATTGTGTTTATTAACAAACTTCTTGATGTTTGAAATGTTTTCTTTCATGTTGAGCCCCCCCCCCTCCCAACTGAAATGCAGGCATGCAGCTACAGTTTTTCAAATAAAGGGGGAAGTACCAGTCACACTCAATACTTTCTTTGAACTGTGTTTTTAAATTCTCATTGGGAAAGCTGAGAAACCAAAAGTGAGGAAATCAGCTGATCAGCTCAAAAGTTGCATGCCTGTGAATAGGAAATACTACAGGGGAAATACACTGACTGCCATTATTCATCACTATAATTTCTCTTTTAACGAACTATTTATTGTAGAATGTTGTAAATCTGGGATGGCAAACCCTCTATCGCTATAAAGATAGAGCTTGAGATGCAAAAATAGGAAATCAATCACACTGCAGAGCTACAAAAGGTTGTGTGTGCAAGTCCATAAATAAATATAAGTTATTTGCATAAACGCACACATGTGAGATACTGCCTAATGAAACACAAAATGTCAGGTGCAGAAATTTCACCCACACATTCATGACTTTCATACGCTTAAAACAGAAAGTGTCTTCTTGCTTATGGAAAATGTGTTGCTACACTCTGGGGAGTCTGATGTTTGATCCACATCAAATGTCATCATTGATACATAGTATCAAGAACTCAATAGTATGCAGGTTAAATAGAACTGCACCATTGGTAAAGACTACACAATAATATAGTCATCAATTATTGTAACTTTAACATAATGGATGAAAATGTGTGAAACATATTGGGAACAAGCACGGAATATCATTCCTAAAGGGATAAAGAAACTTGCTGAGGAAAGGCAACTTCCATATGAAAAAATTGCAATGTTTTTAAGGGAAACTAATATAAGAATCTGAGAAATACAGGTTTAACTTGAATTGAAATATCTGTTCAACTCAGTTTTTTTAATTTCTAGTAAAAGTAAATAACCGTAGCAGATTGTTTTTCTTTCGTCAAAATATACAAAACCTCGACCGTCTAGATTGATATTATTTACAAACAGAGCAATAGGGAAGTTTTATCACACTGAAGATAAAAAGGTAGTTTTTATTTCAAATACACATGGAATAACCATCAAAAATATATGTCTAATGTATGTTTCAAGCTGTCATGTTTGAAATCCAACAGTTTTTACAGTATTTGAGTTATGATTATTTGAACATTAAAATGTACACATTGTACATGTACAAATGTACACATACAGTGTATTATAGTAATGTGTAATGTACATTTAACAGATTTTACATTTGCATTGGGGATAAAGAATATAAATTGTTTTTACCCTTGAGTAATATAGAAGAATTGGGGACTGTAAGGGTTTTAATACAAATATTCTTGTCTACTTAGTACTTACTGTTTTCGGCATCTTGTGTATTGGTTGTTTTCCCAATAAATGAGAACAAACTTCTGCCTGTCACAGCTTGGCAGGTTATCTCTCCTGAAATCGTCACAATTCTTCTGTCGCTAAAGCCTTTGCGTCAGATGAATTTTGCTCCTGTATACCAAACATTAAAATTGTTTATTAAATTACTACACATTTAAAACGCTGGTGCAATGTACATCTTTTACTTTAATTAGTACAAAAAGAGGCAAATTCGGTGTGTCTGTCATCATCCAGCAGTTTTTAAATTGAATACACAGTTAGGAGTCAGTGTGCACTTCTTGAAAATAAAAAAATAAATTATTAAATTAGAAATGAGTAAACACGATACCAAAATATAGAGTTACAGTTTCAAACATACTGAATATAATTATTGGAAATACTCACACGATTGTACCTTATTAATCGGAAGCAAGAATGGCATATCACTAATTTATAAATGCAGTTTTAGGCAGACTAGTCGCTGTACTGTACAGTTGCTGGATGAAGGCCCTATTTTTAATTTGAACCGATGAGTAAGTGGAATTTTTGTGTCTCACAAATTCAAGAATCAATCGCACACTATCCAGCTTCCTCAGGCTATGACAAACAACTTTTTACCAGGCTAGTTTTACAGGACGTGTGACCCCAGCAATGGGAACAAATGCAACATAATTCAAAGGTTAATCACACTCCGCTCAGGCACAGAGAACTTTACCTTCCAAACTTTAAATAGCTCAACAAATTTGTGATGTCTCTGGATCTATGAACATTAACACACAAAGTAATTCCGTTTCTATTGTATTTTGATGACACACATAATTTTAAATCCCTCAACTGTAAAGTCTTCCGGAGAAGGTACAAATAATCGGAATAACCAACAATGAGTGACTAATCTACAAGTACAACCAACTATCAGTACTATTGACACTGCGGGCGTTCAATAACGAGAACGCCCTATGGACGGGTCGGTCCACCCGCATTTGAAGTAGCGTGTTCAAGCGGTGTGTCATGCCAGTGACATGGCCGTGTAACAAGGACACACTACACGCACCGCAGCCCAACTTCCCAGTCCGTGGAAAACAACCACTTCAAATGACTTCAAATACACCTTTTCTTAAATGTCACCGAAGCACACACACATTTTCAATAAAATAAAATTGTGCTGAGTTAAACACTGAATTTAAAAGCTTGTATTCCGTTGAAATCTACACTTACCGGTCTCTTTTCTTGAAACTTAGACCAAACTATCGTGTGAGATTCAAAAATGGCCGTCCACACGAAACGGGCGTAACGGTGACGTCACAGGTTTTCGAGCCGGCCAGCTTTTGATGAGCTGTCAATCAAAAGGCGAGCAATCGCGAGTACCCTAAAACCAATTGCCTAACCCCTCTCTGAGTTTAATGGAAATTTCAATAATAATCATGGAAGAGAACATTCAATTATAAAAAAAAATTGAAACATTGTCGAACGATGTCATGTGTTTTTCTGACCTTTATGTATAAGCAGGCTTTGCTTCTCAAGACCAAAAAGCGTAGGGGGAAAACATTGATGTTCATTCATTAATTGCTAACAGGACGGGTAGGTGGCAGGCAGTATACCGTATAGTTGAACTGAAAAAATGCCATACAGCAGCAATGACCATACAATTGTAATGCAGTGCTTCAACAGTCAAAATTAAAACATTCCAATAATATCGGGAAATTATTTTCAAATCAACCGAAAAGCCACCTTACTCGGATGGTCAGTGCAGAGTTTTAAAACCAAATCAAACTTTTGCGCACGCGCGGCAAGTTTTACTAACGCTCCATGACCTCCATGGTTTTACCGACTGCTGTTTCGAAGCATCATGGATAGTTGAGAAAATATTGTAGATTTTGCTCAGGGTTATAGAATTTCCTTAAACTTTGAAGACTTCCTCAAAATGTCCATAGATTTTTCACTTCCTTAGAAATTCCTTTGAAATTAAGACTTCCTCAAATAAGGAAATTTCCTAAGAAGAGGAGGCACTGGCGCAAGGGGCGGGGCATTTTGTGGACACCGTCAAAGCAGCGCGGCCGCCAGTGGCGACTGAGTTGGGTATCTAGCGCCCTCTATATCAAACACGGACGCAGCCTTTCTTCCTCAGCGTGCTAGTGCATTCTCTTTTTGCATTCATACAATCAGTTTTCACATGGAAGTAACAACAGCTATTTGTTTGTCTTTTTTTCATCGACTTATTTAATTATTTTGTCGTAACTAGATGCTTTGGGTGAATAAGGGTCCTTACTTGTTATGGGTTTCAATTTCGATAATGAAAAACCAACAGAAAAACACTCTGGTGTCCTTAAAACCCTGCGTGATGCCATCGTACTATGATCAACAATCCGTTTTTAATTAAATAATCAGTACTCCGCCATTTTTTTTTATTATCTAAAAATACTACAGGTTCCCCATCTACACCTAGCCAAATAGCATGGTAAATGTCTTGTTTCTATCCGAGGTCTTTTTCACTCAAAAAATCCATCAATGACCAGCTCTCCCAGAATTCCCTGAGGAATTGTCGACAATTTTCATCATTGGGGCTAATGGCCACTGATATAGGTAAATTAAACCATGTGGTATAAAATCTACACAGAGACAAATGTGGGCTCATCTAAAAAATAATTTGTGCTTGAATTTGTTTATTTAGTCAAAAGGGTCTATATTGAAAGGTTTTGGGCCGATTGAAAGTGATTGGGTTCTCAAAAAAAACCAATTACGTCAAACACAAACAGACAGTAGATCACAGTTCGACTAAATGCAAGGTTATACTTAAGAAATGAACCAAAAACACAAATTGTGAAATTTTTACCTGAAAGCATCCTACGAATTTATTTTGACTGAAGTGCACTGTTGGCTGGAATTCAAATTTGAATCTCCAAACAAGTATTATCTAGTCAACAGTTTTCCAGGGTCAAAATGTCTATTGAAGACAACCAGTGGCCTGTTGTCTATGATTTTGGAACAGGCCTCGCAGTGTAGCCACAGCAAATTAACATCATGAACATTATTTAATTTTGTTATTGCAGAATATTGCTTCACCTTTCCCTTTCCCTTCTTTCTTCCCCTTTTTTGTGCGTTATCAATTTTACCAGAGGACATGTGCCTTCTAGCCCCCATGGACGGTCCATGGGGGGGGGGGGGAGGGGTGCACTGAAATCTTGTTTCCCTTGAATATCAACTGTTAAAACTTCAAAAATATAAAGAGCATCGCACCTTGCTATTGCATAAAGGAAAGCAGAGTCATTTAAATACAAAAAGTGGCTGTTAAAAGTAATTTTATTTCTATCAATTAAAAATCTATACCTGATTATATTTTCACATTAATTTTGGCCTTTAACACTTGCAATTAAGTTACTTTCTCTGACTACAGTAAATGGTAAACCAAACTGCAAGGCAAACTATTTTATCATCTCTAACAATTTTATCCCCCAATTGAAACGTTCCTGATACATAACAACTTACATGTATTGTCTAAATTTAATCTATGTTAAGATGTCCTCTGTTGCTGTACAATGAGAATAAAAATATACTGAATACAAAGGTGAGTGGGTTACATGTATACAAAGGTGTTATGTTAGAGCTGATTTTAAATCTCACTTGTTCATCGATCATCTGAACCTGTTTTAGGTACGCAAAAAACATATCTCATTCTTAATAAACATCCACACATCATGCACAAAAACGGTTCAGGGGTCGATTTCACAAAACTCTTCCTAACTTAGGACTAGTCCTATCTCTTAGCATTGCCTAGGACTAGTCCTAAGTTAGGAAGAGTTTTGTGAAATCGACCCCAGTATTCAAATGTATCTCAGCCACACTGGTTTTCTGTGTACAAGTTAGATAGTGTCAGCGAGATAGGATATTCAAATGCACAATGTGTAAAGCCTATTTTTAGAGACATTTTTGCACAGAGACAACACTAAAATGTTTTGAGACGGTTATACGTCCCTGGCATCAGACACTCCATCTGGGACAACAAACGTCATACCATCCATGTCTTTCCTAAGGATAACTTGGCATCCGAGTCGAGACCTGTGAAAACAAAACAAAACAAACGAACATACTTTTTACTATTGGAGATAAAAAAATTTGACTCTGAATGTTTTTACAAAAAGACATTAAAAACCACTATAAATATAGAAAATAAAATAAAATCACAATCAAAATTGTAAGAGCAAGATTTTTAACTTGAAAGAATGGAATGAAAGCTTACTTGTATACCTTATACACCATTTTCTCTGAGAAAAATTGTCATCTTAAATATTTTCATGTGAATGAAAGCTACCATCCAACATAAACATGTACAAAAATCCCCACAAAGTCTATTTGATTTAAAAGTGACCAACTATCTTGCTGACATTTTCATAGGATGGTTTTATGATTGTTTATTGAAAACTAGATGAGGGAATGACTTGTCTGTAACATTTGCCAAAAAAGTGAAAGGAACTATGTACATTGTGTACATGTATTGTATAGATGCATTCACCACATGCAGGCTGGCATAGTTTATCTATAATTTAAAGCTATGTAGATGATTTTGAATTGTCAGACAGTAGAGGTTGACTGTGTTCTGTGTATACATTCTTAACATGATACCTTATGCAGGCTGGCATAGTTTATCTATAATTTAAAGCTATGTAGATGATTTTGAATGGTCAGACAGTAGGATGATTGACTGTGTTCTGTGTATACATTCTTGATACCTTATTGCAGGCTGGTACAGTTTATCTATCAATCAAAGCTATGCGGATAATACTGAATGGTCAGACAGTAGGAGGGTTGACTGTGTTCTGTGTATACATTCTTTACATGATACCTTATTGCAGGCTGGTACAGTTTATCTATCAATCAAAGCTACGCGGATAATACTGAATGGTCAGACAGTAGGAGGGTTGACTGTGTTCTGTGTATACATTCTTTACATGATACCTTATTGCAGGCTGGTACAGTTTATCTATCAATCAAAGCTACGCGGATAATATTGAATGGTCAGACAGTAGGAGGATTGACTGTGTACTGGGCAGAAGCATTCACCACATGATATCATGTTGCAGACTGGCATAGCTTATCATTCAAAGCTGCGTGGATGATATTAAATGGTCAGACAGTAGGAGGGTTGACTGTGTAGTGTGTATGCATTCACCACTATGATATCATAGTGCAGGCTGGCATAGTGCATCTATCATTCAAAACTATGTGGATGATATTGAATGGTCAGACAGATGTAGAGTTAAAATCATGTTGCATAACGGGTTGCTTGATAAGTAAAAAAGCATACAGAGAGGAACAGTTGTAGTATGACATACGTGTCTGTTTGTCCATATGCTAAATCAAGCATATCCAGCTCTTCATCAGAGGGCTTTGGTAGACTCTTGAATAGTTCCTCTGAGAAAATCAGGTGACAAGTGGAGCAGGAAAGAGTACCTTCACAAGCACCTGTCACACCAATAATAATTCACAATGGTTAAATCGTTTAATAAGAACTAATTTATACATTTTAATTGATGTAATAATTGCATCAGTGATAAAGAATATGAATTTTGTTTAACCCTTACATCGATGTGTATCACTGTTTACTCAGTGCTTTCTGAGTCCTAAGGAAAACAAAAATTCCCAGGCTGCTCAAATGGGATTCAATCCCATGACCCTTGCATTCTAGACTAGGTTCCTCAACCACTATACCACTAAGTGTGCCTGGTGTTGAAGGGCCAGTTCAAATCCCGTAGTTGGCACCACAAACAGTTTATGTGAAAATTATTTGATGGTCTAATGATGAAGACATCTGTTGAATGCAGGGGTCATGTAAGTGTAGTCTTTAGATTCCTTTCTCATCAGGACTTAATGAGATATTGCTTATCACACATCGGTGCATGGGGAAGACCAAAACCATACCTAAACACGTCTTGAATATGAAACAAGAGTTGAATCATATTATTCAGATTATTGTAGTACAATGTGATTAAATAACAATAAACCAGCCATGCGTGACCGGGGCATACATCAACTGATTGCTAGCCATAGTCAAGCCAATTATATCCTGAATCTGAACCTGTGAGCACTTGTGTGTTTGTTCACCCTCCAAGCCCACCAAGGTGCAACTCCACCACTGCCTGCTACATGTGCATTGGTAAAAATAGTATTAGTAATTAGTAAATACAACATATCATAAATTTCAGGCCTGGTACAATTGTGGAAGCAACAGAGTCAATTGCCACTGTTCATTGCCTTGGTGCCCCTTGCCCTTTTAAGAAGGAAGCATCAGGCCTGGTGTTTTATTGAGGCATACAGAGTTTACATACAGAGCCCTTACATGTAATTCTGTTATAAACTAACCAGCAGCTGACCATTTAACTTCTTCTTCCACAGTCCAAAAACTTTTCAGGGGTGAGAGTCATTACTGACAAAAAAGGTCTGAAACTTGGATCCAAATTTTGGAGGGATGCTAAAATGATGACATTTCCAGCTTTAGGTAACCCCTGGAGTTATAGAATTCAATGAGCTTTTGGGAATAGCATCCACAGTGCTAGAGATGTAGATCAAAGAGCAGGGGGTTCGTACATGTACATGACTTTATTTTTTTTCCCCAGGCAGACATAAAAGGTCAGAATTCAGATAAAAGTCTGAAATTTCTCATCCATGACTTAAAATAATAATTTAGCACAAAAATTAATGAAAAAAGGCACTTTACACAAATAAATAAGGAAAGAGTTACATAAAAAGTAACTTGCTCACTGGTCGATGTTATTAAAACACCGTCATTTTATGGTTTTTGGTTTTTTAATTTTGGTTTTGAATTTTGAGGTGTATTACAAACAATCCATGCCCCTACCCTAGTCATCTGGTGCCCCTTGAAATCTTCCCGTTCAAAGTAACAACTCACTCTTTAATTGAGGGGCTCTTTATTCAGAAAAATCTGCCTTGCCCTTAAAAGAACAAAGTACATAACAGACCTGTCCTTTTACCAGCTATTTTTGATAAGGTCTATTTTATGAGGAAATGAGTCAGATTTTACCATAGCCATCGATGTCCAAGTCATTATCAATGACAACATCCAGTAGGTTTTGTCCTGTGCTTGTCTTGACCGTCAACTTTTCTCCATCTCTATTGATAAAGTGAATGGTCACTCTAGAAAGAGAACAAACTTAAATGACAGGATTAATGAAGAATTTAATTAATATCTGACTTGTGGTACAAGGGGCGGGCTTGGGGCTCAAGCTAGCTCTCCCTGGCCTGCCTTTTGTTTCTTCCTTTACTCATGGTCATAAAGAGAATAGACAAACAGGGAAGTGGAAAAAGTTACCATAAAGCCTACGGAGGGTGGATTGAGCGAATAAACTTCTGAAAATCACAACCCTTGATCCTCCCAAGAAGGGTTGTACCAAGAGTGACGATTATCGTAGCTAACCTGCAGCTTTAACCTGCAGCTAGCTAAAAATGTAGCTAAAATGTAGGTGAATCAAGGTTGAACAGTTGAGTTAATCATGTGTTGTATTATAACATGTATAACAAGTATCTGTGTAGTATGGTATATAGTTATTAATATTAATTTAAATAAATTAGTTGTAAATAGATACATAAATAAACAATTGTTTTGATAAGTGAGCATGATCACCTGTGAAACTTACAATTCTCTCTTTTAAAAACAGGAACACCAAGTGACAATGACCTACATGGTCCAATGTGAGCGAATTTCTGATTGCCTTTAATGCAGAAAAGGCCTGGTAATCTGTAGTCATTCAAAATGTAGCAATTAGGACTAGGTGTAGGGGATAAACAGTGCCCATTCAAACTGCTGCAACTGTAACGTTCTACCCGTGAATTCATCCCTGGTGAACACGGAGTAACTGGCGGGGATCCCAACCGTTCAAACGTTCTGTTGTTTAACAGTTGGTATCTCGAGGTAGACGACGATATCAAGGTGCGGAACGCCGCTGGGAAAGTTTTCAATTTCATAAATACAGAAGCCATTTCTTCAGAACAAACGGAATGGCGCTATTTGTGATTTGAAAAGTAGAGTTTGTTTACGGCTGGTTATGTTAGTCAGTGTCCAATCTGTGCTGGTCGCATGTCGTGGAGCACATAGACTAGAGCAAGGGTCAAACAATGAGAACTGGACTACACTCACGCTCAAGTTTTTTTTTAAATCATTAATCATTCGTTTAAACAGCCGGTAAGTTTTCTGCAAAGATAAACAACATTCATTGTCTCATACAAAACAGCGTTCATATGCACACCATCGATCACGTCGACTGCTTTTGATCATTTCGTGTCACGCTACTTAAACTGCTTCCGGCGAGGTCAACATCCAGGAATTCATGCTGCCACCAACGTCAAGAACTTGTTAATCAATGTTTCTGACGGCTTGTTGTCATGGCGCCATTATTTACAGCGCATGACAACTCTTTCTGTATCCCTACGCAATATTTTAACCAAAAACATGCCACAGAATTATCAATTAAAAAGCTTTAACAAACATTCAGTTGAAAGCAGCACATTACCGGTATGTTTTTTAAACCATTGCACCAATTTAAAGAAAACATAATAACTGCAATCTCTTAAAACTATGAAAGAGAGAAGGCGGAGTAATATTGAGCTTCTTATTATGTTAATCTTAAAGGTGTGAAAAGTCCTTACAGTACATAATCATTTTTACATCCAATCGACCAAGTGCAAGAAGAACACACGACAGCAGCAAATAAACACAAAACGAATAATAACTCGTTGATAAGAAGTCGACATTTAATTTGTTCCCGATAGTTTGACCGCTGAATATTTTTATTTACACTAGTTGAAACAATCTCGGCCAAAATGGCAACAGTTTTACCTCAAAAGAGCGGAACGTACACGTTTGCCAGTCAGCCGAGAGCTGTCCCACAACGCAAGAAATACAGGGATCCGTTACAAGTGCCGCAACAGTAAGTTAAATTTATGCCGGTTTGACAAACTACTTTATAACTTCGTAAATAACTTAAATGTATTTATGATAGTGATTTGTACATGACAATGTATATATTTTAATAACTCTTGTTTTTAATAGATGATGAAGAAACCAAATTACCGAAAGAAAAAAGTTTGATTTGCTTGTTAATTTAGTTTTAAAAAAAATTGTTTTCCTCTTTCAAAATAATCATTAATTAAAATTAATGACATTTGATTTTTTGCCGTCATGACCGTTTGGTACTTTACATGTTGTGTGGTCAGTTGAAATTAAAATACTTTGACTGAGGGTCAAATCAAAATCTACTAATTAAATAATATCTTCCCTTCATTTGAATTGTAGAGTTTTTTAAAGAAATGTATTAAAAATGAGGCCTTTATCATGTCAGTCACTCAGTATCACTAGCTGCACTGACAAAGGTAACTGCAAGTGTAATAGCATGACAATATCTTGTTAGTTATCTCAAGTGTGAGTGGAATACAGAAAAAACATAGCGCGTCTATATGTCCCATATCCAACGAGGCCAAATTAGTTGGATATGGGATGCAGACACGCTATATTTCTGTATTCCAAGAGCGCACTAGTGATAACAAATTTATCTTCCAGAAATCTTGAGGTGCAGCTAAACGCAATATGTGGTGTTGGGACAGCTGTACATTTTGTGTATAGATATACTATGCCTAAATTCCCTAATTGCCTATAGCTTAAATAGCGCAATATGCAGGTTGTGATATGGGCCACGCAATAGGTTTATATCACACCTCTCGTTGCTATGGGTGAACCAATCAGAATCGAGGATTCAAGTTTGCTTGAACTTCGAAGATAATGACTTTTACACAGTTATTGAGTTGACTGCCTGTCAATAATGAGAAGTATCACACCACTCAACAATCGCAACAAGCTCGAACATTTCCCATGTTCAATTTCCACAATTGTTTTTAATGGATTAAAACAAGATTTAATGTTTTTCTTCTCTCTTTTTCAGATCTCAAACAGTTCCCTATGGCAATATCATGTATGACAGGCGCATTGTGCGCGGCAACACATACGCACAACACACACTCCCAGCAGTAAGTACCGATCAAATCCATTGAAAAACTGACACATTTTTATGAAAATTCTGTGCAACTCTAGTCTTAGTTTTAATAAAGCAAGCTGACACAAAGTGTACAACATTGGTATTTTGGTAACTTTAATTTCCATAGCAAACGTCAACCACTACATTTATTAGCAGGCACTTGTTCATTACCAATTGTTAGTGCAAACATGTGCATATTTTCATGACCTTAACAATAGTTTTTGTGCTAGTTTACTATTTGCCTTGGATCCTCTGCTCCCTACACAGACAGCTCAGCCAGATCCCATTGAAATCCAAAGACAGCAAGAGGTCAGAAGGCGTAAGATTGCAGCCAAAAGAGCCAAAGACCAGCTGCGCCCCAGGTCTCCAGACCCAGTGGAGGGTAGGAAACACATTGATGTTCAGACAGAGCTTTACTTGGAGGAGCTCAGTGACAGGGTTGAGGAGGCAGATATCGAATGTCAAACCGATGCCTTCTTGGACAGACCACCAACCCCACTCTTTGTTCCAGCTAAAACAGGAATGGATGTGGCTACACAAATTTATGAAGGAGATGTAAGTATATATGCAAAGATTCACTCTTTGCACACTTGGAATAAAAAAGAAAAGTAGGATTTTTATGGACAAATTCCAAACAGCTTGCATGTCAAGCTGATCTCATTTAATTTTTTAATATGAAGTTTCCAAATATACAATTACAGTATGATTTTGTGAAACTTTTGCAATTCGGCCTTTTCCTTGTGTTTACAATGTTCAAATTTAAGAATTTTTTTCACTAAACTGTTCTCATGTGGTGTCATGGTGACCAGCAAGCTCATCTTAAGAAAGTCAGATCATAATGATCAAAACAATTAAAGGGGCTGTGTTTTCATAATCAGAGCAGGCCTGTGGCTGTACATGGATTTACCAACTCTCACCCAGTTACTGCATGCAGATGCGCGCTCTGCATAGATATGATACAGAGGAAGGGCACGCTCATGGAGTAACTGGGTGCAGTCACAGGCCTGCTTTAATTATGGCAACACAGCCCTTTAAGTTGGGTCACTCTGGTTTTTTCTCAGAGCATTGACAACTCTTTAAATGGAGTCTAACACAAAATTACTCCTTTTTATTGCTTAAATGCAAGGCTTAAGTTCTGCAAACTAATTTATCATTGCATTTTTGTCTGCAGCTATTTGACTTTGATATTGAAGTGAAGCCAATCTTAGAGGTTCTAGTCGGCAAGACAGTAGAACAAGCTCTTCTTGAGGTTATGGAAGAAGAAGAACTCGCCAATCTCAATGCTCAACAGAGAGCGTTTGAAGAGCTGAGGAATGCTGAGTTGGTTGAGACACAGAGGCTGGAGGAACAAGAGAGACGTCACAGAGAGGAAAAGGTAACCATTGCAAAGCTCAGAAAATAAATTCATGCTTCTCCAAAGATGCCTGTAAAAGTGTTTTCATGTTATGCGATGAAAAGTCACACCACAAAGTAATTTTTAATGGTACATTGGTCTGGCTGTAACAATTAACATTCAAAGTTAACTGGTACTTTGATAAATTTGTAATTATATTTATCATCAGTTTTCAAAGTGTAAAAATCTGGAATACATACTGGAAGGAATATATAACACTGAATATTAACCCTATTGCCATCGGTGTACTCTCCTGCCCAACTGGCTCTTGCCACAAAATTCCACATGCACCGAGCACCCAGTGCAAGCCTGTGATAAGTGTGATTTATTTTGTATGTAAATTCTACTAACGAAATGATTTGTCCATGCAAACAGGAAAGACGAATGAAACAACAGCGTGAGGTTCTTAAGAAGGAGAAAGAGACGACAGAGAAGATTGGTGCACGAGCTTTTGCCCAGAGCTACCTTGCTGATCTTATTCCATCAGTGTTTGGCACATTGAGTGATAATGGATACTTCTATGATCCAGTTGAGAGAGATGTAGAAACTGGTTTCCTACCCTGGATTATGGAAGAGGTAGAGAAGGTTATCGGAAAGTCAGTACTCGGAAGGACTATGCTGGATGGTAAGTGAAACAGCATCCACAAGCCTTTCATGGTAAAACAAAATGTTAACCTCACCAGTCCACCCAAAATGTTTTAAATTCTTTTCTTACTTTTATACTATTTACTTTGTACCTCCAAGCTATCCACTCTTATTTCAGGGCCAGGCAATCCAGTCATATTACGGTTCAAGCATTTGGGTCTTAAAGATGCTAGGCTCTAATGTTTTGCTGATTTGACCCCCCAAAAATAGATTTAAATTTAACTCTGGGAGTGGAACACAATTTTTAAACGAACCAAAAGCATGTTATTAAAGTTTTAAGCTTGAGTTTGGTTGTCCTTTTTGTGAACTTAGACAACACTAATTGTTGGTCCATAATTAAATTCAACAGCAATCATCCGTGATGTCGTCAAAGCCCGTGCAGCAGAGTACTTTAAATTGGAAGAATCCCAGCGTGATGCAGAGAGGATTGCTGCCGCTGCACAAGTATTACTTAATGAACAGCTTAAAGAGGAGGGTGCTGTAGCACCAACAGAGGGCGCTGTACCTGAAGGGGGACCTGAGGTAGGTTGATCAATCCATCGTTATTGCCTCCGTTTTAATGAATATTGAGGTGTAAGAAATGGAATGCATCATAAAAAGATCGCTGTTGCATCACCATGCACAAAAACAAAGTTGTTCGCACTACAGTCTTAAAGTTACACCATGCAAAGCTTCTCTTTAACTGCCCTTAGTAACAAAAACCTCCACAACTGCCATGTTAGCCTAACCACCCAAACCCTGCAAAATCCAACTGCTTTTATACATTTATGTACATGAGATCAAGCATACCAGCATTGTTAGAGTCTGGCTAGGTGTTGGTTACCATTATGGTGGTGGAATTTGTTAGAGTGAAAAAGGATGCTAGTAAATCACTCACGAGAGCTAGGAGTTAATTGAATTGCATAACTGGTGCATTAAATTAAATTTACACTGAAGTTATTTAAATGAGATAAATTTCTAAAGTGGTTACTCAGTTCAAAATCAAGGTTGTTGTCTAGTTTTGAATGTTCAACCCTACTACCATTGGTATATTCTCCTATCCAACTGGCCCTTCCCACAAAATTCTCCAAGAGATTGTGGAGACTAAGGCCATGTCCGAATTGGCGGCTACAGCTAAGGCTTGATTGCCGCGTCATCATGCGTTGAAGTATAGGACGTCCTTAGTAAAACCCTTAGCAACAGTTGTAGCCATAGCCGCCAATTCAGTCAAGTCCAAGCCATTGGGTTTCCACATAATACCAGCTGTACAAAAAGAAGCAACTCATGAACCCAATTGTAATGCCTTACACATTAATGCAGTAAGTTAATGAGCAGTTGCTATGTTCTTTTTTTTCAGGCTACACAGGAAGACATTGGTGATGGAGAAGAGAGTCGACCTGAAACAGCCCCAGCAGACGGAGCCACTGCTGATGAAGATGCTGAAGAAGATGGTGATGAATAAAAACAATCCTCATGTATACATGTCTCATTCATTAACACTAAGGACTGGTGAACAATAAGACACATTAATGTTACCATCAAACGGGCAAAGTTGCTTACATAAACACATTACATCATTGATGTGCTATGAAGCAGAAACAAGCAGGGAACCAGCCGTCGGTTTCACCAAACTCTTCCTAACTTAGGATTAATCTTAGGACTTGGGACCAGTTAAGTTCCGTATCCGTAGACGTTAGGACACATTGAACCCATCCTAAGTTAGGACGAGTTACTCATCCTAACTCGAGATAGGATTAATCCTAGCGCTTGATGAAATTGGCTGCAGGCTCTTAACAGTACACAATATTGTTGTTAACTATTCTGCTTAGTAAAACATTTCTTGGCTTAGCACATTTGAGCTGGGGCTAATGCTCTTATGTAAGATGCTGATGTATATTGTGGTAATGTTAATATGCCTTATAGATTTCATGTGATTTCACTTTTCTTAGATTTCATCTCTCCACTTTGCATTTGATGACATGATAGTTTTATATCTGCCTTCAAAATTTGTTTTTGTATGAACAATTCAAAATCAGCATTGGATATTTGGGGTTCTGTATAATGTGTATACAAGCATTGTTTTCAATATTGAAGTCTAGCCAATGCATTCCGTTATATTTATACTGTCATCTTAATTCTCCGCAAGATTTCAAATTTTAGTTGGTTTGAAAAATTTATCATTGATTCAGAAAAAAAGAAAACTATAGAAGCTCTTCCTATTGAAATATATTTATTTTGGTATAAAATATATATACACTGTTTATTCCAAATGATTTGAATTGATTTATTGTATTCAAACCCAAATGCTCGAGCAGCTTCCAGGGTTCAATTCACTCTCTTAATTTGAAAACAATTATGTATATTATTTCCGTAAAGAATCAGTTGAGTATTCCGTCCACTCGTGAAAATATTGGATTGTAGCAAACTTATGTATAAAATAACTGCAATTCATTCAGTACTTAATTTGAGATGGTACAACATTAGTAACAGTCTAATTTAGTGTGCTAAAAACAGGTTGAGGGTTTGAATCCCACCCAGATGTAAATCTGTGATCAAAAAGTATATTTTACAAGTTTTTTTCTTACCAATTCTGTAATGTTCCTTTAAAGCTGGTTATGTGAAGGCGGTACAAAGAGAAAATCACCAGAAGTGATTGCATTTTAATAAATTTCATTTAAAATGTTTGGTCTTTGGAAATCTATTGAATATATACGCCAAACTAAAAAAAGTTCTGTTCAGACGTCTCCATACTCGGTACTCTCTTGAGTTCTGTGAAAACAATCCACAGGCATATTACTCAGGTGGGATTTGAACCCACGACCTTTGCCACACTAGAGAGCAAATGTCCTACCACTAGACCGCGTGAGGCTAGAGGCAGAATCCTAACAGATGTTAATTTTGCATCGGGATAAAGAATTTTATTTGTTTTTTGCCCTAACACTAATGTGTATTGAGCAATGTATACTTGGTACTTTCCCGAGTCCTGTGAAAAAAATCAACAGGCATATTACTCGGGTGGGATTCAGACCCATGATGTTTGTCAAGCAGATGTCTCACTACTAGATTTGGTTTGTTACACTTTGTTTAAAAAAAGTGATGTACCATCTGTTCACAGTGTATACACCTGTACATGAATTTTGCTAATAAACTGTTATAGTTTTAGTTGTACATATACATCAAGAATAAATGTGTATTTCATCTACGACATATACCAGAATGTATGTATTGTGAATGTAAATAAATAAAGTATTCATTTGTTTTGAGAAACAATTACATGTGATGATTGGTTTTTATAATTTCACTTTGGAAAACAATTGTGTGTGATATTCTACAGACACCGGAGTGATTCAGTAAAAAAGAAAAAGGTTTGTCTTTACGCACTCTAATTATGCAATAGCCTCTACAAATTTCTTTTTAGTTTTTAAACATGTAGATTATGCACCATTACAAGCTGAGTCTTACTTGACAGAGCCGTGCACAATGACCTTATGACAGTCTTGGTCTAATGTGTCTACAAAAACCAATGAAGCAGCGATGTTTATAGACCCTTACATGACAATGTTTCCATAATTTTGTTCCATAAAATTCACATATTTATCACAAAGAGAGCTTGACATAAAATGAAGTTTAGTTGTCAGAGAATATATTTGGTTTGTTTTCAAGAGGCTGAGAGACTTAGGATGTTTCTTGAACATTTGTTAATATGTTTAGCATTTAGCATTGGTTGCTATGGGGAGCTTAGTGCAGTGCACCCCCTCGCTGACTGGATAAGATACACAGCGCCCTCCCGTGTCACTAATTCGTAAGTCGCTCTAAAAGTTTGTTATCTGTTTTACAATCAGTCGGTACAACACAGCACACTACACTGATAAACAAACAACACAAAGCCCAGAGAAGACGACATTGTGCAAAGTTGCCAACATTTCTCAAGGTCGTAGAGAGAACTCTCAATATTGATGAGTATTGATCCTAACAACTTTGCAACATGTGAACGTGATTTTTTGTGTTTTTTTATCAAACGTTTTGTAGTGTCCTTCTTTTTAAGCCGAACAAACGGTCGACAACCCCCTCGCCCGGTCATACTCGTTTTAAAATGACCGTGATTAAGTTGACAACTTGGGACGGCTTGTAGTGGCCAGTAGGTTGAAGTGCAGCAAAGAAAACTGGTTGTAAACGACAGAACAAAAAGTATCATTATACGATCCAAACTGTAATTCCCTTTGTTTTATTCGGTGAGCCTTTTAATGAATATATTCAAGTAAAACAGGTAGAATACAAATTTTACTATACAGACAACTATAATTATTGCTGGCTGTATTACAGCTGATCCACTTGGAAGCCAAATTAGAGATCGATGTTAACCAAATTTTATCCAATAACCAAAGTAAAAAACAGAACCATGAAAATAGGGTCCCACGAAATATTATTTATGACAGCTAAACAATGAAAGCACCGTTCCTTAGGAACCTTGCACAAATTATTATTATACAATGAACTAAACACATTGCTACTTCAACCGATCTTGTTTGTAGCGCATCTCTTGTGTATTTTTGTTTGTCTGTCTTTGTAGTCAATTTGTTGTGCCTTATTTTGCATCTTGGTCAATAGAGATTCCAAAATACTGCTTTACCCGAACCTATCCAGTTACTGATGAAGGTACCTTTCATGACCACAATCAGTGACACTATCTTTTTAAAAAACGCAATTCTGATTTTGTCTTGCAACAGTAACCGTTACGATATAATTATTACAACAATTTGTAAATTAGCACTTAAATAAAATGTGTGTTAAAATCAACATGCCATGGGGTTTGAATGGCTGCAACAGGCTCAACGTCTTGCGTGCACGAATTTATAGTGCACTGTATAATATAAAGCCAATAATTTATAACAGCAATTTGTAAAGAAAAGCTATATTCATGCACGAAGAATAATGACCAGAGTATTTGGACGCCGATATATTTATAAATAATTAGAAGACTTATGATTCACTATGCCGATTATGAAATCAGCTGTGGTGAACATTTATTATAAAAAATTAATTATTGCACATTTTGAAAGTTATGATTACTTACAATAAGTTAATGTATTTTTTTGTCACGATCGTTAAGAATGATTGTTAATTAAAACGACATTGATCTAGGGTGCGTTTTCGCGGTCGTAACCAATAACTGTTTCGGTTGACTTGGCCATTGGTTAATCACTGGGCAATGACCGAAACAGTTACTGGTTACGGCCGCGAAAACGAACCCCTGGTTTATTCAGAAACATTCTTTATTTTGCGCAAATTTCATCACAGAGGGCGCCTGTATACATTTAAAAAGACATAATAATATTTTGTTTTGTTTGGCCGTGAAGATTATTCTTATTTACAAAGTGATTCATGAACAACATGGCTGTAATTATACAAACAAGAAAGCTGACCGTTTTGACGTTACAGCCTCGGTTTCGTTTCGTTGGTTTGAATGAGGGAAAAACAAGATGGATGCGTTTGGGAATTGCATGCAATATAGACCTTTCTATTGCAACGTCACAGCCCGAGTTTTTGCCAACCGAGGTCGGAAAACTATGGAAAGCCATAAATGCAAAACAAAAACAGATCGCCACAGTTTTAACAATGTTACACAAATATTCAAAAATAGTGTTGAATTTGTTGGAAACAAAGCAGCCAATCATGAGAGGTACTTTACTTAGTTGAAAGTTTGCAGAAAATGTAAAAATTTTGTTGAAACATCTATTAACACGATTGAGTGTTTTGCTAACATTCGGCCTTCCATGCCAACCAGCGCGGTTTGTTTATCATCAATGGAAAGGTCTATTGGACACATTTTTGTTCAGTTGGATACGATTTTTGAGTTAAAATAAACATAGAGGGCGTCAGAATGAACATATTATGTAACTGACCCAGATTGTAGGTTAGCTGTGGTCTCTATTTGTTAGACCTGAATGCTCTGTCTGTCAATGTCAGGTTAAAGACCTATTTTGAGCTGAGTAGAATTTCTCACAATGGTAATGAAATGTAATCAAACTAATGCGTTTTAGTCGAGTAAGATTGATTGTGAATGCAATAACCTATACAAGTGGGTCAGCAATGGTATATAACCACATTGGAGAGTTGGAAGTTTGAAAAGTTACGGGTAGGCATTGTCTCGTTTCATTCCCATGGTCTTGCCTCAGGCATCCATTAGTCTCATAAAACTACTCGTGGAATTATGTTCAATGGAATCTTTACCAACTGTGCAGGTGGGTGGGCGTGGCTACTTTTAACCTCCGTGAAAACTAAATCATCAAATTATTATTATCATCATCATTATTATTATATCTTTCTGGTAATAAAACCAATGGACCATCAAAAGCGACTAGCACGGTGACCCGTAGGCCTGAAGGTACCTGTGTGGAGAAGACGATGAAGAAATGTCAGTTTTAGATGTGGGAGGAAAACCCCAAGTAGGAAAAACCCACACAATCAGGTAGGGACTGAAATCCCAATCCACATACAAGGCTCCGGTCCGGGATTCGAACCGGGGCCCACAGAGGTGACAGGCAGGGAAAGAAACCACTGAGCCAACCTGACATTTGCAATATTATTGAACACATTTTTTTCCATGAAACTTTCAGTGACGTTTGTTGGCAGCAGACCTACCAATTAGTGTTTTCGGAAATGATTGCATGCTCAGAACCTAGATCGTAGATCAACAATGGAAAACTACCTGAAATGTCTGCTGCCACCAGCGTCTCAATTTGCTTCATTGAGCAAATCCATCTGTGTGAATTTTATTGCGTCTCAAACTTCACTTTGCACATTCATTTTCACGTGAATTGCCTTTGTTCTTTACTACTAGTTTGAGCTCAATTACTGAGCGAGTCTGTTTCATGTCACACTGTCAGTTCGGATTGCATGCCATCGTCAAGTTCATCTTCATTTTCATCATCTCCATCTCCAACTTCATCGTCATCTTCGTCGTCTTCATCCACGTCGTCCGGCGACGACACTACATTCTCCTCGCCGTATTCCGGCGTTTTCACCCCGTCTAGCTCCTTGGCTATTGGCGGTGACACCACCACGAGGCCTGAGCTGGCTGCTTCTTGCTCTCGTTTCTCGCTTTCATTAGGGTGACGTGAGCGAATGTGCCGGTCGAGATCACGGCGCCTGACCAGCACCTTACCGCAGTATTGACACCGGTATGGGGTATCACCCTCCGCATGGAGACGAATGTGTTTGTTGAGATTGCTTGGATCCCCAAATGGACGAAGACAAACCTTACATTTCAAAGGTTTGTAGCCAGTGTGTGTCCGTAGATGAATCTTGAGACCATACTTGCGCGAGTACAGCTTACCGCAGTAAATACACAAGTGGCCCCGCTTGGCCTTGCCGTTAGGAGCTTGGTGATGATTGGTGAAAAGTTGAGGGTCGTGGAAGCCTGTCATTCCCTGACTGGTCAAACTGCGTTCCAAATTAGCATATTTATTCAAATCCATGACGTCACTGGCGGCGGAGGCGACCAGGGGTGCTGTTGCGTCTGGGTAACGTAGGAGACCCGCAGGGAATGGGAATTTGTAAGAGAAACAGGGTCCACTAGAACCATACAGATCACCATTTGTATGGACTGGAACTACAGTTCCATAGCGGGATAGCCCAGGATGCAAGCCAGGTTGGTTGTGTTGATGATGATGGTAGAATCTGTACGGGAAACCAGCGTACGGATCAAGGGGTCGGTGGAGGGAACCAATAGCAACTGGTGTCTCAGCATGGTGATGGTGATGTGCTGAGACGGGACATGGCTGGTACCCTGCAGGAAGACAATTTCGTTCCAGTGCTTTTTGTCGCTGTTGAAGAAGGGACTCGCCAATGACAGAGTTGTGGTGGGCAAGCTGTGGACTAGCTGGGCGTGGCAGACCAAACATTTTCTCCACAGTGAAGGGCACTTTACGTTCGTCTTGTCCAACTCTAGACGCGGATGATGTAGACGGGGACGCGGAGGGAAGTAATGCAGTCCCACCAATGTTTATTGAGTCTTTACTACGGACAACACGGAACCCTTCTTTCTCCTTCCGAGGTGGATTTTCTGCTTCCACCGAGCGCAGTCTAGAGTTATGCGGCCTGAACGCTGATCCAGTACCGTCACCAATAATACTGACGGATTGACTTATGCGTCCGGTGCCGGCCCCAGTGAGGGCACTCCGGGCTAAACTATAAATATCCATCATGTCACAGTTACCATCCCCTGGTACCCCGTGCTGGTTGTGGTGATGCCCGTTTGCGCAGGTAATCTGCGGGGATGCGGGAATAGATTTGCTGTCCCCAGATGAAGTTGAAGCGATCCGGTGGAACGCACTACCGGAGCAAATGTTGCGATCCGTCTTACTGACAGTCGGTCGACATGTGAGGGCGCTCGTCTCACCACGAGCTGCGATTGTACATCTGAAGCGAAGATGGGATTTGAGGGTGTTTGGATACCTGAACGTCTTGGGACACCTTGGGCATCGGTAGCCTTCCTTACCTGCACATCAAATCAAAACACAAAAAAAGAACAATTTACTCACATTATAATTGTATGCTTTACAGTTTGGCCCTGCACCATTGTTCGACTTCGATTCCAACCTACGGTAAGATTGAGGGGTGGCACTCTAAATGAATCACACCAAGTTGACATTTGGAATGGACGTATTGTTGCCAATAGAGAAGTTGTTGTTGTTGTCGTTATTGAATTATTTACTTATTTATTTGTTTGGGGTGGGAGGGCGCTTATCCTAGCAGTGAAAGGACCAAGATATCGTTCATAGACAGGCCACCAATCTGCTAAATATTTTTTATAAAAAGAAAAACCAACAAAAATAGACAAAACATAAGACTTGTATAACAGAAGCGACGTTCACTAAAAAAAGTGCAACAAACGAACGCAAATTTACGCGAAGTCTTGACATATTCAGGCTATGTCTCTTTATGTGTGGATGCATGAGTCTCAGTAACATCTATGCATTGGGTTGTTGCATCCAGTACTTGCTTACAATGACCCTTCAAGACTGCTCTTACATAGACATTAGGCATACTTGTAACCAAATACACAAGTTGTGACAACCCTCAGTAACGTATCAGCCAAAATATTGACTCTATGGACAAGATAGAATGTCTGCTTAAACCTTTTTCATCCAGCCAATCGTTGCATCTTAGCTCCGTCTGTTAAACTGAAGAGGCTAAGCAAGGCTTGTATTGTTAGGTAGTATGGTGTGGGTATTGTACGGCAGTCAGTTGTACCGACAAAGCCCCAATCATCATGTTGGCCAACATTTCATCCTAATTCCCTTTGTGTCACTCCGTGAATGTCTTCTTTTCTTCATCTTCGTGTCCAGTAGATAATGAGCACTCGCCGCATCAAGATAAAAACCTCTCAATGCCACATTTAGGCTGATACCCAACGGGTTATATTGTCACTGGTTTTTCTACGAAGAAAGCGGATTAAATCGCTGGTTTTTGATTACAATTCTTACTTTCTGATGGGATTTTTAGATTCAAATGATGTGACACCCAAGGCTGCTCTGTTAACGAATTCAGAATCTCGTCAAAAGAGGCTCAAACTTTATACCCGTATTACACCAGTCCGTTCGAATCGGATTAATCCAGAGATTAGGACTGGAACCTAGTAGGCCTAGCCGATGTTAGATCCAAAGCTTGACCAAAACTCCTAATAGCTTGACTTCTTTGTCCCAAAATTTGAGACTGAGGACAGTTTTTTTTTAAATTTAAATTTTAGTTTCTAGAATGAATTGTAAAACTACCTTATTGATTGAACCAAGCACTGCCGTAATCTTTTGTCATAATCCTCGTACCCAAACGACAATAGCAGGAGTTACCATGCAGAAAAAACCACGATATTTCCAATTCCCTTTCTGGCCTGGGTTTGATTACGCGGTTTTTATTATCATAAAAATAAAATTGGTTTCAAACAAGAGTACTATTTTACCCAGGCAGTGGATATGTTATTTACAGCCTTAAAAAACAAATAACAAGTTCTAAAGCAACTAGTTGCAATCGATCTAATGTTAATGTTTGGACTTTCAAATTGTCATTTGCATGTTTGGTTCTGGTCTAGTCCACACATACATAAAGAGTGAAATATTGATTAGTCTCAATGACAGACGATGTGAACACAAAGCTCTGTTTTAGACACCTCCTGTGCTTAAAACACACACAAAAGAACAATTGTTTCGCTCTATAACAAAATTATTATTTTTGTATTAGCCCCAAGTGTAATTCGCCAGCCAATGTTTGACAGATGTCTGCCTTGACCAACTAAACTGATTACTATCAACCCAGAGTCGGCTTTTGGAAGTTTACAGTCATTCAAATCCTTCATTCTCCTTCATTCTTTAAATTTGCAAAAATTGTTTTACAGATAATGTTCTTTTTAACACTGCTTGGGCTTTTGAAACTGTAACAATCTGTAGTTGAAACTTTGCATGTTGCGAACAAATTCAAGAAGCAGTTTGGTGCATAGGCTTATTCCTACTTACTAAAAATAATGTCACATGTTTTTCGATCAATGTATGCTACCTTTAACTTTACAGTTGAGTTCCATCCAACATTGCTAAAAGTTAATACCTAATAAAAGTCCTTTTATGCCTATTGATTTGTTGATTTCAGTTTTAAGATATAGAGGTTTGAACTTGTGCTATCAAAGGAGATGCGAGAGCAATCAATCAAGGGGAATTGTTATTCAAATGTCTGCTCTGTGAGTATTAGGCCTACTACCCAATTCAAATGCTCTTTGATTTAAAGGCACTGGACACGTTTGGTAATTGTCGAAGACCAGTATTCTCACTTGGTGTAACCCAACATATGCATAAAACAACAAACCTGTGAACATTTTGGCTCAATTGGTCATCGAATTTGCAAGAGAATAATGAAAGAAAAAACACCCTTGTTGCATTACTTTGTGTGCTTTCAGTATGCATAATAAAAGGCTTCAGCTATATAGAATTATTTTATTATTTGAGTGAGAAATTACCTCTCTCTCAAAAACTACATTACTTCAGAGGGAGCCGTTTCTCACAATGTTTTATACTATCAACAGCTCTCCATTGCTCGTTACCAAGTAAGTTTTTATACAAACAATTATTTTGAGTAATTACCAATAGTGTTCAGTGTATTTAACTGAATATATGTTTACCATACATTTCGCAATTTGTACGAATTCAATGTGATGATTTTGATGTATTTGATAATAATTATTGATGTATGTCGTTTCGGCATCGACCTGACGGTACCCGACATCTGGCCTGCGATCCACCTCAACATAGAAACAAAAACAATCTGGAACATTTCACATTGAATCTGTTTGATGCAAATTACCTTGAAAGATTTACAGTTTTAAGTCTCATTGATTTTTGATTAAGGGTAACACATTTGAAAAAAGGTGTCACTTTTAGAAATGTGGTTGTCACCATTAAACATCATCACTATCGCCTATGAAATCGCGTCCGTCGAATTCATTTAATGATACTACTATTTAATAATAATAAGCTTAATATAAAAAATTACCTTTTTCGTTATGACGAAGAGTCACAATAGTATAAGTTGGCAACAGTTTCATATAGCTACTGTACACCAGTCATATCTACTCGCTTATTCCCCTATACCCACAGTTTGAGGCACAAAGTAAATTGCCTTTATTGTGTGAAGTTCGCCTCGATCGATTAACCTCCCTAAGATAACCCTTGCACCCTGACCAAATCTACGGTCGATGTGGCAAACACGTACGGGGAAATGATGAGAATCAACGGCCGGTGCGGCCAGGTTTTTCACGCTAGACGTGGTCCGTGTGGCGCGGACAGCCCGGCATAATGTCACTATAACATGGTGGCAGTCTAGCCGTGGAATACATTACATGTAATGTCTGCCTGGTACGGCTATCGATCCAATTCGATCCACTGGTTCAACCACTCGTTTTGCTTAAAATTTGTTGCATTCTTCAACGATTTTTTCTGGATCTCAATCTGAGCCCGAAGCAGAGACTTGTTTTTTTCTCAGGTGTCTCTTTGTATGGCCCATCGATCCAAAGCAAACTGAATGATTTTGCTTTGCGGGCAAATTGGAAGAGTTGACAGAACTTTATGCACAGTGGATCAGAAATGATCATATGCAATATTATTCAACAAGTCTTTATGGATCGACGCGGGAACTGACGTCAAATTGTTTACCTTGCCTCTGGCGAGATCTACAGCTCTTCAAAGCTTTAAAAGTTTTCTAGAATTTAATTGTGACAATTGATTTGCTAATGAGGAGACGTTGTGCTTCTTTGTTGTAGTCACTTTTGAATTTAGATCAAATAGGGGGAAATATCCATAGTAGGCAATAGTGCAAAATTGGACAATATTAAAATCCATACATGCCTAAGCGTTGAAATCATTTAGGAAGAAAAGTGCAGCAATGTAGGTGCCGTATCAATTTAGCAAGAATATTAAATATGACGGTCACCAAAACCCAGTGCATGCCCGGCTAAAATGCAGACTTTTTCCTAAAATAATGACAAATTGAAACGGACCTTATCCCATAGAGAAACTTCCAGTGTCCACGCACGTTTCAACCCCGGACACTGTTCTCGCGCCTCCCAATATTCCCCTTCCCCGCCCTTACCCTGCCTTAAGGTCGCATGCAGTGAGCATCCATTCAGTAATTTGATTCTGTACAACAATAGCCAATGCTATATCCAGAAAGTATACACACCACCCAAATATAGAACAATCGAATATGAGCCACAATACCAGTTCAATTTGATAAGTGCAATTTTCAGGTCCAGTGACGGCCGTTGTAAAGACAAAGTAAGCGGCCGGGCTATGCTACACTAGCCTGTTGCAACAGTGTGTGTGAACTCCACAGGTGGTGTGGCGCGCTTGTTGGCTAGTCTACACAAAATACCTGCGTGTTATACTACAGATCCAGTATACCAACACTAATAATGTTAAAGGCATTCATACTACTAATTTACATCATTTGTCTAACCTTACATCTGTTGTTTATATAATACAAGTTGGTTGAGAAATCGCTAGCCTGGAGGACTTTACTTTGAAATATAATATTATGCAATTTTAGGATTGGATTTTGCACTACTGCATCAGTGGTGCTCATTCTCGTTATCAACTAAGACAAATGTTAGAGTTAAAAATTCATTGTGTGTTTGGTTCAATCCTCAGTCTTTATCATAAAAATGACTTACCCCACAGAAAAGTTGCAACGGGATAACGCAGGGACCAAGCATTGAATGACCACCATGACAACACTAACCTGAAGTTGTTCTGTGATCTCCCTGAGACAAGAATGTTTTGTTTCTAACTTGTTTTCTTCAAATCAAAAACAAATTATTAATTTAAGAAGCACGTACAAGTTCGGGAAAATGCCTTTGAATTCCTGAAGAGATAGCCATGACAATCATCTCAAGTTGGTTTGTGTGCAAGAACCATCCGTCAATATCTTCTTCACATCATGTCAGACCAACATCATTTCAAAATGGTATATCATGTCCGTCAAGAAAAGATTTGGATGACAATTCCCTCCAAAGTATTTCAGTTTATTACCAAAAGTGTCAGATCGCTTTAAGAGAACGCCTGAGAGTTGAGGGTTGAACCACGACGAGATAAAACAGAAAATATTTATTCTCAATGGAGTCTGATAACAAAGTAATGACAGTTTCCAGTTGATAAAATAAAACTTGAATAACCAATTAGTGTGTTGGCATCACTGGTTAGCATATGCCCATTGGAGTGGAATGCTGACTTTAGAATTCTTCTGCAAAGGTTAATAAAAAAGGGCATCAAGATTGGATCAGGTGACATAAAGAATCTTCCCCTCGATGTCAGAATCTATACAACTCACACAACATCTCATTGCATTGGTCTAAATTATTGGTCATTTAACCATGTAGCTATTTGTCTTTGTTTGAAACGAAACTGCACATAGAATCTGAATGCTTCAATTCAAAATACGTGGTCTTATAGTTTTCAATTTACATTCATATTATAAAGTTGACGGCTAACGAACTTAAAGTAGTTTAGTTTTCCCGAATCGTCTGATCAAGAATGTTGTGCTAGATTCTGTTGAAGTCTCGGATGTCAAACATAGTTTTTATTATTACTCGTTACTTTTGTCTAGCGAGTCCCCATTAATTTACCGAGTAACTGTAATTAATTCAGAAGACCAAATTACTCAGCACAGAAAACTCGTGCATAATCCAGAAGCTCTTCCAGCCTTACTATGTAAAGCGTACATTAACTTGCTGAGCACAGAAAAACCAGACTACCAATGGAGCAGGTTACATTTTAAACTCAATGTTTGCAAACACTATTTGTATGGCAACCCAGTTGGAATCCAGTAGGCTAATAAGCCATGAGATTAAGGGAATTATAGTAACGGCCTTGCGGTTAAACTGTATTCACAACACACTTGGTTAGAACTCACTATGGAAACCACATAATTCCCAAGCTATAGATCCCATAGTAAAATGCGTAAACTCTTTAGCGGCAGAATCAGTTTATCTAAATCCTTCTATTTCGCCGAAGCTAAAGAACACCCAATGTAGGAACAATCGAACACTAGCTATACGCAACACAGCAACGATCGATACGGGGGATTTTGAGCAGGGCTCTACTTCGCTGTCACCCGCTTAATCACATGGGCAAGAGAACTCTCACACCTGGTGTTCGTATTATCCCATCTTCGATCGTCATCTATTGAATACAAACCATTTACTAAAGGAGGTATGAGGTCTAACTTCTAACGGGGATTAGAAAGGTGGCCCTTGTCTTGGATTTGAACTGTTCTTTAAAAAAATCATTAAAGAGGAAGTTTTAATACCATGATTGAAACGTTAATTACTATCATCAAGCACGCTTTGGTCAGGAATTTTTGAGAAATTGTGACGACATATAACAATATAAAGAAAATACACGCAGGATCACTTCAATCTTAACACGGAAAATATACAACTGGCCCATAATAACCGTACCATTGTATTTTGAAGGTTTGGTTTTGATGAAATCGTTTATACAAGCAAGAAAACCACGTTAGGAAGGGCAAGTTCTGTTGGACTGGGATCAGAATCGTCAAATTTGTAATTATTATCGAGTGCTGATAGGACGAAACAAGTTGAACTCCGTGCAGTGTATTTATGATTTCAGAGCGTGTACGGGGCCGGGTCCGCTACCATACTATTCTTCATCAGCTTGCATTCTGCTCATCGCCACCAGCGCTTGAGTCAATTGGGTTTGTCGTGTCCCTTCAGAAATGTCTTTCACTTCAAACGGGCAAAAATTATTTAATGTCCAAACGAATTAGATTCAAACTGACGAGGTTTTTGTGAGTGGCTAGTGGCCTAAGGAAATGTAGACTATTACTGTTACAATCATATGTTATTCACCCCGCCTCAAGTCAACTCAGAATAAAGCAATCTTTTACATGAAACGAGTAGACATGCTCAACACGTCATAAGTCGTTCAATTGGTTTTTTTTACACCATATATTAGATTGCTTAACAACGCGTTTAAACAAAAACAACTGGATTGGAAGTTATTGAAGAAAAACGTATGGTTTAAATCTACCAAAGCTCACTTGAAATCCCCCAAAACAATTATTCCCGTCTGCAATACTGACAAAGTCGGGAAAATAGCAAGACCCTAAATCAACATTGTTCATTTCGACTGCCACAGTCTCAATAGGCATACATAAGAACGTGCACAAATACTCCCGACAAAACATGTAATAGTTTTTCATTATTTTCACTAAAATGGATCAACGTCGACCTGACGAAATTTTCAAAAGATGAATCAACTCTTCCAGAAGTCATGAAGGCTATACCTTTTTAACGGTTGCGCACAACTTTGGTAAGACTAGATAAAGAAACAAATTTAGTTTGCACATACTGGTACAAAAATGGTAATGGGCCGGAACTCCCCTTAAAATACTTATAGTTTTTGAGAAATATGTAAAACATTAGTTTTGATCCACGAGACCAAAACTCAATGTTCTGAAACAGTGAAAACATTCAAGCTAGTCCCCCACTTTTTCACGTGACTCCGATGACAGATTGAGCTTTAATTTGCACAGGTTTGTAATGTCATGTGTTTTGGGTCACAAAGTGCGGATGGTGTTTTGCCAACTACCAATGGTGAAAAACCTTCAACTCACTTGTTTTGTATTTTGCTGAAAAATATGAAACTGCTGTTTTCGTTTTTGTTTTGCGACATCGCAATTGGACATAACCTTTTAATTCGTAAACACCCAAACGCATTTCCCTGCTTTTGTCGGGGTGTTGATGGATTTGGTGCGTCAATCAACTCATCGTGATCTGGAACCCAGTCAGAGATTAGTTGTTTTAACAGAGACCCAGGATGTTGGAAGTCCAACTTCATAATCAACAAAGTAGAAAATGGCTTGTTGATTGCAACCAGTTTATTTATAATCGCTGTGCATAATTCACCAGTATTAAGATTAATCAGCAGCAAGGTGTCTTAGAACGAATGACAAGATATCAATAAAGTATAAGTGAAGAACGTTAACAGTATCTTCACAATCGGGCATGTTATACGATATAATGCTATCCATAGTAAAAAATATGTCATTGTCTAAGCACTGAACAAAACCAAAGCATCGATAGTGGTAAGGCAAACGTTATAATACAATATTGGTAAAAATTGCGTTTTGCATATTAAAAAACGGTACTTAGTTCTTTGAATGTAACTCGTGTTTTTTCAAAAAACTACTCTCTGAAAACTCTCTAGTCAGAATTGACCAAAATTCCGGGTTCCCGGACTCCTGACCCATTTGGGTCAGACGGACCCGGAACCTGGTTAAAATATGGGATTTCAATTCGGATTCTGCGTCAGTTTGATCCATTTTGTGTCAATCGGATACATGTTCCGGGTCATCCCGACCCAGAAATGGGTCATGCCTCCCCGGAACCCGGAACCCAGGTCAATTCTGACCCGGGAGTGTTTAGAGTTTAAATGCATTCGTGTCATCACCATGTTAGTAAAGATACTTTACAACCAAGCTGTGGGTTTCGGTGGTCAATTTCGAGAGGAAAAAAGAAGAGAAAATAAAAAGTAAAGTAATATGAATGAGTCTTGTGATTTTAATCATTGTATCAAGAAGGGTTTAATCTTTTTCAAAAAAAAACACCAAAATGCATTTGCTAAAGGCATTACGATGTTGTTATATTCTTGTGGCTAAATATCTACGATAACATACCGTGCGGATGTTGATGATGACGACGACAGTTTCCAATTTACCGCCAGAGTAAGCCTCGATAACCCCGGTCATGTACCGTCAATTACGTCTTACATTCGCGCTTGAATTCAAGAGGCAAAATGTTACCAAGCTGAGGCTGACTGCAAGTACAACACTTCACCACAGGGACAATCACCTCGTGTACAGGTACCTCGATCCTAACAAAGTCACTCTGTTTAGCTTATCACCAAGATAGACAAACTTTTGATGATTAAATACGAGAATTTTTTTCTTTGGTGCGGCTTCAGTTTATACATAGATGAATGGGCAAATCCGATTAGTCACTGACGATCCGATAGGTGCAACCGTTGGTTAATTGAACCTAGCTGTACATACTTTCTTTTTTCTTCTTGTAATACCGTGACAGTATAGGGCTAATATTGCTCCAGGGCGTTCAGTGGACAGGTTTGTTTCTTCCTCTTAGCTCAACCAAGCCGTCTAAATCCTCACTAATACTGTAATTCCTTGGTCGTAAGTTCCGAAAAGGAATTCATTGATTCTTTTTTTGGTTGTCTGAATGACCTCCTGCGCATTGTTAGCGCGTGGAGGGTTGGACAATACCATTGCACCCCATTCATACCGCCTGAAACGTGTGCACCTAATAAGGGAACTAGTTAACAAACCCGCCAACAAGCAAGCCACTGGAAAATAGCTACACCACTAAGGAGAATGACAGAATAAAAAGTCAGCCAAAAGAGCTCTTACGTCGCACTCGAGACGACAAAACGCGTACAGTGGTCGAACCAGTTATCTTACAAATGAGACTCGGAGCTGGAAACAAGACGATTGTTAAACTATACTCACTATTGGCAATACTGAACATTGAAGAAACTATCACCGTGACAAGAGCCACTCTGTAATTGAGTAACATAGTGAAGACACTGGTGTCATTTCACACCAGTCGACATGAGCTAATGCATCAGACCAATTGAGCTGACGAGGTAACCCCTCAGTAGGCACGCTAATAGGATGGGACGGGATGGAGGACAGGAAGTCGAAACATTATTATTAAATAGGCCTACACTTGTGATAAAACGAAACCAAGGATGCATCAAAAGTGAATGAAATCAAACTCATACTGAATCCGTGTTCAGGGTTCTTGTCAGTGCATCATATATTCTGTCACGGTTGACCCACATCCATCTCAACAGAGATGACAAAGCAATTACATTAAACAAAATGTTGTCCAATGGACCAAAGCATCACAACTGGCCAGGTCACCATTCGAAACCACATTTTGTTCAACTGACCTTCGATGCAGCAATGATGTTGCAGGTATAACAACTTGGTATCAGGGTGACGGCTGTAGGTGCACCAATACATTAAGAACACTTTCCTCGACAATGCAAACATGTTCACAAGTCAATACATCCGTCTTAAGATCATGTGACAAAGGTCAAATGATAAGGATTTGAAGGCGCAAAGCGGAAGCAGGCTGCTGAGATGTATTCGAACATGGCGTTTGCAAGCACAAGGCACCGTCTAATGAGCTTACACAAGGCGTACGAAATCACAAGAAAAGTATAGGAAAGGATGACATCGGCAGGCTATTAATTAGCAGGCAGGCAAAAAGACACAACACGTCGGAACAGGACCGAGTCTGATACAAGCGGTAGGCAGAAGGCTGGTAGGCGAGGGGCGTGTGTAAACACAAGGCATGCAAACACAAGGAGTCGGCAAGCACTATGCATATAGCTTGCACAATGAGAGGCAAGCACCAAACCTAGCTAGCACAAGGCTTACATGCAAGCACCAGGCCTAGCTTAGGCAAGCACCAGGCCTAGCTAGCACAAGACGTAGGCAAGCACCAGGCCTAGCCGGAACAAGGCTCGTAGGTAAGCACCATGTCTAGCTAGAAAAAAGGCATATAGGCAAGCACTAGGCCCAGCTTGCACCAGGCCCAGCTTGCACATGGCGTAGGCAAACAACAGGCCTAGCTAGCACAGGGCGTAGGCAAGCACCAGGCCTATAGCTGGAACAAGGCTTGTAGGCAAGCATGGACCATGCCTAGCTAGAAAAATGCGTATAGGCAAGCACCGGGCCTAGCTTGCACATGGCGTTGGTAAACACCAGGCCTATAGCTAGCTCAGGGCGGACGAAATCACCAGGCCTAGCTAGCACAGTGCTAGGCTAGCACAAGGTGTAGGCAAGCACAATGGCGAATGCAGACACATGATGTAAGACTGTAAGCAGACACAAAGCCGAGGCAACCCCATATCGATCACTCACTGTCTATACTATGCTTTCATGCACCAGTGTACACTTTTATCAAACTGCGACAATATGAAATACGAGGGGAGCAATTCAATCAATTTTCAACACTCGATGTTTGTACCCTGAAACTATGACAAAACAAACCTATTCTCCAATAATTCAAGCTGAAGCTTACATACCTCGAATATGTTCAAGGTCTGTTTATATTGTTAAAAAAATAAACGTCATCAACATTTCACGCGCACCATCCTTATCTACACTATTTTACATTTTGTTACTTTTGCCAGGCTTTGCTTTTGTCCTATTGTGCCTGCATTCACATTAATCATGATCTCATTACAGTTATCGAAAGCTTCGATACTTTCCCGTGAGAATAATTATTGAAACATTTGGACGGCCCAGCTGACTGCACTTACTGGGCCTTTACGTAATTGTCATTCCATGGTAATGTGTGAAACGATGTCTCTGATATTAAAGGAACATTACAGAATTGTTTTTTGCTAACAAAACAGTTGCTGGCAGTGTAAGTACTTTATGTAATCCACCATATACATAAACTGACAAACCTGTAGAAGTTTGAGATCGATCGGCCATCTGGGTCACGAGAAAATAGTGAAAAAACCGATTACACATTTGCATGAAATCATATAGTTTCAACAAATGAATAAAACGCTCACTGAGCAATAAACTCCAATCGGAAAATTAGTTTATTCATTTCTCATCAAATATGGCATTTCAGACAGAAATATTTCAAGAGATGTTTTCTACTATCATCATCGTTAGACCGTGTAAGTTTTATGTAAATCTGTGATCAAAAAGTATATTTTACAAGTTTTTTTTTCTTACCAATTCTGTAATGTTCCTTTAAACAACACATTAATATTACTTGGTGTGATTATACACACTGCCTAATCGTTCAACCGTAAGGTTCTTTATCCATACCAAATTGGTCATTTGGTACTGGAGGAAATAAAAGTATGGCCCTCTTTTTGACTTTATGATATCAGTAATCATCACTGAATGCGCACAGGGAACCTGACGACTATGCAAACGGTCTGTAAAAATGAAGTATGTGCATTTGTTACGCAAGTCATCAGCCATTGTAAAATAGATTCAAGTGCATCAAAGTTCTTTACACAAGTAAAGAATAGACAATGGTATACAGCCAAGTAAGTAAACCACAAGAGAACAAACAATACATGTACTGTAAAATCAATTATAGAAATGAAAACCTATAGAGATGTAAAACAAATTTAAAAAAACAAGAATCAAACTATAATAAACTTTCAAGTAAAAACTTTATGAGAGTCTAATGAAATTAACCAAACATTATTGGCTTATGTATGGATGAAAAAGAAGAGGAGTTGCCAAAGAGTTTGTGACTAATATTAAGTCGTACATTCTGAGAAAGTGCATGGCCCTCACCATTTTCAAAAGGTTTGATATTGCTCAACCTACCTCTGTAACGATTGATGGTAGTAGGCATTCCTAGATACTCGGCAAACCCACTGGAATACCATACTAGCAGCTCCTCTCCACGCAAGATGCTTCGAGTTGTACGGAACATCACTCGACCCTCCGGCGAACGAACGGCAGCGAGGTTTTGCTCGTGATCGTCGTGTGCCGCAGCTACAAACCGCATCCAACGGGTGGGGTGGGAGTCTGGTCCACTGACTAGCCTTCCTTCGGAAAACTTGACCTAAGAAGACAATGATTGGTAACAGTATAAACAAATTGATATCAAAATAAAAATGTTAATATGAAATATTAACTCCGATCAAGTGTCTTGAGTTGACTCACGTCGGTCAATCAATATGTCAGACTTGACTCACCTTATAATCGGCTAACGGCCTCAAGGGATCCAACTTAACCCATTTTGGTCAAGTACAGTGTCTAAGATTGACCCTGTCTGACTTTACTCACTTTGATTAACTAAGATTCCTGAATTGACACAAAGTGTGCGACTCTTCTCCTCTCTGGATAACCAAAGTGTTTCAAAGTTTACTTACACTGGTCAAGATGGCGTCATGTCTACTTCTATTCATCTAAGCTTCAAATAGGCTTATGTCCGACTTAACGTTGCATAAACCGATTGTCGCCAAAACTTGTTTCTCTCTCTCTGAACAACTTTTGACAGACGCTATTTCAAATTGTTCATACTTGGTTGATGGATGTGAGATAATGTCGGGATCCCGACAACAATTCATATTTTAGTTTTTAATCAACTACTACTTATCATTGGCGGATTTCTTACGTGCATTACTATATAAATGAAAGCTTGAATCTTTCCCGAATCTTTAAAACTATAACTATTTAAAATTCCAATCTGAGATTTCGGGTCAATTCGGCCAAAAATTTGACCCATCATCTTTAACTCAACTGGATCAGTGTGACTCGACCCACTTTGATCAATAGAGATGCCTGAGTTTACCCATCCGCATCATCTGAATGGCCACTACCTTCACCCCCCCCCCCCCCACACCACCCCCACTGCCCCCCCCCCCCGATCGAAATGAGGTGATTTGCGCTTCGAAAAGCATTGTTTTATACCTTTTGATCAACTTGTGAGTCTGAAATGTTTGAGTATTGGTACCGGTCAACCAAGCTGTCTCGATCGAACAATAATGAAAAAGGGGCATCTCAATATTATACACATCTCTCAACACCATGTTGGTGAAGTGGATCGCCTGGATCAACCACGTTGTATCACGTGACTTACCTACCTGAATCAATCAACAAACTGAATAGTTGATTCGAGTCTACTAACTAGCGGTCAGCAAAAGTATCTAGAATGATTGAACCAAGGTGTATGACTTGGTACGGATTGTGGTTCTTATTAAAGTGGATGTAACTATCTCGTTCTTACTTTGCTGCCCACCCAGCTCCAAACACACGGCAAGAATCATCAGTCACTGACAGCACACTTATCAGTAATTGATTTCATTGCCGTTAAAAATCCTTGAAACTATATCAATTAATTAACCACAGGGAGAGGGCAACGCGCTCCATTCACTGCTTGATGATTTCGATCACATCCTAGATTTGTGTCCCCTCCTGAATTCCTACCCGCCATCTTCAGTGACGTGCCGACTTCACGCATCACAAAACTCGGTTGTAATTGATTGCCCACCACGAATAGTTTTTTTTCACAATAAGGAAGATTCTGAAGCGGTGAAAAGTACCAGGGGATTGTTACCAGCAACTTTGGTTGAAGATAAAGCTGTTAAATTAGGCACTCTAGAAGTGGTCAGTGACGAGTGGTAATCGGTCCACAGGGAAACGAAGGTGAATTGAGATTGGAATCCACATAGACACGGTCATACAAGTCCGGACAAACACCATGCACATGCGAAAATAACATTGAATTGCTACAATGCTGAGCAACAATCCTTAATACAAAAACCATTCAAACTGAAAAGTGAAATGCTTCGATCCCTAGCGTGGTCAGCAAATTAAAACAAGTGGTTTTCAGTTCCATTGCAAACTGGAAACATAAAAATCACAACAATATTTGGAAATAATACACTACGTGTGACTGGCCCTTGCTATTTGAAGCTCAGACACAAGAATATTAAGGACGAAATACATGAAAGCGTAGATAAAGAAAACAATCGTTTCACCCAAATTGAACACTTTAAAGATTGCGGTGAGTTAATTATCTTTTATAGTGTTGAGTTCAACACTTAGTGTTATGCGTAAAAAAAATCCTTTTGTGGCAGGGATAACTTATGTAGTAGAATTATCAGTCTTCGCAAATTAGTAAAATAAAAGATTAACAGGGCTACTTTCTTTGAAACAAGATAAAGTAAGATGAAGACTTAAAGGAACATTACAGAATTGGTTTTTGCTAACAAAACAGTTGCTGGCAGTGTAAGCACTTTATGTAATCCACCATATACATAAACTGACAAACCTGTAGAAGTTTGAGATCGATCGGCCATCTGGGTCACGAGAAAATAGTGAAAAACCGATTACGCATTTGCATGAAATCATATAGATTCAACAAATGAATAAAACGCTCACTGAGCGATAAACTCCAATCGGAAAATTAGTTTATTCATTTCTCATCAAGTATGGCATTTCAGACAGAAATATTTCAAGGGATGTTTTCTACTATCATCATCATTAGACCGTGTAAGTTTTATTTAAATCTGTGATCAAAGGTATATTTTACAAGTTTTTTTCTTACCAATTCTATAATGTTCCTTTAACGACAAAACTAACTATTTTGGTACCGTGACTTTTTAAAATCAATTTAAGCAGCAGCAATGGTCTGGCTGGGATTCGAACCGGCATTAATTGAAAGATCTCGAATACAGCTATAAACCAGACCACGTGGCCTATGACGCTCTATGTTTTTACAACCACCTCATTTCCGGTACGGTGTATGTACAAGCCTTGATTAATTAACAATCATTATACTCCCTCAATTACGAATCAAGAGCTTTATTCACAAAGAAAGAGAATGGCAATGCCCAAACAATCTACAAGTTGACTAATAATGCTTGTATAATACGCGTTTAATTTGCTATTAAATTAATGACAAGTTCCACGGTTAAGTGACGAGCTTGCATGTTGTTAAAAGCAACAAATGCGGACGGCCATCATAAGCTATATACTCGCTCCAGGACAGGCTTTGTTTTTATAACGGCTGCGCCTAAGGCTACGCATTGGTAGTGGAAGGCATTCTAAAAAAAACTACCGACTTTGTAATAAAATAATGCGAGGGAATAACACAGGTTGACCAATTAGTCAAATGAGCTTGCTGTTGTTGCGAGTTTTAACTAACAGATTTGAGAAGGGATAAAATGACTGATGGGGGAAAATGTGGACTGAACTAATAGTTCTTTGGTTTATGTGTAACTTTGATGAGGTCGACCGTTCCAGTTCAGTTCCAGTAATGCATTACTGGAACTGAAAGTTTTCTGATTTCCATGTGTACTGTATTAACTGTTGAACGGTATAAACAACTTGACGTTTCGAGCACTCTATCTCGGTTGTCTTCAAGAGAAGACTGGAAGACCTAATTAACTACATTCTACTTGTGAAAAATGAAGGCGATATTTTTAAAATTACATATATATACACAATCAAACATCGTAAATCTTAAAGGTCTACTGTGGTGGCGTCAAGTTGTGCTGTGTAATTGTGTCATTGTTTTATTGCAGAACAATGTGAGTGAATTGAATTCATGATTTTGCTAATGTATAACACAACCTCTTCAACGCAGATGAGGGCCTGTAACCAATCAGGCCCCATTGAGTTTTATTGATATTAATAAAAGTCGACTGCTCATGGTGATTGATGTGGGAACCGTTGTTGTCCCCGACACTGCACTGAACGTGGAGTAAAATACTATGGGAAGGCAAAGGAGAAGAACGCATTGCAATAGACACTGCATCACTACAGATAGGGAGTATATGGATTCTAACACCCATTTATAAGGTCAGGTACATCGACCATGTTCCCCCGGTGAACATCAGGACAGAGGGGTGCGTGAATGGGACAGACAGAACGGGAGACTTTTGAGAACACTAAGTGGAAGCCGACTAGGTAAATCCATTATTCTGCAGAAATGTGCCCATGCTCAGAATCACACCAAACAATGGAAATTTACTAGGTAAGTCTGCTGCCACCTAGTGTCACAAAACTCTCCATTGTGTAGCCTGAGATGCGGTTCCTTTTCCTTAGAACAAAATTGCCATTGTCGCCATGATTTTAATAGAAACATTTGTTTTAAATTTTAAACAAAAAGGGCACTGTGTAAAATAAATGTAGGTTTTGAAACGGAAAAAATGAAAAAAATAGTAATGAACGTTTCAAGGACCGGTTGGAGAAAAAAAAAGGAAAACAGAGAACTAATGTGCCGCTGTCTCATCCCACGGTTTAAACAAAAGCAATTTGTGATTTTATGACAATGTGGGACAACGCGTCAGTACACATTTACGACGAGGCAGACATGCACAACAATGTGTGTTATTCTTACTCGTATTGCTCCTAAACAGGAGTCCCTAAAGATAAGGGTACCTCCTCTTACACTCATTAATTCACTTGCAGTTATTTCATTGTGATAAGTTAATCTAATTACTCATAAAAACAGCGTGGGAGATAGGGGAGGGTGGTCATTTCAATTATTGCATTCAAATGTTCATGGGAGCTAGACAAGCTTATAGAACTTTTTCAAATCAAAATTTGGCTAAGCACGCAAAATCGGCAAGGCGATAACATCACTTTCTAATTGGAACTCCAAATGAAAAATCTGCACATTTTGTGTTCAAAGAGAATTATTTTCATTTTGATTAATTTCTTCTTAATTCTAAGCGTTTTGCATTGCATTATAAAAAATGTGCGTTGCACTTCAGGTTGTCCGTAGTTTGACAATAGTGACTGCGTGAAGACAACGTCTACGGCATGCTGTGTTATACAAAGGACTCACACTCGCCACGTTCTCTCTAATACCCATTCACTGTATTCAAAACGAGGCTGTGATGGCAAAATAGTCTGAGCCCAAGTGGAATAATTAAAACAAGTAGTCATCAGTTCCGTTGCAAACTGGAAACATAAAAAACACAACAATATTTGGAAATACACTACTTGTGCCTGGTCCTTGCTATTTGAAGCTCAAACCGTGGTACTTTATAAGAAGTATACCTGTCACAGCAGTCGTTGGAACACACTACGACCAACTATAAACAGGATTTGAAAACCGTAACCAGTGATTCTTACTTATTCCCCATTATGATTAGGGCCTGTATAAGAACTTTAAGAAGTTCTGGATCGGAAAAGAACTTAGTCTTATTATTTCCAATGCTTCACTGTACTCAAATCGGTAACTAAAAGCACACAAATAAAAACTGCAAAACTACACGGGCTCTTGACAAAAAGCACAACTACACACATGGCGGTACCTCAAGAAATACATTCATATTTTTCTCTGTCACAATAAGTCTCAAATCCCTTGTAATGGATGCTAGAAGAGCTTGATTCCGTTGTGTTATTAGCTTCTAAAACCAAACCTCAGTTTTACTCAAGTCACGACCACAGAATATCAACTCACTCTCAACTATTTACAACATACTGGTAGTGATTTCCAATCATGACACTGAAGACGGTTGAAAGTCAATCACGTGACGAGGGATTCCTTCTTTTTTGAAGAGGGATTTGCCGCGAAACATTCATTAAACAAAAATTAATAATAATAAATAAAAATACTAAATGATGACAGTGAAAATCAAGTATATAATGAATACTCAAAGGTGTCCGGTCATTGTTTAAAAACATTTGTGGAATGAGGCAACCCAACATATACCGCCAATATGACGTGACGTCATTACAAACTTGAATTGCCTCCAGTGTAAACTGTGCTTCTGGATGGAAACACATGGGCCTAAGTAATGAGACGTCTTATTGACTTTAAGACGAGCCAGAGTGATACTGGTAACCAACACTAAGTTAAAAGACAGTAGCATTGTACAAACACTCAATAGTGAACTTCTCATTTTCAAATATGGATTCAAAAATTGAGTTCGTATACTCTTTTTTCACAACATTAATATTTATGAAGCGATTTAGAAATTCTTTTTAATCGTCCCTTTGCTGTGGAGAAACCTCGTCTTGAGTGTCACACACTTTATGATATTAGTTGTCATTTGTTTATAATTGTCTAATACACGTTAAACCCCTTCGACCATTTGATCGACAATTTGTATTGTTTTTGTCTTTATTCGGTGTCTGTATTTTATTTGGTTCATTACTTCGACATATTTGATTTATCTGGTGTTTTGACTCACCTCGAGCATATACGGGCTGTCCCTACTATCTTTCATGTTGACACCAAGGCGAAACTCTCCATCAAACGGACCGAAGCTAACATCCGCCGGGATCTCTGTCGATGTCCATACACTGGTCTCAATGTCCGAGCTTTTAGCGGACCCAGATCGTCCGACCAGTGGGGGAACATGGGGCGAGTCTACGGCCGGGAACATTCCTTAGAGATGGGTGATGACAACGACACTTGGAGGTTGGGACTTGATCATGGGTGCACCATCCAACCAACTGACGAGACGCTAATGGCAAACAGTTCGCAATCACCAACGCAATTCATATCGTACAAAAAAAAGCAAGGCTTATCTACACAGATGGAAATATTTTTCACTTCAACAAAAAAAAGTGGGAAAGAGACCGATGAGAAAAAATGATGGAGAAACAGCTGTGAGCCAGTGGAGTCAACAAAGACCAGTTTTGCAGCGTTTTACCGGGCGACGACTGGTTTTATTGAAAACGAGCGCCTACTTGTTGCGCATGTGCACGGTGGAGCTACGGGCCGCTGAGCCAGTCACTGTTACGGGTCCTTGGTGCTAGCCGCGCCGGCGCGGTACCACGACCTACGTACAACTAATTAAGGACAATGGTAAAATAATTCTTGCCTAAGAAATCTGCATATTTTCCCAACGTGGTGGGGAGGGAGACCCATAGCTCTTCAACGGTAACAATTAATCTTACGGTCAGGCGGTGGTTTCTTTTTGGTTGATTTACACGATGTCTAGTGCTTTCAGTGTTTGGCAGTATAGTAACTCGACTAAACTGTTTCAAAACTAAACTAGGTTAGAATTGTGTTCAATGAACGGCCTTAAATACAAAGTACAGGGTCGTAATAATTATGGATCAGTCCGAGAGCTCACTGATTACTGAGTTCCAGAATTAATCCTCCACAGATCCACTTCCCTAAAATACTCACCAGAATCCATGCTGGTTAAGTTTTGATTGTAGCGAATGAAATCAGCCCCATAAAACATTTATCATTGTTTTCACCAAATAATGTGATGAATGAATTTGATTTCGTCTTATGTGTTTGTTGGCAACCAGACGAGGGGAATACAGTTTAGAAGCATTTTTTGTACGTATTTAGAAAAGTTGTGAAACTGTGTAGATCAGTCTCTATACAGGGACTTTTTACACAGTCGATCCGAACTAGATCACCTAATCCGACCCAGTTCAGTTTAGTTGATCCTAAGACCGGCTGTGTTGACGCTTAAGGCGGTACTAAGCGCTTGTCCCAAACTTACAATGATCTGCTTTGTTTGGCATACCAGCAAATGCTCTTCTTCACCAACAATCAACTGTAAGTGATATGTCATAACACAAGCAGAGTAACAATGAATGGGCTTTCACCAAACCAATAATAAGTCAATGCTTCATGGTCAACCATACAGCAACGAGCACAAACCATCAACCCAACAAGCTCCTGCAACAACCGAGTGGTCTCGCCATATACAGATCAGCTCAATCATATAACCACTTCAAATGATCACAGCTTTGGAAAATAGCTGTAGAGCCACATAAGAACCCATGCAGCTAAATCAAAAACATGTTATAATTCATGAAACAAAAGACAATAGAGACATTTAAAAAAAAGTATGTAAACTCGATGTCCCAGAACATGAACATGAACCCAAGAAACCTCACAAAACCTCGGTAAGCAACAAAAAAACACCCCAGAAACCTCATAATTCAACCCTTAAACCTCATGACACCTCATAAACCTTTAGAAACAAAAGAAACATCAGAAACACTCGTATCAAAGAAACCTCAGACATCCCTCAATGAACCTCAGACACCTCCACGAACCTCACCCAAGAAACGACGGAAACATCATATTCTGCAAAACCTCATATTGAGCAAACCCTCGTACACACCAAAACCAGCAACCGTTTTCCCCCTTCAAATTACTTCTTCGGTTATCAATATTGAGTTCACCCAAACTACACTAAAGCACATTGTGCACAGCTTTGTCCTACTATTTTCCTGTTTTTTGTGTGATATAGAGCCAAAGAAACAAGAGAAATAAGAGAAATTAATTTGAGCAGTGTTTTTGCATTTAGACTGAGATCATTAGGCCCCAGGCTGATCACCGAAGAAGTGCACAATCCAAAACTAGTAACAAGTACAAGTGGATTTAAGAATGTTTTGAAATCACAGTATAAGAAATGCCATGTACACCCCCATGTGCTTCCACGCCCACCCTTAGCTGCCCCTTTACATTTACCAATAACTCACGGGTATAACAACCGGAATGCTTTGCAGGTTCTAATTGATTTCCAACGCTTGGAGGCATTCTAAGCCTCCTCGTCATAAAAAACCTCTCTTTGATATTAATATTATGTTTGACGCGGCCTGTCTGTATGACAGTGGAGTATAGCTAATCCACAGGCAGTAATTTGCAAGATATCAGATGCTGTTTATAACCGCATCAGTGATTTGTATTGTCTCCAGATCAACACTTTAGACAATTGCAGCGTGTATAACAACCATTCAGCAAGCCGCTTTTGATTAACACCAATCGAATTTGGGTTATTGGTTAACTTCTGGCACTAAATCCTAATTTTACTCGCCTCTGAGACCGTGGTTTAGGAAGCACAATTGTTGGTTTTGGGGGCTTCTCAGATTTGGACCCCCGTCGTTAAATACATTTTCATAATATCCGTAAGCTACTCCTACGCGGCATATTGCCGTAATTACACTGACATGCCATGCTGCAACTTCGGGCTTAAAATCAACCCCGAACCCCGCTAACATTTTCCCCCGCCGTAACAAAACCCTTTGGGCACCGCAGGTTCATATTTTCTTTCCAATATTGTTTTCATTTTGCCTGTTTCTTAAACAGATACCTATTTTATGTCAACAAACGGGGAGGGGTTTATGTGATTAAGACGCCGTTGTGAAACTCTGGTCTGAGATCCAAATCAGATCAAGGTAAATTGTGGTTGATTTACCGCAACGATAACTTAGGTAGAGCTGGTCGCAGTAAACAAATAAAGCAGTTGTGGCTTTCAACTTGAACAATGCGCTGCATGCTTTAATGCTGGTTGCGTGAGTTTTAATTTAGCCTCAAAAATGACATTTGGTAAGTGAGTCTAAATCTAAATAAGATCTGTTCACATTGGACAAGTTTAGTTTTTTTTTTGACGATGAACAATTAATACCATCAGTTACAATTCGTCTCCTAATACATGGGATGTTTATTTGTATTTAGTATTTACCCACCGACTGTGTATTGAAAAGTTAGTATTTCTGCTCCATTAATCAATTTTTAAGGTTTTGTTTTTTACAGTTTGTTTTACTTTATTGAAAAACATCAAGGTATGTATTTATTTACTTTCGTTCAATGTGTTTAATGTCAATATTTTAATTGATTTTATCTTCATTTGTTTGCTCGTTGGTAAACTTATACTGTTTTCATGAAGCTCATCAGCAACCTACAAACAAAAGCATCTGAATATTGATAAAACAATATATAAATATTAACAATAAAACAAAACAAAGAAAAACAAGAAGAAAAGATTTGTTTATGTCTCGTGACCAAGAGGGAAGGCCTAAGTGCATGCAGGGGACGCTTTTGTCCACGACCCCAAGGAACAGTTTTCAACTTAACCTCGCTATGACATTGAGTTGAATGAGACACATAACAGAACGTTGAGAAAAGGTCTTGCCATAAAAAGATACTAAAACATTCAGCATTTCTCTGATTTTAAAATCAAGGGGAAATATATATTCTTTCAAATGATTTTTCATCGGTTGGCCCTACACGAAGCGTCCTACAATGCCAAACTCTTTATTCTTTTATACCCAAAACAAAGATATAGATCGCACTATATGAAATTAAACAAAATGGAGTCCATTTGCGTTAATCTTCCAAATGACGGACGAAATGATGAACTCTATTTGTGTCGAAAAATACCCCAATTGTGGGAACCTTTGTTCTAATTAGTGTTAGGGCGTGCGAAGTTATCGTTGAACTTAGCTCCTGTCAGACTATGATTTATCAATTATGAGACGAGCATAAAAACAAAATAGTTTTCATTTATGATACTTGGGCCTGACTAGTAACAGTTCCCTGGGTACCTTCAATTGCATAGGATTCAATAATCGCAATAATTGAAATGTCAAACTAAACAATGCAGAATAAACCATCGTAGCATGAGTGTTTGTGTTCAAAACCTAATGGGAGAATCATTCACATTAAATTAACTCCGTTCTTCGACCCCAAAATATTAAAGTAATCTTCAAGTTCACTTAATAAGTAAAAGAATTGTATCAGAGGACTTGCTGTTTTAACAAGTCAAATCAAGACTTTTTCAATTGTGGTTTTGATTTCTACTGCCACTGTAGCTTTCCTGGTATTGTTTATGTCATCGATCTTGTTATCATTATAATTATTGCACTTATAACCACTGTTATTAAATTCTTAAATATTTCTACCATTTTTACTTTTTGATCTTATTTTTCGCCACTTGTTTTCTGCTTGTTCGTCACTGCTGATAAATAGATGTGGGCATTTTTATACAGGCCGCTGCTTTTCTTTTAAACGTTCTCTTATTGTTTGCTTGTTTATTTGTATGATCTTCACTATATACAGAAACCACTGCCACTCCATGTCCGCTGCAAACTTGATGTCATTTTTCTGGTAGAAATAAAGACACAGTATGCCGACCCCGGGGTTATCTCACTTTACCCTACTCTAAAGCAGGGGTTGACACTTCCCTGCAAATGACTATTTCCCGGGAGTTTAACAGGGTTAGCAATTCAAGTGTGAACAGGTTGATTTAATTATCCTGGCTATTTCCCGCGAGGGTTAAATTAGTGTCAATCGAGCCTTGACAGTGCTTCAGACAGACAGATTTCAGCAAATATCTACTTCATTTTCAGTAAGCTTCGAACTTAAAAGTGGTTATGTCTTTATTTTTAGGATTGCCAATCATGTTTGTAATAAAACTGTAACCGATGTTAATACAAATACCAACCACTTCAGAACTACTTCTGCTGGAAAATGCTGTCATCTGAAAATCCCCATTAAATAAATTTCACGCCAAAGTGCCAATTTTATATGCAGAAATAGTTTGACACAAAAAGAAGAACCAATCTCGCCGACCCTTAAATTTATAAAATCAAGTTTCCTCAAGTGAAATTCTTGTTTGTTTGTTTATGTGTTTATTTATGCAAGAAGGGAATTTCGATGCTCCCCGAATCTTCCCCGATTCTCCCCGGCAGATCAGACCCTGTAACAACGCTGATTATTGAAGGGCAGTAATTATGTACGAATGCCCGTAATAGGAAAGTACTACATGATCTAACAATCATAATATTATTGTGTATTTCTTGTAATTGTTTCATGTTATCGCGTGATTGTACATCGTTGATATTTGCATAGCTGTTCAGACAATAATTTGCACATGCATCGAAACATTAGTTTGAAAGTTTTAACATCTAAATTAGATTATGACCCATTTCTTTAGGCTAAACTGCTGGTAATTTTGAGGTGATTTTGAGCTTGTTTCCCATAGAGAGTGTTACATGAGTTAATGGTTGTCTGCATGTACACGATGGCGTCACTGCGTGAGTTCAAACAGTTCTATGCACGAAGCTCTTATGGAACCACTTGCGGTAATGTCCAACTCGTTTCGTGTATGCCTATACCTTCCCACCCAGTGTTTTTCCAAATTGAAAACACAAAGGCACTTCGTCTTTTTGGTAAAAATGGCAAATATAGCTCCATATGGCAACTTTGTCATCCTATGATATTATACGAGTCATGTATAGAAAGTACATTATACAAACTTAACCAATTGGTGCGATGCTGGCGCCTATATTGTTCAAGACGGAGAGCTGTTTCACTTAGTGCAGGGTTTTTGCAATTACCGTCGCAAAGTTGCTTTCTAAACAGTGCATCAACTTACTGCACTTAATACAAGTGATATATTATGCTATGTTTTTTTCAACCGTTTAGAAAAAGAGTTTGTCCCATTCTTTTTGTTCCAACCGAACCGGTCATGCTAGTACCTTATTACAGCATTAAACATGGCATTTGATTGGTGCTTCGTTTGGTCCAGCACAGCCGTGCCCAGTTATACACAAAAGAATGAAAAGTGGCTTGTCATGGCTGATGGTTTCCCGCTTAAACCAGGGAATTAAATGGAAAAATGCAAGGCGTGGTTATATGTCTGGTAGTCTGCATAGTTCCCTTAGGGTTGTTCTCCTCATTTCTCTTTAACAAGGTATACTGGTTATAAGAAGTATCCGTGGATGCAAACTGAGATAATTGCTCCATGTGTGGATACGGCCATGGAGGACACTCCATTTCAATATCAGTTCATTTTAGCAAAGTGGGCAGGTCTAGCATATCAATGATTGCGCATGGAACGGAACGCTTCGGGGCGAAGTAGCTGAAATTTGAGTCTAGACGAACACCGGGTCTATATATTGGTGAACACGCTCGCCGGATCCGCCGGATCACCAGCCTGGAAAAGAAACCCGAAAGGTTTTAAATCCCTTGACTTGTTTAAGTGCTTGGAGCGTGTTTCTTAGGTTGCTAAAACCAGCTATTAAAATGACATGGAGTCAGCTTCATTACATATTGAGATTACAGGGTTTCTTCGTTAGTCTGCAACAAGCACAAAGAAAAAAGTTATTAAATTTCGAGTTTGCACTGGTACAAAACAAAAAGGTATGGAATACATATGCTGCACATAAGATGTGAGAAATCCAAGCTGTAAGACCACAGATATAACAAACAGCCGGACATACGACGAATGATATTATTGTTGGTGAACAACAAAAAGTATAAGGAAAGATAATAGTACGGAGAGTAAGGGAATATATTAGCTGTGCAGGTAGTGGCCTTGTGGGAAAAGAAAGGGACAAAATGCCGTACCGGTCTTAATACCAGACCACCACCAAGAACTGGACGGCTGGCCGGGAGGTTTAGAGGGACTCCTCAAAAGTTTGAATTTTGGTGTGAATTTGATAAAGTGCGCGTCTGCACAGAGTTTGTGATATGGCAGGTGCATCTATTGTTTGTCTTTACAAGTTGTATTTTAGACTGCCAACTACCATACTCGTTTTTTCGTTGAGTTCCTTTTCGCCCACATTCTGTCTCGCATTTATAGCTGCCGTCGGACCAGCATAAACGCGAGACCTTTTTAACGCTTGGAGGGGAAAAAAGAAGGGAGTGGGCTTTTGTTGATCACATGCCCGAATCGCCAGGCACAGGAAAGGCTAGCCTGTGTATAAACGTATATTAATCGTACATATGAAAACGTTTTGCCCGGCCTAAAACAATTGAGCCAGACAGTGGCTAGCGAGTATAAGCTTTGGCCGTGCAGCTCTGCTGATGTGCCCGTGGACCGCACGGCCACACTACGGCAGGCACCCAAAAGCAAAGGGACGTCGTGTATGCACTGTATTGTGCGAGACGCACGCGCTATTGTATGCCTTTTGTGTGCGTCAGTCAACATGTGTTTCTATTGAGGAAAATTCCCACACATACAGGATCGCGGTGCTATAGAGAGGGGAGCGCGGGTGAGCAAGCCCCAAGTCACTTAATACGTTACATTAAGTATATGACAAGCGGCACAGCAAATAACCTGTTAGTACACAAAATCTGTGCTTTTTGCCCCATCAATCTCGCAGACGGCCAGACAGAAATCGCTAATTTTGGAAAACATGGAATTGGATAAAATTAAGGACAAAGACTGGATACACAATCTGGCTTTCGGTACGAGCGTAATTGCACTAGCAAATCGATGAAAACCGGTCCGAAAAATGTCAAAATCGATAAAGTTTGTGCTGTGATATGATGGGATGGGGGAACCGTTTAGTGAAATTCTGAAATCTAATCAGCGAGTTAGTGTTATATAGAGAGAGGGTGTATACAAACAATCACTTTGGACCATGTAGATGGGTCTGGATTTAGGTGACAGAAGGCCACCTTCTTTTCAAATGGACCATTCAGCGAAGCTCAAAGCAGATGTGCATATCAACAAACCTACGCAATGAGATCCTTAACAGAGCACAAGAGCGCTTCTTACAAGTCCTCTGTCTCTAACTATAGTTTGGACTTAAGTACAACCGGCCAATTGGGTACAGGGGTGAACCGACCCTTGCAGTTTGGGATTTTATTGTACATTGACGCAGGGCAATTTATTCCTGTGATTATAGATCAAATTTACAGTTATTAAGTTTAGACCTCTAGTCTGTTCATCTGTTGGGCTGGCATTGGACCACTGTACAACATCCTCACCAATTACAATATCTGAATGTATTAACCCAGATAATTGCCGGCCCCAGACTATTCCTCTTTTGTTGAGTTAAAGGCAATTTGGGACTGACCCGCTTTCTCTTAAGTGAGTCTATTAGAACAACACTTTTTTTGCTGAAAGTCATTTCAAATCTAACGAAGTTATAGAACGATGTGATTAATCAGCCTAAAGAAGAAACATAGTTTATGCCAACTCAAAGAAATTAAACGTGTAGTCAAATTAAAAATGCAAGCGATTATAAGTTATAGAAACTGGAATTGATTTTAGCTATGAATTAAAAATAATCCTGCATTTTATTTTCAGTCTCCTGTAATTATTCCTTTATTTCTTGTGAGCGAAAGTTCCACTCATCCCCGACACCGAGTTTCTAGAGAGTAATGACAATTCTACTTAATAAATCAAGACACTCCAATTCCACTCTAAGCACTGGTCAAATACAAGTACACAGTCAATTACATTGTACTGCTCGATACACAACTAATTAGATATGTGACTGTACAAAGATGGACGATTCTGAAAGATTGGTAGTGATTTTGTTTCAGTTGAGACCATGAAATTCTGAACGTGGTTTGTAGGGTGTTACATTTGAGAGTAGTTTCATGTCATCATAAATAGAAAATGAAAAGATTGAATAAGATAATTCTATGTCTGCCTTCTCTTTGTGGCAATTTAGGTTTTTCAAATTTTGAAGGCAATTAGAGGTCTATAAAAATACTGAATTCGTGAAAAGTTTTATGCAAACGTGATCTAACGTGCCTTGATTTTGGTCAGTGGTATTCATCTACAAGTGCAACATTCTAACGGAGCTAAATAGACTGGTACCTGGAGTGGTTAAGTTGTTACTTGTACTGGTTGGTACTGCAAGAGAGAACACGAAACAGTATAAGCATGGTATACAGCCTTCTAATTGGCCAAAGCATGGTCTACAGCCTTCTAATTGGCCAAAGCATGGTCTACAGCCTTCTAATTGGCCAGTTCTCTTACGCATTGAAAGACTTGGCCTACGCATTTTCTTTGGAAGGCGCCACTTGTCAAAATGTAGCCGATAAATTTAACCCATCTTTGGTTTCATCTTGCTATCCTATACCTGTGTTTTGCACACAACTAATGGTGCAGTCCTTGATGAAGCTGCCCCCATCCCATCAAAGTGATTCTGATCATTCTAATCGGCCAAGTGGTATTTGAACCTAGATATTGCTAATTTGAACACTCATTTCATTATTTAATAAACGTAGGTTCTTAAGTTAAAACATTGCTCCATGTTGTGTTTATCTCTGGGGTTTTTGTTTTTAGCAATGTCTGATGACATTTAATAAATACATAAAACGATTCTCGTCTCCCAAATCACGTGATCTCCGGCTTGACCATCCCAACCCAGTCCTCCAACCTGTCTTTGCTTCCCGTACATAAGAACACACACCCTGTCTCATAGCGTTCCTCCCATTACGCTGCCCCAGTTTAACCTCTTCACTGCAGTACTTGAATCAAATTGACTCCATACGCATTAATCAAGATCCACAGTCAACAACGTACAAGCGGTCTCATCATACAATACTCGACCAATCACAATCCTCGTGTATCGTACGTCACTAGTATAGGTAAGCAAACACAACCATCAACGTCCTCAAAACATTGGGAAATTGTCTTTAATGGGCAGGGTCACCACTAACACGATTACTGAAGGGCTGCAAGTGAGTCCATCAGAAAGTCGCAAAAGGGCTGCGAGTGACACCCAGTGAGCCCAGAAAGTTTCTATACCTTGGCAGGGTCACCTGTGACTCAGTCGCAAAAGGGCTGCGAGTGACACCCAGTGAGCCCAGAAAGTTTCTATACCTTGGCAGTGTCACCCAAACACAGTGACTAAAGGGCTGCGAGTTATACCCAGTGAGCCCAGAAAGTTGCACTGGCAGGGTCACCCAAACACAGTCACCGAAGGGCTGCGAGTGACACCCAGTGAGCCTAGATATTTTATATCCTGGCAGGGTCACCCCCTACATAACACAGTCAATAAAGGGCTACGAGCTTTGGTCCTTGCTCATATGCTGCGAGTGAGTCCAACAGAAAGTTTCTATATGGGTAGGGTCACCCGTGATACAGTCACTCAGGTCTGTGTGTAACACCCAGTGAGTCCAGATAGATAAAGAGTTGCTCCTACAGCACAAAACTTCCGGCAATTTCAGACCATCTGTCGGTGCTCTACCTACAACAAACAGACACACATACCCTAAGTTACTCAACTTGCACAGTTTGGCTTTGCTTTCATACCATGTGGTAATTCTACCAAACTGTCTTATGTGTCAATGTTGATAACAGTTTGCAATGGTCCGTAGAGAAAGCCTACAATATTTGAAATATTACATTTTGAATTTTGAATTACTTTGTTTCACTATTCGATATACTTTCATGTATGTCTTTATTTTAAGGGGATAAAGTGATCGCACTGAGTGGGTCGGTGGTTCAGAATTTCTGGTTGGCTTTTTTTTTGTACATCATTGGCATGAGTCCTTTTCATTGTGCAGCCATCTTGTTGTTATTTTCTCCAAATCGAAGCTCGACGAGAAATATAGTCAGATCCCCATCTTCGGTATGTTGAGATGCAGTAACCAGTACTGTTTTTACATCCGGGAGTGGAACTTGACCACGATGACAGGTGGTTGCAGCCGGAAAAGAGCACATGCGTTTTCTTCTGAGATTGAAAATTTATTTGCTTATTTTTTTTTTTTTTTTTTCAATTGAAGATTTCTTTCTATTGCATACAATTCTATTTGGGTTCTCTTCGGCTGCTGCAGTGATAAGGATTCCACTTAATACGTTTTTAAAAAGAGACATTCAGACTATTTCCCCGTCCAGCTCTGCATGGCTGAGGTAAGAGAGTGAATCAAACAGGATACAAAGTTACTCAGATGACGGCACTCGGAAACTTAAATGTACCATTTTTATCATGAGTAAGACTTCTTTAAAGGCACTGGACACTATTGGTAATTACTCAAAATAATTGTTAGCATAAAAACTTACTTGGTAACGAGCAATGGAGAGCTGTTGATAGTATAAAACATTGAAAGAAAGAAGTAATTTCTCAGTAAAGTATTTGAATTGATTTTGAGACCTCACGCGTGAGGTCTCTAAATCAAGCACCTGAAAGTACACAACTTCGTGTGACAAGGGTGGGTTTTTGCATTATTATTTCGCAACTTCGACGACCAATTGAGTTCAAATTTTCACAGGTTTGTTATTTTGAGCATATGTTGAGATACACCAAGTGAAAAGACTGGTCTTTGACAATTACCAAAGGTGTCCAGTGTCTTTAAATCACAACAAAACGCACATAATATAGACAACCAAAATCTCCAGCATCTTAAGAAAAACCGTTAAACTCTATACAATTCTTACCCCGGCCAAGATGCCGCACAAACTGGGGCTGTTGGCCCTAGTGGGCCGCCCTTGTTCCACCCTGGTCAGATAGGTTAGGTTTGAAACAGCATTTGATACGGGGCTCTGTTCACTGCACCTTTCCCTACTCCATCCCACAAGCAAACTTAGAAAGCCGCCTTTCAAGAAAATACTCAATTGCTCTTTTGTAAATTAACAAGAACTCAAAGTCTTTAAATCCTGATCCAATCAAACCTACCACCCCCTCCTAAATATATAAAGTATTGGCATACTTTATTTACTTCTTACCCTCAAATTGAAATGGCAAACGATGGGGGTACCCTGAACCAATGAAGAAAGTAAATACGGCTCATCAAGTCCACATGCATTACTTTTCGGGAGCACGTCTCAAGTAACAAAGCCTATCACCGTAATTATGGGTCCACGTGCTGGCCGTCCTACACTCAGTACACAACGCCACAACCAGTTTTATCACCTTAAACTGATCATTGAAAAGCACATGCAATTAACCCACTTTACAGATGGAGGTTTGATTAGCACCCGGGCCAGTAAGCAGGTGTTACCGTGTACAAGAAACACACCGCATTGTGCAAATAGTTCAAATGGAGGAAATCACATTCATTATGAGTCAAACTGGAACATCCATAAAAGGATATAGTCTGCAACGCTGAGCATTATTCGATTCTTACAAAGCACCATGGATTCAAAGTTTTCAAGAAACCACAATGAAACATACCTGGTGACACTTATTATGGACTTACACTTCCGAAGTAAGCAGCGTATAACAGTGGCAATCGGCACAAGTTGGTTTTAAAATAAACCATCATTCATGCCCGCCCCCCCCCCTGTGTTCAAAAACAATGATGAGTCATGATTCTCGCTTTAAAACCAAGGTGCAGACTGTAATTCCACTCTTTCAGTCTCACCCCCCCCCCCTGCAATAGTTTGCATGTGGAAAAACAGCTGCCATTCAGAAAGGCTTATTGCGGATTATTCTCTGGCTACATTACATTAGTTATACTTTTGGCTGTGGCTATAGGACAGGCACTCCACGCATGACGTGACGTCACATCTTTGCACATTCTAGTAAACGGCACCCATTAATTAAACGCGTAAATGGACGACTAATTGTGTTTTAATTGTGAAACACGGGACTGGTATATTGATACTAACAATAATACCTTGACTTCTTGCTTGGGTACCACGTCTGCTACAGCATTTACAGATTTACTGTACAGGTAAACATCATTAACGAATTGTGAATCTATCATATAAAATGGGCATCGTGAACGAGTATGACGTCATGCGCGGAATTCCTGGCCGATAACCTCTGTGGACAGGCCGTGGTATAGCTTATAAACGTTTCTATAATCATAATTTTGTAGATATTAGAATAGTAATGGTTATTGTTATCTAAATCAAACATAATTCGACTTTTCTTTTTCACTAAGCATCATAAATGATACCGGTACCGTCAATATTTCATTATTAAAGGAACATTACAGAATTGGTAAGAAACAAACTTGTAAAATATACTTTTTGATCACAGATTTACATAAAACTTACACGGTCTAATGATGATGATAGTAGAAAACATCCCTTGGATTATTTCTGTCTGAAATGCCATATTTGATGAGAAATGAATAAACTAATTTTCCGATTGGAGTTTATCGCTCAGTGAGCGTTTTATCCATTTGTTGAATCTATATGATTTCATGCAAATGTGTAATCGGTTTTTCACTATTTTCTCGTGACCCAGATGGCCGATCGATCTCAAACTTCTACTGGTTTGTCAGTTTATGTATATGGTGGATTACATAAAGTGCTTACACTGCCAGCAACTGTTTTGTTAGCAAAAACCAATTCTGTAATGTTCTTTTAAGTATTGTAATGAGTGACTTTCTTGAGGTCACGAAACGTAATCGACGTTTTTGATACCACTCCATTAGACAGCTTTCACTTATAGATATTGAAAAAGAAGCAGACACATCTTTGAGAATGAGGTATAGATCATAATGTCATGTTTCTGTGTAAAGGGGCAATAAAACTCTGTATCACAGGAACTGACTTCTCCAGTATGGTTTGAGAGCATACTGATCGAAAAGTCGAGATGTCACATCATTTCTGTTCAGAACCACCACAAATCATTGGCGACAAAAATACCTGTGTTCCTGTGAGTCTTGTTTTCCCTCAAGGCGAAATTTCGAATCCTACTCATTTATTTCGTTGACTTTGATTGACGATGTGTATGGTACTTTGACGATAGCTTCAAATCAATTTGAATGAACTGAAATAGTACCGGTGGTTAAACAATGCGGACTAGGTAAAACAATACTGTTGTGCATGGCTCTCCAAACGAATTGATTTAGAGGCAGTTGAGTCAAAGTATGTTTGTCCTTTTGATATTTTTAAAATGGTGTGGAGGTCTTGGCTATACCGTTGTTCTGGAGCCCCTATAGTGTCACCATGTTGGATATTTCCATGTAATGTGCTTTGTTCTCTGTCCCTTTAGGCTTCCTGTAATTCATGACAATCGAGGGAGATATGCACACAATATACTACAGTCTGAAAAGATATAGATGCTTGGCTTTGGTTTATTGGTTTGTATCGTTAAATTGCGATGGCTTAAAGAGCGATGCACGAACAGAAGCTTGGTGTTTTGTTTTCTGGAATCATACGCTTTCTACATTTTCTCTCAACCCTATAATAACGTATGCCACTATCTTATGAGAATCTAAAGGTCTCTCTTCGAAATTTAATTTTGAAAGAACCTTTCAACTTTTCGCATCGTAAACGGAATTAGATTCATCTCACTAGATATCGCCCTGTCCGCCGAGTTTAGGCATGAGGCGATTTTATCGACATGGGTTTTGATATTTAAAGAGCCGTAGGGCTTGATTTGAACGCTGAGGCATCAACAGGCTCCTATATTCAAGAAAGGATGAGTTAAGTCAAATCTGCCGGGTCCTTAAGGGGCCAACCCGCACATGCTGCACAGGAGCAGGGACAAGAAACCATGACAAGCTAGGAGCAGGCAGACTCACTGGTTGGATGGCGCAGGACGCAATACTACCATCTGGCAATTTTGAAGCGTCGTTAATAGAAGCAGCGGTAACTTGGAGCCACAGTGGCCCAAAATTATCCCTTAAGGATAATTAAAGAGAAAATATACAAACAAGTATCTGGGCTAGAGTGTTCGTTGTTTGATAGTGTCATGCCGATGACGATCATGCTGCATCAAACTAAAACACTCACCTTTGGGGAAGAGTGTTCGCTGTAACCTCCCGATGACTATCGCTACAAAATCAAGCCTTCCATTATAACAGAATGAAGGAGGTTGGACCAATGCAATGGTACTTCCCCCTTAGGGAAAGAACTAAAATAAATCAAATCAATTTAAGTTTTTATTAAACAGAAAGCTTTGCCATGGACTTCTTTTCTGATTGTTCCTTTAACCTAGATCAAGATAGACCAATCGAAGCATCTCAATAACAAAATACTTCAATGGTGTTTACAGCATTAGTGATTACCAATGTTTATTTTTTATAATTATTGGATATAACTGACGGTAATTGACGATACATAGAATTTGAATTTGATAATTCAAATAATGTCGACTAAGTATATTAATGTGTAGATTCTGGAATGTAATAGCGGCTTGAGTTTTCTTTTCAACACGAAGAGTGTAACACAAAATGTCACCTAATAAGTTTTCACTCCAATCAAGAACATCAAAGCTTCTAATTTATCAAATTTCATAAATTTGAAATGAAATTGCTTACAGATTGTGTTATGCACAAACTATTAAATCACCAGTAATAGATTATTGCACATCAAGTGACATCACATCAAACCAGTCGAAAATGGGCAAAGTTATTTCCTTATCAAAACAGTGTGTCATGTTCATAATATCGGACTGGTAACTTTTCTCCATGTTCAAACATTAATGCACATTAATTTCCATACATTTTAATGATTGGCTTATATGGGTTTTGAGGCATTGCATGGTGAGGTATCAATATTCGGTTTGCGGTAATACCATGTGTATAAATATCTACTTTGCTGTGTAGATTTGTTCTTTAGATTTACTTCTTTTAATAAATACGTGCATCAAGAAAATGGGTTTAATTTCTAAAAGATCAGTGTGAAAGGCCGTTTTCAATCAATACCAAAATATTTTGGTCTTATTTTGAACTATTGTGCATCTTGGGCTACCTTTACCTTTTGCAAATTTGTACACGTGGCCGATTTACTCGGGAAAAGAAAAACCAGGCGAAATTATCGATAATTATCTAATAGAGATAGCCGTGTTTAGTCTGACAGATCAAACAAGTTGTGGAACTTAAAGACTAACAAATAATTGAGGGGATACTAAAAACTGCATGAGTTTCGTAGCACAAACTACTTCATCTGATGCAACTGAACTTATTGTTGCTACGAAAGATCATGCAGTTTTTAAATGTAATTAGTTAGTCTTTAAGTGCCACCGTTATCTTCCTTGATAATATTCTGTACGTGCTGCAAGTTTCTAAAGTGGTGACTTTCAAATCATTCAGAGAAATATCCCATAATAAGTCATTGTCAATTGATGAATAGAAAAGAGGAGGAGTCACATCATAATGACGAAATGCATGGAAGTCGTGTATTATTCAAAAGTACACACGTGGTGGTATTCTGTAAGGTATACTCGCTATTAGAGGTGTGGATGGAAATACTAAAGCACACTTTATTTCTCTTCCTTTGCAAAATGGTGAGCCAGTGATCGGAAACCTTGTACTTTTTGCTGAGCTTTGTCCACTCACTTGCAGCCCGACGGTTCCGAAAAGAAGTTTCATTTCTTAGGCCCCTGCATAAAATCATTTGAAAATGAAATTATTCATTTAATCCCCTGTAATTAATTTCATACATACATACAAAACAGGTTGATACTGAGAGATACATATAAACAATCTCTTGTGTTTAATAAATCATACTAAAGATTTGCTTACTTATGAATAAAAGAAGACTAGCTACATGCAACGATGAGGAGAGATTGTGGGGGTGTGGAGTGGGGTGAGGACGGGTAGGGATTCATAACAAACATCAATGGCAAACCAGACAACCGTGACAGACTGTGGTTTAGCATACTGGGCGACAATGTCCTTCTGCTATCTAATCAAATGAAGGCATTTAGCGCCAATTATGAGAATAATACCGGTATTAAGACCACGGAAACAGACGCATTAGTACCTGATTGATCCGCCCATTAAAAGCCGACCGTCACATGCGCTGCATGGCCTGCCACCCATTAGCTCAACTTATCCCCCTCTTTTTGTATTTTCACCGAATTAATCAGTTTTGTAATAAACGTGTCAGTGAGAGTTTTATTATTCTTTGCAGAATCCATCCAGCGTGCTGAGTTTGTTTTAGGCGCTGCTTCATATTGGTGTTGCCTGCACACGCTGCCGATCATTAGCCTACATTTTCAACATCGCAGTGACGATGTTTCAGCAGATTGTGGGGTGTGAACAAGAAGTGCGCCCTCATTTGACGACCGAATAACAGAGGCTGGACAACATTTTGCTCGGTCCCAGAGAGCGCCTTGGACCGGTGGGCGGGGGCGAGCGGAGGAGAGCACCCTCAGCATAGAGGTCTGCTAAAATATCGACAGATATTAAAAACAATTTAATGGCTAGGGGCCTACTTCATTTTTTTAAAGGGAAGGTACCATTATAAGGGAGAATACATCACATACATGAGGTCTATAGTTTCATAAAACATAGTTAAAAATAACGAACTATTAGTCTTTGGTTATGCGTTGGCTAAACTTCAGTTTTTATTTTGTACGTGCATGCCTAATCTCTCTGGAAATATTGGCATTGACACACCATTATAAAACAGAAATAAAAATTAAATCACTGCGTCCCCCCAAAAGAAGTTTTTTCCTCAAAGTTACAAACGAGGAACTTTTAACAACCAGCACAGACGAGACATAACATTTCAGGGGTAATGGTGGGATGTGGCGACAAGACTCTCTCAAACCAACATCTTCCAGATAGCTCTTGTTTGAAAACAGCCTCAAGTCAAATGGAATCTGACCCTATCTCAGCTCTTTGATTCATCAAACTATTTAAGACAAAGTCACTGGAGACTGGATCGTCACTATGGAGACCAACAGAACTCACTCAGCGGCAGTGCAGTTAATTACGAGAAGTCCCCCCGATCCACTAAGCGAAAGTAGTAGTCCAGGCCGATTTCCTACCTTCCGCCCAGGTAATAGTTAATAAGCAGGACAGTTCTTTTCAGAACTGAGAAGTCTCCCGAATTCCGAAAATCTACTGCGCGGTAGTATCTGAACAAAAATCAAGACAAGTTCTCAAAAGAAAAAAATCTACACAGCAAAGCAGATATATACACATGGTATTACCGCAAACTGAATACATTGATACCTCACCATGCAATGCCTCAAAAACCATATCACTCTTTCTTCCTGTGACAATTGTCTTCCTCTGACACAAACCAACAAACTGCTGTTCACGTCCCGACACATTGGCCATCCTTGGTTGTGCACGTAAAACAAAACTTGTCCCAAACATAATAATTACTGTGCAAGTTTATTAAAACCTAAATTAGAAGAAGACAAAAATTGGGGGGGGGGGGTCAACAAAGCAGCAACGTTTACACACGAAATATACCTCATGATAGTGTGAGTGTTTGAGCATGGTTTGAGTTTGCTTTGCCCCTAATGGAACCCAGCTGTTTGTAGTTTCCAAACGAAATAATTAAATAAACTGCAACTTTTGTTCCTATACATTCTTCGAATTATTATTGATTCCTCGAGATCAATGGCAAGGATACATCACAGCATCATAATACGATACAAGTATTGGAAGCAGACCTTCATCAACAGAGGGCGCTGCTCAGGACGAACATAGAGCTACTTTCTTAGGTGCACCACGCTAAATAAACTCCAATAGCAACCAAATGCAAAACATTCAAAAATGCTTTTAAAAAATACATTAAAGTCTGTCAGCCTCTTAAAACCAATAAAATATATTTTCGGACAACTAAACTTCAGATTTCTTTTCATTTTTTGGCAGGTCAGTCGTTTGGAATTTTTGCTAAAATTAGTTTTTTCCAACCCCGAAAAATGTGCTTTTTTCCCTAAACCGACTTGCTGCCAGTTTCATGAAGCACTCCTCCAATTCCCAAGCCAAATAGGACCAACTTTAAAGCCTAAAACTTATCAAATCTCCTCAAAAGTTGAAGCACAGGGTTGTGGTAACTTGTAATATATTACACAATCTATTAATTGCATGACGCCCAAAACGTTATCATTCAAAATAAAATTAGAGGGCATGATAATCAGTTTGTGAGAGCATGCAAAGGGCTAACAAACCACTGTAGATGGGTCAATGGTCAACATATTGGTCTGTACTGGAAAACCCCGACAGTATAATGCAAATACCTAAAAGGTTCTTTTAAAAACGATGTAATTCTTACCCCTATGGTTCGGTAGTTTGGGGAGCGGAGGGGCGGGGCTTTTATAAGGCTTTTGATGACTCTGAGAAAGTTGCACAAGATTTCATGGTTCCTTGAGGGTCTACTTGGACAGAGAATCTTCAAACAGATGGTTCCAGAGGGAAAAATTACGTCGTATCTAACTGTGTTTTCTATATCGTACAACGAGTTGGCTTAAATTCCTCAAGGAGATAATACTTTTTTTCTGCATAAGGCACATGCAAAATGAACCGTAATTAGAATATTAATTATCACGCCATTGAAAATCCTAACAATTTAGCAGGGGTGGAACAACAATAGATGGTCCGTTGGATTGGTTGGGGAGCAGAATGGATTAGTACAAAGAGAAAGAAATACGCTGGGGTTGGTACCAGAAGGGGCGGGGTATGAGCAGGGGAGTAAGTTTTCCTGCCCAAAGTTGTGGGGGAGGCTATAGGATGCATCATAGAGTGGCAAGAGTCAGAGGTAAAAGTTGCATCGACACTGTTACTTCAGTTTAGGCTACAACTTTTAAAGTGTACGCAGCTAGTTGGCTCAACTCAAATTTCAAACAGAAATGCTGATCCCGTTTTCGTGCTAGGAAAAATACTACCTATGCTTGCACAGCTGTAACCAAGCAACGTAGGACTCACGCGCCCTCATCGACAAAAGCTACAATATTTGTTTGTTTACGTACGATCGTATAACATGTACGATATGTGATGAGTATCCGGATCCTGTCTGTGTACTCTGTTTGCTCTGTCAAGGAAGTGTTGCCAAAGACTTAAAATCGCACAAATGAAACGAAACTAAATAAATTGAAATTAACATGGCACTTCATGTCATCACGGAGATCGGCGTTCCTGGACGAATTGGTATGTCATTTAATCAATATTTATCATATTCATAATCGACAATCGTGTTTTACTTTTATTTTAAGTCTTGTCTTGAATGTATATGTTGTTGAGCTTGATTTGTGTCACGGCATCCGCGCCTGTGGCAACCGTCCATGCCGGCAGTTTAGTTACGACTAGATGCAATTGCAAAAATTATAACTCTTTATCCTCCCGACGGTTGCAGACCAGAGGCGACCATCTGAAGGATGAAGGTTTACACTTCAAGCGAATGGGAATCACATCTCTGTTTTTGCTGTGAATGTTTCGCAGGAGTTGAGCACATCTCAACCCTTGCGAAATGTTTGTTGCGAATTTGTGACGTCAAAATTTGCTTCGCATTCACAAGGCTTTATGATTATCGCAACTAATTCAAGTTTAATGTTACAAAATAGTGCATTAGAATTAGTGGCGACTGCAACCACCTGCATGCATTCATAGCAAGAGCAGATGTGCCACATAGTGCCACTGCCAGACTAGAGACTGAGTGGTGGTGGTGGTAGTTAGAAAATTAAAAAGTCTTTAGATTAGTAATACTTTAGGGAAAACTTGACCTCCCTGCTAAAGCAAAGCAAAGTCCTGAGCAGTGTCGGCACCAGACCTGTGAGTAATACTGGTTTGACAAGGGGAGGGGGCGGGGGCGGGGGGCAGACATTAATCTGTAATGTAATTTTGGAATGTTACTGTTGAAAAAACATTGAATTACCAGTGCCACAATGACGGATGAACATAATTGCATTAACTTTATCGATGCAATGGTTAGGGATTAAAATTTTTGCCATAGGGGAAAATTGAACATAAAATTGAACAAACTGAGCCTCCGCTGTATGGACCCAAAACTTCATATTGTTGCGTAGTCGAGGCGCATAAAAATTAATCAATATGCCATTTTAATCAATTATCAATCACAATAAACTACAAAAATACCTAAATTACAGGTGGAGACCTAGGCCCTTAAGAACACAATACAATTATAACGGACAATGGTCACCAAAGTGCCTTAAGCCCTCCACACACACATGATGTTGCCTGGCCCACCCAAAAGCCAACTGCCCTAGCCTAGCTTTCTATGCCCAGAACTCTAAAACTAAGAACTAAAAAAATGTTACTGAATAAAAAGACTTTGTCAATAACTGGACCATGTTGCATGTGTATGATGTAACTGAACAATACAAACTAGACTTGATGAGTGTTACCAAAAGAATACATACTTTTTTTTTATTGATGATTCTGTGATGATTCAATGTGTACTGACGTTGATTCCAAGCATAGGACTTGGGAAAATACTGAGTATACAGTGCTTAATACACATCGGTGTACAGTTTGTATTGGCAAACACCAAACAATATTCTTTATCCCCAAGGCAAAATTAACATCTATTAAATTTTTTAGTTTATTATGAAAAAATAAAAAAATCAATTGTTCCTTATTTCTAATTTAATAATAAAACGTGTACTTTTGTGAATAGAGCGTGAGAGGCGTCACTTTGCAGAGAAGCGTGGTTATGATAAGGCTACAGTAAGAGGTCGTCAGTTTATACCTCATGGAGAGGGAACTCAGCCATCATGGAATCCTCATCCACATTGCCTTCAAGTTAAATATTCAGAGTGAGTATCTAGACAATGTATCCTACTATACATTCACATCATTGCAACTAATTAGTGGCAGTCAACTTTGGAGGCCACAAAGCAACTTTCGAGTTGAATTTTCGAGACCAGGGTTCAATTTCATAGAGCACAAAGAGTAGCCAAGCACGACAAAATTATGCTTACAAGAATATGGTAACCATCCAAAATTTCTTTTGCATGTACCATCTGTGCCTGGTATCCTGCAAATTTTTGCTTACCAGAATATGTTTGAGCAATATTCTACTTTAAGATATCGAGTTTTATATCACAAGTTAAAGGTACACGTTGCCTTGAATCGGCCGAGTTGGTCTATAAAAAGCGTGTGTAAACCGTTTGTTATAAAATGCATATGGTTAGAAAGATGTTTTAAAAGTAGAATACAATGATCCACACATATGTGCCTCAAAATTGCGTGATTTTCCTTTTACATCGTGAACTAACACAGTCGGCCATTTTATGGAGTCAAACTTTTGACTCCACAAAATGGCCGACTGTGTTAGTTCGCAAAGTTCAAGGGAAACCACGCAATTTCGAGGCATATTTGTGTGGATCATTGTATTCTACTTTTAAATTATCTTTCTAACCATGCATTTTATAACAAACGGTTACAAACGCTTTTTATAGACCAACTCGACCGATCCAATTGGCAATGTGTACCTTTAAGATTTATCTGCGGTTGATTTAGTCAATGTCAATCTCAATCGCTGTGCAAAATTCAATGTGTCATAACAAATCACTGTAGAAACTATGCAAACTCATCTTAAAGGAAAAGTGCATCATTGCATTTAGGAAGAGTAAATAACTTCCCATTCTCTAGTTTTCAATAAACACACAATACCATGTCACAAAAACTGGTAGTTTTTTTTTGTTAAACAGCACAATTAGCGACAATAACAGGATGTATAGGAAACAAGAAGAAATGTTAAGTTTTTGATGTGGAAGGAAACCCCAATGGGGAAAACCCATGCAATCAGGTAGGGACTGAAAACCCATGCAATCAGGTAGGGACTGAAAACCCATGCAATCAGGTAGGGACTGAAAACCCATGCAATCAGGTAGGGACTGAAAACCCATGCAATCAGGTAGGGACTGAAAACCCATGCAATCAGGTAGGGACTGAAAACCCATGCAATCAGGTAGGGACTGAAAACCCATGCAATCAGGTAGGGACTGAAAACCCATGCAATCAGGTAGGGACTGAAAACCCATGCAATCAGGTAGGGACTGAAAACCCATGCAATCAGGTAGGGACTGAAAACCCATGCAATCAGGTAGGGACTGAAAACCCATGCAATCAGGTAGGGACTGAAAACCCATGCAATCAGGTAGGGACTGAAAACCCATGCAATCAGGTAGGGACTGAAAACCCATGCAATCAGGTAGGGACTGAAAACCCATGCAATCAGGTAGGGACTGAAAACCCATGCAATCAGGTAGGGACTGAAAACCCATGCAATCAGGTAGGGACTGAAAACCCATGCAATCAGGTAGGGACTGAAAACCCATGCAATCAGGTAGGGACTGAAAACCCAATCCACATTGCAAGGCTCTGGTCTGAGATGGGATTTGCACCGGAGTCCACAGGGTGTAAGGCAGGGAAAGAAACCAACTGAGCCAACCTGTAGACACATTTTAGTAAAAACAGAGTAAAATGGTTTTTGTTTTGACAGGGATTTTGTGCATGTTCATATGAGTCCTGGTGGTTCGAATTCCACCAGAGGTGGTGGTGGATTTTGTGTCTGTCTGGACTGTGCAAAACACTTGAGGACAATTAGCACTCAATCATTATCCATAAAGGGCACAAACCTATTCCATAGGGAGTGTTTTACTTTGGAAATGGGTTTAAAATTGCTACAAATGCAGTACAATGTTCTTACTGTTGCATGTTAATGTTCTTGATCATTTTCTACAGTAAGGGTCTAGATTGGTCATCTCGACTTCGGTACATTCCTGCCCCAACTGATCCTGAGCCAAGGGAAGATTTCAAACTTCCATCTTTACGATGCTACCCAGGTAAGTTTTGCGACGATAGAAATGGCTTAGAAACGAGACACAAACAGTATGCATGACCTTATATTTAGGCTGCCATTCATCTTTTGGTAGGCAAATTTGTTTAAAGGTAGGGTCATACTTTGGTAATGACCCCAAATAAATTGATGTAATTTGAAGCTAGGCCATGGTCTTTGGCGGGTGTCTTTTGATAAGTCATTGGTATTGGGGGATAGTTGCTCATTTCTTTCCTTTTGTTTCCACTGAACATATTACCCAACACAGATAGCGACCCCCCCCCCCCCATTCTGCCAAATGACTGAATTAGCAGTGTTTGGCAAAGGACATGACCTTGCAGTACTGGCTTTGATAGTACCTGTATGAAACAAAAGTCTCAGTAAAGCTACAAAGGTTCCAGGAATGAAGCATGCTAATTAAAAGTTATATCCTATTCATATCAATGTGTTGTTTAAGCTGCACTCCCTGTTGGAATCCAACAATCTCCTCTAATCACAAAAAGAGCATCTCTGACAGGTCTGGAACTAAACGGAGGCCCTGGAAGTCATGGTCTTTGTTGCCCTGGTCTTGGCCTTTCAAAATGAAAATGGCCTTGCCCTCTCATAGATGAAATTCCGATTAAACAGCAGTTCTTTTCAACACAGACTTGTACATGTTCTCACAAAACAGAGTTTGATTAAGGTGTATTGCAAACCTCAATGTACTTTGTTATTTCTTCCAGGTAGTCTTTTCCAGACTCAGACTGAGTGGTCCTTCTACCCAGAGGGGTATCACATCGGAAGACGTTGCCAGTTTCCTCCTGATGCACTACCTGAGGACAAAAATCATCCAGCAAGCAGGACCTCATCAAAGGAAATCACTCACTTCATGATGCTTGGAAAAAATAGAAAATGTAAGATTTTCTTTTAAGTTTTTCTTTCAATTATTTTACCTAGTCTCAATTTTGTTACCCTTCAAGAAAGCAAAACTTCTCAAAGTATGTCTTCAATGAGAAATTGTGAGCATAAGAAAATGCTGATGATTTTTTAAAGAGTAAGTGCCGTTATAGCAGTCCAAAACCACATCGCATTCCAAAGATGTTGGGGGGGGGTACCAAATCAAACTGTGGAATGAAGATAAACTTGGAGAAAAAAATTATCTCATTGGGTTATGGAAGAGTAATTTAATTTCCATTCTTTTTAACATTAGGTAAACATTAGGTGGTCCCGCTCTGGTGAAAACTACAAAATAGTTTCAGGCCCTTGTTAAGGGCAAGGCAGTTTTTCCTTAGTAAAGGGCAGCACTATGAGGCAAATGCAAATTTCCACTAGAACATTTCAAGGGGCACAAAGACATTGACCAGGGGTATGGAAACAATTGTCTCCATGAAGTATCAGGCTCGAGGTTTATATTTTTCAGGGATTTTGCATGTGTTCATATTTTATTGCAATAATCAAAATCAAAATGGTGATTTGAAATTGTATTTTCTTAACTTTCAATGGTATTATCCAGACAAAAATATTTATCAGGAGAATTTGAACTGTAAGAAATGGTATGTTGTGTTTGTAAAGGGGAAGTTAACCTTCTGTAAAAACATTTGACATTTCTCCCTACAGTTCAATACTATTTTTCAGTCTAGTTTTTGTAAAAACATCTGTAAAGTGGCAACATTATACAATTACATCATGCTTGGTGGCTGTAATAAATAACAGTCTTGTTTTCTGTCTTCTGTCTAGTGCCATCAACATTTGAAAGGAGAGGTTATATTCCTGCCGCTGCATCAGGGGATAAGTCTTATCAAGCTGTAGAATATTCTCCTCAATTCCACACCTTTGGCTCCACAAGACCTATCGTTAACTTTGGGTAAGGATACATGAGTGAAGGAGGGAGACAACTTTATGAATTGGTATTGACCCCTTGCCCTGACGTGCTTTCGTTGCATAACACACAGGGATCTGAATCTCAAAATGGCACAGCAAGGTTTATTATGTGATATGTCAGTGACTGACAATGTGCCAGGGGAAAACAGTATCCTGAGGGGCATATAGAAATGCACTGGTGCCCCCCAAAAATGCCTGTCAATTGGAACTTTTTAAAATAAAACTCTACAACTGCAAGGTGGTATTAGACATGAGCTTTTTGAAACAGTCACAGAGTTTTAAGATTAGTGCCTAATCACGCTTAATAGCATCCATTTAATTTAACTTATGACTAGTTTTACTACTTGTGCGTTAGCATAGTTTGGGTACTAGCCAAGGATAGAACACAGCTGTGTTGTTAAAGATCATCTGGAACGAAATCACTCAAACTTGTTTGACTATTTACCCTTGTCTATTTTGTGTTTAGTTATTATTTGATCATAAAAGTGAAGCTTTCCTCCCTGTCATTTTGTTGATATTTAATCTGAAAAACTAGCCACCTTCTTTGATTATGAACTGGTGTTTTTTTTTTCGCCGTTGGCGGTGTCCTGCATGGTTCCAAGCAAGGGCCCATTGTGTCCCACAGTGTGCATTACATCAATGATCAGATTATTTTACACTTTCCTCCAAATATTACAGCTAGAAAATTTGACTTCTCAAAAAAAGAAAAAAAAACACAACATGGTAGTGTACATGCAGGTGGTGATATCAAAATAACATGTACAAAAAACCTATTTTATGAAGGGCTTTAACAAAAGGATCCAACTTCCAAAATCTCTGACTATTTACTTACAATGAAGAAATACTTTGAGCACATAGAAACCATAAATAACATATCTCATTGACATTATATTGATGTATATTTTTCTTGTAGAGGTGCGATACGGAAAAAACACGACACATTTGTCCCTCTTCAAGACTTGCCAAGTTATCCAAGGTCAGTCTTATATAAAGTTTTACTTTATCCATAAATCCTTCAATTTATCTCTGATGGAATACATTATGGCTATACTCATCTTATTCCCTGTTATTTTTCAAGTCAATTCTGATTGTTCTCAATTTCAAGGGACCTGGCTATTTTTCCTTTTAGGCTAAATGTAGAGGTCATTGATTTCAATAAATTGAAACAAATGGCTGTAATCATGTTTTTATTTTTAAGAGTACACGGCTAGCCAAAGATGCCATTGCTATTATTCAAAAACCCGCAAATTCATTAACTTTGTCAGGGCTCGAATTTGGGGGGAAAATCCAAAATGTTTACTAAACCAGATTTGCAATGACCCTCCCCCCAAAAAAAAAAATATATATATATATATATACAAAATAGTAGTAATAATAGTATTACCTACACAGTTAATATTTTAACTGTTTTAATTTGAACGAGTACTAAAAGAAGATTGATCTCATTTGTATTATGGGTAAAAATTCTTTAATACTCAACAGAACTGAAAGAGGTTTATCAGATCCAGTGTCAATGTCGAGCCCCGTTTGTGACAAATCACAGCACTCAAGGTCCAGCTCCTGGATTTTAGACTTTTGGAAGAAGTCAGAGTTTTTCTTAAATTATAACCAATGAATCTTACCTCCGAGGTCTATACCAAGTCCCCCCTCCTTTTTTTCTTAACCCATCTTAAGTGGCACTCAAGTTTGCATTCATATTTTAAAGGAACATTACAGAATTGGTAAGAAAAAAACTTGTAAAATATACTTTTTGATCACAGATTTACATAAAACTTACACAGTCTAATGATATGATGATGATAGTAGAAAACATCCCTTTAAATATTTCTGTCTGAAATGCCATATTTGATGAGAAATGAATAAACTAATTTTCCCGATTGGAGTTTATCGCTCAGTGAGCGTTTTATTCATTTGTTGAATCTATATGATTTCATGCAAATGTGTAATAGGTTTTTCACTATTTTCTCGTGACCCAGATGGCCGATCGATCTCAAACTTCTACAGGTTTATCAGTTTATGTACATGGTGGATTACATAAAGTGCTTACACTGCCAGCAACTGTTTTGTTAGCAAAAACCAATTCTGTAATGTTCCTTTAATTGATGTAATAATTAACTACATCAGGGATAAAGAATATTATTTTGACTTTTACCCTTGCACTGATGAACTCAGTATACTCAGTGCCTCATCACCGCCCCCCCAGAGTCCTATGCAAAAAAAGGTTGTAATCGTGTTCCCGGTGACTAAAGGCTGGTTCAAATCCTGTAATTAGCATTTAGATGATGTCATGATTGCATCATGTGTTCATATTGACCTTGTGAAATGTATTTGTCCATTTTTCAGTGAGCGTTTCTCCACTAAGGAAAGAAGACGGAAGTATCGAGAGGAACTTGACTCCGTGCAACAGTTAGATGTATGGGAACCAGCTGTTCCACTTGGTGCCCCGTTTGGCAGTGAAGAAAGCAGAAAATATATCACAGTGTAGGGAGTGGGATGTTGGATGGTTGGACACTCTGCAGTTGTTTATTTATATCAGTTACATGGGAAGATCTGCAAGACTGGACAAGAGTTTGTTAGTTTAGGCTTGGAGAAGGATATTGGAAACAGATATTGCCACCATCTTTGGGTTCTCAGAAAGCAAAGGGACCAGACCAGCAATATAATGTGAACATCTTCAAAGGCAAAGAACTGAATCAAATGGTGGAGCGATAAATTGAAGAAGAAAAAAACTTATGTTGCTTATCAAATTTGTATAATGCTAAAGACTAATCCATATGTGCCAGTACCACAAAGACATTGAAAATCATTGGGTTTCTACTTTTTAAAGTGTCTTCCTCAACAATGTTCACAGTCAAATATTAGTAAATATTTGCAACTTGCAGTTTCCGTGTCTGTCACACTTAAACTCGCCTATTATCTGCACCATTTTCAAGATTCAGTTTATGTTTTTTAGTTGCAAATATTTATGGTCAGTGTTCTACATCGTTATGTCATGCTGTCCTCACATGGAATCCTCACATTGTGAGTTGGGATAGTTCATGTTATTGTGTACCTTTTTTATGTTACATACTTTGTGACAATTAATTTTTGTTACCTTGTGTGTAGAAAGGGCTTCCCTGCGATATTGGGGTTTTGGTTTTTTTTTTATGTTCTTTTTTTTTTTTTACAGATGGCAGATATTTACATAGTATTCTTCTGTTACTGTTACTAAGAAAACTGAAACACAGAAATTGTGCTGTTTTTATAGTTTTATTCATCACATTTGGTAGAGGCAACTCTTTGTATTATTTAAGATTCAATCATGTTTTTCTGTAAAATATGTACAAATTCAGTGCTGTAGATAAATGATATAAAACCATACTTTATACTTTTGATAAAAGTAGAAGTAAAATATACCAAATGAAGTACTTTTACTACAAATGTTTGCTTCAAGTAAAAGAATAAACAATTATTTTGAAAGTCAAGTTTTGCTCTGTTATTATGCAGGTCTAGAATGTCATTTTACTTGTGGGTGAGGCTACTTTTGCTGAAGAAAAAGTCGCCTTCTTGAGTTTTTGAGACTTCTCAAGGAAACATTTTATGGGAAAAGAAGAGCATGGTATGGCAAAAGCCTCAATGGAATGCTATTGGATTATTGACCATTAATACATGACAGAACACCACCCAATCGGTACAAGCAGTCAATTACCATCATACCTACATTTATCATGAACTGCATGTCTATCAATTACACCATTTAAAACATCTTCATGTAAACACAATATTGGTACATTTTGGGCTACACAAGTCAACAAGCTTAATATGTGCTCCCAAAAGAGTCTGCAATACGGGGTACGTTCCATTCTCGCAAACATCAAGAACTTGGGAAAGTTTAGTGCATGTATTCCATTGTATAAACTTGCCCAATAAAACCATAGTATTTTTTTTTTACCAACGCCTGTCTTTATTGCAAAGGATAAAGACAGACAACCAGTCTACATCACTGTCATTGATGCTCCCAAGTGTACACACATCAATGCAAGCTGTTTGCTAATTTTATCTTTATACAGTCGACTCTCGTTAATGCGAGCTCGGAAGATACGAGTCGCCAGTTTATACAAGGTTTTTCACCGGTCCCGAACTGTCCCATGCGTGTTTCTATGTCTTAAAAAACTGAAAATACGAGCATGGTCGTAACCAGAACACGGATAATACGTGATGACAAAACACATTGTTTTTCATACTTTTGTAGCATGATTTGGAAATATTGAGTAACAAAAGCTTATCGTTAAGTTAAGGTTAGGAAATTACAATATCTTGTTGCCAAACTATTTATCGGATCGGACTGGCCATACAGCTCCGTCCGATCCAAAGACCAGAAACATTTAGCTGGTAACCTACGCTTGAAATGCTATTTCCCTTGCCCACTAGACGACTACTAACGAAAACAACGTTCAGCATAAATGCTACGCAGTACCGAATTTGTCACATCATGGTGACATGAATGGCAAGTTTGACATCACTTTGGTATGATTTATATCTGAGTTATTACAAAATAATAAATTTCTATGACTAATTAGTAAATAAAAATGGAAACAAACCGCTCTGTTTAAGCCTATACACGTGTGTAGTGCATGCTCTATGACAACATAGGGTGCTGCGTTTAAGAGGAGGTTCGGATAATACGAGGGAAAACGGGCCAGTCCGGCGGACCTCGTATTAACGAGAGTCAACTGTACTACAATGTCAAATACATGTAGCGTTTTAATCGAGTTTGGTTAACATAATGCGTCTAGGTGTCACCTGACCAACTGGCTTCTGATTGGTTAATACAGTTTCCTTGACAGTTTGCCCTTCTTCTACACCCTCCATTGGAGCTTCCCCTGCCGGTATTTCAACAGCTTCTTCAATCTTTCTGTTATCCTGCTGCATAATTGCTGTTGGATTTCCAGAGGAAGTAGGTATTTCTACTGGCACTTTGACGTTGACTGGGGAATGGATTGTGGTGATTTTGGTTTGTGGAGTTATTTCACCATCAGTTTGTTTGATGGGGGTGAGCTGGATATGTCTTGGTTGGACAGCTGGAGAAACAATCATAAGAAAAAATTAAGGCAATTGAGAGGAGCAAGGCCCTATTAGTCATGACAGAGCTTACTGCTGAGTTGTGCACGTATGATGCCCTGTGAAGCACCTGATTCTATTGGCAGTTAGTGCAGAATAAAGAAAAGTTGACATAATTAGTTATAAAAGCTGAAATGACTTGATGTATATAGCCCATGTCACCTAGTTATACCTTGTGCATTCTAGGCAGGCAAGATACTTCACCCAAGCAATGTCCTGGGCCAATCAAATTTGATTTTCCCGATTGTGTATTGACAGGGTCGAAATGTCACTTTAAAATCAAGTTGCGGTCCGGAAGCGAAAGTGCCGAGCCAGACAGAGGGACAGACGAATGCTGTAAGCAATGACAGTACCCCTTTCAGCCTATGGGGCTGAGGGGGTACAAATGATTATTTGCACACAAACAAAATAAATATTTAAACTTGACGAACCTTGGAGGGATTGTCTGCTCGGCTGGGGCTGGGTAGTTAGGCAGGACATTGATGGGGTTGGAGACTTACTGCTGGTGGCAGGTGGTGGGCTCTGACTTGAAGATACTCTTGGATGAGTCTCACTACCACTGGGGCTGGGCAGTAGTGTGGTACACATCCGTCTTGGACCGCTACTAAAATCAATCAAGTCATCAAAATCGACATCAGCATTAAAAATCAGTACATCATTTTGAGGAACCTTGGAGTGATTGTCTGCTAGGCTGGGGCTGTGTAGTTAGGCACGACGTTGATGGGGTTGGAGACTTACATTTTGTTTCCTCAACTATGAGCACTTCATACCAACCTGTTTTCTTATTTCCTCCTGTTTCCTATCTCTGTGACCTATAATTATTTTCACAATTGAAGGGCACCGTACAGCCGTAGATAGACCGCAATAATGATGGTCTAACAAATATGTATGGTCCCCATAACAAAACATGTCCCAACAAAGCAGGTACGCATCCTCCATGTAATACACACCAATTGGTTGTTGTGTGTACGTCTGAACCATATAGGAAGTAGTGTACTTCGTACACAGTAATGCGACCATACTTGCTTTAACAGTGTTTTCAGACACGGATTACAATAATTTGAAAGAATTTTCCAGAGACTTTAGGTAAAGAAGATATCTGTATATAATAGAGACATTAGTTTTTATTTCCAAAGGTATGTTGTGAACAATTTTAATCACTTTTTTAAATATCTGTTTCTTTGAGATGTCAGTACAGTTGCCCAAACTTCTGTGCACAACTTTCCAATGTAGCAAATGTTCACTTTGTATGCAAACAATGTTTCCTAATTTTAGTTGATCTGTCCTATTTTGTTAACCTCAATATGGTAAAGTAAACAAAACAACTATGCAAATCATTTGAAATGTAATTTCATCCTCTACAAAACAAATCAAATTTGTACACAAGAAACTAATCACAAAGGAATTTATCTCAGGATTTTTAGGTAAAGTAGAAAATCTTGTCACTTTCCTTCTGCTTTCAAAGAGTACATGACTCAATGTTTACTTGTGCGTGAGTGCTGAAGGGTTGAGAACAAGTTAATTTACCCGTTGGTTTTTACTGGAGGATTGTTGGTAGGTGAAACTCTCCTCGGCTCAATCTTTCTAATAATCACATCCTCTCCCTGATTGGCTTTCACATCATGAATATTCATAGGCATTGGCTGAGCCTGATTGGATGAAACTGAAGTTGAACCTGCAGCTTGAGTATTGACCTTTGATGCCTCTGTTGCTATGGGTTTTACAGGTGCTTTTTCAAAAGGAATACCAATTTCTCCTTCCTCAAAAGTGACCAATGAACAGAAGCCATCTGTGGAGGAAACAACTAAAACTCGACCATCTGGTGACCTAAATCAATGGAATTGAAACAAAATATAATTACAAGTAATTTGTTTTAACCTTCAAGGTTATGAACTATTCTAATTAAGTTCATAAGTGTCAATCCTCCAAAAACAATTCAGCTGAAGTATCCTATAATGTCAGATGAGAAAATAGCATTAGAAGACAAGAAAACACTTCTTTTTTAAATCACTTTTTGTCAAATTTGAAGCTTTGCATAGTGTTTTGAAAGTCAGAATTCAACTAGTGTATGTGAGACAACCATCAATCTCTTCTTGAAGGAAATGCTGGTTCTGAGAGGTAAGATGTTTATGTCAGTTTTTTTGTTTTCAAACAATGTGCTCTCTTCCGGAGAACGCTGATCCATCTAGATCTTCTCAGAAGCACCACTTCTTTTCAAGAATAAATCACCATTTAATTGCTTATGTTGATGGCAGCATCAAGATAAGCATGTATATATACCGCATACATAGATCCTTGTCATTTGATTAATGGAACACGCTTTCTGTGTCATACTTTATTCTGCCATGTACTAACTGCCCCATACCAGAAATGTTTATTCATAAATACCTCGGAGAGTTTACCCATTCTGATTGGTGGAGAGCGTGTCACGTGGCCGGTTATAAACGGATGATAATGCACGGCTAGAAGTGTTTAAACACACCTGTGGCGCGCAAGGTTACACGCAGGCGCTAATTTACGCGAAACGCAATCAACACATACTGGTATTCAATCTAAAAACATGTTAGTGTTATGACGCGCGCGTACGCACAACTGTTGAGAGTGGCATGTATATCCTTTACAAAACAGGGCTCGAGGACATGACAGGAAATGAAAGTTAACAGAAAAGTTGAGATTTACCAACAATATTACGCTTTTTAACAAAAAGGGCATTTATGAATGGGAATAAAAGAGTAGTGACTCGGTCTTTACCGGCCGTTTAAAACCTTGCAGGGCCGTGGCCGTGCGATAAAGGACCTCGCCTTAGGCTCGGTCCTTTATCACACGGCCACGACCCTGCCAGTTTTAAACGGCCGGTTAAGACCGCTTCACTACCCTTTTATTCCCTTATTAAGACAAATCTGATTGGAAGGAATCAACACAGCAACTTGAGCACAAACAATTAAACAGGAGTTGCTGGTAGTGGGGCAAGAACAACTCTACTGATGATAAAAGATTGTTAGAATTGAGAAGTATATTCTCACCATGTGACATCACTTAGTTGGTGATAGTGGATATTAGAAATCAATCCAAAAGGAATACTCTGTTGAGAGTCGTAGAGGATGAGGCTGTCTTCAGTCAACACTGCAAATACAATTCTGTATGGAAGACTGTTGGACAAGAAAACATGCATGTAAGAAATGAAGCATTGTGTAGTGGAGTAATGGTATGGTTGTATTCTGCAGCAACACCTTAAAGTGTTCTCTGAGTGGAATCTGATAAAACCTGCTCATTCTGCTTTATTTAGTTTTAAAAGAACTTATCCTGTTATTTATCTACAACTGTGAAGAATGACGGGTGGGGGAGGGGAGTATTTAGAGTGAATCATCACTTTGAACATTTAATTTACGGTTCACAGTACAGAGTGCCACCAAGTGTTTGCTTTGGAAAAGTCAAAGTTGATATTGCATCGCTACAAAGTTGACATTACTACGATGAAACACTTGTTTAATTTGCTAGTTTGAATTCATCTTTAGAAAATGAAGCGTGATTTGTTGGCACATGTATTTGTAGGTGTGGGAGTATTGATAATATTTATATTCCAGGCTTAAACATGCCTTTCTGAAACTCAAATTTCTGCATGCCTTGTAATGACTGTATGTCCACTGCCATTTTTGAAACAGACATCTCCAGGATAAACTCTAGTTAATGCACTGTGAATCATTCATATCAAGACTCTCACTGATCTTACTTGAATAAGGAGATGGCCTCATTTTTACTGTGTTCTGTATCAACAGAGGGCGACATTTCTTTAGGAACGTCTGACTTCTCTGCCGTCTTATCGTTTGTGACTGTGGATCGGTCCATCGACTCTGTAAAACATAAGAATAAATTGAAATATTATCAGTCTTAGCCTCTCATCAAGCCGTCACATCGGTGTAAGGGTACAAAGCCAAATCATACACTGTAATTAACAAACTTTGAAGCTGGCTATCCTGTTGATCGGTCAATAGACCGATCTGTACGACAAATGCTGCCCGCCATGCAGCCATTGCTGAGTGCTGGCAGCGCAAGGTTTTGTAGACATGTGAAACTGATGCCTTCTTAACTTTTTATGTGAATTTGGTTTCATATTATGTTTTACATCAATATGTCATGCTGTCCTGTCACAGAAAATTTGTAAATCGCTTAGAAAGACAATTAAAAGTGAAAAAGACACTGATTTGTCCATGTGTTGTGTACAAAACCTTACGCTACCAGCCCCCCAGCAAAGGCGAAGCAACATGCAGCACTTGCACATTAGTCTAGAGGTCATACATGCACACACATTGGTCTCATACTCTAGAAGTCATACATGCACACACATTGGTCTCACACTCTAGAAGTCATACATGCACACACATTGGTCTCACACTCTAGAAGTCATACATGCACACACATTGGTCTCACACTCTAGAAGTCATACATGCACACACATTGGTCTCACACTCTAGAAGTCATACATGCACACACATTGGTCTCACACTCTAGAAGTCATACATGCACACACATTGGTCTCACACTCTAGAAGTCATACATGCACACACATTGGTCTCACACTCTAGAAGTCATACATGCACACACATTGGTCTCACACTCTAGAAGTCATACATGCACACACATGCTAGGCTACTGCACATTACTCTAGAAGTCATACATGCACACACATTGGTCTCACACTCTAGAAGTCATACATGCACACACATTGGTCTCACACTCTAGAAGTCATACATGCACACACATTGGTCTCACACTCTAGAAGTCATACATGCACACACATTGGTCTCACACTCTAGAAGTCATACATGCACACACATTGGTCTCACACTCTAGAAGTCATACATGCACACACATTGGTCTCACACTCTAGAAGTCATACATGCACACACATTGGTCTCACACTCTAGAAGTCATACATGCACACACATTGGTCTCACACTCTAGAAGTCATACATGCACACACATTGGTCTCACACTCTAGAAGTCATACATGCACACACATTGGTCTCACACTCTAGAAGTCATACATGCACACACATTGGTCTCACACTCTAGAAGTCATACATGCACACACATTGGTCTCACACTCTAGAAGTCATACATGCACACACATTGGTCTCACACTCTAGAAGTCATACATGCACACACATTGGTCTCACACTCTAGAAGTCATACATGCACACACATTTGTCTCACACTCTAGAAGTCATACATGCACACACATTGGTCTCACACTCTAGAAGTCATACATGCACACACATTGGTCTCACACTCTAGAAGTCATACATGCACACACATTGGTCTCACACTCTAGAAGTCATACATGCACACACATTGGTCTCACACTCTAGAAGTCATACATGCACACACATTGGTCTCACACTCTAGAAGTCATACATGCACACACATTGGTCTCACACTCTAGAAGTCATACATGCACACACATTGGTCTCACACTCTAGAAGTCATACATGCACACACATTGGTCTCACACTCTAGAAGTCATACATGCACACACATTGGTCTCACACTCTAGAAGTCATACATGCACACACATTGGTCTCACACTCTAGAAGTCATACATGCACACACATTGGTCTCACACTCTAGAAGTCATACATGCACACACATTGGTCTCACACTCTAGAAGTCATACATGCACACACATTGGTCTCACACTCTAGAAGTCATACATGCACACACATTGGTCTCACACTCTAGAAGTCATACATGCACACACATTTGGTCTCACACTCTAGAAGTCATACATGCACACACATTGGTCTCACATCTAGAAGTTCTCACACACATGTCCACTAGAAGTCATACATGCCACACATTGGTCTCACATCTAGAAGTCATACATGCACACACATTGGTCTCACATCTAGTTTGGCTAACATTTCATTAGGGCAATGTGACCTGTCTTTTCAAAGTAAATTATTAAAAAAGTGAAAAGGAAGTCCAAAACCTTACAGTTTCTGTAAGAAAATCTTAAATCATAAACTTTCTAAAGGTATTTTCTTTGGGATTCTAATAATCATTGGAGCAAAATGTGTCATGTTGGAATTACAGTGGAATTAAGACAATACTCGGAATGGGATGGAAAAAAAGACTTGAGTCACAATAAACATAATTCATTCATATACCTCACAATTTGAGAGCATTCACACGCATCTTCAGAGATGTCACTGACTCACCATTTTGGATTGAATCATCTTTCGGTTCCTTAAGATTTTCCTCTGGTTTACGTAATTCAAATAAGACAGGGCAACATCGGACAGCAATGGTGGCTTTACTAGCACCAGGTAGATACATCACTGGTCTACAATGAATTCAATGCATTTCAATTTGTATTTATAAAATTTCTTTTTTATTTAAATGAAGATCTAATATGAGCTAAATTACTTTGAACAATATGTAGGTTTTTTGACTGAACGTTTCCTGACACACAAGGCAGAAAGCCACTAAAGTGAGGGCTACAATAGAAAGTACAGAAAAGAAAAGGAAAGTATACACAGAGGGAAGCTATTATTTACATTTCTTTTATTCTGTAATAGATTGTAAGATGGTGAGAAACAAGATACAGTAGGGAGATCCAAAGGCAGCATATGAGGATAAGCTAACTATCTCACTGTACTGGCATTTGAACAGCCTCAGAGAAGGATGAGAAGATTTGGCAAAGAGTGCTACGAGTGAAGGTGCGTACAGAAGGCACAACGAGTAAAAGACCTTCTCATACATGCATCATGAAAGTGACATAGAGAGGAAATGTATAGAAACGTATAACAGACATGTAACCATGTACATAAAATACTGTTCTATGTTGGACTTTTGTATGGATTTTGAATTGTGCGACAGTCTACAAGTTAATAAATGAGAACTTTTGAGTCTTAGAAATAGATCAAACAATCTTAATTTGGTGTGCTTCTAGCTCCATAATTGTAAACTAACTGAACCAAAGTGCTAAACAACACTAAATACATACAATTATCAAATGAAAAAAAAACCAATTTGTCATGTACATTAAGCAACAATCATGCCAAGCAAAAGACAACAAACAATATACCATCACCAGCGGAAAAATATTACCTTGGCACTGAAGATCGTGTGAAGATGTATGTGGTATTACAAGATGTGGAAGAATCTCCCACTTCCAAGGAACCAGAGGGGACTATAAGAAGTTGACCATCAGGACTGAACGTCAAACGACGGAAGAAAGATTTCATACTGTCATCATGGAATAAGCGAGACTGCTTGGTTGTACTCTGCAAATAAGGTAGAAACAAATTAACAAAAGATGAGCATGACAAATGGACCAACTTTATAGACAAAGTACAGGATTGGCAATTATCAAATATTACTTTCTTTTAAAAGCTCACTGATTATAAAGTTCATACTAGCACCAACTCTCAATAGAAATTTTCCCGTCTGAAAAACTCTCCAAATTCTGAAAACAGCAATTGAAGGCCCCACCCCACAAATTAGTGATGTTTGTTTAGATTGCAGCATTCAAAAGAAGCTTGGTATGAAGTGCACTAATTAACCCCTTATTCTGTTCAGTCCCTTAAATGTGATCATCAAGTTTGATTTTCACAGATTCGTTGGATGGTTTTCTAATCAAAACTTAGAGGATAAAAATATAAACCAATTGTGTATCATCCTTTTAACTGGAAATATATAGCAAACATAACTTTAAAGACATACCTCTCCATTGTTGCTGGTTGACGAAAGAGTCATCTTGACTATATTAAATGCACAGCGATTATTATTCAGGTTATATAAACGCAGCGACCTGTTGAACCAATGACACAAAAAAACATCACTCGTTATTACACTTTGATTGGTCATAGGGTTGTGCATCTAGGTTTGTTCTCTTAAACAGTTAAGCAGAACTTGTGACTTCCGGTTAACCGTTTATTTCCACCGATTTCTAACTATGAGCCGACCTGTCATGAAGTAAATGTCAACACACTTTCCAGGACCCACCAGGATTAAAAATAGAACACTATAGCCAGTCTTCACAGTCACAAAACAACAAACCACAGGTTTGTTAGTATACAAAGCAAAATGTATAAACAATTGTAGGGGATTGAAAATAATGTATTACATTTTGTGGGGGATTAAGATAAGTCAGTTCCACAAACAATCATTCTCCCTTGATAGCATCTGGGGCTAACATTTGAGCATAAGCATTACGCAATAGCATACAAATACCAGTTACAAACGCCTTCATCTAAGACTACACTTGTCTGCGCATTGGTGCCATCAGTTTTAAATTACAAAATGGTATTGAGCCACCAAGTTTTCTGGAGAGCCAGTAACTTTTTTGTCCTACTGTCCCTGCCGGCTAGTAAATTTAGTTTCAACCACTGAAGAGTCTACTCTTGAGTTTGCACACATTAATGTAAAAAATGTGATAAATGTTGTACACAGCCAAAGGACACCAGAGCTTACCTGTACATCCTACTATCAGGGACCCAATAAATTACTATATTTTCAAACAAACAAAAAACAAGCTATTAACCCTTCCAGTGCCGCCAACGTTCTGAAACGTCAAAGTATCCATCCACAGGCGCCAACGTTCCCATACGTTCTACTAGTCGACCCCAAAAATATATAAATGCCCTCTGGATAAAGAACGGCCAAAACACGACCGGCACGGAACCCTTCGAGCGCCGCCAACGTTCTGAAACGTCAAACTGAATCTCCATTCACAGGCCGCCAACGTTCCTTTACGTTCTACTACTCGAAATAATATTTATTTATTTATTTTTTTTTTTAAATGGCCGGCCTGTGGATTGAGAATTTTTAAAACAAGGCTGGCACTCTAAGGGTTAAGCCCCGCACCATAGCAACATGCCTAGCAACAGGGATGACCTAGGATAGACAATTGTGTCCCCATTGCATACTGCACCACACGCATTAAAACAACACCTCAATCCAAAGCATGATAGACATGCTCACATTTTGAAAAGAGATTTTGACATTTTGGACATGCAGTCATTGTGATTGGTCAATACATTAATGGATTGGTCTTTTGACCCAAGTTGTATAGTTTAACTTACCTATCACAGCTCAGTGTTGCACAATACTTGCCCAGTGGATCCCATGCCACTCCCTGTACAAAACTACGATGGTCTTTTAGAATCACAAGCTTTTCACCTAAAACAATAGACGATCAATAAGAGACTTTCAGACAACTGGTGGCAGCAGACATACCAAGTAAATTCTCATAGTTTACATAATTCAGACATGGTGTTCATAAAGCATTTCAAGATTCATTATTGTTGTCAGGGTCCAATTTCAGGAAGCTTTTAAAAGCCCACAGAATTGCTCAGAAAAAATTTGCTTAGCAGAAGTGGATTATCAGCCAAATTTACCTGTAATTTCTAAAGTTTGTAACACGCTGCCTCCTTAAATTTCACTAAAGCAGATAAAGTTTGCATGCGACTTTTAATTGCTCAACAGTTTTGTAAAATTGGTGTTGATAACTGTGACACTGTTCCAAAAGATGTCCTGTTTGGGGAGCAGTTATACTCTCATTGGGAGTGCAGTCCTTTTCAGGGTAGAAGCATATCCCAATTGGAGTATACCATCATGTAAAAGCTGAGGTTATTTGTTACCTTTAACTACATCCCAGATGATGGCGCTGTTATCTACTGATCCAGAGAGTAGACGGGTTCCATCAGGTGACCATGATAGATCATATACATCCTCTAAATGACCTCTGTAAGTAGTAAACAAACACTGACAAATATTACATCAGTTTCTCCTTGCCATGATGCCCCTTCAATATCCACACCTTGGATATAACAAAGATTTCAATCCATGCCTCCATTGTTTCCATTACTGCCCCTTGAAATGGTCCAAAGAAAATATGCCACTTTGAGTATTGAAGTTTCTTGTGTGTTGATATTTGACAAAAACAGATTCTTTTTACCTCAACATCTTGAAAGCGTTCCAACCTTCTTTGCCTTCCTCATCCTCCTTCCCAAATGCTGATCCTCCTCCCTGGGTGTCAGTCAACCTCCATAAGATGACTAAACAGTCTACATAAAAAAACATGACATTGTCAACACTTTGCATGGTCAAGACATATTTGATCATATTAAGTATCACCATAGATGAATAAATATCCGTGGATAAATAAATATGACACCTGTTAAGAATAAACAAAAGATTAAAAAATAGTTGCGTCACCAACGAGTGCGAAAACAAATCTTACAAATTACAAATTATAATGTACACAATTTGATTTACCAGTGGAAGACATCTGACAAAAATAATCGCCAACAATGGCAGTGAAATGTTATACGCATAAGAACAAGTACACATTATAGAAAACTGAGACTTTTTGGGACACTAGGTGGCAGTAGATGTCACTGGGTTGATCCATTATTCTCATAAATTTGCATATGTACTCAGAACAACCTACTTGTTTAGAGCTTTGGCATTGATTTCACACACTTCTACTTCAAATTGGGTGTAAAGATGTGATGTGCACAATACATTTACCCATCATTGCTTCTCTTCACCCAGGAGTAAATGGGTACCTGTGAGGGCAGAGATGGTCCTTGTGATTTGTTTAGTTTGATGCGTTGCATACTTAGCAGCAGTCATAGGTTGTATACTCCCCAAGGAGCTGAGATGGTTTGAGAAATGATCTTAATAACCCAATGACTATGGTGAAAATGTTTATTTCCATCCTCCTATCAGGGTGTTACTTGTTCTCTCACCCATACACTCTTGTTTTGCTGAGATGTAGTTCTAACAAAAAGCCATTTCAACGGCTTTATTCTACGTACTGCATCTCCTTGTCCGATGCATGTTTCCCTCCATCTTACAATCTAGACTGTTTTTAAGAGGAATATCAATTCATTACTTCAGCTTCCCTGAGTTATTTTCATCTCAAACCTTTTCTTTTTGTAGCCCCTTACCAAGAGTGGCTTTAGCCTTGTTTTGGCAAACTCGCATAATTTTTTTAAAGGAATGAACATAAACAATTTGGGATAGCGGTGCTATGTCTAATATTGATATTACTTTATCAGTGTTTATGGGGAATCAACATAAATCAGAGAAGATGTAAGTTTTGTTCATACCATCCCCTCCAGATGACAGAATCTGCCCATCAGGTGAAAAACGCACGACATTGACAGACTTTGTGTGTCGTGACATATTAGAAGCAAACTCTGCTGTAGCTTTGCCATCATTATTAATTTTGATGTACCACATCTAAAGGGAAAAGGACACAATAAACATTGACAAATCAGATCCATAACAAAAAATGTTAATAAGAAAATAAGCCACAATAATGAAAAGCGCAATACCTCATATTATTTAACCATGCGAGTCTTGCACAGATTTTATATTGAAACATTGGGTGCCAGAAACATTGCTTTAGTTATGTTTTATGGAAACAAAACTGTAAAATTTAACTTTGACTTGCGAGACCTGCATGATCTATACACTACACAATAAATCAGGCATGATGCTCCACTCTTGTCATGGCAAAAAGGCAGTTTTTTCCTAGTTATAAAGTACCCCAATGAGGGAAATATAACTTTCTACAGGAACAAGTCAAGGGGCACCGAGGCAGTGACCAGGGTCATGGAGACGTGTGCCTCCATGAATACGCCTCCATGAAGTGTCATGGCTGACAAATACTTCAGAATACTTCACATTACTTCGGATGGTAAAGAATGCCTAACAGTCTTAAAATTAACATGATAAATAAACAGCTAATCCTGATATAACAACAGTATTCTGTAGTGAAAGGGTTAAATAAAGAGGATACATACCCGTAGGTTGCCATCATTACCACAGCCTGCTGTGGCTAGTCTTCGAGGCTCTTTTTTGGATGTATTAAACGGCTGGAAGTCAAGACTATAGATGGGTTCTCTCCCATGCCAAGAAATCTCTGGAGTGTCTAGCTTCATCTCTAGAGAAAATAAAGTCAAATTTGTTAGAATTATGGTGAAGAGAAAAGGTTTATAAAGTGTGCTTCATATGAGCCTTTATATTAAAGACCAGACAAAAGATGCCAAATCCGACTGCCAGTCTTTCACTAATTCTTCATAACTACAAGTAGGATAATGTTTTTTAGTCAGAGATTAGGCAAGCTTAGACCTACATGTATGTTTTGAGCTATGATACTCTGGAATCCCTTCAATCCCTTTTCCAATCAACAGCTTTGGCTTGGGCTCTGACAGTTATTTAGAAACGTGCTTTCCAAGTAGGAACCCAAGCTGTGGTTTCAAAAAGGACCTGTGATGACCAAGGACCTGTGATGACCTGTGATGACCTGTGATGACCTGTGATGACCAAGGTGGGTCACTGTTTTACACTCATCAGCCAAAGTAAAAAATGCAGAAAAAAATATGTAATTTTTTTTTCAGGGCAGGATGCGGCGCTTTGTAATAAATTAAAAAAATCCACACTATGGCAGATTGTTTTACCCAAGATAGGAGGGGGGGGTCTTTTCTTAAATTGCTGCATAATCACTATCACTATCACTATAGTATTACTATCAGTTTTGACCACCTAATTTACACTAGACCATCTTCTGATTTTATTGCCAATTGGAATGGAAAAAATGTTGTTGAAAACAAAAACAAAACTAAAGGAAGCAAACGAAAGACAAACATTACATTGCAAACATCATTAGGCCTAACAATTCAGTCTTGTACAGTAGTACTACTACAACTATATAAGTATTGCTTTTTAATGTCATTTTTTCCAGGCATATATCAAAGACATGAAAAAAGGAAATAAAATGAAATATTTCTCTGGTCAGTAGAATAATCAAGATAAAAATTAGTTCCACTAAAAAGTTACAGTCAGAATAGGCTACAGTCCTTTGACCAGTTCTGGATCACTTTTTAAATTCACAATGTTTTTGTTGCAATTTCTTTGACATCTTAAACAAAAAAGTTGATCAGTTTACCTAAACATGTCATAAAACTCACCAAGTATCCACTGAGAAAAAAAGATTTATACTTTTGAAGAGGCTTCGAGAAAAGCATCGTCACCTGTTTGACCAGTTCGGGATCGGTTGATTCTATTCTGAATCAGTAGCGTGCCCTCTATTGCAAACCAATTGCATTTTTTACAATATTGCAACAGGTTAATTCAGTTCATAACTGTCTCCAAAGGACACAAACTTCAGAAAAGTGTGTAGCATGGACATGTACTTCCTTTCTCAAGCAAATGTCATGTACAATGTAAGTGTCTTCAACAGCAGCTCAGAAACCCGGCAACAAAAACACAATGCAACAGCGCAGGCAAATGAAAAAGCAAAGCGCACCTAAAAGCAACAAAAACACACACATCTATTCTTTACAGTCGCAACTCCCTCCTCCAAGTTTAATTTCCGCACAAAAAACGAAGCTACAAGAATTTGTTGAAGTAATGTGTCTAAAAAGCAATAACTAAACTTTCTACAGCAGCCTTATGATTTTACCTTACTGAGTGCGCCAGCATTTTAGGTGCAAGATGTTGTGCGATCTCGAACTGGTCAAGTGTGATGCCCCCCAAAAAACAAATTTCAAAACTTTTCTACACATTTTTAACATTTTACATAAATGTTGTTTGCCCTGGCGTTCAAACTTGAAAGATGAGAACTTTTAACAGCGTTTTTTAACTATTTTATTTTTATTATTATAACAATCATTATCACAGACAAACACAAGAAAAAAATTGCCATAATTTATTTGTTGATAATGTTTGGCACCTTATTTTGGGTTTGTTGGTTTATTGGATATTATTATTCACATGTATCAACAAAAATTGGTAATATTTGTAGTAATTTAATTGTGTGTTTATTGCAAAGTTGAAGTGATCCAAAACTGGTCAATGATCCGGAACTGGTCAATGATCCAAAACTGGTCAATGATCCAAAACTGGTCAAACGGCTGTACTACATTTTTGGGTAGCAAGCTTGAAACTAGAGGAAAACAGTGCCTGACTACAGCATGGTCATTGTTTTCATACGATAATTAGTAATTGGTAATATTGATAACAATAACAACATACATGTACATCACAGACATTAGTAACAAACATTACACTACACACAGGCCTAAAGTAAACGTTAACGTTTACTTACATAGAGCATAGAGAAAGGACCACTTTTTCTCTATGCATAGAGTTTTACTTACACTACGTCGTACAGTACATGTAGGTACACGGCAAAATAAATCTTTACACACCACCTGATCCCCCTGACCGACTCAGTGACAGTGGCAGTGCAGTGATGAAATGGCTGGTTTGGTCATCGATAAATCTCTAAAATAGACGAAATAATGTAGGCCAACTTACCTTTCTTCAAATCTAAATACGAAACTTGTTCAAAGCAGCAGTTGATGAGGTTAAATTAAGACACAAGGTCTATTTGTTCACAGCAAAACAACAGACACACAGCGTAAACTCAGTTAGAGACTAGTCTTGATTTTACGGGAAATTTTTACGTACTGGCCAAATTTGCCGCGAAAGTTAAACCAAATTGCGCATGCGCGGATCCATACTCCCAAGTATTCTGGAAATTTATCCCCATCAAGGGGATGGCTCAACAGTCTCAATGACATGATATCAAACGAATCTATTAAATGAATGGACTAATAATGTTTATCACGAATCATTTTACCAGTCAAAGGGGCTGCCGTCGAGAGATTCGAAACCTGCTTACCAAATAATGTTGCTAAGCATGAAAAAGTTTCACTTATTGTAGAAAAGTTTTGAATACCAGATGGCAGAGAGATGTAACAGTGAAATAATTATAATTATCATAAACTTTTTACTGCGGGTTTCCTATATTTTTGCCTAGCAAATTGATATAGATTTCTGCTCAAATACATTTTACCTGGCACAAACAGGTTTAAAGCCAAAAAAGAGCACTTCACATTGTATTGTGCATGCCCTGATAACTGTTGATAAGCTGAAAGCTGTGGTAAGAAATGTTTCTGCTGTGCTCCTTCAAGATCAGCCATTTTGTATCCAATACACTGACCTAGAAAATGAAATTTTGAATGCGACATAAGTTCATTATCATAAAACTTTATTCAAACCCAAAATCAACTTGTTACTTTCAATAACAAACTTTTAAATGACAACCTCAGTGACAAGTCATGGATTTAACCAGAATCATATCAAAATGCATCAAGAAGTGTGAATAAAGACAATGAGATACTTGGAATTGCACAAACATCTGGTACAATGACTTACTTATCCGTTCCATGACATTAAACACAAGAACCTGATTATCCAGCTTATATCTGACTTGCAATAGCCATTTTAGGCACTATTATTACCCACTGTGACAAAATGCCTTTTCACTAACTACCCGTGTTTATTGGGCCTTAAAAAGTCCTGAAACCATCTCAACTCCTGAAGAATATGCAGCACTGACAAGCCCATGGGATGCCCAATCATTCACATTATCAACCTCTACCTTTGCAGGTACTCATTTACTCCTGGGTGATGAGAAGCAATCATGGTTACATGTACTTACTCTCAAGGACAAGAGTGTCATGACCAGGATTTCTACCAATACTAAATGGAAGACTCAGCCTCAGTACTTGAGTCTCATATGTTAGACTGTTCAAAAACAGTATAAATTTCTCAACTTTTTATGTTGAGATTTGCTGTGAATAATAACAACTTTCAAGATATAAAATCACAACTTTTTAGAGAAAAACAGATTTATGATTATTTCCTGTGGTCATGTAATACAAGTAACCCAATCGTTTCTGTTTGAATGTGACTTTATACTACTACAATAGCTTGAAAATGAAAACATTGTTTTGGTCATTTTAAAGGTACAATGTACTATAACATTGGATTTTGGAAGACTGCAAACTCTCTAGTTTTAATGGAACATGTCAGACAACTAAGATGAATTTATGAATAAAACTGCTTCTCACTCTCTTAAAGGCCCTGTACACTATTGGTAAGATCGAAAAACACAATGTTCACAGATTCACACATAACTTACATGATTTAAAGTGAGTAATGGTAGAGAGGGTTCCTTAAAATATTTCTGCCTAAAATGCTATCGTTTCTGAGAAACGAGTAAAACAATAGTAATTATCGCGAGCGATAATTTGAAAAAACAGAAAACACATAAGATCTCTTCTCTTTTCACTATTTTCTTGTGACCTTGATGACCAATTGAGCTCAAACTTTCACAGGTTTGTTTGTTCATGCATATGTTTAATCACACAAAATGTGGACACTGATTTTGAGCTGTTACCAAAAGTGTACAATACCTTTGAAGAGAAGCTCCAATTTCAAGACCAGTTTTGTGATACACTCATTTTCTTAAAGTTTGAGTTCTTGTGAAAATGGGGAAAAAGCATTGAGTCTCTAACCTCATGTTGAAACAGTGTCAAATGCCACTGGGTGCAATTTTCGTAAAGTCTAGAAACATTCTATGACGTCACATTCAGATAATTTTTAGTTTTCTCCCGATCGTTGATGATATTCAATAAAAAAAGCATTGAATTTGACCTTTTGACTGGCGCAAAAATGTATCTTTGGAATGTACAGACGCTGATCCATTTTTTTTTTATGTCCAACGATGTCATGTTTCAAATTTCACGCTGAAAGAGTATCAAATAAAATGGCATTTTACACCATTTTAACAAGAGGTTAGAGACTTATAGTTTTTTCCACACTTTCAGGAGGACTCTATCTATTGGAAATACTTGATTTGACCTTGGAGCCCCCTCTTTAATGAAAGCAGCATTTACAGATGACTTGAATCTAGTGACATGTTTACAAAAGAGTCAGAGAGCCTGGTTCTACTGCAGGCACAAAGTGTACACAGTCAAACGGAAGACCATATTAAGTCTTACGCTGTATAAAGATGTCAGTGTACAATGATTATACACTTGTAGTTGAGGAAAAGGGTAACTTATAATTAATAACAGTTTGGTTTTTGTGAGGAAATTACAGCACAATATGCAAAAAACATCATTAACAACATCTGCCAAAAAATGCCCTGACATGTTCAAGATCGCTCTTTTTGTAGCAAGTAATATGGTCCAAACAAAATAGTCAGCTTGTTGACTTGACAGTGGACTTGCAGGAAACTTTACTCATACAATCTTATTAATCACTCTCTCACTAAAAGAACATTTCAAGCATACATTTTCTCAGAGTGAAATTTGAAGGACGGGTTTGAAATGCTGTACCATGCCAAACTATTATCTTTAAATATTCCGTAGTCTTGAACTCACAACAAAATCCCTCCTACTTGCCCTAACATTTGCTAGTAAGTATTCAGAACCATTGAACTGCACTGGTTGTGTATGGTAGAGCAACTATGCACAGAATAATCTGTGTACTGAGTAGATGCATTCATCACATCCTATCATTCAAAACCATGTGGATGATAGTCCAAGAAAAGACCAATACAAAAATTGACAGAAACAGGGATTTCAAAATAACAGGACAATGATTTGCAAATAAATTTATCAATGGAGAAAACACAAATAGGTCAAATCTATCAAATCATCATCAAATGAATGCCTTCCTTTCCAGCCAATCAAACTGTTTCCTTCATGATAGAAAAGTATTTTAACATTATGAAATAAGTTGTACTTTAAATAGTGAGTGCAACTCAATTTTGTTTTCAGATCGTTTTTCTTCTTTACAGACATCTTACAAATGAAACCTTTCTGACAAACATATTGGTAGAAAAATCGTGTGGTTGTGGTAAAAAAAAAAAAAAAAACAGGTTCAGTACTTCAATTGGATGCTGGACAACACAATCAAAGACCAATTTTTCCCCAAACTGTATGCGATAAACACAATACACTCTCACTTTTAAAAGCTGTCAATAGATTATTTAATGGTAGGTATAAACGGTGTGGTAGTATCGGGATTTTTGAGTGAGTATTTGTTTTCTTGTTCAAAAGTGCATAGTTAATTCGTTTGGCCAGTGTTTCATTGTACAAAATTTCTTCAATTGTCTCGTAACTGTCAGGCAAAGCAAAAGCAAACATGGATGTGTTCCACTCAGCAGTTGCTGCAAACAACTTTCATTGGGAACAAGTTACATGTATGCACTGGCAACATTAGCAAACCTCAGCAACACTTGAGTGTTCAATGGTTGTGTCAGTCTCCACTGCTGCTATTGGGTGCCACAAATTATTGACTTGTAGAGTGCACCAACACTCATTTCACTTAACAGTTAACGTTTGTGTTGCTTTTCTGTCCCAAGCTGTGATCAAATCCCATATTAATAATTATCAACACAACTACATGTATAGTGAAAATTCCAAACCTTTAAACTGCGACCAATCAAGTTACCGATCTGTGGCTAAAATCTGCCCAGAAATAACAAAGTTGATCCAAGTTTCAGTATTGGATTCATTCTTCCTAATGTAGTAAATCATTCCATGCAATGTGTATATACACCTTCTCATGTACCTTACAGTTTAAAAGTGTTGGGTAGTTGAAGATGTTATAAAACAGGTACATGAGGTGTCATGATGAGAGAGTTGCAGGCGGAATGAAGTGATTTCTACATCTCTCATGGAATACCTGAAATTCAAAAAGAAAAAATTGACAAACATTTCAGTGACATAGATGACATCAAACTCTATCCTCACAAAACTGCAGCCTGCTATTGTACACAATGCCATTTGGCACTGGAACAACTTGAACATTTCAAGGTTCACAAATTATTCAGAATTCAATATACAAAAATAGACCTTCAGTTTGATTTTGTTGGGTCTGGTTTCAGCGTTCTCCCTTAACAGTGATCTCCTGGGCAATACTAGTTACAACACCTGAGAGCCCACTACAATTCTCTCCAAGTGGTCTGGCTGGCCAGTTTAGGGTTGAAAAGCATCCCTATTTAATGCCAAACACGGACTACTAAAAAAACTAGGGGCCAAGTGAAACAAGCTCACCAGTTTCTCTGGCTAACCACTGAAAAGGTTACAAGTAAACTCACTCTACCCTAGGACCATTGATGTAAAAACCAAACAAATGGATTGCATATAAGTACTGTAGATGTCTACTTACTTTATAACTTCTATCTTTAACAATTTCTTCAATGTTCAGCTCAGACTGCATGAGCTGCAGCTGTAAAAAAAGAATAATAATTACAATTAAAATTTATAATATTTAAAAAGAAATAATTACAGAGTATTGACTCAATTCACATGGCTTCATCGTAACAATAATCTTGTAAATGTATATATTTACAAAATGATACAAAGTCTTACATGCACAAGTTGGTCGTATGGTGGTGTTTCTTGAAAAGTACACACTAGAAATGAATCTACATTAATACAAAAAAAACAAAACAATGTACTTTCCCTTTAGCCTCTGAGGAAATATTCAAGGCATTTTTCAGAGATTCAACCCAAGGTTTCCAACCTGGTAATTACCCTTGTAATATCAATAAGCCAATGACAGGAAAAGTTTGCACTAAATCTAATCCAAGTCTCCAATCTGGGGATTTCCCCTCAAATCAAAATTGTTACAGCTCCTTCCATCCATTTAAAACTGGTAAGCATCAGAGTCCAATGAAAGCTTAGTGTTTTATCGCACATCTGTAGCTGAACAATCCACCAACACCATTCACTTTTTACAAAACCGCAGTTCAATGCTAATCAAAAGTTACCCTCTGTGTACGCAGAATAGAAGTTCCATTTAAAACATGGCAGTTTTATTTGGTGAGAGATCGTAGACACCATTAACAGGATGAACAGTATTTGAAAAGCAGAGGGAGATGAAGAAATATTCAGTTTGACAGGCATGATACTTCACACAGAGGCAACAGAGGCAATCACTTCCATGCTCTTGGTCATTGCCGCGGTGCCCCTCGAGTTGTTCCAGTACACATTTGTAATTTCCTCATAGAGGTGCCCTTTACAAAGGAGGCTAACACCATGGTATGTTTACCCTTTCAAGAACGAAGCATCAGGCATAGTCTTTAGATAAAAGAGGAATACCTCAAATAAAGAAAATACACAGTATATGTATCAGGTAGAGACTGAAAACCCAGTCCACATGCTAAGCTCCAAGGGGATTCGAACCATTATCAACAAAGGTGAAAGGCTGGGAAAGAACCCACTAAGCCAATCTGAACCCTTAAAGAAGGAAAACCCTGTCAGACCCTTACCTTAGTTCGTTCTTTTTTTAAGTTCCTATTGATGGTAACATTATCTGGGTCTTGAGCCCTGACTTCACGTAGTCTATTGACAGTGGTAGACACTTGGGATATACATCTTTTTATAGCACTATCTCGCTGACTATATGCTTTTTCTAGCTGTAAGTAAAGAAGAGAGACAACACTGATCTATTACAGACACAGGATTGGTAATTATGCAAAACAATTAGTTGATTAGTTTCAATGCAGCAGACATACCAGGAAGATGTTCATTGTTTATGTAGTTCTGAGCATGCGCACATTTCCTAGAACAATGGATTGACCTGATAAGTCTGCTGCCACCTAGTGTCCCCTGAAGTCACCCATTGGAATGATCACTGATTAATTAGTTCATAAACAGCAACAATCCTCCAGAGAAAGTATTTCCATCTGAAACATTGTCAAAGCAAAGTCTGCAAATGTGCTTGTAAGATTCTCCCTACCCTACTAAACACAATCTGGGAATTTAGGATGGGTTTTATCTGTAAAGATGAGATGAAGCTAATGAAGCTTTATCACAATTACAATCCATTTCTTGACCACTTATGCCAATAACTCTGCTAGCAGCCTTGGTGATTGAAAATGATGTCGCATTTCATTTGGGTTTGTACATTTTTTTACAGGAAAGTTTCAGTTTGTTTCTGAATAAGGACTCCATTTATTTCACAGGGACTCTCTTTATTACAAAATCACAACAAACTCAACTTGACCGTGTAGACCCTCAGAGTACTCATGGTAAAAAAAAACTTTCTCTTCCACTTTCCAACCAATAGGTTAATGCAAGGAATAGAGGTAGAAAGCTAAAATTGAAGTTGTCCATGATTTATTCATGTTTTTATAACAAGCACATAGTTAAAATATATAAATGTCTGTATTAACTAATTTTTCCCGTATTTTTATACAATACTTGTACTCTGACTCGAGATCCAAGTACTTAGTACTCGGCTGTTGGACTCGATACTTGGATATCAGAACACTCGGTACTCAGCGACATTTGTAGTCGTACTCGATGGCCCAAGTACCTGTATTGGAGTACTACTCAGCCACCCTTGTAGTAGTACTTGGCAGTACTTGATACTTGAGTGAAAAGTACTTGACTACAACACTGGTAGATAGATACAAAACTACCAGACTACTGCAGGCTGCAAAGTGTTTAAAACTTTATAACTTTACTCAAAACTATGTGATTATAAGAGAATATTTTCATGTACATGGAGTAGAGTTAAAAAAAGCAACATGAACTGTACCTGTGAATATAAATCTTGACACGTTTTCCCAGAATTGACTTGTCCCTTGAAGGATTGAGTAGGAACTGTTGTATTAAGAGCGTAGATTATTTTATCATCAATGGTTCGCATACTCTTTAAAGCCTCCTATAAAATGAAAACAAAATACATATTTATAAAAACCTCAGAGAATTTGTGCACTCTGATTGGTTGACGAGTGGTAAACTGGGGGTTTACTACCATGTGATATACAGTAAAGACCAGCTCTGTAAACTAGCAAATAAATGGCCCCTAAACAAGCATTATTATTGTGCAAAAGTTCTGTATGGTCTGTGCTTGTTGTGTGGGAACTAGCGGAACAACTGTTTTCTTTGTGCGTGTTGTTTTGGGTTTTTTTGGCAAGGAGAGATGGTGCCACTTACATACGCATGAATGCACAGACAATGTATCAATGTACCTGAAACCAACATAATGCAAAGCATAAAGCCCAACACCAACCAAAGTACTTCTATTTATGGTGCTGTTGATTTTCAAATGCATCAATAGTTAAAGGGGCTTTGTTGTCATGATCATCAAAGCTGGACTGTGAGTGTGGCTGTACAAGGAATCATAAGCCCTCACCAAGTTCCTGCACTCCTACGCACTCTCTCCATAGATTTGATATGAGGTGAGGGCACGCACCTGCAGTAACTGGGTGAAAGTTCATAATTCCATGTACAGCCAAAGACCTGCTTTGATCATGACGACACAGCCCTTTTAACTAGAGAAAGGTTCCATGCAAAAGTTGAACATGTACATTACATTACAGTCACAGACCTTCAAATTTTTCCTCTGCACAAATAACTACATGTAATAAACTAAGCTAAGGTTGTCCCCCAAAAAAATCTAAATGATACAGTGGGCAGTCATGTCATCCCCCAGCAAGTGAGCCCCCAACAATGTCACCCCAAAACAAGCTCACCCTGGGTAGTAACAATCTCACTTCCAAACACTGTTGCCCCCAAAGAGATCTCCCAGATAAAGCAGCTTATTATGCAGAGATTCCAAAAACAACAAAAGGATCCAAACAATCTGACAATAATTGAAAAGCTGACCGGCTTATTGTTAATTTTTGTTCTTTGTGCCAACTGTCAACAGTCTGACAGTGTCATTGAAACTGTGAAACTAACCCAGTTACAATGGCCAGAACAAACAACAAATAAACCAGTTGTAAATAACAAAAACAAACATTGATAGGCCCATTTAATATGATCATGACATACACTTACTTCGAGTTAGACACACTAAAAAAGTTAGAGCATTGTGTTTTTTAAACTATTTGATTGTTTCCCCAAAATTGTTCACTTCAACCACATCCCCAAATAATGTCAATGATGGTGTACTGTTTTTAAAACACAACTGTTTTCTTCGAAATTTGACCTTAACATTTGTCTGGGTGAGTTTGATGGAGTACTACTAGTACTAGTTTAGCCGTGAATTAGGAGGAAACATGGAGGTCTACCTCCATGTAGGAAGGTAGTATAGGCCTACTGCTAGAGCTAGTGCTGGCTTGCAGGACTAGGTGGGGTTGCAGGACTAGGTGGGGTTGCAGGACTAGGTGGGGATGACTTTATTATGTCAGCAGTCAGCAGTGGGTACGAGGAGTACTGCATAATCACGCGAGTCTGTTTGCTTCGACGAGATGGTTTGAGGGTGGGTATGAATCTACCTAAAACAGTCCTTAAATATTAAGTAGCAGTTGCTGCAGTACTACTACATGTAAACTGAGTTGGTGTACCTCCATCAGTCCATGCTCTGAAAAAGCTGACCGTGTAGCCGGCCGCAACCCCCCCCCCCAAAAAAAAATGTTTTTAAATAATAAAAAAAAGGCAAGCAAGCAACATGAACCATTTCTAGTATTAAACTAGTGACATTCGACATTCGACATTGAAGACATTCGACATTGTCTTCATTTCATATCACTATCTTGCTCAATGTTCAACATCAATCGTAACAATAACTTCACCTGAAACTGAAGAAAATCTTCACACAACACGTTACCGTCCATGTTGGCTGCCATGTTGGTAACAAGATACCGGTATGGAATGTTCCATTTTCATTTTAAGAAATATGGTTCTTCCGTTTCAATGTTCAATATTATAAGCCCATGTGGTCTAACCGACGCAAATATTTTGCAACAAATTTTTGTTTACAAAGTTTATATCTAAATTTTGATGGAATGTGATTTACTCAATAGAGGACTTCTTTGTGCAATTTATGTTGCAACTTTCAACTATCACCTGGTAAAAAATGGTATAGGTTAATAATCAATGATCCCCTAGCTGGTTTAAATTTACAAATATTGGGCAGCTAAAACTTAAAAAGCAGAAGGAAAAAAGCGCTTAAAACCTGGTGTATGGAATTTGCTGTCATTCTGCTTAATTTTTCCTTTATAAACAGCTTGATGTGGAATAACTTTGTAACAATGTGGCGACATACCGTGATATGTAAAATAAATGCATTGCTTAGTGCAATATTGATAACAATTACTTTTTGTGTGTCATCCCCAATTACTGTTCTCGAAATAAATCGCGAGAAAATAGGAGATTCCATAGCAGCTGACATTTTTCTGTTTTTAAGTACAAATTAAACGTGTATTTGATGATAAAAGTTAGATACATTTTGCCTTAAAAAACTTTATAAACCTGTAATTTTTTTATATTCTATTTAAAATTCAGTTTTAAAGTTGCAATTTTAATAAGATTTAAGGGAAATAAGGACTCAGTATCCACATTTTACAAAAGGTTCAACTACTCTAGTGTATAAGAACCTAATTTGTCGTCGACGAAAAGCAGTGTGCACAAACCTTCCGGAAATAGATGTCTATTTTGTGGAATTCTTGCGCAAGAAAGGTAAGAATTTTACTAGATTTTATATGAATTAACTCTTATCATGCTGGAGTACATTATGTTATGTTGTTACATGTTATTTAAGGGTAATATTTTTGGTGAGTTAAGTGAATGTTATTGTAAAAACCGTCTGCCGGTAAAGGTGGAAGCCGTGTGTATCTTGGTCGGCCATCCATCCATTCTCCATATGATCAATGGTGAGGCCCTTGCGTGCGTGCACACCTACATATTTAAGCACATTGTACGAGTACGACATCATGGACATGGTGTATGGTGTACGATTACGAACAAAAACGTGAAAAGGGATTTAAATTAAATATCACTCCTTCATTTTAAATTGTTTACATTAAATTCGACTGGTAGTGGTAGGCCTACCTCGGAGTAGTAATATTTGTTTTTATGTTGCAATGAATTTTAATATTTCACTCTGATCTGGTTTTATAAATTAACTCAATTTGGCATAATTGGTAATGTTGCGATTCGTAAACCCTCCATCCTCCTGCATACACATACATGTAGTAGTCACAACTCGCATACTACAGCCATTTGTTGATCGGTTCTGGATCACTTTTTTTAATTCACATTGTTTTTGTTGCAATCTCTTTGACAAAAGTTAATTAGTTCACCTAAACATGTAATAAAACTCACCAATGACCAAGTAAAAGTATACATTGACAAACAATATCAATACTTTTGAAGAGGCTTCAAGAAAAGTATCTTTGCCTGTTTGACCAGTTCAGGATTGGTTGATTCTATTCCAAATCAGTAGCGTGCCCTCAGTATTGCAAACCCATATTTCCATTCATAAAACTGTCTATCATGGATGTGGACTTCCTTTCTCCAGCAAATATCATGTGTCTTCAACACCAATGCAGAAATCACAAAACATGAGCACAGGCAAATTAAAAAGTGAAGTGCGCCTTAAAGTAGTTGCGATAATCGTAACCCTCCATCCTCCCGACGGTCGGAGACCGCAGGGTTACGAGTCATGCAGTGCAAAAAAGTGGCGAAATTGCAATTTCGACTATTTTGGTCAGACTAGTCACCAGATTTGCCAAATTTTTACCACTTTCAAAAAACATGACACACATTCTAAAAACATGGATGTGATCATCAATGTGTCATGAATCTATTCGTATTACTCAAAACATCATTGAGCAAATATTTTAAGAAAAAAAGACAAAAACTTACCAGAGACTGAGCGAAATTCTCATGAAGCGTAGACAATCTCAGGTCCGGTTTTCGAACCTCGCGATTCGTGACCTAGCAACATCTCGACCAATCAGTGTAAGCGGACTCGTCGTTGAGCGCATTTTGTTGAGTTGCACAATTACAGGATATTTATGAGGAAAAATTTACAGATTGAGCGCGCATTCTGGAATGCTGTTCCTGCAATTAATCAGCGCAAACTACAGATGGCGCAAATCCGTTAGATACATTAACTGCGTGTACGCACAGTCGCACACAGACGATGCCACGCCTACACAACGGTTTGGTTTACGCTGATTGGTTGATTTAGGGGAAGTGCGGTCCATAGACATTTCGGTCAGTTTCTGGTAACTTTTTGTTCGTTTTTTCTTCAAATAATTTTTCAACGATGTTAGAGTGCTATGAATGGATTCATTACACATTGAAAATCAAATCCATGTTCTTAGAATGTGTGTCATGTTTTTTGAAAGTGGTAAAAATTGGGCAAATCTGGTGACTAGTCTGACAAAAATAGTCGAAATTGCAATTTCGCCACTTTTTTGCACTGTATGACTCGTAACCCTCCGGTCTCCGACCGTCGGGAGGATGGAGGGTTACGATTATCGCAACTAGCCTTAAAGCAACATTGACACAAATATATTTACATGTATTCTAACCTGCAACTACATGTACCTCCTCCAAGTTTCATTTTCTACAAGAATTTGTTGGAGTAATGTATCTTAAAGCAATTACTAAACTTGCTACAGCAGCCAGCAGCCCTATGTATGATTTGACCTAACTGAGTGAGTGAGTGCGCCACCATTTGATGCAGCGAGATGTTGAGTGATCCCGAACTGGTCAAGAGTACGATGCCCCCAAAAAGCCGAATTCGATAATTTTATCTCCTAAAATAAACCAAGATGACTGCTCAGTATTTACATGAAATTTTTCTGCACATTCTTAGCATTTTACATAAATGTTATTTGCCCTGGTGTTCAAACTTGAAAGGTGAGAAGTTTTAACAGTGTTTTTCAACCAACATTTTTTTTTAAATAATTATCATTATCGCAGAAAAACTTCAGAAAAATTGCCATTATTTATTTGTTGATAATGTTTGGCCCCTTGTTTTGGGTTTGTTGGTTTATTGGATGTTGTTCTTCACTATTGTATCAATTGATGTGTGTAGTAATTTAATTATGAGGGTATTGCAAAGTTGAAGTGATCCAGAACTGGTCAATGATCCGGAACTGTTCAAAGGACTGTACTACCACTTCACTATAGTAGTACTACATGTATATACTAGCGGAGGGTTACAATTTTTCAAATTAAAGCGTGTAAGAATTTAGCACAATCCAATTTCAACCATTTTTGTCAGACTGGTGACCAGTTTGGCCAAATTTTTACAACTTTTACCCTCAAAAATGTTACACAAAGTATATTGACATGATTGTTCAGCATATGTTCACCCTGTGCACACACAGACAACCAAGTTTACACTGATTGGTTGAGATCGTGTGTTTTTTGTGACATTCAAACTGAGAAATTGAAGCCACATGGTACATAAACAAATCGGTCAGTCTTTAGTAAGTTTTTTGTTGTTTTTTCTTCCAAACATTTTGTTGATGATGTGTTTAGAACTTAGTTCTGATTTGATTAAATACATTAAAGATCAAATCCGTGTTCTTAAAATGTGTGTTGTGATTTTTTGAAGTAGTAACAATTGTCAAATATGGTCACTAGTCTGACAAAAATGATCGAAATTAGATGTACAGTGCTAAATCAGGGTTCGAAATTAGCAGTTGCCTAATGCAAGTGAAAACAGCAGCGGGCGAGTCAAAACCCTTTCTTGACTAGCCTGCCAGGCAAGTAAAAAAATTGTTCCTTTTCACAATAAATAAATGAGGGTAACGGTGTTAAAGTCACAAAGAGAGATTATTTTCAAATTCGTAAAATGGATGACAAGTCTTGATATTGGCTAGATTTAATATGGCCGCGATCACGATCGTGGTCGTTCAATTTCAGTGTACAAACGTTAAAACTTGCATGCACATAAGGACAGTGGCACCATAATGTTCGGTCACCCGCCAGTGGTCCATGCACTCACAACACATGGTGTATTATGCAGTACACCACAGCAGGTCCAGAGTCCATGCTAACCAACACTACACACGCTGTGATTGGCCGTTTATAATTGCCATACTCATAAGAAAGCTTGGCTAGACTCCGATTCAGTACACATTAACGAGCTGAGTAAAGGTACAGTGTGACGCACTCCTGTGGATTCTTATACTACACTGTATACATCCTTGGATTAAGGCTATTCAGACATCAAAAACTTTTGCCGATGGAAGGCGATGCGGAACAAAGTTTGTTGAATATTTTCAAAATTTTATTGCAAAAGAAGTTCTATTAAACTGATCCTTAAACCACAAATCAATGAAAATGGTTTTTGATGAAAATATTATTATTGAGGACAGACATTATGGGATAAGACCATCCAAAAAACAAGATTTTATGAAATTCACCTCATGTTTTTTGTTTGTTTTGATTTTTTTTTTTTTTTTTTTTTTTTTACGCCTCAAAAAGTGTGTGCACGTTTGGTTAACTCATGCGACGGGCGAGTGAACAAAAAGTTAGGGAAACCCACTGTTAATTCTTATGCGCTTTACTTTGTGACCCTCTTGTTTGCAAAAGTCAGGAGGATGGAGGGTAATTACAACTATCGCAACTAGTTTTTGCTAGATAGCTCAGTTGGTAGAGTGCCGGCTTGTAAATCCGGAGGTCATTGGTTCAAATCCTGCTCTAGTCAATCTTTCTTTGTTCAACCCAAAATTGTTCTTTGTTCAACCCAAATTAGGTAGTTTTTAACATTCATTTTCGGATGTTAAATTATTTTAAGTTTTAATTTTAATTGAACATATCCTGGGTTTAAATATTTGCAAAGCACTAAGATTCCAACCTGGCTACATGTACCTTGGGCAGCACGCTGTAGTGACACCTCTCGTCACTAACCCCTGGTAGGGGTGTCATGAAAAACAATGCTGATTTTCTCCGGATAAGTGACTGATTTGCATGCATGTTTGTTAAAAACTTTTGAGCACTACACGTTTGTGTTGCGCTTATCAAATACATGTAGGGTACAAGTTTATAATAGGATACATGCAGGCCTCAACCTTAAGCTTCAAAGGGTCAATGCCACTTGGCCTCAAAGGCTTCAAAAAAGGAAGGATAACTGAAAGGGCACCAAGGCCATTTTCAAACTTTTATTTGTTGATGACTTAGGTATACCTTCCTTCAATTTCAATGTGGTGCTCAACTTTCCAACCCAGATTTATTTTACTGCAGCACTCGCATTGCAAGTTGTTACCCCCAGTAACTTTGTCCATTTGCTGGCATGGCTAGCAATTTAAATATCTGGTAAACTAAATTTCCCCTGGATCAAGGCACTAACAGTGGGCAAGAAGGAAACTGAAGACTCTGTTTACATCTTGCCATCTAGCCATGGTGGTCTTTCTTCACAGTATCACTGAAAGCAGGACGAGCATGCATGTCCTTGGGAAATTTATCACCAAGTGTTAAAATTAAAGGCTGCAAATTTGCAGTCTCCCCTAATAGGGCCTACTGATAACTCGTAAGAAATAAGCGTGGATTTAATTTTTAAACCATTTCTCCATTTGTGTAGTTAAATTTATGCAGAGAAAATAAAAAAATTAAAACAAAAACAAATGGAAACTGATCCTTAAATCACAAATCAATGAAAATGGTTTTTGATGAAAAAAATTATTATTGAGGACAGAAATTATGGGATAAGACCGTTTTTTTGATCTGTGCATCCATCACGATCCCAGCCAGGTACAAAAAGCGTGCTATACTTTATCATTAGGGGATGAAGGTACAGGGTGTTGCCCTGAAGTGAGAGTGAAGCCATATGGGGAAATTCCCACGGTGAGCAATCACCTTGTGGTCAGGAAACATTGGGTGCACTGAAATGCAGGGGTTTTTTTTTCCTTTTTTTTTTCTTTTTTCTTTTTTTTCTTTTTTTGATAAGTTTAAAAAGTTTGTAAAAATGCCCTGCTTACTGTTTGTGCTTCGATTCGACAAAACGTGACCCAAAAAACTGCTCCAAAAACCATCTAAGACCTCCGTGAAATACTTTAAACTCACATGAGGTACATGTACATGTACACAGGAAATGTTGCAAGTAAATATGGAGGTACATGTACGATTGTGTCAGATACGTTTCTCAAAAAAGAGAAACTTTTGGCTAAAATGATGTCAACAGTTCTGTTGTGCGCCCACGCTCCTGTGCATGTTGAGCCCATTCAACGAATTTGCACAACTATTGACCAAAATTATGCGCAATCTGCAGATTGTGAAAATCTTTAGAATGCGCTTAGGAGTAACACACAGCGTCGTGTACACATATGCACAATGTTCATTGAATTGACTGGAGGCCTTTACGGCCTTGGGAAAAAATCTTTCTTTGGGAGAATGGTGCAGGTATTTTTCGCTCATAGTTGTTGGATAACAGGTTACACAAGATAGCCGGGTGGATCACAAAATCATGAGACTCCAATCACGAAGATACATGTATCATAACATTTTTTTTGATGTGTTCTGGTTTTTACTTAAATTTTCTTTAGAAATTGTTAAATTAATCCAGTGGAGATTTGTATGAAGTTCAAGTCCTGTTCATATTTAGGATGTCACTTATACTATAGTGTATTCCAGTTCTTGGAGGCTTGTCCATTGTCTTCTAGCATTGGTTGAGGAAAATTGACATTGTACAGTTTGACAGTTTACAAGCATGCACATTAATGTTCTGAATGTGCTTGCATGTAGGACACGAAAACAGACATGTACAAATGTAGTTTATGGATGTTATCAAACTTAAAGATGGACATGAACGGTGTATTCCAAGCAACAAGAATCACTCAGCCTTCTTAACAATGTATGTACGAACCATTTTTATCAAAACAAAATTAATATTGGAAGTTTGAAATGATAACAAATTTGAAAATAAAAACGACTCTTACGTGACAAATTTCCGCGGTTTTCAAAGAAGTTTCAGCATATTGACCGCTGGCGGCGATGTGTGAAAAAGCTTATTGTTTGACATATACCCGTAGAGACGACCTGAACGTTGCACTTTGACCTGTACGTATAGCGTATGCTGTCTGCTGTTTTTCATAAAATAGTGAGGCTAGACTGCATGTCTTTTTATCGCCAAAGATACTCTATTCAGGAAAAATGCCAACTATTCAGTCAGTGCGCAGCCAGTCGAAAAGTGTTTATCTCTCGAGTCTCAGTCCACGGACCCATATGCGTGTGTACGTCTTATACACCTCACGGCATACATACGTTGTATACATACTACTAATGTACGGACGGGCGCAGGGTCCAGTCTCGAACCACGGCTGTACGTCATCAAAACCGGTGAAATGTTTTATTCATGATATGTAAATGAAGTGATGAGGACATGCTCATTTCGTGAAACTGCCGCTGCAATGCAACAGATTCACATCAAATTATTGTCTTTTTAAAAACATGTCTGAAATTTTGAAACTTTGTGTAAGTGAAACTAAGGTCTTTATTACACTCCAGCAAACACGAATTTAAACATGCAGCATATTTTATTATCTCGTTCATATCCATCTTTAACATGAAATCCATAAATGCAAAATTCTGAAAACATTTTTGCTTGATTGGAAATTGAAATGGTGTTCACGTACATTTTGTATTAAGTTGTTCAAACATTAACATTTACACAGGTACATACGGATGGAAGTGAGTGAATCATATTGCATCTTGAATCCTGTGGTTATTTTAAGCCATGGCTGGATGTGTCAGACAGTGACTCAGTATATGAAATCATCTTTGTGGTTAAGGGTCAGTTATGCTGTGGAGAATGCCACCATGCTGCATGCATGCCATGAGAACTACATGTCAGGAGCAGGGAAAGGGCATACGGTGCTCAATACATAGTACATGAACACGTACCATAGTAATGTACATGAACATGTACACTACAGTCTTAATTACATGTACATACTATACTTTTTACATGCACTATGCAGTAGATAAGTATGGAGTTCCATGCGTTTAACTTCAGTACGTTAAAGCATTTGTTGTCGGTGTATAACTGTATATTGTATGTAGTTTACAATACATGTAAGTAGTGTACATGTTTTTTGTGCACACATGCATTTTACATCACACAGACAAAAAAAAACAGATGTTGTGCAACCTTACAGGTGTACATGTACATGTACATTACATGGGTGTAGTTCAATGGATTTAAATAATGCACCGATTTGCCAAAGGATGCAACAAGAAATACAGTTGTGCGACCTATGCATGTGAGGGGTGTTTTTAAAAGAATGAAACATGAAGCAAGTACCTTATTTCCTTCATTCATAACACCTTTAAGGTGATGTGGCGCAAACTGCTGCCACTGCTAGACTTTACATTTATATCAAAAACATCACTGTGGATGTCATGCACTTTATTCATTTGTCATTATGTATTGATGTGTCCACTGAACTGAGTAGAGTGGTCAGTTGGTATTTAATGAATCAAACTTTATGCAGCTTTATATGGGGCTCCAATCAGTTAATATCCAAGGCCAAAAATATATATTTCTGCTTTCGGTTACCTGAAAAACCCTAATTTTAAGGACCCTTCACTAGTTGTAGGAATTTAAAAAATAATAATAAAAAATAATGAAAACAAAATTAAATTAAAAAAAACGTCAGTGTCTATCAAAACTTGAACACAAGATGTTCAGATTTGTCTTCAAGTGATGATGATAGATAGCCTACATGTACGTATGTACATGTGGTCATTTACAAGCTAACCTGTAAATTGTGTTGCAGACAGCGCAACGTTGATTTGAGTTCCAGTTTGAAAATATTTTCCCTTCCCATTTTGCTGGAAATACAACGTACATCTCATCCAGCAGTCAGTCAGGGTGTCCGCATTGGATGGGCCTTAGAGGGATTTTGGCTGGCTTTGGACTGCAGCTGTTCAGTACACATAAATGATACTGTACAGTCAATAACAACACTTCCATAACGTGCACTAAAAACTGCTTTTATATAGACTCTCACTGTGGATGCGCTAAGAGGTAGTGTACATGACACAATGGTTCTAAATAAGTACTTCAAATTGATTGGGAGAAGACTAAAGAATGATGGTACATGTACCATATCATGTAAGGCAATCATTCTGACAAGCAGGCTTTGGGTTGCAAATATCGGTCGACCGGATGCATGTCTCGCACTAATTATGTGGAATAAAGTGCAAAACAAGTCGAGTTCATGACCTATGTACATGTACAATGTACATTGTACCCTAGTTTGAAATAAAATTTAATCAGAAGTTGATTTTTTTTTAAAGCTTTTAGACTTGATTTTTGATTAATGTGCAAAACAACATTCACAGTTCCCTTTTCCCTTGGGCTTTATTAATGTAGCTTGAGTGGCAGTTTGAAGGAAAGTAACAGTGTAGGTAATAATAACCAATAACATGTACCACACTGGGCTGGTTTTTACCAATAGTACGATGTACCTCGCCAATACTGGGAAGACATATTGAAAGGTTTTGTCAAGGTTATGATGAAGGGCTTTCATTTTCCACCTGTTTCTTGTAAGCGCTCATAATTTAAATAATAAAATGGCCTTCGAGCCTTCCCTTTTTAACCATCCCATACCATTTGTCTGTACGTTAAAGTAACCAACCATTAGAACTGAACTGCACAAGTCATTTACATGTACATGTAGGTTAGAGCGACTGACCACTGTGTAGACATGTATGGTATTCACTACATGTTGTTATGGACCTATCTTTTGCAACGTCACAGCAGCAAATTATGCCAACCTTAGATGGCAAAGTATGAACAGCTTTCACTGCAAAAAATACAACAATTTATTCTTTAATACGATAATGTCACAAGTACATTAATTATCAAATTACCCATATCACTGATAAATCAATTGTGCTACCCAAAACAAAAAGTACACATACTCTTTATGAACAAAATGTTTTATTAGAAAGTGCCAATTTGTTTCAACCCATGTGATTGCTTCTTAATGTCACAGCTGCTGATATCAGTCAGTCTGTCTAATGTTTCAACATGACCTACATAACATTGGTTTTTATTTTGTTCCAATAGTACAGCAACTACAATGGCAAGCTCTAATCAAAACAAAGGTCACTTTCACATGTATAAGAACAAGGCGTTAGGACTGGATGAACTGCGCAAACGACGAGAGGAAGAAGGAGTTCAGCTACGAAAGCAGAAGCGAGAAGAGCAGGTATGTCAAGAATATGTACAATTCAGAAAACCGGATATGACGGCCAAAATTACCATAATCCATTTAAAACCATAACGTGACACATCACTACCACTTTCATGGGGGAAAATAGAAGGACAAAAAGTGGAAATTTTTGTTTAAAAAGACATTCAAAAAATGTTAAAATCATTTATTCCAAGGTCAAGCAAACAGTTGCTTTGATATATCTGACCCCCAATAGTTGCTATCTTTTACAATATAACCCTAGATCAATATTGGGAAAAGTCCGAAATTTGGTAGTGATGGGATGCAGCATTTGAAAGTAATGGGCAAACATTTGGTTCGGACGGGGTTAGCTGAGGCTAATTGTTCAATTTTGTATTTGCAATAAAAGTTTGGTTTGCATTAATTTACAGTCTCACTCGGGTTGCTTTTTTCTTTTCTTTTACTTAAATCCAGATTTTCAAGAGAAGGAATGTTGATGTTCTACTTGAGAATGAACCATCTCATCAAGATAGCCTTATCACCTCTACACAGGTAAGCATTTTCACCTCCACCATGGAAGCTGTTGTTGCCCCTGTGTGTTTGTTTGTCTGTCTGTCTGTCTGTCTATCTGTTTGTTTACATGTAAGCAGGATATCAACAAATGTTAAGGGTTTGCAGGTATGTTAGGGTTTGCAGGTATGTTGGGTTGTCAGGTATGTTAGGGTTTGAGGTATGTTAGGGTTTGCAGGTATGTTAGGGTTTGCAGGTATGTTAGGGTTTGCAGGTATGTTAGGGTTTGCAGGTATGTTAGGGTTTGCAGGTATGTTAGGGTTTGCAGGTATGTTAGGGTTTGCAGGTATGTTAGGGTTTGCAGGTATGTTAGGGTTTGCAGGTATGTTAGGGTTTGCAGTAGTTAGGGTTTGCAGGTATGTTAGGGTTTGCAGGTATGTTAGGGTTTGCAGGTATGTTAGGGTTTGCAGGTATGTTAGGGTTTGCAGGTATGTTAGGGTTTGCAGGTATGTTAGGGTTTGCAGGTATGTTAGGGTTTGCAGGTATGTTAGGGTTTGCAGGTATGTTAGGGTTTGCAGGTATGTTAGGGTTTGCAGGTATGTTAGGGTTTGCAGGTATGTTAGGGTTTGCAGGTATGTTAGGGTTTGCAGGTATGTTAGGGTTTGCAGGTATGTTAGGGTTTGCAGGTATGTTAGGGGTTTGCAGGTATGTTAGGGTTTGCAGGTATGTTAGGGTTTGCAGGTATGTTAGGGTTTGCAGGTATGTTAGGGTTTGCAGGTATGTTAGGGTTTGCAGGTATGTTAGGGTTTGCAGGTATGTTAGGGTTTGCAGGTATGTTAGGGGGTATTATTTTATTTGCAGGTATGTTAGGGTTTGCAGGTATGTTTTAGGGTTTGCAGGTATTGTAGGGTTTGCAGAGTAGGTTGAAGGTGTTTTGCAGGTATTAGGGTTGCAGTATGTGGGTTTGCAGGTATGTTAGGGTTTGCAGGTATGTTAGGGTTTGCAGGTATGTTAGGGTTTGCAGGTATGTTAGGGTTTGCAGGTATGTTCAGAGGTTTGCAGGTTATGATTATGGGTTTGCAGGTATGTTAGGGTTTGCAGGTATGTTAGGGTTTGCAGGTATGTTAGGGTTTGCAGGTATGTTAGGGTTTGCAGGTATGTTAGGGTTTGCAGGTATGTTAGGGTTTGCAGGTATGTTAGGGTTTGCAGGTATGTTAGGGTTTGCAGGTATGTTAGGGTTTGCAGGTATGTTAGGGTTTGCAGGTATGTTAGGGTTTGCAGGTATGTTAGGGTTTGCAGGTATGTTAGGGTTTGCAGGTATGTTAGGGTTTGCAGGTATGTTAGGGTTTGCAGGTATGTTAGGGTTTGCAGGTATGTTAGGGTTTGCAGGTATGTTAGGGTTTGCAGGTATGTTAGGGTTTGCAGGTATGTTAGGGTTTGCAGGTATGTTAGGGTTTGCAGGTATGGTTGAGGTATGTTAGGGTTTTCAGGTATGTTAGGGTTTGCAGGTATGTTAGGGTTTGCAGGTATGTTAGGGTTTGCAGTATGTTATGGGTTTGCAGGTATGTTAGGGTTTGCAGGTATGTTAGGGTTTGCAGGTATGTTAGGGTTTGCAGGTATGTTAGGGTTTGCAGGTATGTTTAGATGGGTTTGCAGGTATGTTAGGGTTTGCAGTATGTTGGTTTTAGGGTTTGCAGGTATGTTAGGGTTTGCAGGTATGTTAGGGTTTGCAGGTATGTTAGGGTTTGCAGGTATGTTAGGGTTTGCAGGTATGTTAGGGTTTGCAGGTATGTTAGGGTTTGCAGGTATGTTAGGGTTTGCAAGGTATAGTAGTAGGTTTGCAGGTATGTTAGGGTTTGCAGGTATGTTAGGGTTTGCAGGTATTAGGTTGATAGTGGGTTTGCAGGTATGTTAGGGTTTGCAGGTATGTTAGGTTTGCAGGGATGTTAGGGTTTGCAGTATGTTAGGGTTTGCAGGTATGTTAGGGTTTGCAGGTATTTAGGGTTGCAGGTATGTTAGGGTTTGCAGGTATGTTAGGGTTTGCAGGTATGTTAGGGTTGCAGTATTTAGGGTTTGCAGGTATGTTAGGGTTTGCAGGTATGTTAGGGTTTGCAGGTATGTTAGGGTTTGCAGGTATGTTAGGGTTTGCAGGTATGTTAGGGTTTGCAGGTATGTTAGGGTTTGCAGGTATGTTAGGGTTTGCAGGTATGTTAGGGTTTGCAGGTATGTTAGGGTTTGCAGGTATGTTAGGGTTTGCAGTAGTTAGGGTTTGCAGGTATGTTAGGTTTGCAGGTATGTTAGGGTTTGCAGGTATGTTAGGGTTTGCAGGTATGTTAGGGTTTGCAGGTATGTTAGGGTTTGCAGGTATGTTAGGGTTTGCAGGTATGTTAGGGTTTGCAGGTATGTTAGGGTTTGCAGGTATGTTAGGGTTTGCAGGTATGTTAGGTTTGCAGGTAGTTAGGGTTTGCAGGTATGTTAGGGTTTGCAGGTATGTTAGGGTTTGCAGTATGTTAGGTTTGCAGGTATGTTAGGGTTTGCAGGTATGTTAGGGTTTGCAGGTATGTTAGGGTTTGCAGGTATGTTAGGGTTTGCAGGTATGTTAGGGTTTGCAGGTATGTTAGGGTTTGCAGGTATGTTAGGGTTTGCAGGTATGTTAGGGTTTGCAGGTATGTTAGGGTTTGCAGGTATGTTAGGGTTGCAGGTATGTTATGAGGTTTGCAGGTATGTTAGGGTTTGCAGGTATGTTAGGGTTTGCAGGTATGTTAGGGTTTGCAGGTATGTTAGGGTTTGCAGGTATGTTAGGGTTTGCAGGTATGTTAGGGTTTGCAGGTATGTTAGGGTTTGCAGGTATGTTAGGGTTTGCAGGTATGTTAGGGTTTGCAGGTATGTTAGGGTTTGCAGGTATGTTAGGGTTTGCAGGTATGTTAGGGTTTGCAGGTATGTTAGGGTTTGCAGGTATGTTAGGGTTTGCAGGTATGTTAGGGTTTGCAGGTATGTTAGGGTTTGCAGGTATGTTAGGGTTTGCAGGTATGTTAGGGTTTGCAGGTATGTTAGGGTTTGCAGGTATGTTAGGGTTTGCAGGTATGTTAGGGTTTGCAGGTATGTTAGGGTTTGCAGGTATGTTAGGGTTTGCAGGTATGTTAGGGGTTTGCAGGTATGTTAGGGTTTGCAGGTATGTTAGGGTTTGCAGGTATGTTAGGGTTTGCAGGTATGCGTGCAGTTACAGTACTTTAGAGTCTCCTGAAGATGAACAATGCATTCTGATCCAGAGTTCTTATCAACCTCCAGTTCTTTTCAGAACCACCACAACTCATTAGAGAGATGCTGGGGTTGTTACTTTATGCCAAACAGTTTTCCGGCCATTCAAAGTTTCAAATCCTGCATATGATTATTATTGGGTTTTTGTTGTTTTTTTCCAGGGCTTTGTCAGTCCAGACATGGTTCAAGCTTTGATGAGTGAGGATGTCACCCAACAACTTGCCGCTACACAAAAGTTTAGAAAATTACTCTCAAAAGGTATATCTTACAAGCACATTTTATTTTACAGGCATGCAACTGTGGAGCGGATCTGCAGAGTTCCTTAGTTAGAGGTTTCTCAGCTGTGCCAACAAACATTAAGAAGCTCAGCACAAAGTATTGCTGTGCCTGGCACTCTCCTCCTTATTTGACAAATTGCAGTTGCTTGCTTGGTTTTGAGAATTCAGAAACAAAAAGCTTTATCAGTTGTGAAAAGGTGAGAAATCTTCAATTGACAAATGGGAAAGCTCCGGAAGGAACTAGAGTGTAAAAATAAAAAGATGAACAAATTTTGCTCTTTTCTTTAACACTTTACTAAGCAAAATAAATTTGTTGAGGGATATTATCTGTTGAGTAACTTGACCAAATTTTGTGTGGGTCGTGTTGGATGTGCCAGTCATTTCGGTCATTCCAGTTGTGCTGGTCAAGCTGGTTTTTGAATATAATGGATTTAGTACTGCATGGTGGAAAATGCCATTGTTTGTACATGTATTTGGCCAGTTATACATGTATATAATTCAAATTGCACTACAGTGCTTCAGAACACTTAAAAGTCTTATTTTCTACTTCACTTGTTCACTAAAACGCCAGATGATTGTTTTTGTTATGATCCAACAAGGCATGCCTTTAGCCCAGCATACAAACTCTAGTTGAGTGCTGAAGGCTTGTCAAATCATTTGTTATGTAAGCCTGTGTTTCCTATGCCCATTCAAACGTGAGGCGGCCCACCTCGCTACTTTCAGTGACCACCTTGCTCATTTATGCCAATATCACCTCGCTGTGAAGATTTGACATAATTGTTTAAAAAATTGAAATGCTTTTTTCTTGACACCTCTATGTAACAAGAACACACAATTTGGATGCTGATGGAATCATCAGGCATTTGTGTGGGTGCAGTACTCTTGTCAGTTTGCAGACTGCATACATTTTGCATCAGTTATCAATTCAAACTTGAAACACTGACCTGGTGGGCTAGTCAAAAGTTAGCAACGTGTCTGTTTGAAACTATGTTGATTATACATGTACATGAAGTTATCTCACAAAATTCATGCAGGCTAGTTAAGTTAAGTTTATCCCTCTTAGAAACATTCAATGAAGGGTGTTCTTGTTGAGTGGTCTTGTGCATCAATTCCAAATCATCAGAGTCTGGGTTTTAATCCCAGTCATGACACTTGTGTCTTTGAGCAACTATAAATGTTTTTGTTCACCCTGGAGTAAATGGGTACCTGTCAGCACAGAAATTACATGTATACTGTGATGAACTCAGTTTGATGCACTACATATGTGTATGTAGTAGTACAGACCCCTGGAACCTAAGATTGAACTAACTGGCCTAATGACATGAGAAATATAATAAGCCATAATTACATTAACATTAGATCAGGGAGCCTGTTTAATGGTATTTATACTACAAGCAAATACAGATAATTTAAACAACTGTTTGATTGACAGAACCCAACCCGCCCATAGATGAAGTCATTCACACAGGAATTGTACCAAGATTTGTTGAGTTTCTACAAAATGATAGCAACAGCACGCTACAAGTAAGTTTCAAATGATTGGGGGGGGGGTGACAGTGAATGAACACCAAAGATGTTTATAACATGCTTTGTTGATTAGTGAAATCACTGTCACATGGTTATCCCTAGTATTACTAGTACATGTGCATGTATGCTTATATGGGGTCACTGAGAAAAAAAAACATATATTTTTTTCTCGTACCACTCAGTGTCTTGCCACTGGTTTATTTTATTGTTAAGTTTTAGGCAATTTTTTCACTATTTGGTTCATTTCTCCGGTATTCTTAGTATGATATTGTTGTACCTTTTGAAGTGTATTTTGGGGTGGACAAAGAAAAATTGACTAGAATGTGGTTGAACCTACAACCTCTGGATTAACATGGTGCTCCACCAACTGAGCTATCTTGCTGGAGTATTAGTGGTCTCCCAGTAGAAGGATAACCTTATAGGGCCACTGTCGTCATGATCAGAGTCTGCTTGTGGCTGGACATGGAAACATGAACTCTCACCCAGTTACTACATGCGCCCGCTTATAACTGTCACATCACAAACAAAAGCTTCAAAGGGCACCATTGTTATTATCAGTTACTGGGTGAGAGTTCAGAATTCAATGTCTGGCCACTGACTCGCTGTGATCACCAAGACAGTGCCCCTTTAAGGTGTAAGAGGATTTTTTTATTCAGATATCTAGTAATAATTCACAAGGGAAACTGACTGGGTAAATTGTAATTACTTTGTAAACCCATAATTTTTGAAATAAGTTTATGCTAAGAGCTACATAAACAATAGGGAACTTCCAACATTGTCTGCTGTCACCTTGAGTATCAATGTCTTCATTGTGTGTGAACTTCAATTTAGGTTGGATTTCAAACCATTGTCTTGGTTTTTTTGGTTTTTTTCTAGTTTGAAGCTGCATGGGTTCTAACTAATATAGCATCAGGCACCTCCCTACAGACACGTTGTGTCATAGAGGCAGGAGCTGTCCCATTGTTCATCCAGTTGCTCAACTCAGACTTTGAAGATGTTCAAGAACAGGTGAGTTAGAAACTTCTTTATTATGGCAAGGGTCTTGACTGGTCCTTGTCTCTCATAGTGGCCGGTAGCTCCTTTTTGCCTAAACCAGTGTCCCGGTAGATGGTGTTTATATGCAGTTCTGTCTTTGGTTTGTTTGCTATGAGAGGGGGCCCAGAGCACCAGAGGCTGATAGCCCGCTCAGGATGTCTGTGGCAGTGGTCTTTTGGTACTGATCACTGAATCCTTGCTAGTTTGCTGTAAAGATCCTGTAAATAGTCAGGCAAATTGAGCAGGAAACCTTCTTTGTAACTCTTATCATGCGTAGGAAAAACATTGATAAGAAGTTCCATATTTGTTTTTTACTCTGAGCCTTTCAAACTAACAATTGAGTCAATTGGAATTGTTGGGTAAATATTGATAGATTCAGAGCTGCCAAACTGCTTAGTGTGGGGGCGTGGGATACTACAATGATCTGAGTCCAACAATTTAAGTGTTGAGTTACAGTAGTTACACTTTGTTAGAAAGGAGAAGGATTCTAGAAAATTACCCTTTGGGTCTGCTTGTCATTATTGTGTATTCATAGTTCATGTGTTACAGTTATACCTGTATTCCAGTTGAGCTTGTTACGTCAGTCAGATGATCTCTACCTGTATGGGCTTGACCGTGCTTGGTCTTCCATTGTATATATTACTGACAGGGAGATCAGGGTGATGATTACAGTGTGTGGATAGCTGGAGTCTGTAACAATCCTGTAGACAGATTTACATTGGACATGGGTTTTCCCAATCTGACACAAGTACATCAAGTACCTTATGCTATGGTCAAACCTGTTTCTTTGAAAATGTCAAGTTATCAATCTGGTCAGTACACCTCTATTATATTGATGTATTTAAATACAGTAACCTATATCTCATTTTGACTTTCTGCAGGCTGTATGGGCACTGGGTAACATTGCAGGGGATAGTCCTGACTGCAGAGACTTTGTTATTGATAGCGGAATCATTATGCCATTATTACAGTAAGTATGAATCTACTATAGATGATGCTTGGTTTGGATTGGTGAAGCAATGTAACCAAACCCAGGCCAGAAGGGTACAATGGTTAGATCCCCTTTTGCTTTGAAGAGATGTAGTATGAGTTCATGCTATTGGAGACAGGGAACATGACAAAGATGATGGCAACATGGTCAAGGCCTGTAGTTTATGTACATGTATTAGGCGCAATTTTTAAACTCAATGTGTGCTCTTGAAAGTAAGATCACTGTAATGTCATTTGTTAATGAATGTATTAATTTGAAATCATTTTCACTTGTTATAGATTACTTGCAAAATCCAACAAATTATCGATGACAAGGAATGCTGTGTGGGCCTTGTCTAACTTGTGTAGAGGAAAGAACCCCCCACCTACCTTTGACAAGGTAAATATTTGTTTCTATTTCAAAAAAAAGGTAAACTCTTGTTTGTTGAATAACAGTGTGGGAAGCTAGAGAGGCTTTGTGTAAGGACACTGTATCTCATTGCCAATGGGCTTGTGTGTACAACCAGGATAGTTGTAGTGAGATACAATTGCTTTCTTTCAAACACATGTTGCATAAAGGCTAAGCAGTCTAGCACACTGGACTCAAGCTCTGGTGTTTCTGATCAGCAGAGTGTGGGTTCCAGTCCCGGTCTTGAAACTTGTGACCTTCAGCAAGACACTTGACCATTATTGCTTCGTCCTTCGGAAGGAACATGAAGCCATTGGTTCTCAAGTTCTGGCACCAACGCAGAGTAAGGAGACATGACATGACTGGTTGTAACTCGAGTCTGATACCCTAATCCATTCAGACATGACATGACTGGTTGTAACTTGAGTCTGATACCCTAATCCATTCAGACATGATATGACTGGTTGTAACTCGAGTCTGATACCCTAATCCTTTCAACTGACATCTGGTGACTTGAGTCTGATACCTATCCATTAGACATGATGACTGGTTGTAACTTGAGTCTGATACCCTTTAATCCATTCAGACATGATATGACTGGTTGTAACTTGAGTCTGATACCCTATTCCATTCAGACATGATATGACTGGTTGTAACTTGAGTCTGATACCCAAATCTTCAGCATGATATGACTGTTGTAATGAGTCTGATACCTATTCATTAGTGATATGACTGGTTGTAACTTGAGTCTGATACCCTAATTCATTCAGACATGATATGACTGGTTGTAACTTGAGTCTGATACCCTATTCCATTCAGACATGATATGACTGGTTGTAACTTGAGTCTGATACCCTAATTCATTCAGACATGATATGACTGGTTGTAACTTGAGTCTGATACCCTATTCCATTCAGACATGATATGACTGGTTGTAACTTGAGTCTGATACCCTAATTCATTCAGACATGATATGACTGGTTGTAACTTGAGTCTGATACCCTATTCCATTCAGACATGATATGACTGGTTGTAACTTGAGTCTGATACCCTAATTCATTCAGACATGATATGACTGGTTGTAACTTGAGTCTGATACCCTATTCCATTCAGACATGATATGACTGGTTGTAACTGTTATCTATTTATTTGTATGCTCAGGTGAAGACATGCCTACCAGTATTATCCCGTCTACTATTCCATAATGATCAAGATGTATTAGCAGACGCTTGTTGGGCTTTATCGTATCTGTCTGATGGTCCTAATGAGAAGATTCAAGCAGTAATAGACAGTGGAGTATGCAGGAGACTAGTAGAACTACTCATGTAAGTCATTCGCCCATCCCCCACAGTAAACAATGACACTAATCCTGATCCATACCGTCCTGTATTGACCCATTGCAGGATGCAGAATGCACCTCCACACAATGCGCGTCTACCATGTCCGCCTTTTGGGAAGTCAATTTCTTAATTTACATTTTGACTCTCAACATAGCAGACAGAATAGGGGCGTATTTGTGTGCGCTGTGTGCCATGAAAAAGGTTCATAAGCCAATCTATTGCAGATGTACTGTACCAGTGTTCTTAACATTTATTGGGTTGCATTGATGCTTGCGCAATCATACCAAACACAAGCATGACATGAGGTAAAACCTGTGAGCATGAAAACGTCCCAGTAATGGCAGGAAAAAGTGGGACGGGACATATGCAAATTATCAAAAATGTAAAAATCTATTAACCCAAGTCACCTGATGTCATCACTCTCTAAACCTTGGTAGCATCGTTTTGGGAGTTGGGTTCCTTGGTGATAATACTGTGCGGTGGGTATTTTAAGCAATGTGCACATGGTTTAGGCCCACACCATATGTATGCAATTTGACTCCCAAAATGGCAGACCATGAGGAGATATTAAATGTGATGTCAATGCTAAGGATCTATAGGCATAACATTATTTGTATCTGTTTTTCAAAACTTTTACATTCCATCCTATCATGGCATACACTCCTTTGGTAAATTGTACTCTTACTCAAAATAGGAATGAATGACTGCAGTGCTGTCATAATATGCACTATTAGCATTCAACCAGCATGACATGGGCCCATTTCATAGAGCTGCTTAAGCACAAAAATTAGCTAAGCACAACTAAATTATGCTATAAAGCAGAATAAGGTTACCAGCCAAAATACAATGTCACATGTGCCATTTGTGACTGGTATGCTACTCATTTTTGCTTATCTGAAAATTGTTAAGCAATATTTGCTGCTTACGCAGCTCTATAAAATTTGGCCCAGGTTCAAATCTAGAGGTACATGTACACCAGTTAGTCCATATATTAAAATTGGCCACTGTGGCTAAAGCTATGACTGTTGCTAAGTGTGTTACTAAGGACGTCCTATACTTCCGCACATGATGACGCAGTAATCCAGCCACAGCCAGAGCTGTAGCCACTAATTCAGACTCAGCCTACCAAGTGAGGTCCTTATCAAATGTTGCATTTTCATTGTAACATTTTGGTGATGTAATTTGAAACAGGAATGCATCACAGAGTGTTGTATCTGCTGCCCTCAGAGCTGTAGGAAATATCGTCACAGGAGATGACATACAAACACAGGTAGGACTTGTTACTTGACGTTTGCATTAACCATTAAGTCTTTGATTAGTTTTGTTCCTTTTGTTCACCAAAATGCTGTCTTGTTAATCCTTAAGATAATCTCTCTTTAAGATATTGAAAAGGAGGGAGGAACAAATTTTAGTGGCAAAAGAATGGCAAAACTCCACAAGATTAGGTATAACAGGTTTAGAAATCCTTAGAAGATCGGTTAATAGGCAATTTCAGATTATTGTGGACGTCTAGTGTTGTAACTTTGTCATTTTTTCATTGAGTAATTTTCCCTTATTTACTCGGCCCCTGTTCCCGCTACCGCCAGCAGGGTTCACACTGAGTGCGTGGGCGCTGATGCCTGGGTAGTGTGCCCAAATTCCAGACATTTTAGCCAACATTGTTTGCTTTAGATTTTTCAAATATTTTTAACATCCAGTTGCATCTGTGGTTGATACAGGTACATGTAGTTGTATATACATGGATGGGTATTTTCATTGGTGGAACACAGCTATGAGGGCATATTCAAGGGGTCCATGATTCTACCCCCCTTCTTTCAATAACATTTACCAGTGTGTTGACAGGTGTGTGGTTTCTCAGGATTTTTTCTAATTTCAGGATTTCTCAAAATCTCCTTGAGCCTCAAAATTATCTTGAAAAGGCAAAACAGTCGTCAAAGGGATAAAGAAATAGTCCACATTGTGTCCAACCCAGTAGTTTAGTATTTCTGATGATGCACAGAGTCTGTAAACCTGAATTGTAACATCTGGGAAGTTCAAGGTCTAGAATAAGGGGAACCCTGACCTGCAAGCCATTTTTTTTAAAGGAATTTTGAAAACTCATCAAATTTCATCCCTGGTTGATCAACCGTTCAGAACCACTCAACTGCACAGGTTGTTCAGGGTACAACATGTTGGTATCATGTTGCAAGCTGGTATTTAAAACCATGCCGAGGATATTGAATGGTCAGGCAAGAGGAGGGTTATTGAATGCTTTACTGTGTATATAAATGCAGATAATCCTGAATTGTTCAGCTCTACCATACCTCATGCACCTACTGAGTAGCCCTAAGGAATCCATTAGGAAAGAAGCTTGCTGGACTATCTCAAATATCACCGCTGGAAATAGACAACAGATACAGGTAAATAGTGAAGAACATCATATAACATGACTTCATAGTAAGAGGCATTTATTAAATGCTTTAACCAAGTATCGAAGCACTGTACGCTATTAATACCCCTGTTCAGTGGGCCTTAACCATTTAGCAGCAAACGACCGTAGATAGAGTGTGATCTCAAGATGTGGATAGTCTAAAAATAGCACCTGGTCCTCTTCAGAATCAATAAAGTTGTCCACCTCCAAAAGTTGCAGAATGAAAGTGCTATCACACTGTAGTTATGTGTCAAGTTAAGGGGCTGCTTTGTAAAGCCTGACTCGGATACAAATCTAGAGCTTTACAGTTAGTTGTTGCTTTTGGCTTCTCATTGGCAATACTATGGCAAACCACCAGGACAAAAAGAATCAATAATGCTTAATATTTTGGAATTCTCATTGAAGGAAACACTAATAATATAGGGAACAACAGAGAGGAACCAGACTGTTATACTTCCAGTCTCAATTTGATTACATTGTGTTGAGTAAAGCAATATAATCACACCATAGTGTCTATTACATTGTGTTGAATTGGAGTAAAGCAATATAACCACACCATAGTGTCTATTACATAGTGTGTATTTTCTCCAATCAACAGTCAGTCATTGATGCTAATATCATCCCAGCTCTAGTAGATGTTCTTGGTAAGGCAGAATTCAAGACAAGAAAAGAAGCTGCCTGGGCCATCACAAACGCTACCTCTGGTGGTGGCGCTGAACAGATCAGGTAGTTTGTTTTGCTACTTTATAATCCTACCGACCCTAAATCCTCCATAATCCATAAGATAAAGTGACCTGAGTTTGAGGGATTTGGTTTGGCACAGCCTTACAACCTTTTCTTTGCAAGGGGTCAGACGCAGCAGCTTTGGGATTTGTATCTTTGCTTTTCTCATTGAAAACGGTTTTACCCCTTCAAGGTTGAAAGTCCAGACCCATAGAAACCCTAACATTACCAAGTTCCTCCAAAATCCTTCTGGATGGTTTTGTCTGATTTTTTAGGATATGGTCCTGTACTTCCAAACCACCTACTCTAAGCCTAGGGTCAGTCATGCAAATCTGACCAGGGTTTAAACAATTGGATGTTGAGATACCATAGAATGAAGTATCTTATAGGATTGTGGAGTGACTCAAGCTAAAGGAAATGGGCTAATGTTACAGAGTAAAAGAAATAAAAGTGTCTAAATCCAGCAATTTATATTCATTTGTTTTCCCCTTGATAGATTTATTGTTGAACACAACTGCATTCCACCGCTGTGTGATCTACTGACAGTCATGGATCCTAAGATTGTGCAGGTAGCCTTGAATGGTCTGGATAATATCTTAAAGCTTGGTGAGCAAGATGCCAAGACTATGGGAGCTCAGAATCAATATGCCCTCATTGTAGAGCAGTGCGGAGGTAAAGTAATCCTTTAGTTCTTTACAAAATCAAGTATTACCGTTTATAAATTGTTGACTAACATGTGGCTGTACTGATATTGGCAAGAGGACAAACTATACACTCTAGGCTTGAAGATGCTTAGAAACGACTCGCATAATTTAGGCTACAAGAGCCGCTGCAAAAGCCACTGTACTTGTAAATATACTGGCCTTTCATTTGACTAACCTGCTTAAAGTTGCTTGTGTGATTTGTGTGTGGTATTGTTATGTAAAATAACCAGTTTCACACTCCCAGACTGCTTATGTTTGACACGCCCCTCTGGGTTACCCTAAGAGGCAAGTTTGACAAGCCTGATGCATTCTTGATGAGCGTTTTTACACCCTGCTATTGACTTGTTGAACCCTACAGATTAATCTTTGCAGAGATCAAACTTTATGTCAATGCTGGAGTTTAACTCACAGGTAGTGTTCAGTCAAATGTACTTGAAATGAACTATTGAGAAATCTGATGAACATGGGACTACAAGGTTCTTCCACTTTCAATGAGCATGTAAATTAAACTCATCAATAGTTGTTATGAGGATTACCATTTTGATATTTCACCTCTAACTCTTGTCTAAATTCTTCACCAGGTATCGATAAGATAGAGTTCCTGCAATCGCATGAAAATCAAGATATCTACCAGAAGGCCTTTGATATCATTGATCGTTACTTCAGTAGTGGAGAAGAAGACAGCAAACTGGCCCCCAAGATCGATGAGAATGCTCAAGTCTTTGAATTTGCTGCTCAAGAGAACATCGATGACTTCCAGTTTTGAAGAGACATGGAGACAACAAAGTGTAGAGTCGCGCTGAATGATTTATGAGACGAGGTAATGTATAAGCTGAACTGTGTACGTTGGAGTTGTGAAAAACAGATTTATCCTCCAAATGTTAATTCTATTTGACATTTTGAGCTCTGTGGTAAGCAGAAAGTCCAAGCAAACATTCCCCCCCCAAACTCCTACCATGGAACAATTTCATAAAGCTGCTAAGATTCATAAGCACCAACAAATCCTGCTTAGCAGACACCAGTTACCAACTATGCCCGTGTTTACTGCTGGTCACTAAATCCCCATATTTCTGCTTAGCAAATGATTTAAAAGTAACTTGAATCGTGCCACAGCTTTATGAAATTAGTGTCTCCGAAACACAATAATCCTCCCCCCTCCACCCAACAAAGATAAATAAATAAATAACCATGTTTAGCCGGTTTGTGTCCAGCATGTGAGTGAGTATTGTGTGGATTACAACATGAAAGCAACTAGTTGATCAGTTCATATGTAGGCCATTCCCAAATTATCATTGATGGGTAAATGTGATGAAAACCAGACGAATGCAAGAGGTCCAAACAGGAAATGTGAAAGCTTGGTGTTGACAGATTCAAGTATGATTGTTAGATCTCTCAAGTTGTTAGCTGGGCTGGTGTGTCAACAAGTAGAACACAGCTTGAAGTCCCAAGGGAAGAAGACTGTATGTGTGATAAGTGCGTTGGAGATAGAGTTGTATGCGAATGTATTGTGTGGTGATTTCTATATCTATTTGAAGGACAATAATAATATATCATTTCATTCTAAGCATCCTTTCTTTCATGCTGCTCACTTCAAATAAGACAAATAAAAAGTATGTCTGGATAGTTTTTAATGAGCTTCACCAGAATTTTACTACAATAAAAACTGTTCTTCTTCTTTCTATTGAGGAGAATTATTTGAAATAAAGGATGAAGTTAATAGAAATTCCACCAATAAGCCTGTTTGTTTTTTTTCTGTGCGTTTTGGGTATTTGAAACCTTTGAAATAATGAGAAACAATGATTCACAAATGCTGCTGTATAAGCCATCTTCAGATTTCTTCCTTTATGCATAACGGGAAAAAAAAGAAAAAAAAGAAAAAAAAAAAAAAGAAAGAAAGAATGGAAGTGGTGAACATTTTGCTACAAAATATTTAGAATTGAAATATGTGATAAGAGAGATGATAAAAGGGAGGGGGGTACAACATTGGTATAAGCAGAGCTTATGAAAGAGATGCGACAACCTGCAAAGCCATTTTGGAAAAAACTGCATGTGCGCCAGTCTAGACTATGCATTTGGACTGAAAATGGCACCAAGCAACCACTATGGTCCCTCTATGTCGCAACTGTCTTAATAAACAGCTTTGGGTATAAGTAAATCTCATGGAAACCTTATCACCTGTCAATAAGTGGAGAAAAAAAAAGTTGGTAAAGAGTACAGATGCGGGGCACCAGTCCGAAGAAACGATGTTGCGTAGTATTTTGGCTGGTAACCTGTTTCTGCTAAGCATATTTCTGGGTATGTTCTTGTGTAATGGCATCAAAGTTTTGGCTTACAAATCAGATGAATCATTTTGATGCTTTCAGTCTTTCTAAATGTCAAACTCAATCACTGTTGTTTTTGTATGACTTCATATAACAAATTTTAAATACTTGCATTTGTTGCTTGCAAAGTTTGACTACTTTTTTATGTGAACTTACATAATATTAACATACATTGTAAACCCTCATCATTTAACCCTCCTACTTTGGTAACATTATTCAACTTGTCAAATGTTGATAGCTGATGGTGGTTTTATGAGGTAAATAGTTGTGGAATCAATGATCCAGAAGCAAAATTAAATATACCATGTTGTACCTTCCATTAAAAAAAAAGACAGAAAAAAAATAGAAAATAAAAAAAATACAAAAAATAAATAAAAATTACTAAATGATGAATATTCAACAGTGTGTGATGTGGGAAGTCTGATGGAGAATTTTTTATGATGCGGGTCAAACCAGCTTTTTTGAGCGATGTATGTTTTTGTATGTGTGTGTTAAATGCTGTAAAACAGTGTGTTGTGCATTATGTAGAACAAAATATGAATTGATTCAGTATGGAAAATGTTGATTGCCTGAAGTGAGGCCATTTAATCTCAGTAACAGGGCGACATATTGCCCTCACCAGACAAGGGAGTTATATTGACCTGGTAGTCTGGGTTTACTCAAAGGCCATGTAGAGCACCCAAGGATGATGTGCATGTGTATAATGCCCCAATGAGTCAATGTTACAAGGATGTTATATTGCCCTAGTGGTCTTGGTTTTCTCTAAAGGCATGTAGTACACCAAAGGATGTATATTGCCTTAAGGAGACAAGGATGTTATATTGCCCTCGTAGTCTAGTTTTACTCAAAGGGCATATAGAACACCCAAGGATGTGTGCATTGCACTAAAGGAGTCAGTGTTATAAGGGAGTTATATTGCCCTGGTTATCAGGCTGTACAGTTACATAAAACAGGCACTAATGGCACACCCATTGCCCTAAAGAGTCAACAGTCTGCTTTGTAGTAATATTGCCCTCATATTTTACCTGAGGATATACATGTACATGTGTATATTGCCCTAAGGAGTCACTGTATGAAGGAGTAATTTTACCCGAGGCACATATAGTCAATGTTTTCCAGTGAGCTTACTGTATATTGACTGCAAAGTTAGATAATGTACAGTGCAGTTGTTTGGTCTCCTAGTCTTAGTGATAGACTACTACTGTATGTAATTTTGTTTCTCATTTGCCTCTTATTTCTGTCTCAATGGCTTATGTGGTAAACTAATGGGGTGAAATATTGTAAAACCTTCCTACTTATACACAATTTGCCAATAAGTTAACTAACCAGTTATATCTGTGTAGTGGAGATTAACTGTGTACAGACCTGTGTACTAATCAATCTGTTTATAAACAGTGCAAGTCTCAAACGTATTCGAACATTTTGGGGGACCACTTTGGTCCCACGTTAATTGCTTTAACATGACAAGGAAACAAACTTGCACACTTGAATGGGTCCCAATGTTCAAATACACGCAATACTTGCACAGTCTATTGTGATCATTCACAATATCATTGCAGGCTGCATACAGGCTTGGCTGCATAGTGCATCTTTCATTAAAACTATGTGGATGAAATGAACTGGTCAGTCAGTAGGAGGGTTTTAAACGGCATGTACATATTGTCATAGAGCCACTTAGCGTGCCATGTACAAGAAAATCTAAACAGGGAACCAGTCATAAACTATACACAGTACATGTCATTTTGGCTGGTAAATTGATTCTGCTAAGCACAACTCATTTTTGCTTAGCAGGTTTGAGTGCTCTAAAGCTCTATTATGTACAGTGGATCTGGTTTTTATTTCACCTTTAGTAAGTTCTGATGACACAAACCTGTTTAAAGAAACTTGAGTTGCTTTTGAATGTAGTAGTTATATCTCTTCCCTTTACCATTCCTTTCTGTTCAAAACTAGTTGGATTCATTCCTTTTAAAAACTAAATGGATTTTACTGCCAGGAAGAGTTTTTTAACTCTCTAAAAGAACTTAGAAGTGCAGTATTCAGTGCAAAAAGCTTTGCATACATGTTGACACAACATCTAGACCAGGGTGGTTATCAGAGCTGCCAACACTCCCTGCAGAAAGCTCCCTGAAAGTAAACACATTTGCCCATGTTCTAATGAACAGATTTGATCATCTCCCCGACTATGGGAACTTTTTCCCTATTGTGTTAAATGTAATTCTGAAGATCTCCCTGATTGTTGTACAAAATCTCCCTGATTGCAAGATGCAGATGCTGGCAGCTCTGGGTTGTACATTTTTAGTTGTTTTCATCTGTTTTGAAAAGAACCTTGGTAAACTATATTGTATAATACAGTGTAAAATGCAGATCACAAAACTATCCCTCAAACTAAAAACACTTTGGGTTAATTAGTTCTTTAGGTACATTAATCATGTATTAGATGAAAAGGGAAAGACAAGTCTCTTAATCTTTACCTCATTGATCAATGAAAGCATAAAAGTCTTATATGGTGTCATGTGACATGAAACATTAAAGCTCATCTGCATTGTGAGTGAGGCTTAACGAATTGTCAAAGAAATTCAGATTTTTGCTATTTAAAAAAAAACTTAGAAAATTGCTTCACAGTCATCCTCTTTCCTAAACTTGTCATTTTACTTGTTAGACAGTTGATACCCTGAAATATTTTCTCTTGTTCATTAATTTGACTGATTTCTACATAGGCCCTTTTCAAATCCACTGTCTTGGCTTAGGCTCCGGCTTAGGCTCCGGCTTATGCTGTGGCATAGGCTGTGGCATAGGCTCTAGCTAAGGCTAAGGCTGTGGCTAAGGCTGTAGCTAAGGATGTGGCTTAGGCTCCAGCTAAGGCTCCAGCTAAGGCTCCAGCTAAGGCTCCCAGCTTAGGCTCCAGCTTAGGCTCTGGCTTAGGCTCTGGCTAAAACTGTTGCTAAGGCTGTGGCTAAGGCTCTAGTTTAGGCTCAAGCTAAGGCTTAGGCTGTGGCTAAGGCTTTAGCTAAGGCTGTGACTAAGGCTCCAGCTTAGGCTCCAGCTTAGGCTCCAGCCTAGGCTCTGGCTTGTGCTCTGTCCACCTGTTTGAAGCCCCAGAAATTCAAAGTTGTTTGGAGAAGTCTATACCAAGGAGGTTTCTGGTGGGTTTGTTTTAAACCAAAGGGAAACACTCGCATGTTACTCATTTTTATTTAGCTTTCTTTTTAATCTGTCAAATCCTATCTATCCATGTTTAGTCTCACTGCTTTCAGCACTGGTCAATGCTAAACATTTGACTGATTGATTCTGATTACCAGCTATTACAATTGATATATACATGTACAAAAAACAAAAAAAGTAAATTTGATGAAAATCTGAAAACACAGGTAATTTTCCAGTGTTTTCAGGCTTTTTGTCCAAGTAACATGACATGACCTCACCTTTTTTAGTTTTTCTGCTGTTGATTTACACTTGAGGCTATTGTTATTAAACTCAAACTTTATCCTTCATTGTGTTGGAGGTTCATAATTCATATACATTGGTCAAAGTTGTTGATTTAGTTATTGATTACTTGCTTTATCACCTGATTATTCGGCCCTGTTTGATTACAAGTAAACATGGATGGAATTGTTGCCAAGCACTGTAGACCATAGAGGGTATCTTACTTGAATCTGCTTTTGGTAGCATACATTGAACATGGATGCAAGTCACCTTGACTAGCTGAAGGATTTGGGTATCATTCATTGTATAGACACTACTCATTCCTGCTTTGGTATATTGTAATGGCACCTTCCATCTCTGCTTGTCACCCCCTATTTTCCAGCTTGCAGTAAACACACTATCATGTAACCTGTACAAATTGCAACTTCAACAAAACATTTAAAATGATTTGTATTTTGTGGGGGTTTTGCACACATGTGCTGAATACATTTTAGCAAATCCTTTGTTGGATTTCAGAGCAATATATGTTTGGATAATTGGTTCTGGTGATTAAGAACCCTGACTAACCATAGAAATAGAAGCTGAAGAATGCTGAGCAAGGCATCATTCATGTGATTCATCTATTTAATGGATGTGCAGGGCCATTTTGTTACCTGTGTGTGGAAAAATGGTATCATGTGACACATGTGTGGCAAAATGTGTCCTATAGATATTACATCTAGATTAACCAGCAACCAATATGACTTACACTGCATCCACAATAGGTCAAAGATTGCAGTTGGGCTTAGCAATCTCTAGTACTAAGACTGTGTCTAAATTAATGGCTACAGCTACGGTTAAGGCTGGGTCGTTGCATCATGCATTGAATATAGGACATTCTAAACAACACCCTTAGAAACAGTCATAGCTGTACCTGTAGCCACTCATTCAAATACAACCTATTATGAAATAAACCTTTATCAAACTCCACCATCTTATCTGGCTCCCTGTGTGAAACAGCTTTAACAAAATACTTACTTGCATTAAGTAAGGCGCCAGACTTTCTTCTACTCTGTAAGCCTTGGTTTTGTTGAATGTATTTAAGTAGTGGGGGAATAGATGCCTGCAGGTTGCAGACATTTAAACTCAGACCATACAAACCAGTTTGAATTTGTGTTGTCTATTTCACCCTCAGTGGTTGCACAGTTCGTAGGTAGAGAATTGGTTCATGGTGAAGTAGATTTATTTTGAGTTGGCTGTTAACAACTTGTTGTCAAACACTAACTTCCATGTTCATACTAACCTGTAGTATAACTGTAATAATTATAGTAAGCGCGACAAAAACAAAACAAAACAAAAAAAATTGTAAAAAGAAAAATGCAAACATACCTTCAAGTAAATATATAAAACATGTCTGAAAATATATACATTATTATATCATAAACATGTGTTAAAATAAACACAAACAAAGTACTTGATTATTGTACATACTTAATGTAAACATTTCACGCAAAATTACATAAATTTATTTTTTACAAGAAAACAACTGACATGCATTTAACTCTGTTAAAACAAAAAACAAGTGCAAGATATTAAAAGATTTATTTGAAAATATTAAAACATTTCAAGCACATTTTATTGCCATTAATACATTTTGTACTAATAATATAATAACATTCTTAAAACACACGTAACATAAATAAAATATTTAACACTTTTTTTGTAAATCTGGGCCAGAAAACAGTTTTTGACACAATCTATTATATCTGGTTGTTTTTCCTATGCAAATTTAGTTGTTTTTAAACCAATCTTTGAGCTGTTGCAGTGACGTTTGAAAATGTTGATTTATAGAGATTTCTATTCGTTCATTTAATAATTACTTTTACCTCAAAGTTTTCAGTTTTGTTTCTTAATTCTTCAGCTCAGGAAAATTCAAAACAATAAAACTATTTTGAATAAAAACATTAAAAATATTGATTATTTCCTGTTATATGTACATGAGTCAGTGAATGGAAGCGTATACAGCCGCAATGGTTTTCATGCTTTGTTTGTTGTTGTTTTTTGTGTTTGGTTTTTTGTTTTATTTTTTCAAATTGATCACTCTGCCACCATCTTTTGTCTGAATTCCTAACTGCAATAGCAATGATGAAGACTGATTCTCAACATATTTGAAAAGGACCAGACTGTTGTGCTCTACATTCTCCAATTTGGTTAAATTGATTTAAGAGATGGGTTGCAATATGATAAATCTCTATGAAACATGAGTTGAAAAGATTGTAAACCAACAGTTTGGGAAACGGTCAAATTTATCACAAAACACTTATAAGCAGTGCAAATTTAATTTTAGAAGGTGCTCTTTTTTTTCAAGGGGAATCCGCAAAAATTGTTTGAGTTTGTCTCATGTTTGGTTAAACCAGGCAGCCACAGGTAAAAAGAAAATTCATATTTCTCAAACATTAGCAGCATTTTTTTTGTTTTATTTTTCTAGGTAAACAAGTACCAGTGCCAACAAGTTCAGTAATTTTGGCTTCACTCTTGGCAACATTTTAACAGAATTTGGACAAACTCCGCATCCACAAATTAGAAATACAACATGAAATTGCACAAAGTTCATTCAGTTTCTGTACTTCTCATTTCATTACAATCTTTTTCATTGAAAATATAATAATACTTCAGTCAGAAGTTTAACAAAACAACAATTTTGTATGCCTTTTAAAGATGCCTGAAACATGTTTCTTTTTAGTTTGTCAAGTTTAGTCCTACCATATCTTCACAGGTATTCTAGGTATTACTGCACATGAGTTAAGGAGTCATGATCACATGCTGAATGTGTTGCAATGTTACTGGCAAGCTTACAGTGGCAAAGTGTATACACACATGAAGCAACAGCTAATCCAAATCACCAAACAATTACTGCATGTTGTTGTTTGGTTTTTTGATTTTTTAGTGTGTTTTTTCAGGAAACATACATTAATATTTAAAAAAAAATAAACAAGTTCACTTCTGAAAGCAAATCGTTTACCACATTTTAAAGAAGTGTTTTTGAAATTGATAAAATACTCAATCCTAACATTTCAATATTAAATTTAATAATTTTTGAAAGAGTACATACGGTTCATGGGAAACTTACTGGGTATATGTCAATCCTTTTTGGTTGACTTCAATTAATTTTTTTCTAATTATTAGGAGCCTTGAGCAATGGTCATTTTGCCAGGTTGTTTAATGGAGTGAAAAAACATCTATGCAAAAATTTAAAAAGAAAAAAAGAATCAGTTTAAAACAAAATCTGTTCAAAAACGAGAGCAGATTGTGCTGGCATAAATGTTATCATTCCTATTTTTTCACAAATTTTGATGTGCAATCTTTTTATTTGACAGACTTTTTCATTTATAACAAAAAATCCTTCATCTTTTTTGTATGTGTTTATTTCTAAATTGTTTGATTAAACAAAGCAAAGCGGGGTTTAGGTTAACAATCTATAAAAACAAATTTAAAAAATTATTAATTGATGTCATCAAGTTAAAGATGCTGAAACAATTTAGAATGGTCGGTAAAAACAATTACACATGTACTCTGCAATTCTTTTTTCATGCTGCCTTTTCAAATTCTAAGGATGCAAAATGGATACCAAAATAACGAAGACCTCTCAATAATTAAGACCTTAGTTTCCTGGTTATTTTTCTACTTGTTTAATAAAAATCATTCCATATTTGGCTTTTATCCAGGACTAAAACAGTAACTAATTAGGAAAATGTCTTTCTACAAGTATTTTTGTCTAGAGCTTTTTTATTCCAGAGAATAATAATCAACTCTGAGCACAGGGCTGGCGTAAGGAACGAAAGCAAATCATTTTTTGTCAAATCAATACAATTTTTTCAGTCATTTATTTATCTTCATTTTTCTAAATTAAAACATTTTGTAAACATGTTGAGATTTGGTGTTATGTTCATTGTGCTTCCATTTTTGAAACTTAACTTGTTTTTTTCCAAAACCACCTTAAACTAAATTTTGCTGAAGGATTACTGTTTGATATATCATAACTGTAGGAAATATTAACCACTGAAAAACAAGCTGCCAAAGGTTTTCGTTTACAAAATTAAACCAGCTCAAGATTTGTAACAAATCTCTAATAGTCAGTAGCTTTTTACAGAAAGATTTGGAAATGTTTTTGTTTTTAATCAAGATACTCTCTCATGGTGATGTGATTTCTCTGAACTAATCCAATTCTTTTAATAGTTTAATGAACTCAAGGCAAGAAAGCAACTTCAAAATTATTTCAAACAAATACTTTTATTGTGTTAAAGTGCGACATGCAGACTTCTTTTGATCTTGTCTTGTTACAGTAGTTTCAATTGTTCTCAAGTTATTTTTGGCCCAGACAGAACACTTCATATTGACAACAAATATGCAGTATTAGATTTTGTACAAAAATAACATCTGACATAATTACACAAATCAAGTGGCAATGTTTGATTGGTGGCATGATGTGCACTTCACAGAGCTGTCTGTCTCAGTTTTTTTCTAAATTTTATGAAGCTGTTTACCAATTATGGTAAGTAGAAATGTAATGAGCTAAGCAAGGATTAGCTCTGAATCTCAAATTAAGTTTGGCTTTATTTATACAAGGGAACTATTGACATATCATATATTGTTTGTTATCCAACAAACGTATGTGGGCACAAAAAAGAACATTAAAAATACTGTAGACACAAAGGCACGTCTGCTTGGAACAGCAATAAAACAAGGCTTAAGAGATCATTGTATGTATATCAGAGCACAAGTGGGATAACAAATCTATCCTCCAGCAAGTTTACAAAAGAGAAAAAAAACAGAACAAAACTCTTCTGAAAAGTAGGGTCATTGTTTGTTTTTAGACCATAATGTTGATTTATTGGCAAAATTATAAAGAAAAATACAATAAACATCACCTGTGAAAGATTCAGCTGAATACAGTGTCTACTGTAAGGGTATTTTCAGAAGAACATTGAATTCATCCATGTTTAGCAAGGTGACAGCGGGCACCAACCGCACCTCTGACTGCAGCATTCGCAAATGGACACCAATCCTCCGAAATCTGAGAAACGATTTAAGCATGAATCGTTTCTCAGATTCAAATGTTTTTATTTATTTTTAATCAACGGGGGCATTTCAGACTAAATCATTTCAAAGGATGCTTACTGCCATTACTATCTTTATAACAAGGAGGCTTTCCGATAGAAATTGCACATTGTTTCTGTAGATTCATCATTTAAAAAACTGCTTTTAAACAACATAAATTTCAGAAAAATATATCTTGATATAAGATAAGATTAGGATAAATTAATCTCTGGGACTGCCTTGCTTAAAACACTGAGGGTGAAGTTCTTGATTTTAAAACCATTAAACCCAGCATTCAATACTCAATATAGGTTTTCAAGCTTGCTGAAGGATAGAATGAGAAACAAATCAAATATAGAAATGATCCTCAGGACACAAACTGGGCTTTCAACTGCAATTTCAACAACTAGGAGTCATGTTAATAATTGCTTTTCAGTCATGACAGTTTGTCTTTTCTTAGTTCCTTTGAGTTGCTGGGGTGTCTCTCAAGTCTTTGCCACCGGGTTATAACCATCTTGATACAATGGGTTATAACCATCTTGATACAATGGGTTATAACCATCTTGATACAATGGGTTATAACCATCTTCATACAATGGGTTATAACCATCTTCATACAATGGGTTATAACCATCTTCATACAATGGGTTATAACCATCTTCATACAATGGGTTATAACCATCTTCATACAATGGGTTATAACCATCTTGATACAATGGGTTATAACCATCTTCATACAATGGGTTATAACCATCTTCATACAATGGGTTATAACCATCTTCATACAATGGGTTATAACCATCTTCATACAATGGGTTATAACCATCTTCATACAATGGGTTATAACCATCTTCATACAATGGGTTATAACCATCTTCATACAATGGGTTATAACCATCTTCATACAAATTAATCATGTTTCATATTCAAGACAAAGAAAATATGAATCTTAATGTCAGAGTTATGTATACCATTGTTTAAATAATCAAAACACACACACACACACAAGTCAAACAATTTATAACATAAAACAATTGTTTCCTGAAGTATAATTTGAATCATATTTGTGCACATGTTATGATTATTGGAATTTAAACTACTTTACTGGTTTGTTGTATACTTTCCTGTTTCCTTTCAGAGGTTGCTCTGTTCATGTAAGTTACTATCTATATTACAAAAATGTATCTTGGAAATGTCATTAAAACTGGCTTAAAACAAATGGCAAAAACATATTACAATATTTTAGACGGAATATTCTTTACAGGTTGACCACTTTATACCAATTAATGTTTTTTATTTTCAAAGATTCTATACTCTATTTTTTATCTTTACTGTGCATCTTTATGAGACAAGTTATATTTTAGGGATTTTGTTCATACACAAAGATTAACAATTACTAAACATTCAAGACATATTAAATGTCTTTGGTTTAAGTTTTAAAAACACATGCTTTAGTTGCTAATATAGAAATATCTCCACACAAACATTAACAGTAAAAAAACACATTCATGTTTACTTATGACAGATCATTTCATATTTGACATTGACATCAACAAACAATGAATATAAAACATACAACGCTAACACATACATTGTGTAAATAGCATGATTTCCTTTCCTTCATCATTTTATGTAAACATAACATAGTTATTGTATGAGGTGTTATGGTAATACAAAACTTCATTCATTATCAATTATGTATAATATTTCTCATTTGCTTGGAACTGATCCCAAGTTGTTTGCATCAAATTCACACTGATTAAAGAATTTTTTTTCTTTAAATACTGTTCAGAATAGTAAGTGAAAATATTTTGTCATAATTATGACCCACCCCCTCCCCAACCAACCATCAACCATCCCCTCCACCCCCCCCCCCCTCCATCCCCCTCCCTCCCCCCCCCCCCCCCCTTTAAAACAAAAACAACTACATACTCCACTTGATTCTGATGATTGATGTTGTGCACAGCCTAAGCAGCATTACCTGGCAGGATTGCCAGGTACATGTATAGCAGTAGACAGTGCACGTCTTGCACAGGTTCAAACATTAGTTTGGACATATCAAAGAAAAACTCATGTACATTTGAGACTTGCACAAACTAGTCCATCAGAATCCATTGGTTTGGTAGTTAGATTATGATCACAGACTCCTTGTAAAATTACCCAAATCTCTTGTGCACTTGTTCACCTAGTTCACGCTAGTATTGGTTATTTCAGAATAATAAAATTAAACTTTCAAAAGTTGAGATTCTGAGTTCCCTGGGTTTTTTGTTGTTATTAATAATTAGCAAACACATTTTGGCTAACCCAACTGTTTTTCATATTTACATGTATACCATGTAAATTAAGTCATTGTATGGCACGAGTGAAGCATATTGAAAGTAAATGTTGGCCTGTATAGACCAAACTAATGTAAGATAGATGTTTTTGTAAACAAAAGCAGTTCATTTTAAATTTAGTATGGGGTTGAACAAAGAAAAATTGAATAGAGCGGGATTTGAACCAACGACCTCCGGATTAACGTACCGGTGTGGTTTATTACTTGACATTTTAAATTTAAAAACAATTGGAGAACTTGAAATGCTAGGTGGAAGCAAACATACTGAGTAATTGTCCATTGTTTATGTAGCACCCACTGAGCAAGCGCACATTTCAACAACTATTTTACCTGTTAAGTCTGCTGCCACCTATCTTCTATTGAGGTTTCTCGGTGCGCAGATTACACAGTCCTGTGTAGATCAACAAAAGATTTGACCACCCTTAATCCAGGACAAGGCTCAAATTTGGGGGGAAATTCACAAGACTGCAGGGCTTGTAGCTCACAAACTTTACAAGACCAGCAAATTGTTTACAAGAACAGGGTCAACATGAAAAAAGTATCTACACAGTTTAACATATATACTGTTTTTACTTGAACAAGCACTCAGAGAAGATTGATCTCATTTGTCCTATGGGTAAACTTTAATACTAAATAGCAGTGAACAAAGGAACATAATTTTTCATTTAAATACAATGAGGTATTATTATTCAATTGAAAAACACATGACCTGCCAGACTTAACTGCAGTCTAGTGCAAATATCAAGCCCTGAAGTAGAGTACTTTGTACTGCATAGCAAACCAACAAATCTAACAGCAGTTGGTCGACTGCTTTGTGACATTTAGGGCCTAGGCATACTCCACTGAAGTCCATGAATTTAGCAGATCCCAAACAGAATGACATTGGAATTTGATAGATTCAGAAAGGTTCCTGGAAGAAAATGTCAGAATATTCAATGTTGATGCAACCAGGAAAATTGATGTGCAAAGAGTGAAAGCATAAAAAGTGCTTTCAACATTGCGTAGGAAATCTATTGTACTTTATTGGATCTGACAATACTTCTTTGTGGAGTTACAGGATGTAAAACAATGCCATGTATGATGTAATCAATTAGATTTAACTTGTATGATTTTTACATCAATTATGTATGGTTTGTTATTATTAATAAGAAGATTGCTGTTTTATCACTTGAAGCCAATTATTTTAAAAACTCAAACGATTGATAGTCAAGATTTGTAAAGCTACTTGAGGGATTATTGTCAATAACTTTAAGCTAATTTGAAATTAAAAACTTGGCATCAAAGCATGTTACACAATTACTCTTAGCATTCCTGGAACTATCTGAACTACTTAGGAGTATGCAGCACTGCAAACACTGGTGCCCATGCCCAGTGGTGCCCATGTAGCTCATCAGTCATAGTAAACTCTTTATTTGGACGATGAGAAACAATTAAGTATCTTGCTCACAGTAGCAATGTCAAACTCTTCAAGCAGGTACCCAATAATAATATGATTTAATTGTGTTTTACTCCTGGGTGATGAGATAACTATGGTTTGCTCAATGGCATGACTTCTGGAGAATAACAAAAGAAAAGTATGCGTATATAATACAATTTTAAAAAATCAAATTTTTTGTTTTGTTACAATGGCAAAGTTACAAACCATTATAACCATTGTACAATTATTTTAGTCAACAATTTTTCAAATTGAAAGCATTCTATGTTAAATTTACATTTGATTGTCAAATGAGTTGATCAATAAAAATAATTCAGTTACCGAAACTCCTAACCTTTTTGTTGAGTTTTCTTTTGTTGTTTTCTGCATTTTTATCCTGCTGCAACTGTCTTTTGGATGTGGGAATACCATGTGTGGATATTGGAGTCTCATTTGTTGACTTATGTGGATTTGGGGATAAAATAAAATGTGGGAGCCAACCTGTTGGTTTGGGGATTCCATTTGTGGATGTGGGGATATCCAACCTGTGGATGTGGGAATGCCATTTGTGGATGTGGGGATGCAATTTTTAATTTGGGGATATCCAATGTATATGTGGGGAGCCCACCTGTGGATGTGGGGAGCCCACCTGTTGGTTTGTTGAAGTGGGCTGGGGATGCCATTTGTTGATGTGGGGATATCCCACCTGTGGATGTGGGGAGCCCACCTGTTGGTTTGTTGAAGTGGGCTGGGGATGCCTTTTGTTGATGTGGGGATATCCTAACTGTGGATTTGGGATTGACCCCCCCCCCCCCCATACATGGAGCCCTGGCATCAGGCCTACATAGAAAACACCTTTTAAGAATCTTCAGCATGTTCAACCTAGTGAAGCAATTACTCCCCTACTTATTTATTCTTTTTGAAAACTAACAAGTCAGAACAAACCGGCTTATCCGTCACTAGGTACTGGCCAATCTGTAAATATGTACTGGCCAATCTGTAAATACGTACTGGCCAATCTGTAAATACGTACTGGCCAATCTGTCAAATAAGAACTGGCCAATCTGTCTAATAAGAACTGGTCAATCTGTAAATATGAACTGGCCAATCTGTCAAATAAGAACTGGTCAATCTGTAAATACGAACTGGCCAATCTGTCAAATAAGAACTGGTCAATCTGTAAATACAAACTGGCCAATCTGTCAAATATGAGCTGGCCAATTTGTCAATAAGAACTGGCCAATTTGTAAATACGAACTAGCCAATCTGTCAAATAAGAACTGGTCAATCTGTAAATACAAACTAGCCAATCTGTCAAATAAGAACTGGTCTATCTGTAGATACAAACTGGCCAATCTGTCATTAAGAACTGGCCAATTTGTACATATGAACTAGCCAATCTGTCAGAACGGACTGGCCAATCTATGGCCAATCTGTACTTCCCAATCTGTTGATACAAACTGGCCTATTTGTCAATAAGAACTGGCCTATCTGTCAATATGAACTGGGCAACCTGTCAATATGAACTGGCCAATCTAATCTGTATATTTGGAATATACACATGTACACCTTTAAAAGAATGTATGAAAATTGCACTTATTATTTTGCCTTGGGCAATGAACCCTTTATTTGGAATTGCAGACATTTGTTCTTGAAGATTAAAGTTGTTTGCATGTTCCATTAGAGACATTCATTAATTGGAAGACTCTTTTTTGTGCTTCTTTTACAGAAGCAACAACAGATGACATCAATCAAAACATACCTTTTAAAAAAGCTTGTTGTACCTAAACGATAACACAAGGCCGGTATGGCTGTATCCAATTAAAACTGGCAAATGAATGCCATAAAGCTTCACAACTGACTACTGAAAAAGCAATGATATCCATGTACGGCTAATGCAAGTATCATTAATGAAGTTTTTCCCAGTTCAGAACTGTGATTTAGAAAGGTAGGGTCATAGATTGGTTTTTGTCAACGTAATGCTGATTTATAGGAAAAATTATCTAGAAATGTACAACAAAAGTCATCAGTGAAAGTTTCAGCTGAATACATAGCCTACGTATTGAAACAAAAAAGGAAACAAACTGTCACAGTATTTTGATCAGAATGTTGAATCCATCCATGTTTAGCAGTGTGACAGCCGGTACCAACTACATCTCTGGCTGTATTGAGGGCAGCATTCAAACAAATGCCATGGACATTTCCAAACGTTGCCTGCAGGTGATCTCCAGAGATTCATATTTGTGACAATATTTTATTGATTTCTAATTCAGATGAAATAATTTTGCAGGATGCTTACTACCATTACCATCTTTATAACAAGTAGGGTTTTGGATAAAACTACATAATTTCTCTCGATGTCATTACCAAAGTATGACCCAACTTTTAAACCAGAGGGGTGTCAATGTGTCTTGTGGACATTCTCTTCTGAATGTAGAGGTATGAACTCTTTCAGGTGCACCATGTATTGGTACAGAAAACCAAATAAAAAAGTAGAAAGATGAACTTTGATATTGCGTTTGAATTGGGTCGGGTTACAGAATACAGTTCCAAATGAAAAGGCAGTATGTGGGAAAGAAGCTTAATGAGTACCACTGAGTATTAGCTTTGGGCACAGCTACAGTATAAGGATATGAATGGGCAGAGAACCGTGTGGTGTGCCCAATAAACAGAGCTTTTATTCGGAAGCCTACATTCACATCAGTTTGTAAAGTTAGACAACTTGGTTTGTCCTCAGATATTTACATAAGTACGCAGACCCGAGGCAAGAAAGGCAGCTGTCTTAATGCCCCTGGTCCCCGAGGCAAGAAAGGCAGCTGTCCCAAAGCAAGAAAGGCAGCCGTCTTCATGCCCCTGGTCCCCAAAGCAAGAAAGGCAGCTGTCTTCATTCCCCTGGTCCCCGAGGCAAGAAAGGCAGCTGTCTTCATGCCCCTGGTCCTAGAGGCAAGAAAGGCAGTTGTCTTCATGCCCCTGGTCCCCGAGGCAAGAAAGGCAGCCGTCTTCATGCCCCTGGTCCCCGAGGCAAGAAAGGCAGCTGCTTCATGCCCCTGGTCCCTGAGGCAAGAAAGGCAGCCGTCTTCATGCCCCTGGTCCCCGAGGCAAGAAAGGCAGTTGTCTTCATGCCCCTGGTCCCCGAGGCAAGAAAGGCAGCTGTCTTCATGCCCCTGGTCCCCGAGGCAAGAAAGGCAGCTGTCTTCATGCCCCTGGTCCCCGAGGCAAGAAAGGCAGCTGTCTTCATGCCCCTGGTCCCCGAGGCAAGAAAGGCAACTGTCTTCATGCCCCTGGTCCCCGAGGCAAGAAAGGCAGCTGTCTTCATGCCCCTGGTCCCCGAGGCAAGAAAGGCAGCTGTCTTTATGCCCCTGGTCATGTCCCTTGATGTGTTCCAGTAGAAACTGAAACTTTCCTCATAGAGGTGCCCCTTATTAATGAAAAACACTCTTGCCCTTACAAGTATCCAATACATTCACATCATTCATCTGAACTATGAAGAAAAAATAGTATTTACAGCACAAGAATCATTTTCATTAAACTACTAATTTAAATTATTCAAGAGGTGGGCAAGCTGATGGACATTGTTAATTTTGTTTTGTTTTACTTGGAATAAAATCAAAACTAAATTTATTTACATACATGCATCTACAGAAAGTAATTTAGTTTGACTTGGTGTTAAAGGAAGATGTGAACACCTCTTGACCAAAAGTTTGTAATAAAGCCAAAGATCAAACGAGGTTTTTTTTTTTAAGTTTTAAAACCTACAGGCACATTTCAGCAGAATATTTAATTCACTGACTGTTGCTGGTTGACAATGTGAGTAACTTTGTGAACTACATGCATCAGTCATCACTTAGAAACCAGAGAGATGACATTGTAGGTCATTCACAGTCCGGTCTAGCAGTTATTGTGACATGGTTTATCATTAACTTTGAAAACACTTCAGTTGAACTGTACTACAATAGTTTAGTTAAAATTCTAACACAGAACATGCAAGTCTCGCTCGTATTCAAACATTGACCTTGGGTTCCCATGTAAATTGCTTTAACAAGTGCAGAAAACAAAATCACATTTAATCAGGTCCAAATGTTAGAATACATGCACAGTCTATTGACTCCAAAGTAACACATGCTAAAGCCAATATGCTCTTCAATAATTCTCTTCTGGATAGAAGACAAAACTAGTGTGGCACCTCTTTGGTATAATCAAAATCAGCAGTCATGATTGCTGATACAGAATGGGAACATGACAATGGTGGCAGCATCATGAATAAAGGTTCATTGCTCACACGCTCCTGGTGTTGTCTGGTGCAAAATATAGTCAAAAAGAAATTAACACGTTTTTGTAAAATAGGAGCACTTCACAACTTGCCTCATTTTAAATAAAGGCGTATTTATTAAAAAGGCGTTCTTATTAAATGTCATCAAAGCAATGCCAAGCTTTCTCTACTTTATATGCCACTTTGTTTGCTTTTTAGACTACAATAATGCCCTTTTTTCTAGATCAATCAAAATTGTTTTTGCTTTTTAGACTACAATAATGCCCTTTTTTCTAGATCAATCAGAATTGTTTTTGCTTTTTAGACTACAATAATGCCCTTTTTTCTAGATCAATCTAAATTGTTTTTCTAAAAAAGCTTTTCAAAGCAGTAGAAGCGTTTGAATAAAAATCAGTCCCTGCAACACACAGCCTTCTTCACTTTGAATTTTGTGACTCAATGAGTTTACTGTAGGTTTCTGGATGTCTCCTGATGTTTATCTTGGAGACACTTTCTCCTCTCTTAGCCCGTGATTTTCCGATGATAACCATCCCAATGGCTGCGATAAATGTGGCTACACCCATACCTACGTTGACATAGATACGAAACTTGTTCTTGGCAGCGTTCAAGGAAGCTTCACTGTCAGTAAAAAACATATTTGGAATGTTTATACATTGTAATTTTAAGAAGGATCTTAAGCTGTGTTATCACTGTACATTTTTGGGTAAACTTATCGAGCAAATGGATAACTTAACCATTTTATGTCCAGTGTAAACAGCCCAGGGAAATTTCACCTAGGTAACTTAACCGAGCCACCTTCTTCCCAGGTCAAATTAACTGAGCCAAACTGTCCAATGAGGACGCATCATCCTGGTAAAACCAGCCAGTGAAATACTACGCCCAGTTCACTGCATAGCCATGATCACATGACACACGCTGAAGTGAACTACAACGTGCATGTACTGGCGATGCCATGACAACATGAGTGTATCCTGTCAAGCAAGCTGCTAACGTTCTTGAAGATTTAAATAATTGTATCGGTTTTCACACTCATGGTGTTGCAGAGGTGGAATACAGAACTCAGAAAGTACGTCCCTTTGCTTGCAATGTTTTTCTTAAATATATTTGGCGTGCATCTTTACAACCATTGTTCACAAGCTAGGACATGCATTTGTCACATCCGGTTAAAGATCACTGGCGTAGCGCCCTCATGTGTTTTATTTTAGTTAGTTGCTTTGTTTCACCATAGGCCCTTTTCGAATTTACGGCTTCGGCTCCAAAATCGGCTCAGGCTAGCTAGGCTCCCTCAATTATTTAACTTACGCATGCTTTGCGGTCAGGGTTTCAGACAAGAAAACTGGGCCTGAAGTCCAATCCGGAGCCGAAGCCGTGGATTCGAAAAGGGCCATAGTCTCAATCAATAGTATACTTCCATCAAATAATCCAAGTGGTGCTGCAACTGTACAGTCATGAGAGTAGGCCTACTTGCCATAAATAATGTTTATTGAAAATATCCCCAAATTCAATGGACAATAAAAGTTGCTCACGAGACTTGATCTGGTACTTCATTGGCTGTCTTGAACTTTCCAGTCCACACAAAGATTTTTCTTTCAAAGTTTGTTGGTGGTCTTTTCCTACCGGTGCTGGACACAGCCTCAGAAGATAATGTGGTCCCTAAAGAAAGATGATAAAGAAAACATTTAGCAAAACTCAACTAGGAGACATTTAAAACTAAACCATGAAGTAATGTAGTTTGTAGATTGTGCAAATATGTAGAGTGCATTGAACCAGCATCAACATGAGGTCCAAAGTCACATGTGATGATGCTTGTTGATTAAAATGTACAAACTCCTTGAATGCTCAACCAAGCATCCTCGCACAGCAAAAGTCACGAGCGGTCAATTTTGGACATCGGTTCAGATTTTAACCGAAGTGTTCTCCTCTTTTAGGAAACTTATCTGACTGTTTGACACAATCATACCACCATATTAACCACCAATGTCTCCTACGTACCTCAGATAAGTTTAAAGTAAAATACTTAATAGAGGTCTTTGATGGATTTTGGAGCATTTTTTTTACACTCCCTACTTTAGGGTTATGAATTGTGTAGGGCTTTTGTACAGAGGTACCACCAAACACATGCAAGAACATTCACTTGAAATCTACATGCCAGGTAATGTCAGATAATGTCCGAATGTCAAAAAGCGATGTTGGGTCCAGTAATTCAGACTAGTACAAATAGATGAGTTCAAAAGTGTCTGCCAGGGGCACGTCCTAGAACTAGGACTTCCTATCTTGTATGTACAGCAGGGTTGGAATGATTGTGATGATCGTAACCTCTGGGTCTGATGGCTGAGGTTTCCGACACACTATTTTGCCAGCAGTTTTCTCCAGCGTAAGCAAATCTACCATAACAGCAAGCTTCTCTGGTTGACACATTTAATTAAATATCTTAATTAATTGTCACAAAGTATTGGTTCTGTTTACGGTGCTAGAGGCTGAGCATGAACCAGATCAGGCATACTTAAGGTTGTGATGATCGTAACCTACTCCTAGAATTATGAGGTTCGATCCGCTATCAGCTCCATGAACCAACCCACAGTTGCCGGGACCAGCGTTGCTGCGCGCGGAATACCAGTTTGTTGGAAAAATATTTCACAGCAGCGCACGCACTAGTCTTGGTGCAAGACGTTGTTGTTCATTATCACCCAACTATCGCGATTTAGCGCGCTCCGCGGCCGGCCGCGCATGACTATCGCCGGAATAGTCTCGTCTTGAACCAAGACTACGCACGCACATGGTTTTGTACACAAATCATGCAACTCCAGCGCCATGATTGTTACAACACTGTTTAAATGGGAACGGAATGACGGTAAGAATTTATTGCTTTTTAACAATTTAAAATTTTCTGAGTGGATTTTCTTGACCCATGCAACGCTCATTGAGATTTCAAGGAACACGTAGAGCCTATTTTTGGCGAGATCCGGTTTCAAATGAGAACTCCAGGGGGTAAAATTCCGGAGGCGGCCGCCACTTTAATCGCCCCGAATTAAGAAAATTTTGGGTCTTACCTGTCCGGAAGGAGTGGAGAAAAATATCCTAAGTATGAATAGGTTGTAGGAAAAATTGGAAAGGCGTGAAAAATGGGCCGAAAACCGGCCTACGCGACGTGAGAAAATGGCCCAACGCCATTTTGTATCGTTTTCCTACTGTGTGTGTGTTCGCGCGTTTTGCAATTTCTCCAATCAGTCGGTCATCGTTCATGCGCGATGGAAATTCGATAGGACTATTCGATTTCTGGAAGGGGTAAACGCAGATGATGTTTAGGGGGGAAATTAGAACTAGGTACATTAGCACACGTGTGTTGATGATATGAATGTCCGTAAATTAGGATATAAATTGCACTGATGTTTTTATTTAATAACGCGCACGGAATCTGTTAAGACCGCCATTTTATAGACCCATTGCAAACGCACAGCGCACTTAAACGCGCACCTCCTGGTCGTCATTTTGGGTTAATAAATAGAGCAAGTGTTTCAATAAATGGCAATAGTTGTTATGTTGTTTGTTATTATTAATTCTATCTTTTGATTTATTGTGTGGCTTTCTGATGGAATCAGCGCCTTTGGAATTATTCGGAGGGGGTAGTCGGGGACGGTTCGGTTTAAAAACGTTTAGGTGGTTTATATAACAGCAAGATGTCACTGAGGATTTGCTCAAAATGATCCGTGGATGCATTTTGGCGCCGCCACAGGTACTCAGCTAGTCGGAAACCGAAGCCGTCGGTAGAGCTGGTAGCGTGGGTGCTGGGCAGACTCCTTTTGATCTGCCACCACTGGCACTCGATATTTTGAGTATGAGCGCCAGTGATGGGATCCACAAAATTCAAGGAGTGATTCACCGTGAGATGCTGGAAATTTTCCTGACTGAGGCAGTCGTAAGCTTTCCAACAATCAGAAATGATTGTGGATCCAGCGGCAACATATTCCTTAATTAAAGGAATAAGTGTCGCTGAATCCCGCTTAGCCACCTCAATCATGAAAATTTCCTTTGTCTCACGGCAAATGCCGCCTAACACCCACTTACCCTCAACCACACGACCTCGGTTGTACTTTCGACGGCCGAACTTAGACTCGTCGATCTCGACAGTTTTCCCTGGGCCGCCAATCCCCTTGCTGCACTTATCCTGGACGGCATGAAGACAAACTTCGCGGCAAAAGGTAAACCAGTCCACGACAGTTTCAGTACTTGTACTTTCACCGCCGGGGACTAGTTTGTTGCTGGTCTCCTTGATTGCCGCGTCGGTTGTCGATCGTGCCGCCCAGTAATAAGTGAGCTTGAGGATTTTCTTCAGTGACATCTTGCTGTTGCTAAACCAGCTGCCATGGCGGATACTACAATTGCGGGACCGTTTCCGACAACCCCGATTGTTGCACCGCCATGTGTACCCGTCACCTCGGTCCGCTTTCACGGCCCAGGACAACGGGTGACGGCAGTATCGACAATCGGGGGCGTCGGAAATCAGTCCACGTTCTTTGCAGAACGCAATTGTCGAATCCGCCGTTGCAACTGTCTCCAGCAGTCTCTCTAAATTCCACAACGTGGTCATTATGAGCACGGGTGTCGTGATGTACAACACAAACACGGATTTATTAATGCGTGTCAAGATGGCTGCACACTTCTAGAGATTCCTTATATACTTCCAAAGAACAATGCCATACTTTCCAAATGAATGACTTTTGGTGATTACCTGCGTCTTCTGTTGAACTTACCTAGGACTCCTACTAATGGAATAATCCGAAATAACCTTTTGCGCGACTGACGTGTAAGGCAGGTTTTCATTCATAAATTTATGAATATTCAGTTTATGCAAAGTATTGGACAATCATAGCTTATTTTAATATTCATAAAAATTACATATTCATTATGACCTTTAGTAAACCAAGTTATGGGAGAAACATGTAGGACAAGCAAACCAATCTTTGTATCAACGCCTCATAGCCGTGTGGGTTAAGGCTATGCTCTCTTGTGTATAATAAATTGTTCTCTCTTTACAGGTTCGAGTCTCGGTAACGACGCCATTGCATTATTTCATTGATTACTAACGTTCCATTCCTTCCAGCAATAAGGTACAGGTAGATACATGGAGACTGGGTGAAGAAGAGACAGGAAATGGGGGAGAAATAGAGAAGAATAGAGTGTGGCAATAAGCGCGAATTTTTTTTCGCAATTTTTTTTTTGGTTTTACGCAAAATAATTTTTTTTTGAAATCGTCCCCCTATGAAATCCATTTATCGTAGAATTTTGTTCCCTACCCCAATCGATTGGAAACATCCTCATGAATAAATTTAAAAAAAAAAAATCAAAAAAAAAGCTTCGGAAAGTGGCGGCCGCCTGCGGAAATTTTTCCACTCCAGGTACAGAAACGTAACTGCCAAAAAGTTTTGTTTAGAAATTTGTACATGTAGCTCTATGAGGTTCAAGGAGCCGATGGCGGTTCGAACCTCATAATTCTAGGAGTAATCGTAACCCTCCTCTGGACGGTAGTAAAGGACTGCAGTAAAGGACTGTGTTGAAAAGTGGGTTTTGTCAGCATACTCAAAAGATTTTCGAAATGTTCACCACTTAAAGTTTTAAACAAAGTATCTTGGCCTTACATCCAGTCATAAAATTTCCATAAAAAGTACGCCTAATGTATCAAGTATCTCCATACATTTGTTCATCAAACTACATTGCCTACCACTCAAAACATCATCGTATAAAAAATGTCTGATAAATATACAGTAATAAACCACAGAAAATGGGAGGGCAAGCGCTTTAATCCGGAGGTTGCTGGTTCAAATCCCGCTCTAGTCGCTTTTTTTGTTCAACCCAAAATTACCAAACATTTTCCAGAAACAAATTACTCCACTAATGCAATGTCCATCGCCATTTTTCCTTACAGCTTTTAGGTTTAGACAGAAAATGCTTACAATATACTGTAGCTGTAAGTAAGATGATACAACAATCAGAGAAGACACGTTCACAAACACTCCAACTCTGTCTCTGTGACTCTATTGTTTTTGTTTGTTTACCTTTTGCCGATTCTGATGCTGGTGTCGTTTTTTCAACTTCCTTGTCTGAACTATAACTCCGACATATGTAAGTTGACTCGGCAAAACAGCTGGCATTTGCATTCAGCTTACTTCCAACAAGAGGCATAACGGTACGAGCTGTTGCAGACACAGTGTAAGCTTGGATCTGCTGCTGTCCTAAGCAAGACTGACGCCCAGGACCAGCAAATCTCCGACTGGGCACGAAGACTGTCTCAAAAGACCTCGGAAAGGCATCTGAAAATTGCCTTGCAATCTTGCTCGTCAATTTGAACATGCTGTGTATCTAGGCCCGACCCACTAAATCAAAGATTTTACAAATAAGAAATATTTCTAAGAACTCTACTAAGTACTAGACTGAACGGTGAGGCTCACGCTTTCGCCAGGTCTGCTATATAAAGTATGGAACTAGGTTAAGTATGCGCGAATGCAGACACTCGTTGGAAGAAACTGTTGTTACAACCTGACCTTTGGACCCTGGAGGTCACCAGCTGTCTACGGGTGATGCTTTATAACATATGTTCTGAATGGATGATTGGAATGCAGGAACGGAACGTGTGACCAATCAGAATAGGTTTTGGATGAATTTACTAAAGCGGGCTGCGGGAGTTTCCCAAAATATCAGAGCAATATATTTTGTCTCAAAAAAGTGTTGCTGCTTCCGTAGTCAGTCTCGTTACATACGTTACATACGGAACAGTGTCAGGACTTGAGAAATTTTAATAACATATTGAGGAAAGAGAGCGTTAAAAATCCTTGTAAGTAAGTGTTTAAATGTTCTGTTTTTGTAATGTTTTTTTTTGAGGAGCAAATGTTGTATGTCATGTATGTCATTCCTCATTTCGACTTAACTTGTCTTATGAAAAATGGTGTTTAAAAACTGTGAACTACACAAGACATGCATGATGCATGATGAGGTAACTAGGTAGGAGATGTGTTGTAAGTGACCCTTTTTCTTTATTCTTTCTTGGTATAGAATTATAAATCTACAGTACAGTATTAATTATCCTGGTATATTGGTTTTCAGTCGGACAACAGGAAATTCTTCAGGAACAGAAACTAATTTTTGTTTTACTATTTTTTAACAGTAACATGCCTCCTTAGGCTTAATATAGGGCTTATAACTGAGATAAGAAGACACTTTCATGTTGATTTATTCCTTTCATAAACTAACGTTAACGTTTATTTAAAATACTAATGTTGAAATCCTTGATGAAGTTGTACTTGTACTTTGTAGTATTTCGTTCCAAAAGAATGTCCGCCATTTACCACAGCGGTCCTGCATGCATACGCGATAGCAGGCACCGTCCCACTAGCTGGCATGACTTGGGCACTTTCCTGTACTGGAGCCTTTTTTTCAATTATGACAACTGCGGTCAAACCGCAGGTGTCATATTGGTTTTTTTAAAGGAGTACAGGGCCCAGTTACTGGGTCTAGCACCATCATGTTTTTGATCCTTTCAATTAATTTAGAATCAGTTTCTATCAACTTTAGAGACAAGTACATGTAAGTGTGTCTTTCAAAATGTCTGGAAGAAGTATTGTCCACAAATATGTCACTGTGGTTTAGTGAGTCGAATTAGTGAATAAAATAACAAACTTCTTCCTTGTAAATTACAATTATATTTATTTTATATTTATTTTTGTATTCTTTATCCTAAAGTGAAACATTATATTTGTTTTATTTTTTATATTAGGCCTACTGTTTTTACAAATGTGGTGAACTGTTACTTGTTGAACTGTTATTGAACCATTTGTTGAACTGTTATAGCGCCCTCTACCATGTCTCCTGTTTGCTGTAAATAGGTCAAGGTTCTATTTTGCATACATACCAAATAGACACTTTTTCACTGCTTCAAATATGTGAAATTGAAATAGACCTGATGAGATAAGCCCAACTTATAAATGATGGGGACAGTTACTATCACAGTTTTTCAGACATCGATAAAGCATTCCTCAGAAAAACTTATTAAATTATAAACTTTCAATCAATAAGTTGTGTTGATCATTTAAAAAATTGCATTGTTATACAAAATATACCTTCAATTTAAATTAAGGCTTATTGGGATCCTCTCTGGTCCCTTCTTGGATCATCAATACACTGGACTGGACTGCATGGAGCCCCCCCCCCTCTTCCCAGGTTCTTTAATCTGCAACTGCATTCTATCATCTCTTTCCATAGAACTACCCATACGTCAACTATTGATGCTGAAACTTGAACTGCTAAGATGTCTCAGCAGCTCTTCAACTGTGAGATCTGCGGACAGGAAGCTATGACAGAACCTGACCTCCGAACTCACCTACGATTAGAGCATGAGGAAAATGAAGGCAGTTGCCCTCTGTGTGACCTTCGGCTTTTAACCCTGGAAGAGTTACACTTGCATGTGAATACCGCACATTCACTATTGTTGAGTCCTCATCAGGTAGATAAACAAGACAAGAAGCTGGTCAACTCAAAAGATGCTCCTGGCAGTTCCATTGAGGAAAAGGAAATTATAGATTTGGTAGAGGAGTTTGTGTCAGTCGAAGAAAGCTTTCAAGCTAGCCCAATAAAAACAAATGAAAGGATAATCCATTCTGTTGGTTCAAACAGGGTCAACAAACCTAGATCATGTGCTTGTCATTTTGACATTAGTACAAAACTTGAGCTGGATGTCAATGGGGAAAAAGGTTTGGATGTATGTGATGAAAAAAAGCAACCTTTATGTAACTCGGGGAAATATTCCAGCCTTCTTTTTCCATCAGGCAGTTCAGACAACAAAGCTGCAAAAAGTATGTCACTTCCTATTGTGAAAGATTCTTCTTCAGTTCATGATCGCAAGAGAACTAGAAGTACTGCTCAATTGAGTTCACTGTCTAGTGCTAGCAATAGTGTTACTAACATTGATCTGTCTGAGGAACACTCCACTAAAAGAAAATCAACCTCGAGTCCATTAAAGAAACTCTTGAGAATATTCAGTCCCAACAAAAGTAAACAGGGGGAGAAGAGATCAGATGAAGACGATGTGGAAGACATACAGATAGTGTCCTGTAGATCTTCATCAGATGGAATTTGGAATGAGGATCAAGATGATAGCGTCATGTCAGACCCAGAGTGTCCCTTCTGTCAAATCTCTGGGTTAGGCCCAGAGGACATGGCACGGCATGTAGAGGTGGAACACGGTGATGCTTTCATCAACTCATCCAAGACAACCACCATGAATGGAGGTCATTGGAATACCTCAATGATCCAAAACCAGCCTAATCCAAAACCCACTCTATTAAGTCTCAGCAAACAGGCAAATAATTTACACACAGTTGTTACCTGTCCAATTTGTGGATTAGGTAGCTACGATCCTGATTTCCTTGCGGTGCATATTAACACCGAACACCCCACTCCCAGTACCTCAGAACTAAGTACCTCTGTACCTCAGAAAAACTCCAATGAACAAAGGCTTTCTGATGAAGCAGGGCCTAGCACAGGAATAGAAAAATGTCCAGTATGTGGGATCTCGGCATCAGAGGTGACATCACTGAATGACCATGTTGATAGCCATTTTGAAAGTCCTGCATCTTTTAAAGCTGACCGTCAGCTTGCTCGACAGTTAGAAGAGCAAGAAAGGCAGCTACAGGAGAGAAGAGAACGGGAAACATTCAAACAATTACAGGTAGCTACACATACAATAGTAAGCCTCTTGCCATAGACCCCTTGCAAATGCCTTGTACCATCTGTGTTTTCCAATTTCTGGGCGGAGATTATTTAAATGCTAATTTCCCCCTAAAGCAACAAAAGTACAATGTATGTTGGTTATCAGTTAGCATAACGTGGTTTTAAAGTTCAAAGTTCATATTATTAGTTCATATATTAGTGGTTGGATGGGAAGTTGTGTGTTTGTTACTGCATGTTTGATACTGAATTCTTTGAACTGTTGGGAAAATAATCTTTCTGTTACAAGCTGTTGGAGGTGCACTCTATTCTGAATCTCTTGCACTGTGAAGTTATTATTACATACCATTACTAGCCGATGTTACATATTTTCCCACAATGTTTTTATTTGGTTCTTTTCAAGGCGAAGTATGGAATGAATGAGTCAGGCAGTTACAAGCAACAGTCTGAACAGGAACTGGAGAAAGCTGTTGTACGTGGTCAAATAACCGTAGCTGATTACAACCAACGTATGACTAGCGTAGGACGATCCTTAGCTGAAGGTGTAGATGATGGAAAATCACAAACTCCAGGTACAAAATGTTGTTGCATCTGTGCAGCCAGGCTGTAACTCAGTTCAGCCAAAAGTTGTTCAAAAACATTGTTGCAAAAATGGTCTTAGCCCATCACACAACAATGTTTGTGTAATCTGTTATTTAGCTGAAAAAAATACAAGATAATGTAATATGATATTGTATGAATGTGGTGGAGTACATTTTGTAGCTGGGGTGGCTGGAGGGGCACAAGCCCTGGGCGCCTTATTTGAGGGGGATGCCAAATTGACCTAGGTTTGTTTTTTGTAAGATGTGGGTGTGGTTATTACTAATATCTCAAAATAATCTGTAAAGCTCTCTGAAATATAGCAAAGGTTATCAATGCAAAGAGCCTGAAAAGCTTTCTTTGGCTGAACTAAACCATTAACAGAGTTTGGGAAGGGTGCATTTTTTTAAAGGGGCTCATTAAGGGTAAATTTTGTGCACAAGTCTTTGGAAAGTTGCAAAAGGAGTAGTTATTATTAGCAAAATCATTTACTCCTGTCCAGTGTTTAGGCATTGCAATTCAGATATCGCTTGTTGATATTCCACCTACATGTACTTTACTTATGTATTGTGTTGTTGCATTCGTTATTTTATCAGGTTTAATCCAGAAGATGACGACCTTCTACACAGAGCAGACAGTGCCAGGATTGAGCTATGTTCGACTGTGTAACCAGGCAGATCATTTCTCATCAACATACGGTGATAAAGGCTGGGGCTGTGGGTATCGCAATCTACAAATACTACTCTCATCACTGGTTCACATTGCAGAGTACCAACAGGTGGTATTTAATGGTAATGTCGTGTGTGATCTCTGTAACAATTTGTTTTTAAAGTTGTGTTTGTCTTTGTTATGGACTTTTTGGTGATGGTTAAAGACAAAGTGAAAGATTGGTAATTAGTGAAAAAGAAATGAGAGGAGTTTTAATTTGAAAGCTCCTTGGTAATTACCAGTACCAATCCTTCAGAGAAATACTGTAATCTCAAATGGTGTCAAAGTTGACAATATCGCATTTGGATACCCAGTAAATCCCTATTGTTTATTTGTATTTGTGCTATCAAAATAGTCTGAACATGGATGTACGCAAATTCCTTGACAAAAAAAGATCCGTGTTTTTTTCCTCTTGTACAAATAATCAATTTTTTATGAGTGCAATGGTGAGAATATATTCATGAGTTGAATAATGGAATGTTCACTTCGCCTCATTGAACAAAACATTCCATCCTTCAACAAATGAAAATATTCACTCCATTGCACAAATGCAGAGCGTTCATTGTTTGTTTTGTATAACATCTAAGTAGATCTTTGTCATTTTGAGGCAAAATGATCAACACATTGTACAAGATTGTATTCTGGCATCCACTACAAGGGCGGTTTTGTACCTCTGTGTATAACACATGCACACATGTGTGGTGTGGTCTAGCGTGCAATAGTCAGGAAAGGATTGGACCAAAATGTATTGTGAATTGAACCAAAATGCACGGTTTATGGCATAGCTAGCCATGCAATAGTTTGAATAACGAATGCAGTGTGACCAATAATCCTCCAATCAAATGACAAGGATCTTCTTGGGCGTTACATAATTATTTATAATTGTTATCATAGTCTGACCACCTAAGTCAATAAAACTGTTACATATTTGTTGGTTGGTTGTATGGTTGGTGTGGAAAAAGATATCATCAATCATAACAACAGACTTGCATGAACCCCTCATTCACAGTCGTCTTCTACACGTAGCTTGTCATGTTTTGCTATCAGATTCTAAAATGACTTAAAATGATTTCTCATAGCATCATTGGTTGTACAAATGTATCTGTAGACTTTTGACAAACTGGCCAAGATGAGACAATATGTAAGGAATTATGACAACTTTATTTCAGTCACTGAATAAGTTTTGGAGTTTACTCTTGTGGTTGTTGGATGTTGTTTTTCCTGCAGGTAACAATGCTATTCCCTCAATCCACAAGTTACAACAGCTCATTCAGGCTGCTTGGACCAAGGGATTCGACCCACAGGGCCGAGAACAGCTTGGTGGCCAGTTAGTCAATTCTCGCAAGTGGATTGGTGCCACAGAAATTGTAGCTATGCTTTCTTCTCTGCATGCTAAGTGTCAACTGATAGACTTCCACACCCCAAGTGGAGCAGGGAACACACACCCAGTGTTATTTGAGTGGGTCAGAGACTACTTTGGAAGGCCTGAGTCTGGGCCTTCGTTGAGACTTAGATTGCTCGGGAATAATAGATTAAAAGCAAGCAGTATACAGACCTGTAAGCCACCGTTGTATCTACAGCACCAAGGTAGAAATACTTCTTGTAACTGTACTTCTAAATGCTCTGCCCAAGAATTTCTTTATCAATCTTGAATAGGTCAATAAAACATTGAGCCAGAAAATGTCATATACCAGGCCGGAAAATGTCTTTCAAAGACTTGCTTACACCAGACTTACAAACAAATTGTTTTGCTGGGTATTTTAAAAATCCACTTAGCAAATTGTTTGAGACCTGTAGATCCAATTCTGTTATTTTAAGACAACAAAAGTAATTAGTTTCAGTCTGAAAACTCAATGATTACAAAATTTATACCAGTACCAATTCACAATACAAATATTTATATATGAAATAATGTATAAGTCTGGAAAGTAGCTATTGAACTTTGAAGAATAATTCAAATCCCAAATCACCCTGCTTATTACGATTGCCACAATTGAAATAAGCACAGATATGAACTGGACAAATTCCATGAACAAACATTTTAAAAATTGTTGTGTTTACTCAAACTGGATCATTGTTATTCGGGTGATGTATTTATTGCAAACTATAGAATGACAACTCATTTACTCCTCCAAAAACAATGATGCAGAATACATTTAAAGGTAGGGTCATAGATTGGTAACACTCCAAAAATTAATGACCATAAAAACTTTTCAAGAAGCACTGTAGCTGTTGTATTTTATAACTATTATGAGAAAGAATTTCCTTCGAAGTAATATGGTTTGGATAATTTTTCACCCCAAAACATTTGAATATGAGAAACAATTGCATTTTGAATGGTTTCTCAGATTTCTGAGGGTTTGTTTACGTTCGTGAATGCTGCGGCCAGAGATGTGGTTGGTGCCCACTGTCACCTGGCTAAACGTGGAAGGATTTGATGTTCTTGTGAAAATACCATGACAGTTTTTTTGCTGTTTTCTCAACAAGTAGATGCTGTATGCAACTGAAACTTTTGCATGTGACTTTTATTTTAAATCAGCATTATGTTGTTGCACCATCACTTTTTTATAAAAAAGTAACATTTGTCAACCAACTTTTCATTTTGAATCAATCCAACAGGCCATAGCAGGACCATCATTGGCTGTGAAGTACACAAAGACAACTCCATCAGGCTTCTTCTGTTTGACCCCAGCTATAAAATTAATGATATGCGAGGTCTAGGCATGGCAAAGCTAGATGGATATGCCATGCGTCCAATCAGAAAGAGTCTCATACAGATGAAAGCCAAACAGTACCAGATTGTGAGGGTTGATAGGCTGATGACAACCCAACAAGAATATGAGGTATTGGTTTAATTTGCATGCACCATGTCACTATTTCATAGAGCAGGTTAAACACACAAATTAGCTCAGCACAGAAAAAGGTTACCAGCCAAAATACCATGTCAAGTATATTTTATGTGACTGGTCCTCTACTGAAGAACAGCAAATATTTTAATCAGTTGGACAATCCTGTGTTCAATGCTGTATTCTACATTTTACACAATGGGGAAACTTTGTGAAGCACATTTTCTGATAACAATGAATTGACCCGGTAAGTCTGCTGCCGCCTAGTGTCCCAATGTCTCATATTGATTTTAACAGGGAAACCTATGTAGGTAAATGACAATCATCTCGCGTTCACTTGAATATTGTAAGTCTCCATTCAAACTCCACAGTTGTCTGGAATGACATTCTCCAAGAAACATACAAAATTATTAATTACTGTGTGTAGCACATCTTTTGTAATTCAGGGATTTGCAATGCATTGCAACAGTAAGAGTTTGCCCCAGAAAGGCATAAGGTCATTTTCATAAAAAGCAATCAACAAATGAATGTGGAAATTTGAATTTCATACTTGCATACAACTAGATCACTGCTGCATTAGTCACATGCCAACAGAGATTGTTCTTTTGTTAAGATTAATGTTGAGTTATTTTTTGTTTGTTTGACTTATGTTAACTATGTAGTGGATTAACATTGCAAAAGAGTTGAAGTTTGACCTTTTCTACATAAACTCTTGTGGCAAACTTTGTTGTGTAAAGTGTCAGAATTGCAGCTCATGAACAAAGTACAGGAGTGGTAATTGTTAACAATTGATTTCATAAGATGCAATCTTAAAAATGCCTGATTATAAAAGTTCATATCTGTACCAATCCGTAAAAGATATTTGTCTTTCTGAAATACTGTCAAAGTTTAGAAAATAAAATTGAATTGAACGATGCTTCAAATCAGTAGCAGTCAAAATAAGCATGTATGTGAATGTGCACAAAATCCCTGCAATAGATAAACCATTTGTTGTTGGTTTTACGATAATGGGACCATTGATGAAATTTTCACAGCTTTGTTTTGATTGCATGGTGTGTTCATTAAAAATTACAGAAAGGAAAATATTTTACTCTTCTAAAATATGATGATGTAATTTACCATGTTTTTTAAATGACATGAATGGGTGACAGGGTTACCAAAGTTACTATTACATAACAAATACTAGTTGTCTGAGAACTATATACAATATTTACTTTTTCTTTTCAGGAAAGTAAAATTCTGAGATCACAGAGGAAACCTTGATCATCTCTTGCATCATCCATGTTGACTTCAATACCAATGTGCTTCAGTTCAAATCCCTTCTTTGGCTAAACTGATACCTGGGATATGTAATTAAGGTCAATCTTCCCCCAAAATGAATGATAATAAACAATAAGGTATTTTCTCTGCAAATGTAAAGGTTGATGGAGCAGATTAAGTGTTTTGCCTGCTTGGACTGTAAGATACTTGGTAACTGTCCCTGCTTGGACTGTGAGATACTGGTAACTGTCCCTGCTTGGACTGTAAGATACTGGTAACTGTCCCTGCTTGGACTGTAAGATACTGGTAACTGTCCCTGCTTGGACTGTAAGATACTGGTAACTGTCCCTGCTTGGACTGTAAGATACTGGTAACTGTCCCTGCTTGGACTGTAAGATACTGGTAACTGTCCCTGCTTGGACTGTAAGATACTGGTAACTGTCCCTGCTTGGACTGTAAGATACTGGTAACTGTCCCTGCTTGGACTGTAAGATACTGGTAACTGTCCCTGCTTGGACTGTAAGATACTGGTAACTGTCCCTGCTTGGACTGTAAGATACTGGTAACTGTCCCTGCTTGGACTGTAAGATACTTGTAACTGTCCCTGCTTGGACTGTAAGATACTGGTAACTGTCCCTGCTTGGACTGTAAGATACTGGTAACCATCCTAAGAGTGAGTCTCAAGATTTAAAGTGAAAATGGTTTCTTTCTTTTATATTACCCCAGAAACTTATTTATTACATATTATTATTTATTACATAATTTAGAAATACCATTGTATGTTTTGTAACCATTTGCCTAAACTTCTTTCCATTTTCTTTTCATTTTTTAAATATTCCTCTGATTACTAATATGAGTTAATAGAACTAAAATTGAACGACCTGTTTATTTGTTGGCGGGAATTTATTATTTAAGTGATATTGAGGGATGGTCAGTAGACAATTTGATGACAAAGAATGAGAAAAACATACAACAAAAAAACAGGGTTTTTATTAATTAACAATTGATTAGTTTCTGTCAGAAAGCTCATAAAAGTTCATACCAGTTCCAATCTTTGAGAGATACATTAATGTCTTAAATATATTGTCAAAGTTGAGAAGTGATGGAGAAGTTGAGAAGTGAATTGATTGATTGATTGAAAATAGTGTTTCTGAAGACCCCTCAAAACTACAGCAGAATCTGTGCAAGTAACTTGTCATTGTTATTATAGGCTACTGGTGTTGAAGGAATTACAAAAAAATGTTTGAGTAGAGTTCAGTATATGCACCACAAGTATACATGTAACATACCATTTGGTCATGGAGGAAGAGCGTTTTTCTAAATAAAATAACATGTTGCTAAAACTTGTACTAAGTTATAAAACTTGGTATCTTGTAAGTAAAACTTGGTAACTTGGTAAATAAAACATCCTATATGGATCCAGCAATTGTAGTTCAGATCTGAATCTATCGTTTTTGTATTAAATTTGTGGGGGTTAACTGATAAGGACTAGACTTTAAATATTGACCTCAAAAACAGCGTAGAAGGGGTTTGGTGATGGGGGGCTAGGGGGGGCACGTGATCACCTCAATTTCCATCCTCAAACAAAAATCCAGATACATGTAGTGCCTGAAAGAGCAATCCCCCCCATGAAAATAAATCCTGGCTTCTGTCTGACTACTGCTCTCAGCATCAGTGCATACCAGCTGAGTCCTCAGGCTTGCCAAGACCACTCATTCATAGCCCCAAAGTGTATCAAGTTTCCTCAAAAGTAGAACCGCCACCAAGAAGTAATGAACAAGGCACTACAATCTATTACGGAGCTCTGGAAGTGCCATCTATTTTAACTTATTGACATCCTGAGATTATTCACTTCAGGGTGAGGATCCGTCGTAGACGCATGGAGGGGAAAAATTTTGTCCTTCCTCCATGGTAGACGTAAGACGATCTCTGTAATAGACCCTTCCCATGAAATATGTAAATTACATTCACGCATGCGTACAGACGTTGCTGGTTGGCAAACGCCATAGAGTTGTGCACTAGGCAGACGCACAAACGCGTGTGCGTCACGCCACCATCAGTCCCATGCAAAAAGGCACGATGTTCACTCATTTTGCCAACCAGTAGGGAGAGTGCACAAGCGCGATGTACCATTTGCATATTTCATGGGAAGGGTCTATTGCATCACCCCAAATTTGTGTGGAGTTTACCGCTACTACTACTCTAGTACTAGTAGCAGGCTAATGGCAAAAATGCAAAAGGCCGTGTCTGAATTGACGGCTTCAGCCGGCTACGGCTGAATCGCCGCATCATAAGTACATTATATAACACGTCTAGCAACACCCTGAGCAACAGTGATCGTAGCCGCAGCCGATTCGGATGATATGGCCTTCTAGGTTGTGGTGCGTTCCAATAAAGTTTCAAAGGGGTGCCGCTGACCCACCCATCCGCATTTGAACCATGCAATTTTCTGCGAATACACAGTCCACCCTCACCACCCCCGCTCAAAAAATGGACTAAGATTTTACCAAAGGTCGGCCGCAAACTTTAAAGGAACATTACAGAATTGGTTTTTGCTAACAAAACAGTTACTGGCAGTGTAAGCACTTTATGTAATCCACCATATACATAAACTGACAAACCTGTAGCAGTTTGAGATCGATCGGCCATCTGGGTCACGAGAAAATAGTGAAAAACCGATTACACATTTGCATGAAATCATAGATTCATGATTCAACAAAACGCTCACTGAGCGATACTCCAATCGGAAAATTAGTTTTTTCATTTCTCATCAAATATGGCATTTCAGACAGAAATAATCCAAGGGATGTTTTCTACTATCATCATCATTAGACCGTGTAAGTTTTATGTAAATCTGTGATCAAAAAGTATATTTTACAAGTTTTTGTCTTACCAATTCTGTAATGTTTCTTAACTTGACCTTAGTTTTGTTTTGATTGACTCGTCCATGTCGTGTGGCACGTAGTTTCACAACTGCAGATCATCTCCATGATCAAACTTAGAAACGTGCATTGGTTTTCATTTGGGGGTTTGAAACCTTGTTAATCAGCACTATGACTAGTATGAGATTCTTCGTGAATCGCCTTCCAGACTACAAGGACGGCTCTGAGGTAGAAATCCCCGTTGCTGACCTACAAGAACGGATTCGAAACATTGTGGACGCCATTGTGCAAAATGTTCAGCCTCGCAATGTTGGTAACTGTGGCGGCGGGTTGTACGTTGGCTCAGCGGGGATTGCATACGCCTTGTGGTATATCAGCATGACGGGACGCTTTCCTAAAGATGCTATGAGGTTTCTCAGCCTCTCCAAGAAATACATCGACGTTTCAGTTGAGTTTGAGAAAGGGAGTGCGAAGTCAATGGGTCCTTCGTTTCTGTGTGGAACATGTGGAGTCCATGCTGTGGGGGCGCTGTACTACCAAACATCAGCTTCGCAGTCAGACGGTAGCAATCAAGCGGCAACTCAATTTCTGCAGAGGTATACTTCACTATAGTCTAGAGCTAGTATAAGTATAGTAATCCTACTGTGACCGGTTTTGGCGGGTTTAAAGAGCGGCTCTATGACGCTCTGGAAACATATACATTTTTCCAATAGATGGAGTCCCCAAGAAATATACAAAATTATTATGAGTCCCTTACCTCGCGCTAAAACAGGGAAACGCTCCCAGCCCAAAACGCGAGGTCAAAAAAAACCCGCATTGAAGGACTGATGACGTCATGGGCGGCTAGTTAGTTTGGACCTGCCTATATGAATGTACTGAGCTAACGCAAATACAACGCCAAACTTCACCATTTTGCAATCAATACAGCCGTAAATGTGACTCTTTAAAGGACGATCCAACAGGCATCAGCGAGCCAATTTACAACGGATTTATGATTCTGTGATTTTCGTTCTTTGAGAGGCGAGGCGATTCTGCAGCTCGGCTTGTTTTTTAGTACATCGCTCTACACGTCAAGCTAACATAATACACACACAGCAAGAATTCACTCGACAAGTGCCACGAAACAACGCAGACTGCATTATCACGGGGGAGGCCCCTACACAACGCACAATCTTTGCAAAACACAAGCAGTCGCGTGTTTATAGACTTAACGTTTCTGCGCATGCTCGGGAATACGGTTATTCCCATGACATTGCCATAATCATCGCTGGTGCACACATTCAAACCGTTAGCAAACCGTATAAATAGTTAATTTAAGTGAAACAGATTATGTGACATGCTCAAACTTGAGTAGAACATTTCCAAAAATACTGACAAAAGGAAAATAATAAATTCTGATGATTTTTACTAATTTTTCATTAAAGGTATTCATTCGTTGGGATAACAGAAGACCCTGTCTTCACTGTGTGATAATGACCTTGGTTGGTGGCTGCCGTTGTGAACTGACCTCTTGCCTTCAGCATGGTCCGTTAACAGCAGAGTATTGTTGTCACATTTGGGCCATAGCTTCTGCCTGTCATTTATCTTTATTTTACAGCATGCAGAAGGGTATTGTTAAATTTGTCAGTAAAGCGCTGAGATCAATGTTACAACCTCTTTCCCAATGTAGGTCTGTAGCCAGCCTCTGTCTTTTCTAAAGATATTTTCATGGTAAATGTGCCACCAGTCACGCCAGTGTGTCCGACCTGGTTCCTCCTATCAGGGTGTTTGAGCGTTAAAGAAGGCTTTCTGCTTGTTCTCACTCTCCCATACACTCTGGCTTTGCTGAGAGATGTAGAACAAAGAACCATTCCAACAGCTTTATTCCACAACGTACTGCATCTCTTTGGAACTCCTTGCCTGGTGGATGTTTCCCTCCATCCTACATTCTAGAATGTTTTAAACAGAATATCAATTCCTACCTTCAGTTATTTTCATCTTAAATGTTTTCGTCTTGTAACCCCTTACCTTTTTCAATTTTTAGTAGATTAGCTGTTTAGTTTTTGAGCTAGCTCATCCAGAATAAAAACACCCCTGAACTGAGCAAACTCCATTTGGAAAAATGACTTGACACTCTTCAGCAAGTAGGGCAATATTTGTAAGGTAGTGTACCCAAAATGCTCAAGAGTTGAAAGTCCAAACCTAGGGGTACAATTATCTTTCCATTTTCTTATTTTGTGGCTCCCATGGAATTCCTTTTAAGGGAAAGAAATTAAGAAATGATCAATGTCTCTAAAAACAGTCACTGCGCATGTTCAATGCCGGCACAACATATGTACACTGCCAAAAATATTGTTAAAAATTGTTCACAGATATTTTTGCAAAAGGTGCACCCTTTTGTGCCCCCCCCCCCTCTAAAAGTTACCCTTATTTTCGCCTCTGCCTATGGTAATGTATGACAAAACTGACAAATTCTTGTTTATCTTATGTACTTATTTTGCAGCTATGCAGGTTTTGCTACCGTGTGTGCTCCAGAGAATTTTCTGAAATGTGGTTCTGATGAGCTGCTTGTTGGTCGAGCTGGCTACTTGTGTGGGGTGCAGTTACTGGCCCAAAAAGTTGGCAAACAGGTAAGTATTGTACACTCCTAAAACTATGATGTATGTAAGCCCATAGATGATCAAAACAAGTTTGATGTATTTGTGATAAATGCAAGTCAACTTTACTAAAAGTCACCCTACACAATGCCAAAGTGGTGAGGGGCTACAAGGAAAAAATATATAATTTAAAATTTAGAGAAAAAAATGGTTCACACTATTTCACTTGTAATAATATTGACTCTTACGTATGTATATCATCATCCTTTGTCCTTGGACAGAATAGTAGTTAACTTAGCAGTTTTGATGGAATGGTGACAGGTTGCTGTATCCCTCATGAGTTGTTGGGTTTCGTTTAGATTGAGATTTGTGTCTTTGGTGATGTTGTCTGGATAACACATTTTCCTCCTGCCGCGATTTGGGTGTCCGCCAGAAGGATTCCAGAAGATCACGTGCAATATGGGTTGATCAGCTGTACGCAAACAGTGTCCAGCAAACTGCAGGTGTCTCTGCTTTATGGTTTCGGATAGCGGCGGTAGATTGCCATATACCTTCTTATTTGTAATATGGTCCATACAATGGATGTTTAGAACTCTACGCAGCAATTGAGTGTAACAACCATTGATGCGATCGTTCATCTTTTGGGTTGTTGTCCATGTCTCGGCTCCATATAGCAGGATGCTTTCAACGCAGGCCCTGGAAAACTTGATTTTGCAGTAATGATTCTGCAATGGAGTGCTACATCATCGGCAAAGTCCAGATCATGGAAACGAATCTCTGGGTAACAACTGCTCCTTCTTTCTTTAAGCACAATTCCTGTTTCCTGCTGAATACCTCTTAAAGCATGCCTCATTATATAATCCAACACAACAAAGAGGAAAGGTGCTAATGTGTCACCCTGGAGTATGCTAGCATGGGTCTGGAAGGATTCCGTTTTGCCATCTGGCGTGATTACTGATGCAGAGGAGTTGTCATATTAGCTTCAATTATGCTTGTTGGTTATACCGTTTGCTTGTAAAATGTTGAACATTCGTTCTCTGTGGATGGAATCAAAGGCCTTTGAATAGTCTATGAACACTAGAGCCAATGGAAGGTTCTTTGACTTTATGCCCTCAATAATTCGTCTGAGTGCCAGAATTTGAGAGACAGTTAACCTCTTGTCTAAAGGCGTTTTGATTCCAACGCAGTAGAGGGTCCACAAAAGGTCTTATTCTGTTCAGCAGCATCCGGTTGAAGATTTTAGCTCCGATGCTGGTAAGTGTGATACCCCGGTAGTTGGAGGGCTGCGACAGGTCTCCTTTCTTTGGTATGGGGATAATACCCCCCGTTTATCACTGCTTAGGTTTTTTGTGTTGAAGCAGCAGTTGGTTACAGTAGTGTAGTAGGTGGGGTTTATAAATTTGAGACTTCCAGAGCTCAAAGGGGATGTTGTCCAATCCCACAGCGCTGCCAGTTTTAGTTTGTGCAAGTGCTTGATTCACTTCCTCTTCAGCAAACTCAGTGGTGATTATGGGTAGATATCCATCAAAGATTTTAGTGATGGTAAAGTCACTGTCAGGAATGGAAGGCGGTTTCCCAAGTAAGTATGAGAGGTGGTGCACCCATGCATCCTTTATTTCCTGCGGTGTTCCGTTAAGATGTACAGGTTTGGACTCCTTTCTACCACAAATGTCATTCACGATTTTCCAAGCCACACTGTGTCTGCTAGAGAGGGAGGCTTGATGAACTTGCTCAACATGCATCTCAAGCAAAGCCGTTTCTTCTGACATGTACGATTCTTTTAGAATCTGCTTAGCTTGCTGGATGTTGTTACCCCTCCTTGATTGCAGTATGGAGTTCTTTTCTTGCAGCCTGCACTTTTGGCGATTGAGAAACGTTCTTAAAATTTCTTTTTGGTTTCTTTGGCAGGACGCCCTTCGCTGCCTTTGCACAGGATGTTTGGAGAAGGTCATACCGCTCTTGGTTTGACATGGTATCAGTTTCTTGAACCAGTGGGTCGAAGTAGTTGGATACTTAGATTGTGTACAAATCTTGCAAATGCTTGTCCTGGCCGAGTGCTTTGAAGTTCAAGGAGCGTGCTTTGCTTGTCTTGGCTGTTGGAGCACGTAGACTGAGTTTAACTTTAGCTGTAATTACTCTATGATCAGAGCCTACTGTACTAAAAGTGCTGTAAGCTTCAACATTTTGGACAGAGTTCAACCATTTCCTCCTTACCAGTATGAAGTCAGGTTTAGTTTGGATATTGGAAGGTCCATAATTTCCTGTTTGGCTCCTTGAATCGATTGTTCGACGCGACAATGTTGAAAGTATTTACAAAGTCCAGTAGGTATGTGCCGTTTCGGTTTGTTGATGGGTGGAAGGAGTGTATGACATCTTCTCCACTTAGTTGAGCATTGAAATCTCCACCTATTAGTTCCACGTTATAAGCAGCAATATCGCTAAGAGTGTCTGGTAGGATACTGTAGAAGTTGATGATCTCTTCTTTATCAGAACAGTTTGTTGGACTGTAGCAGCTGTTAATTGTTGTTGCTGGGTTTCCAATAAAAGATGCAGATATGATCATGGGGCTGTGGCTCTTAATTGATGTTAAACATTTCATGGAGCTAGAGTTAAACAAAAATTCAACTCCACCAGCTGCAGCTCCGTTGGAGTTTTTTGTGGCAGAGGTTGTTGTAAGAGTGTAGTCTTCAGACAGTTGGCTGTATTCTAATATATCATTGTGAAACAATTGATGTTCTTGAATGCAGACAATGCTAACACCATTATTTCACCAGTATTATGTTGGTGTCTAAGAGTTTTGGCTTTAAAGGTGCTGACTTGGATGTACCTTTTCTGGTACTTCCTTGTTCCAGTCTTTTATCAACATCTGCCCTCCTATGTAGGTTTAAGGCAGGTGCATTATTAGTCTGATCCTTCGGATTAGATGTACTTGAGGGAGTGATTGTAGCAGGGGCTCTAACCCTGGTGCTGTTAGCTGCTTCCATTATTCTTTCATGGCTAATTTAACTCCATTGATGCGCCACGTCTAGTGGAGTTTGAGGATGCCGTTGGCTGTTCAAGGAACAGCTCATCCGCCTTTAGCTGATATTATTACTTTCATCAGGGATCCCTCTACCCCGCTCAAGCTGCCTGAGTTGGTTGAGTTGTCTAACAGCTCATAGTCCTGAGCATGCTTGGTTTGAGATTAGAGTTTCCCTTCTCCTAGGTGAGCTGCCTCGCATGGCTAACGAGCCCCACCTGCCCGGGTTTAGAATCAGAGTTGTCCTTCTCCTAGATAGATTGCCTTCCAAGGCTGTCGAGCTCCATCTGCCCGGAGAGTCTGGATATGAGGTGCCAGATACTCGCCTTCACACCTCTGCCATCGGTTGGAAACAGGGAACGGCTCGTGAAGCCAAGCAGTAGGAGTTTGGTTAGTGGAGGCTGTTAGAGACGCTGACCATCTGGGATATTTGAAGAGAGAGGTGGCTCATTTCCTCACCCTGTCCCGGTCATCCTAACCCTTTGATCTCTTATATAACACAATTCCAAAGAATGATCATTGCTCTTCGACCATTATTACCCCTGGTAACTGGACCACATATTTCATTTCTTAAACCATCTCAGCTCCCTGGGTAGTATACAGCCAGTGCTGCCAAGTATGTAGCGCACTAAGCTAAATCAATCACAAGAACCATCTCTGTCCTCATAGGTACACATTTTACCCTGGTTGATAAGAAGTATTTACAGTTAAGTGTCTTGCTCAAGGACACAAGGTTCATGACCGGGATTCAAATCCACACCCTGATTACTTAATGTACCCAACAGATTTTGAGTCTGATGCGCTAAACCGCTCGGCCACGACACTTGCATTGAAATCATTTTAAGATGGTGGGAAACAATATACAGGTAGGGAGCTTCAAAGTGCAGCCAGTAAACTAAAAGACTTAGCTCTTTTTTTGCTGGTGTCCATATTCCTCTTTTGTTCAAGAGGTGTCCAGTTGTTACTTTATGTTACAATAAGACTAACTGTACAGCCACACAGGGATTTAGATTAGGTGGGAGGACTCAGACAACAGGGACTTGACTACAGCATTGTCGTCTTCTTTTAACTGAATGCTAAGATAACTGGTACTCTGGTATCCCCCTTATCCAGTTGTGTTTTTTTTGTATGTGATGTTACATGTATACATGACTACATTGTGCTTGGGTACTGGCTTGCCAGACAGCCCTGATCCTTCTCATCTGTATCATGGTTTGTATCATAGATGTCTAGATTCTTCTACCTGCTCAATTACCATTCCATTCTCTGCACAAATTCCCAATGGGTGTGAAAGACACAAAGAGTGGATACAAACCAAAACAAGATGACCTTACAACATGCAGTCAAAGCATAACAGTGAACATTTCAATTTACTACATGTATGAACAGAACAAAATTCATTCCAAAAATTTAAAACGAGCAAAGGAGAGTAGAAATCTTTCTCTGTATTTTTGTTCATGTTTATTTTATTTGACACATTGAGTCAGTTTTATGTGATTTCTACACACAGGTATTGAGCCCAGAAGCTGTTCATTCATTGTGTACAACAATAGTCCAATCTGGACGCAAATACTCACAACGAAACAATTCTCCTTGCCCCTTGATGTTTGCTTATTATGAGACAGAATGTCTGGGTAAGTTTGTCTTTGCATTCAAACTCAATGGTAACTCACAACCAATGATTGGACTCTGCATTAGGAATGCAGATTCAAATCTATCAGATTCAAACAAAACTGTTGGATAAATTTTGGAGGATTTGGGGCGGTTATAGCCCCGTTGGCCGACATTGCCTACTGACATTGCCTACTGACATTGCCTACTGACATTGCCTACGGTGTCCGTCTGTCCGTCCCTCAATCGGGCTCGGAATTTTTAATTTCCGGACCGTATTACCTTAGTTGCATGTAGAAGTGGTATTTGGACTTGTAACTTGGGTGGGTGGTTTTGTCCTTGGGGGAAAGGAAAGGACTTATCTTTGTACCCTTGGGGACACCAGCTTAAGTAGTTTCCCAATTTGAGATGGTACATGCATTTCCAAACCGGACACGCTATGAACGATTAGTTAGAAAACAACAAATACAAGGTATAATTGATGTTCTGACACCCAGTTTAATAAATTTCTCAATGATTAGCGGGTGACTTACTCTATCAAAAGTTATGGGGTAAACGGTGGTGACAAGAACACCAGATTATCAAGGTTTGTCAGTTTCTCTGTAGACGTCATTAAGCATTTTAGCCAAACAATGTGTAGTAGACAAGCCCTTTAAAGACCCAAACTAATTTTTATAGAATGAAGTTCTAATGACCTTTGTTATCAAATCAATAATGAAATCTTCAAAGGACTTGAAGATACTTCTCCCACAGTGAGAGAAAGATAAAACACTCCATTACCTCAAGAGGCTACAATGTAGATTTAAAACTGTTCCACAAGACCAGGTCAATATATGTAAACTGGCTGAACTTTGCTCTGGGTCATCTGAAAAGATCTTTTCTGTAATTTGTGGAGAATGAAGTTGATGAGGCTCAACATTTCTCTACTTTCTATAACTGTGTAAGTTGATCAACCATTCAGCTACATACATGTAGGTTGTTCAAATAATGGTAGAACAGCTGTGTATGTGTACTGTAGATGCATTCACCTCAGAATATCACGGCAGATAACATTTTTTAATCCCCATATATTCTGGTATGAATTATGTACATGTAGGTGCAGCACATGGTCTCTCAGGCATCCTTCAAGTCTTATTAGGTTTTCCAGATTACATCAAGTCTGATCCATCAGCTGAGAAGGATATCCGAGACTCTGTGGACTTCTTGTTGACATGTCTTGAGAGTAAAGGGAACATCCCACCAGCTCTAGATGAATGTGGAGGACAGGTCAGACCAGCTGAGCAAATGTTGCTGCATTGGTGTCATGGAGCACCTGGTGAGATTTTAATCTTGTCCTAAGTGTAATTGGATCAAGCAAGTATCTAGTGGCATCTTCAAAAAAATACAACAAAATAGGAAAATAAGCTAGAATATATAGGGCTGATAAAAATTTTAATCATTATCATAGTCAGAAAATAAAACCATCTAAAATGCTCCAGATTGCCCAGTAGAGCTTTTAAAACTAAACATAAACATCAAGTCAAAAACATTCTGAGAACCTTGTTACACTTCAGTGTGCTTAGGCCAAACTTGCAAAATTTGGATCCAGAATGCACCACAATTTTGAAAAATCTTGGGGAGAATCCTAAAAACAACAACATTTTTTTTTTTTTTTACAGATGTACATAAGTAAAAAATTGTACAATTAAATTTGAGGCATTTGATATGCTAAGCACTAATCGACCTTTAGCACACAGAGTTTATTTAAGGGAAACAAGAGGACAGGTGATGGATATTCAGTGGTGGTCAAAAATGTTAATGACTTGAAGGTATTAATTAGTGAAAAAGTGGAAAAAAAATAATAAATATCCCTATTTCCCTTGTGAGTTGCTACTACTGTACAAAGAGTTGTGAGCTTCAGGGCTTCAATAGGTAGTCTCCATTAGGGTACTTAACAAACAAGAAAATTACAACAAAAAACATTATTTATATGTAATTTTTAAAGGGGTTTGAAAACAACTGTTAGCAATTTAGCACACCGCTAATGGTCTTTGAAATTCGTAAGCATACACGTGCCAAAATAACATCAAAGCAATAGAGTTTAATAGATGTGAAATTTGCATTGGGGATTAAGGTTGGGGATTAACAGTATTTGGTGTTACCCATACACCGGTGTGTGTAAAGTACTGTATAATTCCAAACTTAGAGGGCAATAGCTGGCGCAGTTTTCAGCTAGATGGTGCAACTCAAAGTCTTATCACTGTTCAGGTGCACACAGGTAGATTGGGTATGTGATGAATTCTCAACTGGAAGTAAACCCTCTTACTGTCTGACCATTCATTCAATACGATCAACTGTAGTTTCAAATGATAGATTCACTATGCCAGCCTACAATAATTATGTTAACATGTAGTGAATGCATCTACATAGCACTCATAGTAATTCTGTGTACAGTTGTGCCACCTTACTCTTACTGTGCAGGTGAACAGTTCCTGATGGTTAGTTACAGTAGTAAACATTTTTTGTTATAGTTTATCTGCAATTTATGATTGATAAATCCCAAGCTGATCATTTAGTTGCACAATGTTTACATGCTGTTTATTCACACAGGGGTTGTGTACATGTTTGCCAAGGCTTATCTAACATGGAAGGAAGAAGCCTACCTTAACGCATGCAAGAAATGTTCTGAAATCACATGGACCAAGGGTCTCCTGAAGAAAGGCCCTGGTATCTGTCATGGAGTTGCAGGTAATGGCTATGTCTTCCTTCTTATGTATCGTCTGACTGGGGAGAAGAAATACTTGCACCGAGCATTGCAGTTTGCTTTGTTTATGGAAGAGGAGAAGTTTCGTAAGAGGCCAGTACTCCTGATAACCCATATAGTCTGTTTGAAGGTTATGCTGGAACTATCTGCTTCTTGGCAGATCTACTGCAACCAGACAAAGCAGAGTTTCCATTCTTTAATGTCTTCTGATCACAGACAACTATTTCTGATCTCTGTCTGGAAATTTTGTTGAGGGATGAACAGGAATTGCATCCCCCCCCCCCCCCGAAAATCAAGGATTCTGAAATAAACAACTTTAGATCATAGAAAAGAATCTATCTTACACTTCCATGTAGCTTTGTTTCTAATCGAGTAGTTGTAAAGTGTTTGGAAGCTTTAAATTGACATATTTGTTCAGAAAAGTTTGGTTCAAAAAGGCAGTGGTACATGCATACTGTGCATGTACTTGCCATGGTATAAAATTGATCATTATTCAGAGAAAATTCATTCATTTATTTATTATTATGTTTTTTTAATGAAGTTTTGGGAGGAAAGCAAGCATGATTATATTAAGAAATTAACAAAATTCAAATGTGTCTCTAAGATTAAGGTTTTATAAACCTGTTGTACTGGTTAGTTTCAGAAATAGAAAATGATGATAAAAATATCAAACAAAAACTTGTACTCTCTTTGAAAACGTCAGTCCTTTATTTTTATTTTTGAAGGAAGAATAGATAATCTTTACTCAGAATAGTTTGCTAATTTTCTTTGAACTAATCATGTCAAATAAATTTTTTCAGTTTTCCTGAAGTAAAATTCTGTAAATAATTGTCATACTAAAAAAATTCATAAAGAAATATATATTTGTAGAAAAATGAAAAAAAACATTCACTTTTTTTTCAAATAGATTTAGTATCTTTTGAGAAAGTGTTTAAGGCAGGCTTCTATTTTCTTTAAGAAAATAGTTGAACATTATGGAGTCTGACTTCAAACATTCTACAATAACTAATTTTGATTTTTCCATCATTGTAAAACATTTAAAAATTAATGACACGTTTTTGAACTTACAAAAAATTTGTTTGTTTTTTCGTTATTGAAATTAAAAAGATTTAACGTGTGTGGGGAAAAAAAGCAATAATGTATGTAGTTAATATGTTTGATTAACACAAACATGTACATCAATTTGAAATGCTAACCTTCCAAAGTCCTCTGAAATCCTTCGCAAGGTTTTGTCTGATTTTGGAAGATATACTTGTGTACCTCCAAGCCATCCACTACCTTGGGGCCAGGCATATCAACCTTTATTAGAGTCCAAGCATTTGGGTTTGAGTCACCATAGAGTGGAGTATTTTGGAGGATTCAGGATTGGTCTCCAGCCACAGGCTCCTTAAAGATTGTTGAAGATATTTTAAATGTAAGGTTATACAAGTATTGAACTTTGGTATTGTCAAAATAAAGAAGACACAATGTTATACTCACAATACAATGGGCAATTTATTCTCCACTGTTATTGTTGTCATACCTTAATGGTCAAAGTATTACTCTAACAAACTTGTGGCTTCTGCTATTTATAGACATGTTGCATTACATATAATGACAGGGAATTCTGTCAATGCAAGGCTTTTGACCTTTGCACCAAGCATCCAAGCTAAAGTATTTACAAGCATAGAGCCAAAGCTTAATCTGTAGTGTAAACAAACACATGAGGTTTCTTGGTTAGACTGTGTATGGAAAATCAACGTTTAAATGTTGAATTAAGTCCAGACTTTTGTAAGTGATCTCTGTAATGTAATATAAGCAGACTCACTGTGTATAATGATGAAGATATTTCTTTTCATGGTGCAATTATGTTGCATGTGTACCTGGGTTTCTTCATTTGATTTGACGATCCTTCACACAAATGATATCCACACACGCTTCCAGCAGACAAGTGAGAACTTTGGTGGTGTGTGTACAGCAGAGCTTGCTGAGCAAGGAGCCTGTTTTGGTGGGGAGGCTCGGCGAGCAACAGTAGTCAAAGAGATCCGTCGGTCTGTACCTAATACTCTACTTCTTGATGCTGGGGATCATTTTCAGGGGACTGTCTGGTTTTATGCATTTAGGGGAGAGGCTTCAGCATATTTTATGAACCGTCTGGGGTATGACGCCATGGTGAGTCAATTGTTCCCATTTAATCCAAAAATACTTCAGACATGTTGTATAAGTGGAATACAGAAATCAATTGTATAATATTTTATCGATTGGTATGCAAATGTTAAGAACTCACTCCGCGGCAGTGTAGTTACAGGCACTGGACACTATTGGTAATTACTCAAAATAATTGTTAGCATAAAAACTTACTTGGTAACGAGCAATGGAGAGCTGTTGATAGTATAAAACATTGTGAGAGACGGCTCCCTCTGAAGTAACGTAGTTTTTGAGAAAGAAGTAATTTATTTGAATTGATTTTGAAATCAAGCATCTGAAAGCACACAACTTCGCAGTGACAAGGGTGTTTTTTCTTCCATTATTATCTCGCAACTTCGACGACCAATTGAGTTCAAATTTTCACAGGTTTGTTATTTTGTGCATATGTTGAGATACACCAAGTGAGAAGACTGGTCTTTGACAATTACCAAAGGTGTCCAGTGTCTTTAATTACGAGAAGTCCCCCGATCCAAAAAGCTAAAGTACTAGTCCAGGCCGATTTCCTACCTCCCGCCCAGGTAGTAGTTAATAAGCAGGACAGTTCTTTTCAGAACTGAGAAGTCTCCCGAATCTACTCCGCAGTAGTAGACAAATAGCAAGACAAGTTCTCTAAAGAACAAAATCTACACAGCAAAGTAGATATTTATACACATGGTGTTACCGCAAACCGAATATATAAATGTTGATATTATTATTGAGCCTTGACGTGCAAAGTATGTACACAATTTTCAGGGTAAATTTTGCTGTCAAATAATTTAAGTCATGCTGAACTTATCGCAGTAAGCACAAAATTCAAAATAAAATTTAGGAGTGCAGTATTGAAATAAATAGCACTGCTGTTAATCAACCAACAGCAACAATTAAAGTATGGAGGAATGTCATGTCATCCTGTGATACTACTGCCTTTTATAGTTGAGTGTTTTTAACCCATTCATTGCATGACAACTGTAACTGCAATATTTATAGACAGGATATTTATAGTAAGGCATTGAAAGCTGTTTATCTTTTCATGATGTACATTATTATTAATAACTTCTGTGATTTTTTTAATTATGCAAATTAGGAACATTTCTTGACACCCCCTTGGGAACTCCCCATCTAAAACTTTTTCGGTGAGCCTTAGAATGCATAGTTACATCCGGCTAGTATTAAGTATAAATAAATATAATTTTTGTGTTTTATATTTTTAAAGGCACTCGGAAATCATGAGTTTGACATCGGTGTCTCCGGCCTCTTGCCCTTTCTAAACAATGTGTCTTTCCCAGTCCTTAGCTGTAACATCGACAGTACATCTGAGCCGTCTATGAGTGGTCTGTATGTCTGTTACACTGTGGTCAACATGGAAGGTGCAGAAAGGGTCGGCATTGTGGGCTATACAACGGTGGACACACCTTTATTCTCTAAATCAGGTACAATAGAATGACTTCTGTCATGCAGCTGTCATGTCCCCTGCGTACTGTAACAACTCTCAACACTCATTCTCAATGGATAGAAACCATTCTATTTTATACTGCGAGCCTCGGTTTATGCATGGAGGGTTCATGTAGGTAATTGTGCATGTGTCTGCAAATTGTTGCACTGTCATGTGTACAAAACTCACAATGCAGAATTACAAATGGCTGCAGTTTGTTTACATTTTGTAATGAGCTTAGTTTGTTTGTTTGTTTGTTTTGATGATATTCCTAACAAGGGAGTTCAGCAAAGCTCACACAGAGGGATATGAATGCCAAGCCATTGATTTAACATCTTTTATGATGAATTGCACATACTGTGTAGCAATAAATTGTGATTCAGTAACTAGATGACACTACTTATTCTAGCCATTGTGAAGTCGGCAGTTAGCTTGTCGGATTCGAACCCACAACCTTGTGATTACAAGTTCTGCAGTCTAACCACTTGCACGATGACAGTCTTAAACCTCGTTGAACTTTTGAGCACAGTTAGAAGTGGTTGAGCTCAATGGATCAATCTATTGTCAATCTAAAGCAAGTTCGGGTAGATGACTAGAGTCGACTACATTTAACCACAGTCGACAATCTAGATGTCACTCCAACGCTGTTTGATTTGACTAGCTAGTCCAACTGGATCAACCTAGCCCGGAGCACTGTTGATCTCTAGTCAAATTCACAAGTTACATCACTGTTTCAAGATGGTGGTTATGTTAAGTGGCAGGTGGAAAAGTTTTGTAAATGTGTGTGATGACACACAGTAAATTTTAAGAATTATCTCCTACAGTACTTCAAGGTTTTTTTTTTAAAAGGTAGATTTTTGCCAATATGCCATTCAGCTGTAAAATAGTAATTAATTATTGCACTATATTATGCAAGAGAAATTCAGAAAAATTAACAGATGGCCAACACATTTTTATCTGCCCATCAGTCGCCACCTTGTTGCCACCATGGGCTACTTGACTGGTCAATCGACTAGATGCTTCAAGTAAAACATAGACCACGTATGTTTGATTTAAACTGCCAACTGACTAGAGAGTAGCACCGGAACTTGCTCCTCGATGAAAAAGAATTTCAACTTGTAAAGAAGTGCACCCATGCTCATTTTCTTTTACTCGTATAGAATTTGCCAAGATTTAGTATATTCATAAATATATGCCCCTTTTGACTATTTTGAGTAGGAAATCTAATAAAGTACAACATTTTTGTCTTTAGCGTGCAAATTTAGCCCCTTTTAATGCGTTTCAGTGAACGATCACCTCAATCAGTGCAATGGGCAAAGCATAACTCCTAATATTGATAATCACTTTGATAAAACAGATAATCTTGTCTTCAATCCGGAAGTGGAATCTTTACAACCAGCGGTTGACAGGCTCATTGCTAGTGGAGTCAATAAGATCATAGCTCTGGGCCATTCTGGTATCGATACTGATGTAGAAATCGCCCAACGTGTACAAGGAATCGATATTGTGGTTGGTGGTCACACAAATACTTTTATGTACACAGGTAAGATTTTTTTTTTCCCTCAAAGTTTTTTATCATCCAAATGTCATAAAGCTACAGGTGATTAAGGTCTTCACAAATCCCCCCCCCTCTTCTGTTTTTAATTACTATCAGCCTGCCAGGCTACCTGCATGAGAAGCAAGTCTGATTAGCCCACAGCACTCTTGACTATGTGTTCGTACCCTGTGCTAGCAGAGCTGCCAACTCACCCTGATTCTGCAGAAAGTTCCCTGAAAATAACGAATCTTTCCATGTTCTTATCAACAAATATCAAAATCTCTCTGATAATAGAAACTTTTTCTGTACTATGTTGAATGTAATTCTAAATATCTCTCGGATTGTTGTACTAAATCTCCCTGATTGCAAGATGCAAATGTTGGCAGCTCTTGGCCGCTAGTGACTAATTCAAGCCCTGGTGATTTTTATAGAACAACAGAAATAGGGGAGTAATGAAGGTATGACATGCTTTTAGGTATTTATTTCAATTTAAAAAAAGCTTATGCACCGACCATCTTCAAGTTTACAATATCAGTCGACCAAACCATGAAAATATCTTCAAGTTAGCGCTGACATTTTGAAAGAGCAGCAGAAAGCAGTTTTTGTTTTGTCAGGAATTGTGTGTCTTCTTTTGATATATATAAAGTTGAAATGAAAAAATGAGATACATGGAGGTTTGGGTGGAAAATTGTCAGCCTTTTTGTATGCCATATTCAAGTCGTTTGTTGTATAATACACAATGTACATTGAAATAACAATTTGTTGTTTTGGAAATGTCTCATAATGTGCATAGGTAGTCCACCCTCAAGTGAAGTTCCTTACAGTGATTATCCATTGGTAGTGAGGCCGGACCATGACCCATCATCCACTGTAATAATCGTCTCAGCCTATGCATTTGGAAAATACCTTGGACGGCTTGATGTTACGTTTGACAATAAGGGCACTGTAACATCTTTTGGTGGGAACCCAATTTTGCTGGATAGCAATGTGCAACAAGGTACTGTACTGTGTTTTATGTGTAGTATTGAATTCTTAATCATTCTTAAAGTAACCCGACTTTAGTATACCAGGTTTGCCTCCAGTGCCCTGCTTCATGAACAGGGAACCAATGACTGACTCTCGTTAGCAACCAGAGTGACATCAAGCTACTCATGGGAGACTGGCTGACCTGGGGAAGCTGCTGATAGTACTGCATGGGGGCAGACATTTGTTGTTAACTTGCATTTGTGTGTCTCTTTATTTTAACAAGCCAAACCCAATCATGATCAAAACATTTGAAACCTAAATCGATTGTTTTGTAATCTGATGTTCTCTTACATTACCCACTTTATAGATGATGATACACTCAGAGATATGTTGCCATGGAAACAGCAAGTGGACCTTGTAGCCAATGAGGTTGTGGGTACCTCACTGGTTCCCTTACAGGGCAATGAATTCTGCTACTTTATGGAATGCAATATGGGAAATATACTGGCAGACGCCATGTTGGAACCCCACATCAATAAAACAGACGGATCATGGAGTGATGTAGCCATTGCCTTGACAACAACTGGTAGTGTAAGTGCGAATGAAATAAATGCAGGTAAGCAGTGTTGAAAACCAATAACTGTAAATGAAAATCATGTATTTCTTTTGGCCAAACCATGATTGATTTGAAATAAACTGGGTATAGGTGAACTCTGCTTTAATATAATAACAATAGGCAATGTTAGGCGCTTTGTAACCAAGTATCACTGTGCCTTAGATCTACACTATTTCTGTCATATTGGAGTGTTTGTCAGGCCTTGAGCATTCCTGAAACCATTTCAACTCCTTACAAGTATGCAGCACCGGCAGGGTGAATTGGTGCATACATGTAGGTTGCTAATCATTTATAAGAACCATCTCTGCCATCACACATACCCATTTACTGATGAGAAGCAAGTCTGGCTCATTTTGATACAAATTGGAACACACATTCTAATGACTCAGACACATTGATTCTGGTGCCCTAGACTCATCACACACCTTTTTTTCCTAATAATTTTGCATTTAACAATTAATTTCTTCAAAAGATGCTAGTACCTACATTTCTCGTAAAGAACTTACTGATTTCTTTTGGTCTTGGTTTAATGAATTTAATAGCAACATGTTTTTGTATACTGGAGTGTCAAGGCTGAGCGGTCTGATGACTCAGTTCTTGTCACAAAGTTATCAAAATGTTGGTTCAAATTCTGTTCTGGCTCACTGGCTGGACATGATTCTTGTGTCTTTATTACAGAATCTTTTTGAAACCATAGTTTGTTTTACTCGGGTGTAAACCATACAAGGGCTGATACATATCATATGGGATTAACTCCTCAGTGCTACTCAGCAGCTTTGGGTTGTGTGCTCCCCTTAGAGACTTGAGAAAGTTTGAAGAATGGTCTAAGTATTCCTGATGAATAGGGATGATAATGTTGTCAAGCACCTTGGTTTAGTTATTAACATACAAGCTGTATAAGAACATTTATTGTCCTATACATGTATATGTATTAAATTACAGGTGACATCACAATAAATGATCTGCTTTTGAACATGCCCTATGGTAATACCATCGATGTTCTAGAACTAAAAGGCCAACACATCCTGGAAATGTTGGAGCATTCAGTGAAGCAATATGAAGTTGATGGAAATGCTGGTGAATTTATACAAATGTCAGGTAAGATACAGTAACTCAAGAGTGAACTTCTAGTGTGACTGACAGAGAGACACTTAAGCTGGGCAGGTTTGGTACAAACATTCATCTCAGCTGAAGGACACGAACAATAAATCTAAAATAATTGTAATGCGTTATGCAAATGTTGTACTCTCAAGTACATGTACTTCTTTTTTCACTGCTATGTTGCATTTAACTTTCATAGAATGCTTAATAAACATCTGAAAAACCAACTTCCCCACTGTGTTTTCCTGAAACACAATTTTGCCATTGGTATGCTAATGAGGTTCTTCTGGGCATACTGTGTCCTTCTGCTTGACACACAGTAAATCCATTGAGTAAAACCAGGATAAATGGGTTACCCACTAAGCACTCATGGGCCATGGGAAACAAACTTTCTGCATCTCCCATATGCAATTTGGACTTTAGGCCTCTTTGCTTGTGGGATGCAGTCAGCATTATATTTTTCTGTTACTAACTTGCTCTTTTGGTATAACTGATAGTAGTTATAATTAATATTCAATTTGTCTGGCCCCACAAAATCCACACTTTTGAAAACCCACACCATCTTAATTCAGTCACAGCTAAGACTTGTTGGATTGTCAACCCACCATCTCAACAACGGTTCTTCTCAGAGGCTTTTCATTTCGCATGGTTGTCAATCGCATCTGTAGTTATTTCTTACTTTGTACACCGTGCAAAGTTTCAATTCTTACTTAAGGTCAAGTATCTATAGGATAGGTAAACGATAAATTATTAATAATTACCAAACTGCTCCTTGAACATGTTGCAGCTTCTGCAAGAATGCTGTAAACCTACCCGAGAACAAAAACTGAAATACTAGGGAGATCTTTTCATCTAAAACATTGTCAAAGTCCAGAAAATAGCATTTGAAGACCACACCCCACCCCTACCCCCAATTACTGTTGTTTATTTTGATTGTGGCATGTCGTGGTGGAGCGTTCTACTGCATCGGATTCAAGTTCTGATGGCTAAATCATCAGAGTTTGGGTTAGATTTCTGGTCATGACACAGTGTGTCCTTGAGCAAGGCACTAAACCATAATTGCTTCTCTTAACCCAGGTGTATAAATGGGAACCTGAGAGGGGTGAGACAGTATTATGTTGGATTAACCCCTCAGTGCTAATTTAAGCAGCTTGAAGTTGTATGCTCCCAAAGGAGTTGAGAAAGTTACAAGAATTGTCTACCCTGATGAACAGGGATAGTAATGTTGTGAAGCGCCGTGATTTGCTACGAGGATATATGTGAACTTTATAAAAACAAAGCTTGTTTTGTTTTTATTGCAGTAAGGAAGCAAATAATTCCCCAAATGAATATGTACAAAACAGTACTTTGTTGTTTTCAATAAATGTGCACTTGATCACCAAATTTGAAGACATTTTCACAGGTTGGTTATGTATGTGGTCTTCATTGGTTATGAGGATTGACATTAATTTATGTTTTTATTCCCAGCATCATTCAGATCTTACATACATGTAGCTAGTTTCTTTCAACTTCTAATTTGTTAGGGCTACGAGTCATTTATGATGTCGCACTTCCTGTCGGTCAAAAGGTTCTAGATGTGCTTGTACGTTGTGCTGATTGCACTGTACCTTCATTTAGCACCCTTAACATGGAGAAAGTTTACAGAGTTGCAATGAACAGCTACATGGCAGGAGGTGGATACGGTTTCAGTGCAAATCAAAACAAACTCAGCCTTATCAAAGGTAAAGTTGTGAATAAACTGTTTTATAAAATAAATGATATTGTTTCTTTGATATATCTTTTGATGATGATAAATAAGTTAAACATTATACCAAAAGAGTGCAAAAGATTTTAAACTGCGTAAAACTTCCTCACAGAATTCATGAAAATTGTTCCATTTGCTCAAAGAATGTAGTTTGGGTCCAAAATGTGAAACTGGCTTCCCTCTTTTCTAAAACTCCTGTTTGGTGGCTCCCGATTGGTGGCTCCTGTTTTCAGGTAGGTTTTCCTTACAGTTTGGAAGAAGTAATCCTAAACAGCAACTTTCACCTTGTGGATATGTATTGACAGTTCCTTTACTTTTTAACCTACAAGGTGAACTGGATGTTGAAGTGACGTCTCGGTATTTTCAAACTTTCTCACCAATCACAACCGGACTTGAGAAGCGTGTGACTGTACACAACGGCAACGCACCATGTTACCAAGATCCAATTGCTGGTAGAGCAAACCATTTGATAGATGTAAATCATGTGGCATTTGTCGTCATTTTGTCTCTACTTTCTGCAGTCCTAAATTTAGAAATAAATTTAAAATAAGAATATCCAATAATACACCTCAATCATGGTTCATCCATCTTGGCATATCCCTGGTATTCTTTAAGACACTTTGACTTTCAGGCTGCAAAAGGAGCCAGACATGCACAGCGTAGCCAGGATGTTTTCACTGGAGGGGGCCATTGCTTTCTAGTGGGCGTCCAGGGGCCATGATTTTCCTTTTTTGAGGGCATTAAATGTATCTTCAATTTCATCATTGGGGGCACTGAACAATGATTGGGGGTGACTGTTTTCCTTGCAGTCTTGGTTTAGTTGCATAGATTAAATGGAAGAGGAAATCTTTGCTTCTTGAACATGTTGCAGCTTATTCTTATCCTAGTCCAAATGATGGAATGTTGATTGCCATAGAATGGGGGAGGGGGAGGTTGAATTGATTCAAATGTTTTAGGTAAGTGCACGTTGTATGTTAATGAAGTGACATCATCCATGAAATCAATTTAAGAAGAAAACTTTAAATTTATGTATTAAAATGCAGTCTGTCTTTATTAAAGTAGTGACCAAAAATCAATAATGTTATACACACAGTCTACTGCATAGTCGTAATTTTTCTGGTCTATCTGTAAAAATATTTCATAGTATCAACAAATAATTTTTTTTAAATGGTTACTGTACGTACCTACAGTTACACATCATGCATTTTTATAGCATACCAACAACAAATCAAATGTTCTACTTATTTGTACTGAGGCTGTGTCCAAATTAGCGGCTAAGGCTATGGCTCTGACTGTATCGCTGCGTCATCATTTGTGGAGGTATGGGACAACCTTAGCAACATCCTTAGCAATATTCATAGCCATAGTTGTAGCCGCCAATTCGGATAGGGCCTAAGACATCGCATCACATTACACTGCATATGTATTTGCCTCATTCCCAAAACATACATTATTCCCTGAATACAAAGGTTCTGTTCAAGTGATATGCTCATTGTGGTACCAGACTACTCGGTTCTGTTTCCAGGGGACAATCTTGCTTTCAGATAATAGATATTTATCAGGGTATGCCCACCTGGTTTTTCTTTCCTTTTTGAGTTTTTAAATATTGTTTGAGGCCAAATTAACTCAGCTAAAAAATGAGTTGCTGGTCCGAGGGTGGTGCTAGGTTCAATTCCCTCTCTCTACGTTTTCTTTTTTTATTGCCTGTGTCCAGGGTTTTAACTAATGTAAGATGCAAGTTTCTTAAGAATATTTGGTGGTCCAGTGGAAAAACTCAATGGCTTTGAATGCAGTGGTCCTGAGTTCATTCTAACTCAAACTTGTTTCCTTTTTCATTGCCTGTGTCCATTCTAAGGGTTTTAATTAACGTCAGATGGAAGTTTCAAGTTGAGTGGATGGTCCAGTGGCAGGAGTGCTAATAGCCCTGGGTTCAATTCCCACTATGTACAACATGGGCCTCTTTATTAAAGAAACTAAATAAATGAATAAAGTGGGACTGGAACTGGCGTCATTGCCTCTCCACCACACTGCAAACCTGATTGAACATTCTTAATTAAGTTTAAATAAATTTACGTTACTACAAATTAAATATAAAGTAAAATTGAAGGTAATTTGGCGCACAAAATCTTAATTAAAGACATGAGCTAAATTGTCTTTAAAAATGTTCATAAATAAATAAGTAAATCAACCACTTGCATTTAAATTTAGGAGCACTGGAAATATGCATCATAAACAAATTTACAGTGTTGTTAGTTTGACTGGTTTTTTTTGGTGCCAAATCACCCGAAACAACCACATTTCTGTTTCTATTTTAATGAGAAATTCTGAAAGAGTCATCTTTAACAGTAAATTATACGATTGGTTTTAGGAACAAATAATTCACTTCATCCCCAGTATGTAACAAACACATTCCCCAAACTTGATTGAATTATGTTGTAAAAACATTACCATCCAAAATACCTTGTCATTTGTATGTTTGTGAAAGGGCTTGCTACAACATTATGTTAAGCAATACTTACTGCATGAGCTGCATCATGAAATTAATTTTTTAAACATTGATAAAACAAACAATATTTTAAACACTGGCAGAGCTGCAGCCTCAGATTAAGCATTTGTTAAAAAATTAATCAATACTGGCAGTGAGTTCATATTATTGAAATTGTTTAAAGAACATATTCCTAAACAAACTAAGTCTTCACAACAAAATAGAGTTGTTCAAATTTCAAAATATTTGAAGAGTTTGAGATTAAAAAAGCACTGGTAATGCCAAAAAAAGGGCCACTGAACAAAAAAATGTAACATACAAATAATGAAAATCAAGACATCCCTCCTTCCTTGGACTTGAACTTAATGAACACATTTTGATAACATCAGCAGTCATAACATCCTCGTGAATAAATAACTTATTATTTTGTTTTGTTAAACATCAATGATTTCAGTACAAACAAATAATAATGATGCAATTATGAACAAGTCCCTCTTTTCTTCTACATCATTCACATTATTTATGTAATAACAAAACATTATTTTTGAAATTGGAAGCCTAGACTGATGTTTTTATGTGTACAAGGTAGCAGTCGTTACCAACTTAACTTAAGTAATCAAGAATGATTCACTCTCCAACTAATGATGTAAAGTGGTCATTACTATTTCAGTGGAGACTCGTTTTTACAGGAACCTTTAGAGGGCAAAGCCCCCCCCCCCCCCCCTCTGCGCACACTTGTTTGTGAATCCCTTACATCAAGGACTTCTCGGTTCTCCCATTGGTTTTGTACACCAAAGCTAAGCAAGGATGTCTCGCTTTGTCAAAACACCAGGATCCCTTTTGTTGAAGTCCTCGATTTCAACAGGTAGACACGCTCACACACCCACACAAACACCTGGGTATGCTACTGTTTCTAATTTATAAGCCTTTGTTTTTATAGGCCGGGCACCCATAGACATTTATTATTGTGTATCCATCCTGTTTCAAGCAATTGTGACCAAATACAATGTAGAAGCTGGAAGGAAAATGGTCTGGTCTCTCTGTTAATATAATGAGGAATAGGAATATTTCATCATGTAGAAAAAGGGAACCAGGCAAAGATAGCCACATACTTCATACGTTTTCTTCAGACACTGGTCAACTTGCCTTCTAAAGTTTAATGGAATGATACAGACTTGTGAGTTGATTGATCATCTTCAGTAATTAAGTCAAGTTTTACCTTGGAGACAACATTGGTATTAAGATACAGGTATACGTTTGTCAGTAAAAAAATATATCTATCAACGCAACTGCTTTATATTCAGATTGTTGTGAGCACCTTTGAACTAAAGCACCAATTTATAAATATGCTTGTAAAATAAATATGCATTGTCAACAAACAGTGCATGTAACAATTATACATAGCTTAGACTTGTTGCCATAAGTCCGCTTTGTTTTGCAACTACAAAGTGATCAAAATGGCTTTAACTTATATGTAAGAATTCTCTAATAAATAAAAAAGTTAAGTTATACATATTTATGCAGTTATCATACACAGTAATATCAAAACATTTTAAACGGCTCACACTAAGGTGTGCATCTACATGTACATATAGTCTGTTTTTGCAATGGATGTTGCCAGATCTGTGTTTACTGCCAGGTACCAGACCTTTCATGGAACAGCCGTTTTGTTTTTGTTCATCAAAACAAGTTTAACCCTTTCATGCACCATTTATTTTAGTGATAAATTGATCATATGGACACATTAATTGTTTTCTCAATTTTTGCAAATCCGTACCCCAAAAAAAGATCACAATAGTGCCCTCAATAGTTCCCATTCTGAAAACTGTGTGGCCTTGGAATTTTTATTTTTCGCTTAACAACTATTTTTCTGCAGGTATTTAAGCCGGTCACTAGCGACCGGTCGGCGTGAAAGAGTTAACCAACGTGAGGCTGAAAGGGAAATAGTCTAGTGCCTTCTCTTTTACAATCAGTCTTCAAAGAGAGTATTCAGAACAAAGACTCTGTTAATGCTGCAGCATGATAGGGTTGCTCCTACACAATATCTGTCTGTTCTTTATCAAATTCCATGACACGTTCACTGAAATACATGTAGCACCAACAAATATAAGCACTTTTACATATGGTACAATCAACGATGAAAATAAGGTCAATCTTTAGGGTGACACAAGGGGTGCACACATTTTTCCTAGGTGTACTTCTGGCCAATTAAAAGTTTGAGTTTGAATTTTTTTATAAACAAGATCATAATCTATGCAAGAACAGGTATACCCCTTTACAGTGCTCTTGTTATGGGCTGTGCATACTATTTGTTATAATATAACCTGACGTCGTGGTAAAAAGATTGTGTTCTTGTAAATAGAAAAATAGTTATAAACATTTAGTAATACTACATACAAGCTTTTCTGGTACTATTTAATCTCAAAGGTCCATATTTCACAAAGTAGGGCCCCACTGTGGTACAATGGTAGTGTTCTAATTATCCAAGTTGCTGCAATGTCTGCCCCTGCTTAACATTTACAGTCAAATTACCCTCCATTCTGTGATCAAGTAAAGGCTTCAGTACTTCTGAACCACTTTTTTTTTTACATTCCACATCTAAGAGTTCTTGGTAGATGTAGATACCCTTTAGTACTTGGTCAGTTATTAAGGGTATTATACATTTTTGGTATAACAGATGAAATTAATTTTCAATCTCAAAGCTAACTTTAAAAAAAACTGACAGAAAGTGGTACTTACCTTAAACAGTTTGATCTTAGCAGAGTCTATCTTATAAGCTAAAACATTTTTAAAACATGATACCTGTACCACTGGCATGAGGAATCCTGTCTGAAACACAAGGACGACAGACAATTGGCCCAGACACTCAGTTATCTTATTTTGATTTGCCAGATCAAAATAAGACCAAATGAGCAGGCACAAAAATAAAGACTTAAATGTGTGCATTCTGAGAACTTGAGGACAGGAAAAGCTATAATTTTTTTTTTCAACCATAGATGCATAACACCTTTTTACTGCCATTTGCTGTTTACATTGACTGTAGAAGTAGTTTGGTCTATCCTGCAAGCCCTTGGTATCAAACACTTTAATGGTTTCTTTGGAGTCAGCCAAAACTTTCCTTGTTGTAATGAAACTTGGTCTTGCGTTGATTCCATCCATTACAATGCTTGTGAACACGCTTTGAGAGCTTCTTGGGTCCACAGACAAAAACACCAACATTTGACCTGAAGGAAAAATATATTGCACTGTTTAGTGTCAGCATTTGAACCCCTTTTCTCAACATACTTTAATGACTACCAAAAATTGAATTATTGACTCTACTGCGGATTAAAGGAGCAGCAGAGTTAGCATTTATTTCCATTTTCCCTCCCATCAACGCCAAATAACCAATTTTCTAAATGATCAAACTATCCCAGGATTGGATATGAAACCAGTGAATAACAAGTTGTTATGCTTTGGGATCAATGAGCATCACACCCCAATCCAAACCAGTCCCCTTTGAACAAACTTACCCAGGATTGCATAATGACACTTCACTGAATAGCTGTTTCAAATTGGGTCTTCCCCTGTGGACTCTACTCCACACCAGACTCTGTGCTGGACAGCTCTCCTGCATTAAATTTGAGGTATCATCACCAGTGACATACAGCCTGAAAATCAGTAGGTCTGGTCGGTTGGATTCCCAGAGCTAGAATAGAAGAGGAATCAAAGTTAAAGAAGCACCTGCTTACCAGGCACTTACAGCCCTTAGAAAAATACTCATACTTTACAGGGAGACTTAAACTGCAGCATGCAGAAAGTGCCATCAAATTGGACTTAGATTTGTGGCTACATAGACATCCATTAAACTTCTGTGACAGTATAAACATTCAAGTAGACCAACCTGAGTTTGACAAACTTTAAAAAATGTTCTCTTCTTTGTTAGCAATGAATTGATAGTGATTGGAGCAATGTAACACGAAGGCAAAGCTGAAGGATTCAAGTGCATTCAAGTTTGCCTCTCAAGTTAAAGGTCCACGTTGCCTTTGATCGGGCGAGTTGGTCTATAAAAAGCATTTGTAACCGTTTGTTATAAAATGCATATGGTTAGAAAGATGTTTTAAAAGTAGAATACATTGATCCACACAATGCCTTGAAATTGCTTGGTTTTCCTTTTACGTCATGAACTAACACGGTCGGCCATTTTATGGAGTCAAATTTTTTACTCCATAAAAATGACCGACCGTGTTAGTTCGCAAAGTTAAAGGAAAACCACGTAATTTCAAGGCATATTTGTGTAGATCATTGTATTCTACTTTTCAAACATCCTTCTAACCATATGCATTTTATAACAGATGGTTAAAAACGCTTTTTATAGACCAACTCGCCCGATCCAAGGCAACGTGTACCTTTAAAGTGAATAACTTAAGGCACTATTACACTGTCAGTAAGACTATGACTACAATGTGCATAACAAAAATGAGAATTTTCCAATGTCCAATATTCCAACACCTAACAACTTAGTCAGATTTATGAGCTAAAACATTTTTAAAACATGATACCTGTACCACTGGCATGAGGAATCCTGTCTGAAACACAAGGACGACAGAGAATTGGCCCAGACACTCATTACAGCCAACCAAATATGATGAAATCTTCACAGGTTGGTTTCATGTTTATACAAATACAGTTATATATATCATCAGAGATGAAATGGTATTTCAGAGATGAGACCATACTTTAGAGATGAATTGGTACTTCAGAGATTAAACCGTACTTCAGAGATTAGACTGTACTTCAGAGATAAGACCATACTTCAGAGATGAAACCATACTTCAGAGATGATGCATGATTACAGAAGGATTGACATTACTGAGAAACAAGGTTTAGTTTTGGTCAAGTAATACAAACTTACCTTTCTATGAAGTTGTGCTATGCACTCTGCAAACCAGTCAAAGCTAGTAACACTGCGACACACCCATATAAAGTACAATCTGCGTAGCTTTGTTTTTTGATGACTATCCTCTCTGTAGAATAAAGCAATTCACAATTAATCTGATCATTGAAGTGCATAGGGCTTTGTACACTGACTACATACAACACTAAGTTTCTATGTGTGTTCAAACTTCAAGCCATGTGCTTCAATGAATGTGTAAGCTGTTTGTACGTTTCTTGTATGAATCCGTTCTTTGACGGCATGCATTATGCAAAGCTGCCTACATGTAAAAGCACACTAACAAGAAGACAAGGTATACAGAACACTGTCAAACGTTCTAAAATTGTTCCCATCAGTTACACATGTACAAATTGTACCATTAACAGTCTGCCCAGGAGCTTCCAAAAATGTGGGTCAATAGATTCAAGAGTTAGATAGCACTCTTGTCAGTGTGGTCAAAATGTCTTTGAGATTTCAACTTGGTTGGATGACTTTAGCATTTTCAATTGCCTCAATTACCTCAAGAAAATAAATCCTGTAGGTTTTCTTTTGGCCAGTGACCTTACAGAACATCCATCTATTTTATTCTATTTAAAGTAACCAAATCAAAACTGATGCAGGAAAACATAGTAGCAGTTTTGTATGTCAATAGAAACTATTTGTTTTAAAGTTTTCCCATATAGAAACTGTTTTTGAATTGTTGTTACTTACAGAAGTGAATTTAAAACTGCAGCAAATGGAGTGACACCAACTCCCCCAGCTATGCATATGCTTGTGTCGTAGCGAAACACATCTTCACTAGCACTGCCAAAAGGCCCGTCAATGTACAATCTAAAATAGATTTTATGATTTTGTTTCTATGGTTAGATAAAGTTAAAACATTTGTTTTAAATCAATATTTGCTTCACATTTTGAAGATGAAGATCCTGCATTTGTACTAACATTAAGTGAGTGTAAAATGATGCTGAAAATTGAGAAAAAGTATTGAAGGGGTAGTCTGAACATGAGCCAATTAGAAGTTATTGAACTCTCTATCATGGAAAGTACAGCTTTTTTCTTTTCTTTTTTGCAGAGTAATTGAAAAAGGGGTTTTTGAAGGGATTTTTGCTCAATTATATTAAGCTTATTTCGATTGTGGCAGCTGAAATAAGCAATATCACATAGCTGCTGTAATGTGAGATAGTGTCGGGTCATTTGTGTATTTTAACTATTACTAATCGTTGAAAGGTTTATAACCTAATTCAACAACAGGAAAGTAGCTACCTATTATTTAGATCAATTTCTGATTATAATTTTGGTAAAGAAATCAGGCAACGCATCTTTGAACCCTTTTTTGTCCCTTTTGATTTTCTGCAATGGAACCCAGGCTACAGGAGCAATAGTCTGGCCCCTCGTAATTTGTGATTACTGTTTAATATCCTGTTGGTAAGAGTCAAGGAATGCAACCATTAACCATGCAAATTAGTTTGATTGAAGGTAGGGTCATACTTACAAACAAAATATTATAAAGATGGAATTGTAAAAAGGCCAAATAAATGAAAAATATGTCAAGCGTCCCTGCTCGCTTCCTTTTAAGAGGCCATCTCCTTTTTATTTATTTTTTTAAGGATCAATTTTAACGATCTCTGATAAAAAAATCAATTCTAAACTAAATAAGATCGTATTTTTAGACTTTAGCACACCCAAAAAACACACAGAAAAAAGCTGGCAACCATCTTGAATAATAGCCCGGTCGGTTGTCTTGAAAAATGTGTCGGGCGGCCATTTTTGAAGACAAAAAATAATTATAAATTACTATTAGAATTCCATGAAAAAGAGCATTAAGAAAATGCAAAATTTCAGTCATACCTTGGTAGCCGAAGACATTCAAAATCACCCATTCCTGGCCCACAACTTTTCATTAATAAATTTCTGAGAGAGCCTGTGAAAAAAAAGTAATTTTATTTATTTAATGTTTTTGTTCATTTTTGTTTATTAATTATTTTGCTTAAAACTTATTTAACAAGGGTGACCAAACCAGCACAGGGGATCATTTGTGGCCCTCACATAATATAAAAATACATCAAAGATAAAATACTAACAAGGACAAGACTTTGGCAGAAAGTGCATACCAAAAGAAAAATTAATAAATAAAACATTAGTTACTAAAAATGGGCAATTACGTACTAGGACAAATGGAGAAAATTTAACACCCATCAACCAACCACATAATAAAAATGCAAACTAAAAATATATTTAAAAAATAAAATAAATAAATACAAATTTACACCCATTAAGTTGGAGGTTAAAAGTATGAGTTATATTACGAAAGTGAATATTTATCCCAAAGTGCACACAAATCTTTACAAAACATTACAATTATTATCATAGAGTCGCACATATTGACTATAGAGTGGTAAGCTTTGATTCTGAATTTACAGTCATTGTTTGCAAACCCCCCCCCCAAATGAGAATAACTTTAATGTTCTGAGAATCTTGCTGTGAAAATTCCTTGGTAGCTTTATCTTCCATTCATGCTGCACACATTAATATGCAGGTTGCTGTGCACTAAAACGCTTGATTTGGGGGTTTATCTTTAATGAGTGAAAATAGGTTCCATAACAAACGGAAAAGATTCTGATGAAAATTCATGGACTTGGTCACATATCCACCCAATCACTCAGCAGGGTCTAGGCTATGAGGGTGGAGCATATTCAGCATGATTGTCACTGGTGTGTGAAGTAGCTTATTATAGGCAGTTTTTCATATAACTTCTGCTACTTACTATACTAGTCAAGTTCATTTTTGTAGTAAAGAAAAAGGGCCTTAAAACTAAAATGGCTATAAATTTGAAAAACACCACAGATGACTGTTATACAAAAAAACAATTATGTCTGGCGATATTTTAGAATTAAGGAAGACATGTCAACAGTAAACTTGATTCATCAAGGTCTTTCAAATATCCGACACCAATTTGATAAAATTAATAGAATGTGCACTAAGATAGAACCGAACCGACAATATATATGTTGAGGTGTGATGGCTTAACTATAGTTATGAAATTGGATACAAGGTGTAATGGCCTCATGCTGGGAATCAAAGTATATAAATATATAAAAAGTAATTAGAACATATGGAACCAATTACAATTATTTCATGAGTCAAACTGAGTTTCCAAACACCTGCTTCCAAGAAACCCTGGTTTTAGAACCTTCTGCCCAAAAGACAAATGTCAGCACAAATTATCTTTCTATAATTTAAAGCGCTATATGCTTACTACAGAACTTACTTGTCCAGTCCCCCTTGATTCTGATATGAACAGTGAAAGTCCAGTTGCTTAGAGATGGGCACTGTAGTAATCAAATGAAAATTTAGAAATAATGTAAATCACAAGAAAGCTCTCATACAATTTCTATCGATGCAAAATTTAAACCAACAGATGATCTTTTCGTTTTACATAAAAGTGCTCAAAATGCAACAGACAACACAGGATTGGTAATTTATGTGATCTATGTGCCTTTAAATGTTTATTCTTGTATTTGACAGTGCAACATTTGTCTGGAGGATTTGATGTTGATTTAAAGTAACTTTACAATCAGTGAGATTTTACAGTAAACTAATAATTTTTCCTCCTGATAATTATTGTACGATGTCTTTAAATGTTGCAAAAATTTGTAGACAGTACATTTATATCATAGATGAGATTTATAACAAGACATTTTGCAAAAGATGTAGGACTTATTAAGTAGAATCATAAAGCATTTTGGAAGTTAATCGGAAAAATATTTTAGCAAGTTAAGTAACATTGGGACACTTTTGATGCATGTAAAGCAATTTGCAGGTTAAATTGCAAATGTCTGATTCAATGACTTTCCTAATCACAATATTTAAAGTCCTCTGACTAAGACATTGTTTATTCAGTTTGTGGTAACACCTTGTGTATATCTACTCAGCTGTGCAGATTTGTTTTTGAGAACTTGTCTTGCTATGAATTGTCCTGCTTATTAACCTCTACCTGGGTGGGAGGTAGGAAATCGGCCGGGACTACTACTTTTGCCTAGTGGATCTAGGAGACTTCTCGTTATTAACTTCACTGCCAAGGAAAGAGTTTTAATTGGTCTCATCGTTTAAACTCGACCAATTAGAATTCACTTTCCAGCAGTGAAGTTAAAAACAAGAAGTCCCCTCAATCCACGAAGCGAAAAAAGTAGTCCCGGCCGATTTCCTCCCGCCCAGGATATAGTTAATAAGCAGGACAGTTCTTTTCAAATTTACTCCACGTCAGTAGAATAAATAGCAATACAAGTTCTAAAGAACAAATTTACACAGCAAAGTAGATAATATATACACATGGTGTTACCCAAACTGAGTATACATTGATACCTCACCATGCAATGCCTCTAAGGCCATTTCAGACATTGCTGTTTTGTTTACTAAGGAAGACACTGAGTTATTATTACTCACAATGAATGACACAAGGAAATAAGGCTTAGCCAATCTTGAGGTTGCTGTACAAAAGCAACCATGTGAAAGCAGCAATGTATTACAGGACTTGCCTTGTGCCATGAAAGCCATTGTACCAGACATTACACAACGGATTGGTTTCTTACCCTTGTTATTGTGAATGGATGCCATTCAAAACGTGATACTAAAGGACATCTTAGCATAATATACTGCAAGAAAGGGTGCAAAGAAATACAGAAAAATCAAATTGTGATCCATGTTAAACGAGACATTGTGATCAAACAAAACAGGGCTTGAATTTTTGGGGAAATCTACAAAATTGTTACAGGACAAAAAATCTTTTTACAAGACCAGAATCAATATAAGAAAAAACTTCCTGACCAGTGTAATGTCCACTTAAGTTAACTATTTTTATTTTAACAAGCGCTAAGACATGTAAGAGAGGATTGATTTCATTTGTCTTTATTGGTATCAAGTATACTTCATTACTCAATAGAATTGACAGGTATTTTATCAGACTCAAAGTCATCATTTGAACATAATTATTTTTTGTTCAAGATATTACACAGTGAGGTATTATTCTTCTTTAATATTCAATGAAAAAAAAACACAAGACTGCCGGACTTGTCTGGTCAATACCTCGGGCCTGCGGTCCAGTGTAAAATTCCAGCTCTGCTTTATAACTAGTATGTTTGTTTCCAAATAATACACTTGCTTTGAAGTATTGTTACCTCCTAATGAAATGTGCTTGAGGTGTTTACAGTGTGCTATCAGAATCTGTATTATGTTTGGTTACTATTTTGACTGACTTTGATAAGACTTGACAGACTAAACTTCATGTGGCCTTGGATGCAACCTGATTCATACTTAGTTCAGACCCAATGCTGCTTGGATACTTTACTCTGTTGATATTTTATAACAAGATGCCTTTATTATATGATTTTAAAGCCAAAACCAACACTAATACTCCTGTTCATCAGGCCGAGGAACATTTCTGAACCCATTGCAACTCATCAGGAGTATGCAGCACCAACAGCGACATGGTCACACAGGTTGCTCCTAATTTACATCAACAATCTCTGTATACTCATGGTATACTCGAAAAATATTTACAAGTTGGGTTTAACTTATAACAGCCTCTTGATATAAAAGCAAAAAGTGCAGTAACACATAAACTTCTCAATTCTGTTGTTTTGTTATTTAGGGATTGTCTTACTCTTAGGTCATCACAAGCTACACCGACCACAAATAAAAACAGCAAGAACACTAATTTCCAAACAGGAAAAGAAGCAAAGGGAGCCCTTTATGCTAGTAATCAAAACAGAACCAATTTTCCAGGCATACCCCAAAGTTGGAAATCGATCAATAACCCTAAGGTAATAGCCCTCAAATTTGTCATTACAACAACAAACATTTTAGTAAGAGCCTCACAATTGAGGCTTAGCATTTATTCAGACACTATTTATTGGGGAACCCAATGTTCAAATACATGCGAGACATACACAGTCTTTGGAAACGTGATGGGAACCAACCTGTCCTGGAAGAGCCTTCAAATTATTCACATGTAACTCCAACTCCATGACATCACATGCTTGAAAGCGAACAGCTGTTATAGTTACACTTTGATAGCTTTTGAAGAATCTCCATATTCTCTCAAAAATATACAGACCAGCAGGGAGTACTAAAAAACACCATGTCTAATGGGAGAAAAAAATCAAAGTTTAAGAGCCACATCCGAACAACAAATCAAAATGAACTGTAGGCCTACAGTCTAACCAGCGGCTATAGCCATGATATTTTGCAGTTGTTGTTGTTGTTTTTTTTGGGGGGGGGTGGGGTGTACTGCAATCAGTAGTTTGTAATCACATTTAGGCCTACCTCACTCGAGAGCAAATCAAAATGGATTCCCACATTCCATAGCATCATTAAAACCCTTTCTTTTCTTAATTTCATTTTAGCGTGTCCTGACCGAGCGTTTAAGCACACTGGATCAGCTTCTGATCAGCAGAGTGTGGGTTTGAGTCCAGGTCTTAACACTTATGTCCTTAAGCAAGACACTTAACAAATTAATGTTTCGTCTGTCAGATGGGACATAAAGCCATAGGCCCTGTGCATTGTGTAATACACATAACAGAATTCAGTACACTTATCGCTATTGGAGAAGGTGTTTGCCCTGGTGTTTCTGGCAGTGTCTGCTGAATGCATTGCAGCACCTTGTAAGGAGGTGCGATATAAATGGTCCCAATAATTCAAAAACTTCAAAAATCCATCTTAACAATTTTTTAAGATGCCCCTTGATAAAGCGCTATATAAAAAGTCATTGTTATCATTTGTTATTATTTAATTAAAGAGATAAAATACAACAGGAAAGTAAATTTTAAAAAAATATATAAAATTAAACATTGGAAGTGTTTGTGTGTGTGTTGGGGTGTGGGGCATACAAGCTGTTCAGTGTTAGTGGGTTTTTTTAATGATTTTACTTAAAAGTTACTTCTCAGCCTCCAAAGATATTATTTGTCAGGGGACTGTAGAGCATCCACTAATCCAGTATTTCATCAGCCATTAGGAAGTTAGTTGGGGTGGGGTTAGATAAGGGGCTTGCCCCTCTTCTGCACCCCATAGATCCATCAGAGTTAATTGACTTACATCGGATCTATGTGAAACAAAAGCTGGCTTCTCTTCACATGTCATGGTGGAATTCTTGTCCATGTCCACTCCATGTTGGTTTGGTTCTGGTTCAGCAGCAGGTATAGATGTGTCTATACAGCCTGGTGTATGCACATTCAGATTATACTGTTCTTTTAAGACACCTCTAAAGTAAAGAGAATTGACAAATTATTACAACAACAGAGTAACTGTTCACTGTATTCTCTACAAAACTGAGTTTATTGGCAGTTATTTTAATAACAAAACTAAAGTTTATCAGACAAATGTGAAGGATTGATATTTTTACTAGTAATATCATCTTGAAAACCCATGACCTTTTTCCCTTAATTAGACCTTATTGGGAACTATGTTTAAATTCCCTCATAAATTGCTTTCACATGTAACAAAGTCCTAATTTTTATGGGGCCAAATGTTTGGAACTTGCAATACTTAAACGGTGCGTTCAATTTAGGCATTTTTCTAAACCATTGCCAGTGCTTTTGGTACAAGGTTTCAAACAGGCATATGGAGCCTAACCCAGAGCTGTGAGTTCAAAAAGGAGGCTGGATGTGAGTTCCTTTACATCATTGGCAATGAATATACACCTGACTACAACTTAATGTTCTCCATGCAGGAATCATCAAACAAATGGTACCATACACCATGAATTAGGTAGTCTACCTCCATGCATACACAGTGTAGTGCTTATAATCTACAGTGAAATGTGCCCCAACAGATTTAATCCACAAAGTCACAGACATCAAGTCATGAATCAAATTAATTGACAAAAACTTTGTCAAATTTCTTTAAAAAACTTCACTTACCCTAATGAGTGAGCTATAAGTAGTGCGTAGAACACAAAGAAAAATTGGTGGCAGTACCAGAACAGCTCATGTCTTGATGTCCTGTAATGTCAAGTCAACAAAGGTCACATAAAATTTCATGCAATCCTTAAACAAGAATAGAAAATACTTGCAGAGTGTATTTTGTTCTAAGCAAACAGGGAACCGTCAAAATGCACAAAGTGAAACATAACATTTTGGCTTATCTTGTTTTCTGCTAACCGACATCTCTTTGATTTCCATACAAAATTACTCCTATTGGCAAAAACATTGTGTAAATCCAAATGCTCACAGTGGCAATGGAATCGTTTTCATTATTGATACAATAATCCTGAAAATGCCAAAATAAAATAAGTTGCAAATTGTCATTAATAATCATCAATAACCTTGGGTCATACCGATACTAATCTTTCAATAACATATTTCTGTCTGAAAAATTTCAAGTAAACAGCATTTCTAGACTCTGCAATTCATCACTGTTCATCACTCGCAATCCAAAGAAGATTTATAAATGTACACAAAATCCTTCAACAAAAACACTTAAACTAAAACAGGACTACCTAATTTGGGCGGTGTGTTTGTTAAAAACCAGAGAATAGCGATGAATTTTTGGAAAAGACATAATCTGGAGCAAGATTGATGGTTAACTTCAACAATCACCAATTATCCCTTGGAGTTAACCACATCATTGAATGAGCCACAGGAGGCCCTGTAGTTGACTTGATTTCATTAAAAGTATACACGGGGTGTCTCAATTAAGGAGGCAACCCATCGAGTTCAATTAAGTCTTGTTTGGTTGCTTTAGAGATTTGTCACACCATAAATTTAATGTAGTCCATGTTAGAAATCATTTTGGAGTATAAAGACAAAGTTCTGGATTGGTTTTTATTGGGAGAAATTTATTAGTTAAAATCTGAGAGCTCGCTGATTACAAAGTTCATATCAGTGTCAAACCCTTCAAAGTAATGTAGGCTATCCACCTGAAATACCAACAGAACTGAGAAAAAAGCATTGGAAGACTTGCTTGTTTTGATTGTCATATTTGAAATACATGTAAGCATTGTTAATGAACCCAAACAAAATCCCTGAACCCTGATCCCTGACAATACATAAACCTCTTTTGTTGTTTTCACTAAAGCCAGCTGGCCTATTTGGATAGAGGGTGAACTAAAACACCAAAAGACTAAGTACATGGTTGAAAATTCTTTGATAAGCTGCAATCTGAAACCTCACTTATTCATCCCAGTACCAATCTTCCCAAAAAGAAATGTTTCCATCCGAAAAACTGTAAAAGTCAAGGAAATAGCATTGGAAATCCCCATTGCATAGACCTATTTGATTGAATTTTAGTATGCACAGTATTTGAAAAGACACAAAGGAGTCTGATAACTCTTAAATTAATAGTGTTTTTGAAACATTGTACTAATGCAATCACGATCATTGCAAACTTGCTTGGTACATTTTTAAGCAAGTCCTTTTTGAGGCCAGAACACAAATTCCTAAAGCTGTTGTATAAGCATCAGATGCACAACTGCAGGCTGATTGCCCATTTCTGCACTGATACTTTTGTGCTAAGCAACTTCATGTAATGAAAGTTTTATTAGGAAATTGTGTCCAGGTGGCTTTTCTAGTTACCTTACAGCTCTGCAGGACGTTAGGACAATTGCCGCCAATATAATGAGCATGAGGCAGCCTGTTATTCCAGGCACTGTAAACAAAAAACAATATTCAGAAGATCAAAGTTATTCAAACAGGTGTCAAGCTCCATGATACATCCAAGGTCCATGCAGGAAAATGAGTTTAATTCAATTAAAAACACCCCACAACCATTAAAATCAAAGTTAACAAAGGGGTTTTGTGCAAATAGCAAAAGTTTAGAAACTATTAAAGAATAAAGTTCCAATCCGAAAGCTCAGAGACCAATATTGTAAAAAGTCAAGAAAACAACCTTTTAAGAAACCTACCCCTAAAATGAAAAAAACAACAATAAACAAACAAATACCCCGACAAACAAACAAAAACCACTGTTGCTTATCTCAAGCTCAGTAGTGAACAATTAAATTGTTTTCGTTATTTTACTCACTAATACATGACCATTAAATCAATCTTTTAGAGGCTGGAGTATGATGAGTTTGTTTGTTTGTTTGTTTGTTTGTTTGGGTTGTTGTTGTTGTAGGGAGGGGAGTTAATTCTAAAAGACAATGATGTAATGTCCATTGGACGCACCTGTGGTGAAAACTATCCTGCAAGGGTTCTGTGTAGGAGAAGAGAACAATACAATAATTATGTTAATAAAAAATAAATTATAAAAAAAAATATGTTGTTCGAACTTTGTTGTTGTTTTACTGTTTCATTATATAAAAAATGGGAGAATAACATATACATTTGAACCAACAAAAAATATTTAATATATTGTTTGCAAAAAAAACACTGAAACCCACCTCACCAAGATACCGTGCAACATTTACATCTGGAACATTAACATTGAAACGTTTGGAGAAATGTACAGCATTGAAGAAATGAGCAACACAGTGAACGGCTGCAAATAAGCAAGCACATGAAATTGTGTAAACAACTGGATTTGTACTTATCTTAATTACAAATTATTTATTTTTGTTAAACATAAAAAGTCAATGATTTAAACAAAAATAATGCCAGTTCCCCAGAAAAATAAACAGCTGAAATACTGTCAAAGCCAATGACATAGCATTTAAATACCCTAAAAATCACTGATTCGTAGTATGATTGACACAAATGAACTGAGCATACAGGAACCTTATTTTCACTCAAACATGACCTCTAAATTTAAGGAAAATTTCAGAATTGATTTTATAAAAACAACACCAACAAAGTTTTAGTAGGCCTAATCAATATTTTGGGGGAAGAAAATATCAATTTCTGTTCTCTTCCCAAGTCAAATGAAATGACAGTTTGAGTGAAAACAATAAATAATGGTTATGTTCTGTCAAGCATTTTGTGGACAATATTCAGATCTGGCTTATTTTGATTGCGGTGAAATATTTCTCTTGTAGAGTGCCACTGGAAAATATAATATTCTTAATTTTTATGCAGGGATTTTAAAGTAATGCATTAAAAACATAATTTTCCAGTTTCAACAACCTTTTTCTCATTCAAAGATCACAGCATGTTCTGTACTTTGGACTGAAGACATATTATAGATTCATTATAGACAAATTAAAGAAAGTTCATGTTTATATCATATCTTGACCAAATATTATTGAGTCAAACTATCAATGTGCATGGAATCACCACCCCGCAATGAATGGTATGCCCACTAGACTCTTTCAAGACTTTCATGAGGGGGGGGGGGGGTCAGATTCTGAAGTTCCAGCTCAAAACTGAAAGGTTCAGAGGGCAAATTCATCTAGACATTCGGTCGGAAGTAATCTCGATTAATGATACATAACTCTAAAATATGTCAAAATAAAAGGAGTGTGAAATTGACAAGAGCGGACTCTCCCACGGGGCTTGGGATTGAACTCGCCGGCGCCACTGTACTTACATGCACTTGAATTAAGTTCAAAACAAAATACTTAATATTAAGAGGAAAGTTCATGTTTGGAATAATGACTAAGACTGAGGACTAAGACCTCCTCGGGACGTAGTATGTTTCATGATTGTATGAGGTAACCAAAAACTAAATAAAAAAATAAAAAATCAATTAAACAATTGGTTCTAACGAAAGTCAGATATATATATGTCTTTGTAAATGTGAAACTCGTGTATTTTTTATTAAAACGCTTTGAGGGATAAACAATGATGGCTCTAAACATGTATATTTTGTTTCGTTTTTGCGTGTTTGTGATGATCTAAACGCAGGATGATATTTCTGGCGAGACAACTTTGATTACTTTATTGTGATAGACTGAGCAAGCACTGTTTACCCTTTGTGACCTTGCGTTTTCATTCTAGTTGAATACGTATTGTCCTCGGAGCCCTTGATTTAACAACCTGTAAAAATGTCTTTCAGAAACCAATTCATTTGAAACTACGATTGAGACTTACTTGTTCCTACACAGATGAAGACGGCTATAACGATGTGTACAAAGCGACTTCTGTCCAAGCATTTCCGTGTGGTTCGGTGGACCTACGGGAGTAGATTTGAGGATTAACAGGCCATTTGAGTCTGCATTATTGAGTGACACCAAGCACTTTATTTTGATAAGGACAAACGAAAATGGACATGTGCAGCCTCTATTCACGATGCCCGTGAATTTTCCCGAAGTTTTGCCTATTTTGCGAGAGCACTCCACCCTCTAGCACAGTACTTGACTCATAATAAGCCCCGCACAGCTAGCTATGTGCAACACACCCTCTAAACTGTCTAATACAACCATCTTATCTACATCAAGCATGCCGTAATCCATATTATTGAATTTTAAAAGTGATTTTAAGGCAATAATTCAGTTAGACAGAGTTCACAGGAATAGTCACAAAATGGTATCCTCCGCAAGCACGCGATGCGTAATTTGAATAATTTCTCAAACTCGTTACCTCAAATTCTATTTAATTTTTTTTTTAATACATATGATGCCAAACTTACAAAAATGCTAAATAAATGTCCACAACAGTTCAGAAATGTCAAAATTTCATACAAATACAACTTATTTTGTTTAAAGTGTAACGTTTAGTTTATAGGCCCTAGTGTTGAGATTGTTTATATGACAATTGATTAGAACAATGGTTGACCTTTTGATTCTATTGTCCGTGCTTGATTTTAGCGGTGCTTGATTTTAGCGGTGTGATACCGTAAGAACCACGTGTAAGACAGGAAGATCAAGGACTTTAAACAATAAAGAAAAGACCACAGCATCATAAAGGCTTGGCATGCATTACACTACACAAGGTTAACATTGTTAAACCACGATTAACAATGAACTATATTCACCAAAAGTAAACCACTTTGTCTGACCTCTCTTTTGTGGTCTAATTTTAGACGTATATTGCTTGGCATTGTACTCAGATTTAGTGGTATTTATTCCGCGCAAGATTTGTCTTACAGACTTCTGAACTTGACAAACACCCAGAAACAGAAACGTAAAACACGTACACTCCAGCGCCTTTAGAAAGATGTTGAAGACGATACCAAACACTATCAGCAATTGTAATTAAAAAGCCCTGCGTTTTTTTAATATTTCGTACAAGTGAAGAAAACTGGATAATACAAATGGATATGTTTTGCAACTGCGACGTGCTGCATTATTTGTGTTGTATCTTCGCAGGAGTCAGTTTGGTACAGGTGATAACTGATATCTTTGGATGATAAATTGTACTGTTCAAGTTATCAATGTATTTACTAGGCCCATCACGGAACATCCGACCATAATCAAACGGTACGAGCGAAACAAACAACGTGTTTTCAAAAATGTTGTTAACAAAATGCACTTTCAATGTGAAATTGCGATCGTGTGTTTTTTGTGTAAATACATCGACGTCATGCGAATTTGCCGGTTTTAATTATTTATAGAGTTATTTTCCATCTGCAAATTTAACAATCGGTATGCCTATAGTGATTCCCGACAAATTAAACCCGTTGTTTTTAAGGCAAAAGCCGTCTGCAGCCGTCTGGGTCTAACCGCTGCAACCAAAACTGTAACCTGCACCAGTACAGGATCAACCAGATAAGGCCCAATTACAGATTGTTCACATCTTCCAAAATAAGGGCCAACAACTCACATCAAAAGTTGAGCGCAGATAAAGTTTTACTCCTGGCACTTTCGGAAATGTCATCCAAAACAAATCAATAGACTTGATTCCTCCCTATGATAATATGAAGGACTTCGAATGTTAAACCGAGTTGCCGGAAAAAGTATTATTTTAGAATAAATTTAACTCACATGTTTAGAACTCCTCATCATTGACAGTACACATCTACACATTGGTAGCAAGATTGTAGCACAATTAAGATTAAGCACGGCTGCTGAGCCCCTTGAAAAACAAAGTCCAAGCTGGAAAACGAAATCGGTATTATACAATAATATCATCCCATCAAGTGTAAGGAATCTAGACGTTGGTTAAACACTATTTAAAATACAATTTGTTTGATAAAAACTATAACCCAAGCTCACAGTTTAGGTCAAACAAAGAAATAAAACATTTTTTGTTTTGTCAGTGGTTTTGCGCACTTTCATTTGTTATTATTTTTTGATTGCTACAATCGCAATCAGTAACAGTGATTCGTGGGGGCTTGACATGCACGTATATCTCTATCGACTTCGAAAGTATGTCGGGTGAAAGTTGAAATGTTTCTTTGCTCAAAGGATCGTTTTAATGAATGAGTATTCAGATTGATACTGCTGTTTTTCGCCCAAACCCAAGGACGTAATTAAGAATACATGCAATACAAATTTAACAATAATTAAGTGAGAGTGGCACGAATTGAATGTTTTAAAATGCGTTGTACTGTCTGATGAAAAAAACAAAATATGGGCCCTTTTCATTTGCCAGTTCATTCATCAGGTGTTGTAATAAAACATACCATTAACATGTCAAATACTGACTCCAATGTTATGTTCGATGGGTCAGTTTTAGTTTTTGAAACACCGAAAACTGTGACAATTTGAGTTTAATTTGAGTCAGCCATATTTAAAAGATCCTGTATCATGCAAATGCTCATTATGGCAACCACAACCAAACTATTTATTTATTTATTTATTTTGAAGGCGCAACCTCGCTCTCAGGTGTCAATGCTTGGTGTTGCTGATTTAAATCATTAAGTGAAAGACATAAATCCAGTTTACTTTTTAAGCCAGAAAAGAACGATGCTCTTCCATCACCCTATGGTAATTTACACTGATGCATTGTGGGTATAAGCTACAAAGGATGCGAAAATTAAAGCACTTTCCAGTTTCATGCCAAACGAAATAACAAAAATTCCGCAGCGGCTGTGGTTGAACTTTGAAGGTACTACATTGTATATAACTAAACGTTGTCATGTCTGAAATGTGAATGATAACCAGGAACAAACATATTAGTTTTAGCGCCCACTCATTCAATTTTTTTAGCATAGTTCTTAGTCCTGTCTTAGGACCAGACACTGAAACGAAACATAATCCGGTAACGTTTACGATGTACCTAGCAGCAAGGTCGCCAACCAACTGTTGCTATATGTTATATTGATGGCTAAGGCAAAAACAAAAGGTTCTGTTTCCGGTTCCCCAACCGACCCTAGTTTTACGCCGCGACCCTAAAAATTTTATTCGGCTTAAAAAAAAAAAACGGGGGGAAACGGACAAAAAACGGGGGAAAAAAATTACACTGAAAATTTTTGTCTGACTTTTACCAATTTAACATGTTTAAGGCAACATTGAAATAAAAACCAGAAGATATCAAGAAAAATTTACAGATATCTCCGTGATTTGAGCCTGCGATGTCCTACAGCTCGACTATACGAGCGAAAAATTACCACAGTTCAATGCGCAGCTTGCACGTGTGTACACGGCGCTGTGTGAGCGCATTCCATGGATTTGCGCAATCTGTACATTGCGCACATTTTCGCCCGATCGGCCGCTTGAACTGCCAATCTAAAGAGCGCAAACTTAAGATTGCGCACAATTTGCAAGGTCCGGCAGATTAACTGCAAAATCTGCAGAGCGCAAACTACAGTTTGCGCGCAATTTTATCTAATTCGCTGTACAAATCCGTTGATTGCGCTCAACACATGAACGATCATGGACGTCTCAATCGTATCAGAATACAAACAAAAAACCGCAAAATAAAAAAACCTTCCGACCAACCGACTCTATTTTTTAATGACATGTAATCGGAAACAGAACCTTTTTTGGCCTAATGTAAAAATGTACTAATAATAAATTAATCAAATAATTAACTAACTAATTAATTGATTTTTTGTTTTCATGCAACTTTCCCCAAACAAGGCTTAAAGCCACCATTGGTAATGGGCTACAAGAAGAACAAATATTGAAGATAAAAACAAATCAGGAAGCTGAAGGTAGGAATTGATATTCCTCTTAAAACAATCTAGATTGTAGGATGGAGGGAAACATGCACCAGGCAAGGAGTTGCAAAGAGATGCAGTATGTTGAATAAAGCTGTTGGAATGTCTCCTTGTTTTACATCTCAGCAAATCAAGAGTGTATGGGTGAGAAGAAGCAGAGAGACTGGTTTTATGCTCAAACACTCTGATATGAGGAACCAGGTCGGACACACTGGTGGAACATTTACCATGAAAATATATGTAGAAAAGACAGAGGCTGGCTACAGACCACGGTGTGAAAGATGTTGTAGTGTTGATCCCAACCCGAACCATTCACCAATGGCGTGTCGTGGCCGAGCGGATAAGAGCACTGGACTCAAGCTCTGGTGTTTCTGTTCAGCAGAGTGTGGGTTCGAGTCCCAGTGGTGACACTTGTGTCCTTAAGCAAGACACTTAACCATTATTGCTTCGTCCTTCGGATGGGACGTAAAGCCGTTGGTCCCGTGTGTTGTGTAATGCACGTAAAAGAACCCAGTGCACTTATCGAAAAGAGAAGGGGTTCGCCCCGGTGTTCCTGGTTTGATTGGCAGCATATTGCGCCACCGCACCTTGTAAACCATTACATTGTGCTATAAATGCATAGGTCTCATACTTCAAAACGTAGCTCCACATACATGGCAGGTAAAAATACTGAGCGCCTTGTATCCTTTGGCAAAAGGCGCTATATAAATACAGTTATTATTATTATTATTAACAAGGTTAACAATACGCTTCCCTGATAAAATGACAGGCAGAAGCTCCAGCCCATACGGGTAGAGAGTAGCATCAGGAGGTAAGAACTTCCGAGCTTGATAAAGACAACCAACTCTAATGGAAGAACTTTTTGCAATGCCTGAGACTTACTCTCCCCATTAGTGGAGATGTCAAGTCCAAGTAGTCGAAAATCGGATACCTCATGGCAACAGGCAAAGTTTATTGATTTTGTTTCCCCGGAACACCAATCGTTGAATCACGAAGATGTCGGTGCAAACGAAGTTCTATAAAACCAATCCTCAAGATATGAATCCATGGAAATGTTGATAAGATCATTCAAACGCGCAACATTTCGAACTTAAAGGAACATTACAGAATTGGTAAGAAAAAAACTTGTAAAATATACTTTTTGATCACAGATTTACATAAAACTTACACGGTCTAATGATGAAAACTTCCCTTGAAATATTTCTGTCTGAAATGCCATATTTGATGAGAAATGAATAAACTAATGTTCCGATTGGAGTTTATCGCTCAGTGAGCGTTTTATTCATTTGTTGAATCTATATGATTTCATGCAAATGTGTAATCGGTTTTTCACTATTTTCTTGTGACCCAGATGGCCGATTGATCTCAAACTTCTACAGGTTTGTCAGTTTATGTATATGGTGGATTACATAAAGTACTTACACTGCAAGCAACTGTTTTGTTAGCAAAAACCAATCTGTAATGTTCCTTTAACTTCCATGATTTTATTTTGTATTTTATTTTCGTTTACCCTTCGAAAATTGTGTGCACAACACATACATGCGGGCTGGTGAACAAATCTTGCGGGCGACTCAAAATTGTGGTTGACTCGACCGTCCGGCGAGTGAAAAAAATGTTGAGGGAAATCCCTGCAGCACGTTCTTTGAATCATTATTGAGTGAGACACCTATCTCATAGCGAGGAGTGTTGACAGATTGAGGGGAAACACAGTAGAGGGTTGAATCATCAGCATACATGGTGAGCTGAGACAAAACTTCATCGGGCAAATCATTAATGTAAACAAGAAAGAGAGTAGGACCAATTACTGAGCCCTGTGGAACACCGGAATTAATAGAACGGGTAGGAGAAGATTGACCCTCAAGCACAACCTTCAACTTGCGCTAACATTTTCATTTTGCAAAGGGCACTTTCATTGGAAAATCTGAAAGTCTATCTGAAACTTCCGGAGGGGCACCAAGGCCAAGACCAGGGCAACAGAGGCCATGGCGCCCTCCGTGTCAGATAACCGCCACTTTGTGCGCAAAGTCCCCAATTAAACGTAAAGTATTATTGCGTGTTTTCTACAACTTCATTCGATGACACTTGTAGAATAAATTGTAGCTTTGGAGGAATTTGAATATAATTTTCGTTAAAAAAGCAACGATTTATTTATCAAACCTAAACTTTCCAACGTGTAATAAGAAGTTGATATTAATGTAAGCTTACCCCTAGAATACCTCGCAGGTAGTAATACTTGGCCTCCATCTTGTATTGCATGTAGCTCCACCAAAAAACTGCAAAATTGATGCCCGTCCATGCCACCTATAAAAATAAAACCAAGTTGTTTTTAGTCTCCAGATGGCGTGAGCAGATTTTACAAAATAGCGATAAATTTCTATGGAAACAAAACTATTGCCTAACGCAAAACCACACAAATCCGATCACGTCTATAACTTTCTTGTACCTTAACACAGAAAAGACATCTGGCTTAGGGTCACCACTTTTGTTTAGTTGTTTTATCAAGCTCACTTGAAGAATTAGAAGAAAAAGTAGTAGATGTTTAAGTTTACATTTCCTTTTAATTTAAAATGCCGAGGATATCTAATTTAAACAATCGAATATATACAACACAACCAAGATTAATTAAAAAACGTTTTTACCCCTTAAAGATGAAGTCCTCTGTACAATAAAACAACACTGTCTTAGGGATATGTCTGGTGATATTGTCACCCACAAAAAAAGATCCACATGGGAACCAATCGAGACTTTCACCTAGAACTGGAGGTTCGTGTTGCTATGGGCGTGGTTGGGGGCAGCATAAAATGCCTTAACGAACAGTCGTGAGTCCTCTAAGGCCCATTTAGAGACCATGGAGCAGATGGGGCGAAACGTCCCTTGAAGAGAACGTATAGTATGTGCACAATGTGTGGGCACCTGCTAAAAATGGCAATTGGAAATGCTTAATGTTGATTCCGGAAACGGAAGAGTCTGTACTTGATTTTGCAGTGGTACGTCTAGACAGTTAGTCTGACGTGCTCTCTAAATGATGCTATGTCTAGTTTAACAAGCTTACTCATAAGTGTCTTTAACTGCAACGGGGTACAAACAAATAACAGGAGTAATAACCATCGACAAAAACGGCTCAATTTTGAAAGCGAACTAATTAGACACAATATCAACTCCAAAGAAACCAGTCTGTCTGAAACACTGTCAGAAAATATCATTTAATCTAAGACTAAGAGCTCAAGCTGACTTTTTTCTTTTTTTAAGGTTCAATTTATACGATCTCTGACGAAAAAAAAATCAACTCTAAAATACATAACATCGTAATTTTTTTACTTTAGCACACCGAAAAAAAACACACAGAAAAAGGCTGCGACCATCTTGAAAATTGCCCGGCCGGATGTCTTGAAAAATGTGTCGTGCGGCCATTAAAAAAAAAAAACCTGCCTCCTACTTTTTTCCAAAAGGCAGGAAACTAAACATGTTTGGGTTTGTTGCCTATAGTTTAAAAAAAACGTACAAGTCATTGTTGGTTGCAATCGAAATGTTTGCGCACACAATCCCTAATTCAAAATACAAACCGTCTTCCGTTGTTTCCCTTTATGTGACAACCTCAATGGAATTATTGTTTTGTCAAATGTTGGTTTAATAATTGTGTTTTTATTGAAAACTAGAGCGATCTTTACGTAATTGTGGGACACAACGTCGGTCAATAACCCCGGCCAACCAGCAAGGTCTTACAAATTATTGTTCATTCTCTTGTAAAAGACGAGAACACTGTGTGTATGACGTATATGCGGTCTCTGATGCTTCAGAAATGATACATCAAAAGAATGCCTAAAGTGATGTCTAAAGCTTTGCATGGTATGGATCATAGAAATAGTAGTATACACTTTGAGTACAGAACTCTTTTGGGAGAGGTGTTGGTTCTGACCACAACGATTCTTCTCAGAACCATCACTTCTCCCACAAGAGTTTTATACATAAAGGTTGTACCCATAAGTTTACTACAGTGGTTTGTCTGAACAAGAAAGCTTATTAAACCACGCTGCATTCTAATACTTTAGTCTTTCCCTTTATACATCCCTCATGCATTCTTATTGAGAAAGTTGACAGTGAAGGATTAATGGATCTATGTATTCAAACACTTTCAATCAGGGATTAGTACAATGGTATTAGTATCATTGTAATCAGGGCCTCGGGAGGACTTAGGCCCTTTTCGAAACCACTGCATTTATAGTTGGGCTTAGGCTTAGGCTCCTTTCCGTTATTGAAAAAAAACATGCGCTTTCATTACGGGGCTTCAAACAGGCGAAAGGAGCTACAGCCTAAAGCCCAAGCCTAGGTTTCGATAAGTGCCATGGAGTGCATGCTTTACGCATACAAACATGTGGCCCCATGAATAGGGCCAATACACTCCGTATCCTTGGCTCTAGCCCCACTGCAAACCTATCCTTATTCGCACTATGATGTTTTTAATCTGCAAAGATCTAGATCGTGAAACTTACCGATCGAATGCCCATACTTATAGATAGCCGGACTGTTAAAATTTGTTTTAAAAACATCACAAGTTTTTGGTGAAAATCAAATGATTTTCGAGAGTTAATATTTAGAATTGTCTCAACGATCTTGACAACTTGCTTATTTTGAAGTAGTACACACGTTCTCAAAACCACGTTTAAAAAAAAGGTGCTTTTCAGCGGGATCGAAATGTTTGGGTTCGAAACTAGGTTCTGTCGGGCTCCCTCAACAACATTAGATTGAGTTGGTACCAGACTAATTTACTCGCAGAAGCCGTGAGTGCAAATAATCAAGCTCGTTGAGATCGTTTTAAAAGTTCACTCTCGAAAATCATTTAATTTTCACCAAAAACGTGTGATGTTTTTCAAACAAATTCCAGCAGTCCGGCTATCTACAAGTACATTAGCATTGCTCGATCGGTAAGTTTCACGATCTAGATCTTTGCAGATTAAAAACATCATAGGGCGAAAGAATTGGTCTGCAGTGGGACTAGGGCCAAGGATACGGAGTGGATTGGCCCTATATTCATGGGGCTAACAAACATGGTGAAATGTACAAGTCAACGGTGCGGGTTATAAAAGAGGCACGGCTCGATTTCGCCGAAATAAAAAAGTCTTGTATCATTTCATTTTTTCTGAACACATTTTGACAGATGATACTGTTTCAAAAACGTTGACATACATGTATATGCCACGGACAATGCACAAAATAAACGTAACATCAAACATTGTTTGTACATGGCTGTTTGTATGACAATGTTCTGTTTTAGCTTTTAATTAACTACGGTACCATCGTCCACCAAGGTGGGTTTTTACATTAAATGAAAGCTTCTGCTCTTGAATCTAACAAAAAGGATAGTGATTAAAAACTTAAATCTAGATTATTCGTGTCAAATCAGTCAAAAATCGGAAGTAGCGTCGTTAATGTGACTATAGGATTTAAATAATAGACAAGGCGATATCATTACGGAGGACTGATTCCACAGGCCGACCATTGCTGGGAATAAGAAACAATGTGAAATTGCATGGGTTTTGCATCGATTGTCAATATTCACCGTCATACCTAAACACAACCACACGCTGATGGGAAAGCTGTCGATCCTTATTACAAATTATTACATACAAGCAAACAGTGTTCACGTCTTTATATAGCCGCTATTAAAGGTACACGTTGCCTTGGATCGGTCGAGTTGGTCTATAAAAAGCGTTTGTAACCGTTTGTTATAAAATGCATATGGTTAGAAAGATGTTTTAAAAGTAGAATACAATGATCCACACAAATATGCCTCGAAATTGCATAGTTTTCCTTGAACTTTGCGAACTAACACGGTCGGCCATTTTGTGGAGTCAAGTTTGACTCCACAAAATGGCCGACTGTGTTAGTTCACGATGTAAAAGGAAAACCACGCAATTTCAAAGCATATTTGTGTGGATCATTGTATTCTACTTTTAAAACATCTTTCTAGCCATATGCATAATAACAAACAGTTTACAATAGACCAACTCGGCCGATTCAAGGCAACGTACCTTTAATAGTATTATCATGCAGGTAGAATTAGACCTCCATGCTTACGGTACTCTCGATAAATTATGAAGGGACGAAAGTGAGAGTTCTAAGTCACTTTAAATGCCTGCCACCCGTTGATATCTTCAAGGCAGGCTTGGTTGTGATGTACATGGAAGCATTGTACACGGGTGCTATGACATGAGGAATTCCACCCCCCCCCCCCCATCATCCCCGCCCAGAATCTCATGGAGGAAGAAGGTAGAACCTCCTGCTGCAACTTCGCTGCTCGATCCCAACAACTCAAACACTACGTGACCCCATAAATATGTACTTTCTGTTGCCGTTTGAATTAGTCAAAGAGGATAAACAACTAATGTGTATTCTTAAAATAACTCGATTTGCTTGTTGTTCAAAGTAATGTACCCCCACTCGATCGGGCCTTTTAAATGGGCAAACTGGAAAATATAGCAGTTCATGACTTGTAAGAGTGTGTTACGTTGTATGTGCTTTTTTCAAATTGTAAGAAAAAAATTAAAACGAAATTGGGTGTTTGGGGAAAATGTTGACATATCTCAGACGGAAGTATATATGACAGTTAAGTGCTGGTGTATCGAGTTTGTTCAATCATGTCATGATAAGTCATGCGTGATGATAATACATGCACCATGGAGGAATAAGAACATGCACTGAGCATTAGAGAGGCTCAGCGGCTCGATTACTGACCCTAAGTAATAATATTGACTGTCAGCCAAGTACGTTCTGAATATAGCTGTAAGATTATACTCTACACGTGACAGAAGATAACTTAAAACATGGCGGTTATTCTACCTCCTTAAACAAGCAAGCTAGATGAGATGTTCAACGGTATTAGTTTGGCCATTGTTCGGCTTACCATGGGCTTACAATGTTATTTTTGGAGGAATAAGTTCATGTTCGGAAACTGAGATCTCAAAATGTGTTGGCATTAAATCTGGGTAAATGTGTTCACGGTTCGATACATACCACGAATAAATACTTGAAGCCGCCATTCCGTAACCAACTACACGTTGAGAAATGATTTTCACTGTCTGGTCTGCGGTGACACTTGGTTACAGCCCGGCCTGTCGTCGGCTCGTAGTCCACAGAGACGGGTGTACCCCTTTCCCGGTCGTGGGACTTCTTACCCCCCGCCAGTTTCATGCTCGATGCACTCTCCCTTCAGCTTATACAAATCCAAGGCAGCAGTTGTAATCTTGTACTACTCCTTCCCACTCCGTCTTGGCAACTGACCAGCAAGATCGAAGATCATGGTCACCGGCCGGGCATCGTCCAGTGTCGCAAAGTGTTGACAATGTCCACATTGTTAGTCCTTCGCGACAGAGTGATCTTCAATTGTTAATTTTGTTTAAGTTTCATACCAACTGTAATTAAACGCCTTCAGCTATATTTAGAGAATACACTGGCAGAGAAGATGTGAATAGGATGTTTAGCCGGTAAATTCCGGTTGCCGACCATCAGCCGACTGGTCGCGAGGACGAATGACGAGCCAGCCCAGACGAGCCTTAATACACGGCATAGATGGAACTAAAAATACACCTTGAGGTTTGTAAATGTTATGAATGAACTGTTGCTTCAGAACAAAGGAAGTGAACAAGCAGGTTAACCTTGGGCTAAACCATTTACACAAGAAGGGGGGTTGACTGTTATTGTTTGAGATGAAAGCAGACACCGGCAGTTGGCAGTTTAAAATGAGACACCCCCATTGACATTTAATGACACGTCTGCAATTCTGCGGTATGCTATGTAAATATAGAAATATTGTTCAGCACACACAGCGTGGACCATTGGTGAACTCTTTCTGCCCGACGTATGTACAACATGGTACAAGTACATGTAGGTTGTTGACTAAGTAGTAGCCTACAGGAACGAGTCGAACCATACAATTTCTACCTCCATGGCGGTGAACTTTTCAATTAAAGTTATACTCCGTTGTTGAGTTTTTCACCATGCACTTTTCAGAGACTATTGTCGTGGTTTGTCCATGCATGTTTAACCACTGCATTAAATTACATGTCTGTAGTTTATGCAGAACTACAGGATGTCAATGGGGATTCCCCCACCTCTCGGGTTGGGGGGGGGGGGCACCGGACATAAATTCGTCGTGTTGCGGGACGTCATGCAAGAATGACCGGAAAAGAAAGACTGTAAACAAAATTGTACAAAATGCAATATTTCTTTATTTGCTTGGAAAAAGCTGGTCGTAGAACCTTATGACGCCCTCTGCCGGACACCTGACGCACGCCCCCCCCCGGTTTTCCATGCGCCGAACAAAATATTGGATAAGTGCTTACTAAGTAAAACAAGCAAGCAATGAGAAAGTGGCGATCAAACTGTCTCCAATAAATATCCATTGCGAACACTTCATTTATTGTCTTGTGGTGTCTTTTAGGCCTACCTAGTCTTTTCCTTCCTCCATGGTTAGGCCTTATGGTCTTTCTATAAAATAAACAAATAGTCGTCACTTGCAATGCTGTAAAGTTACATATTATAACAGGGGTCGAGGATGTATACACCACGAAGGGTGTGACTTAATTCTTTATTTAAGTTTCAAAGTCATCCCGCACATTTCAACAGGATCTACGCCAATGTTTTATTTGTCCTTACTGAAATAAAGAGCTAAACATGCAATGATGTTTAGGATCTGGACACGATGGCCAAATCTCTACAGCCTGATGATCCCAGTTCTTCATACTCCATGGTCGTCGGTTTGTTTCCGCTCACATTGTGAACCGACGAGGAAGAAATCTGAAAACTTCTGCTAATAAAGACTGCCCAACACATTACCCGAGTATAGCTTCTTTATAACACATTTCTTGACAATGGATTTGATGTCACCATGGCCTTGCTAAATCCCTAACTCAAGACAGATGCTCAAGGCGATTTCAAAGATGCTGCTATATGATTCTTTGCATGACCCATCAGTCCCCTCAAGTCGTCTATGGTGGTCACATGAAGGTCGTCTCGTATGTTGTTGTTGGTAAGCTCATCAAGTCAACATTGAGGTGACTCAGTGTCCGTGATTGTGTTTAGCCACGAAAACAATGGACTTTGACATCATCAAGGTCAATGTGTTTACTTGCCCTTCAAGTAACTATATTATACACTTGATATCAATTACGTCTGAGATGCGTCATTTTGTCTGCATCAGACAAACTGCAATTTATCCCTAACGGGTTCATATTTAACAGCAAATTTATATGTTTTGTTATTTTTCAAATATACCCAGCTAACAACTACGGTCCAAAAATTTTTATAAAACAAGATTATAAAAGCAATAAATTTTTCTCTTATTTTTTTCTCCCCAATTGTCAAAAAAAACATTCTCCAGATTTTACAAATAATTAATTTTATTCTGCAAGGCCATCAATTTAAATATTAAGGAATTCCAGTTATTTGTGGGCAATAATACACATTGATGGTTGGGTTTTATAAACACCGACCAAATTTCACAAAATGTCAATTAGTTTAAGAAAACGAATCTAGCCCCTCCTCGTTTTAGCTGGTTTTGAGAAACAAGGGATAAATAAATCCACTCCTATTTGGGCTGGTTTTGAGGAACAAGGGACAACAAATCTATCCCTTTTGTTGCGATCCGAAAATCTCCAAACTATATCCGTGAATATAAATCACTTATATAAGCCTGAATTTTCTCAGATGCAACAAAGAGATCAAACAATTGGTGATACTGATATAAAGAACAAAGAATCAAGTGATTTAAATATGAAACTATCTACCACTTCAAACATAGGTTGGGTTTAGCAACCGTTCAATGATTCGGTTAAACAATTAAGACGTACAATTATGAAAAGATCTTAATATACTAAGTAAGAATATCTTTCGGGCGAGGACGTCAGCAAGTAGAAGATACAGACGAGGATCAAACATCAAACAGGCAGCTTCAGGGATGCGAAAGTTAGTTCTATACCGATTTTAAGTGAGATATCACGGAACGAATTCACTCCGACAATCGTCCGGAAACAGACGAAAAAACAACGCGGACACAAGCTGACTTCCGTCACAAAACATGGTGAAGAAGACCCCCAAAATACCAAACTGTATATTTAGTGCGAAAATGTCCCTTCCGGAATTAAATTGAGCTCTTCACTGCACTCGGTCAAAACGAACTCTCTCAACACGCTCCTCTGACGAGTTGTAAAAAACAATCAAGCGTTAGCTTCAACCAGTCTCGAGTATCTGTGTGAAATCTCCCCCAGACCGAAAGGATTTTTAGTATTCTCTGGAAAGAAGTTAAACTAACTTTGAATTTCTAGCGACTTCTAAAAAAGGGAGTATGGCAGGTAAACATTGTTTAGGCAGCTCTAAGGTGCTCTGAAATATTTAGTTTATTAAAATATCTTTTTTCCATTAAATGGAGTTCAGAAGAAATCGAAAACAACAATTTTGAGTCCATTACCTCACAATAAAACAGGGTAAAAATGTACTTTCTCTGAAACACTCCCGGCCAAATATCTGAAAACCGCGAGGTCAAACAATCCACGTGACAGAGGACTCGTGACCCGATCGTCCTGTTACATATTTACAAATTTACGGTTTTGATAACCGTCGAAAAATTTAAAAACTATCATCGCTGGTCCGCACGCACTCAGTCAGTGGAGCTCAGTTCCTTTAAAATTTAAGATTGTAATTTACGAAAACCACACAACGTGTGGGCTTCGTTTTACAAAAAGTGACACAGTTTAGGATATCCTGGATCAGGCCCAGGGCAGTACAACATTTCCCGACGTTGGCACAACCTAAGGATGCGGACGTTAGTTGCCCGTATTTTAACAAAGTAAAAGCCAACGTTGGAAATTGACCTGTTATACTGCACACCATTTCCCGACGTTGGCACAACCTTTTAAAGCCGACGTTAGGTTGCCCGTATTATAACTGCGTTGAGCCACCGTTGATATACCGCGTGAAAGAAAAACACTATAGGCCTACCGCGTGAAAGAGAAACACAACCGCGTGAAAGAGAAACACTACCGCGTGAAAGAGAAACGCAACCGCGTGAAAGAGAAACACTACACCGCGTGAAAGAGAAACACTATACCGCGTGAAAGAGAAACACTATACCGCGTGAAAGAGAAACACTACCGCGTGAAAAGGAAACATTGCCACGTGAAAGAGAAACACTATACCACGTGAAAGAGAAACACTATAAACGTAAAAGAGAAACACTAAACCGCGCGAAAGAGAAACACTACACGTGAAAGAGAAACACTACCGCGTGAAAGAAAAACACTATACAACGTGAAAGAGAAACACCACCGCGTGAAAGAGAAACACTATACAACGTGAAAGAGAAACACTATACACGTGAAAGAGAAGTGAAAGAGAAACACCACCGCGTGAAAGAGAAACACTATACACGTGAAAGAGAAACACTACCACGTGAAAGAGAAACACTATACACGTGAAAGAGAAACACTAAACCGCGCGAAAGAGAAACGCTACCACGTGAAAGAGAAACACTATACACGTGAAAGAGAAACACTACCACGTGAAAGAGAAGTGAAAGAGAAACACCACCGCGTGAAAGAGAAACACTATACACGTGAAAGAGAAACACAACCGCGTGAAAGAGAAACACTACCGCGTGAAAGAGAAACGCAACCGCGTGAAAGAGAAACACTACACCGCGTGAAAGAGAAACACTACCACGTGAAAGAGAAGTGAAAGAGAAACACCACCGCGTGAAAGAGAAACACTATACACGTGAAAGAGAAACACAACCGCGTGAAAGAGAAACACTACCGCGTGAAAGAGAAACGCAACCGCGTGAAAGAGAAACACTACACCGCGTGAAAGAGAAACACTACCACGTGAAAGAGAAACACTATACACGTGAAAGAGAAACACTACCACGTGAAAGAGAAGTAAAAGAGAAACACCACCGCGTGAAAGAGAAACACTATACACGTGAAAGAGAAACACAACCGCGTGAAAGAGAAACACTACCGCGTGAAAGAGAAACGCAACCGCGTGAAAGAGAAACACTACACCGCGTGAAAGAGAAACACTACCACGTGAAAGAGAAACACTATACACGTGAAAGAGAAACACTACCACGTGAAAGAGAAGTAAAAGAGAAACACCACCGCGTGAAAGAGAAACACTATACACGTGAAAGAGAAACACTACCACGTGAAAGAGAAACACTATACACGTGAAAGAGAAACACTAAACCGCGCGAAAGAGAAACGCTACACGTGAAAGAGAAACACCACCGCGTGAAAGAAAAACACTATAAAACGTGAAAGAGAAACACTACCGCTTGAAAGAGAAACACTGTACCGCGTGAAAGAGAAACACTATACCGCGTGAAAGAGAAACACTACCGCATGAAAGAGAAACACTACCGCGTGAAAAAGAAACACCACCGCGTGAAAAAGAAACACTACCATGTGAGAAACACTACCATGTGAGAAACACATGTGAAAAAGAAACATTCCCAGTTGAAAGAGAAAGTCATGCACGGGCGTGTACATGGACCATTGCTATGAAGAAAATTGGTTAATTTCCCAGAAAGGCTGACCCTCGGGGCTTAACAGAGTCAAGACTTTTTCGGACTGGAGGACGCGGCGCTGACACACCAACCCCCTTGAGGAATAAGGTGCGCATCCGGGGGAGGGGGCAGGGGGCACGGACAGTCAGTGATAAAGAAAAGAACAGAAAAGAAAGAAACAACAAGGTTTTAACGAGGGGAGAGAATCGAGAGGGAAGGGTAAAGCAACACTCTGCAATAAAAAATATTCGGGGGGGGGGGGCGAGTATGAAAGAAAAAGTATATCGGCGCGTTAGCACCGCCCGGCAGCAGGGGGAGTCTGAGGGACAACTTGCCCCCTCAGAAAATGGAATTTATTTGGATTGAAGGTCTTATTCAAGCCATTTGGTGCACCATTTTTGCGCTACATTGGTTATTATAGCTGAAAAACAACTCAATTACAGCTTTGTATCAATTTCTTTTTTGAATTTTTGAAAAACAAAATGATAATAAAAGTAACGCACGTTTTTAACTGGGTAAAAATAATGTGTAAAAAGGCCTGTAGTATTAAATGTCCTAGGCCCCTATATAGATAACACCAGAGAGCACCCGATGTTTGGTCCTAAATCGGGCCACGAACCCCACGCCACGACGGCTTTGAAAGTATAAAATTGCCACAGATGTTTCTTTGCTTTCACTTTTCAGGCTTTCTCGTTTTTGTGTCTTTTTAATGTTTCTTATTGAAACATAAAATCAAAAAGTAACAACTTCAATAATTTTGACATTTTTGATATTTGCTGTATTTTGACTATTTGGGTGTGACTTAGGGAACGGCTCATGCCATTCGCAGCGGCCACTCAACCAAGGTCATCCACGCGGGGAAGACCGACTCCTCATACTTGTTATTTAAATACCTTTTTAAAACCCCCCCCCCCCAAAAAAAAATACAAATACAAATACAAAAAAACAAAAACAAAAAACAAACAAACAAACAAACAAACAAACAAACAAACAAAAACAAACAAAAAAACGAGAAACTCGGAGTTTGTGTGGTTTTTTCTCGCCGATATGCCTATTTGCAAATTGTTTTATTCTTGTTCAAGGACCATTCTTTTGGCATTTATAGCACGGGCCCTTTTGGATTATTTCCCGGTTGATGTTCGGCAAGATCAAGGCCTAATATGTGGAATCTGCCATAATGTTAACAGTAATCAGAAAGATTTGAAATACGAGGAGTGTCTAATTCGGTATCACAATCAATGTGCAGGCATCGGGAACACCATAATGTACACATGCTTCATGAATCTTATATATGGATGTGCTACTATGTCAGTACTGTTTAGGAAGGACAGATTCTCCAAAACCAAGTGGCGGGGGGGGGGGTTGACATCGGACCTTATTCCACAGGAACAAACGGATCGTGCACATTGCGAAACCATGAGCTTGTGTTCACGTCAAGGACACCAGCCAATCTACATCTAGGTGCCTTTATACAGAACAGACTCTGGGAATACAGCCGCAGATTACGGTCAACAATTAGAACAATCTCTTAATAAATGAATTAGCCACCCTCATGTTATTCATGCCACATTTTGGCTTGCAAGAGACTGTTTCAGATGTGCCACCTTAGAATTCTCAATGCGTATGCCTAAAGAGAACAAAGTATTACTTTACTGGTATGAAACCATAACGATAATGTTGGCAACACTTTACATCTAATTGTTAACAACATGTCAAAATGCGCTGGAACAATTTGAGATGAAATCGGTACCAAGTTTCCAGAGAGTTGGGAGGCACCGCTACTCTGTTTCGAAACCATCAAGTCGGGCGCGTTAGTGCGCCCTCTGGTGCCCTATGTCGGAATTTCAACAAACATGGCGGCCAGCACGACGAAACTTGAGGGATTGACCCAAAATGAAGCCCATTTTACGACTTTTATGGAGGAGGTTGGTGAATACTTGTTTTTACCGAGTGTCAGAAAGAGTGCTCTATCCAACTGACACATTTTCTCTTATTAGAATAATCATAAAAGGGTAAATGACATACTGGTTACGATCGCCTTTGCTCGGTTAATGAAAAGACACTGGTTGGGGGTTTACATGTATGATGTAGTAGATGTAGAGTGGTGACTGGATTAAGCCACTGACTGAGCCAGCATGTTTTACAGAATCCCTTGTTAGTCTCACTACACTGCACTAAATCGTGGTAACACTCACAGTTGGTCTCAGTAATTCATTTCAATACTGTAGTTTACTTTAAATTTTAATTTTAAAAACGAATATTCGAATTATTCAACAATAAACTTTACGTCAAGCCAGTGAAGGGGACTTTGCTTTTGTTGTTGTTTCTATTATTTTGATAGGCCTAAATGATAGAAATGCAAGCAAACAATAGCATGATGATGATGATGTGCATTACTGATTACTCCAGCAATATCATACTCCATAGGTAATGTTGCTATTGGAGAGTACTTTCACAAGAGTACCATGTAGGTTTAACTCTTTAACAGACAACTCGTCCGTCGGACAACTCGTCCGTTCGGACAACTCGACGGTTCAGACAACTCGACCGTTCGGACAACTCGACGGTTCGGACAACTCGGCTTTGAGACAACTCGACGGATGGCCAAGACAAGTCGACGGTTGCACGGCTGACCTCCGTTTCTGACATGTTTACACAAATTTCCTGTATAAATCCTGCGATTCTATAATTTTTGCGCGAACCTCAAGTATTCCGTTCTCTTTGGCTGGATGCACAGCCGGGAGAGTGACACTCGGGTGTTTAGAGCTCTTTTCGTAGCCCTCTGTTCTCTAGAGGCGTGCATCGGACGCCACGCAGCGGACGGATCTCCGCCGTGTATACGGTCTCCCCTCCCGCGCGCCGAGGCCGCTCTTCACCCCTCCCGCCCCGTGCCACGCCCCCGTCACGGACATCTGTTGACAGGACTTCACGCCGAGGATGTTGCATCGGGGAATCTTGCCCTATTTATACAATTACTTTGTTAGTTATAAGCGGGGGGAAAAAGTGTACCCTTCCAATTTGTACAGAATCAGAAACAGGTTAAAAAAACCATTAAAACATTAAAACATTAAAACATTAAAACATGACACAGCTCTACTAGAAGAATTACTTATAAAAAAATACTTTATTACCACCAACAACAACAACTCATAATGAAAATGGTAATGGTAAAAAATAAACAAGTATCAATTATCCGTTCGCCCGGATATTAAACCCACCGACCATCATACCCCACCCCGGGGGACGCCCGTGCACCCCCCCCCCTCCCCTCACCAGTAAGATAAGATAAGATAAGATAAAAACTTTATTATCCCACACTGAGCCCCCGTCACGGCCATCCGTCGACTACCTACCATACCCCGCTCTTCACCCAACCCGCCCCGTGCTGAGCCCCCGTCACGGCCATCCGTCGACTTGTCTTGACCCCAAGTCGAGTTGTCTGACGGTTGAATAAATCATCCGTCTAGTTGTCTGAACCGTCGAGTTGTCTGAACCGTCGAGTTGTCCGAACGGACGAGTTGTCCGACGGACGAGTTGTCTGGTCTCGCTTTAACCATATTATTGTTGAAGATAATTGACATTTTAGAGTTCATTCTGTCCATCTACCATGATCTAACGTAGTTGTCAACAGGTTTGTACACATGTTAGGCTAGAGCGGACAAGTTAGTGCATTGTAGAATGACATACGGATGTGAAGGTGGATACTGTTCGTGAAGAATGGTTTGATCTTGTAACACATTGATCTTGCAGAGTTAGAGGGTAACTGTGGTTGACAGCTGAACCAAGATAGCGAAAGTTCTCAGCGTTGCTCAAATCAGTGTTTTCAAAAAGGTACACAGAGTGGTCAGGCACATGTACATGTGTAGTTCTTGGTTTTGTCGGTTAGGATAGTCTTGTTTTTTAGATGTTTATTTTCATCCCAAACTATTGTAAGATTTCTTAGATTATTTCAACACTATGAAGGAGGTCTGCCAGACTATTGTATGACAAGGTCATCAGCATACATGTAGCCAATCCATGAAGGATTGATTCCTGGACTGGGGTAGATGTTGCTTTAACCGATTGGTGCGAGATGTTGCTGTTTGGGATAAGAAATTGAGTTTCACACCAGGGATCATCCTGCCTTGACACAGCGCTTCTCAAAGATCCTTAGGATGTAGTCCGTGAAGAGATTGAATAGATACATGTGTGAGGGGATTCTGGACCACCTTGGGCCACCTTGGGCCAACTCCTGAAAAGTACAGAACTGATTCTTATGGGGATTGTGGAAGATGTGGGCAGCTATAGACTATGATTCAATGATATAAATGAAGAGGGAACGCTGACCATCTTAATAAACGCTGACATTTGATTTAATGAAAAAAGCCAGTCTGACATGGTTGAAGGCAGCACTGAGATTAATGAACAATGTAAACAAAAGCTAGTCTGATTTGTATTGGACCTTTTGATATTCAGTAGAATACATGAAGGGTCAGTGCAACCGCAATTATTTCTAAGTCTAATCTGGTACTCAAGCAATCTACTCTTAAACCAACCATCAATTATTTGTACATGGGGTATAATGTACATGTACAAAGTTGAGTAAGATTGGTTCTAACACTCAATCCTTTGTACATTGTTGTATCGTTGGGCCATTTCATAACACCAAGAGTGAGTAACTGTTGTTTGAGAGAATGTAGTCTTTTTTCAGTTCATGCCAATAAGCAGATTTGGCCCAATCCTTGGCATCTTCTGTTGGTCAGTAGCATGATTTTGTATCCATGCACTTCAATGTTGGCTGCAATCAGTCTTTCCAAATGATACTCAACATTACTCATACATGTATTTTTATAGATTTACAGTGGCGGATAGCAATACCAAGGCCATACTATTTTTTGTTGAGGGGGGGGGGGAAGTAAAACCTTTCTGAATTACATCGTCGCTCAGATGGTACATGTAGCACTGCACTACCACTGCCAGGACGACACATTTCTTGAAAGTCACAGGCAATTAAATTTGATTCCGGAAATGTTAAATTTTGCCAAATTTCATGTTACAGTCAGGCAGTGCGTACGTTGATAGTACCACATAATGAGCAGTTTGGAACTTCTGTAGAGTGATTTGGTTGACAGTAATTTACATGCATGGTGTTTATAGTCTTGATTTGTGAATTAGGTTTGAAGCAAGAAGTTTCTGCACAGAGCTATTTCTATGCTTGTAGTGGTACTGGGAGGTGTACTTGTTGATAACTCATTAAATGCCTGTTTAGCAATTTAATGAGGATTGTGGCCTCAATGGTGTATGCTGAGTGCACCACAAGTTGCTCCAAGCACAAGTTGTGCAAATAAAAGCAGCTTCCTTGAACTGCTGGCAATGCAATGATGTTCTATTGGAGTGCATCTCAGTTATGTAAAGTTGTTGGCAAGAAGTTTTGTTTGCAGCTGTGGGGTCTGGTGCTGAAATGCATGAATCTAGGTTTTGTTCTGTTGGCAGGTAATGCGTTGGCTGAATCCAGGCTCTAATTTGGGGTGAAAATTCACAAGACCATAGTGCTGGTTTTATACCAGAAAACACTGAGAAAATTTGGAAGGAAAATGGGAAATCTCTGGAAAAAACTTACAAAATCACACAAAAACAACTGCAAAGCAGTTACATTTTCCCTGGTTGTTCTCAGCGTTCAGGTTTGTTATGACATGAATGCATCCATAATACATGTAAATAGTAATCACTGTTTGACCAGTCCTCCCTTCACTAGGGTGATTAAGCTACACATGTGTGCACACACATGCATTATGGACAGGCTGATAGTGATACATAAAATATCATGTCAGTGGTGTTGGCTTTGGCTACACATATATTAGGCCTACTAGGCCTCTATCTAGCCATACTTCGGCAACATTACAAAAATTCACAATCTGATAAGAAAACAATATTAAAAGTCTCCATTTTTATAACATTTGTATGTGAATTTGTTTACAAATGATTTCTGATCTGCTCTGAGAAAGGGCATTCATTAAATTGATGTTTGGGCTGCTCTTTATGATGTGGCTTAAACACACAACGTGTAGCTTATGATTTGAGCTTGCATTAATCGCAACATGAAACTTCAAGGGACCGTTTCTATGCGTGGCGTAAAAGTGTAACAAGCACACTTTCATCTTTATTATTGAAAACTATGAGCTTAATATACTAATCTCTCATGTAGGTTGACGCTCATGTAGGCTGTAGTTGCTTTTTCAAGTCAATGAACCCTTCATAAAGGCAAGTTCAATGTGTTTTCTTATAACAGAATTTAATCAAAATGGAGCTACATGTACATGTATGTTCTCAGCATGGGGCTATGGCAAAAACAAAATCAAACCTGGAAACATGACTAAATGGTAATGCACTAAGTGTACACAGTGATTCAGACCAAACTATGATAATGTTGTGCAAGGACACAATCTTCCATGCACAATGGGACACTCTGTGGAATAGCTCATTCATGATGCCCTTAGCAATGTGAAATTACATAAACTTGTGTACAAAATATGTGTACACTCTCAGAAATAATTCAATATTTTCTAAAGCTTTTCAGTTCTTTAACGATAAGGGTCATCATTTGGTTTTTGTCAAGGTACAGTAATGCTGATTTATTGGCAATATTATCAAGAAAGATACAATAAAAGTCGCCTGTGAAAGTTTCAGCTAAATACAGTGTCTACTTGTTGAGAAAACAGCAAAAAACTGTCATGGTATTTCATTCATGGGGGGAATAGCGAGGTGACAGTGGGTACCAACTGCCCTCAGCAATGTGAAATTAGGCTGCGAATGGACACCAACACTCAGAAACAATTCATGCGTGATTCGTTTCTCAGATTCATTTGACCTTTAACAACAAAGTTGTTGTTTTGGTTTTTCCCAATTGTAATAATATCCGTGGGCAGGATCTATGATCAACAGCTAAGCATTTTTGTGGAAATGTGTACAGTGGGCAAAGAGTCAGAGGAAGTCAAGTACATTGTGTAGATTGGCCCTAAAATGGGCCTAGAGTACTCCATAAAGCCACATCATAGCTGAAAACAAATGTTGTTTTGTTTTGTTTGTAGGTGAAGGCTATTGAAGAACGAGATGCTGTACTGACTCCAAAACAACAAATAGACAGGCTATTGCGGCCAGGAAGCACCTACTTCAACCTCAACCCCTTTGAGGTAAACAAAATATAACCAACGTCAAAACTAACAATACAAGATTTCCAAACTTGGTTGCAGTATTGGTCAAATTGTGTGCATCTATTTTGATACAGTACCTTGCAGAACAAGCCAAATCCTGAAAGACTTTCTGTTTAAATTTGATGTCATCACAGGTAATACAAGTTCCACCAGACATGACACTTGATGATATCAAGAAGAAATACAGAAGGGTAAGAAGAATGTTCATATTATTCATGTCTCAATGAATTACGTACAACGTGCTACAAAGTAACTGCTAGGTCAACGTACTCATTATTAAAATAAAGAATTTTAAGATACATCAGTATCAACTGTCATGACTGTAGTCATCTTGTAAAAAATGATATCCCTAAGATCCTGTTCAGAAGGTTGTCTGTGGTTGTATGCTATGCTAGGACACATTTGGGTGTCACTGTTGGGTAACCATAAAGTGAAGTATTTTGGAGCATACAACATTGTCTCCAGCCCAAAACACAAGTGGTTGCTGGTAAAACGTTGGCCTTTTTGTTGTAGTTGATGTATTGCAATGAGGTATACCACTGACAAGCTGAAGCTGTTACAGGAAGTCTGATCTCGGCTATCATGACTCGGACTTGTCCCCGAAGACTTGTGACTCGAGTCACGTATTTTCACAAACAATACCTTTTTAAAATATTAAAAACAATTCCGATGATCCGATCGTCATTCCCGAAGTGCACAAGGAGTTAACGTCTAGCACAATAAATAAGTACACTGTCGTATTGTGTTGCAAGTAATAGATGGTAATACTAGTGTTCGTGATTATTGTGTAGATGGCCATCTACGTACAGCGCATGTATGTTCGATTTGTATGTTCAATATGCATAATAACACTGGGATGCACGACACCAATATTGATGCTGGTATTCTGCCAATGTTAACACCATAGCCACTGCTTGTGCTTGATGCATATTACCAGGGAAATGGCATGTCTGGTACCTGTAAAACACAGCCTGCATATTGCACTGTGATGGATGTGTGTTTTTTGCACCAGTTTTTACACATGGTCGACACGCACATCAAACACGACGTCAAGTTTGGTCACGTCACTAGTAAAAAGTTGTACAATTTTTTAAAATCATTGTATCTGCCGTTCTGCCCCGTATTGTTTCTTTTGGTTATACCACAGGCCTGGAATTTCATCTTTGAGAGGGCAAGGCCATTTTCATTTTGCAAAGGGCACTTCCATTGGAAAATCTTAAAGTCTATGGGAAACTTTGGAAGGGGCACCGAGGCCAAGACCAGGGCAACGAAGGCCATGGCCTCCATGGCCTCCGTGTAATTCCAGGCCTGATAACAACTTTAACAAAAACTTTAACAGAACTTTGTTTAAAATAAATGTGTTTTATTTTGTCATTTCCAATTCTTATTTTACGACATTTGGTTTGCAATCAATATTTAAACAAGTGACTCGTGACTCAGACTCGGACCAAGTGACTCGAGACTCAGACTCGGACCAAGTGACTCGGGACTCAGACTCGGACTCGACCCAAGTGACTTGAGACTCAGGCTTGGACTCGACCCAAGTGACTTGAGACTCAGGCTCGGACTCGACCCAAGTGACTTGAGACTCAGGCTCGGACTCGACCCAAGTGACTTGAGACTCAGGCTCGGACTCGACCCAAGTGACTTGAGACTCAGGCTCGACTCGACCAAGTGACTTGAGACTCAGGCTTGACTCGACCCAAGTGACTTGAGACTCAGGCTTGGACTCGACCCAAGTGACTTGAGACTCAGGCTTGGACTCGACACAGGTGACTTGAGACTCAGGCTTGGACTCGACCCAAGTGACTTGAGACTCAGGCTCGGACTCGACCCAAGATTAGATCAGGCTTGGATCGACCCAAGTGACTTTAGTCAGCTTGGACTCGACCCAAGTGACTTGAGACTCAGGCTCGACTCGACCCAAGTGACTTGAGACTCAGGCTCGGACTCGACCCAAGTGACTTTAGACTCAGGCTTGGACTCGACCCAAGTGACTTGAGACTCAGGCTCGGACTCGACCCAAGTGACTTGAGACTCAGGCTCGGACTCGACCCAAGTGACTTGAGACTCAGGCTCGGACTCGACCCAAGTGACTTGAGACTCAGGCTTGGACTCGACACAGGTGACTTGAGACTCAGGCTCGGACTCGACCCAAGTGACTTGAGACTCAGGCTCGGACTCGACCCAAGTGACTTGAGACTCAGGCTCGGACTCGACCCAAGTGACTTCGAGACTCAGGCTCGGACTCGACCCAAGTGACTTGAGACTCAGGCTCGGACTCGACCCAAGTGACTTGAGACTCAGGCTCGGACTCGACCCAAGTGACTTGAGACTCAGGCTTGGACTCGACCCAAGTGACTTGAGACTCAGGCTTGGACTCGACCCAAGTGACTTGAGACTCAGGCTTGGACTCGACACAGGTGACTTGACTACAACACTGCCAGGAACTAGGCAGAGTTGAGGCAAGCTGAGGCTAAACTGTCAGATTTGTTCTCAACTTTTAAAGGTTTTTAATGGTCAAGCAATAAAGGACCTTACCTTCAGCTTGTTCCTTTATTGCACAGCCATGACCCTGCCAGTTGTAAACGCCCAAATAAGACCTCATTGCTGGACTGCTGAGGCTTAAGTAGGGCTGGAGGGATGTACATTTGGCTGGGAAGTATCTAATGACCACAAACTGAACATTACAAAACAAACGATGGTTTCTATCAATTTTCCTATTAGCTGCATATTTTAACAAACAAGTTAATTACAGGCATATATCTTCTCAGCTAATTTCTGCATTTTCCTTTTTTTTTTCAGTGCCACGGTAAACTGAATAATGCTGTACAATTTATGTGTGGTATGCACTTTGTGCTATGGTAGCTGCTATCAAGTATCTGTATAATTTATGAATGGAAATGAATTATTGCATTTGTAAAACGTTTTAAAAAACAGCAACAATTAACAACACTTTTTTTGTCATCTCAGTTGTCTATCCTTGTTCATCCGGACAAAAATATAAACGACAGAGATCGAGCTCAAAAAGCTTTTGAAGGTAAGAGGATGTGAACCGTCAAACAGACAACAATCACCCCAAATTAACCCAGCAGTTTTAAGGAATTTATTACCTAACCAAATTGAGGATATAGTAGCAACTAGTTTGACTAATTCAATATCCATGTGGCCAACAAGTGGTTAAGTATTAGAAGTTAAGATCAAAGCACATATAAATAAGTCATGTCATTCTGAATGCTACATTTGGCAGGTACATGGTCGGAACAACTGTTGTTTTTGTCATGATTATAAGCAGTTATTTGTTATTGGTTGTCTAATGTCAAGGGAAAATAAGGTCTTTGTGTTCATCTTTTGTACAAACATGTTTCAAGTTCTTGTTATTATTTTGCATACAGGTCCGAATATCTCTAAACATAAATGAGTGGTCCTTGGTATTGGGTTGGCTACCAACGTTTACCAAAACTATGTGCACTTTGAATGTAGTTTATTATCATGTAATATTGTCATGTCAGTGCAGAAATGTCAGATCTTGGTGCGTACTTGTTTTGTGTGTACATCTGGGCTATTCTAACGAGATAATGTTTTGACAATTTCCAACTGGTGTGTAATGTACGTGCTATTTTAGGAGACACAGCGTCTTTGCACTGACATGACGATATGTAGATTTCAAACAGTGTGTAACACAAGTGCATGATTAATTATGTTAGCCAAGTACAGTAGTAACCGTTTTTGTATTGTTTCTGTAGTATTAACTAATGCCATGAAGATAGTTGAAGATGAAGAAAAGAGAAAAAGCATGCTAGCCATCATTGAAGAAGCCAAAGAGAAGAATGAGTTCTTGGTAAGACCATTTATTCACACTGTACCTAGTTACCCATAGCATCACAGTGCCTACACTTCCTGTAAGCCCAATTTGTACACAGCTCAATGGAAGAAAACTTTCAATCTTATATGAAGATCTTATCGATTTAAGGGTAGGTTCATAGATTGGTAAATACTTTTTAAAATACTGACCATAAAAGCTTACCTATTGAGAAGCCTGCAGCTGTTGATAGTATAAACTATCTTGAAAAAGGATTCCCTTTGAAGTAATACAGTTGGGATACTTTTTTACCCAATAACATTTGAATCTGAGAACCAGTTCATGCATGAATCGGTTCACAAATTTCGGAGGGTAGGTTTCTGTTCACGAATGGTGTGGCCAAAGATGCGGTTGGTACCTGCTTTCACCTCGCTATTAAATGTGGATAGATTCAACATTCTTGATAAAATACTGAGTTTGTTGCTGTTTTCTCAACAAGTAGACGCTGTATTCAGCTAAAAGCTTCACATGTGACTTTTATTGTATCTTTCTGAATAATTTTACCCATACATAAGCATTACATTGACAAGAACCAATCTATGACCCTACCTTTGATCAACTTTTCATATGTAGCAAAACTTCTTCAACTAGTTTTGTAAAAGACTTGAATATGTTAAAATAATTGTAAAAAATTGTCAAACTTTTAATCTTGCCTGCCAGAAATTACCTTGGGCTTCACCGTGTCACTATCTTTGTAAACAAGATGACATAATTTATACATCAAGCAAGTCCATTCAGAGTCACGTAGAGTGGCTTGCAGGCATGCAACTTCAGCACAAATCAGCTAGTATTTAATTTTATTTATTTACTTGAACTTTGGCATCGAGCCAACTTTACTGAGAATGTTGAAAAGTAGCTGTGAACTTTGAAGTTAATGTATTTGCAATAGTGTACTGTGCAAACACTGATGAGTTTGATGTGAATTTTGTTTTGACACAGCTAGAGGAGAAGAAGAAGAAGAGGAAGAAGGAAGGTCTGTCCACAGAGATTGAAGAAGATGATCCAGAAAAGGTCAGACATTTGTCCCAGTTGGGAGATCATTTGGAATTTGTTTTAAGGTGACCAGATGGGGGCCAGGATAGAAATCAATCGATAGGATATGGCTTATACAGGCCTGTGATGTCTAAGGTTTTTCAGGATTTCGGGATTTTCTCAAACGTCCTTGAGTCTTCAAATTTTCTTTAAAAGAGGTAAAGCAATTACCAAAGGGAAAAAAGAATTAGTCCACATCGTATTCAAATCTGTAGTTGTGTATTTCTGGTGATGCACAGAGTCTGGAAACCTCCTGAATTGTAACATCTGAGAGGTTCTAGATCTAGAAAAATGAGGAACCCAGGTCCCTGGGAGGTTACAGATCTAGAATAATGAGGAACCAAGGTCCCTGGGAGGTTCTAGATCTAGAATAATGAGGAACCAAGGTCCCTGGGAGGTTCTAGATCTAGAATAATGAGGAACCAAGGTCCCTGGGAGGTTCTAGATCTAGAATAATGAGGAACCAAGGTCCCTGGGAGGTTCTAGATCTAGAATAATGAGGAACAAGGTCCTGGGAGGTTCTAGATCTAGAATAATGAGGAACCAAGGTCCTTAAGCCATTTTCAGGAGTGTTTACATTTTGTCATATCTCATCCTTGGATAAAAACAATAAATATGTATACAAAAACATCAATTAGCAAAAAAGGACAAGCGTAACATGTTATAACATACATGACATAAGTGATAACTACCAAGTTAATACATTGATCATCAAGAAATGATTGTTAGTTAAGGTTCATTCGTGATATGTTCTTATGCCATGCTCTAAATTGACGAGCAACTGGGGGTAAATCACAGAAATAACATTCTCAACGACAACATTTATACTCTATCTCAGTGTGGAAGTAACTGAATTTAAAACTATGTAATGATACACAATATTATCCACTATGTGGGTAGGGGGGGGGAATCCAGATAAGAATGTTGTGTGTCCACACTTCAATTCTGACCATCCAAATTTATGTCGGGCCCAATTTGAGTCATAATAATGACCAGAGCAGGATTTAAACAAATGACCTCCATAATAATGTGCCGTCACTCTACCAACTGAGCTATCTAATATAACCAGTCAGTTTCCCTCGTGGTTTATTGCTTGACATGTAAAATAAAAGAGATGCATCCCCTTAATGTGATCCCCTGGCTGCCGCTTCACAAGTTGTATCCTAAAGTTGGGTGTGATCCCTGGCTATACGGCAGTTACAGGTTGAACGGCTTCTGACTGGCACCCCGAACAAAGGTATTGACAAAATAGGGAGACTGCCAATATAGGGCTAGATAGCTCAGTCGTTGGTTCAAATCCTGCTCTAGTAATTTTTTTGTTAACCCCCAAATACCTGTAACATTGACATAACTTGACCACAGCAATGCAGTAGGCCCTTTCCAAATTATGTAGCGATTGAAATAATTAGGTTCAACATATGAAAATAACATGTAAATATCAAAAATAGCAACACATAGTTACATCCTATGAAATTCACAAAGGTATTCTCCTGCACATAAGGTGGATGGAACTGTGTTTCACCAACAATTATGTTATTAACGGAGGGAAAAGTAATGTAGCTGAACTTAGGAAATGGAAGAAAATAAAGAAATAACAGCAATTTACAGCGAGATCCTTCTCCCCATGGCCAGTGCAGAAATGGTATCAAGGCATTGTGCACTGTAATCTGCTGTAACGCTTACATAAGCAGAAGAATTTTACTAATTTGCAAAAGTCTTAGATTCCCAAATGAAAGAATGCCTAAGATGGGGGCAGGTTAACATGTACATTTTGATGGGTTTTAGAAGTGAATTGATTAGTACAGTAATGACTTATGTTCCCAAACAGTTCAAAGAAACTCTTTACAAGACCACAGTGAAACTTTTTGCTGACTATGAGATCCGTCGGAGGGAGCTTGCTGAACGAGATGCAGTACTGAGAAAACGAGAACGAGAAGAAGAGATTGCACAAGAAGAGAAAGTCAAGAAACAAAAGGAGTGGGAGAAAGAATGGGAGGTAGGTCTCAACACTTGATCGTCCTAGTATTTTCACTTAAGTCTCTTAACACAAATAAATACACACAGTATTATTTGGTTTCTATGTCTATTTTTGAAAAAAAAGTTGCTCTTTTTGTCTCTGTTGTTGTTTCTCATGATGTGTTTGTCACAGTAGCTTTTTCTATGATTGGAACTATTAAAACAAATATTTTGACACAAGATCTGAGTCCCAGACCCTCAGAATTACTTGAACTGCAGTTGTCAAAGCATTTTATACAAATACATGTATCTTCACAAATGAAATAAAAACATTAAGTCTTGCTTACATTGCCTTTGTTTTTTCATAATACACACAATTGGGGACCAGAGTCACATGACTCATAGTCAGATAGTGGGTATTCGGCAGCAGCACTTGGAAGCAGTCATGCTTTTTCATGCACACTGCGAGTTGCTTGCTTGGTTTGTTTACATTATACCCACTATGAAACACGATTGTGTCTATTGTTTCAAATTTATTAATACATGACAATATAAAGACAAAGCAAATGATTTGTAAATATTGAAAAGAAAAAAAAAGTTTGCTAATTTATCAAGCTCCAATTTGAACCAGAGATATGTTTTTGTCTGAAATACTGGTGAAAATAGCACTTGAACTTTGGAAAACCCCAAAGTCACCAATGTTTATTTTGATTTCCGTAATGGAACATGACATATATGAAGCTGCACAAAATCTGTAACAAAACATGCCTGTAAACTGTATGTTGTTCTTTTCAGTAGTAAAGAGACCATACAATTTGATAAAATTTGTACAGGTTTTTTGCATGGCGTGTTTATTGTAAACTTAGGATTAAAATGAATTCACTCTTCCCCAAGACCAATTCTGTACACGTAGTACACCTTTTTATGAGAAAAAAAAAACCATTAGGATTTTATTAATTTTTTTGCAGAAAAGCCGAGATGACCGAGTAGAGAGTTGGCGAGATTTCAAGCAAGGTGGGAAGAAGAAGAAGAAGATCAAAAACAGAATGGCATTCAAACCACCAAAGCCAAAACTAGAGCAAAGATGATATTTACTACTTCACAATAAACACTGTAAATATTACTTCAAATTGAAGGTACAATGATAGTTTGTAGGGGTGTTCAATATTTTTGAGGCTATTAACATTTTGTATGAATATCTTCGATTTGAAACGACAGAAAAATAGTGTAGAACAAGATGGGGCCAGTTGAAACTTGAAGCTAATTGCTTTCCAGCCTTGGTTTGGTAACAGTAATTTGAAGTGGCTGGACGTCTGTGATGAATGTCTGTTAGGTGCTAGCTTGAAGCTAGTGATGAATGTCTGTTAGGTGCTAGCTTGAAGCTAGTGATGAATGTCTGTAAGGTGCTAGCTTGAAGCTAGTTGCATTCCATTTAATACCAGTGAGGTTTCATTGACGTCATTGCTTTGGATTAATGAAACTCCATCAGTTATAAGTTGCTCTATTAATGTTGACAAAGATTCATCAAATCTAAACAAGCTTGTATTGGACAGTTAATCAGATTAAAAATGGATTACCGTTGAATCATAACAGCTTGACAAACTAGAAAGGATCTCTTGATGCATTGATTGATTGACCTTAGTAGCAAAGTGGTTGTGCCAATACGTTACCCTGGGTACCTAGGGTTGATGGCAGATTACAAGAAGACATTTTACTCACTTGGAATTATCCGACAGTTTTTCCATTGTTCATATGGACAGCATTTCGGTTACAAAATAAGTCAGCAAAAATTATCTGCACGGTTCTCACACTCGCTATGAAAAATCTGTCATAGGAACAGGAACACACACCATCCAATGTGTGGAAATCAAATAAAGTGGTTCTGATTAAATAAAACAACAGGAAACACTTTGTTTTGTTGGGAAATTTGTGCACATAGATAAACGTGCTTATAGCAATTGCAGCAGTCATAATAAACAATAGCAATTTGGGGGAACTTCAAATGCTGTTTTATTCATTTTCAGGTTGAATATTTCTCTTCAGGACTGCTACTGGCATTAACTTGCAGATTGAATCAAATAAATTTTAACGGATCCTGTACTTTGTCACTGAAGTGCATTTAAACTACATGTAAATGATGGACTATTTCTTAGCAGCCTCTAGCAATACACTCATGCAATGCAATAGCTGCAGGAATAACCAAGTCCACATGAGACAAAAGAGGCTCATCATGTTTCTCATGTTTTGAATGCACTGTCTTTATGTTTCCAATCAGAGAAATCTAAAAGAGAGCAGCCAAATCAGCTTTAGTACAATGGTTTAGCAACAAAGTGGGTACGCTGGTTCTTCCCACTTAGTACAAATCACATGCTACATGTACCCAATGCTAAGTATTCAAAACTAATCAAAAGAAGTTTAGAGTTTCATGGTCTCTTCAACTTAAAACTATACAGTATAACGTAGTATGTGCGTCACAGGTTAGCATGGAGTTTTTGCTTATGAGCATTTGTACATGTACTTAATGTTACTGAGCATTCTTCTTTTGACAGAAACTTGGTGCTAACCTGTAAGCAAATAATGGCAACCATAAAAGACTTGAGCAGGAAAGCAGAGCCATGAAAATTGGCATAGACTTCCTTTTGTCACATGAATTACCTGTACACAACCACTTACAGACTAACTGACATAGTTACAGACCCTGGTTGGATGACATTGTTTTCTATACTTTGAATCAGTATTCTTCTCTTTATTCCAGGTTGGCTCCAACTGTCAACACAAATGCAAATGCTTACCAGCTTCAAATTTCAAGTTCTTTAATCGCAAGTTTATTCATGGGTGAACATGGAATTTGGATCCCAGTTTACACCGAGTCCCTTTGTGCAACCAAGGCTTCAATCACAGCCAAAGCCCAAGGCTTCAATCACACCCAAAGCCCAAGGCTTCAATCACAGCCAAAGCCCAAGGCTTCAATCACACCCAAAGCCCAAGGCTTCAATCACAGCCAAAGCCCAAGGCTTCAATCACACCCAAAGCCCAAGGCTTCAATCACACCCAAAGCCCAAGGCTTCAATCACACCCAAAGCCCAAGGCTTCAATCACAGCCAAAGCCCAAGGCTTCAATCACACCCAAAGCCCAAGGCTTCAATCACAGCCAAAGCCCAAGGCTTAATAAAAAGGCCTAGTGTGGTCAGCTGGAAACTCAAGAAATAAGCTTGCGATTTAAGAACTTAAAACCTGAAGTTGGTAAGCGGAAGCGTTTTCTTACACTGCAAACAAAAGCTAGGGTCAAGTCACGACATGATGTATCATGACACTGTGGAGGGTCGCCAATTTGTACTAACTAGAGTTTTGTGTTAAGCAATTTTTGTGCTTGCCTTGTTTATGAAATTGTTTAGTCTAGGAGTCAACATTACTATCTTCCTTTTTTATTGTATAAACAAATTGTGTGTTTTTTTTTGTCTACACAAAATTAACAGGGACAACTTTGTGTCATAACTTGATCCATAAAATCGAACGAGGAATGGTATTTATTTTTCATTTTGTGTACATCTTGGTTTTCTTTGTAGTTCTTCAAGGGCACAAGACAAAGATGGCAGGAGTGGCTGAACTGTCACGATGGCCAAAACAATATCCATCTGACTCTATGCATGTATTTTATAGTGAGTGAAGCAATTGCATTAAATATTTATTTTGTCCCAATAGATAATGAATGTGGAGTGTAAAATATCGGTCAGTTTGTGAACCCAAATGAATGGTTTATTGGAGCTACATGTAAGGCCAGGCTGTGTCTTGATTCTGCTGTAAATACAATATTTTGAGGCCTCCTTCATAGACATGTTTGTCAAAGGGAATAAAAGAGTGGAGACCAGGTTTAAATAGCCATTTAAAACCGGCAGAGTCACTACTCTTTTATTTCCATTTATAAATGCCCTTTTGTTGAAAATTAGTAATAATATAGGAAATCAGTCAAACTTTTCTGTTTTGTAAATTTTCAGATTCTATCAAATCCTCAGGCTCTATTTTGCCAAGGGTCAAGTTGCATGCACGCTCAACAGTTGTGTGTGCGGGCACTGGTCATTGACCACCATTATCATGGACTGGATAGGACTGGATGTTGCACTGCACTGTTGCACTGTTGCAATGTAAACGCGCTCTTTGTTTTAGGGGGTTTGAAAATTCAAATGCGTTTGTCGAGGTGATGTGATTTGTCAGCTTGCACTTTCAATCTTCTGCATGCAGCGTTTACATATTGTTTGTACATCATGTAATGTTGTTTTATTCACTATGTAATAATGTGTACATGTACGTGTGAAGTGACTGCGAATTTCTGCGTGAAATGAATGCAAGGTCAAAGGTACATCTAGGTATCTGGCATTATTCACGAGCCTCAAAGGACTTCAGATGTTGGTTGGTTGGGACCAACTTGGTCCTGAAAGTTTGATTACGTGTGAGACTTGCAGTCTATTCTGATATCACAAAAAGCAGATGGCCACTTTTTATCCTCAATAAGTAAATGATAACTGAGTATTTATAGTTTATTTGTTTTTAATCCCAACTGGAGGAGAGAGACTTGAGGCCCCTCCCCCTTCTCCAGTTCCACCGCTAATACAGTAGTGTTATAGAGGTATGAACCGACTGCTTCAGAAGATGAGCACTTCCTTGGAACATGCACAGGAAACAGAAAACAGCTGGTTTGCTGAATGGTCAGCTTGTTTTCTGAACTGAAAGCTTGTTTGCTGACAGTCAGCTGGATTGCTGAATGGTCAGCTGGTTTGCTGAATGGTCAGCTGGTTTGCTGAATGGTCAGCTGGTTTGCTGAATGGTCAGCTGGTTTGCTGAATGGTCAGCTGGTTTGCTGAATGGTCAGCTGGTTTGCTGAATGGTCAGCTGGTTTGCTGAATGGTCAGCTGGTTTGCTGAATGGTCAGCTGGTTTGCTGAATGGTCAGCTGGTTTTCTGAATGGTCAGCTGGTTTCTGAATGGTCAGCTGGTTTGCTGAATGGTCAGCTGGTTTGCTGAATGGTCAGCTGGTTTGCTGAATGGTCAGCTGGTTTGCTGAATGGTCAGCTGGTTTGCTGAATGGCAGCTGGTTGCTGATGGTCACTGGTTGCTGAATGGTCAGCTGTTTGCTGATGGTCTGTTTTGAATGGTCAGTGTTTGCTGAATGGTCAGCTGGTTTGCTGAATGGTACAGCTGGTTTGCTGAATGGTCAGCTGGTTTGCTGAATGGTCAGCTGGTTTGCTGAATGGTCAGCTGGTTTCTGAATGGTCAGCTTGGTTTTTGCTGAATGGTCAGCTGGTTTGCTGAATGGTCAGCTGGTTTGCTGAATGGTCAGCTGGTTTGCTGAATGGTCAGGTCTGTTGGTTTGCTGAATGGTCAGCTGGTTTGCTGAATGGTCAGCTGGTTTGCTGAATGGTCAGCTGGTTTGCTGAATGGTCAGCTGTTTGCTGAATGGTCAGCTGGTTTGCTGAATGGTCAGCTGGTTTGCTGAATGGTCAGCTGGTTTGCTGAATGGTCAGCTGGTTTGCTGAATGGTCAGCTGGTTTGCTGAATGGTCAGCTGGTTTGCTGAATGGTCAGCTGGTTTTGCTGAATGGTCAGCTTGTTTGCTGAATGGTCAGCTGGTTTGCTGAATGGTCAGCTGGTTTGCTGAATGGTCAGCTGGTTTGCTGAATGGGCAGCTGGTTTGCTGAATGGTCAGCTGGTTTGCTGAATGGTCAGCTGGTTTGCTGAATGGTCAGCTGGTTTGCTGAATGGTCAGCTGGTTTGCTGAATGGTCAGCTGTTTTGCGCTGGAATGGTCAGCTGGTTTGCTGAATGGTCAGCTGGTTTGCTGAATGGTCAGCTGGTTTGCTGAATGGTCAGCTGGTTTGCTGAATGGTCAGCTGGTTTGCTGAATGGTCAGCTGGTTTGCTGAATGGTCAGCTGGTTTCTGAATGGTGCTAGCTGGTTTGCTGAAATGGTCAGCGCTGGTTTTGCTGAATGGTCAGCTGGTTTGCTGAATGGTCAGCTGGTTTTGCTGAATGGTCAGCTGGTTTGCTGAATGGTCAGCTGGTTTGCTGAATGGTCAGCTGGTTTGCTGAATGGTCAGCTGGTTTGCTGAATGGTAAGCTGGTTTGCTGAATGGTCAGCTGGTTTGCTGAATGGTCAGCTGGTTTGCTGAATGAGCCTGGTTTTGCTGAATGGTCAGCTGGTTTGCTGAATGGTCAGCTGGTTTGCTGAATGGTAAGCTGGTTTGCTGAATGGTCAGCTGGTTTGCTGAATGGGAGTGGTTTGCTGAATGGTCAGCTGGTTTGCTGAATGGTCAGATGGTTTGCTGAATGGTCAGCTGGTTTGCTGAATGGTCAGCTGGTTTGCTGAATGGTCAGCTGGTTTGCTGAATGGTCAGCTGGTTTGCTGAATGGTCAGCTGGTTTGCTGAATGGTCAGCTGGTTTGCTGAATGGTCAGCTGGTTTGCTGAATGTCAGCTGGTTTGCTGAATGTACTGGTTTGCTGAATGGTCAGCTGGTTTGCTGAATGGTAAGCTGGTTTGCTGAATGGTCAGCTGGTTTGCTGAATGGTCAGCTGGTTTGCTGAATGGTCAGCTGGTTTGCTGAATGGTAAGCTGGTTTGCGTGAATGGTTAGCTGGTTTGCTGAATGGTCAGCTGGTTTGCTGAATGGTCAGCTTGTTTGCTGAATGGTCAGCTGGTTTGACTGAATGGTAAGCTGGTTTGCTGAATGGTAAGCTGGTTTTCTGAATGGTCAGCTGGTTTGCTGAATGGTCTGCTGAATGGTCAGCTGGTTTGCTGAATGGTAAGCTGATTTGCTGAATGGTCAGCTGGTTTGCTGAATTGTCAGCTTGTTTTCTGCATGGTCAGCTGGTTTTCTGAATGGTCAGCTGGTTTGCTGAATGGTCAGCTTGTTTTCTGAATGGTCAGCTGGTTTGCTGAATGGTCAGCTGGTTTGCTGAATGGTCAGCTGGTTTGCTGAACTGAATGGTTTTCTGAATGGTCAGCTGGTTTGCTGAATGGTCTGCTGAATGGTAAGCTGGTTTGCTGAATGGTAAGCTGATTTGCTGAATGGTCAGCTGGTTTGCTGAATTGTCAGCTTGTTTTCTGCATGGTCAGCTGGTTTTCTGAATGGTCAGCTGGTTTGCTGAATGGTCAGCTTGTTTTCTGAATGGTCAGCTGGTTTGCTGAATGGTCAGCTGGTTTGCTGAATGGTAAGCTGGTTTGCTGAATGGTAAGCTGGTTTGCTGACAGTCAGCTGGTTTGCTGAATGGTCAGCTGGTTTGCTGACAGTCAGCTGGTTTGCTGACAGTCAGCTGGTTTGCTGAATGATTTCCACAACTTTGTTTTGGTTTCATCATCAAAAGGAAATTACTAATGAAAACATCATTACTATGGTCAGTGTACATTAATTCAATTCAAACTAGATTGAACATGAACATCTAAACAAGTCTCTTCAGCAATATAAAAGTCTCACCAGGTTTCATCACTATAGTGTGACACTACTCCATCAGTACTCAATTTACATACCACACACGCAGATCCTTGTCATTTGATTGATGGAACAAGGGTCATGTGTCATCCTTTATTTTGCCTTGTATACTGCTGCGTTGCTCCAATTCTAATAATGGAGTCACTTGTGGCTTATTATTGAATGCTTCCCAGGCGTCTTCTAAAATAATGACCTCCACCTGTTTGTCCAAAAGAGGCAAGGGTGTATCACAGCGGACAAGATTGGCTTCTACATGGAGTCATCCACGTTGTTTAGAAGTTTGTCAATAATTTTCGGGGTGGACAAGTTTCTGTGTCCACTTTGTGTTTATTGTAATATCCATTTTATGACAAGGATCTAATTTTGAGTTATATACAACAAATATTGGATGCATTATTAATGCATTGTCACAGAATATAATCACTTAGTGAAATGTGGCTTTTCCATTTCACTCGGCATCACCTCAATAATGGAACATTCAAGATTTCACCATGCAATTATATTCTGTAACAATGCATTAATATGTGTCCAATATTTGTATAATTGAACTTGACAAATTTTTCAAAATGGTGGACAATATTTCTCTAATTTGAAACCTATTGATCTATGAGCATATATCCCTACATTGCACAGACACACCACATTCATCAGTGAAATATATGTTACAATAGTCTAAATAAATTCTGTTAGGACAATCATTTTCAAAGGGGTTGTTAAGTAGAGATGTACTGAACGATTAAAATTAAATAAATGAAGGCTTTTATTTCCATTATCTTTCTAGACTTTTAATATTTTACAATTAAATGACTAACGAGGACAAAGATTGCATTGAGACTTATCAAGTCTTTAAGACTGAGCTTAAGAGTGCAGAGGTGTTTGTTGACTGACAAAGCAGCCCTTTACAGAATTATTTCCTAGCCTTGTCTACTAAAAAAGCCTGGCAGACGTTGTGCTTATTTACTTGCGATTTGGACTAGCAGATAGATGATGCTACATTAGAAATCCATGATGAACACATGCCCACTGACAAATTGTATTTATACTTGACACACATTGCCCATTTGTTTTGCTGAAAGACTACACACTGTGAATATTGTCTTCCAATTAACTGTGAAGGTGTCACCACAAACCTGTCTATTCCTTAATAAGAATTAATTTGTTTAACATAAAAAACTCCATGAGTCAATTTTTGAAACTTTGAGGTAAAATGTTGGAAATATAGGTGCTTTTTCATTAAAGAATAACAGTGTGAGGAGCTGGTCTTCAGGGCGTGGTAATGACCGGATTCATGGCTTGCCGCTGTTAATGGACTGAGCCTAATGTAAGGTCCATTAACAGCTGTTAGCCACCAACCAAGGTCATTACCACTCTTTTCAAAGCCAACAACCCCCCCCCTCCCAAGAGATTTACACATGGTTGTACCCGCAAGTTTACTAGCTGTAGTTACTTCTTACTGTTATCCCCATTAATAAATAGATTTAACAGAGAAAACCAAACAAAACTGTAAAAATGTTAAGATACTGTGATCTTTGTTTTGCCGATACTTTTAGAATTCTTCTTTTCATGTTCAAGGGCCATTCTTTAGGCTGTTCCATTTTGCCTGGCACCTAACCTCTTACACATGATTAACTATTTATACATTCTTTCAAGAACCAGGCTATGAGCTTTGAAAATTAACAAAACCATGGAAATACTTTGATTGGTGTTCGGCTTTACGCTTTGCATTATGTTGGTTTCATGTGCGTACCAGCTACCTTACATTGGTACATGTGCATTTGTACACTGTTTGTATGCGCATGCACCCAGCACCACACATTTCTTGTCAACATGAAATAAAATACTAATAGTAATAAACAATAACATCTAAAAAGATGTGCACAAAGAAATTAGTTGATCTGATAGTTGCTTGCACAACAAGCACAGTGCATGCAGAACTATCTAAAACAACAATGCTTGATTAGGGGGGCCATTTATGCACTAGTTCACACAGCTTGTCTTTATATCACATGTTATAACACACCTCTTGCTAGTTCTGTATTCTGGTTGGCTGAAACACGGTCACGTGGGATGAACTATTATAGGCTAGTGCATGAGATTTGCACACCCATGAACTAGACATCGCACGCGCGTAGTTTGCGGGAAATAGTTCCCGAAGCGGGCAATAGTCTTTCAATTTTTGACTGGTTACAGCGCCCTCAAGAGGTTACCAGGCTCATCTTAAAAAGAAAAAAGGCGGCGTCTGGATCGGATTACGGTAGTTTCTTTTCTTATTTCACATTTTGGACCGAGTTGTGTTATAAAACACATATGGACTGCCATGATTCGGTCACTAGAGCTCGTCTATCCCCCCTCGGGCCTGTGAGTGACCAGAAGAGGGACCTATTTCCCTCGGCCTTAGGCCGCGGGAAATAGGTCCCTCTTCTGGTAACACACAGTCCCTTGGGGGAATAGACGTGCTCTAGTGACCTCATTGCCAGTCCATATGTGTATATTAATACACCCCATGTGACCCAACTTCAACCAATCAGGGTGCATAAACTCTCCAATGTATTTATTAATTGTTACTAATAAATGCAATTGAATCAGATACCGTATGCATTGCATTCAGAAAAGTAGTTATCGCACACAATGAGTTCCACAGAAGTTGAGTACATCACATACCTAAAGTGCTAACCATGTTGGCATGTTGGCTAGTTAGGTCAGATACTGTCTGACTGTCAGGGCACAACAAAAAACTAATGTTGCATGTAACATCAAATTGGGCAATGCAAGTGCATGTATAATGCCATACTGTATTGTATCAATCAAAACCTGGAAAGAACTCATTGGAAAGCAGGGTTACTGAGCAATGTACAATTATACACGGCTGAGCAATGTACAATACACGGCTGAGCAATGTACAATACACGGCTGAGGAATGTAGGCCTACAATACACGGCTGAGCAATGTACAATACACTGCTGAGGAATGTAGGCCTACAATACACGGCTGAGCAATGTACAATACACTGCTGAGCAATGTACAATACACGGCTGAGCAATGTACAATACACGGCTGAGCAATGTACAATACACGGCTGAGGAATATAGGCCTACAATACACGGCTGAGCAATGTACAATACACGGCTGAGGAATGTAGGCCTACAATACACGGCTGAGCAATGTACAATACACTGCTGAGGAATGTAGGCCTACAATACACGGCTGAGCAATGTACAATACACTGCTGAGGAATGTAGGCCTACAATACACGGCTGAGCAATGTACAATACACGGCTGAGCAATGTACAATACACGGCTGAGCAATGTACAATACACTGCTGAGGATTGTACAATACACTGCTGAGCAATGTACAATACACTGCTGAGCAATGTACAATACACTGCTGAGGAATGTAGGCCTACAATACACGGCTGAGCAATGTACAATACACTGCTGAGGAATGTAGGCCTACAATACACTGCTGAGCAATGTACAATACACGGCTGAGCAATGTACAATACACTGCTGAGGAATGTAGGCCTACAATACACGGCTGAGCAATGTACAATACACTGCTGAGGAATGTAGGCCTACAATACACTGCTGAGCAATGTACAATACACTGCTGAGCAATGTACAATACACTGCTGAGCAATGTACATGTACAATACACTGCTGAGGATTGTACAATACTTTGCTGAGCAATGTACAATACACTGCTGAGGAATTGTACAAGAAAGCATTGAACTACGGACAGCTCTTGGGAGTTCAGGCCACTCAATGCTAAATAGAGGTACATATGATGATGCCTACTCATGAAAACTTCTAAAATAAGACTTGCATATTGACTCTAAGATTGGACCATACAACAAGACCTTCATTCTTTTATTTCAAACTGATAATTGACCTTCTAAATTTGTCATAACCTGGACTTGTACTGGTCACCAAATAATCACACGATAATTAAGTTCAGTACACGACAGATTTGTCATATTATTGTAGTCAGTAAAATAAATCAGAACCGGCTTGAAGATCCCTACTTTATACATGCAAGTACCCGACTCTGATCAAGGTTGATGGCATCCTTATTAAGTGATCAAATATTTCTTAAATCAATCTCTTTTTAATCAGAATAAATATTTTGAAGTAATCTTAGATATTATAACAAAGTTCATATTACCTCAAATGTTATAATCTACAGTACTGTTATATAAATATTATAATTCAATAAATCTAAAATAGCACTAAACAAACACATACCCCCAGATGTTTGTTGACCCAATTATTTAAGGACTTATGTTTGTTCTCCCAGTGTTAGGAAACAAAATCAAATCTTTTCAGAAAATCAAATTGAGGACTGCACCACCCAGATGCCTTTTGTTAATAATGTCCTTTATGTCAACTGGTACACCCACTCACACACACACGCATACCCAACCATATTAGAGCCAATGCTTCCCAAAAGCAAGTCCAAAGCTATCAGTTAAAAAGAAGTTTGATACATTGTACATTTATCTCACAGTACTTTAGGCTAAGACCAGCTTTTTCTAAGTGATTCTTAAAATAGTTATTTGTTAAATTCCAATTTAGCTGTATTAATTCTATTTGGGACTTTCTTGGAAAAAGATATTTGGCTATCAGGCCATCACAGGTTTAAACTTTAAAATCTCAAAAAAATATGGGTAGAACAACAAGCAATTTCAAAATTGTCAAAAAAGCTAATTTTTTTAATGGCATACTCTGACTGTGTGCCAAACTCCATGCTTGCATCATCAAAGGCACAATCCCATCACCTACATGTACATGCAATACTATATGAAATCATGACCATATTTTGTGTTTTAAAGGCACTGGACACTATTGGTAATCAGCAGCGGCACCAGACCTGTTAAACTGGGAGGGGGGGGCAAGAGGGGCAACTTAAATTTAGGGGGGGCAAACAAAAGTCTATAATGTACTGTATAAGCCTACAATTCACTCCAGAAATAAGATTTTGCACTGTTTGTGCGAACTGCGTGTACAATGGCTGCTTACGGTTTTGGGCAGACAATGCATTTCTATTTATAGCAAGTTTCCAAGCTTGTACAGATTAATAAATCCATATTTTATTAACATTGCCGGAGATGGAAAGTGTATTGGGCTTTTTTGATGGTGCCAGCTAATTATGATGGAAGTTGAGTTTATTATTTACAGCGCAAACAACATTGTAACAAATTGGGTGCAATGGTTCGGGATTAAACTCAATTTCCGCCATCGGGGAAAAAACGGGGGGGGGGGGGGCAAAAAAAAATAACTGGGGGGCATTTGCCCCCCGTGCCCCCCCCCCCCTTAGCGCCGCCGCTGTTGGTAATTACTCAAAATAATTGTTAGCATAAAAACTTACTTGGTAACGAGCAATGGAGAGCTGTTGATAGTATAAAACATTGTGAGAAACGGCTCCCTCTGAAGTAAAGTAGTTTTTGAGAAAGAAGTAACTTCTTGAATTGATTTTGAGACCTCACGCGTGAGGTCTCGAAATCAAGCATCTGAAAGCACACAACTTGGTGTGACAAGGGTGTTTTTTCTTCCATTATTATCTCGCAACTTCGACGACCAATTGAGTTCAAATTTTCACAGGTTTGTTATTTTGTGCATACACCAAGTGAGAAGACTTGTCTTTGACAAATACCAAAGGTGTCCAGTGTCTTTAAAGATACTGGTCATTTCTTAAGCACACTTGCCTGTCTTTACTAGGTAGTATGTAACAATACATTGCAGTGTCATACAACAATCTTAGTTTCAGTCTGCACTGTTATTATTAAAGACTAGATTGGTAACAACCCAATTTCATTACATTCAGTATTCACAAAATGTATGCTTACTTTGAAACTGTCAGGAACATGAAGCATGCATCTTTACTTATGAAATGCACTCATTCATGTGGAGTAGTCTGCTACAGAAGACAACAAACTGACAACCCCATGAAACCAGGCAGAGGTAACAGACTTGTATAACCATGTAATACATACATGTAACTATGAACTCAACACCCTTTGCAAGATTTTATATCCATACAATTTGTGTTAAAAAGCCGAACAGATTTACCGTTAAATCCTAAAAATGACACCAAGTACATGTACCAATAAGGATTTCTCATAAGACTTCTGCTGAATGTTTCAAAGAAAACATGTAAAAAGTATAACCATAATAACCTTCTTAAAGGACTGTCTTGTGGGATATGAAATGACTGTACATGTTGGATTTATTGACAACTAGAATATTAGAAATGGTATATTAAAATCATCTTTGATACTTCATGGAATAGTCCTGGTCTTCCACATACAAGTACATTGGTATTTAGACATAACAATGTATTATGTTGTTTTATTTATGCATGTAAAAGTAAATAAAAGTATCTACATGTATAAGCTAACAAATGAATGAAATAATAGCATTGACTGTGATTTAGATTCACAACTGACAAAGTAGTGACCATATATTTACATCCTGAATCATTCATCATATTCATTGATGATAAATTGATAAACAAACGTTGCTTTCTTACGTGAAACCTGCTGAAGATAGGCTCGACCTTTCAATGCGCTTGATTCTTGCTCACTAGGGGGCGCTCTGAGGAAGATTTCTCCAAACACAGTAGCTGTTGCATCAGAAAGAATTAGATAAAGTAAATTAATTTACAAATAAAATTATAACCCCAAGTTACATATAAATTTTTTTACATTTGTATGAGGTAGGCCTTCCACTGTCTCATCTACTCCAGGCAAGTTTGTTGCGTGTCCAATTTGCCAACTTTGCAATGACAGTCACGGTGATCTTAGTGAGAGAACATGAAGGTGATTATAGAAGTTGTCGTACATTGAAATGTTTTATACAAAGACCACAGCAATGTCTTTACTTTTTTTTTTACATAAATTGTTTGGTGTGTTTTACCCTTTTTGTGATTCCACCATTTCACTTATTTTCTATTTTTTTCAGAAACACTACACAGCCCATTAGAAGTTTATTTCCATGGTGTTTTATTCACAAGTCTAACTAAATATTTCAAATTGACAATTTAGTATTGCAATTATTATTTGTCCACTTCCATCCTCCAATCTCCTACAGTCTACACTGATTCATCAATTCATTCTAGATTAATCTGTTGTCTGGTCCAAGGAACAGAAGATGGTTTTGGTTTCTGTGCCCTTCACTTCTCTTCCTTTCATACCTTCATACTAAACATGCTAAATGTCCTCACTGCTATGTTGAAGAATAAAGTCCACTTTGCCTTTAAAAAGTTCTCCGGTAAGTTCAAAATATAAGGCCAGTAAAAACTGCTGTTGATAATTGTAAACAAAGCTGATCAGATTACCTGAGTAAATACTGACTGAGTATTAAATACTCTGATCAAATCAAGTGTAGCTTACCCAGCGTTTTGGTATCTAATTTATTTTCATCACTATTTATCAACAACTCCCTGATGAAAGCAGCCAGATACTTGAAAACATTGTGATGACTGCGTGGTATTTGAGTTAAAACCTGCACAAGAACAAGAACAAGTGAAACAAGATTAAACATTGTAAATGATGAAACTGAATAACCAATAAAATAAAAACACATGATGAGACCAGTAAACAAAGACTACCTGCTTGCAAAGAAGGAAATTGTTTGCACACTCCAGACACTTGTTGTAGTACTTATATGGAATGACAGGCTCTTTCATAGATTCTAGGAACATCAGGAGTGCCTCTGCTACAGAATGAAGGCTTCCAGCTAAAGGTAGCACAGATTAAGGAAGTCTTACACAATATACCATGATAAACAGACAACTTGAATTATACAATCTTTATACAAGATATTGTCGCTATTTATTTTACCAATTTTATAAACCAACTCTGATTATTTTCATCAAGTAGAATGGTATTGAATAGGAACTTCAAATGATCTGTTTGATCTGACTGATCTGACTTCTATTTGTGATTTTAAGAAGTATAAACATATTGTTTGAGAAGGATACGCATTTCATCAGGAAAACCAATGTCCAAACAATCCCTGATGGCTATGACGTCCTTATGTAGTCCTTCAACACTGAATAGATTCTCCTACAACAACAAAAAAAGAGTTTAATTTATTACTTCCTTAATGGTTTCACAACATTACAATAAGACTGCAAGGACATACCCTAAGTCATTTAGTCAGTACTAGAGTCCAAACTCATTAGTGGTATTGTAAACTTCCCAAATCAACACTTGATAGTTCAAATTTCACTTCAAAGAACAGGAAACTTTATAATAAATTAATAATCTTAAAGGTAGGGTCACATATTGGTTTTTGTCAACATAATGTTGATTTGTAAGCAACATTATAAAGAAAGATACAATAATAGTCACATGCTAAAGTTTCAGCTGAATAGTGTCCACTTGCTGAGAAAACAGCACAAAACTGTCACAGTATTTTCACAAGAACCTCAAATCAATCCACGTTTAGCGAGGTGACAGCGGGTACCAACCGCATCTCTGGCCGCAGCATTCACGAACGGAAACAAACCCTCCAGAAATCTGAGAAATGATTCATGCATGAATTGTTTCTAAGATTAAAATGTTTTTGGGTGAAAAATTACCCGAACCATATAACTTCAAAGGGAATCCTTTCTCAATATAGGTTTACACCATCAACGGCTGCAGTGCTTCTCACCAAGTAAGTTTTTATGGTCATTTATTTTTGGAGTATTTATCAATCTATGACCCTACCTTTAACTATATACTCTAGAGTAATGCATCATTATGCATGATGTCTTTATGACAACTTATGTTGACTGACTTACTGTCTTTGTTGCATTTCTGAAGAGATGATCAACCAACATCCAGATTTCTTTAGGGATATCAAACCTCTGGAATGACATGTCTGCTCCTTGGTCATCCACACCTGTCTCTCCACACTCTAACTTCCTGACCTCATCAGCAGTCATCTCTCTTATTGGACCATGCATCTGCACAAGAGCTTCAATAGAGGATCCATAACTACTAGGGATGTAATTACCACTCACTGTGATGTGTGCAGGAATTAAGAAATACAATAAGATAACTCCAATCTGATCAGAAAGATGATTTTATTACACACTGGAGCTAATCAATAATTTGTAACTAGCTTTTAACCTCACAGTGTGATTTCTCATAGACTTTAGTCTAACCGGCAGTTGGGTTGGGGCAGTGATATTTTTGCTTGCCTTCCTCCTCTAAGACCCTGATTTGAATCCCGCCGGGGCACTAGGTGAATTGGGTGTTCCTACCTGATTGCATGGGTTTTCCCTGGAATAATTCTCTGGGGTTTTCCTCCCAAATTTAAAACTAAAATTTCCTTCCTTGTTCTTCTCTCCATGGGGTTCTTGGCTGGTACAGTGATTAAGTTCACTTTTCTGAGAATCCTTGGCTTCACAACCAGAATTAATAAATGTCTAAAATATACTGCAAGTGGCTTTTACCCCCCCCCCCACAAAAAAGTGTTTTGTTAAATTATTTGTTATTGTTTCACAAGTATACAAAACCAACTCCAATTCAACAAACATAAACTGCTCTCTTTATTTTCTTGAAACGTGACAACTTAAATTTGCTGAAATTTTCAAAATTGTTGCATTTGGGTGTACTGAGAACTAGTGGATTGGAATGCATAACCCTATGATATGTCACCCACAGGCAGCACTAAGAGTCATTGTAAGTACTAGCAACTTCTTACACAAAAGTGAGGTGAGTTTATGACTGTGCTTCATAAAGTATTATGGGCTTAATAATCATTACAGTTTGGAATAAATTCCTGCATTAGAAATGTTTAGCTTGACAAAATAAATTGTAATACGCTTACATGTGCAAGCAAAAAGGATATATAATAATCTTTGCCATTATCCAGATGAAACACCAGAATATCCTCAAAGGTATCTTCTCCTGAGTTCAGAGCAGCTGCAGAGTTCTTATCAACTTGTACTGTCACAGTAAACTCTACAGTATCACCTTCACATATAAACAACAATAATGTACAGTTGAATAGACTGAATAAATAACACTAAGGTGTTACAGGTAGCTTTGATATCAGATTTGTTTGTATAACACCAGTTTCAGACAGACGCTCCAGAGTCGCACCGTACCAAATTATTGAATTAAGTACATGGAAAGTTTGAAGTATGAAACAGTTAGGAGCAACTGGACAGGCTAGAAGTCGAAAGATCGACTGTTGCAGTCATTTGGAACAACTCTGGAGCGTCTTGGTTTCTTGCCGATCTTGTCATGAGCCGAACCTAATGTTGTGTCAATGTATGGTACTTAGAAGAAATGTAGGTTACGGCTACAGGTTACAGCATTCTTCTTTTTCTCCGGGTTTTTTTGCATAAGGCTTCCCATATTGTTAACTACATGTCTTTTTTGGCTTAACTTTTTAATATAATATTTAAATTGCAAAAAGGGCGTCTGTTGTTAACCCTGTTGTTTACTAGTAGTAGAGGTCAGCGGCATGTTTGTATTTTAAATTGGCGGCTACAGCTATGGCTATGTCTGTTGCTAAGGACCTACTATACTTCAACGCACGAGGACAAATCTAGCCATCGCCGCCACTTTGAAGACGACCTTATCTCCAGCCAGTACATTATATTCCCCTGTCTGAAACCTATATTTATTTGGATTGACCTGAATGACCTAGTTTCACTCCTAATCTGTTTGGTTCAGTCACAACTCTGGAGTGCCTCAATATCATAAAGGCTAGTTATAACAGTTATTGTTAGGGTCATCAGCCGCAAAATAACAGTTTAAGAAGTTACAGTTTATTGTTTAAACAAATGTAATTAGGTAGTGGCTTATTGTACCTGGCATCATGAATACTTCTGATGGTTCTACCTTCAGCCATGGTTTGCAGAAATCTTTATCGTCAAGTTTATTGACAAACTTGGCCACTGTGTTAACTTGACCAACATTTGCAACATCCAATGCAAGTAACTGAGGCTCCATGAAGTGCACATCTTTAAACTCCAGCTGAAAAGATCCAAAAACAACATTTTAATTGTTATATTAGCTACTACACTTTGTTCATTTTGAACGCAGAAAGTCAAACAAAAAATTGAGTTATGTAATTTCAGTCAACCACACTTCTAAACAGATAATACAAAGCAGTAACGTCACAAAAACTACCAGACTCGAGTCTGCATCAGTAAGACATTGCATTACTGTTGCCGACGCTTGGAATAAATTAGAAGTCCAACTCGTGATAATTTGAATTACAGAATCTCACCTTGACAATCTTTGACTTGTGAATGAGGGATAAGGGGCAATAAGCAAGTGCAGCAATTTACCTTATAACCAGTACATGCCATTTGACATGTATACACACTAATCATTTCCATGCCAGAGAATGGATGCCTGATAAACCCGTTTTAAAAATGTCCATGGATGCTGTCAGCAGACGAGCATACATGGCAAAACTATTTCTGTTGATACAAGGTCAACTGCAGGTTACATGTTACCAAGCCTTCACAATCCATGGTGTAGCGTGCACCATGCATGCACTCACTGAGTTACGCTTTGGTTGCCCCAAACAAAGAGGGACAAAGGGGACTGGAACTCAAGCTTGAAATCTCCCTTTCATATTAACAGGGAATATTGTGCAATCCCAAGTTCCAGACCACATTTTCTCAAAGAGGGAAAAGAAATCCTGGTTCATTTTATGAGAACATGTAATGTCTTTACTTGATTTTGACATAGTTTCATTGTTACAACAGTATTCTTTTTCCCCTTTTTTTTGCTGCAGATTTTCCTGAAATAACCATAAAAATGATGGAAGCCCACAGAAACAAAAATTTGATTTCAGCTATCGCTGAATTTATGGATAAACACTGCTTAAGCCTTATCTAACAACAATTCCATTGCAGTTAACAGTCTCAATGTATTATTATATTCCTTAAATTTTTTGCAGTATCTGCTGTTATTTACAGGATTGAAACTGGCCCATAGGCAAGCTCATTTCAACTGAGTACACTGTAGATTTGTGTCTCTGCAGGACTTGAGAATCATTGAGTATTTGTAGACTTGTTCAACCCCAAATTATCTGTATAATTGAATAAAAACTAGAAATTTAGAGTTTGTCTTACTCCAAACTCTAGGTGTTTGGTTTCTGAGGGTAAAATGAAGAGCCATTTATTAATAAACATGACAAATGCTAGCTTGGTTTCAGTTTGACCATGCATATACTGCTTTGTACATAGATCTGGTAAAATCTGCACCTTTTAAGGTGACGTCATGTTACAATTGATGATGCCATTTTACCACCAGGAAAACAACCATGAAATGAACATATCCCGTCTTGAGTATATGCAAAAGTCCAGATCAATTGAAAATGTTATCATGTAGATGAATCTTTGTGTACATCAAAGGTGACGTCATAATTAACTTTAGGATGTCACAGTGAGGTGACCTAATTTTTTGTGGATGTAACACATCCCAGCTTGAATACACGCAAAGTTTTAGCTAAATCGCCAAAAAACACTACCTTTGTGGTGATATAACGTGGCAATTAGTGATATCATGAAGAGTCACTGTTTATTTAGACCATTTGTGACCTTCCAATCCTGATGCAAGATAAAATTTGGCTGTAGCTTGCTTTATTCTCGTAATATGTAATAAGTGGTCAAAATTTAAAAGAATAATTTGATTTTGTCATAACTTCACTACAAATTTTAGCAGACGATATCGTTGTCTAACAATACATCAAGTTTTAATTCAGTTAGACTCATCCTTTGGCAGATACACACAGTTTCAAAAAGTGCACCTTTAAGGCAACACACAACACATGATGATACCATCAATCTACAAGTCTAAACATAATGTTGTCTGCATAAAGGTCATTATAAATACCAATTTTGAAACAATTTTCATGAACTTTGCCACATATATATATAATAAAAGTGTATTTTGAACTGTGTTTCACCTGCTGGAGGGGCTCTCGAATTTTATGACGGCACAAGTCCTGTTTTTTAAAACCAAATCCTTGCCAGACTTAAACATCGTTGAAAACTCTACAAAAAGTTGCCACTTTTAAATTATAAGGCACTTCTGGTTTCTACTAGAAGTAGAGGTAATGCAATGTTATGCACACAATAACAAATATAGGCCTATATTATTACCTACAGTTCCTTATTCTCGATTTGATACGGATTTCAAAGATTTAAATATTAAATGTTTGAAAACTTTGTAATTCGACACCTGATGAGGTCAACATGACATCACTGCAGCGGTTTCATCTACTAATTCATATCTAACTATGTGTGAAGTTTCATGTTTATGTGAGTTTTACACTTCCTGCAAATACTATTGATAACAATTTGTTATAAAATTGGAGATGTGTACCTCATGAATTTTGGATTATATTTACTTGCAATATAAAGCAGCCCTAATTGGACTAAGTTGTCTTACATTGTTAAGGCTTAAAGCAACCTGTGGCAGTGCTTCATTCTCCTGCTTGTCTACCTTACGTATCTCCTCTTCAACAACTTGCTTGAATTTCTTCTCATCAACAACCTTCACCTATAAAAGTAAGAACAATCAATATTGGAAGCCATTTCGTATGCAGATTATGCATGTACATCTTTCATCACTTCATATCAACTATGTAATAAAAAACAAGAAGAACCAAACATACCTCAATATCAAACAAGCTACTGACTGGCTTATGGTCACTGAGTTTCAATCTATCATGGCTACGATACACAACTTGTCTGATGGTATTGCCTTTGAAGAGAATTCGATCACACCATGCTGGAACTCTTTGTTTTTCACTAAGTAATAATATAATTAATAAAAGCTTGTCACCTTGGCACTTAAAAGGTTGAAGAAAGAGCTTGACTTATTGACATGACTTGAACCTACATATTTCTTTATTTATCAGGCATTTTTCTATGTATGCATTTACTTTCACATATGAGTAAAGTAACAAATAAATCTGTTCAAGTCAGCATAATGAGTCTCATTTAGTCTAGAAAAACAAACCCAAAACATGGCACTATGTGAAAGTCATGTCAAATTTGTGCAAATTTGTGAATGTAATTACTGACGTGGCACTGGTCATAGTTAAAGTGTCATAATGGGCCAAGCATTTATCAATTGGTTTATTCATATCTGAAAATGTAAAGAGAAGATAGCAGAGTCAACAAACATGAAGTTCAAACTCTAGGATTTAGAAAATGAATGTGAGAGTGGGGCACTCATCAGGGTACTAGTGGAAATGGGTTTAATTTGCATAATAAGAAGGTAATAAGAAGGTAATCAACCGATGACTAAAAACCCTCAGCCCTCAATACATTCTAGCTAACCAAAGGTATCACAAACCATGTTCCAAAATCTGAGCACTGTAACCTTGACATTGGATCTGTTGACTTAAACTCACTACATTTACCTAGACCTTTTTACCCCAGAAATAATCCCCACTTTCCTTCTCTCAAAAGACAACCCCCACCCATGATAGAAGACCAAATGGCACTTCTAACTGGAATCAGTCCAAAATTCATTTACAACTATGACCTTGACCTTTGACCTTCTGACCCCAAAGCAATCCAACTTTCCTTTACCCAAAGGCAACCCCCAACCCAAATGTCACTTCATACAGAAGTTACCCTCAGGAAACCATTTAGCTGTAACTCACCATTGTGAACCCCTCTACATTCTTAACTTTCCTTTCCCTGAGGACAACCCCACCCTCTCCCCCCTCCCCACACCACCAAAGATACAAGTCCAAATGTCACTACTAAACTAAAGTTAAAGTCCAGAAATGAAAGTGCCAAGCCAGACATCTGTCCATCCATTTGGACGAAGGCACGCCGAAGGCAATGACAATACCCTTTCAGCCTGTTGGGCTTAGGGTTAAAAAGCAAGAGTAATATACATTGTATACAGAACTGAATGGAAGTAGTACAATTTTCCACTTCACGTCGGTATTCAGGTATTCTGGAAAATTTTCCCTGCCCATGCACAGTATTATTTATTAAACTTTTTTGAGCTTCAAGAGCATGTGGTTTTCCTATGAAAATATCCTTGCCATGATGAAACCCTGACTTGTCAAAGGAAGACAACTATGGTTCTCATAAGCACCTGGATTTGTTGTTCTCTTGTGAGAAAATATGAATATGCTTTCACTGTGAATCGCAAACCCTCGGCCATAAGCCATGGCCGATAATCTAACATGGTATACTGGAATCTTGGAATACTTGGACTTGCCTCCCATTGAGCCAAATACAATGATAACAAATGGTAGCAGCCTGTCTATTCTTGTATGCCACATTTGTTTAACAATAGGACAATCTGGAATCAGGATTACACAATGACCCCCCGAGAAAGGGATATTACGAGCATGATTTCCAGTACCTTCTGATCCTTTTTGAATGGGTGAAATGAAGCATAGCAAGGTAGGTGCATGCCTGTGCATACTACATAATAGAATGTCAAGGTAGATATTAACCAGCAAAATATTGAGGGTGCTCCAAAAGTGTTCTGGGCATTAAAAACTGTCTGCGCACACCAGTCCAGAAACATTTGGCGTGTTAACACATCATTCGACCTATAGGGGTTACTTTATATCTGTATGTGTATGTTAAATAGTGCCTGTCACTATGTGAAAGTAGATAGTATATTTTGAAGGTTGTGAGTAGATGAATGTAATAGGAGAATTATAATACCAACCTTGTATCCCAGTTGTCAGTGCCTGGATCATACTTGTATGTTGGTCTGAATGTAATTTCTCCTTCCTTAAAACCCTTGAATACTTTCTCAATTCTATGCTGTCTGAAGAGCTGAACAGAAAGATATCATTAAATGACATGGTTTCATTATAAAGCTGCACAATCATTGATATATGTTTCAGCACAAGTGATGGACAGAAAGTCATCACTTAATAACTTGATGTTTATATCACATGAATAAAACTAAAATGATAAAGATCTAAAACAGCGAATGAACTTCTTGAATGTGTCCCATTTATATAGTACCCTGTAAGAGTTCAAAGGTGATATAGTAAATTAAAGCCAGAAACACTGCAGATACATGTATCTCAAGTGGTACATGAGAGTGCACTTGGCTCTTTAACTTGCTGCATTATTATTATTATTATTATTATTATTATTTCATCTTATCACAGCATGCAAAAGAAAGATCCCATTTTCCTTTGTGCCGGTAACTCCTTGAGTCGGGCTACGTCCCGTAGCCTTAGATCTCAAGGGTCTTTACCAGGATACTCACTGTTCTGTAGCAGATCTAGCCACACAGTTATATATACCTGGTCATGTTCCATCAGTGTTTGATAGTCTTTCTCTTCAATGTGGACTTTGACAACATCAACGGACAGGTCACTGATGCGATAATTCAAATCACCCATCCAAATAACAACCCTAAAAAACAAACACATAGAAACATCAAAATCTCATAAATGTTTTGTAAAAAGTATGCTTGTCAATACACACAAACCAAACTGAAATGCCTACTCAATCCAACCCCCCTCTATCATACTGAGAGATCACACTATGAAGAGTGAGATCATAAAACCATTCAGTAACAAAGAAATCCACTCAGTAACAAAGAAATCCAGATATCCACTCTCAGTGAAAGTGAGATCCTAATCCCACTCAGTGATAGTGAGATCGCAATCCCACTCTGTGAAAGTGAGATCACAATCCCACTCACTGAAAGTGAGATCCCAATTACACTCAGTAATAGTGAGATCCTAATCCCACTCAGTGATAGTGAGATCCCCATCACACTCAGTGATAGTGAGATCACAATCCCACTCAGTGAAAGTGAGATCCCAATCACACTCAGTGATAGTGAGATCACAATCCCACACAGTGAAAGTGAGATCACAATCCCACTCACTGAAAGTGAGATCCCAATCACACTTAGTTAAAGTGAGATCCTAATCCCACTCAGTGAAAGTGAGATCCTAATCCCACTCAGTGAAAGTGAGATCCTAATCCCACTCAGTGATAGTGAGATCCTAATCCCACTCAGTGATAGTGAGATCACTATCCCACTCAGTGATAGTGAGATCCCAATTACACTCAGTGAAAGTGAGATCCTAATCCCACTCAGTGACAGTGAGATCCCAATCACACTCGGTGACAGTGAGATCCCAATCCCACTCAGTGAAAGTGAGATCCTAATCCCACTCAGTGACAGTGAGATCCCAATTACACTCAGTGAAAGTGAGTGATCCTAATCCCACTCAGTGACAGTGAGATCCCAATCACACTCGGTGACAGTGAGATCCCATCCCACTCAGTGAAAGTGAGATCCTAATCCCACTCAGTGACAGTGAGATCCCAATCACACCCGGTGAAAGTGAGATCCCAATCCCACTCAGTGAAAGTGAGATCCTAATCCCACTCAGTGACAGTGAGATCCCAATCACACCCGGTGACAGTGAGATCCCAATCCCACTCAGTGAAAGTGAGATCCTAATCCCACTCAGTGACAGTGAGATCCCAATCACACTCGGTGACAGTGAGATCCCCATCCCACTCAGTGAAAGTGAGATCCTAATCCCACTCAGTGACAGTGAGATCCCAATCACACCCGGTGAAAGTGAGATCCCAATCCCACTCAGTGAAAGTGAGATCCTAATCCCACTCAGTGACAGTGAGATCCCAATCACACCCGGTGACAGTGAGATCCCAATCCCACTCAGTGAAAGTGAGATCCTAATCCCACTCAGTGACAGTGAGATCCCAATCACACCCGGTGACAGTGAGATCCCAATCCCACTCAGTGAAAGTGAGATCCTAATCCCACTCAGTGACAGTGAGATCCTAATCCCACTCAGTGACAGTGAGATCCCAATCACACCCGGTGACAGTGAGATCCCAATCCCACTCAGTGAAAGTGAGATCCTAATCCCACTCAGTGAAAGTGAGATCCTAATCCCACTCAGTGACAGTGAGATCCTAATCCCACTCAGTGACAGTGAGATCCTAATCCCACTCAGTGAAAGTGAGATCCTAATCCCACTCAGTGAAAGTGAGATCCTAATCCCACTCAGTGAAAGTGAGATCCTAATCCCACTCAGTGACAGTGAGATCCTAATCCCACTCAGTGAAAGTGAGATCCTAATCCCACTCAGTGACAGTGAGATCCTAATCCCACTCAGTGACAGTGAGACCCTCTTATCTTTAAATAGAGTGCCTTACTCATGGTCACGGATAATGGATAATGGTTGATGTGGTGATGCTTGATCAAACTTCATTCGTGAACAGATGTCAATATAGTCCTGGAAGAAAAGAAGGAGAAAAATAAAACCATTTCAGACAAATTAATGGCAGTTATTAAATGATAGCACTGCCTTATTAACAAATTAGTCAAACATAGAATAAAACATTGGACAGAATTTTAAATTGAAGTGGAGAGTTAGTACTCACTAGTATGAACTTTACAATCAGCAAGCTCTCTGATTAATAATAATAATACATAGTTCTTATGTAGCAATTTCAGGCCTTGAATTTCGCCACAGCACCACAGCAATTGCTGTGGGTGCCCTTAAAAGCTTCAATGCAAATTCAAATTTTCCTCATTGGGTGCCCTTTATTTTGGGGAAATTGCAGTGCCCTTTTGAAAACGAAATTAGAGGCCTGCGCTTTATCTCACCTTATAGGGGTCTCAAAGCGCTCATTATTTTTGCAACAGGTTTGAATAGCAACGTTTGAATTATAAGACTAATTGATATAGCAGCTTTAAATTGTTATAAGGTGATATGGTGCAATCTGCAGCCTAACCATGCCACAAACACCTAGGCAAACTGCTTCCTTTTGACAGTAAGTGTACAAGGTTCTTTTACATACATGCATTACACAATACACAACGTCCCATTCAATGGATGAAGCAGTTATGGTCATGTGTCTTGCTCAAGGACACAAATGCTCATACAACACTCTGAAAGCACCACAACTTGAGTCCAGAGAACTACATAGTCCACTTCGTCATGATACTCCATCTAATTACCAATCCTGCAATTGGTCTTTAAGGCATGTTAAATAGTGTTGTCATTGTGCCCTCTATTTATGACCTGACCAATATTTCAAAAGGTTCTGTGTATTATGCACAACATGCACTCTGCTTATCTTCACAAGGACTCTTCAAAATACCTGTTGCCATACCATGTGCTATAAGACTCTTGTTATTCTAATGATTGTGCATAATTTAACAATGTTTACCTGATTGCGCCTCTCATATTCTCCCATATGAGCTGCCAGATGAGAGTTGATAAAACAGAATGATGTATTATGAAACTCAAACCTCACTGCAACTCCTCCTTTATTTCCCTGCATTCAAACATACAGTATTAAGTTTTATTTGACTAGACTCCTTAAACAAATTAATTTTACAAACAATACACTTGTTTTAAAAACAAAAATCATTTCCCACTTACTTAAAATAAAACAGACAGTGACCATAAAAACATCTATAAAAGGTTTATTGCTAAAACAAATCCTCTGATTGTTAGAAAAGTCTCTAAGGTTTGTGACAAGTAAAATGAAAGACAAGCAAAAGCTTTTCTTTGAAATGGTTACAAGTGTTTTTGATAAAGAGGCCATGACTATAAACATCAAACACAACCATTAATTTAGGCCTGAAACCTAACTGCAGCCACCATAGCCACTGGCCAACATGCTCTGCCAGTTTGTCATGATCCCATTCACATGGCCAACTTGGCAATCATACCATTTTTGAAAAATGACTTCTTTGATGTATAATTTCTGTCACAATGCACAATCATCATATGGTTCTAGTAATGTAGTTCCTGGTTGTTATTTTATGCACAAAACAGTGCACGGCTAGACATGTAATGTTTGTAAAATTACAAACACAAGGTGTTCGGGTGTTCCATGTTACTGTCATTTCTGATGATGTCATGACATATTGTAATGAAACATCCGTTTTGTAGTGTTTTAATAATTAAAAGTGAAATGGGTTTCAAGTGGATACTTTTGCTACTTTAGTTTCACCTGGAAAACAATGTAAAACTGTTAGATTTTCAAGAACTTTTGTTTGACCTATAGATTTCCCAAACCTCCAATTTAAACTGAAAGACAAGGTCAAATTGGGGTCATGTCAGTGCAACCTTTGTTTATTTTTTTAAAGCCCTATCATGGTTGAGAAAACCCATTTTATTGTTCAGGATTTACGATTTCTTAAAATTAAACCTTTGATTTAGTGTAACTCGACACATAGTGACGTCATCGTGCATTTGAACTTTCAGTTCCAAGAACAAAGGGAAGGGCACCAAGGCCAAATTGAAAAAGGCAACATTTTCGGTTGAAAATACAAAACACATGTAACTGTCCAGTTTACTGAAACACAACTTTAATAAACAAAAATTGTTTACAAGACTGCGCACAATACTCAATGTCAGCACTCAACCCGCAAAAAAAGGAGGAAAAAAAAGACACAAATCTTATATTTATCATGCATACATTTATACTGTAACATAATCCTTTTGTTGGTCCAGAGTATCCTACATGTTATCATTTTAGTAAAATGAAGCCTCCATGTCATGGGCATATTTCACCAACAAAAAAGGCATATGCTCCCATTCTACCTCATTGTAGCATCCGATGGTTCTTGCCTGTATTGTGGCATTCACAGTAACGAAACAACAAAGACTACATAACATTTAGGGAAATGATGTGACCGCATGTTTTGTGTGTCCCTTGTATAGTACTCTGCGTTGTGTACATACATTGCAGTCCTTTTACAGTGGATCTTGCATGTAAAAAGAGCACGTCAGCCAAAGGAGTAAAAGGGCATGGGAAAAGTGGCCAAATTAATGGCTCACTTGCAAGGAGCATCACGGCTACTTAAAGGGCAACAATGGCAATGGCCATTATGAAATTCAAGGCATGCACGTGATAATGAATGGACCAGTGAGAATTTGGGTCTCAATCATGAATATTCATGAGGTATAGTGACCCTGAACATCATTAGCTGTAATGGAAATGCCCTCTACGGGGTATCTGTAAAGTATATTGTAGAAACATTCAAATCTAAATCTAAATTTTACAATACCCGCACCTAAATATTGCAAAGCTTTTCCACTACTTCAATAAGGATAGTATCCTTGATTCATATTACATCATGTAACAACCAGGATGAACTTGTACATGAATACAATACCATAATTTGAACTCACCATTTTGCCCATAATTCCTGTGCCGACAGTTTCAGCAATGACATCATGAATGAAGGGTCTATGTCTCTCCTTGGCAAATACAAGAAGCATCATTCCAACCAAACGCACCAGCTTCATCTTAAACCAAACAATTTGAAATACATTAATGTATGTTACAACAATAACAAGTGTTGTCAGCCTAAACACCTCACATTAGTAAACACATCTAACACCAGCCTGTGTACTTCAATCAAATACCTATCACATACATGTACAAGTAAATAAGGGTACAGTATCAACCCAAGTATTTCACAGAATCTTGGAGACATACAGACCCAAGACAGTGTGCCTGAAAAACTTTGGAAGTGCTGAAACTTGAAGATTTAAACAAATCTTAAAGATGATTTGTTTGAACAGTAGCAATAATCTGAAAATCTAAAAAGTTCATACAAAATAAAAAAGCTCTTAAAATACCAAACATGTTTTTGTAGTCTGCCACCATGTACATGTACATTGCATCATTCCATGCAAAGTGTTCTACAAACTTCCTGATGTCAAATCTCAAATCTGAATGACAAAATGTACATAAGTACCTTGACATAAGCACCAACCCTCTGTAAAGCTTTCTCAATGGCTTTGTTCCATTCTTCCTCTCTAGCTGAGTCATTAAAGAGGAACGCTTCTTTGCTCAAATCCAATTCTTGAAAACCAATGGCATATATATCAGCTTTCATGTCATCTACGTTCAACCATGGTCCCAAATCTTCTGATGCAGTTTGACCATTGACATTCCATGTACCAACAAACACTCGGAAGTCATGAGGGAAGGTGTAGTCTTTTTCTCTTCTTTTAAGGATTTCATGTCTGATTCCAGCAGGCTTGAAGACAGGTTTGATTGTAGCATAGCCTCCTCTATCAGCCTCATCCTCAGGCATACTGTCAATATTAACCAAGTCCAAACAATTTACCATGATGTATGCAGTCATACACTTAATGCTTGATAATTTTCTCCTTTATTTGTGATTATTCAAGAAGTCAATTTCATTTTGCATACAAATCACACTATTTCTTTTTAACAAAAAAAAATAATTAAAAACATATAAGGAAAAAAGAAGAAGTTCTGTTTCCGGTTACATGCCATCCCAAAAAAGGGTCGGTAGGTTGGAAATTTATTTAAATTTGTTCGTTCTTTTCTAATTCTGATAAGTTTGCCGTGCTTACAATCCATCTAAGACCTCGATAAACTCACATGAGGTACATGTACGCAGGAGAAGTTGCTGCTTAAAATGATGGTACAATTGTGTCAGATACGTTTCTCGAAAAAACAAGAAGAAATTTTCACACTCATGTGTGTGTGTGTTGAGCGCATTCAACAGATTTGAACACTTTGCAGATTGCAATCTGCAGATTGTGCAAATCCATAGAAGGGACTCAACACACTCATTTTTGTTTTTCTAGTAAGGTCAAGGCAATTTCCTTCAAGCACAGAGCGTGTACACAGGTGCACGCTGTGCCTTGAATTGAATTGAGGCCTTTACCGCCATGAACAAAATTCTTATCATGATCATCTGGAAACTCTTGTGAGATCAAATGTGGGTATTTTTCACTGGTAAGAGATATTGGTCAACTTTTCTTGATCAAAGTCGAACCTTTTCGAATCATTGGGTTAAATCTTTTTTTGTTTATATTTTCTTTTTTGCTTTTTTTTAATGAGCCAAATAACATTTTTAGGGTCGCGCCCTAAAAATTAGGGTCAGTCGTGTAACCGAAAACAGAACATTATTTCTTTGGTCTGGTCAAGCTCATTCAACTGAAACATGCATTGTTCCAGTAGCATAGATTTTTTCAAGTTTTCATGAGTCTGTGTGTAGGTTGCAAGATTTGATTAAGTTTCAAGTCAGTACATGTTTCCATTAGGAAAAACTACCTTTTTAGAATTTTACTGTTTTAGCTCATTCAAGTGGATCCATTGAGAAATCAGAGTTTTATTCTTTTATCTGAATCTGAGTGTTAGTTTCAAGGTTTGCTGTAATTTTCAATGACCTTTTCAGGCTTTCATTGTTTTAACTCATCAGAATGGATCTGTAACATTACCAAGCAGTGGCTTATAACATTAGTCTGAGATTGGCTAGGTCAACTCCAAGTAACAATGTTTAAAAATGACTATCAGAGGGTTTGTCTCCTGCCCAATGTTAATACAGGTCAAAGTGGACTCATACAATCATAACAAATTACTATTAAAAAGAAACTCACAGTGTAGAGGATTTGTTGGATTGCTCAAGTAGCAGATCCAAAGATCCAGCAGAACTTGAGGTGGTAATAGAGGCTGTGGAGGCATTCTCATACAGAGTTCCTGTTGGTTGTAATGTTGATGTCTTAACAGCATCTGTAAAGTCATCTTCAAAGCCCAACAATGAACTCAATGTTTTAGACTCTAAACCTGCGACGGAGCAAAAAACATGATAACAAGGAAATAAAACACTAACATCATTAAATACATACTGTACATGTACAATGCTACGTAAATCCCATCTTATACCATACTCAGTATGTATTACATAGCATACATGAAACATGTGTAGAAGTGTTTCAAGTGTTTCAGCAAGTTGTCATAATGCATCAAACATTACAGGGTTCAAAACTCAATAACAAAACCTTTCCAGGGGTACTTTATTTGTGTCATCTTGTCGCTTGTTGTCTTTCAATACATCTTGGGTATCATAACATTTAATAAAGAACTAAACGCTGATCAAAAACAACATTATTGTCTAAGAAAGCAGAATGAAATAAAACACAAGAGAGAGATGGTAATGATTATTGAGTAGCACAAGAGATTTATAACTTACTTAAAGTTGAAGCTGTTGATACTCTACTGCTGCTTGTTAGGCTAGTACTTTGCCGCCATGGGTCATCTATACAAAGAATTAAACATCCAGTAGTTGAACCTTTCAGTAGCTGAGTACTTAGCCCAAAACAAAATGAAAAATTTACCATGTTGTTTTTAAAAATTAGCATTTATTTTGCTGATTTCTTTTACTCTTTTTGTCCAAATGCAAGTTTTTCTTCTTTATTTATAAATTCATAAAAATTCCATTTGATCACATTTGATCATATTAAAATCCTGCCATGTACCTCTATGCATGTACCAATTGAGGCATAAATTTGTGTAGTACATTAAAGCCCTACCTTTACGTACCGCATTGCGTCTATGAAGCCTGTGACAATCCATTTTCAAACACATTGTTAAAAATGTCAGGTCTGTTTCTTCAGTATTTGCTAATTCGTTCAATTAACCCTCCTACTGTCAGTGACTCTTGGCAACATTTTCCAGTGAGTTGACCAACCTTTTGAAACCATTCGACTGCCGAGGTTGTGTACGGTGGCACAACTGTGCAAAGAACTAACTGTGTACTGTGTACATGTATGCATTCCCTCATGGTATCATATTGCTGGCTGGCATAGTTTATCTATCATTCAAAACCACAGTAAATGGTATTGAATGGTCAAGACAGCAAGAGGGTTAAACAACTAAGGATTAAAGAACTACTACACAAATTCCTGCACATAAATGTAGATGACCTACTATGTTGCAGTACCTCCTGGTACTCATTGCAGTTGATGAAAGGAACAGGAAGTGAAGTCACCCCTTTGATACCCATTCATGGTAAACCAATACACAATACATGTACATCACCTCATAATAGTGGATTAAGTACAAGCTTACACACAATCAAATGTACAACATTGTACATGGGCAATTCAACAGAAAATGTTACATACCGTACCGTAAAAAAAATTACATTTGTAAACCAGCTTAGTTTTCAACTGAAACTCAATAAAAAAGGTCTGCATTTTGATGATCAAATGAAGAAAGCAAGAAATTGCATCATTTCAATACTTTTTTCAGCTTTTGAAGAAAAAAACACTTGTTTCAATTATTATAAAGCTCAAAATGGTGAAAATGTCATTGTGATAGGATAAAATTGAACAAAATAATCAAAACGCCCCACCACATTTATTTCTGCTTCATAAGGAAGTAAAGGCTTCATAGAAATTGGCAGAAAGTCAAGTATAAAGCAAACACAGTCATCAAAATTGGGCCCATTTTCACCGCGTAATGTCTCTAGCATTTTAAGTAGAAAGTTTTTATACCAGCTTCATTTTTATTCATAATTCATTTGCAATGATAAAAAAAGACATCAAATAATATGTGAAAAACATTAATTTCATATCTTTTGAAATTTCTCCAAAAACAGCGTCACGGACATTACACATCAAAGCATTAAGAAAATTAAATATCAAAGCATTACAAACATACATGCACATTGACCTTAGGCCTATGTAAAAATATAGAAATTAACCATTTTGTTGAAATTCTTTTAAAATATATCTCAGATCAGATGCTAAAGTAAATACAAATAAAGTTGTCTTGATATTGTCTTAATATTGTCAAATATAGTGGGGGACAATAGGCGATGAATTGGATGCTGCCTTATGCCAACCTTCATCATGAATATCTGAAACAGCTCCAACCTACATACATATGTGACCCAATCGGTCCAATTGAGGTATATATCGACATAATATTGAGTTGTGCAACCGTGTTAACAAGTAACTCACTGGCTTTCCAGCAATACCATTATTTTTTCCGTAGCTTATTCCAGTCCAAAGTTATCGGGAAAAAAGAAGAAAGTCTACAAGACAAGGCCACTTCCTATTTTTTACGATGTGTTTGTTTTTAATAATCCTTTTTTAATTAACTTTGAAGAGAATCAATTGTGTACAAACATGCTCAAGAAAACGTACTTTTTGTGGATTTATTCATCTTTTCAATTAAAGGTAAGACCACGACAAGAAAGATAAAGTTTTATTTAACCTAATACCACCGTTTTGTTAGTGTTTTTTTTTATAATTTTCGATTGTGACCAACTTTGGTAGGGCGAATTACAAGCAATACATTCTGTCTGACACATTCCTCATTTCGATAGATCAGGTCACATATGCACACTGTTTTTGGTTTATTCTACATTCTTGCCAATCCCTAATTAAACTCCCTGCCACTTTCAGTTTACAAGTGAAGAGATAACAACAAGGGAGTTGTTGTCTGCTACAACCATGATAAATAAATGGGAAAAAACAACACAACGGCAGAACTTTACCACAATAACTTCATTTGCAAACGAACTACTGTAGTTAGGGGTGTAGCATACATTAGTAACGCCGGACATCACCAAACAGCTTGATGGATACAGGTGATCTTACAAGTAAGTCATATTTTATTATTTGTTTTAATTAAAATGTACTTGTAAGTTGTAGATTATTTCTGTCTCCATACGCTATATATTTAGAATTGAATAAACAATCCTTCTGCGCATTACTGAACTACCGATGCAGTTTGTAAATTGCTACTGTACTTTATGATGTGTAAAACATGCTGTTACAGTGTAGGCCTATATGTTGATGAGTACTTTGCTATTTCTAACTTAATATACAAAAAATGTAATTGATTTACTACTTTCCCAGGTACATGTACAGATGTAGAGCAGAAGCTCTTCTGTATCCCACAATGGAAAATGGATTTGGTTTGCATTCAAATGATATTCTTGCAGAATAATTATTTGGATATGTGGCTCCTTTTAAGACCTTACATTTTGGGCAAAAGCATTTAATAACAGTTCATACATCATGGTTTATTTTGTATTTTAAAAGTAAAATTCAAGAGCTGAATTTGCTAACTGAACTTCCATGGTATACTTTAATTATAAATAATTACATGTAGAATTAAAAATGTTTTGTGATACAACTACACTGTGTTTTAATCAATTCAGAGTCATAATTTGTTGTTTATCTAGATTTGTTTCTCCATGTTTGTGATTCAGTTAACAGTAGGGGACAAACATTTTACCACCAAAATCATTTGAACATACTTAAAATTAACTTTTTTTCAATAATACGATGACATGAAATAAAAATTAAGTGGAGCATTTTAGGAAAGTGTGCATACATGTAATGTCCATAACATTTGTAATAGTTCATATTATGAATATTTCTGTGTTTGATTTAAAAAAAAAAATGTAAGAGTTAAATTTGCTCCCTTAACTGCATTGTACATGAAGTTGCACCGAGTATGGAAGGTTATGTTCAAATTTCCATTTATTGAAGAAAAAACACAACTTTGAAGACATTGAGTTGTCCAAAGTATCCAACAGCAGCTGCCATTTTTGAATGGGGATTGGGGAAATCTGTTTTGGGGTAACGCGTCCCTCACCTTTTAAAAGTGAATTAGCAAGGACCCACAAGGTTTTAGTGACTTGTGGTATTCGTTTCTCTATCACTATCATCGTCCGTCGATAGATAGAGTACTTTTTTTTATTTATAGTTGAGTTGAATAACTAGGAGGAAAAAAAGTTGTATTTGGTCCGTAAGGGACGGACAAAATGACACCATTTGGGGTTTGAAGACCCCTATAGTATAATATGAAAATGAATTCACAAGAGAATATTATCATAAAATATCAAAAGGGTTTAGGCCCAATCCCGGTTTATACTTTCAATGTGTGAAAATAAAACCATCAAGGGTGCATTGGTACCTATTCACATTTAAAACTTAAACTGATTTTATGATCCTTTTGTCCGTCCCTCCCTCACGTTATCAAATATCAAAACAAGATTGACTACATTCTTGTCTAGAAATGCTTGCAAATAACATTGCACAGACACAGGATTTTCTAGGAGCAGACATCAGACGCGACCATGACTTGGTGATGGAGACCTTTTACTACCTAAGGCCAAAAAAAAAGTGTTCTGTTTCCGATTACATGTCATTTAAAAATAGGGTCGGTAGGTCGGAAAGTTTTTGTATTTTGCGTTTTTTTTATTCCGATATGATTGACGATACGTCCACGATCGTTAATATGTTGAGCGCAATTAACGGATTTACACAACGAATTAGGCAAAATTGCGCGCAAACTGCAGTTTGCGCTCTGCAGATTTGGCAGATATTCTGCCCGACCTTGCAAATTGCGCTCTTTAGATTGGCAGTTCAAGGGGGCGATTTTGCAAAAAACCTGGGAATGCCCCCCACACAATGCCGTGTACACACGTGTGGGCTGTGCATTGAATTGTTGGTATTTTTCGCTCGTAGTCGAGTCGCAGGCTCAAATCACGGAGATATCTGTAAATTCTTCTTGATATAAGGTTCTGGTTTTTATTTCAAATGTTGCTTAAAACATGGTAAATTGGTCAAAGTCAGACATTTTCTTCCAGGCAAAAAAGGTTTTTGTTTTTGTTTTTTCCCCGTTTTTCCCCGTTTTCCCCCTCGTTTTTTTTAAAGGCCAGATAAAAAGTTTAGGGTCGCTGCGTAAAACTAGGGTCGGTCGGGGAACCGGAAACAGAACCCTTTTTAGGGGGGCCTAAGCCTGAGGATGATCAGCAAACCCAAGTTCACAAGAATTACAAGTCAACAATAAAAGGAAAGTTTGTATTGTTCTCAGTGCAGAGAGCAGACACAATGACCTCCACCTTGAACACAGCAGTGAAGGAAACAGCCAACAACATCCTTGGCAAACATTGCCCATAGAAGAAACCATGGGTCACGGACGAGCTACATGTGTACTTGGACTAAGTGATAAGCGGCATGAATGCAAGAAGAAGGAACCTAAAGGAGCTGTGGTCAGGGAGGTGAACAATACCATCAGGAAAGGCATGAAGATTGCAAAACAGAACTGAAATGAAGACCAGTTACCAGTGCAAGAAAATATAAAGCAGCTTGAATGATAACAACTGTAAGAAGGCATATCAGACAGTGAAATAGCTGACAACTGTCAAACACATCTGAAGGTACATGTATCTACACGTACAATCCAGAGTTTGACAGGGAAATGCCTCAAGGGAGAACAGGATCGAAGATTGACAGAGTAGAGAGTACTGCTCAGAGCTGCATAACTACAAACCAACACATATAGGAGATCCAGCAGTACTGAGTTGCTCTCGTACCACAGAAGAAGACAATCTTGCAATCCTTAGGGGGAGGTAATGTAGTGGGATCACTGAAGAAAAGAAAATCTGCAGGAGTCCATAATAACATTCCGGCAGACCTTATCCAAGCAGGAGTGAAGACAAGGTCAACATCCTCACCACCACCTGCAACAAGATCTGGCAGAAAGGAGAATGGCCTTCCTCCTGGACCCAGTCTCTAGTAATCATGTTTCCCAAGGAAATATCCAGTGTTGCCAAAACTGCCGCACAGTAAGCATCTTTTTATTCTTAAGCCACCCAAGCAAGGTCCTACTGAAAGTCATCTTGAACAGACTGAAACCTGAAGCAGAAAAAATCTGTCCTGAAGAGAAGGCAGGTTTTAGATCAGAATAGGTAGGACAGAGCACCACAGAACAGATTTTTAACCTGAGAATTCTCTGTGAGAAATACCTGCAGCATCATCAACACTGTACCCACGTACATGTATTTATGGACTTGGAGAAGGCCTTTGACAGGGTGTGGACATCCATGAGGAACTACATGTACAACATCAGCCCCCAACCTTGTGCAAGTTGTCAAACAACTGTATGACAAGCAACCGGTGCAGTTTTCCCAAAATGTTTTCCATTCGTAAGCACTGTTTAAAATGACATTTTATTTAATACCCCTTCAATGCTAATTGTTAACATCCAAAAATACTTTAAAGTGTTTTTGGATGTTAACAATTAAATAGAAGTTTTAATTCATTCCTGAATTTCAACGATAATCAATCAAAACGGCATTGAATTTGACGTTTCGACTGACAAAAAATTCCTGTGTAGATTACACATGTATACATAACTATTCTTGGTGGATTCTAATGATGTCATGTTTAAAATTTCGCTCCATGAATAAAGTTTTAAACAAAAAGTCATTTTACACCATTTCAGTGTGAGGTTAGAGACCCATAATTTTTTCCCCACTTTTATAATAAGAATTCTATCTATAGGAAAATGAGTGCATCACAACACTGAATTTGATCTTAGAGCCCCTCTTTAATTTCAAAATATTTACTTACCAGTCTGCAAGTTTGGTGGGGCAGGATGTCCACTAGGTGGAGATGTTATTATATTGCCTTGTAAATCCAGTAAGAGTCCTGGGTCAGTGGGACAATTCACATAGTTATGCTGGTTGTTTGTTGCTGACTTGTTTACTGATGTAGAACTGTGTAATGCTGGACTGGAATGACTTGATACAAGTCCTGGATTGTTGTCTGAAGTGTTCACATAGTTATTTGATCTGACAGACTGGCGTTCATTGACAAAGTCTGCAAATGGATCTTCTATGCCAGGTTTAGAATCTGTAGATAGGGTAGTAGGTGATGGTGTGTAGAAGGTTGACAAACCAAATGGATCCATGGCTGATGATTGTCCAAAAGCAGCTCCTTCAACATGAGCTTTGTATTTCTCAATCCATTGAAACTGTGGCATAACATTTTGTCTCATCTTTTCCACACACACTGTAAATAAAGTTGTTATTGAAAAACTGTTGTTAAAATCTTGCTTAACTGGTGATTAACATAATGTACTTCCATCAAGCCCACTTGAGGTGAGGGCTACACTTAACTGATTTGGGCTGTTGACCCAAATCAACTGCCATCAAGGGCACGTTGCCACCTACCTGGGGCTGAAACAAGGTTACGCCCTTCACAGTCTGCAAGGATGTAGGCTCATCATCCACTAGGAGCCTGGCTGGTACAGCAGAATGCACTACCTTCCCAACTTTTACGAAGCAATTATGGTTAAGTGCCTTGCCCAAGGGCACAAGTGTCATGACCGGGATTCGAACCCACACTATGCTGCTGACAACACCAGAGCTCGAGTCCGGTGAACTACACATGTACACCACTCGGCCACGACACGCCACACAATGGAAGTGAACAAAAATCTACAAGTTTCAAACCTCACATTAAAATGGTGTAAAATGTCAGTGTATTTGGTACCAGCATTGTGAAATTTGTTAACATCAACTGATCAAAAAACACCCAACAATGTCAAACTTCAAATGTCAAATTTCAAATATAAATGGGTAGAATTGTATAGCCTGCCCGATAAGGGGCAGAGGGTCTCCCTCCCCCACCCCCAATGTTCCCATACTATAACACACTATTTTCCTCTTGTATAGAACTCCCCCCCCCAAAAAAAAAAATCCTCAAAAGAATTCCTGAGATTCCAAGCACACAATGAAGACACAATAGGGGTACCCTCTGCCCCATATCGAGCACCAATTATAAAATTGTGTACAGGAAATTTAGTTGGTTCCAGAATTAGCATAATATTCAATCAAAATATGCATTGAATTTGACCTTTTTACTATAAATGACAAATTATTGTGTGGGAGATGCAGACCCATTACTTATTAACATCCAATGATGTCAAGTGTCAAATTTTGCTCTGAAATAGTATAAAATAAAAATTTTTATTTGGAAGCAACGCAAAAGATTTTCTCACTCGTCCTATCTAGAAAAAACATGATTGAATTTCAAACAGGTAGGCCCAAGTTTTCATTTAATGTTTTCATTTTACACCATTTTAATGTGAGTTTAGAGACTTGTACATTTTTAACATTTTCAGAATTATCAGAAAAAAAACAATTTGACCTTTAAGCCCTCCTTTAAATTAAATGCAACATAAGATTCTAGGTTTAGATTTCAGTCAATTTCTGCTCTTTCTAATTTCTAGATACCTAAAAGTTAATCCAATTTAAAAGTTATGAATACAGAGTTTCAGGAACGTTGGGATTTCCGACAATCAAACATTAAAATAATCATTTATGATTTACTGAAACTGAATTGCAGTTATTTTATAACAAATTACTCAGGGTATGAGAGACTTTACAAATACTTACTCAAAGTACACTTCTTGATGTTCATGAAGAAGTTAGAAGATTTGGGTTCAAATGGAACCTCAATGATAAGAGAAGATCCCGTTGAGTCGATCTTTACTTGAAAGATTGCTTGGTCTACTGTTGGGGTTCCTTAACATAATGAGAATACATAGATCTAAATTATTCACCATTACTGTCCTCTGTGAGTTAATTGAACACCACAGAACCAATATGTGTCCATACCACAAACTCCAACAAAGAATAAGGTGACTGTGAAAAATTACTGGCTCAGCTGACCCTGGCTCAGCTTCCTGTGCAAGGCGGATATTAATTGGCCTTGATGTGTTCATGACACTTTGCATTATACATGTACATATTATACATGTATATAGGGCCTACATGTACATGTACATAGTAGACCAACACAGCACCAGAAGGAATAACAAAACATTCCTTGTAAAAATGACATCATTGATGGAGAATGAACGAGGACAAAAAAAACATTTTCTGCTTAAGTTTAGGTTTGCTGGGGTGTGATAAGATGTACCCATCACTTAACCAAATGATTGCAAGTTTACACGGGTAAAAAAAAAGACAATATTTTGACCCGAGTCTATTCCAGTCCAGACATCATTTTGCGAAAGGAGCGTGTTGTCATCACTTCAATAACATATCATGAATAATAAATTTCCTAGGTTTTGATGACGTACAGACGTGGAAACGTCTGAATCCCCACCGCCTTCTGTAACATTCCAACAACACAACTAAGTGCGAGTGTATTTTGAAACAGGACGCGCCGAGAAGTAGCAAAAATTGTGCTGATTTTTCTGATAATGATGACTCCTGGGAACACAGTATTTTGGAGGAACAGCTGTATTCCTCCAGTTTGAATGATAGTGATTCTGATGATGTCAGCCGGCCTGAAGATGAGCCCAATGTCAGCAGCGACAACGAACAACAGATGCAGATCAAAGTCTGAGTTAGTTCTGCCCCTGTGCAAACGGAATGACGATCTGGCCAACCACTGCTTCTGAACATGCTCAGTCAAAGTGCAATTGTCAGTCGTTTCCACAACCTGACGTCATTCATAAAGCTTTTTCACAGTGCCACCAGCGGTCAATACGTGGGAAGTTCTTAGAAAATCGTGGAAATTTTGTCACCTGAGACACATTTCGGAAGTATTCATCATTCAAAACTTCCAATATTATTTTTTTTCTGTTGAATTTAGTTTGTGGATACATTATAAAGACGGCAATATGTTTCTTGTTGTACATTGTTTATGTTGCTCTTTAAATTCTATCCTAAACAGAGCAATTTCACAGAATCTTACACCACTCCACTCCGTGTACTTGTGAGTAGGTATACACATTCAAACCGGGGACCTATAACAAGAGGACAATAGGGTCCCCTGTTGGGTGAAGGTCCCCAGTTGGAAAGTGTGTACAAAACCAGTTGAAGTTAAGTGGTGTTTGAAGCTTTGCATGGTGTGAAAAAATAAGAAGTAACTATAATTAGTAAACTTGCGATTACAACCATGTGTAAAATCTCTTTTGGAGGGTTGTTGGCACTCTGAAAAAATCCTTGTGGTCTCAACGTTGGAAAAGAATGCTGAGATCACACTGGCTCTTTTCAGAGCCAACAACCCTCCAAAAGAGGATTTTACACGTGGTTGTACCCGCAAGTTTATTAATAACAGTTTCTTCCAATTGGAGTTGTTGCCGACAAAAAAGTGTACAAACAAAAGAGGGACAACAGGATAGGACAATGGTCCGATTCCTGGCTAGGGCCACATGTGAGTAGATTTGTGCACTGGTTCTCTCCTGTGCCACAAGGGTTTTTCTCAAGTCCTTCCGGTTTGCTCCCTCAGGAAAAATCAAACAGTTTTTATCCCTGGCTGCCAAAGGCATCCTAGCCTTGGTTCAAGACCATCCTGTTCTTAGTATACTATAATCCTGTCCTCGGGGTGATGACGGTTCATGGTTGATGGTGCCCTCTATCAGCGAGGGGAATAAACAACAGTGAGCATCTTGAACCAAGACTAGCACCTGGCTCAAACCCATTGTAGCCATGTCGTTTACAATTAAGCTTCTCAGCTGCAAGTAAGGATAATTAGCCTTCCGAGTTATTTAATTACATGGCTATAGGGTTAATCCATGGGCAGGCACACAACGTACTGTACATGACTTTGCTAAAATGAGTGGCAGACTCGAACTGAACAAGGCTGGCTATGTGAGTGGCAGACACGTACTGAACAAGGCTGAGGCTATGGGAGTGGCAGACACATACTGAACAAGGCTGGCTATGTGAGTGGCAGGCACGTACTGAACAAGGCTCGACTATGTGAGTGGCAGTCACGTACTGAACAAGGCTGGGGCTATGTGAGTGGCAGACACGTACTGAACAAGGCTGGCTATGTGAGTGGCAGGCACGTACTGAACAAGGCTCGACTATGTGAGTGGCAGTCACGTACTGAACAAGGCTGGGGCTATGTGAGTGGCAGACACGTACTGAACAAGGCTCGGGCTATGTGAGTGGCAGGCACGTACTGAACAAGGCTGGGGCTATATGAGTGGCAGACACGCACTGAACAAGGCTCGGGCTATGTGAGTGGCAGGCACGTACTGAACAAGGCTGAGGCTATGTGAGTGGCAGGCACGTACTGAACAAGGCTGGGGCTATGTGAGTGGCAGACATGTACTGAACAAGGCTGGGGCTATGTGAGTGGCAGACACGTACTGAACAAGACTCGGGCTATGTGAGTGGCAGGCACGTACTGAACAAGGCTCGGGCTATGTGAGTGGCAGACACGTACTGAACAAGGCTGGGGCTATGTGAGTGGCAGGCACGAACTGAACAAGGCTGGGGCTATGTGAGTGGCAGACACGTACTGAACAAGGCTGGGGCTATGTGAGTGGCAGACACGTACTGAACAAGGCTCGGGCTATGTGAGTGGCAGGCACGTACTGAACAAGGCTGGGGCTATGGGAGTGGCAGGCACGTACTGAACAAGGCTGGCTATGTGAGTGGCAGACACAAACTGAACAAGGCTGGGGCTATGTGAGTGGCAGACACATACTGAACAAGGCTGGGGCTATGTGAGTGGCAGACATGTACTGAACAAGGCTTGGGCTATGTGAGTGGCAGACACGTACTGAACAAGGCTCGGGCTATGTGAGTGGCAGACACGTACTGAACAAGGCTCGGGCTTTGTGAGTGGCAGACATGTACTGAACAAGGCTCGGGCTATGTGAGTGGCAGACATGTACTGAACAAGGCTGGGGCTAAGCAAGTTGCAGCTTTCTTGTTGGTCAACTCTGGGTGTCACAGACAGTGCCCAGCAAGTTGCAGCTATCTTGTTGGTCAACTTGGTGGGGTCACCATAGAGTTGTTCATTGGTCACTTTCTGCACCCAGCTGATGTTACAGAGCATCCGCATGTAGCAGCCATCTAAGCATTTGGCCGTGGACTCAGTGAGGGTCTAAGTTTGACACCTTCACAAACCTTTATGAATCCTCAATTTTGCGCTTTGGACACCATTTTTGCCTTTTTTTCAACCAATAATATAAGTTTCCGTTTCTAAACAGAACAAACGGCTTTTCCAATTTCCATCTGTTAGTTAATACCCCGGTCACACATAGAAGCCGCTTCTACTAAGATGGAAAAGTGGCCGAGAGCGTGGCCAATCGGAGCCAATCGTGGGCCAAACTCGGACCAAACGTGGGATGATCTCCATGAGTGTGGTTTGGTCGGGGTGGGATCTCCTAGGTCGGGAAGCTGCATGCTATCCCAACACGCTTACTTTGAACGTGCACAAAATAAGCGTAGCCGGGTCGTGGCCAACAATAAGTGGGGCAAAGTCTTATTAAGAACGTAGTGGGAACGCCATTATCGTACAAGTAGCGTTGTGTGATCTCTGTGGTCATAATAAAAACGCAGCACCGTCGGCAACTATTTTGAACCGCTTTAATTACGCTTTTACGCATTTGGTCCGATCATCTGCGAAGTTGGGGAAGAACTGGAAAAAGGCTTGAACACCTCCGATATATATAGACATCGCCACAAATCTTACTAGAAGCGTAATATGGTCAGCACCAGCGTAGTGATATCGTCCTACAGTCTTCTAGGTTTGTGTAACAACGTAGTATGGTCCTGTACGTCGTAGCGGCAACGAAGTAGAAACAACTGCTTGGTCGGCATAGGTCTAGGTGTAATTGTAGTGGCATCGAGTCAGCAACGCCTTTGACGTAGAAGCATCGCAGTAAAGTTGTGATACAGTCCTTAATTTGCAAAACTTATGGATTTTGATGGGGATAGTGCCCCGATTTGATAATTTTTTCAGATCGGGGTGATCGGCATGGTCTTCGTAAGGTCGCAGGGCTGTGTGAACGGGGTATAAGAGAGCACAACATTTTTTAACTTGTCAGGAGAGAGCGGATTGTAACAACCATTGCGTAATTCAAGAATATGGATAGTGATCAACAGCCAATCAGCGTGCTAACTGTTATAGTTAGCTTGGACTTTGGACCTGTTGTATGTACTGTATATGCACAATGTGTTGTGTGTGATGAGCATGAATATGAATAACTTGGACCTGCCAATCACAACATGCTCACTGTTGGCTTATGGACTTTGGACCAGCTGTATTCGCTGATGCATGGACGACTGGGCAGGCGACTACACCTAATTTGTGTTTACGATCACATTAAAATAATTGCGACGCCATTAGGTTTTGTGTAAACATTTTTGTAGTGAAGTTAAGTGGTCAGAACTCCAAAACTGTATAACAAATTGTAGTAAAAAATGAGATGTCACCACATGTCTCTGTTTAAACACATACCAAGATCCCAGCAAATCAGACTTGTAATTCGGTCATTTTGTATGATACCAATTTTGAAATGTTTACTGCAAGCTTTGCCACATACATAAACGTCAACTAAACATATCTCGAATTGTTTTTTTATTCTGCTGCTAGAGGGCGCCCAGGTATTTTAAGACTTCATTATATGTAACTTTTTTTTAAAACTGGACCCTTGCTAGACTACAACATTGTTGAAAGCAGTTTGCAAAAATTACCCATTCTTAATTACAAGGCACTTCCAGTTTGACCAGAAGTAAAGGTCGCGTAAATTCATGCACTTAATAAAAAATGAAGACCTATATTAACTTTATAAATTACCACAAAAAGCAAGGTACGGTCTCTCATGTTTTATTTGTTACTGATTTTTCAAAAATTTAGCAACTAATGTTTAAAAGCTTGTAGTTTGACCACCAATTCGTGGTTTCACTTTTCAGTGCACACCTTTAGAATAAGGTCTCAGTTGTGCAACTTTCAATAGGATATGAGCCTTAAAATTACCAAAAGTGATGTCTATAAAATAAAAGTACACAGAGTCTATTGAATAAGAGTTGGAAAACTTTGAAGACAAAAAATCTAACACAAAACAAGGTCTTTTCTGCTTTTGCACGAAAAAGCCAATAATAAAAATAACAATACCAAGTTTTGACCAGGGAACTTTGTAAGATTTGACTATGCTTGGCAGTTGAAATTGACAGTAATCCCTGTCACCATTCAGAAGGCACTAGAGAACGAGTTCTAGATCACATTGGCACAACTGCAAGGATAGATCTACTATAGAAGACAACGCTTTTGGGAACAGCCAGGATCCTGTGAATAAGGCTATGACATATAGCCCAACTCGAGGAGCTACGGCACAAAGGAAAATGTGATTTTTCTTTTGCAAGCTGTGATACCATGAAATATTAATAATAGCACCATTCACTTACCCAGTGCATACTTGAAATCTTTATTAATAGCAAAAATAGTTTCCAGAATTAAATCACTTGAGCATTTCACTTGGTGTTGGTAGCGGTACACAAAGAGCCTACAACAAAACACAACACAAGCAGCTTTTGAATAAAACTTGTATATTCTTTAAAACAAAAGTGCCTCAGAAAAAAGGCAATTATCAACAAATGCAAATCTAATTCATTTATAGAAACTAAACACAACAATGCATTATGATCTTGTGTTTGTATGAAAATATCAATCATCAGACAGTGCAGCATACATAAACCATCTCTGGACTTTAATGAAATTGCATGTTTTTGTAAATCTATGCTTTACAGAACAAATTGGTGATGTCCCTAATTTACCTTTTTTATCAATACATGTACAGTGCATGTTAGAACAATCAGAGATTGGCCAGAATCCGAAGAGAGTGTTTGTTATTTATTATTATAACTACCCCAAACTTAGATTCTGCCTTGTGATTGGTTTACAGTGTGACACATGGTATGATTTATTTTTATTCGAAATCCATGAGCGTGTGACACACTATACCCGTAGTAACCAATGTACTATACCCATAGTAACCAATGTACTATATGGTTTTTGAGGCATTGCATGGTGATGTATCAATGTATATTCGGTTTGCGGTAACACCATGTGTATAGTTATCTACTATGCTGTGTAGATTTTGTTCTTAAGAGAACTTGTCTTGCTATTTGTCTACTACCGCGAAGTAGATTTTCGGAATTCGGGAGACTTCTCAATTCTGAAAAGAACTGTCCTGCTTATTAACTACTACCTGGCAAAGGTAGGAAATCGGCCTGGACTACTACTTTAGCTTTGTGGATCGGGGGAACTTCTCGTAATTCACTGCACTGCCGCGGAGTGTACTATGTACTACACCCATAGTAACCGCAATGTACTATACCCATAGTAACCAATGTACTATACCCATAGTAACCAATGTACTATACCCATAGTAACCAATGTACTATACCCATATGAACCAATGTAATTCAACCGTAGCAATGGCAGCTTCTGGACGTCTAGACAGAATTTAAAACAAACTTTTGACTGATTTTACTTGTGTTATGTTACAAGCTACAACTCCCTTGGTGATCCACAGGGCGGTAAATTTTCCTGTGGTGAAGAACATGAGGATCACCTTGGAAGTGGTAGTCTTAACTATAGCACTTGAAGCAGTCAATACTTGTATACTACATGTACTTACCCATGTGAAGAGGTTCCTTGATTACTTACCAGAGCAAACACATATTTGCTATTACTCAAGTCTGGGATCACATTTCCAACTACATAGTGTGCATGTTAAGAAAACACTTTTTATATGAGTATGTGTACAGTAAGTTCAAAATCCTGTCAATGTCTGAAACATGTACAAACATCTTCCTGAAAATAGAGTTAATAAAAGGAAATGAAAGTAACATAATATTAATAACACACAAATAATAAATTGTTCAGTGCAGTTGTGAGAATATTTTCAGGCTGTCCACAACCACACAATCAAACCATCCCCAACAATGAGAAATTACTAAATATTGATTCTTGGTGATGTAAATTCAGGTTTGGAACTATACAGTGTCTGACTGACTGTTTGACCCTAGTAATATCGAGTATCAATTCACAACAAGTCCAAAGAAACTCTCTCCCATGGTTCAACAGCTGAGTGTGGAACATCTCTCTAGTTATCCAGGATCCATACATCCTCAATGTGCTTCAAACTTTCATGTCTTCAAGTTGGCACACAACAACTGAAGAATGAACAGAGAGACTTAACACAAATATTATGTGATGACCAAACCACAGCCACTTCTTGGAAAAGGTAAAAATGCAGTGCAGTAAAGACAGCCATGTAGGAAGGGTGAGACAACCGACCACCCTTATCAATAAAATGTGATGTCTTAAAGGTAAAAATGCATTGCAGTGAAGACAGCCATGTAGGAAGGGTGAGACAACCGACCACCGTTATCAATAAGATGTGATGTCTTAAAGGTAAAAATGCATTGCAGTGAAGACAGCCATGTAGGAAGGGTGAGACAACCGACCACCCTTATCAATAAGATGTGATGTCTTAAAGGTAAAAATGCATTGCAGTAAAGACAGCCATGTAGGAAGGGTGAAACAACCGACCACCCTTATCAATAAGATGTGATGTCTTAAAGGTAAAAATGCATTGCAGTAAAGACAGCCATGAAGGAAGGGTGAGACAACCGACCACCCTTATCAATAAGATGTGATGTCTTAAAGGTAAAAATGCATTGCAGTGAAGACAGCCATGTAGGAAGGGTGAGACAACCGACCACCCTTATCAATAAGATGTGATGTCTTAAAGGTAAAAATGCATTGCAGTGAAGACAGCCATGTAGGAAGGGTGAGACAACCGACCACCCTTATCAATAAGATGTGATGTCTTAAAGGTAGTGTCATGAGAGATGTTGACAAAATGTAATAGTCCCTTACACGCCCAGTGTTAAATGGCGCTGTTTATACCATGTCAAGCCCCGTGTTAAATGGCGCTGTTTATACCATGTCACTCCCAGTGTTAAAAGGGCTGTTTATACCATGTCACTCCCAGTGTTAAAAGGGGCTGTTTATATCATGTCATGCCCAGTGTTAAAGGGGCTGTTTATACCATGTCATGCCCAGTGTTAAATGGGGCTGTTTATATCATGTCATGCCCAGTGTTAAAGGGGCTGTTTATACCATGTCATGCCCAGTGTTAAATGGGGCTGTTTATACCATGTCACTCCCAGTGTTAAAAGGGGCTGTTTATACATGTCACTCCCAGTGTTAAAAGGGGCTGTTTATATCATGTCATGCCCAGTGTTAAAAGGGGCTGTTTATACCATGTCATGCCCAGTGTTAAATGGGGCTGTTTATACCATGGCGCATTTAACACTGGCATGACATGGTATAAACAGCGCCTTTTAACACTGGATGACATGAATAACAGCCCATTTAAACGGGGCATGACATGGTATAAACAGCGCCATTTAAACACTGGGAGTGACATGGTATAAGCATGCCATTTAACACTGGGCATGACATGGTATAAACAGCCCTTTAAACAGTGCATGTCCGCCAGTGTTAAATGGGGCTGTTTATACCGTGTCAAGCCCGTGTTAAATGGCACTGTTTATATCATGTCACGCCCAGTGTTAAATGGGGCTGTTTATACCATGTCACGCCCAGTGTTAAATGGGGCTGTTTATACCATGTCATGCCCAAGGTTAAATGGCACTGTTTATATCATGTCACGCCCAGTGTTAAAAGGGGCTGTTTATTACATGTCACGCCCAGTGTTAAATAGCGCTGTTTATATCATGTCACGCCCAGTGTTTAATGGGGCTGTTTATACCATGTCACGCCCAGTGTTAAGTGGCGCTGGTTATAACATGTCACTTAGTTTACCTGGTGTCACATATTTAAAAAACATGTCTCAATAAAAAATTTAAAGACACTAACAACATTTTTGAAAACATTAAACTACACAAAAAGAGCAAAAAGTAGAGACAATCTTGACAGTTATTCAAAGGATATATCCATACATTGCACATTAGCATCCTGTGCTAACTTTGCATTGATAGCAGTCAATAGGTCCATGTCAGCTTGGTATTAACTACGACCATTGAAAGAAGGTGGATGCTTCTTGATGTGGAGATATGGATGTAAATGCTGTCTTCAATCTGAAAAAATAGGACAAAGACAAGAAGAAAGAGTTAACCATTTTCATGAAGATGTATTGGATTAGATTGCATCTTACATGAAATCAAATCAGAGTTTATGTACATGTTAAATTGAGTGACAAGCAAAAGCTGTGAGGACGAGTACTCTGCTAAACAAGTATTATAAGCCTGGGTACAGGGGACAAAATAAAATAACAAATAGATACCAGTTTCCGTTAAGTGTAGACATGTACAAGCTAGCAGAGCTGGTGAAACGTTACGAGACAATTTTGAAAACATGTCTAGTGCCTTTGTAAGAAACATTGATATATACAAACATATATGTAGTTCTAAAGACATGTATTTGTGAAATTTAAGTAAGAAAGCTTTCAGAACTTGCAACAGGTTTTCAGAACTTGCAACAGGTTTCAGAACTTGCACCAGGTTTTCAGAACTAGCACCTGGTTTTCAGAACTTGCAACAGGTTTTCAGAACTTACAACAGGTTTTCAGAAAAAAAAATACATTTTAAAACTTGTCAAGAAAGGGAGCTGTTGAAGATAATGGCGAGATCAGTCTTTTAATTGGAAAGCCTAGGGTCAAACTTTATTCCATGTACAAAGAGACTGTGGCCAAATTCCAGATCACATTATATAAACTCATGAATATGCCAGTACACAAGAGGTCACGCTCTGGCCGAAGGGCTCATTAAAGCCCAGTCCCTTGCCAGAGGTATTAACGTCTGAATAGGCAACGCGACAACAAAAGCAGTCTGGTAGTCGTTGGGCTATTAGGTCTGTCAATTGTTAAGGGATTGCCCTAGTAATTTTGTGACTCACTGAAAGTCAGGCACTTGATTAGTATAGTATTTTATCGGGAGTAAAACAAAATGTAAATCATTTGTATTATTCATGCTAAAGTACATTTATTTTTCAAACTCTCCAGATTTGGATGATCAAACTGTGTGCCACATTCAGCACAGGATTCCTTTATGTTGGACGGCAATGTCATCATTAGTCAAAGAGCCATTTCTTTCGGAGTATTTCTGAGTCATGTTTTTTCCCCGTTCTGTTTTTTCATATCCATTCCCAGGTTTCTTGTCACTCCTGTTACTTTTTTTCTTCCCGTATTAATTCTCAATCGTGTTCCCCAAAGAATTTACGCAAGGCAAAAATAATATTAGAAAACATCATTCAATTGCTACAAATCTTTGTAACTGTTTTAATTCACAAAAACAACTTCTGTTTATTTTCCTGTCCCATATTTAATTTTTTCCCTCAGTCCTGTCTCTTATTTTCCCGTCTCATATTATTTCTCAGTTCCAATCTTTAAAACAAAACTAACGTTTGAAAACACCAATCGATTGCAACAGAAAAATCAACGTGTTTTAAAAATGTACTCCAAATTAAACGAATTAATAGGCCTTTTTGTTAAAGGTACAATACATGGTTGTTTTCCAATGGACGCATTTACTCTAATCACCTTGATGTTTTCAATGTATTCCTTGAATCAAACATAAAAGAAAGACTACACGTTTTCTCAAAAAAAAATTACCGTCCCATTTATGTTTTCCCATGCGCTTAATATTTCATCCCGTTCCGTAAAAATTTCTGAAATCTGAAGTGTTTACATTTTTGTAGTATAGTCCTTAGATGTGGCATCTTGATAACACAAATTAAACAACTTGGCTTTTACTAACTCATTTTTGGTGGTTGAAAATGCAATTTATATAAACGTTTTATGAAATGCAAACGTTTGAGAAAACAGAGACAAAATTCAAGTCATTTGAAACATTATTTTTTCCCTCAGTTAGTAATGTCTTTCAGTTCCCAAAAACGTAGTTATTACTGAAACCTTTTGAAAGACTAGTTACAATGTATCAACAACAGATTAGCGCTTGTCCGGCGGAGTGAGTAGCCATAACAAAGCGGAACAATCAAAGTGTTGCATCTCAATATCTGAAGATCTCAGACAGGTCCTGTTGCACGATTGTTAAGTATCCCCAGATAAGGTGCCGATAATTAGTCCCTTTGTGAAGTCACTTCTCCAGCCTGCTTGAGTAGAACTCATGCATATTCGTCTGACGTAAATGCAGCTATGTGATTTGACCCGAAGATAATGAGCTCATTAAAGTGGTGTGAGACTACCTGTTGGGATCCTGCGGGTTTCGGCGGATATTTAGGGTTAGTTAAAGAGGGCTTCCCTTAACCAGAACGCCTATAAACCCCTTTATGGATTTCTCGTTATCATTTCTCCAAGCTTGACATGAATAATTTTAATAAATTAATACTGAATGTTCATTAGGACACATGTACTGTCAATGGTAGGCTAATATTCATGAATTCTAGAATAAATGTAAAGTTAGGTTTTTGTCAAGCAAAACAAAGCAAAAACAAAACTTTCCAGCTTTTAAGCTGGGCACTTGGAATGTAAGAACTATGACACCCAGCCTCTCAGATGATCTACAGGAAATGAGCGATGCTCAGAAGACTGCAGTGATCAATAATGAACTGAGCAGGCTGAATATGGACATCGTAACTCTCCAGGAGACAAGACTCTCCTCATCTGGAAGCGTCAAGGAGAAAGACGGTGTGGGCTTCGCCATCAGAAACAGGCTGTTTAGCTCCATCGTACCACCTTCAGAGGGGTCCGAAAGGCTTCTCAAGATCCAGCTCCATACATCAGTGGGACCAGTTAGCCTCATCGGTGCTAAGCACCAACACTGTCGTCAGCCCCGGAAGCTAAGGAAAAATTCTACGACGATCTAAGCTCCATTATCAGCGAAGTCCCAGATCAAGATCCAATCTTCATCCTCGGGGATCTCAACGCCAGAGTTGGTGCCGATCACAAATCCTGGTCTTCCTGAATGGGACAGTTTTGCATCAAAAAGTTAAATGAAAACGGTCAGCGTCTTGTTGAGTTCTGCTGTCACCACAATCTTTGCATCACTAACACTTTCTTCAACACAAGGTGTCCTGGAGACACCCTAGATCAAAGCATTGGCACCAACTTGACCTCGTGCTCACGAGACGTAGGGACCTGGGCAGCGTCAAGATAACCTGCAGTTACCAAAGCGCAGACTGTTATACAGACCACTCTCTTGTGTGCAGCAAAGTAAAGCTTCAACCAAGGAGAGTTCACAGATCCAAGAAGGCAGGGCGGCCTGGCATTGACTCGAGTAAGACTCACAACCCGGAGAAGGTGGAAGCATTTGTCCAGGTCCTGGAAGATGTCTTGCCAAGAGTACCCAATTCTGATGTCAGCGGGAGATGGGACCACCTCAGGGATGCTGTCTACATTGCCGCTATATCAACCTTCGGCAAGAGGCTAATCAAGTCAACCGATTGGTTCGAGGCTCATGCTGAAGAGATGTTACCTCTCATAGAAAATGACCAGTTCTGGATCACTTTTTGAATTCACACTGTTTTCTGTTGCAATCACTTTGACAACTTTTACAAAAAAGTTGATCAGTTTACCTAAACATGTCATAAAACTCAACAAATATCCACTGACCAAAAAGATTAATACTTTTGAAGAGGCTTCGAGAAAAGTATCGTCACCTGTTTGACCAGTTCAGGATCGGTTGATTCTATTCTGAATCAGTAGCGTGCCCTCTATTGCAAACCCATAGGCCTACTCCTATGTATTCATAAAACTGTCTCTCAAGGTCACAAACTTAAGAATTGTGTTTGCATGGAGGTGGACTTCCTTTCTCCAGTGAATGTCATGTGAGTGTCTTCAACAGCAGTGCAAAAACACAGCGACAAAAACTCAAAACAATAGCCATGGCAAATGAATAAGTGATGCGTGCCTTAAAGCAACATTGACCTGAATATCTATTCTAACAGTCGCAAAACCTTTCTTTTTCTCACAAAAAAACTAAATTACTACAAGAATTTGTTGAAGTAATGTATCTTCTTAACCCTCTTGCTGTCTGACCATTCAATACCATTCAAGTGGCTTTGAATGATAGATAAACTATGCCAGCCTGCAATATGATACCATGAGGGAACGCATGTACACAGTTAGTTCTGTGCAGTTGTGCCATCGTACACAACCTTGGCAGTTGAGTGGTTTCAAATGGTTGGTCAACTCACTGGAAAATGTTGCCAAGAGTCACTGAGAGTAGGAGGGTTAAAAGCAATAAATAAAATTTCTAGCATGAAAATTCATCTGTGTTGGTAATTCGATACAATTAAATGTTTAACTTTTGATCACAACACTGGAAATAATTTCCGTACCTGAAATTTTCGACTGATACTCCAGTCTTCAGCAGGATGACCCGGATGAACCATCCGTGACCTTGCGGACATGTGATCCCAATACCGCGTCATAGACTCCTGGGAGTTTGTACCGCCCCCCCGTCCCGGTTGAGGGAAGGTTTGTAGGCTCTGATGTCTAGGATGTTTACTTTGGAAATGTCTACGTGATGGCCTGGTGATTCAATGTCTACGTGATGGCCTGGTGATTCAATGTGGATGTGATGGCCTGGTGATTCAATGTCTACGTGATGGCCTGGTGATTCAATGTCTACGTGATGGCCTGGTGATTCAATGTCTACGTGATGGCCTGGTGATTCAATGTCTACGTGATGGCCTGGTGATTCAATGTCTACGTGATGGCCTGGTGATTCAATGTCTACGTGATGGCCTGGTGATTCAATGTCTACGTGATGGCCTGGTGATTCAATGTCTACGTGATGGCCTGGTGATTCAATGTCTACGTGATGGCCTGGTGATTCAATGTCTACGTGATGGCCTGGTGATTCAATGTCTACGTGATGGCCTGGTGATTCAATGTCTACGTGATGGCCTGGTGATTCAATGTCTACGTGATGGCCTGGTGATTCAATGTCTACGTGATGGCCTGGTGATTCAATGTCTACGTGATGGCCTGGTGATTCAATGTCTACGTGATGGCCTGGTGATTCAATGTCTACGTGATGGCCTGGTGATTCAATGTCTACGTGATGGCCTGGTGATTCAATGTCTACGTGATGGCCTGGTGATTCAATGTCTACGTGATGGCCTGGTGATTCAATGTGCATGTGATGGCCTGGTGATTCAATGTCTACGTGATGGCCTGGTGATTCAATGTCTACGTGATGGCCTGGTGATTCAATGTCTACGTGATGGCCTGGTGATTCAATGTCTACGTGATGGCCTGGTGATTCAATGTCTACGTGATGGCCTGGTGATTCAATGTCTACGTGATGGCCTGGTGATTCAATGTCTACGTGATGGCCTGGTGATTCAATGTCTACGTGATGGCCTGGTGATTCAATGTCTACGTGATGGCCTGGTGATTCAATGTCTACGTGATGGCCTGGTGATTCAATGTCTACGTGATGGCCTGGTGATTCAATGTCTACGTGATGGCCTGGTGATTCAATGTCTACGTGATGGCCTGGTGATTCAATGTCTACGTGATGGCCTGGTGATTCAATGTCTACGTGATGGCCTGGTGATTCAATGTCTACGTGATGGCCTGGTGATTCAATGTCTACGTGATGGCCTGGTGATTCAATGTGCATGTGATGGCCTGGTGATTCAATGTCTACGTGATGGCCTGGTGATTCAATGTCTACGTGATGGCCTGGTGATTCAATGTCTACGTGATGGCCTGGTGATTCAATGTCTACGTGATGGCCTGGTGATTCAATGTCTACGTGATGGCCTGGTGATTCAATGTCTACGTGATGGCCTGGTGATTCAATGTCTAGGTGATGGCCTGGTGATTCAATGTCTACGTGATGGCCTGGTGATTCAATGTCTACGTGATGGCCTGGTGATTCAATGTCTACGTGATGGCCTGGTGATTCAATGTCTACGTGATGGCCTGGTGATTCAATGTCTACGTGATGGCCTGGTGATTCAATGTCTACGTGATGGCCTGGTGATTCAATGTGGATGTGATGGCCTGGTGATTCAATGTCTATGTGATGGCCTGGTGATTCAATGTCTACGTGATGGCCTGGTGATTCAATGTCTACGTGATGGCCTGGTGATTCAATGTCTACGTGATGGCCTGGTGATTCAATGTCTACGTGATGGCCTGGTGATTCAATGTCTACGTGATGGCCTGGTGATTCAATGTCTACGTGATGGCCTGGTGATTCAATGTCTACGTGATGGCCTGGTGATTCAATGTCTACGTGATGGCCTGGTGATTCAATGTCTACGTGATGGCCTGGTGATTCAATGTCTACGTGATGGCCTGGTGATTCAATGTCTACGTGATGGCCTGGTGATTCAATGTCTATGTGATGGCCTGGTGATTCAATGTCTACGTTATGGCCTGGTGATTCAATGTCTACGTGATGGCCTGGTGATTCAATGTCTACGTGATGGCCTGGTGATTCAATGTCTACGTGATGGCCTGGTGATTCAATGTCTACGTGATGGCCTGGTGATTCAATGTCTACGTTATGGCCTGGTGATTCAATGTCTACGTGATGGCCTGGTGATTCAATGTCTACGTGATGGCCTGGTGATTCAATGTCTACGTGATGGCCTGGTGATTCAATGTCTACGTGATGGCCTGGTGATTCAATGTCTACGTGATGGCCTGGTGATTCAATGTCTACGTGATGGCCTGGTGATTCAATGTCTACGTGATGGCCTGGTGATTCAATGTCTACGTGATGGCCTGGTGATTCAATGTCTACGTGATGGCCTGGTGATTCAATGTCTACGTGATGGCCTGGTGATTCAATGTCTACGTGATGGCCTGGTGATTCAATGTCTACGTGATGGCCTGGTGATTCAATGTCTACGTGATGGCCTGGTGATTCAATGTCTACGTGATGGCCTGGTGATTCAATGTCTACGTGATGGCCTGGTGATTCAATGTCTACGTGATGGCCTGGTGATTCAATGTCTACGTGATGGCCTGGTGATTCAATGTCTACGTGATGGCCTGGTGATTCAATGTCTACGTGATGGCCTGGTGATTCAATGTTGGGATCACGTGTCTGCAAGGTCACGGATGCTTCATCAAAAGTTAAACATTTAATTGAATAAAATTTCTACTGCAGCCATATGATTTCACCTTTAGTGCAGCACTATTTGACGCAACGAGATGTTGAGTGATCCCGAACTGGTTAAAAAATAAAGAAAGGGTACGATGCCCCCAAAAAATTGATTTCTGTAATTTCATCTCTTAAAGACACTGGACACCTTTGGTAATTGTCAAAGACCAGTCTTCTCACTTGGTGTATCTCAACATATGCACAAAATAACAAACCTGTGAAAATTTAAACTCAATTGGTTGTCGAAGTTGCGAGATAATAATGGAAGAAAAAATACCCATGTCCATGTTGTCACAAGTTGTGTGCTTTCAGATGCTTGATTTAGATTTCGGCGTGAGGTCTCAAAATCAATTCAAATATTTTACTGAGAAATTACTTCTTTCTCAAAAACTACGTTACTTCAGAGGGAGCCGTTTCTCACAATGCTTTATACTATCAACAGCTCTCCATAACTCATTACCAAGTAAGTTTTTACGATAACAATTATTTTGAGTAATTACCAATATAGTGTCCAGTGCCTTTAAAAAGAACAAGGCGACTGCTCAGTATTTACATGAACAATTTTTGACACATTCTTAGCATTTTACATAAATGTTATTCGCCCTGGCATTCAAATTTTAAAGGTGAGAAGTTTTAACAGCGTTTTCAACTTTCAAAAATATGAAATGATCAATATCGCAGACAAACTTTAGAAAAATTGCCATAATTTATTTGTTGATGATTGGCACCTTATTTGGGGTTTGTTGGTTTATTGGATGTTATTCTTCACATGTAGAAACAGAAATTGGTAATGAGAGAAGTATATTAATTGTTTGGTCATTGCAAAGTTGAAGTGATCCGGAACTGGTCAATAATCCCGAACTGGTCAAATGACTGTACTTGTACTTGTCGTGTCATACTCATTGTCTTTTGACTTTAGATTCTTTGCCGGCTAAATTACAGAACAGAACAGATACAGCGTTTTAATAATAAATATGAACAAACTATTAATACCTTTCAAAAATAAATAACCCAAAAGGTAAACACAATACACTCACCAATAATTACATGTAACTTATGTAAGTCGTCGTAACTCGTAATTATTTATGTAGTCAAAGCCTTGTGTACTAAGTAGAAATGCTAAGGACAATTAGACATGTCGACCGCCGTCGGATGATGAGTCGGCCATCTCCCAGCCTCGTTCTCAGTGCTGGTGGTGATCGATCTCCAATTCCAACACGCCTTGCTCATGCATCGCGCAAGACTAAAGAGCGCTAAAGAGGCAAATATTCCGAACAACACAACGATCGGTCTTTTGCATCACTCGATCGGTCTTTTGCATCGATTGATCCGTCTTTGTATCGATCGATCCGTGTTGTTTTCCATCGATTTATCGATGAAAAAAGGCAGATAAAAAATGACCGATGAAAAAAGACCGATGAAAAAGACCAATTAAAAAAATACTGATAGAAAAAGACGGACGAAAAAAGACCAATTTAAAAAAAAACGATGCAAACAGAGCGATGCAAACAGAGCGCGATGCAAACAGAGCGCGATGCAAACAGAGCGCGATGCAAACAGAGCGCGATGCAAACAGAGCGATGACTCACATTGATGCATTTATACGCCTCACACAAAGTTCGCCGTGGTGCACGTAGACCGCTGTGTATGTATGTGTAGTGTGTAGACCAACACCATTCCTTTTCCTCCCGAGGACAGTTCAGCCAATTTGCCACCGTTGTACATAAAGCAGCATGGATGGAGTCCTGTCCAATTTTTAAGTGTCAAGTAATGAACCACAAGGGAAACTGACTGGGTAAATTTCAAATAGTATGGGGTTGAACAAAGAAAAATTGACTAGAGCGGGATTTGAACCAACGACCTCCGGATTAACGTACCGGCGCTCTACCAACTGAGCTATCTAGCCCTATGTTGGCGGTCTCCCTATTTTGTCAATATCTTTGTTCGGGGGTGCCAGTCAGAAGCCATACAACCGTTAACTGCCGTGTAGCCAGGGATCACACCCAAGTTTACGATACAACCTGGGAAGCAGCAGCCACGGGATCACCTTGAGGGGATGCGACTTTTTTAATTTAAATGTCAAGTAATGAACCACAAGGGAAACTGACTGGGTAAATTTCAAATAGTATGGGGTTGAACAAAGAAAAATTGACTAGAGCGGGATTTTAAAAAAATCCGCCTCCCCCATTTTTTTTTTTTTTTTTCACATTCGCCCCCCCCCCAAAAAAAAAAAATAATAAATAAATAAATAAATTTAAAAAAATAACAAATCCTGGTTACGGGCCTGCATGGGTTCAACAAATGAATAAAACCCTCACTGAGCGATAAACTAAATCGGAAAATTAGTTTATTCATTTCTCATCAAATATGGCATTTCAGACAGAAATATTTCAGGGGATGTTTTCTACTATCATCATCATTAGACCGTGTAAGTTTTATGTAAATCTGTGATCAAAAGTATATTTTACAATATTTTGTCTTACCCATTCTGTAATGTTCCTTTAAGCAAATTGTTCTGCTACAGTTAGCAAGAAATTTTGCATACCGTTAAGCAGCGCTGGGCTATGCAGATGGATATTGGTAAGGCAGTGTGTTTGATAATATGAACAGATGAGCAGTTTGGACACTAATTTCTCAAGCTTACCCATATTGACTGAAATCAGTTGCGGCCCATTGGTTACTTTTCAAGTTAATTGACTTGAATCCCGCTTTTTCGGGGATGCTACTTTTGGTTGTCATGTTACTTTGTCTATTGCCCTAATTTAATCTTTATTGCACTGCCCATTCTTTCTTAATTATTTTTGCTAGACGGTGTTTTTTTCGGCAAACTTCAGGGAACGAGCCTCCAATAAAACATCGTATACAAAAATTGTCAAAAAAGACCTTTGCGTTTTTTTAATGAAATGACAATGTACTTTCCAAATGCGGGTATTTTTCACAAAATGTTCAATTATCATGTTTACCTTCTGCTCAATCCGCATGCACTTATAGGCATTCACTTTTAGTGGCTTGTGCTATTTTTGTTCATTCACATTCACATTTTGTCGAAAAATTAGGCCACTAACTATTTGTTAGCCCTTTTGACACCACGGCCTAAATCAACTTCAAAAACAAACAGCAAAGTTTCCTTCAAAATGGCTTTATTTAAAAGATACATTGTTACAGTATTATTGAAGTCGAAATATACACGTCACGCTCCAATTAAAATAATGCTTAATTGGTAACCGAATTTTGTTTAGACCTATACAAATAGTTTTCCAAGCTGTACTTTTGTTAGAATTTGAAATAAGATTTTTTTCCCTTGACGTAATTATATAACTCTGATTTTTCGTTGTTGTAAACCATCGGTGGTCCTAAAGGGACACTGATCGTTAATATTGAGGTCAATATTCATGACTTGTGCACCAATTATAGTCGTGAATAATGACACCAATGTTTCCGACAAAATTCACGACACAATTACAAGTCGAGGTTATTGACAACAATTAAATACACGTATTAAAAAGAGATCGATATATTAAATCGAAATAACTACTGTCCACTCTTTCTTATACTTGATGAGTAGTCATGATTGAAATGCAAAAACTTCGGTTGTAATATTTGGACAGGACTCCATCCATGCTGCTTTGTGTGAACGGCGGCAAATAAAATATCTTAATCATAAATATGCATCTTACATATGGTTAACTGAACAGGGGCTCGGGGAGGAAATTATCACACTGCAATCTACGTACACCGCGGCGGACTGCGTGATGTAAGCGCATCAGTCTGTTTTCATCTGTCTTTTTCGACCGGTAATTTTTTATAGCTCTTTTTTTCATCGCTCTTTTTCATCGATTGATTGATCGAAAACACCAATCGATCGATGCAAAAGATCGATCGATTGATGCAAAAGACTGATCGATGTATTGATCGGAATATTTGTCTCTTTGGCCTTCCATACAAGACTAGCTTTTATGAGCGCCCCCGCGCCTGGCAGGATCCTGCCAGATGTGCCTTTGACCTCGTGCACACGCTTTTTAAAAATATTCATTCTTTCATGCTCCTTTGCTTCGCTCATAAGCAGAAACAGTTTACTTCTATTGGAAGACCAATGATCACAAATTAAGACTTATAACAGTGGTAACATTTTGGCTTTTCATATCCGTAAGTGATGAACCCGTAATAAACCACCATTCATGAATTTCAAGACGCCTATACATGCTACATTAACATTACAGTCTTTTAAACCAGCAAAATATTCTTCTTTATATCACTTGACTTGAATTTCATCTTCTTTTAAATAGCCAAATACACTTATTCTGAATTGGCCTTTTGTGTGTTTTGGGTTTATTTTAGAAATATCATTATGCATAGAAATTAGCGCAACCGTGTAGTTTGTCCTCGTAACTTCCTCTTGTCCACTTGGTCCTCTGGGTACGTGTTATTCAAGTTCCAAGGTAAAAAGTAAGCCAACCCTCTCATTATGTCCTTCAGGCATCGCCCGGTAACATCAGCCTTCTTTGAACTTAGTAAAATAATATATTATTCATAATAATTACAACACATTCGTACAAAACACACAGCCTTTAAAAAAAATTGTTTTGCTTTATTTTAAAAACAAGTTCAATTTCTTGACAGACCCTTGCCTCTGGCATAATTCTGTGGAATTTGCAATCCGAAATATTTAACACTCGTATTTTGGTCCTTCGGGCATTAATACCCTTTAAAATTGGCAACAACAACATTTAGCTTCATTTAAGATTTCCTGAGATTCAAAGCACATAAGGAAGACACAATGAGGGAGGGGGTGCACCATGTCCCATTGAGCAGTAGTCTAATGTGTCCTTCCGCTAAAGATGAGGTCAACCTTTCCAGGCCCATTTGGTCAGTACACTGGTTTTAAAGGAGAATTTGTTTTTTGAATGTTTATAGTATAAGTTCAGAATTTATTTCCCTTCAAATTTTAAAAGAATGATACCAACAATCGTGAGAGTTTGAGCTTTGTTTTGTTGTGTATCATTATCGAAGCAATTGTAATTTCAATGTTACCACGACGAGGTTCAAAACATTATTACGTATAAACATGATATTTTGGTCCTGTTTTCTGGAAAGTGACAACATATCAAAAGGAATAATTTCAATGATTTTTTTTTTAAATTACAGACTCCCAACCAAGTAAGCTTTTCATTAAAACATTCACCAGGTAGTTTTGTGAATATTACTCATTTGATTCCGCAGCTTTAAAGGAACATTACAGAATTGGTAAGAAAAAACTTGTAAAATATACTTTTAGATCACAGATTTACATACAACTTACATGGTCTAATGATGATGATAGTAGAAAACATCCCCTGGAATATTTCTGTCTGAAATGCCATATTTAATGAGAAATGAATAAACTAATTGTCCGATTGGAGTTTATCGCTCAGTGAGCGTTTTATTCATTTGTTGAATCTATATGATTTCATGCAAATGTGTAATCGGTTTTTCACTATTTTCTCGTGACCCAGATGGCCGATCGATCTCAAACTTCTACAGGTTTGTCAGTTTATGTATATGGTGGATTACATAAAGTGCTTACACTGCCAGCAACTGTTTTGTTAGCAAAAACCTATTCTGTAATGTTCCTTTAACTTTAAAAACCCAATGTGTACATCATTCATCAATGGCTTTTTAAAAAAAGTTTGACCAGCTTAAAAACTGCCACTTAGATTCACACAATGCCCACGATGATTTTTTCTTCGGAAGCTTTGAGACTTAAGTTCATGTTTAAAAACAATAATCTTCTGTCATATAAGATATCTGCTTAAAATTGTTGAAGCCCAGACTACCCCCGGACACCCTCTGTGAATGTGTATTTTTTAGATAATGGTTCACAAATCAGTAAGTAGTTCAAAATCTAGTAAAATCGCGTCGCTTTATTGTGTAATTGATTAGGGGTGTGGTGGCTTGGAGTCCAGTCTTGCTTAGATCCTCCCAGGGTCATCATCACTCATGACATGAAGTTGGTTGACTGCATGTCGTCCTTTTTTGGTGAAAAGGGCTCATCCTGTGTGTATTGAAACCACTGGGATCATTAATTCATAGAGTTAGATGCCAGACTCATCTTCTTTGTCATCGGTAATCAAAATCTCCTGCCAACTTGTAGTCCACACTTATACCGAATAAATTTAAATAAAATAAATCAATATCTCATTTACACTGTTCTCATTATTTTCAAAGTATTGAAGTGAAATTTCACACAGAATGTGTTTGGGGAATTTAAATGTTACAGTTTCACATAATACGTATCATGATTCATATTGGTACCTTCAACTTTGCAGATTTTATATTTTAGAAGTCAACAACAAGCTCACTGAGCTAGTGTGTAGGTAATGTGGCTTTCTTAAATAATGATGATGACAGTCTCAAAACATTGAATTTGACAAAATACAATAAAAACCATACACAAAAGACTTATAAGCAAGTGTCAGTATTTGAGTAGACTTGTGGACAAGTGTGGACAAGTCGTTAATGTTTTTCGCGGCCGGTGATGGTCGAGTTGCGGTGCATACAGTCGAGTCGCGGTGTTGCGAGAATCACGGAGGGAGTCGGAACGCTATCATCGCGACAAACGTTTAACGACTTGTCTACAAGTCTAGAATTTGAGAAGCCTGTGCAGTAGGAGGAAACGTATGGAAAACGCAAATTGTTTTACGACATTGCATACGTGTGCGCACATATTCGCGATAAATTTCGGGACATTGCATACGTATGCGCACACGTTTGCGATATGCGATGTCCCTTCAGGGCCACCATAAAAACGTTTCAAACCGGCAAGCAATTCTAGTAGTAGGAAAAAACATTAACAACGGGTAGGCCTATACAGTTATGTAAAGCCCTTGCTGTACTGAGCACCCGCCCCCGGGTCTACCCTCTGTTTGAAAACGAAACTTTTGATCTACGAGGCAAGAAATAATTCACTGCATACAAAAATTAATGAGCATTCATACAAGAGGCATACCTCTTTTGATAGAGTAGTGGTGGTGGGGTGGGGGGAGGGGGTGACCCTACTAAAAACGCTTTCAGGTCTTAATTTATTCTTTTCAGCTATGATGTTCTTTGATCGCCCGGTGGCAGCTTGTAATGATGTAAACACTCCATAAGCGCTTGCTTGGCTGGTGTTTCATCTGTCAATTTTCTGTTCGAGTGACTTGAGTAGTGTCCATAATTCACTGCTGTATAGAAATATGGATGCTATATGAATGCGCGGAATGTTTTGAGTTCCGTTGCATGGGAGATCGGCTTGCTGTTGAAAACACTTCGAAATTTGTTGAAGGATACCATCGAAAGTACTTTCCTTATGGTGATGTCTTCCTCAGTGTCCAGTAGGGAGCCTATAAGTATTCATACTTTTTCCAGCACATATCTCAAGTGTGTGCAGAAGCGCTAACTTCCAACTGCGAAACATAACCAAAATTCGCAAATACTTGTCTCGTGGTACAGCTGAGAAAGTAATCCATGCTCTGGTCACTTCACGCTTGGATTGTTGCAACTCGCTCTTGGTTGGGCTTCCAGCAGCATCTATTTCTCGTCTGCAACGTGTCCACAATAATGCAGCTCGAATCGTCGTCCAAGCCAGAAAAATACGACCACATTTCGCCTGTCCTTAGAAGCCTACATTGGCTCCCATTGCAAAGAGGATCACCTTCAAAATCTGCCTCCTTGTGTTCAAGATTCTGCACGGACACGCCCCGAAGTATCTTCACCAAGCTCATCTCCACCAAGCAAAGCAGTCGTGTTCTGAGGTCTGCAGGATTTCACTTGTTGGTAGAACCAAGATCAAGAACAGTTCGATATACTAAAGCATGCTCCTGCCCCGTGGAAAGCTCCTTGTCAAACTTCGCAAAACAACATCGCTCGACAACTTCAAGAGGGAACTGAAGTCATACTCGTTTAAATAGACTTTCATGGCTTTATCTTAACTACAATTTATATCCATTTGTTTTTAGTATTTCCTTTTTGTGTAGGCGCCTTGATCGGTTTTCTGGAGAAGTGCGCAAATAAATTCATATTATCATATCTTATCATATCATATCAGCTGGTGTTAATTCCGTTTCTGCTGATGTGATGTTTTTCTGTCTAGCGTTGTTTACCTTGAGGTTTCGCTCTCTAAGTACCTCAGGTACCTCGGTTCTATTTCCCTAAGTGGGCGAGCATTGTTACTTGTCCATGTGATGTTATCAGCATATTGCAGCCCAATCTCAAAGTATGATGGTGGACAAATGGCAGTGTTGTGGTTTTCGAGTTCTGCAGGTAGGAGTTTGGACTGAGACAGTAGATGGGCAGAGTAGTTATGATCTTGGAAATTAGGTGGTGCATGTGGTGCCGCTGGTGCCGCTGGTGTTTGTACATTAATTAAGTTGTCTCAGTGCTTTTGCAAGGTAGATTGTGAAGGAGTAGGACTCAGGCAGTCTCCGTAGGCCTACGCCAATGTTGGTTTTGAAGAATTGAAGGGCTTAGACTGTACCCACTCTTGTACCCACAACTTGTAAGCGGACTTCTCCGAGTATAATTGCCAAAAGATGAAGTTCATTCTGATCCAGCATTTATTTAAGATCTTCAAAAGAACTCTCTTCACGGAGTCAAATGCCATTGACATGTCAAGAAGCAAAAGGTGAAGTTCGTAGCTATTAGCTGTGATGGCCTTTTCTGCTAGGATCTTTAATGTGAAGACGTGTTCTCTGTCGTGCTTCCATCGTGTCGATAATCGGCTTGGGTATACGGACATTATTAGTCTGTCAGCGATTCTCCTCGTCAAACATATGGCCAATATTTTGCGGATTATTGTCATTAAGACAATGGTCTGATGTTCTCTGGGAGTCCCTTTGGTTTGCCTGGCTTGGGAAGGGGGGATAAGAATGCCTTCTTCAATGTCATTTGGGAAGATACATGTGCTTGCTTTATCATTCAGAGTATGAGTGACTTCTTGAGCAATTATCGCTGGTCCATATTTAGCAAGAGGTTGTCTTTTCCAGCACTCTTGCCATTTTTTAATGATTGAATGGCTTTCACACTTTCTACTTTGGTGAATGGTTTGCTCATTGTTTGTGGTTGGAATTCTTCGTCTATAGCGTCATCATTCAGGTCTAACAACGTACATGCTACTGATATTTACGCGGTTGTTTAGTGTGCATCCAACGTGAGCGTACGCAATACGTGCCGAAGGCGTGTGCAAGGCTAGACTTGATGACAAGTCGTTAGTCAGTGTCTATTTGTCTGTCAGTGTGTATTTGTCTGCCAGCGCTGCCTATTACAAACACACATCCTGCCGTTCATGCAACAGTCACAGTGCGATTATACATTCATGCAACGGTCGTACGTAGCGCTTGGCAAGGTCCTTCAGCTCTGACCGACTCACACACATATTGGGATCGAAGATATGTATACCGTCCCCGCAACTAGACCGCACAACAATACTGAGACCGCACAACAATTACCGACTTGATTTCAAGACTTGCAAGGCGGGCCGAATTGTGGACCTTAATCGGTTCGCTCGTCCCCAGCGCCTTGCCTTAAAACCAAAGGCGCTGGGATGGGCAAACGTAATGCTCAGTCCCATGCTCAGTCCCATCATGCATCACACTCACACTGCAAGCACTGCACGCATGACGTACTTCCTGGACAAGAATCTGCGCAATCTGTGCGGTCCTGGATAGGCCACTGGGGCCATTGATCTACATTATACTGACATAATAAGTCAGTATAATGTAGATCAATGGCTGGGGCCGAGCGAAAATAATCGGCTGCTATTTAGTTTTGGCTATAGCACGCCCTCTACAAAAAACTTACTACGTTAATCCACAAGAGGGCGCTATAGGAAAGAAATAAATGCAAACAAAATCTTCACACACAACTACGCGCGTCCGTTTATCACACGGAACCCAATCACCACCATGAACCAACCATGCCATGTCAGCTAGCCCTAGCTGCTGCCGGCCAGTGGGTACCGAAGATCGCATCGCATTTTAGTCTCCAAAGTCTACAACTCCGGAGGCGCAAGGAAAAATGAATTGAAAGTTCGATCTCTGTAGTCCGAAGCATTAACCCAAGTATCAAATAATAATTAGTTAATAGAAGAAAATTTCTAAGACTCAGAATGTTGAAAAAGAAAAGGAATATTCGACAGAGAGAAGAAATTAGCGATGGAGAAAGCGAAAAGAGCGACCAAATACCTTTCTTGGAGGAAGATTATCACACTCAAGTAAAGCATGTTCAGAAGACTCTTCAAAAAAATGCCGAGAAAAAGAACAAGAAAAAGGAAAGAAGCGGGGCATATGGTGACGATGATGTTGCTGCAGCGAGCACCGGTACTAGTTTGCTCAGTTTTGACCATGACGAAGTCGAAGGTAATTGAGTAGGGATGGCGAGTAGCCCTTGTCTGGTGTGGTACCCGCGTGGTACGGTAAGACGTCGGTAGGACTTCAGTGTCCGTGGAGGAGTCCAACCTGGGCTCTGTGGAAAAGGCATATCCTTCTTGGAAGTAAAATCTGATGAAAATAATTTGTTCGGCACCAAACTTCATTTGTTTGCATTGTGTACAGAATAGTGTGTCGACCTGCGTTCTGTTTTTTCAAATAACTTAAAAGTTATGTTTAAACAACTGCTGTGCAACTGTTCTTGTTAATATTTGTGGAGATCAATGGTCTGTGGATTGGATGTGATGTTGGTAATGGTTGTTCGATACAGATCCAATGGGCAATGGAACTGTAATTCGTGTTGTTTGCTGTAGTTCGTGTCTAGCTGTTTGCGCACTATACATGTAGTGCATAACTTGTTGTGCTAATCAAAACCCTCAATACTCATGACGGTCGTACACCACAAGACGGTTTGGAGACGCATTTTACAGGTGTATGGTACATTTCTGCCATCTGGTTATTTCTGTCAGCCTTCCCTGATTTTTACCACTTTTAAGCCTACCAGTATGACCAATCCGAACTGTTTAAGTGTGTTTATACTTATAGTGATTATGTAAAGGGGGAAAGAAGTGAAATAAATTACAAAACAAGTCCATTATCTGTTTGTTAACATTGTAAAAGAAACAAACAAAAATCAGAGTTTTTGTTGCAAATTGCTCTGGGCGGATGTACCTGTAATAAGTCTAAAAATCACGAAGTATTTTGGCTGACATTTCCAAAAGATGTAGGCCTAGCAACTCAGCGAGCAAGGGTTCACTTCGTCAACAACATACACGCGCTCGGACTTCAAGCTGACGACGAAAGCATACATATTTATTATGTTCGGCAAACATTTACTTGTTCTTCAATTTTATTTTTTCTAAGAGCGTGATGCAAATCTTGTTAACAATTGATGAAAATTTGAGAACTTCTCGAAATTAATCAAAACAGTAGGCCTACTTCACATAGCAGAGAAAGGTCCATATTTATTTTTTAAAGAATTTGGTTGGGCACACCATGTCGTAGAAATTGCATGCACGTTTTTCCAGTGTGACAGACCGACAAAAGGAACATAAAATGTAATTTACTTTTGAACGTGAACAGTTAACAATGCACCCATTCGATAGTCTCACATATTTTACACTTTGAAAGTATAAACCCTTTTAATATTTTATGATATTCTCATTCATTGTCATTTTTTACAATAGGGCACTTGAAACCCCAAATGGTGTAATTTTGTCCGTCCCTCACGGACCAAATACAACTGTTTTTTCCTCCTAGTTACTCAACTCAACTTTAAAAAAAAAGAAGAACCCTATCTATCGACAGACTACATCAACTTTCCAGAAATGAATATCACAAGTCCTTGTGGGTCCTAGTAATTTCACTTTTAAAAAGTGACCCAAAAAAGAGAATACATGTAACAGGGTTTCTTAACATCTCAAATTTATCAAAATTATAATTTATTTTGCTATAATCTTGTCACTTAGAGGTCAAAGATTATATCCAAACTGATTTCAATTATTATAAAATGTTGAACAGGTTTTATGACATTATGTCCGTCCCTCACTTAAAAACGGGGTCATACATGTACATGTGTACATGTACATCGATTTAACACGATTTTACCCTTTTTTTTTCTCTCAAATCATATTATTTACACATTTTATGTAAATTTCAAAAATTAGGTTCATAGATTACCTAAACTTTAAAAATCTAAATATTGTTGATTTTATAAATTAGTCTCAATGTGTCCGTCCCTCACAGGAAATTTTGTCTGTCTATCACACATTTTTGAAGAGCTCCCTCCACTTTCCTGATTGTAACCGACTTGTAATTTTTGACAATTAATGAAGGTTTGCTATTGTAGCGTTGATTGGGGGTTGCGATGCACACAGCTTTAAATGACACAAGAATACTAACTAGACATGATTGCATTTGTGCACAAATGCCGAGCTGTTTCGCAATGACATTTTCAAATTACTCAAGTAAATATGAAAGTTTTTTGTATTCAAAGCCAGGGTTCTGCCCACAGTGGTCGATGGCCGAAAACCTGCCCGGCACTCAGGATTCCCCAACCACCACTGTCAGATTTTTCTCTGTTTCTGACCACTACACATTTTCAAAATTTTAAATTGACACAAGTTTGCAATTTCCTTTCGGGTATTTACCAGTAAATAGGTATCCGAAGCCATGAATTTTGAGTACTTCTTTGGTTTGAGTCTATTTAGCCTATATGATATACCGTGTAACCGATCCATCTCGCAATGGTTTCCAGGGAAACATTTTTTCCGCCACTAAAGAAATCCTGGGCAGAACCCTGCAAAGCAGTTATGATGTATCAAGCCTGTTTAAAAAAGAATTTGGATTATACCACGTTTTATTAGCAATTTATGACAAAAAGGTGCAAAAAATGAAAAAAATCATAAAAAATCATGTGATGACGTCATCATGACGTCATTTCAAAATTTACAAGAACTTGCCAATATCTAACAACCTACATGTACTGAGTTTTAACATGATCGCACTAATACATCGGGAGATATACGTCTTCGAAAAAGGCACCTTTAATGCCGCGTCTGGACAGTTCAGTAACTCCTCTTTTGCTTTCTCACATCACACTTTCCAGGAAACTACATGTAGGCTGTATTGCACCATTTATCATGATAAATTACATTATATTGACCAGTCAGTGTTGTTTAAACCATGGAGGAATAAGAACATGTCTAAACATTCGTTGGACATCGACAGTTGTTGCCATCAGTTCAAGCAGCAGCCTTGTTCTGTGTTACTAACCATGCTAACTGTGTTAGATCCGTTGTTTACAGGCGGCTTTGCCAGTGGTTTTTCATGTTTATGACGTCAATCATAAACAATCGTGACCTCAACCTTTTTAGATACGTGACATGCGGGCTTTAAATTTAAAATTTTATTTTTTTAAAGTTCCTAAAATCAATAGTACATGTAGGTACTTGCATGTTTTCGTTGATATATCAGCTACTAGATTTCAATGGGAATAGGTCACTTTAAACGCACTTTAACTTTCATCTCAGAGTATCAGGATATTAGATTGAACTGCACATTTCAGGGCTGTAGTCTTTTTTCAAGACTGTGAATATATTTAGTTTAAATTTGTTTTCTGAAATAGTGACCTCTTCTGAATTAACCTTTTGTGCGCACCATGTGTAAACTGAACTGACATGTTGAAGCACACATGTCAGTCATGGTCGATCCTATCTTACCTCAAAATGTTTGGTTTCTGCTTGTTTTATTCCAGCAAAGTCTGTTGATGTTTTTCAGACTTATTTATTTTTCAAAGGGGTGGCTTAATTGTTTATTAAAAAATTTCAAATCGAACTAACCCTGTAACACAGAGTTTGTTTTTGATGAAAGAATAGGTATTATAATGTAATAGGTATCTTAATCTGTGTAAAAAAAAAACGAAATAAAAATTTATCCTATCTACCAACCCATTCCATTTGTTGACAAGTTATCAGAAATGCAATTTTTTAGGGAGCCCAATGATCAGGTACAAAATAATGTTTATTTCTCACCAGCAATGTACGTCATAAATAATAATTCTTTTTATTAACTTCACACTAAGTAATGTAAGATTTTCATCTTAAGTACACACTTTATGCATGTTGTTTTTCTCTTTCTTGTTCTGAAAATACTGAATAGAGGGAGAGGTGTTTCAAGTCAAGAAATCTAGTCACAGTAAAAAGGTTGCCAAGAAACTGAGGGAAAGAGCAAGGAAAGAAAGACAGCGAGGTGAAGTTGCTCAACTTGACAAGGACATGACAGATAAGCTTACCATGGACACACAAGCTACAGGTACATTTTGTTTTATGGAGATAATTAATCTGCTTGATAATGTTTTATGCATGTTCAGGATAAGAAACACCAGTGGCGTAGCCAGGGGTAAGGTGGGGATGGGCAAGGGGCCCTTGCCCCCTCACTTTTAAAAAAGGAGCAATATTGCCCCCCCTTTCTACCCAGCACTAATTTTCAGAACTAACAAACTAACAAGGTATGACTTTCAAGCGCTACAAAATAAAGAAAAGTAGTGTCCGTCTAAAGAAATAAATAGTTGAGACACGAGTAGCAGTTTGAATGTAACTTGGCACTGCCAGATTACACTGATGAGCTGATGTTCAATCATGTTACCACTACCATGTTATCTCCACTAAGTGGTGTGATTAAATTGATCCACGTTATCACCACTAGTGGTGTGATTAAATTGATCCATGTTATCTCCACTAAGTGGTGTGATTAAATTGATCCACGTTATCACCACTAGTGGTGTGATTAAATTGATCCACGTTGTCACCACTAGTGGTGTGATTAAATTGATCCACGTTATCACCACTAAGTGGTGTGATTAAATTGATCCACATTATCACCACTAGTGGTGTGATTAAATTGATCCATGTTATCTCCACTAAGTGGTGTGATTAAATTTATCCACGTTATCACCACTAGTGGTGTGATTAAATTGATCCACTGTTATCTCCACTAAGTGGTGTGATTAAATCGATCCACGTTATCACCACTAGTGGTGTGATTAAATTAATCCATGTTATATCCACTAAGTGGTGTGATTAAATTGATCCACGTTATCACCACTAGTGGTGTGATTAAATTGATCCAGTTATCTCCACTAAAGTGGTGTGATTAAATTGATCCAGTTATCACCACTAGTGGTGTGATTAATATTGATCCACGTTATCACCACTAGTGGTGTGATTAAATTGATCCACGTTATCACCACTAGTGGTGTGATTAAATTGATCCACGTTATCACCACTAGTGGTGTGATTAAATTGATCCACGTTATCACCACTAGTGGTGTGATTAAATTGATCCACGTTATCACCACTAGTGGTGTGATTAAATTGATCCACGTTATCACCACTAGTGGTGTGATTAAATTGATCCATGTTATCACCACTAAGTGGTGTGATTAATAATTGATCCATGTTATCATCCACTAAGTGGTGTGATTAAATTGATCCACGTTATCTCCACTAGTGGTGTGATTAAATTGATCCATGTTATCTCCACTAAGTGGTGTGATTAAATTGATCCAAGTTATCACCACTAGTGGTGTGATTAAATTGATCCATGTTATCTCCACTAAGTGGTGTGATTTAGTTGATCCATGTTATCTCCACTAAGTGGTGTGATTAAATTGATCCACGTTATCTCCACTAAGTGTGTGTGATTAAATTGATCCACAATATCTCAGCTAGTGGTGTGATTAAATTGATCCATGTTATCTCCACTAAGTGGTGTGATTAAATTGATCCACATTATCTCAGCTAGTGGTGTGATTAAATTGATCCACATTATCTCCACTAAGTGGTGTGATTAAATTGATCCACGTTATCACCAAGTGATGTGATTAAATTGATCCACGTTATCACCACAAGTGGTGTGATTAAATTGATCCACGTTATCACCACTAGTGGTGTGATTAAATTGATCCATGTTATCACCACTAGTGGTGTGATTAAATTGATCCACATTATCACTACTAGTGGTGTGATTAAATTGATCCACATTATCACTACTAGTGGTGTGATTAAATTGATCCACATTATCACCACTAGTGGTGTGATTAAATTGATCCATGTTACTCCACTAAGTGGTGTGATTAATTGATCCATGTTATCTCCACTAAGTGGTGTGATTAAATTGATCCACGTTATCTCCACTAAGTGGTGTGATTAAATTGATCCAAGTTATCACCACTAGTGGTGTGATTAAATTGATCCATGTTATCTCCACTAATTGGTGTGATTTAGTTGATCCATGTTATCTCCACTAAGTGGTGTGATTAAATTGATCCACGTTATCTCCACTAAGTGGTGTGATTAAATTGATACCAATTATCTCAGCTAGTGGTGTGATTAAATTGATCCATTATCTCCACTAAGTGGTGTGATTAAATTGATCCACATTATCTCAGCTAGTGGTGTGATTAATATTGGATCCACATTATCTCCACTAAGTGTTGTGATTAAATTGATCCATGTTAATCACCACTAGTGGTGTGATTGAATTGATCCACGTTATCACCACTAGTGGTGTGATTGAATTGATCCACGTTATCACCACAAGTGGTGTGATTGAATTGATCCACATTATCACTACTAGTGGTGTGATTAAATTGATCCACATTATCACTCACTAGTGGTGTGATTAAATTGATCCATGTTAATCACCACTAGTGGTGTGATTAAATTGATCCACATTATCACTACTAGTGGTGTGATTAAATTGATCCACATTATCACTACTAGTGGTGTGATTAAATTGATCCACATTGTCACTACTAGTGGTGTGATTAAATTGATCCACGTTATCACCACTAGTGGTGTGATTAAATTGATCCATGTTATCTCCACTAAGTGGTGTGATTGAATTGATCCATGTTATCACCACTAGTGGTGTGATTGAATTGATCCACGTTATCACCACTAGTGGTGTGATTGAATTGATCCACGTTATCACCACTAGTGGTGTGATTGAATTGATCCATGTTTTCACCACTAGTGGTGTGATTGAATTGATCCATGTTATCACCACTAGTGGTGTGATTGAATTGATCCACGTTATCACTACTAGTGGTGTGATTAAATTGATCCACATTATCACCACTAGTGGTGTGATTAAATTGATCCATGTTACCTCCACTAAGTGGTGTGATTTAGTTGATCCATGTTATCTCCACTAAGTGGTGTGATTAAATTGATCCACGTTATCTCCACTAAGTGGTGTGATTAAATTGATCCAAGTTATCACCACTAGTGGTGTGATTAAATTGATCCATGTTATCTCCACTAATTGGTGTGATTTAGTTGATCCATGTTATCTCCACTAAGTGGTGTGATTAAATTGATCCACGTTATCTCCACTAAGTGGTGTGATTAAATTGATCCACAATATCTCAGCTAGTGGTGTGATTAAATTGATCCATGTTTTCACCACTAGTGGTGTGATTGAATTGATCCATGTTATCACCACTAGTGGTGTGATTGAATTGATCCACATTATCACCACTAGTGGTGTGATTAAATTGATCCATGTTACCTCCACTAGTGGTGTGATTTAGTTGATCCATGTTATCTCCACTAAGTGGTGTGATTAAATTGATCCACGTTATCACCACTAGTGGTGTGATTGAATTGATCCACGTTATCACCACTAGTGGTGTGATATTAAATTGATCCACCCTATCTCCGCTAGTGGTGGATTTATGGGTGAGCACAGCAGGGATTCCTTATGAATGAAAAACAAATGATTTGAATGACAAATAAATCTAATTCCTAATTTTATAATTAGTAAAAGATAATGTGTAAAACACCTACTGCAATGTCATATCCTAGAATGTACATGTACCAGAGCATCTAATTTTTAAACATTTTCCTGAGGCCTTAAGGCCAACCCCATGCCATCATGACCATGATCAAGTAACAACAGCAGGACTGCTTGAAATTTTGTACTTGCAAATAATCTTTCAAAGTTTCAGCACCCAAACCCTGAAAAATCCTGGAACCTCCCCTGTCTGCACTCCGCATCATTGCAGACAATTCTGTGTTGTTTCTCCTGATTAGGCCAAAAAAAGAAAGAGTTCTGTTTCCGGTTCCCCGACCGACCCTATAGTTTTTAAGCTGCGACCCTAAACTTTTTACTCTGCCTTTAAAAAAAAAACGAAAAAACAAAAACAAAAACCTATTTTACCTGGAAGAAAATGTCTGACTTTTACTAACTTACCATGTTTTAGGCAACATTTGAAATAAAAACCAGAACATATCAAGAAAAATTTACAGATATCTCCGTGATTTGAGCCTGCGATGTCCAACGACTCGACTACGAGCGAAAAATACCCACAATTCAATTCGCAGCGCGCATGTGTGTACACGGCGCTGTGTGAAGCGCATTCCACGGGTTTGCGCAATCTGCAGATTGCGCACATTTTTGCAAAACCGGCCGCATGAACTGCCCGTCTAAAGAGCGCAAACTGAAGATTGCGCACAATTTGCAGAGCGCAAACTGCAGTTTGCATGCAATTTTGCCTAATTCGTTGTGCAAATTCGTTGATTGCGCTCAACACATGAACGATCGTGGACGTATCGTCAATCATATCGGAATTTAAAAAAAAACGCAAAATAAAAAAACTTTTCGACCTACCGACCCTATTTTTAAATGACATGTAATCGGAAACAGAACTCTTTTTTTTTTGGCTTTAACAGTAATCGGAAAGAAGTCTTTCAATGAATCAATGTGAACTGATAAAATTAATGATAGTGGGAAATTGACATTACATAAGTTATGGTGTTAAACTTTCAGCTAATCTTGAGTTGACAAACAACATGTATTTACAATGGCTTGGGTTTGTTTTAAAACATCCCCAGCTCCATTGTTGACCGGACCTAGCGCAGGTACTCTAAAGGACAGATAAAAACATGTTTAAAGGTAAAGCTAAAAATGATACAATTAGAGAGCACCATTGACATGATTGACAAACATGGTCGAGAAAAAATCATCTGTAGGGGAAACATTGAGATCGGCAGAAAGTTCTTGGTTGAACATGACCTGGTTGAATGATTGCCAGTGCAGGTGGGTTATGGCAATGAGATAAGAGAAAACAAGTCCACATTCATTCTGGGCTGGCAATCATGTACTAGGGGTAAGGGCCAACTTTGCTGACATGCTTAAAATTATATTCTATGGTTTTGAAAAATACCCAAACTTTTGTAGTTTTTTTACTACAAAACAACACAGTGGAAAGAGTCAAACTTAATCCTTCCTCCACCATTGAAACCACGAGCAATGTTGGTCTAGTCAGTTAGTCTCTTTCAACTGGTATACTGTATACCTCCTACTATACATGCTAAAATGTCATCCTGCTCTAGCAGTTTAAACCTTGCCCACTCCCCCCCTACTTATGCAGACAAAACAGATGCACATGTACATGTACCTAGCCTTGATTGCAAGGCTGTGTAATAGTTTGCTTACTATAAAGTTAAAAATTTGCATAACCACAGCCGCACGAATGCGATGCCCGAATGCAATGCAACTCCTGTTCCGGTCAACCCGACTGTCTTTAAACAGCACACCACGCTCTCACCCAAGGAAGCACACACACGCTCGTTTCCACAGTCCCACACACACCGCTATTCCACACACCGCTATCGCCCACAATCCTAGCCCGTGAGCCGTCAGGCTCACAGCCTTGACGATCTTGTACACTTCCGGGTCTTGCGGTTATGGTAATGAGTGCGCTCTTTGCATATCCACTCACCCCCCCATTTTCCACGGATTTGCGAAGAAAAACAATGAAACACATAAGACACTCTGTTTACAAGATCGTCAAGGCTGTGAGCCTGACGGCTCATGGGCTAGGATTGTGGGCGATAGCGGTGTGTGGAATAGCGGTGTGTGTGTGGGGCTGCGTACATGTACTGTACATGTACATGTACATTGTACAGGCGCTGTGTGCGTGCATGGTGAGAGTGCGGTGTGCTATTTTTTTTAGAGTCAGTCGGGGGACTGGGGTTGTATATGATCGCATTCGGGCGACTGAGGTTTTAGTATCCTTGCTCTATGGTTTTAGCTAGAGTACTTGTCTACACAGCCTTGATATCAAGGCTAACATGTACCTGGCTAATAAAACAAAGGAGGCAGAATAAATGAGGAAAGCCTCTTGAAAAAGGTTGGAATTTGTCCTTAGTTACATGTACAGTAAGCATTTTGATTAACATGTACATGTACCATGGTTCATTAATCCATGGGTATTGGCATCAAACCGTCATGATGAACGTAGTATCTTATGGACAAAGAAAAAAGTCAAGGTTAGAGATTGTGTGTAAGTGTTGTACACACTCCAGGGAGTGATGATTCTTTGGAATAGATGCTGAGGGGACAGTCAGTCTAAAGCTCACAGAAGGTGGCAAAGGCCTTATTAGTTGTTTAATCCACTGTCCGCTCGTATAGCAGTCAGGAATGCATCTGATTGAACAGACTTAGTATGTGAGTTACATGTAGGCACAATAACCATTTATGTTTACATGTGTTAGCCCACGTTAAATTTGCATCCCATCTACAGGTTTATTACAAGTGCAATTTTAACCTTTTCGACCAGTCGTTGGTGTGCACTTCAGTCAAAAGCACATTTTCCAGCTACAATTTACGGTTTTACGGCTGGAGATGTGATAGGCATTGATCATCAATGAGAAACTGGCTGCATTTCCTACTCAAGTGCATGGTGTGGAGAATAATGATGCTGAGTTTGCGATAACCGTAAAATCTCAGATTTTGTCTTCTCCTTTTGTTTAAAAGGCAACGGCTTGCAAATCGTCCAGATAATCTTGAAAGTATTGAAAAGGGTTGAAGGACAGGTTTTACATGCGAAAGGATGACAATACTTGAAACAAATACATAGTAGGCTGCAAATTGAGAAAAATACTTTCACATTTCGGATCTTTTTGGGTTATTACCGAGTGCTCCTGTGCCCGGGTGTGACCAAAATTCTGGACATGCATTTTTAATCCAGCTAATAGATTTTTCTGATATTTTTTGTCAACAGCCAGTTTCATGATTTATCTCTGATAAATTGAAATGCCTTTTGTGTTTTATTATAGGCAACAATGCAAGCAAACCAGGATTACGTGTGAAGCAGACAAGTAATGTGGAAATGATCCTGAGTGGGAAAGATGCAGAGGTTGCTGCTTTGGAAGAAGAAGACAGAAAAGAATTAAAGGAAGAAGTGCCTGTCATTGTGCCTGGTAAGAAGGCAGTGTCATCTACATGTACATTGTGAAATTTATATTAAACCTATGTACATGTACATGTACATTGTACTGTGTGTCCCTATACAATCATGTGAAACCATGGAGCTCTGCCAAGGCCAGGCGTACACTAATTAATGCATGTTGAGACATTTTAAAAGGGAAGAAGTTTGTTTTGTACGTGCACATGTCCAGTTTGTTTACATTAAAGAATTATTTTCTAAGCATTTCGATATTCTAGTATACACATGCAATACTGTATGCAGGTTCTGTTTATCTGAGGTTTTATATCAATCAAATTGGATACTCTGTATTTGCAGGAATGATTCCAGATGCAGCATATATTTTTGCTGCTCGTAAAAGGAGGCAAAAGGCTCGAGAGCTTGGAACAGGTGGAGACTACATCCCTTTGGATGATACTCAACGCTATAACAATACTGGAAATAAAGCATCGGTTAGACATGAGGAATCTCGATTGATACGTGATGATGATAATGACTGTAGTGATAGCGATGGTGAAGGCAGGATGAGTTTTACTGTCAAGCAATCAACAAGTAGACAACGTATGCAACAAGCAATTGATGAAGGTATGCAGTGCTATTTGTTTTGTCAGTTCTTTCCTCTACATGTTCATTCCTTTAAAAGAGTTTCTGCAATAAGATATTATTAAAACTATTTTTTTGAGATAAAAGATAAGTTGATAAAAAGACTTTGTATTGTAGCAGCATACTGTACGTATACATTGTATGTAACTGTACATACATTGTATGTAACTGTACATACATTGTATGTAACTGTACATACATTGTATGTAACTGTACATACATTGTATGTAACTGTACATACATTCTATGTAACTGTACATACATTGTATGTACATGTACATGGAGTCAGTTCTCATATTGTCGCAGTAACTCTACTTTTAGCCCAGTATTGGAAATTGATCATGTTCTGTTGCCAATAAACTTAAGAGCATTATTGATTAGATTTAGTTCTGGTGCTACAGAGAAAAGTAAATAAACCCCTTTCAAGTTCTGCTATAATAGGAAAGCCATCTCCAATCTGATACACAGTGAGGTTGTAGAAGAATTAAACAGACATGAGAATCTTTCAGTTTAAACCTGAATTCCATTTGTTTTCCCTTTTAAATGTAATGTATGGTCTTTGAGTTCAGTGGAAATTTGATATACAAATTTGATGTAAAAATTATTGCCCAACGTTGACTTACGTAGGGCATGTAGTTTGTATTTTTTTTATTGACAACATTGGCTTACTTTCGTAGAATAAATACACCGGTATTACTCATGTGTTTCAATAAGAATCCTTGCCCGATCGGGCAGACTATTCAGATATCAAGGTTGCCCCCAAAAATGTCACCATGTCCCGGGTAATAGACAGGTGATTTGTGTCGGGGTTGGGCAATCGAGGTGTTATACATGCTCTCACACTATGAAATGTGAAGTGATGGTATGTCTGAACCGGGACTAAAAACCATGGCGCTGACTGAGACTGAGAGACAAAAGTTACCAACAGTGGAGCTGACTCGTTCAGGTTAAGTATAAATATAAAATACATCAATCAGTCATAAAAACCTGGTTACAGACTGCACAAGTTCCATGTGTGCATTCATTTATTGCCTGCAGAAAAGGTTTATGTTGTCATGAATTTTGTGGAAGAGGAAGCTGTGAAATAGCTTTGAAATTTGTAATTGAATACAATGTTTGTCCACTGATTACAGTAGTGTCTCTTGTTCCAGTATGGTGGTACAGTACATGAAGTACAGACTTGGATAATTAAAGAATCCTAATTGCTTTTGGTTCGCATATATATGTTCTTCCCATATTTATTACTAACATGTGTTATCCTTCTCATGTATGGTTTATGTGATTTCTTGTTAATTGTGATAAATGCATTCAGGAATTATACATTAATTAATTCCTTCATTAGTTATTTAAATCATTCATTTATTAATGGTTTATTCTTTAAAATTCTCCCTTGGCGACCAATTACAAGGTTAAAAATAAATGACTCTTCACCCCCAGCTGTTTCATGCTCAGTTCAATTCGCTATTGTTAAAATGAATTTCCTGTTGTTGTTTTTTCATCACCCATTCTCATGCCTGTTTGAATCAAACTCTCCGTGTAATTTTTGTATGTCAAAGTGAAAAGTAATTCTTCAAATACATGTAACAGGACACTTCACAAAGGTTAGTAAACATCTCTTAATCTGATTGAGAAAAATGTTTAGTACATGAACATGTACATGTACATATGTACACCTCAATAGCATGGTTGACCATCCTACATTGTACCTCTATATACTGTACATGGTGTGTACATGTATGTAGATAGTTGACAAACTACACAGTACAAAGTTACATGTAGAACAAGAAGTTCTTGTAAAGATTTGTTCTTAATCAGTAATTGACTTGATTAGTATATTCAGAGTAGCAATGTTCTGTTCACTTTTTGAGTGAATCAAATTTTTTTGTTGTTGGATAAAGAAAGGGAATGTATACGTTGTAAGCTTGGTTCCTTTATCACACATTGAGCAACCCCCCCCCCACAACAACTAAAGAAGAAAAAAAGAAAAACCAAACAGTTTTGGGGTTGCAATGCAACCTACCAAAATGTTGCTGTGTAAAGCATGTAATGTCTCTAAAATTAAAACATTTATCATACAAAAGAAATTATGTAAATGGTTCAAAACCTATACATAACAGGATGCCAACACTTTATCATGAGATGTGAGCAAACTTTGTCATTGCCATAGTCTGTTGTGTGTGAGTTTGGTGGATGCAGCCAGAAATGGCAGCAGGTGAGCTGCATATCATCAAATCAGTGAGTGTGAGAGTATGGTAGACAGTTGGGATCCAGACTGCAACATGGGCATTCACTCCACTACTACAAGCCGATTGCCTGGTATCCACAATGCATGTCTTTTTAGCATCAGTACAAGACAATAATGGCCGCTTGTCATCAATTGAAAATTCTTTGAACTTGGCCAGATTTTTGATAAACTTTTTAAAATGGAACAGATAATTTAATGAAAAAAAAATCATGTGCAGTTGTATACGTGAAGGAATAGACTTTGCAAGTCTCGCATGTATTCAAATTTTCAGGACCATGTTGGTCCAATCCAAACTACATGTATACTGTTTTTTCTTCAAATGCTTTAAAAGTTCAACATGTAGTTTGCGGCCATGGAAAAGTGTCATTTAATTATTTTAATTACTAAATTGACAAACTCACTTGGATTTATTTTACAGTGGCGTGTACAATACTCTTGAATTATTATTATTTTTTAAATAGTCTTTTGAATAATGCAAACTTGATCAGAATTACTATACTTTTTGATAAAAAATATTTGCCGTAAAACTTACTGGAAATTTAAAACAACTAGAAACATTATGATACAAACCGTTAGCTCTACAGAAAATCTGTGCATGCATGATACTGATGGACGCTGAAAACCCAATAACATATTTACCCTAAAATGAATTTTTTTTTTTTTTTTTCGAAACTTTGATTTTTATTTTTAGATTATTATTGTTGTGATAATTTCTTTGCCTGAAATGTAAATGCCTGAGTTTGATCTTTGTAGGAATCCAGCGTGCCAATTTGCTGATTGCTTGGAAGATAAGCAGGTCAGCTAACTACCATGACTACACTGCAGCCAGTGTTTACCATACCATTATATTAATTGTTTTGTATGAATTGTACTAATGATATTGTATTGGTCCTTTTAGATGCAGATAATGACAGTGATCATGATAGAGACCATAATGAAGAAATGCTACGATGGGAACAAGAGCAAATCAAGAAAGGCACCAGTGTACCGCAAGTCGGTATTTATAATACTGCTTTTGCTTTTGGAATAGGATTTTGTTTTTCCAATATTACATGTACGTTTCATGAGGTTTATTAGGCCGGTACATTTGGAGTTAAAGTTTGTTGAAACACCATAGCCTCTAACACATTAGGCCTCACCATGTTAATGTCATTATGTACAAATATGTATGTGGCACAGTCTCTCCAAGCATTTTGTTAAAAAGTTTAATGATAACATAAATGTCAGTCATTTCAGTCGGGCAAAAATGTTTTCACGTAACCAAAAATAAAGGTAATTTTTTAATCTCAGGCTTTCTTTGTTGATTTGTTAAATTTATTTTGCTTTCATATATTTCTTGGCTAAATTTTATTTTCCCAACAATATTAAATAATTTGTAGAGCCATTAACTACGTAAAACTAAAGTATTTGAGGAAACAGAATCGTGCACACGTAACGCTTAGAAGGAACATTACAGAATTGGTAAGAAAAAAACTTGTAAAATCTCAAACTTCTACAGGTTTGTCAGTTTATGTATGGTGGATTACATAAAGTGCTAATACTGCCAGTAACTGTTTTGTTAGCAAAAACTAATTCTGTAATGTTCCTTTAACATGGTTGAATAAGCACTAGACTTGCACAGTCTACATTATTAGGACATTAAGTATCATTTACTATTAGGACATTAGGTATCATTTAGTATTAGGACATTAGGTATCATTCAGTATTAGGACATTATGTATCATTTAGTATTAGGACATAAGGTATCATTTAGTTTTATAGGACATTACATGTAGGTATCATGTAGTATTAGGACATTAGGTATCATTCAGTATTAGGACATAAGGTATCATTTAGTTTTATAGGACATTACATGTAGGTATCATGTAGTATTAGGACATTAGGTATCATTTAGTATTAGGACATTAGGAAACATTTAATATTAAAACATTAGGTATCGTTTAGTATTAGGACATAAGGTATCATTTAGTTTTATAGGACATTACATGTAGGTATTATGTAGTATTAGGACATTAGGTATCATTCAGTATTAGGACATTAGGTATCATTTAGTATTAGGACATTAGGTAACATTTAGTATTACATGTAGGACATTAGGTATCGTTTAGTATTAGGACATTAGGTATCGTTAAGTTTTATAGGACATTACATGTAGGTATCATTTAGTTTTATAGGACATTACATGTAGGTATCATCTAGTTTTATAGGACATTACATGTAGGTATCATTTAGTATTAGGACATTAGGTATCATTTAGTATTAGGACATTACATGTAGGTATCATGTAGTATTAGGACATTAGGTATTGTTTAGTGTTAGGACATAAGGTATCATTTAGTTTTATAGGACATTACATGTAGGTATCATTAGTATTAGGAATTAGGTATCATTAGTTTAGGACATTACATGTAGTATCATGTAGTATTAGGACATTAGGTATCATTTAGTATTAGGACATTAGGTATCATTTAGTATTAGACATTAGGTATATTTAGTATAGACATTGCATGTAGGTATCATGTAGTATTAGGACATTCGGTATCATTTAGTATTAGGACATTACATGTAGGTATCATGTAGTTATAGGACATTAGGTATCATTTAGTATTAGGACATTAGGTATTATTTAGTAATAGGACATTAGGTATCATTTAGTATTAGGACATTGCATGTAGGTATCATGTAGTATTAGGACATTAGGTATCATTTAGTATTAGGACATTGCATGTAGGTATCATGTAGTATTAGGACATTCGGTATCATTTAGCATTAGGACATTGCATGTAGGTATCATGTTGTATTAGGACATAAGGTATCATTTAGTATTAGGACATTAGGTATCATTTAGTATTAGGACATTAGGTATCATTTAGTATTAGGACATTGCATGTAGGTATCATGTAGTATTGGACATTCGGTATCATTTAGTATTAGGACATTGCATGTAGGTATCATGTAGTATTAGGACATTAGGTATCATGTAGTATTAGGACATTAGGTATCATTTAGTATTAGGACATTAGGTATCATTTAGTATTAGGACATTGCATGTAGGTATAATGTAGTATTATAGCCTTGCTCAAGGCAGTCGCAGTTTTCACTCCGAAAAACCCACCGTTGCTTATATACATAGCACTTTGCGTTTTGTGTGTTTTCACGTCGCACGATGCTCGTATTGTGCACGAGTCATCCGCACTCAGATCGTACTACACTGTGCGCGAGTCATGCGCAGTCGTATGTGTGTCCTGAAAATGTCAGCTCTGAGTTACATGTAGACGATGTGGGCATGAATGACATTAAAGGCAGTGGACACTATTGGTAATTACTCAAAATAATTATTAGCATAAAACCTTACTTGACATTATAAAACATTGTGAGAAATGGCTCCCTCTGAAGTGACAGTTTTCAAGAAAGATGTAATTTTCCACGAATTTGATTTCGAGACCTCAGAATTAGAATTTGAGGTCTCGAAATCAACCATCTGAAAGCACACAACTTCGTGTGACAAGGGTGTTTTTTTCTTTCATAGTTATCTTCGCAACTTTGACGGCCAATTGAGCTCAAGTTTTTACAGGTTTGTTATTTTGTCCATATGTTGAGATACACCAAGTGAGAAGACTGGTCTTTGACAATTATTAAAGGTGTCCAGTGTCTTTAAATGAGGATAAAAGAAGCAAATTGTTGCATATTGTACACCATTTTCCATCAGGAAGACGCTTTTTTCTGAAGATATTTTTTTAACGGCGTACGGGACTGGCCATCTCCCACCTCCATTTTGCAACAACATTGATTGAATCATTGTTGGGGTGATTTATACAAAACATAGACCTCCATAACCTATCGTTGTTGGTTGTTTTATCTTGGAGGTACAGTTTATTGCACTTGCTCCATGTTTTTTATATTGTGGGCTGCCGGCGCCGGTCCAAAAGCTGCCTTTATGCCCAAATGTTATGGACTGCTTAAGCACCAAAGCTAAGTAAACTAGAAATAAGATTACTACAATAAGGTTATCAGCTAAAACTCTATTTCACATGTATCATGTGTGACTGCATCCTGCATCCTCTATGATTAAACAGAACACTGGATGATCACATCAATCAGCTAATCCAGATCCACGGCGCACCAGTGCAGTATGCATGCAGTAGCCGGATCTTGCATGCATATGCATAAGAATTAGTAAACAAGACTTCCGCCACTGGCCAATGAGGTCTTGTCTTTCGCGCGCATTATAGAAATGACCTCATGGCTTCAAACACAGACACATCAAGGCGTTGATTCGGTTAGTACACGCAGCATACGTACGCACACACAGAGCGGGCGCATAGCATAACAATACTGCTTGCAGTGCAGTGACAATACTGTACTGACAATACTGTACTGCATGCAGTGCAGTGCAGTGCAGTGCAGTGACATGCAAACAAGGCGCGCTAGCTCTGGCGGCCATTGTGCGGTGCAAAGAAAACAAATAAATAAATAAAGACCAAATTAATCTCCAACGCCTTGGTCAAGGCTAGTAGTATTAGGACATTCGGTATCATTTAGTATTATGACATTAGGTATCATTTGGTATTAGGACATTGCATGTAGGTATCATGTAGTATTAGGACATTAGGTATTATGTAGTATTAGGACATTAGGTATCATTTAGTATTAGGACATTAGGTATCATTTAGTATTAAGACATTACATGTACATGTGTAGGTATCAGGTAGTATAAAGACATTAGGTTAGTACCATAGATATCATGTACTGTAATTTCCTGCGTATAAAAGACGCATCTTATCTGACTTTCAGAGGACCACAAAAATCACTGCGTCTTATCTAACAGTCTATCGGTGCGCCTTATCTAACGGTTCGCCTTATCTGGTAATGCTTGAGTTCATTGTGATGATCAGTGTGTGAAATCTGACATATTTTATACTGTAAAATAATTCTTTTCATCCAGAGTAATCCTAAATGTTATAATTTTGTTAAAACTAAACCTACACCGTACGCCCGTTGTGTAATTTAAAAAAATTCGACAAAACTTACCAAAGAATGAAGACACTGGCCATGCTACTGCCCACAATGATAATAACGAACACAAAATAAAAAAGTAGAAGCGATGTTTTACGTATTTTAGTGATTTACAAAAATTAAAATTCCTTTACTTTTAGTGTCCTACCAACACAATGACCCCCATAAGTGGAGGGGTTTGCAAGCCTCTTTGATATAAAAACATGATGCATCTTGTCAGCGGTGCGCCTTATACGTTGAACTTTAAATATGATTTTGGTGTTTTGGGGGGTACTGCGCCGTATACTCAGGAAATTACAGTAGTATTAGGACATCAGAGATCATTTAGTATTAGGACATTAGATATCATGGAATATTAGAACATTAGGTACCATGAAGTATTAGGACATTAGATATCATGTAGTATTAGGACATTAGATATCATGTAGTATTAGGACATTAGATATCATGTAGTATTAGGACATTAGATATCATGTAGTATTAGGACATTAGATATCATGGAGTATTAGGACATTAGATATCATGTAGTATTAGGACATTAGATATCATGGAGTATTAGGACATTAGATATCATGTAGTATTAGGACATTACATATCATGGAGTATTAGGACATTACATATCATGTAGTAGTAGGACATTATATATCATGGAGTATTAGAACATTAGGTACCATGTAGTTTTAGGACATTAGATATCATGTAGTATTAGGACATAAAGTATCATTTAGTACTTGGACATTAGGTATCATGTAGTATTAATTACATTTGATATCATGTAGTACATGTACATCTACATGTACATGTACATGTATTATGAGGTCTGATATCATGTAGTATTTGGTGTGGATAATAATAAGTAATTATTGCTATTAATTATTACGGTTACAACCATGTGAAATACTCTATGGGAAAGAGTGTGGGCTGTTTTCAAAGAATCATTGGTAAATTTTTCATACCAATGGCTCTTTTCAGAGTCAACACTCCTCCCATGATAGACTTTACATGGTTGTACCTGCAAGAATTACTTGTAACTTCTTTAGGACATTAGATATCATGTCATTCATAATTATCTTAACATGTATGTTATTTGTATTCAACATTCTAATAGGCACAAGACTCAAGCTCTTCTGCTGCAGCTGCTACTGTTGCTGCCTCTTACTACTATGAACAACAAGAATATCCTTATGGTCAACCCACCAGCCAGTATGTCACATCATCGGTTGGATCTTACAGTATGACAATGGAACAACACTCACTAGTTCATGCAGTAAATGCTGCACCACTGTGTGAGATGCCAACCATCACTATTGAACAAGTCAAGAAGAAACTGAAGGACTGGTAATGAGTCTCTTTCACTAATTCATTACATTTTTCCTCTTTTTTTTTGTTGCTTTCTTTCTTTCTTTTTTGTTGTTGTGAATTTCAAGAGTTTATATACACACAAAACGTTCAAGAACCAAAAAACGACTGCCTGATGAACTCATTTCAAAATTGTACATACTGTAGGATGTGATTGGCAGATCTATACACGCCAGAACTATTTTGGGGTACGAGGTCAAGTGGGTGCCGTGTTGACACGCCTGAGCATTCCATTCTGTAGCAGGAACCGTGCATGCACTAATTTTGTTCCTCTATGTTGCCTCTTACAAAGAAGAACAAAAGGTACTGGAATTCATGCTTGAAATTTCCCTTTTGGGGGATTATTGTGTAATCCCAATACCATACCTTAGTCCTTTTGTTGGACAAACATGACAAAGGAGGATTGTGAGCGTTCAAGGGTTTGGCCAATTCATGATGAACACAAGACACGTTTTCTCAAAGTTGAAAAAAAAACCTGCTGCCTTTTATGAATATGAAAATTTGTGTTGTCTTAACTGGGTTTAGTCATGGTTCATTGTGAAAACAATATTCTAGAAAATGTGTCCCAGAAACTCCAGAAAGATAATCCTGTGGGTGAGCATGACTGGTGACATTTGTTGTAATGTATTGTAAACAACTGTAGTGCTCTCATCCCTAAAAATATCTGTCTTGGATCTGGATATGAGAGACCTTTTCATTCTGAAAACTCAGAAATGGGATGGGTTTTCAATTGTGCCTTTTCATCATGTCTAAAAAGAAAAACATATTCAACCACTTTGGGTGAGTTAAAAAAAAAAAAATCCTGTGCCTCTGCTGAGTTATATTTTTCAGAACATTTCGGAGTTTCCAGAGAAATAAGTTTCCTTTGAAAATATTGTTGTCATAATGAAACCCTGACTTGACAATTGAAAGACAACAAAGGTTCTCATCATAAGCATTGATTGGGATTTGATGTTGACTTATGAGAAAATATCATCTCTCATACATGTACCATCTGCCATACATGTACTCATACATGTACTCATACATGTACTCATACATGTACTCATACATGTACTCATACATGTACTCATACATGTATCATCATGTACATAGTACTCATACATGTACTCATACATGTACTCATACATGTACTCATACATGTATGAGTACATGTATATGATAGTACATGTATGAGTACATGTAGATACATGTACTCATACACGCACTCATACATGCACTCATATGCACCCAATATTTGTATTATGTTCATAATAAAATAATTAGTTTTTGGGGTTTTGTTTATTTGCCGAAACCACCTTCGTTCATCAAGTTTTTTATTTATTTGTATTTATTTATTTATTTGTTATTACTGTTCAAAAAATTCTCATTGCTTTAACACATGAAACTTGTGAGTATTTTGTCTCAGGAACTTCAGTCCTAAAAAACACAAACAATACATCAAATGAAATTAATGATAATATAACTTAAATCCAATATAACTTAAATCCAATAGCGGTTTGATCCAGTGTTTTGCACTTTTTGTTGAAAAAATTTACGGTGTAAAAACACCCATTTATGTATTGTGGAACAAGCTTTCAAACATAGCTCAACATACTCTGTAGAAGAAAAAAACAAATGAGCGCTTTGAGATGCACTCGGGTGAGATAAATCTTCTATCCGGTCCAAACTGGAAGTTCAAATAAAAAAAAAAAAGTATTTAAATTTTGTTCTGTCTACAACCCCAAAAATCAAGAATGTTCATAAAGTCTCAGCTGTCAAAAAATTAAGGCTTGTTGATGTCATCGTTACAGCGCCTTGAAAGAGGGGTTCAATTTCCATTCTTAGGCCGTATCCGAAATGATGGCTACGGCTAGGGCTACGACTGTTGCTATGGGTGTTGCTAAGGACGTCCTATACTTCAACGCAAGATGACGCGGAAATCTAGCCGTAGCCATAGCTGTAGCCGCTAATTCGGACACGGCTTTAATTTGACATTTTCATGTAAGGACAATTGATACACCATACTTTGAGTGTGACAATTTAATTAATTAGTCCATAAACTACGTTACGTCACCATGACACTTTACATTTCTCAATCTTTTATTTTGTTATACAGTCGACTCCCGTTAATACAAGCTCGCATATTACGAGGTTCGGGTTAATACAAGGTTTTTTGCCGGTCCCGAACTGCCCCGTGCGTGTTTCAATGCATTTAAATAGGGATTATACGAGCACGGTAGTACATGTAGTTGATTTTTATAAATTGACTTCCAAACTAAAATAACCCGAATTTTGTGATTGTTTGTGCGGCACATGCACATACTACATGTATGCACACAGTTATCCATGTATTGCAGCAGCCTTGTCTGTGTACACGTGCGGCCATTGTGTCATGTACTTTGTACATAGTGCATTGATTATTACAGCGATCGGATAGTACGAGCTTCGGATATAACGAGGAAAACAGGCTAGTCCGGCGGACCTCGTATTAACGGGAGTCGACTGTACCCAAAACCTCCGTGTTTGTTATGCAACAAACATTTCTAGTTTATTTTTAAACTACTATTGAGGATAACTGAACACCTAGTGTTTGGAATTCTACACACACTACATTAATTACTAGTTTAGTTTGTCTTTAGATGATAAAATTAATTTGCTACTTTTACAGTTAAAGAGATAATACAATTTATTATTATTAATTTTTAAATTTTTTATAAAGTAACTTCCATCCTTAATTTTTTCAAATTAAAATAAAAAAGGTTTTGCCAATTTTATTTTTGGGGTAATGCTCATGTTTTAATTTAAACAACAAAAACCTTCGCATACATAGTTTGCTTCTTGCAATTTCCATTAATAATTTAGTTCCAGTGCTAGTTGTGTGGTACCAGTGTTATTTCAATACATTATGATAATCTACATGTATGTAGGTTTGAATCGATGAAAGATGTTCATCGAGCCCATGAAAGAGAACATGACCAACTTCAAGAGCGTTTGAAATCATCTGCCTCAACATCAGTCAGTCTGAAAGACACACAAGGAGGAGTTAATAACCAGTATCATTTCTTCCAAGAGATGAAGGGGTATGCCCAAGACTTAGTGGATTGTTTTGCAGAGAAGGTGAGTTAACTTAATATGCAGCATGTACACAAACATGTATGAGATAGGATGAATATAGCATGTACAATGTACATACACATGACTTTGCATTTTAAAGCCAGTGAACCAGACAAATGATGATTTACACAGACCACTTACTTACACAATTATTAGTGTTCACAGAAAATGTAGGTGTGCATTGTACTAAGTCAAGTATTTAACCATACACGCCAACTACTAAAAATTGGTGAAATCACTGCAAAAATACAATGTACGTTGCGTTGTGGAATACAGTTTGCAAAGGCCATATCATACCTCGGTCAAGAAATGAATAGATAGGCCTACATTTTTCTTTGCATTCAGTTTTATTTATAGACTGAGTGGCAGCTATCACCAAAAGTTCGCACTTTAAAAGCCAAGTAAACATTTTTACAATTACCAAGTATATTGGTGTCACCTTTGTGCCCCCAAAATACAGGAGAGAAGTTAAAATCAGCACCAGATCATCCTGAGTATGGTAATTCAGGGAGTCACTGATGTACATGTCTTCTCCTCCAGTTTGATTGGACCTAGAGGAGTGAACAAGTCGATAGTTCTCCATTTGAATGTATGGAGGAAGAGTATCTTAGATTCATGTTTCAGTTAACCCGTAAATAGAGAAAGAATGAGGGATAGAAGAAAGATAGTCTTGAATATCATAAAAGTGTTTACAAAGACTCCTAGCATTCATCAAGTGTAAAGACAAGTAGCCTGTGGAATTGGCATTAAATTATTACAGTCCTTCCTTTCAAAATAAGAACAATTAATGGATGTACACTGTAGCATCATCAAGGCTATACAAATAATAAATGTTACAATCAGGAAACATACAGAGAGACAAAAAACAAATAAATGGTAAAAGGAAACTGGCAACAAAAATTGTTTGAGAAAGAACGACAAATCGTATTGCTTAATTACTTAGTAAAAAGTTACACTGTTCAGAAAAACCACTGTTCAGAAGGAAACTCATAACTTGCGTGAAAAGAATTGGCAGAGGGAAAAACTAAATAGCTATAGAGGTATAATCCAATGCTCACATAAATTTGATCAATTGAGAAACAAGTTCATTTAACAGTAACAGTACTATGAAGTGAATTTGTTCACTCATCGATGAGACAGACACTTTCCTGTTGTTCTCCAGGAGCAGAATGATCCTCCCATCCTTTGTCCATGCTGCCTCTACTAATAGACTGGCCTTGGCAGCTTGAAGGAGCTCACTTCGTCTTCGGGTTAAGTTCTCTGTTATCAGAAAACCGGATCCCTTAAGATGGCATTGTGTTATGAAGACAAGTGACCTGGTGCGGTAGCTGATGAGTTTAATAATGATAGGTCGTGGCTTGGGATGACTGCTTGAAGCACCTGGGCCCAATTTCATGGCTCTGCTTACCGTAAGCAAAGAATCGGCGCTTGCGGAAGCAGGGAATTCCGCGCTTACGTCAAGCGTATTTCACGGGTTAGCGGGGATTTTCGGCTTGTGCGCGTGCGTACTCCACGTTACTAGGCATTCTACGCTTACACAGCTAGCGCAGAAATTCGGCACTTGAACTGTAAGCGGAGAATGGTCACCGCAAGCGCAGAATTCGGCGGTAAGCAGAGCCATGCAATTGGGCCCGGATGGATGTTTCCTTGGTTGACCGATACAATAGGACCTGTCAATGTCATCTTGTTGGATGCTTAAGTTGAGTTTATCATTGATGGTCTGTAAGATGAGCTTGTCAGTAATCTTGTTGAGGGATTGTGGGGGATTGTCTGCAACCAAGGTGGCAAGTGGCTCAATAATGGACTGCAGAAATAAAGGACCACTTAGTGACGGTCACCAAAGAAATATGATTCCTCAGTTCTTGAACAGTATGGAGCAGGCTGTTGGTGTCATGGATAGGCGTCTTTGGCTAGACAGAGCAGGTGTTATTGTTGCACTTATGTAATTCTTTTGTTTTGTTGCATCTCTGGAACGCGATACTTTCATGTTCTACTGGGCAAACGTCCACCAGCTGAAGGATCTATAGTTTCAGTCTTAACTGACACAGTTAGATTTCTGTGTCTTTTAGTTCTCATTTTGTAAGCAAGAAGGTCCAGTGTGATATTGGTGATCCAATCTAACAACCAGTAGCTTCAAAACAAAAGAACCCACTCCAAATATGAATATTTCATGAGATTCTCAAGAGCACGATAAATGTGCTACATCAAGTCCACCATGCTAGTGTATCTAAAGTATAAAGGTAGAATCCTTTACAGTATTTTTACAGCTCTTATTCAATTCACAAGACAGATTGATTGCAGCCTCCACTGGAGTTAACAACTAACTGTGATGGAGATTGTTTCCCAACAATTATGCTTGTATCTTGTTTTTCAGTACTTACAGATCCTTGCACTATCTTGTACCATCTTGGAAGGTCAAAATTTGCAGTTAAAAATTCCGAATAATCCTTTTCAATCTGTGCAGGTACAGTCTTCCTTAGTCATGAAGATGAACACGATGTGTCTGTACATGCTGTTAACTATTGACGTCATTAAGGATCGATAAAGTGAAGAAAAGAAGAAAAAAACAGAATAAGAAATTTCTTGCCGAAAAACAAAAATGTTGTCTAACCAACATAAACAGAGCAAGTTGATTTGAAATAAATGTATATTATTGAAATACTAGTAGTTCCACCATGGAAGCATTTTTGCTATCAATCTTTTACAGGTCCCAGTTGTATATGGTCTTGAGACAGCGATGATCACGTTGCTAAAATGCAGAGCACATAAGCTATCCCAGCGAAGACAGCTTGACATCAGGGACCAATCGGAGGAGTTTACTGGACTGCTGCAACGAGCAGCACTATCAGCAAACTTTGACTCTGTCACTAAAGCACAACGTGAAGATATCACTAAGCAAAGAAGAGCAGCAGAAAGGGAAGCAAGAAGGTAAGAGAGAAATGCTGTAATTGTTGGCATAGACAACTGATTGATAGATTCTAATGTCAACTCTGCTAGTTCAAATATATCATCCAAAATGAATAACCCTTCTATCCTAGTCATTTCAAAGTACACTTGGGTTAACAATGAAGAGAACAATTTCAAATGGTATAATGAATGTCTTTAACAAAGATTTACTAGAATCAATTTATCATAGTTTTTCTAAGACAGATTGCTGATTTTGTTCCTTTAAAGGCTACACCCATATCTGTTGACTAATTTAGTAGCACTTGTTCTAAAACGGCTTTTATGTGTGATTTAAGGTCAAGAAGACGACGGGCTCGAGAGTTGAAACAAAATGAGGAGAATGGAAGCCATATTGAAGGCATGTCAAGTGACGATGAACAAAGAGAGAGTGAGCAAGATCAATTCAATAAAGAAAGAGGTAAAAAGCCCTTTTCTAATGTGTACAATTTATAAGGTTTTTCATGGTCTCTGTGTAGCAATAATCTCTCAGTTGTTACTACCTAACCCTCACTGTCCCTCACTCAGTTGTCACTACCTAACCCTCACTGTCCCTCGCTCAGCTGTTACTACCTAACCCTCACTGTCCCTCTCAGTTGTTACTACCTAACCCTCACTGTCCCTCTCAGTTGTTACTACCTAACCCTTACTGTCCCTCGCTCAGTTGTGACTACCTAACCCTCACTGTCCCTCTCAGTTATTACTACCTAACCCTTACTGTCCCTCGCTCACTTGTTACTACCTAACCTAGCCCTCCTACTGTCCCTACCCACTGCCCTCAGTTGTCACTACCTAACCTTCACTGTCCCTCTCAGTTATTACTACCTAACCCTTACTGTCCCTCGCTCACTTGTTACTACCTAACCCTCACTGTCTCTCGCTCAGTTGTCACTACCTAACCCTCACTGTCCCTCTCAGTTGTTACTACCTAACCCTCACTGTCCCTCTCAGTTGTTAGGGGTCTTGTCAAAATTAATCCTGGACAGACCATTGGACAAGGTTCATCCAATGTCAAATTTTTGTTGGACGGGCCATCGGATGGGAGTTCCAAGGAGACGATGTTTCACACGCTGAACAGTATCCTCCCGTCCCATGCATAGTACCCAAGGCACCCCACTGAGAGCTCTGCGGTTTCACTGGCTGCTTAATCACTAATATAAACAAACTTTGGAGTGTGGAGTGAGTCTGGTCTGGTTTGACCATTTGGAGGTCACTGCAGTGTGGTGGAGTTTTAACCCATTGCTGTTTGCAATAGACAACATTACTAGCCATGTAAAATAAAAACAATCCCAGACTGATTTAAACATAGTAATAAACTGAGTTTTCTTAAGGTAATGCCATACAAATACACCCGAGTGCCTCCATTTAAGTTGACCGTTTGATAAAAGATACAAGAATCAGATCTGCCTCAAGGTACCCCAGTTGTTTAAAAACCTTTCTTGGTAATACTTTGGTAATGATTCCCTATGATCTTAAATAATCCAATAATCCTTTAATGAAGTAGAATTACAACATAGAAAATAATGACAATTGCAAGTGACCACAGACTGAAATAAAAACGTTGAAACACACCCTTTTAAAAAGTTACAACTTCACGATATGCACAGAGAGCTCAATCATCTATGATACGACCACTTTGTCTTTAGTAAATACTCAGGGTCATTAAGGCCTAACCGTGAAACCGAAACCGTACTACCTAACCGTTACTGTCCCTCGCTCAGTTGTTACTACCTAACCCTCACTGTCTCTCTCAGTTATTACTACCTAACCCTTACTGTCCCTCGCTCACTTGTTACTACCTAACCCTCACTGTCTCTCTCTGTTGTTACTACCTAAACCTCACTGTCCCTCGCTTAGTTGTTACTACCTAACCCTCACTGTCTCTTTCAGTTATTACTACCTAACCCTTACTGTCCCTCGCTCAGTTGTTACTACCTAACCCTCACTGTCCCTCGCTCAGTTGTCACTACCTAACCCTCACTGTCCCTCTCAGTTGTTACTATTAACCTTCACTGTCCCTCTCAGTTGTTACTACCTAACCTTCACTGTCTCACTCAGTTGTTACTATTAACCCTCACTGTCCCTCTCAGTTGTTACTACCTAACCCTCACTGTCTCACTCAGTTGTTACTATTAACCCTCACTGTCCCTCTCAGTTGTTACTACCTAACCCTCACTGTCTCACTCAGTTGTTAACTAATGTTTATTCCATTTCCGCACTTTACTCCAGATGTCATCATGAATGAATCACAGCAAGTTTTTGATGATGTTATAGAAGATTTTAGTGCTATCTCCATCATATTGTCTCATTTTGAAAAATGGAAGGATCAACAGCACCAATCTTACAAAGAAGCCTACATTAGCTTGTGTCTACCCAAGCTCTTAGCACCACTTGTCAGATTGCAATTGCTAGACTGGAACCCCCTACAGGTAAATCATTTGTTGTTTCTTCTTGGCGTCAATTTGAAGTATCCAGCAATATACATGTACTTTGAATTTCTTTGTGTATTGATCCAACTCCATCTCAGGTGATCAAAGACTTGTGCACTGATATATTGTTGATTTTGGTAATTAATATGTGTAGACCCCTTTGAATTAATTGAAGCCATTAATTAAATAAATAATTAACAAAGTTTTTATTGCTGTGATACTTGTATAATGTTCTTATTTCATTTTGGATTTTTTTTACCAAGTGGTCAAGGGGTACCAGTAAATAAAATTGCAGAACTTTTGCACTTATATAGCATTTATAGTGGTGGCCTTCTTCAGGACGTACGTTGCAATACAATGCAATAAGGAAACACCAGGAACAGTATTTTGACTTAAACGTGTTAGACATTTTTTTCCCGTGTACAGCAGTGCGTCATTCATTTTTATTGCGCGTCAAGTTAGCTTGAAAATAAATTTGTTATAACACAAGCGCTCGTGGAATAAAGAAAACATAAAGCGTCTACGACCCATACCCAACTCTGCCTTTGACCTCGTTGGATATGGGCTCAGAAGCGCTATATTTTTCTGTATTACACGAGCGCTTGTGTAATAACTAATAGTTTCATGAACTGCTATATTATTTTAAAACTTGTATATTTTGGTTTGTTTGTTTTTTCTGTATGTAGTCAGACTGTCACAACATGGAGGAGATGCCTTGGTATGAATCAATGCTGTTTTTTTGGATTCCAACAAACACAAAGTCTGGATAAGGAAGATCTTGACATCAATCTTATTCCAAGTTTGGTTCAAAAGGTAGTGTTACCAAAACTATCAGGTATGTACAAATACCTGTAACACCAATCCTATTGTATGCCAGGAAGGGTTTATGCTTCTATCTGGTTTCTGTTCTTGGTACATGTTGTTTTGTATTGACAAATCTATCTTGTATAAACAGATCCATTTTAGGTAATTTGGGTACTGTATGTTCTGTGCCAGTATTTCTTGAGCTACTGGGGGCATTTAGGCAGAGTGCAAAGGTTTTATCTCATTAACACCATTGGTGGTCAGCGATGCCTACTGATGCATTTAAAAATGAGCGCTAGTCACTAAGTATAGAATATTGTCCACCTAGTAATAACGGCACATGATTGTTGCTTAGATTCATCTACATTTAAATGTATGCTGCTACTCTCTTGTTGCATTCTTTCTTGTTTAAATTAATTAATTCATTCAGAGTTTTGACACTCAAGTTGTACAGGGCCACATGTTAAAATTACCTGCAAGAAATAATATGACCAGAACTGATGATTATTTATGAAGTATCGCTGTTTACTTGGTTATGTAAGGATGGAGAGGGACATTTCATTTCCAAGTGCTGTTATTTCATCAATTTTTAGACCGATGCTCATTTCATTAGTAGGCATCCTTATAAACCAAAGCTTTCCTATTTTATTTTGCCCTTTATTATATATTTTATATGTAAAACTTTGATTGCATCTTTTAGGTTGAGACTTTGAATATAGTTCTTACTATGTGCTTGTTTTTAGCATTGGTAGAGGATGTATGGGATCCAATGTCTACAATACAGACTAACCGTCTAGTCAGTCTTATCCACAAGCTGGTAGAAGATTACCCAACAGTCACTGGTGATAGCAAGAACACAAGGGTACAGTAAACTCAACTACATGTATTCCTCTTCAGTATTACATTGAAATTGTTTATTTTGTATGACGCACAGTCATGCACTCGCATACAACTCTGATCAAACAGGTCAAGTTTCCAACTCACACTATTAAATCCGGAAAGAAAATCACAGTCACTTGTTTTATAGTAAATGCCAAGAAGAACAACCGAAATCATGTATATGATGTTATAGAATGAGGAATATTGGGTTGCAAACAATTAACATCCAAACTGAAGAAACATCACTTTCCAAGGATGTCATACTGTACTAACTTGGAATTAATATGGAGATTACTGTCATTACAAGTACATCCATCCTGCACAAACCCCAGTTAGGCAGCCACATGTTTGTGGCATGTGCGTGACTGACGAACAGTTTTAGAACTCTTTTGAACCAACATCTGTCCTAGAATACGCATCGACTAATTTTTCGTTTCAGTTTTTTAGTGTACACATAAATTTTTGTGCACACAAGGTTTCAACACACAAGTCTAGTCAATATATTAAGCCATATCTGTAGTATGTTTAGGACCTACATTCTAAATTGCATTCAGAAATTTCAAGTATTTAGTTGTCGCGGGTTATGAATGTATTTTCATGCATGTAACCTAACCCAAACAGTTGACAAGAAAATGGTCTAAAATAAAGACTATCATGGATGTTATCAGAAGTTGACTAAGAACAGAAATGTCTTTCCTCCTTTTTCCCCTCTCTATTTTTGTTTGTGTTGAAATCCCCCAAAAAGAATTGCCTTCATCACTTATCACTGTTGGTTGTTTTTTTTCATGACAGGATTTATTAAAAGCCTTGGTAGACAGGATGCGCAGAACACTTGATGAAGACGTTTATATGCCGTTATTTCCCAAAGAGTAAGTTATTTTAAAATGGAAGCTATACATGGAGATACATTGAGCTGTATTCATGTTTAGTTGATGGTGAAGAGTTACTAGTGCACATATAAGTTTGACTTGTAACATTTTTTCCTTTGGGGACACTGTTACACATGAAAACTGCACTCTCTTTTGGCCTTAACTTCTATTTTCGTGGTAATTTTCAAATGGCAGAAATATTCTTTTTTGGTGTTACCTAATAACCATTTGTATTTTAGTAAACTGTGGCAGAATAGTTTTGGAGTTTGCCATAATATAATTTAAAACTTGTCACTGGAAAGCGCTGTTAAATAACATGACCTCACTAATTATTATACTCAAAGAGGCAAGGGGCCAATTAAGGCATGTTTTGGACAGGGCCAGACAGGCTGACCAGTCGTAGTAGATGTCCTTGGACAGGGCCAGTCAGGCTGACCAGTCGTAGTAGATGTCCTTGGACAGGCCAGTCAGGCTGACCAGTCGTAGTAGATGTCCTTGGACAGGGCCAGTCAGGCTGACCAGTCTGTAGTAGATGTCCTTGGACAGGGCCAGTCAGGCTGACCAGTCGTAGTAGATGTATTGACAGGGCGAGTCAGGCTGATAGTCTGTATAGTAAATGTCCTTGACACTGGCCCATCGGGCTGACCAGTCGATAGGCAGAAAAAATCCTTGACACGGCCATCAGCTGACCATTGTAGTAAAGTCCTTGGACAGGCCAGTTCAGCTGACCAGTCGTAAGTTAGAAAAGTTCCTTGACAAGGCGAGTCAGGTACATGTCGTAGTAGATGTCCATTTGGACACGGCCAGTCGGGCTGACAGTCGTAGTAGATGTCTTTGGACACGCAGTCGTGACCAGTTGATAAATGTCATTGGACAGGCACAGTCACTGACCATCGTAGATTCCTTGGACAGGCCAGTCAGGCTGACCCAGTGTAGTAGATTGTCCTTGGACACGGCCAGTCAGGCTGACCAGTCGTAGTAGATGTCCTTGGACACGGCCAGTCAGGCTGACCAGTTGTAGTAGATGTCCTTGGACAGGGCCAGTCAGGCTGACCAGTCGTAGTAGATGTTATTATATGTTATTAGATGTATTATAATAATAATAATAATAATAATGCATTTATAATGCGCCATCTATCTAGTGTACAGATAGGCGCAGAACAAAAAAACAAAAACATATAAGCAGCAAAAGAGAAATATAGAAAACAAAGACAATTAAACAGATGAATAATCTAAGACATGTTACAAGCTAAGTGTATGTGGAGTTAAATAAATGAGTTTTCAGCAAGTTTTTAAACAATGGAAGAGAACTACAGCATGTAATGTTATTAGGTAAAGTGTTATTATATGTTATTAGATGTATTATATCTGATAAGATGTATTTAGATGTTTTTGATGTTAGACCAGTTGAGCCTACTGATAACATGATTCATTGTCTACATGTCATCATTGTGACCAATCACTACAATCAGTAGCCTCACATCCGGAATGCATGGCTTGATGCCCATTTGTATGTTATATCAAAGATTTGGATTGATTGTATTTAAAAGCAGAGTCAGTTATGGTTATTAGTAATAAAGTCTGGTCATTCTTTTTAAAAATACATCGTAGATGTGATAAAGTTCCCTGCAGTCAAATTTACAGCTGAAGCATCCTGATGTTACTTTGAATTCCTCATAATCCTTGCCCTGAAACTGGGTTGAAATTTTGGTATCATGTTTAAAGGGAAGTTGTCTTTTTACGTCTTTTTAAATAGCATTTTGCTCTGTAATTTGTCAACTTTAACCACAAGAAGTTAAAAAATATAGTAAAGTTTGTTTGTTTGTTTTTTTTTCTTCAAGAATTCATTCTGTTTTTTTTTCTTCCAATTTTACCACATCCCCTCCAAAACAACAACAACAATGTTTTGCGGAAGAAAACTAACAAATACTTCACCTAGTGTACTTGTCGCGCTTGCAATATTTACTTGTATTCTTGCCCAATTCCTTATAATGTCTGCTGCTTTTCCTGCTACCCACTCGAATTTTAGATCTTATTCCCATAGGAAAAGAATGGCAGGAATGGCAAAATAACTCATGATGGTACAGTGTAAAGACTTTTGCAGCTTTACTTTGATATCTACTTTGTTTTATTGTCAATATTTTGAATGATATTCTTTTGTATCTTTTGAACCCAAGTATGCTAGATAAGTCAGTTGCTGCCAGTAATTTCATGCAAAGACAGTTTTGGTCTTGTGCCAAGGTAAGCTTTACTCTTTTTCTGTTGAAAACAAATTTAAGAGGTTTATATTGCATAGGAATCTCAAACCAATTTGACTGCCATATTATCAAGATTTGCCTGAAAGATTAAGCCCTGATTTGAAACTTTAAAATAAAGCACTTGGCGTTCATCATTGTGTGTCATTATGTCTACCAGCAAGACACTCCAGCCCCAAGTGGGTCAATAAACTTAAACCCATCTGAATGATAGTTTAGACTGTGCATCAGGTCATGTACATGTAACACTCACAAGTTATGTAACACAAGTTATGTATAACCTGTGACATTTTACATTACTTCAGACAGTGTTACATAATTTGTGACAGTGTTACAGAACCTGAGATAATCTTCCATAACCTTTGACAGGGTTGCATGACTTCAGACAGTGTTACAAAACCTGTGAGAGTGTTGCTTAATCTGCGATAATGTTATGTAACCTGTGACACACCTAAAAAAGAACCTACCTGAAAAAAGAAGTAAAGAAACCATCTCTGCATTTGTGATCCACTAAAGAGCAAGTACCATTGCTCATACAAGAAATCAAATGTACATCTTGACAACATTTAAAGAAGTTGAAAAGAATCCATGACACTTTGGTTTACTTTGTATTGTATGGTATAACATTCTTTGTTTGGTTTTGATTATGTAGTTGCTAGGTAACCTTTTACTATGGCATGGCTTGATATCAGAGGTGCATCTTCTAGAATTGGCTATTGATGGCCTGTTAAACCGATACATGTTGCTGTCACTACAAAACTCTGACGTCAATGATGAAAGCATCTTTAAATGTCAAAGAGTAAGACATTTCATTTTTAATGTGCTGTAAAACTGTTATATTCTTATTCATATAGACTATGTAACCTGTGACATCACTAAAGAGCCACAGAGACTGGGCCAATTGTACAAAGAGTTAAAAGTGATCTTAAATGTGCATAAATCTTAATTGCTAAGCAAAGTGTGACATCACAATACAAATCACTATGGCAATATTACCAACTCATCTTAAGATGAATCTTAGTGCTTTGAGAAATAGAGCCCTGGATATCCTGCAGGCAAGATTTGTACACATCTCAATGGAGGGAAACGTAACAAACCTTGCATTTGATGGAGTCTGCACTGTCTAATTTTTTAAGAACTTCTGAACTGAAACAAAAAATTCTCTTGAATTCATATCAAAATTATTGCACAAAATGTAAATTTCTCACATGCCCAATGTAGTATCTCGCCTTCCAGGAAATTCCCTGGAATGTACAAGGTCTTTCATTTTGGAAACAAAGGCTACATGGTCCATAGAAAAATCATTGAGTGAAAAGTTTGTGTCAGTGAACTCTTTATATAGTACAAAAATATTGTGTGACGATTGAGGTGTTTCTGTGGTTTATTTAACTATCTTCATAGCTATCCGTGTAAACATTGTACATGCTGCCGTTTCGTTTCATTTTTCATTTAATTTGTATCAGAATCACAGCCAAATATTTTTAACCAAAACAACCCCAAAATTGTATTTTTATATTCAAGATAATGGAGGATTATAAATACCCCAAACACAGATTTTGTCTTTGGCTTTGTTGAGAGCAGGAAGAGTTCAAGCCCCTGACACAACCAACATTAAGCTGCTTTGTTGGTCTTTTAATTAGTCATTGATGGAAGATGTGTACAAGCATAACCTTCTAACTTTCAAGCAAATATTGGCCGTGGCTTACAGCCCAGGTTTGGCTGATTCATAGTGACACATTCCACATTTTCTCGAAAGAGAAAAAGGACTTCCTACTACATTTTATGAGACCGTTTGTTGTATTTACTTGGTTAAGTCATGGATTCTCATGTTTAGATGCCTTCAGCCATGTATGGATTTCACATGATTTCCAATCCAGTTGAGAGGTAAAATGAAATTCTAAACATGGGAAAAAGCCCATCTTACATCGTTTCTCAGAAAACAAAAGTTTAATCAATAGTTTGGGCCTGTTGTTGGCGATGTTCAAGAGTGTTTGGCCGTCTCTCGGTTACAGGTGGACGTGTGTATTGCACGACACAGTATGTAGCAAAGCCTTAGTTGAAACTTTGGCACTAGCTGCAAAACAGATTCAAGTAAATGTGACAAAAAAGAACCACAGTGAACTTGTATAGCGCCCTCTCGCGAAAGGTCTGAATTACTCTCATTGGAACCCCATGACATAAATTTATAGTTTTAACATCTGGTTTAGCTCATTACAAGTGTCACATTTTATGCTCACATTTCAAGTTCACAAAACAAAATAAGGGTGTGAAAATTAAGATGCCTCTGCAGCAAATTGAATGAAGAACTTTCACATGGTTTCTCTGTTGAAATTGTCTGTGAGTTCTAAGCTTCCTACATATTAGCTGTCACACTATATCTTAGAGTACTGCTAATATTCTTATGTGTTGTGTGTTTTAGATTGTTGCTAGATTCCCACCACAGTGGTTTAGGGAATTACAAGGTGATCAGACAATAAGACAACTTGAACCATTCTGTCGTTACCTGAAAAATGCTGCAGAAATGCTGAAGAAGAGAAGTGCTTTGGGAAATGACATTGAGAAAAGAAAAACAAGGTACGTGATTGGGGCTGATGTTTCTTTTTCAACTAATACCTTGCTTTCCAAGTAAAGCCACTAGTAGAGTATTTGTAAATGATAAAAAGTGACATCAAAACACAGCCCCTATCACAGTCTCTCTCAACACAGTAGCCCCAAACACAGTCTCCCTCAACACAATAGCCCCTAACAGTCTCCCTCAACACAATAGCCCCTAACAGTCTCCCTCAACACAGTAGCCCCTAACACAGTCTCTCTCAACACAGTAGCCCCTATCAAAGTCTCCCTCAACACAGTAGCCCCTATCACAGTCTCCCTCAACACAGTAGCCCCTAACACAGTCTCTCTCAACACAGTAGCCCCAAACACAGTCTCCCTCAACACAGTAGCCCATACACAGTCTCCCTCAACACAGTAGCCCCTATCACAGTCTCCTCAACACAGTAGCCCCTAATCACAGTCTCTCTCAACACAGTAGCCCCTATCACAGTCTCTCTCAACACAGTAGCCCCTAACACAGTCTCCTCAAACACAGTAGCCCCTATCACAGTCTCCCTCAACACAGTAGCCCCTATCACAGTCTCCCTCAACACAGTAGCCCAATCAAAGTCTCTCTCAACACAGTAGCCCCAAACACAGTCTCCTCAACACAGTAGCCCCTATCACAGTCTCTCTAACACAGTAGCCCTATCACAGTCTCCCTCAACACAGTAGCCCACACAGTCTCCCTCAACACAGTAGCCCCTATCACAGTCTCCTCAACACAGTAGCCCCTATCACAGTCTCCTCAACACAGTAGCCCCTATCACAGTCTCTCTCAACACAGTAGCCCCTATCACAGTCTCCCTCAACACAGTAGCCCTATCACAGTCTCCCTCAACACAGTAGCCCCTATCACAGTCTCTCTCAACACAGTAGCCCCACAGTCTCCTCACACAGTACCATCACAGTCTCCCTCAACACAGTAGCCCCTATCACAGTCTCCCTCAACACAGTAGCCCCTATCACAGTCTCTCTCAACACAGTAGCCCCTAACACAGTCTCCCTCAACACAGTAGCCCCTATCAAGTCTCTCTCAACACAGTAGCCCCTATCACAGTCTCCCTCAACACAGTAGCCCCTATCACAGTCTCTCTCAACACAGTAGCCCCTATCACAGTCTCCTCAACACAGTAGCCCCAACACAGTCTCTCCTCAACACAGTAGCCCCTACACAGTCTCCCTCAACACAGTAGCCCCTATCAAGTCTCCCTCAACACAGTAGCCCCTACAAGTCTCCTCAACACAGTAGCCCCTATCACAGTCTCCCTCAACACAGTAGCCCCTATCAAGTCTCCCAACAAAGCCCCTATCAGTCTCCCTCAACACAGTAGCCCCTATCAAAGTCTCTCTCAACACAGTAGCCCCTATCACAGTCTCCCTCAACACAGTAGCCCCTATCACAGTCTCCCTCAACACAGTAGCCCCTACAACAGTCTCCCTCAACACAGTAGCCCCTATCACAGTCTCTCTCAACACAGTAGCCCCTAAACAGTCTCCCTCAACACAGTAGCCCCTATCACAGTCTCCCTCAACACAGTAGCCCCTATCACAGTCTCCCTCAACACAGTAGCCCCTATCACAGTCTCCCTCAACACAGTAGCCCCTATCACAGTCTCCCTCAACACAGTAGCCCCTATCACAGTCTCCTCAACACAGTAGCCCCTATCAAAGTCTCTCTCAACACAGTAGCCCCTATCACAGTCTCCCTCAACACAGTAGCCCCAAACACAGTCTCCCTCAACACAGTAGCCCCTATCACAAGTCTCTCTCAACACAGTAGCCCCATACACAGTCTCCCTCAACACAGTAGCCCCAATACACAAGTCTCTCTCAACACAGTAGCCCCTATCACAGTCTCCCTCAACACAGTAGCCCCTATCACAGTCTCCTCAACACAGTAGCCCCAAACACAGTCTCTCTCAACACAGTAGCCCCTATACACAGTCTCCCTCAACACAGTAGCCCCTATCACAGTCTCTCTCAACACAGTAGCCCCTATCACAGTCTCCCTCAACACAGTAGCCCCAAACACAGTCTCTCCTCAACACAGTAGCCCCTATCACAGTCTCCCTCAACACAGTAGCCCCTATCACAGTCTCCTCAACACAGTAGCCCCTATCAAAGTCTCTCTCAACACAGTAGCCCCAACACAGTCTCCTCAACACAGTAGCCCTATCAAGTCTCCTCAACACAGTAGCCCCTATCACAGTCTCCCTCAACACAGTAGCCCCTACACAGTCTCTCTCAACACAGTAGCCCCTATCACAGTCTCCCTCAACACAGTAGCCCCTAATCACAGTCTCCCTCAACACAGTAGCCCCTAACACAGTCTCCCTCAACACAGTAGCCCCTATCACAGTCTCTCTCAACACAGTAGCCCCTATCACAGTCTCCCTCAACACAGTAGCCCCTATCACAGTCTCCCTCAACACAGTAGCCCCAACAAGTCTCTCTCAACACAGTAGCCCCTATAAGTTCACAGTCGCCTCTATCACAGTACCCTCATCAAGTAGCCTTCACGTCTCCTCAACACAGTAGCCCCTATCAAAGTCTCCTCAACACAGTAGCCCCTATCACAGTCTCCCTCAACACAGTAGCCCTATCAAAGTCTCTCTCAACACAGTAGCCCCTATCACAGTCTCCCTCAACACAGTAGCCCCTATCAAAGTCTCTCTCAACACAGTAGCCCCTATCACAGTCTCCCTCAACACAGTAGCCCCAAACACAGTCTCCCTCAACACAGTAGCCCCTATCAAGTCTCTCTCAACACAGTAGCCCCTATCAAAGTCTCCCTCAACACAGTAGCCCCTATCACAGTCTCCTCAACACAGTAGCCCCTATCAAGTCTCTCTCAACACAGTAGCCCCTATCACAGTCTCCCTCAACACAGTAGCCCCTATCAAAGTCTCTCTCAACACAGTAGTCCCCACATACTTCACAGTCTCCCTCAACACAGTAGCCCCTATCAAAGTCTCTCTCAACACAGTAGCCCCTATCACAGTCTCCCTCAACACAGTAGCCCCTATCAAAGTCTCTCTCAACACAGTAGCCCCTATCACAGTCTCCCTCAACACAGTAGCCCCAACACAGTCTCCCTCAACACAGTAGCCCCTATCACAGTCTCCCTCAACACAGTAGCCCCTATCACAGTCTCTCTCAACACAGTAGCCCATACACAGTCTCCCTCAAACACACAGTAGTAGCCCCTATCACAGTCTCCCTCAACACAGTAGCCCCTATCAAAGTCTCCTCAACACAGTAGCCCCTATCACAGTCTCCCTCAACACAGTAGCCCCTATCACAGTCTCCTCAACACAGTAGCCCCTATCACAGTCTCCTCAACACAGTAGCCCCTATCAAGTCTCCTCAACACAGTAGCCCCTATCACAGTCTCCCTCAACACAGTAGCCCCTATCAAAGTCTCTCTCAACACAGTAGCCTACAGTCTCCCTATCACAGTGCCCTATCACAGTCTCCCTCAACACAGTAGCCCCTATCAAAGTCTCTCTCAACACAGTAGCCCCTATCACAGTCTCCCTCAACACAGTAGCCCCTATCACAAGTCTCCCTCAACACAGTAGCCCCTATCACAGTCTCCCTCAACACAGTAGCCCCTATCAAAGTCTCTCTCAACACAGTAGCCCCTATCACAGTCTCCCTCAACACAGTAGCCCCTATCAAGTCTCTTCAACACAGTAGCCCCTATCACAGTCTCCCTCAACACAGTAGCCCCTATAAAGTTCTCTAACACAGTAGCCCATCACAGTCTCCTCAACACAGTAGCCCCTATCACAGTCTCCCTCAACACAGTAGCCCCTATCACAGTCTCCCTCAACAAGTGCCCAACAGTCTCTAACACAGTAGCCCCTATCAAAGTCTCTCTCAACACAGTAGCCCCTATCACAGTCTCCCTCAACACAGTAGCCCCAAACACAGTCTCCCTCAACACAGTAGCCCCTATCACAGTCTCCCTCAACACAGTAGCCCCTGTCAAAGTCTCTCTCAACACAGTAGCCCCTATCACAGTCTCCCTCAACACAGTAGCCCCTATCAAAGTCTCTCTCAACACAGTAGCCCCTATCACAGTCTCCCTCAACACAGTAGCCCCTATCAAAGTCTCTCTCGACACAGTAGCCCCAAACACAGTCTCTCTCAACACAGTAGCCCCTATCACAGTCTCCCTCAACACAGTAGCCCCTATCACAGTCTCTCTCAACACAGTAGCCCCTATCACAGTCTCCCTCAACACAGTAGCCCCAAACACAGTCTCCCTCAACACAGTAGCCCCAAACACAGTCTCCCTCAACACAGTAGCCCCTATCAAAGTCTCTCTCAACACAGTAGCCCCTATCAAAGTCTCTCTCAACACAGTAGCCCCTATCACAGTCTTCCTCAACACAGTAGCCCCAAACACAGTCTCCCTCAACACAGTAGCCCCAAACACAGTCTCCCTCAACACAGTAGCCCCAAACACAGTCTCTCTCAACACAGTAGCCCCTATCACAGTCTCCCTCAACACAGTAGCCCTATCACAGTCTCCCTCAACACGTAGCCTATCACAGTCTCCCTCAACACAGTCGCCCCTAACATGGTGAGAATCATGGGAAGATCTGTGTCAGGGGGGACACTGTGTCAGGGGTCAGTGACAAGTATCCTGATATGGAAATCATTATGGATTGATTTGTTGTATTTGTTTGATTCTTCAGAAGTGGAATAAAGGTGGTGACAAAGATGCTGGTTACAATACATGCCATGGACCACGCCTTAAATATCTCTGACGGATTCAGTCTAAAAGACATGACAGAGATGGTCTCATAATTTCGTCAATTCAAAGAAGAGTTTATTGTTACATAATTTACCTGCATAATAAATACCTTGTAAACAGTATTTGGTTTGTTAATTTTGCAGATTCTATCTCAGCATTCATGGTTTAATGTTGTAAGTCCATGTGAAAACATTACTGATTGATGTTATGTTATTTCTATTCAAAAAGTAAATCAATGTTAATTATCATTATGAGATGTGTATCTACCCATCTGTTCTTTGGCCTTTCCACAACAATTTAGAAATTGTAAGGATTCATTTTGAGGTTTTTTTTTTTTTTTTTCTCGTTCACTACAAACCTTTACCTTTATATCAAACCCCAAAATACTCCCATCTTTTCCCAACGAGTCAGTTAACCTGAACTGATGGGATGAACCAGAAAGCACAGAACAAAATTTACCCAAGTAATGCTTCTCATATTTATCTTGGGAAATTACCATAGGAAAACAATTTGTGATTAATGTTTGTATTTTTCACTGTTTTTCATCCTACCTGCTTGTCTTGGTTCGATGGCCAGTTTCACTTTCATGCATGTTTGTTCAAGTGATTTTGTCACTTTAGCTGAAACTGTTATTCAATTTTATTTTGCCACATGCAAATTTATATACAAAATGTATCATATAAAGGTTAACATATAAGTCGTTCAGTTTTGTCTTGCGAAAATTGGCATTCAATTTAGCAGAGTAGGTGCAACTAAGTTTTCTACCAAATTGTCACTTTTGTTTCCATTTTGCGACAACTGATTTTGCAAAATGTGCAAACAAATTAATGCACACTATGATTTCTTTATTTTCTTATTCTTTGTTTCTTTATCCTTTATTTCTTTGTTTCTTTCTTAAGTGGCCTAACTGAGGGTAAACACAAGGTTTTGGACAATTCAAGAACCTATGTGTCACTGTTTTTTGTAAGCTTGTTTGTGTCAACCATGTATCTGTTGGCGTGCAAGGCATCTTGCTATGGTTATACCGCAGTTTACATTTCTTTAGATTGTAGTTGTATTTATAGCAATCATTGTTGAAGAACATCAGGAAAGTGGTTCTCATACAATAAGTGAACCATTTTTATACCTTTTAAAATCTAAAGGGGAGGCCGGGTTAGTAATAGATTAAGTGTCAATTGAGCTGCACAATTCCCTCAAAAGCCTGCCTGAAAACAACTTTTAATGACAAAATGCACGATGCGAAAAGCTGCTGTGAATTTGAATGGTTTGAATAGATTGTTAAATTGAATGCTTATCTTTTTTTAATCGTCTTTTTGCATAAAGTAAAATCGAATGACAGTTTTGAGAAGCTTTCAATATTTGATGAAATAAAATTTTTAATTGCAAAAAATGACCAAGAAAACTTATATTGTTTTTACCACAACAAATGTGGGCAATGAACAGTCACTTTACACTTCAGTGTTGCAGTTAAAAATGTTTTGAGTTTCTACGGTTACAAAATTAGGGGCAAGGAAGCCAAGCAACTTGATTTGGTTAAAATTGCTTATTTGGGCTAACATTTGCTTTTTCCTAGTTTGAAAACCTTTTTATTGTAATTATTGTTAATAATCTACAGGCAGTACTGGCCCACATACTGAAATTATTATTTAAAGAATTTTGTTTCCACATAAAAGATTTATTTTTACATAAAGAGGATTTCTTTCAAGGTGATGTCATTTATTATCAGCAGAAATCACTTTGAGGGAGGTGAATTACTCTAATGCAAATATATCAGGCGTCCTCAAGACTTGCCTCAACATTGGTCCAAAATAATGCCTTTTCAATGTTATTTCAACAACAAAACCAATAAACAATCATTGAGACAAATGATGGCCTAACTTGAAGATCAAATTTATCAGTTTTATTAGTGCTTTACAACTTGAAAATAATGTACATATATTTTTCAACAGACTACTTCAATAAAACGATAACTAATAAAAAATGATAATTATGTGTCACCTCAAATAATGTTTTTGCATTGTGCAGTTGAAATCAATCTTCATCTTAATAAAAACAAGTGAACATCAGATTTGTACAACTCGATAACAATGTCATTATTTAAGTTACACTTGAATAGTCCATCACACTGACTGGTGTCTACACACATTTTAGACAGACAGACGCTCCAGAGTCGCACCGTACCAAATTATTGAATTAAGTACATGGAAAGTTTGAAGTATGAAACATAGGAGCAACTGGACAGGCTAGAAGTCGAAAGATCAACTGTTTCAGTCATTTGGAACAATTCTGGAGCGTCTTGGTTTCAAACGTCGATCTTGTCATAATGCAAATGTATGGTAATTAGAAGAAATTACCTTTAGCATCCCACAATTCACCGGGGAGCCGTGGAGACCCACAAACAGAAGCGCGAAAAGTCAAAATTCAGGCGTCTCTTATGGAGTAAATGAATGCAAACCAAAATGATGGATTATGTAAGTTCCATATTCTACCCTCACTTTTCAACTCTTTTTTTTTAAGTTGATTTCTTAATTTTGTTGATATTCAATCAAAACAGCATTTAAATTGACCTTTTGACTGGCACAAAAATTCCTCTTTGGAATGTACAGCCCAATTTGTTTTTATGTCGATGACGTTATTTTATACAATTTTGCTCTGAAAGAAATAAAATGCCATTTCACACCATTGTCACATGAAGTTGGAGACTAATTTTCCCCCACTTTCATGAGGACTCGATCTATTATATGAGTGCATCAGAAAACTTGATTTCGACCTTGGAGACCCTTTTTCAGAAAAAACTATTTTTATATGTAAAAAGAATTATGTATGGAACCCCTCAAAGGGCAGATGAAGAAAAAACAACTGATAATTCTTTAAAACAGTATTTTGTTTCCACAAAATGATATTTTGATCCCTCAAAATATTCTTTGAGGCAACACAATATTATTTCATACTGTTTTCAGCAAGGTTAGATAGAAAATATAGGCTTTATACCAAACTCAATGTAACTTTCAAAGTCAATGACTGTAAACATTCATGCTTTATGACTCACATGGGTCACACCACATTCATTTTGACACACAACTAAAATCAAGGACCTGCGATTTTAAGAACAAAATCAAGTTTCTGAAAAGATTGTTGTTCGTATTGAAACCTATGAAAGAAATTGAACTGTATGGATGGAAAGCTTTTTAATTGGACTAGCCACATTTATTACGTTGGGAAAAATGATATCACTCTGTTATTATCACATGAAGAAAACCATGAAACGATCAAATCAAGGCTGTTTATTTACTTGTGAATTTACTAATGTCTAATGGTAAAGTGTTTCATTTTAATATTCATGTTTGCCTTGTTGTATGAAACAGTTATGTCGGGATGTAAAATCAATTCCTCCGATTCAACTCTAAGGCCCTTTTTGAAACCACGGCCAGGGCACTGTCATTTATTTAGAAGATGTGAACTTTCCAGGCTTCCAACAGGCAGACAAAGCCCAAGCGGGGGAACCAAAGCCGGAGTTGACAAGGGCCGAGGGCTTCCAATATACGTATGCTACATAACATGTATTACAGTTTTTAAAACAACAGATAAATGCTTTTGAAGACTTCACTGTTGGTACTTGATTGCTAATGGTGGCCAAGCATTGATGGTTACTCCAATCAGATGGACTCTTATCTGTCTGCAATGTTCTCCAGATTGGCTGAAAGAAATTCAACAAAATTGGTTTTAACAAAATTTAACACTGTAAGTCTCTTTAGCAATCAATTTGTAATTATTATAGAAAAGATGCATCACCCCATTTTGGAAGACTACTTTGACTAAGAATTGACTAAAATGCTAAATTGTAATTTTTCTGGGAAAATATTAAAAAGAGATACAAACTTTCATCTTGTAAATGATGAGAGAATGTTAGTTTAAAGTTACTGACAATGTTTTGTTGGAACCAAGCTTTTGTCTCACATGACCGGTCTAGTATGCATGTTGTCCAGAAAGATGGTAAGTAATGCATCTGTGTGATGGCTCACCCTACTGCACCTTTGGAGGACATTTACAATATGAACAATATATCCTCAAATGATGGTTCTACTTTTCTGATGAGAACCAGTCAGAGACCAGTCATGTACTAAATTGCTAGTTGCTCCAGCAACATAAGAAAAACATCCTATGACATGGAATTTTCTTTAACTGTGTGTGAGTGTACTTAATGACACTGACCAATTTAATGGGGCTCTATCCCACAACACAATTCGAAGGAATAATGGTAATTTAAAGAGGAAATTCTTAAGATATATGGCCAAAATAAAGTTGCTAAATAATCGTAGTTGTGGGGTGCATACATTTCTTGTGTCTTTCCAAAGAATTTTGTTTACAATCAACTTCTGTTTTAACAGAAAAAACTGGTTGTGCTGAAAATACATAGTAGCACCTACGTAACTTAGCAAACAATGAACTCGTATTATTAGTACGTGTGACATAATTTTCAAAACCAAATTCACACTTTCCACATGGATCAATGTCAATGAACTTGGAGCACCCGCATGTTAATCCGGATGTCGCAGGTTCAAGTCCTGCTCCAGTCAAATTTTCTTTGTTCAACCAAAAAATTACTTAAATGAAATGTGAAAAGGCAAAGATGTTCACACCTTCCAAACTGAAAATGTATGCTTGATTTGATTTTGAGTAATGAACCACAAGGGAAACTGACTGGGTAGATTTCAAATAGTTTTTCTTTGTTCAGCCCCAAACTATTTGATTTGATTTTGAGTACAAAACCAATGTGAATGTCGCCCAAAAATGTCAACACAATCAGAAAGCCTTGATTTACTGGATTAACAAATGGGCACTTACACTAAATAAACAATAGATTAAAAGACCCCACAAGGCAGTCTCAATAGAACCAATGGACCTGAAAGGAAATTCTTTAGAAAGCGACAATCGGTTGAACAATGCAAGACCCCCACAAACCTGATATGTCAGGATGTGTGACTTGACTACATATACATGTACATGATATAAAGCCCAACCTGTTATGGTAGCAATGATGTTTTCCACATACTCTTCAGTGTTGAGATTTGGTCGATGAGTTGGGGAGATGTCAAGTTGGTAGTCTGGTCCATAGTCAAGGAAATGCTGTAATCACAATAATACATTCAAGTTAAATACCTATCTACCTAGCAGTCTAAGCTTCATCTTAAAATTGACATCTACCATTTGTGTAGGTTCAAATTCAGTGCATTCCAAATCAATCAAGGATACTACATTTCAGACCTTCACACAAAGTTAATTTAGATGTGAAACTAGACAATAACATTTTAGTGCTTATTCAGATAGTGATCATTTATCTGTAACTTAAGATTTACATTTAGTTAAATTGGTATTGAACATAATATGTGAGTAAATTATTACAAAGCAAAAAGGGGTTTATTTACGTGATCACATTTTTTTAAAACTAGCAATACCAATACTTTTTTTTTAAATTCTGAACATCTTGGATTACTCAGGGATGAGAATGGATGAAAATGAAACACCCACAAAACACTTGCGGAGGGTTTGGTTGGCTACCAAAACCTGTACTTACATTCCCATTGGCAGCTTTCTGCACTCACTTGTATGTCAGAGATGCAAGTCAGTGTTGGGGAAAAATTAAACAGTTACAAATGTTTGTTCAAATTTTGGGCAACATGCCATTGTCCAGAATTTTGGCAACATGCCACCATCCAGAATTTGGGCAACATGCCACATCCAGATTTGGTAACATGCCATTGTCCAGAATTGGGACAACATGCCATTGTCTAGAATTGGGACAACATGTCATTGTCCAGAATTGGGACAACATGCCATTGTCAAGAATTTGGGCAACATGCCATTGTCAAGAATTTGGGCAACATGCCATTGTCAAGAATTTGGACAACATGCCATTGTCAAGAATTGGGGCAATATGCCATTGTCAAGAATTTGGGCAACATGCCATTGTCAAGAATTTGGGTAACATGCCATTGTCCAGAATTGGGACAACATGCCATTGTCTAGAACTTGGGCAATATGCCATTGTCCAGATTTTGATCAACATGCTATTGTCCAGAATTTGGGCAACATGCTATTGTCAGGGGTTCATCTTGGGTTTTTAATTTAGCCAGCATGTACATGTATGTATGCACACAGTTTCGGAAACGCAACAAAATAACATAAAAATATATATACATAAAAAACCATGGAAGTGGAGTTCGCAAAATTGTGAGTTTGAATGCCTAATTTCTGCCCTTAATAACAGTATTTTCATCATCAACCATTTCCAGTGACTTGTGATTTGGGGATCGGTTATATAAGAACTTCTTTTGCACTGACACCTTCACGATTGAACGATCTGTGTTCAAAATGTTTTGGTTCAATTCAATCAAGAATCCACTTGTAATGACCACATACATTGATAAAATAATGAATGTTTCCCTGCATCGCATGCAACGCTTAAACAAGGTCCTCTATTGGCAAAAATGTACGATGTTTTAGCAGCCTTGGTATAGTCAAAAAAACCGCAGGCCTGCACCACACTGTGCTGCTTTTTTTTAAACGGCTCATGAATGTGCAACGAGTGATAGTCTAGCTAATCTTTCTTTATGAATATGGATATTTCTCAACAGCCAATCGCAGCATGCTGACTGTTAGTTAGCTTGGACTTTGAACCTGCTGTTTTACTGAATGCACATCACAAAACAAACATACCAATGTCACAACAAAAATGCAACACTACTTGGCTCTGTGTATGTGTGTTTGTTTGACCATGGGCACATAAAATATAGCAAATCAAGACTTGTCAAACCATGTTACGAAAAAATTTTGAAAAGGGATAGGCTAAAAATATCTGGAAAACAAAAAAAGTTTTTATAAAAATCCCGAAATCTAGACAAATCTGATCTCTGCCTAGTATATGGGACCTTCTTCAGCTTTATGTCCCATCTGAAGGACAAATCATTTATGGTAAAGTATCTTGCTCAAGGACACAACGCCAGACCGGGTTTCGAACCCACACAGGATTTGAACCAATGGAGTTCAGAGCCCAATTTCTTCCATTCAAACAAGAGTAGTTGGTGATCAGAAACACCAGAGCTTGAGTCATGTGCTCCTCACCATTCGGCCATGACATGCCCTGTGTTGTATCTTGTTTGATTCACAAAATGGCCGACTGTGTTAGTTCACAATGTAAAAGGAAAACCCTGCAATTTTGAGGCATATTTGTGTGGATGGTTGTATTCTACTATTAAAACATCTTTCTAACCATACGGTTACAAATGCTTTTTATAGACCAACTCCCCTGATCCAAGGCAACGTGTACCTTTAAATGCTAACACAAATTCAGACAGGACCCTATCCACCTGTGTAGCCTGCATTCTTCTGCCAATTTGACATTTGAACCAATGGTCCAAATTTCTTCCATTTAACATGTTTAAACAAGAGTATTTGGTGATCAACAGTATCAAAGGCCCCCCCCTTTTTTTTTTAGCATTTGGTTCTGGATACATTTTTGAGTCCATCTTATTAAAAATGTACCGGGTAATGTCCACAGTACTTTAGGTGGAATGCTGGGGCAGCCTAAAACTAGACTGCTGCTTGAAAAAGAATACTTTTTCTATGTGGCTTCAACTTATGTCAGATACTTGCAGCAGGCTTGTGAAAGTGGATAACTGTGCTTTATTTAATTTAGTTTGCAAGAATTTGCCATTTTTCATGTAACAAAGAAAGTCATTAGTACAGCAGAAATTCAGTTACGCGTACAATGGTTTTTGATACTGCTTTAAAACATTTTTTTAATGAGATATCGCCTAACTCACAAGGCCGAACGGCCACTCAAGGTAAGGGCTACACTTAACTGATTTGGGCTGTTGACCCAAATCAACTGACACCAGAGGCACGTTGCCACCTACTCCTGGGGCTGAAACAGGGTTACCCACTTCACAGTACGTAAGGATGTAGGCATGGGTATCATCCACTGGGAGCCTGGCTGGTAGAGCACAATGCACTACCTTCCCAACTTTTTGCTACGGCAAAAAATGTATTTACTAACCTCATGTTCTGGAATCTCTGATGGTAGTCGACATCCCAAGACTGTGGCTGTTAGACTAGCCCAACACCTTGCTGTATTAGCAAGTCGGTATCCACCACCACCAAGTAGCAGAGTTGGTAGCTTCCACGATGTTACATGGTGGATGCATTTAGCTAAGCCAGATGATGTCAGATTGAAAGACTGCATTGGATCATCAGCCAGTGTGTCAGCCCCACATTGAACAACAACAGCACTTGGGCAATAACACTGTTTCACTTGTTCAACAATCCTAAAGTATAAGAGAGACATTTTAAGATTGATTATCTACCTTGAGCATTGGCAATATACTCTGATTTCAAAGTCTGATTGGAGGGGCTCGCAGCCTGAGATGGGAGCATACCTAGGAGAAGGAAAAGTCTTGATTTCATACCCCCTGACAATGACCCAAAACAAAGGTGCTGCTTGTGCCTTCAAGGGCAGATGAGGATTGAACACCTCAACAACCACAGTATAGTACCAGTGAGAGGTTGCCAACGCTGTGTCTTACTTTCACATAGTAAAGACACACATAAAACAAATTCTACACTTCCAGAGGCAGGAGTGCCAATGAACCTTGCAGTGGACAGCACTGAGTACTGGTCAACCCACTTGGGTAAGACAGGATGACGATGGCTCTTTAAACCCTCTTGAGGGATTCCTCCTGGAGGGGAGTGTGGCTGGTGTTGGGTTTGGGGTTTTGGATGGTGCATTTCTTTCTTGTTGTGTATGGCTGATCGCTGGGGTGTTTATTTTTGTGACCCACCCTCTTAATTGTTGCATTAACTTATGCAATATTGTATTTATTTATTTTTAGTTATTTAAACCAGCTTTTAGTGGTTGCACAAATTCAAGCGTGGATTTACAAAAGGTGATTTCGGGTTGAACAAAGAAAAAATGTACCAAGTCAGTTTCCCTTGTGGTTTATTATTTGATATCTGATATAAAAAGTCGCCCTAAGGGTGATTGTGCTCGGTTGTTGTTTGGGGTTGGATGGCTGCATTTTCGTTTGTAATGGTCTGACGGGAACAGTATATTTGTGGAGACCCCAAATGTGCTACGTATCATTTGTTAATTATTCTTTGTTATTAACCGCTTCTAGTCCAATTCAGCTTGTTTACAAATGATTTTTTACAAAAAATGTACCAAGTCAGTTTCCCTTGTGGTTTATTATTTGATATCTGATATAAAAAGTCGCATCCCCTTAAGGTGATCCCCTGTCTGCCACTTCCCAGGTTGTATCGTTACCTGGGTGTGATCCCTGGCTACACGGCAGTTTGCGGTTGAATGGCTTCTGACAGGCACCCCCCGAACAAAGATATTGACAAAATAGGGAGACCGCCAACATAGGGCTAGATAGCTCAGTTGGTAGAGCGCCGGCACGTTAAACCGGAGGTCGTTGGTTCAAATCCCGCTCTAGTCAATTTTTCTTTGTTCAACCCGAAATCATTTAAAAAATGTACCAAGTCAGTTTCCCTTGTGGTTTATTATTTGATTTACAAAAGGGTTAAAAAAAAAGTTTTAGATCAAACAAGCATCCTTGTCCCAAAGTTTTAATTTTGTTTCAATACTATACTACACTACAAATTATTTGTTTCTTGTAAAAACTAAATTTCATTTTATAAAAATTGTAATGAGTATATTTTTTCATAAATATACTTTTAAAACAAAGATTTTATTTCAGAAGAAAATATGTTCTTAGTTTAACGTGTTTTCTCGTTTCGATAGGCGCGAGACTTACAAAGTCTATTAATCAGGTCGTTTTTGGATGTTATCATGGTTATCATGTAATGCGCTGTTAGATTTTGCCAACAAAGGGCATACCATCTTATTGTGAAAGCGGTGCTGTTTTACTTTTAAATAGCGTCCTCTAGCGTTCGGTAGTTCTTGCATGTATTGAAGCAAAAATGTGATGTACATGCACCAACCGTGAATGTGATGTACATGTACCAACCGTGAATGTGATGTACATGTGTATGTACCAACCGTGAATGTGATGTACATGAATGTGATGTACATGCACCAACCGTGAATGTGATGTACATGTACCAACCGTGAATGTGATGTACATGAATGTGATGTACATGTACCAACCGTGATGTGATGTACATGTAAAGTGATGTAGTACATGAATGTGATGTACATGTACCAACCGTGAATGTGATGTACATGTACCAACCGTGAATGTGATGTACATGTGTATGTACCAACCGTGAATGTGATGTACATGAATGTGATGTACATGCACCAACCGTGAATGTGATGTACATGTACCAACCGTGAATGTGATGTACATGTACAGTGATTCCAACCCTTCAGGATCTTCCGGGAGTATTCCTGAAACAAAGTTATTGTTCTTTCAGTGATATACCACATCAAAATGTTGACTTGTCTTGATCAAAAAGCCATTTATTAGCAAAAGAAAAAAAGCTTTAAAAAGCATTTTTAAAGGTCAAGCCCTGGCGTACATACATGTATTGGAGCTTCTGAAAAAAACAATGTTACAAGCTGCTCTGGTCGTCGCTTTTTCAACACCCACAGGCTGTCTGAGACAAGATGTGGAAAGATAGGTCACTTGTGCTGGTTGCACCATGATAACTGCTGAGAGCTGATGATCGTCAGCGGCCTCAGCAACTAGTCACTGATACAACTACATGTACAAGTATGTTCATTATGACTGCATGTCAAGTTTCAGAAGACCATCACATGATTGACTTTAAACTGCCCTGACAAAAACATTCCACAGTACTACTCACCTGCGGAATAGACTGAAGTACTGGTTATCTTGAATACCATCTTTCAAAGGAACATTGATGGAATAGAACTTGCCTTTACCAATTCCAATATCGTCAATAAAGCCAGTACCTGAATAAAACAAGCACAACCACTATCAATCTACATACAATGTATACATCATGCTGGACACTCCAGAACAAGTTAACATGTAATTTCCCTTGTGCACTCAAGTACAGACAGACTATCAAGACAATGAAGAAAACAAATTTTATTTAACATCCATGTTCATCCCTTCTTGACTACATTAACCCGACCTGACATAAACAGAAAAAATAAGAACTAACCAGGTGTTGCACGAACACTAGGTACATGTACATGTAGGTGATTTTGAATATAAAATGTGAAGGTAATGTAACTCTTGAAATATAGCACAAAAATATAACAAAAATATAACGTTTATGCAATTACATTGTGCCACCTCTCAGTAATTGAACTTGCAGTATAAAACAAATTAAAATAAACTTGAATTTAGTGTTTGTAGAAACAAACACTAGGTGTTCGGGTATCAATGGGGTCAGTGTGTGTAAACTATTTAATTAAATCGATGAAAAGATTGTTGATATCTTTTAAAATTTCACAGAAAGTAAAGTGTAAATCCATTATGTTTTATACCTTTAGTTACACAGAAAATAAATGCTAAGGTTACTACTTAACTTGCGGTTTCAACCAGAAGACAAGGTCAATTGAGGTCACACATTGTGTAGCGTTTGTTTATTTTTGGAAGACCTCTCTAATGTTGTATAGATTGTAAAAATCTAATGCACGGACTTGTAAAACTGCAATTAGATGTTTGTATTCTTGAATGTTGTTACTTATTTTCAATACTGAGCGTTGAGTACTATTTTTGAATATCGTCTTATTTCAATTGTCCCCATTAAGGTAAACCTTGCTTTGGAAATGCATCCTGTGTGATTGATTTTGTTGGTCATTTGTTTGCTTTAAAAGAATAGTTTCTGATAGTAGCAATCAATACCTTTTTTGTTATCACCCCATTATTGTGAGGGAATTGCTTTGGATATGTATTCAATGCAAATAAGATTGTTTTATAAATTTGACACATTTTATATTTTTTTCATTTTTTCAAATAATAAGCCCTTGAGGTGCCTAGTAACAGTGTTGTCATGGAAGCAGGGTGTAATGTTTATAAGTTTTCCTGTATATTTACATTTTGTCTACACCTCTGATGCCTCCCTTGCAACTAGAACAAAATACAGTCGTGTAACTGAAGTGAATAGTACGTGTACAGGAAACTTCTCCATGCAATTGTAACTACAATGTAGGTGTAATGAACTCTTTAGCAGTAAAAAAGGAAACCCCTCCCCATAAAATACAAAAATGAACGAGGACTGGAGACGCAAACAGCCTCATTTCTTTTCTAAAGGCTATAATGAAACTGTAAGCCCAGCAACACAGCAACAACACCTCAATGCACATTCTTTATTCTCATGATTCTGATCAGCTTGAATTATTACCTTTTAATGTGGTCCTGTTTAAATCTTCACTTGGGCCAAAGATTTTCACTTAGGAAAAGTTTTGGTCAGTGAGACCTCAAAAGTGCTTGTTTGTTTTTCCACTTCAAATAACTTCTTTCAAGTGATACCGAGTAAGTGCGTGTGGGACCGGGTGAGTGTGGGTGATTATGAGTGCCTTGTTTTTGCATGTTACATGTATAACTCATTCTCACTCATCTCGCTGAAATTGGTTTGGATAACTACCTTGAATCATCATTGTATGTACATGTTTATGTAGGATTGGAAACTTTGCATTGTGAAGCTACAACCTAGTAAGATTTGTGGTAGCCCTGGTATGACATCAGTCTCTGTTTGACTACCACTGTCATGCTTCATAGAAACAAATAGGGAGACCGCCAACATAGGGTTTGATTACTGCGGTGCAAGACCAGTCTCTAAGGACACATGTTACGAAGGCGAGGATAGAGAAAGCAAACATTTCTCCTATGTGCAGAATGTGTAACAAGGCACAAGAGACTGTATTTCATATTGTCAGCAAATGTAGTATGATGGCCCAGACGGAGTACAAAGGAAGACATGACAAGTTGGCCAAGGTGATTCACTGGGATCTGTGTAAGAAGTATGGTGTCCAAGTGCTTGCCAAATGGTACAACCATGTTCCAGGAAAGTTGAAGAGACTGACCAGGTCAAGATCCTCTGGGATTATAACATTCAGACTGATCATGTTTTAGAACATAGGCGTCCGGATGTTGTAGTCTTAGATAAGATGACGAAGATGTGTAGATGACGAAGATGTGTCATCTCATTGACATAGCTGTGCCGGGTGATATAAGGGTAGCTTCAAAGGAGATGGAAAAGATCCAGTAGAACCAAGACCTGCAAGGCCTACTTTTTTACCCAGCGTGATGTTACTTTTGTACACGTACGTGTATGGTGGGTTGCCTGTGCACTGACTGAATCATTGGAGTATTGGGAACGGCAGTTCGGCGCAGACGATCACAATAATACTCTTCAAAGAGAGGTCGCAGCTTTGGTATGGAGGAAGGAAAGAGCAATCATAAGCAGGGTTCGACCTTAGCGGTGGTCCGCTGGCCAAATTATGCCAGTTGAAACGGCGGCGGACCAGCTGAAACACCTTGCCAAGTGGTCTGGCTGGCCAGTCAAAAATATCCGCAACGGTACTACAGAACTCTGACTATTTATTTATTTTTGTTAACTGAGGAGGCTACCTTTTACTACATGTGACCAGGCACCTTTAGTGCATTGCCCCTTTAAGTACTGATGTTGCCTAGCAACAATCAGGTGCAGTGTAATTGGAGTTGTCCAATACCCAGTGCCCACCACTGACGGGCACTTCCACACTTTTCCCACTCACTCCACTGTGAGATGGACATATCCTGCTGTAATACTGAGAGTTAAAGAGTCAAGTGGTTTTTCTGCGATGATTGCTATGTTTCACCTGTAGAGTGAGTACCAAATTCTTCTTCCTATTCATGGTATCCTAGATCTTTAAGGAGTTTCTTTGCTATTTACTGTTAGTTTGTTTTTGTTTGGAATCACTAATTAAGCCAGTGTTGTGTTCAAACTTTTCCACTTAGCATGCCTCTATTTTTATTTATAGTGAAACAACCAAAATATTACTTTGAAGCCTTTCTTTATGCAAGTCTTTGACTTATTACTCCTTGAATGAGTTTTATGTATTCGTTGGAAGTATTTACTCTTCTTATTGATTTAGTGACATAGTTTTAGTGATTTGAAGTAAAGTTTAAGTTACTTTCGATGGGGTTTAGATTTTCTAACATTTAAAGTAAGGTTTTTCTTAATTACTTGACTAGAAGCCTTAAGATGTGAGAAAGTGCCTTAATTCATTCATTTATTAACTGTTGGCTTATAGAACTTCTTTACCTCCATGATTTAACTCCCATTGATTGGTTAAGTAGGAATATTATTGTGAGAAACACTTTCTTTTCATTGCCATGGTCAAAGCTTTCCTAAGTTTTTAGTGTAAGCCATTGTTTCATATACTGGCCACATGTATAACTTATTAATGCCTGACTGTGTTGGAATGCCAGAGGACAGAGAGCTCATATACAATTGCCTCAGGGTATATGCTGAGTAGTGTTTGTGGTTAGGAAGTGAGCATATCGATAGTCAGTGTTGCTGCACAGCATAGTTTATCGATATACAGTATCTGTTAGTGCACTGTGTTTTATTCCGAGTTAGTACAACAATCGATATGTGATCACCGCTACATTGCTATTACTATTCTCTTGGATTGTTGTTTATTACTTAGGCCTATTAGATAAGAGTGGAAGCAAGAAGTACCATTTCTCTGTAAGCTTATTATGTATTCGATTTGTTGTATGCCACAGATGGTGGTATGGCCTTTGATTTTCTTTGGTTTGAGAAGCCTTAGGTTCATTTAAGTTATTCTTTTATATGAAGTTTACTTATTATTGTTATTTTATTGTGTTTTCTTTATAGTCGTCCTCTGTATCAACCCTTTTTTTTTAGTTGCATTAAAATCTCTTGTAAAAAGAAGTCACTGTGTCACATACACAAAAGCTGCAGTTTTATTTGAAAAACTTTTAAAAATAAAACTGCAGCTTTTGTGCAAGTAAATTTAATAAAGTTTCGCCGCACGGAACGTCCAAGTTTTCTTCACACATGTACACTTGCACAGACAGTAAAAATACAGTACAGGCTTGCTGAACAGCACGATCAGCCAATGGAAAAATTCGTTTCACACCAAGTAGGAATTCAACAGCCAATAGCAACATTCGTTTCACGTTATGTAAGTTAGCCAGTCCACTGTGTCTAGTTTTCACCTCCTCGGATAGATCGCCCATGTACTGTGTGGTATGGCTATGCAGACTTACTGTGTAGGCATGGTGAATTGGTTTGCAGCCAGACTACATGTTTCTTTGATTCACGTGTGGATAATGGATTGTTTATTGTGACTGAATGTCAGTGATTTGGGGTTTTACAACTATCTAAACTGATGCCTCCTGCTAGCAAAGTAAGAAATAAATGAGGTTAGGATAATTTGCAACTAGTTTGTATTAAATTGTTACGAAATTGGGAAGATTGTGAGAACTTTGGTCTCATTTTGTTTAATCAAGTGAAGGCAATCGGATCGCTACGAATACTTATTTAGTAAAACTAGGCTATGTTTATGACTGAACAAATAACTATAGCGATCGTACGTAACCCTCCGTCTTCGGTACCGTAGAATAATGACGATCATCAATAACAAGTTCATGTTTTTTTTATCGAGTTGGTTTTAAAGTTATTTGTTTTAATTAGCCACAAGCATTTTTTCATAAAAAATTTACTTGTCCTGTGGAAATACTTTGAGTATGTTTGTATTGAATGCTGGTGCTGTCTTTGGTTACTGGGACTGAAACTATCCAAAGATCAGTTAAAATTTTCTTCTGACAAATCTGACTTGTGTTAAGTTAAGTTATTATCCTAACAAACGCAATAACTGTCTAGAAACATAATACAGTTTGGCCATCAATGCAGTTAAAGGAACATTACAAAATTGGTAACAAAAAAACTTGTAAAATATACTTTTTGATCACAGATTTACATAAAACTGACAAGGTCTAATGATGATGATAGTAGAAAACATCCCTTGAAATATTTCTGTCTGAAATGCCATATTTGATGAGAAATGAATAAACTAATTTTCTGATTGGAGTTTATTGCTCAGTGAGCGTTTTATTCATTTGTTGAATCTATATGATTTCATGCAAATGTGTAATCAGTTTTTCACTATTTGCTTTAAATAATATTTTAAAGAAATGATATAAACGAACACAAAACAGTTTCGATCAGTTTTATTTCCAAAGCTTAATGTTTAAACTCCATCGATTTTTCTGTCTTGTATACCAAGACCTGCAGAAATGCAACAACTGATTTTGATTGCATTTTAAAGTAAAAATTAACAAAGTAGGCCTATGCCTCACAAATCCATAGAGCATTGCAAAAACTAAGTCATAACATAAAAACTGCTTTTTGCTAACTTTCATAAATAAGATCACCGATTTTAGTTAAATTTTTGCAAAATAGTAATCATAATAAAGATCAATGTTGCGTATGTGACGGAAATGAATGCATTATTTCAAAGGTTTCATGTATGGGATGAAGGATACTCTATTCATATTGTTGGTATTTAAATTCATCTTTTAGACTTTCAAGAGTACATAACATCATTTCATTGTATCAATACATTATACTATTTATATGGCTTTGTGAAATATGTTGAATAAAATATTTCTGAATGTACATGTTGGATCTCATTTACTGAGGGTTTCATTAGATGTTTTTCATAGAAGACCATATAATTTTTCTTACTTGATGACTTTAATGAGCAACTTGGTAATCAACTACCAACTTGAGCGAAGAGCTTAAAAGGCTGACTATCAACTTTAAATTAGTTCAGTATTAAGGATTTACAAGTTAGTTGTATTTTATAGCTCCATGGTTAAGGTAAATTTTGAAATAGCTACAATTGTGCATACTGAGAGTGATAAAACGGCCCCAAATACTGAGACCAGTCTCTGCACGCTTCACTGGTTAAAAAGTAGTGCTGGCTGTATACACTTGGCAGTCTATTTAAAAGGATTAAAACTTTGTGTTTGGCAAAGGGATTAAGAGATAAGAGGTGTGACTTGGTAAACACAAAAAGGATGTGTGACTTTGGTAATTCTCCAGAATGGGGCGTTCCCGTAATGCTTTCTTTTGCATGTTTGATAAAGTGAAATAATAATAATAATAATAACTAGAAATGAGTTTGTTCTGAACAAACACTGGAGTTTTGGTTGTATTGCCAATAATAATCCCCCCCACAGTAGTGTGGATGGGGTCTACGAACGAATACTTACCGGTAGAGTCGAATTACTAATTTGCATATTCCCTATGCTGCCAGGCAATATTGCTAAGACTTTTACATACAATAGCGCCCTCAACCGTCCTACCCACAGTGCCCCGCGACATGCATGCCACGAAGACGTCCTCTTTTCTATGAGCCCTACCAGATGTAAGCACCCAAGAACCGAGTATGTGGGGAAGGAGGGAGGGATACTCTACCTGTAAGTATTCGTTCGTAGACCCCATCCACACTACTGTGGGGGGAGTCTACTTCACTCTACTTACCGGTAGAGTCGAATTACTAATTTGCATAGACTCGCACCGAGAAAAGGCGGTGGGTATACGCGGTGCTACTGCATGTCTACAGGGGGCGTAGGACCCAGGCGTGCTCCTAGTTTCAGAGAACGCTTTGGTGGACCCTAAGCCCAATCACGGTCCATGCACGAACGAACGGGAGGTGTCGTCCCCATGGGTGGACAAAACATAAGTAAATGTTAGGCACTCTATTATAAGGGAAGGTGGGGAAAATTACTTCTTTTATTCATATAAGGGGTTATATATAAACTTTTGTTATAGGCCAAACATATGAGGGACCATTGATCGAGCCCCGGTTGTTATGTAGTGTCAGATATTTGGGCTAATGGGTGTTCTGGGTTTTGTGTAGCGCCGTATAAAACCAAAGGAATGTTTTCAAGTGGGTGAGATTTACGTTGTGGGTGCTGATAAGAGCACTGTTTTGGGTGGGTGTGAACCAGCGGACAGATAAGCCAGCGTTGAGGCTGTCGTGTCAACCCATAGCTCGGGTAGTGGTCCGGCGGGTGTTTGAGGCCCTCCAGCAACGTAAATCCTCCCGGGAATCTCGGACCTGAGGATAAGCGGTGTCGAAGCCAAAGGCATTGAGTTCTCGTGACGCTTACTTGACTGTGTCAAACCTTCCTGGGTGTGGTCAGGGTCAAAGCAACCTCGAGTTGGGCGGCTCAGGCGGGTCTACCGATGGTGACGGGGATGCGGGTCTACTTTTCTACTGGGTTCTCTCGGCGGGTTTAAACAGAGTCTCCGAAACAACGAGCTGCTACACACAAGTTTAAGTCAGCTCGTAATATTATTGTGGAGCCAATGGGTACTTATTTTATATTAAAGTCTGGATGTATACTTATTTATATTAAAACCAGTGTTGTACTTGTAGCTATCAGCCCGTTGATAAGGAATTAGCATGGGTAAAACTTTAAGATTGATTGTAGGCAAATGGCTGGGCATTTCTATTAAATTGTTTATCTTTTGGTGATTTCTAATCTGTTGTCACTGCTTTCCGTTCTTGTGTTTCGAGCTGTCTGTCAGATTGGTCTGAGTGGAGTGGCGCAAGGGTCCACTCTGCAACACTCACCTACTAGTGTGCTGCCTGATGAGGCGTAGCTTGTCGTGTAGCTCGGCTGGCCGCCTGCAACACAACTCGACCCGCCCTCCCATCTACCTGCAGAACATCCTTCAGGTAGCAGTCGGAGAATGTGGAAGGGTTCTTCCAGGAAGCCGCCCTCGTGATATCACTCATGGGGACACCTTTAAAGAAAGCCCATGAGGAAGACACACCCCACACCTCGTGGGCCGAACCCGGACCATCGGCCGCAGGCCACCCACCTGGCACCTGGCAGCGGGTTGCTGGTCGGAATGGTGGAACCGTAGACACAAACAGCTGTTCGTGGCCGGTTCAGATCGACTTTGTTCGGTCGACGTACCACTTCAGTGCCCGCACAGGACACCAAAGTCTGTCGGCTGCAACTGCCGAAAAGGCCTTAAGGTCAGGGACAAAGATGTCTGGGGGTTCGAAAGAATCGGATTGATTCTTTGCCAGGAATCCCGCCGACACTGTAAGGGAGTGGATTTCGCTTCGTCGGCGTGACGTAGCAACTGCCACCAAGAATGCCACCTTGATGGATAAATGCAACAATGTAGCCCCGCTTAGCGATTCGAAGGGGGGTTTGGTCAGAGTTGACAGTGCGCTAAAAAGGTCCCAGGATTGGACCAGCTTGCGCACAGGGGGACGAGTAACAAACATTTCCCTAGTCAATTGCCAGTTCGCCTGGTTATCGGAAACCGTCAATCCATCGGCAAACGACCGTCGTGGGGGAACCCACAAGGCCGGTGAGGGCCGGGTTAGCTGAGCCGTGCGGAGGGGGGAAGCCCTCTGGCTGCAGGTAACCCGAGGCCAGGTCGAGGGTGGGCACGGTGCACTTCGGATTAGAGCCACCTCTAGCCCTTCCTATCTTGGTCATCGCCCCAGCACCAGCTGATTTCCCTGCCTTGCCGGGGCGTTTAACCTTTGATTGGGTAGACCCATACACATTGTCCGAAGATGGGGAACGGGAAGTCTCCCCTCTTTGGTCGGCGGGTCCGCCAGCTGACGCAGCCGACTGAGGCTGCAGGGGCCGGCTGAAGAGCTGTGAGCCCGGTGACGGAGTGTCACCGGTGCCGCCCTCCGAGAGCTCGGACTGACTCGGGGGAACGGATGTACCCCCACATACGCCAGTCGGAGCCCTCCCCAACTTCCGTGAATTACTCATAATTCTACTCAACTCAAAACAAATACACTCAACTAAGCTACTACTTCCTTTTCTTATCTTTATTTCTCTTTATTTACAATAAGTACAGCAATAAGGTAAGGTTTTATATCGCAAAACTGCGGACACAGAAAAATTACGATCTCACCCGCTCTGTGGCTAAGAGAAAAGAGGACGTCTTTGTGGCATGCATGTCGCAGGGCACTGTGGGTAGGACGGTTGAGGGCGCTATTGTTTGAAAAGTCTTAGCAATATTGCCTGGCGGCATAGGGAATATGCATATTAGTAATTCGACTCTACCGGTAAGTAGAGTGAAGTAGACACTTTGAATTAATGTAATAATTAATTTCACACCTGATGACATCACGATGACGAAAACATGTTTTTCATACTAACTTTGTTATCAGCTACAATACGACACTAATATTGTGACTTCATGACATGTGGTTAAGGAAATGTATTTTTGATTTGAATTTCTGTTTGGACGGAACGAAAAGATCAAAGTGGGTGTTGTTTTCATTATAACAAATGTATCATTAGCTCCAAGACGTCACATGTGCCGTAAGTTACAAGGTGACACAAAAATTATAACTCTTGACATATGGTTCAGACGATATGAAGTTTTAACAAATAAACTTTTAAATGAAAAGTTTAACTACTTCGCCAATGCTAAATTTATTAATAAACTTTACCGCACAAACCTTAAAATGAATTGTGGTGGGAAAATTCAAAGAAATTGCGTGCGGATTAACCGATACTAGTATACTAATTACAATGCTGCCATCGTCAGTTAAGACCATAGAACCCAACAGTGAACTAAAATAATGAACTCCATGCATGTGACACTATGGCTCTCTGTGTAGGTACAGCCCATATGTAGTTTACAGTGCGTTTCACGTGCAATGTACATAGTCATGGCGGTCGTTAATATTGTCAACAAAGGAATAAAAACCCTCGATTGAACTGCTGTTGGATCTAAGTTAGAGCACAGGCTTTCATTTAATGTAAATTGTTTGTGTCTTTTAAGTTACAAATTTCACTTGTAAATGCTATGAGAATTTTCGCAAAGAAGTATAATATTAATAATAACTAGATATTCAGTTTTTGTCAATTACAAAAACAAGGTTTTCGTGAGTAATGTCGTTAAATTGGGATTTATTGAATTGGTGACGAAATTTTACATTATCAATCCAATGACTGGTTCAGGAGTTCTATTTTTTTAATATAAAACTTTAGTTTCTGATTTGAACCAGAAGTCAAGGTCAAATGTGGTCACACTCTGTCTAGCGTTTGTCAAATTTTGTGAAGACATTGATGACATACGATGATATATAGATTGTAAAAACCCCATGTTTGGTTCAGATTCAAACAGGGTTACATTTTGTGTAGCGCGTGCTAAGTGTATTAAGACCTTTCAGATGATAAATGGATTGTAAAAATCCAATGTGTGGTTCAGGAGTTACGAATTTTTCAAAAATTAGACGGACTATCTTTGGGTGTGCAATATACAATGAAACATGAAGCGACGATGTATTCCAACATGTAGCTGTCCCATGTTAATAAACTACACCTGCAATGTACATATGGCTGTACAGGTACAGCAAATGTTTACATGTGTTCTTTCACTATTGTGCGTTGCCAATGCGGGTCAACTTAACCGTACACTTTATCGTCCTTTTTTTTACCAGATGTAAAGGTCATATATTGTTATCTCTGTGCAAAAGTTTGAGCAGGCTCACTCATACATGTATATAACCTGATGCAAAAATTATGATGAAAATATACAAGGTTTTTGAGATATTAAATTGTTGAAATTTTAAACTTCCGGTTTAAACCCGAAGTCAAGGTCAAATGGGGTCAAACTTTGTGTAGCGTTTGTTGAACTTTTAACGACCTATCCGATGATTTATAGATTGTAAAAATCCAGTATATGGTTCAATGGTTATGTTTTTTTTTACAGATATTAAACTTTGATTTATTGTTATTCGATACCTAATGACATCATCATGACATCATCAAGTTTGTGTCATCTTGATATTAGGGTTCAATTTTCTGATGAGTTTCAATGTTCAATTCAATTTTAATCTTGAGTTATGCCCCAAAATAGATTTTTTAAAGAACAAAACAAAGGCATACTTTGATCTTCCGGTACGACCGGAACTAAAGGTCATATGATTTTGACGATAAGTTTTGAAATGTTGCCCCAGTCTTGATCTATCCGATGCCCAACTATGAACATCATAGCTTTCAAATTCAAGGATATACAATCAGGGCTTGTCCTTAATTTTTTCTGAGAGGAGCCCACCGGGCAAGTAAATTGTGTTTTATACTAGCCCGCAGACATTTTTACTAGCCCATGAAAATATGTTTGAATAATACATATTATTTATAACAATTAAATAAATAAAAGGGTTTTACTTCTGAAAAATTGGAGTCTGATACAACATACCTAAAGAAGTAAACTGGCGTTTAAAATTCAAAAATCGGATGTTTGGTTGCAAACACAACCTCATTTTATGAGCTAGGATCGTTAAAAAACGCGGAGTAAAAATCTTGTGCAATTCTTATTACTTTCTTTATTTAGCCACGGCAGAGCTTCAACACACAGCCTATGGTATTGGACACTTACCGACACAAGAGGGCGCGCTCTGTGTCAAGGATCGCTCAGCTATTGCGCAACTGCTATTGACGCAATGCGCTTGTGATTATTGTTTCGCGTGACGCAGCAGCCTTTATTGCACTAGGGGGAAAAATCAGCATCGGTTTTTGGTATCTGGTTCCCAGTACGAACTGTATGTTAATAGTATTGGTCATTTATACAGGTTACTGACTACTGGTGAAATTATCTTTGATAGGTAGAACACATGGTACATGTACTGTACGTCCGTCTGTACCCGGCCGTCGATGCATACGACTGTAGTCGTAGCATTGATGGGGGATTTCACATGGTTGCATTTGCAATAAAATAAAGTTACATTCACGACACTCAAAAGGTAAAGCTTTGAAGAGTTCGTTTTGTTTTCTTAATCACATCTGAAAAACAAGGAACGTGCACATATTTTTAAGTAGCCCGCCGGGCAAGTTGAGAAGTGGTTTTTACTTGCCCGCAGCAGTTTTTACTAGCCATTGTACGCCGGGCTAGCGTTAAGGTCGAGCCCTGACAATGAATAGCAAATGGTTATTTTGCAACTTTAAAACCCTTGTAAATCAACACCTGATGATGTCATCATGACGTCATCAAGTTTTTCCTCATATTGAGGTTCAATTGTCTGATGAGTTTCAATGTTCAATTCAATTTCAATCTTGAGGTATGCTCTAGAGAAGAGTTCCGTGGAAGAAGAAGAAGAAGAAGATGAAAAAAACAACAACAAAAACAGAACCAAATCAATGAGGTGTTCGTGCTCAGATTGCATGATTGCATGAATATCAAAAAATAGAACAAATCTTGACGAAAACAAAGGTGGTTTCGGTGGATTACCGAAACCCCCAATTATACAAAACATTTATACAGCGCATTATGCAGGAGCCTCTATGCGCAACACAAAACATAACATGAACACAAAATAATTATATGAATAAAAAAACTCACAAGAATAAAAAAACTGACAGTAAGCATTTCCCAGCAAAACGACCACAGACTATTTAGCTAAATAGTCAATGGCTTTAAAATCATTTAGCTAACACTTCAGGAAACGTAAATTTTTGAATACCACTAGGAGAAAATTCCTTGACAAATTATCAAACGTGACCATTTATTACACTATTACGTTCAATGAAACAAATGCCACGACATATCACCCAATGATTCTGCGTACTTAGGGAGTATAAAAAAAAGAGCCACAAAAGGTTGTGTTGCACTCTGTTCACCACAAGTCACCTTCTACCATTACCATTCAACCATTACCACAGACAGTGGAGACCCCTCAATAACACTCACCCTCGATAACACAAGTGCCCCAGTCTTGCTTGGAAAAGTTATTCCCAGTTACCGATTTTACCTCGTTTGGATAACTTCCTTTAGCCGTCACTGCATGTACTCATAACTAAACACACTCTTTACAGAACTTCCATATAATGGAACAATCTACATGTATCCCTGAGTCAGCAGTAAGGTTTACCTTGATAAGAAGCATAGTATCTGATTGCAAAGTGTTGAACTTCTCATTATGATGGTGTCACCTAGTTATGCTTACACAGTCAAAATATTAAATGTCAAACAAACTCACCTGGGAAGAATCCTGGACAGTACTTGTGAAAAGAGCATGTCAGAACCTTGGGGGTATAGCAAAATGCATCCTCCACACCTTCAAAATAATGATATCAAGTGCTGAAATTCATTATTATTATTACAATTTTTTTTTTCTTATTTTTTTTTAAATATAAGTTCACCCAAAACCAAGCTACTGTAAAAGCCACACTTGGTACATACATGTAGCTACATGAAGAAAACATTAAAGATCAAAACAACTCGGGGAAGCTGAAAGTAGATAATGATGTACCTCTTAAAACAGTATAGATTGTAGGATGGGGGGTAACTATGCACCAGGCAAGGAGTTCCAAAGAGATCAAATAAAAGGAAAAAAACAGTATAGATTGTAGGATGGGGGGTAACTATGCACCAGGCAAGGAGTTCCAAAGAGATCAAATAAAAGGAAAAAAACAGTATAGTTTGTAGGATGGGGGTAACCATGCACCAGGCAAGGAGTTCCAAAGAGATCAAATAAAAGGAAAAAAACAGTCTAGATTGTAGGATGGGGGGTAACTATGCACCAGGCAAGGAGTTCCAAAGAGATCAAATAAAAGGACAAAAACAGTATAGATTGTAGGATGGGGGGTAACTATGCACCAGGCAAGGAGTTCCAAAGAGATCAAATAAAAGGAAAAAAACAGTATAGATTGTAGGATGGGGGGTAACCATGCACCAGGCAAGGAGTTCCAAAGAGATCAAATAAAAGGAAAAAAAGTTGTTGAAATTGCCTTTTTTACACCTCAGCAAAGAATGAGTATATGGGTGAGAAAAAGCGAAAAGCCTGACTTCACGCTCAAACACCACGACAGGAGTAAGAGACTGTTTCTTCATAATATAGAACGCAAAAATTTGTAATTGTCCCCTCTGCCCCCCATCCCAATGCAACTCAAACACTCAACTCAAAAACCTAACTCAATTACCCAACTCAAATACCCCCACTCAAAAACCCGGAATCAAATACCTAACTCAAATAATCAACTTAAATACCCAAATCAAATACCCCCACTCGAATACCCAACTCAAATATTCCACTCAAATACCCAATTCAAATAACCCCAATCAAATACCACCACTCTAAAATCCCACTCAAATTTCCAAACTAATTAAGTGGGCCACTAGGCTGTTATGGTGGCATTTTTAAATTGTTTCGTGCCACAGAGAAGTTCAAATAAAAACTAGACATTCAGTTTTTGTAAATCACAAAAACAAGGGGTTCGTGAGTGATGTCATAAAATTGGGATTGAAAAAATTGGTGATGACATTTGACCTTATCAATCCAATGTCTCGTTCAGGAGTTAGATTTTTTCAATATAAAACCTCAACTTCCGGTTTGAACCGGAAGTCAAGGTCAATTGGAGTCAGACTTTGTGTAGCGTGTATCAAATTTTGTGAAGACGATGATTTATAGATTGTAAAAATCCAATGTTTGGTTCAGGAGTTAAATATTTTTTTTAAAACAAATTATCAACTTCTGGTTTGACCAGAAGTCAAGATCAAATGGTTCACACTTTGTGAAGCGTTTTTTTGACTTTTTGAAGGCCTTAACAATGATGTATAAATTGTATAGATCCGATGTGTTGTAAAGGAGTTCTGATTTTTTCAAATATTAAAAACATTAACTTCCGATTAACTGAACTAGAAGTCAAGATTAAATGAGGTCACACTGTGTGGTATTTGTTAAGTGTATTAAGACCTTTCAGATGATAAATGGATTGTAAAAATCCAATGTGTGGTTCAGGAGTTATGAATTTTTCAAATATTAGATGAATTATCCTTAGGTAGGCAATAACAGTTTAACAGCGATGCTTAATGTATTCCTCCAAGTAGCTGATGTAAACTGAACTATATAGGTTCAATATACATGTATATGTACACGTGTTAGTCCGCTCTCATGCGTTATGAAAGGGTAAACTAATACTTGCGCATTAATGCCGGTTTCAACCAGATGTAAAGATATAAATGTTGTCATCTCTGTGCAAATGTTTAAGCAGGATCACAGATATACAACCTGATGCACAAATTATGCAGAAATGATTAGTAGTTTTTGAGTTATGAGTTTTTTAAATGTTCAAATTCCCATCTGAACCAGAAGTCAAGGTCAAGATCTCATGTTGAAATTTTAGTGACCTGTCCGATGATGTGTAGATTGTAAAAATCCAACATGTGGTTCATCAGTTATGATTTTTTACAAAATAAAAACTTTGATTTCATGTAATTTTTTTACTTTTACTCGATAACATCATCATGACATCATCAAGATTGTGTCATCTCGATAATGAGGTTCAATTGTCTGATGAGGTTAAATGTTGACAAAAACAAACAAAGGCAAACTTTGACCTAGGGTAACGACCCGGAAGGAAAGGTCGTACAATTTTGGCATTAACTTTTCAAATATTGCCCCAGTCTTGAACTATCAGATGCCTAACTATGAACAATAGCTTTCAAATTCAATGAAATAGCGAATAGCAATTGTTTCTTTTTCAAATTAGAAAACCTTGAAACTCAACACCTGATGACGTCATCAAAACTGTGCCATCAGAAGAAGAAGAAGAAGAAGAAGAAGAAGAAGATGTGTTCATGCTTGTATTGCGTGAACACCTCAAAACTTTGAAGAGAAATAGTATGCTGTAAAAAGTTCCATCCGCTTGCTGAATTTGTTGGTGCAAAACTTTCTACTCAGTATAAATTTATTCAAATTTTAATTTTTTTTTTATAACTGATCTAATAGGAGAAAGATATCGACTCACTGTACTGCAGTTTTATGATTGTGGTTCAATTTCTTATCGTGGCAAATCTCGGTCGCAGCAAGTCTTCCCTCTTTTCCACTCAGTAAGAAACTTCTTCCTCTTCTCTAAAAAAATTGACTTCAATACCCGCTTCTCTGTAGTGCCATTATTGTATTACACTTTTGATACAACAGGTACACTGTACATCTGCCATGCACCTTGTAGATTAGTCAATGGACCATGTTATAAATGCGCACATTCAATTTTAATTTTGCCAATTTGGTGGTAGCTTTGAATTAATGGGTTCATATAATTATTACAAATGGTGCCTTAAACAGGCAACTTTTTATGCGGACACATACAAAAATAAAAAAATAATTACGCATGATGCAAGTAATCTTTAGTAAAGTTTTGTGAATCTGGTCCCTGGTCTCAAACCTTGTACAATGTATGTATCACTATTAATATCAACCAAAGAGGGCCAACTATATTTACCATCTCCATGGTGAAGATCAAGGTCAAGATACAAAACTCGATCAAACTTCTCCCTGAGTTTAAGAATACCAAGAACTACATCGTTGACATAGCAGAAACCGCAAGCCTCATCCCTGCAACAAATTAAACATACAATCCCTCACTATTTCAGTTATGTACGTATGAAGAAATTTATATCAAGTCCAGTTCTAAACTTAAACATTTAGCTCGAGTTTGACTTTAAACTCAAACTTTAAATTTTGATTTAACAGACTTATAGACAAATGTAAATAGTCATTACATGGGTTCACTCTGCGACTCAGAGACAATTTCGAACACAGGCAAAGTTAAAAACCTTGTCTTTAATTTTCTACATTACTTTTGTAATTTTCCTCAAAAAGTGGGACAAAATACATGTATCAACCAATAGACCACTTGCATATTACGTCACACTCTCAAGAAGCACCATCCCTAAAGGAGGCAGATCATTGGACGATAGCTGTTCTTTGTGCGTAAAAAGGTGCGCGTGACCTCAGCGTATTTGTTGCGTTTCGCATTATGCATGGGGGTCTATTGATATCTACATGTATAGCCCCCTTGCACAACGCGGAACGCACTCCGAACAATGCGCGTCATTTTGGGAGTGAAATCTTTTCTGCATTTGTTTTTGTGCACGATTTTGACTTCCAAAATGGCGGACAGGATAGGCGCGTGTGAGTGCGCTGCGCATTGTGAAATGGGTCTATACATGGGAAGTTCTTAAGTACTCAGAGACAAGAACTTCAGGGAAAAACGACAGGGGCCAAATTTCTTGGCTGTGCTTACCAAGGAATTCTACCCATAGAATTATGTGCTTTACAGGCAGCATAAGCAAAGAACTCCGCAGTAAGCAGAGCCATAAAATTGAACCCTGATGAACACACTCCTTAAGCAACCGAGGAGACAAATCGTCAGGATCAACTGCTTTGGTTATATCTAAATTGCAATTCCATCGAACATACACACAAAGTTGGCTGCACAAAAACAAAGCCCTGTTACACATAGCCCAACTGCATGCCACACCAGTCAGAGAACTCTCCCCTGTTTTTCATCTGAAGCTCATTAAGGTGTGGTTGCAAAGGAAGGGTGTTATCAGAAGTAAGTATTTTCTTCGTTGATTAGGAAACCCCTACTGATATAGCATTTTCTACTACAGAAAATATCTCACATCTAATAACTTCCAATTGCAGAGTAGCACCGGTAGGCTAATACAATGTATACAGATGGGCATGGATAGCAGTGTGGGCCCAAAGAGTAAGAGTCTTAATAAGGCCTGTCTGAAAAGGTCAAAAAGAATATCTCCCCACAAAAGAAACGTTTTGGAAAAGTAGCAGGCCTCAACCTTAAGCTTCAGAGGGTCAAAGCCACTTGGAAAGGGGCACCAAGGCCAACTGAAAGGGCACCAAGGCCATTTTCAAACTTTTATTTGTTGATGACTTATGAATACCTTCCTTGGATTTCAAGATGGTGGTCAACTTTCCAACCCGTGTTTATTTCACTATAGCAATCGCATTGCAATTTATTACCCCCAGTAACTTACCCCATTTTCACCCCGCCCGCCCCCCTATTCATTTACTTAAAATCCCACCCACTCATATGAAAATAAAAATTATTGCAGAATTCTTGAAAAAAAAACATCTTTAAAATCAATCTCCGGATCACCTCCCCCCCATGCTAAAAAAATCAGATGTTCCGGAAAATTCAACTTGGAAGTTGAATATAAAATTCATGGAAAAACAATATTCTTAAAAAAATAAAATAATTATGAAAATTAAAAATGAATCCCATCAATGCCACATAATTGGCCTATGTAAACGTGAAGAGGTAATACAAATACCTATCATACACATTATCTTGATGTGACATTACTTTGTCTTTAGTTTGCTCTGAAGGCGCTCCATCCTTTTATTATTGACCTTTGTACTTGCATGGCAGATGCATGCTGGGATTTGTTTTCAAGATGGCAGACTGGCCATGGTGATCATTAAATCAAGTATCAAAAATAATCTTCAAATATCTCGTCAATCTTTAAAGGTATATGTTCCTGTACTTCTAAATTCCGTTTATGTGTAACCTTTGACCGTTACAAACGTGCACGCCGACCATGCTGACGCTTATGCCTAAACAATCTCACCTGATAGTTGCGATAATCAAACCCTCTATCCTCCCGACGTCGGGAGAATAGAGGGTTGACCCTCCGGTCTGTGTCCGTCAGGAGGATAGAGGGTTGACCCTCCGGTCTGTTTCCGTCAGGAGGATAGAGGGTTGACCCTCCAGTCTGTGTCAATCGGGAGGATAGAGGGTTGACCCTCCGGTCTGTGTCCATCGGAAGGATAGAGGGTTGACCCTCCGGTCTGTGTCCATCGGAAGGATAGAGGGTTGACCCTCCGGTCTGTGTCCATCGGGAGGATAGAGGGTTGACCCTCCGGCTGTGTCCATCGGGAGGAAGAGGGTTGACCCTCCGGTCTGTGTCCGTCAGGAGGATAGAGGGTTGACCCTACGGTCTGTGTCCGTCGGGAGGATAGAGGGTTGACCCTCCAGTCTGTGTCAATCGGGAGGATAGAGGGTTGACCCTCCGGTCTGTGTCCATCGGAAGGATAGAGGGTTGACCCTCCAGTCTGTGTCCATCGGAAGGATAGAGGGTTGACCCTCCGGTCTGTGTCCATCAGGAGGATAGACGGTCGACCCTCCGGTCTGTGTCCATCGGGAGGATAGAGGGTTGACCCTCCGGTCTGTGTCCTTCGGGAGGAGAGAGGGTTGACCCTCCGGTCTGTGTCCGTCGGGAGGATAGAGGGTTGACCCTCCAGTCTGTGTCCGTCGGGAGGATAGAGGGTTGACCCTCCAGTCTGTGTCCATCGGGAGGAGAGAGGGTTGACCCTCCAGTCTGTGTCCATCAGGAGGATAGAGGGTTGACCCTCCGGTCTGTGTCCATCGGGAGGAGAGAGGGTTGACCCTCCGGTCTGTGTCCATCGGGAGGATAGAGGGTTGACCCTCCGGTCTGTGTCCATCGGAGGAGAGAGGGTTGACCCTTCGGTCTGTGTCCATCAGGAGGATAGAGGGTTGACCCTACGGTCTGTGTCCGTCGGGAGGATAGAGGGTTGACCCTCCAGTCTGTGTCAATTGGGAGGATAGAGGGTTGACCCTCCGGTCTGTGTCCATCGGAAGGATAGAGGGTTGACCCTCCAGTCTGTGTCCATCGGAAGGATAGAGGGTTGACCCTCCAGTCTGTGTCCATCGGGAGGATAGAGGGTTGACCCTCCGGTCTGTGTCCATCGGGAGGATAGAGGGTTGACCCTCCGGTCTGTGTCCATCGGGAGGATAGAGGGTTGACTCTCCGGTCTGTGTCCTTCGGGAGAGAGAGGGTTGACCCTCCGGTCTGTGTCCGTCAGGAGGATAGAGGGTTGACCCTCCAGTCTGTGACCATCGGGAGGATAGAGGGTTATGATTTTCGCAGATAACCTGAAAAACCCTCTAAAGGTTGGCACTTTGCTGCCACTCAAGCCATTTCGTCTTTGTGGGTTTGTTTTCTCTCGTCTGTTGTGGGATGGCAAGATGATCAGGCTGATTGATGATTGATTTATATTGATTAATGATACTGATAGATTATTATAACAATTTCCAAACATCATTGTAGGTAACAAGATGTCAACAAGGAAGGAATCTTCCTGTAGGCTCCTTGGAAGAGAGCTCATTGGAAGATTGAGAAACTGCCTTTATTCATGTTGTTATTCTTTAGCCCAAGTTACATAAAGTATCTAATGCAGCTTTCAACTAAAACAGACATGTTACATAAAGTACCTCGTGTGGCTTTTAACTGGAGCAGACCTGAGTTAAATAAAGTATCTCATTTGGCTGTCAACTGGAGCAGACCTGAGTTACATAAAGTATCTCATGTGGCTGTCAACTGGAAGAGACCTGAGTTACATAAAGTACCTCATGTGGCTTTCAACTGGAGCAGACCGGAGTTACATAACGTATCTCATGTGGCTGTCAACTGGAAGAGACCTGAGTTACATAACGTATCTCATGTGGCTTTCAACTGGAGCAGACCTGAGTTACATAAAGTATCTCATGTGGCTGTCAACTTGAGCAGACCTGAGTTACATAAAGTATCTCATGTGGGTTTCAACTGGAGTAGAGCTGAGTTACATAAAGTTTCTCCTATGTGGCCGCAACTGGAGCAGACCTGAGTTACATAAAGTATCTCATGTGGCTTTCAACTGGAGTAGAGCTGAGTTACATAAAGTATCTCATTTGGCTGTCAACTGGAGCAGACCTGAGTTACACAAAGTATCTCATGTGGCTGTCAACTGGAAGAGACCTGAGTTACATAAAGTATTTCATGTGGCTTTCAACTGGAGCAGACCTGAGTTACATATAGTATCTCATGTGGCTGTCAACTGGAGCAGGCCTGAGTTACATAAAGTATCTCATGTGGCTGTCAACTGGAGCAGAGCTGAGTTACATAAAGTATCTCATGTGGCTTTTAACTGGAGCAGACCGGACTTACATAAAGTATATCATGTGGCTGTCAACTGGAGCAGACCTGAGTTACATAAAGTATCTCATGTGGCTGTCAACTGGAGCAGACCTGAGTTACATAAAGTATCTCATGTGGCTTTCAACTGGAGTAGAGCTGAGTTACATAAAGTATCTCATGTGGCTTTCAACTGGAGCAGACCTGAGTTACATAAAGTATCTCATGTGGCTTTCAACTGGAGTAGAGCTGAGTTACATAAAGTATCTCATGTGGCTTTCAACTGGAGTAGAGCTGAGTTACATAAAGTATCTCATGTGGCTTTCAACTGGAGCAGACCTGAGTTACATAAAGTATCTCATGTGGCTTTTAACTGGAGCAGACCTGAGTTACATAAAGTATCTCATGTGGCTTTCAACTGAAACAGACCTGACTATTTTGAAACAATGACAGCAAAGAGATTATACAAATTTGACTTTAACTTCTGGGTGAAATTGGATGTTACATGTATGTATTGACCCGCATATCAACAATGTACATGTATAATGCAAAAGTACTGTGGCTGGCTGTTCCGCTCCACAGATCAGAAGGTTCAAAGACCACGAAGCCTGAGTTGGCATAAGGCTGCGTTAGTGTAATCCATGCAAATGCCAAATGTGAGCATTTTTGCCGGTCAACAAAGACACCCTTCCCAAACTCACACAACCTTCAAACTTTGCACATAGTTAGCTCTTTGCTAGTAAAAGATACCGCTTTGATGACGTCTTATTGACGTTAACAGGGGTTGAATTAAATTACCCTAAAGTCTAATATTTGAAAAGGTCATAACTCATGAACCTTGCAATGGATTTTTACAATCTAAACATCAGAGAGGGCTTCTAAAATGAGTGTGAGCTTCTGAGTGTGACCTCATTTTTCCATGTCTTCCAGTCGAAACCGGAAGTTGAAGTGAAGAAAATATTCCCGCCCCTCGTTTTGAGGTCTTCAAGCAATATCATCTTGACTTTCGACATGTTCTCTCTGAATGATTTAAAGTTTGACCCCTTGGCCTTCAAAATTAAAGATGATGACAATCGACAGCGCCCTCTCATGTCAAATAAAATATTGTTTCTTTTGCTGACAACATTTCGCAAGTTACGAATGCTTTCAAGTTTGGTCGTAAAAATGCTGTATGGGCCGTAAGGAAAGGTCAAAGTGGGGTTATATTTTTAATAAAATGACAAATGTGTCATAAGCTACAAGAGGGCACAAGATTAAGATTTTATGATAACATATTAAATGTGATTCAGGAAATGTGATTTTTTTTAAATTTGAACTTCCTGTTTGTACCGGAAATGAAAGTCAAAGTGGGGGTCACGTTTTTATTAATGTTACATGTGCTGCAAATACATGATGGCACAAAGTTTTTGACTCTATGACATATGGATCAGAAGATATTAATTTTAAAATATAAAACTTGAAATTAATGTAATTTGAAACCTGATGACGTCACACGATGGAAACGTGTTTGTCATAGTAATAATTAATTTTTTATAAGCTGCAAGTCCCCACGAAATCCTGAAAACCCTGGAAACCGATCCATCTTTGGTATAGAATTTACAAATGTCCATAGAGGGCGACGTAACAAGTGATGATGTCATAATAATTAGTAATTGAAAGCTTGGGTCTCGCAGAGCTTCCAATACAGTTAGGTAATAAAGGTTTGTTTTACCACACAGACCATGACATGAATTGTGGCAGTAAAAATCCATTGAATTTCAAGCAAAATCCCCTAAATCGTGTAAATAGGCCTATCCTTTTAACGCTTCCTTATTGAATTTTTGTCATTTCTCTTAATATCCTTTTACACTTCCATGTTCAGTAGTTCATGGATGACAGATCTGTGAGATGTTATTATGGTAATCTTGTATAGCTCCCTCTTGTATTTAAACATTTTCATCTGGACTGACACGAGTCGACTTGGGCGGTATTGCTCAAATATCATCAACAGAAGGGGAAAAACACTTGATAAAACTTTGGTTTATTGGGAAATGGTACAATTACAGACTTATTTCCATTTCATTTATCTGTCAAGTGGATTGGAAATTATGGCGTCTAACGTGTACAAAAAGAGTCGCATTGCAGGTCGGCATTGAAAATGACGAGGTCGTTGGCTCACCACTAAAGCAACAGGTAAGACAGGTAATAAAACAGACTAATAAAATAGGTAAGACGCAATGGTGTTGTCAAGTTTTCACATTTATAACTAAGTCAAGTTATAGCTACTGGTATGTATGTAATAACAGTAACTATGTTACATTATGTGACTTGTACCGATCGAAAATTGTTAAGTATAACATAACAAAGTCCATGTACAAACCCTGAGGGAATAGGGCCGGTAAGAAAAAATGATAAGAGGAAAAAAGATAATAAAAATCTCAACCAAAACAGCAGGCGTTTGGGCTATAAGGCTGAAACCCCTAATAAAAAAAGATAGCAAGAAGGCGCAATTTAAAAAAAGGCAAATTTGAATAATATTTTGAAATGTATGTAAGTCTTGTACACTTAAAATCTTTCTTTCTTTTTTGATGAATATTTACATAAATATTGTCACAGATGTTCAATAAATACACTTTCTAAAGCCTCAATGCAGTCTCAAGTAGAGAACTTTAGCATTAATTTTCCGTGTAAACTTAAGGTTTAAATGGATTTCACGTGTATCACCTTAAAAGGTGCAGTTTTACAAGATCTTTACATACAGAAAAACATGCACGTCAAGCTTAAACCTTGCATATGTATTCAAGCTCGGATCATTATGCATTCATTTCAGGATTTGTTACATCCAAAAATCAAGGTCCTGTCATAATCAAGTCTTCAAATGTCACGTGACATCACCTTAAAGGTGCAGGTTTAAAAGGAGCATGCATGTTCTATTGTGAAACTTTACACTTAATGCGTTCCCGAACACCTAGCCTAGTGTTTGTCAGGTGACAAACAATCCAGCTCTAGTTGTAATGTAATTTTTGAACTTTAGCATTTATCCTACCAGGAACTGTAGGGTTCTTAATTTCAAATTTAGGGACACACCTGTCCATTACATTGAAAAATACATGAATGTGAACAGTTGGACCAGCCACATTTACTTTTTTGGCATCATAAACAATACTGAAATGATATCAGAGTCAGAAAAATACCTTTTAATTCTATTGAGTAATGAAAAATACCCATTATGACAAATGAGATAAATATTCTCTAAGAGTTCTTTGTGCTTGTTCAAACAAAAATACTAAAATTCATATTAAACTGCGTCAGGAAGCTTCTCATTTTGATTCTGGTCTTGTAAAAACAATTCTGCTCCTGTAAACATTTTGAGCTACAAGCCCTGAGATCTTGTAAATTACCCCCTTCTCATTTCGAGTCCATTCTAGAAGCAAATGTCTTACCACCAGACTACTGAGCTTGCCCGGTACATGTAGTTAGAAGCAGTTTGAATCCAACATTTTAGCAGCAGGCACACTGCAACGATTCAATATGTTGAATTTGCATTGGGGATAAAGAATATTATGTGTAAGGGTTGTGCATAATATGTTTATTTTCCAAATGGTTAAACAGAACTTGTGACTTCTTTTTAACCATTTCTTCCAATCAGAACTTTGAGCAGACCTGTATGAAAGGAATACTTTCCAGGATTACAAATGGAACACTATACCCAGTCTTTATAGTCACAAAAACAAAAACCACAGTGGAGCAGCAAACAAAGCAAAATGTATAACAAATTGTGGGGGGTTGAAAACAATGTATTACAAATTGTAACTAAGATAAGACACCCTTCAGAAACAGAAGGGTTGTCGTCATTCTCCTTGGATAATGTCTGAGGCAAACATTTGCAAGAGAAGGAAGGTCTTTGTTTGTTTTTTCTGTTTTGTTTACAGTCAGCTTTGTATAATATTCTTTATCTCTGATGAAACTTCAACATCATTGCGGTACAGCATTGATACAAGCTTCACAAGTCCTACAAAATTTTGTGCCTTCAGCTCGGTCCTTTATCACACAGCCAACACACCGGACAGCGGCCACTTAAGACCTCATCGTCACTATTTTATTCGCTTACCAAAGCAGCTTTTGAATTAATTTCTTTCAAAGTCTTTACATGTGAAAATACAAGTTTATACTGCTTTACAATTTCTGCTTAGCATACTGTACTTGTACAGGACCTTGAGTACATATATATATGACGAGTGCTTAAAATTAATTTTACCTTTTAGCATGATGCCATCCTCCACACCAGTTAATAGCAATCTTACTCTCTTCTTGAACCAAAGCCTGTGCTGCTCTTAAAGTAGCTCCTGCTGCTAAACAGACAAAATCAAACACATGGGGAATTGTCGGACAATCATAGCCTGCAGAAAAACAAAGACAAAATTAATGACACATTCTGTAAACTTGTACTATTTAGGAATTACAAATAAGTGTACATGTCACCAGGAGAAAAGCATTGTGTAGAAAAGCTATACAATTAAGAAAACTTACTGTTATGAGTTAATGACATACTTTGTATATAGATGGATTGCAATACGCGTCATCGGCCGCCATCGTTTATGAATTGTGCCCGTGTGAAGAGCTATCATTGGCTGAGAGTCGTGCGTAGCGCGTGCACTTTTCCATTGTTTTACATCAAATATGGCGGTCAATGACGCGTATTGCAATCCATCTATTGGCTCAAATTTAAGACTCACTAACCCAGTCCAAACTGCTGCTTGAGTTCTTCATTCTTTTCACTGTCATCTTCTTGGTTTAATCTCTCCAAACAGTCAATAAAATCTTGAGAATGAAACACAGTCAGATCTTCCTTTGTTGTACGATGAGGTGGAACAACTGTCATATTTTGCACAAGGCCATACGCCTCCAGAAGGCTGTGCACCATTCCTGCCTATAGTTCGGTTCAAAAAAGTTGCAACCACTGATTAAATATATGTACTTAATACATTTCATAAGTTTTAAATACATGTAACGTTGTTATACCACTGTAGTAGATTGTGAAGTTTTATTGATCGAGAACCATTCACATATGTAATGTGATACAAAGAAGCATGTAACATGGCTAAGGCCAGAAATCTATGTGTTCCTCATGCGTTGTGCGTAGTGCCCAATGCGTAAAAATGAAAATACGTGCGTATTGCGTACTGCATTATCCATATAGGACGAGTTTTAGTTTGCATGTATACTTATTGTTAAGTGTTGCGCACTACATGTACACATTACGCACAGCACATGAGGGTAACATGAGTGATGTATCCCTAGGGATACATTACCTTGATCGTGCCCACCGTTGGTCGTTTCGAGCACTTTGTACAATTAGAAGTAGCCAAGAGTTCAAGGGAACAGAGAAGAATTGTTTTTATTTCAACGATTGTTCCTCCACTGTTGTTTACAATCGCTCGCCACTGTTTGTTTGCTTAAATTAAACTGTGCCAATTTCTTTGAACAATGTTTGAAGATAACAACAGTTTGCCTCCAAAGAATAGGCATCTACATGTATTATAGTATAACAAAATGATTATTAATGCACGCTGTGATGGGGTCCATGGGTTTTGTACACCCTTGGGGGCAATTGGCACCCTTGGCTTTGGCTCTGGTGCCATTCGCCCCCTCAGGTGTACAAAACACCATGGGCCCCATCACAGCGTGTGCACAACAATCATGACAATTGTATACTGTGCAATATGTACATGTAGCTTTCAGATGGTGGTCACTTTTAGTCCATATGCGAAATTAACCACACTATCATGATGTGCCTTTTTGTCAGTGTGACTCATGTAGGTCTCAAGACTAGTTTCAGTCATGATCTTGGCCTGGTATCGTTCTCGAAGCAAGAAGGACCAAAAGACAACCTCCCATGACTTTGTACTCAACATTCCTTGTGGAGCACCCCAGTCTTAAGAATTCCCCTATGGAGACATTTACTTGTCCCTTTTTTGTTTTGTTCTTGGTCTCCATAAGGTAGTGAACATTAAGGCACACACAAACGCAGCTCTGTGTTGCATTCATTCTATGGAAATTCCTTTGTTCTGTACACTTAAGGAAAATCATATTCTTCAACACTGCAAAAAATACTGAGTGGACCTCTTTTGTTCTCAGGTCCACTTTGTTAACACTTAAACACACACACATACACTCACATGTTTTTAAATCCCGTAAGTTGAGGACTTCTCTTTGTTCACACATTGTTTGGACTTTGGACTTTTTTAGTGATGTCCCCATTGGTTTTGAACTCGAAAGCAAACAAGAACGTCCTCATTCTGTCATAACACCCAGATCCCTTTTGTTAAAGACCTCAGTTTCAACAGGTGTACACAGACACGCTCACACACACATGTGGGCAATTCTCCATTGGAGAGGACAAAATGTAAAAATTAAATATTTACATATTAAACCTTTTTTTAACTTTTTCCAGAACTCAATTAAATAGGGAATTCAGTAATAGAAGCGAAATTGAAAAAAAAAAAATCTAGAAAAACAGTGATTTTTCCAATTTACGTGCAGATTTGGTAAAAAATGTTTTTGCATGTACATGTACTTTCTGAATTACAGAGAAAAAGTTTTGATTAACTTTATAATGTTACAAGTTACCAACATTACTCAGGGTCACAAAAAACAAAACAACGATATATAATATATTTTTATATATGGTGTTACTGTAGGCCTTCTTTTAAAAGTCTCAAAATTACATGTAGCACGTAATTCCGTTAACGAAAAAATTACAAAAGTTACTTATTTCACAAATTTTCTTGTTTTTTTCCTTTAAATCAAGTATGTTGAGAAAAGACCCTACTACCAACATAAATGAAAAATAAAAACTTAAAATAGTAAGTTCTAGGCATTTTTCCAAGTGGTAACGGAATTACAGTAACGGAATTACGCATGAACAAAGTATGCACATTTTATAAACTTCTAAAATTTGTATTGTGATGAGTTTATGTCAAATTTAATGGTATGTATTGCATTTACCTATTAAGACTATGGCGTAATTCCGTTACCGCCCAGCCGTAATTCGTTACCGTGATTAAAATGAAAATTATGAAAAGAGTGGATATTTTTTCAACTTTGTTCTGCATTGTAGTTAACAACACTCCTGAACTCTACAAATAACAGGTAGTGTCCAATTTTAAAATTCCAAAACTTCTGAGAGTTTTATTAATTGATACGAGAACTCAAATATGCTTGTCCAATGCTTGATATGGGGTCAATCAATTCTATTTGGTCTTGGCTCCCTTTTCATGTTTAGATTAGTTGTCTAGCATAGAACATATTTTCTTGGGACAAAATAAGCCTTGACAAAGTGACAAATGGGCGAAATTTTCGTTACTGAAGAATTGCCCATAAGTGTAATGACCTCCAAATCGTGGACCCCCCTTCGTTCAACTCTTTGTCCTCGACCCCATTGTTTTCCTTTGTGATAGCATTCATGGACCTATTGTCCCTTTTTGTTGTTAGTCCACGGTTTGAATGTCAAACTCATACTAACAAACACAAGTGTGTAAACACCTGCAATCGGGGACCTCCTATTGTCCCTCTTATGGTTTTGCAACAGCTCCCATTGGATTTGTACACACTTTCCAACTGGGGTCCCTTTACCCAACCAGGGACCCTGTTGTCCTCTGTTGTTATAGACCCAGGTTTTAATGTGTACACTTACACCATGTACCCACACACGCAAGTGTGTAAACACCTGCAATTGGGGACTAACTTTTTGGCAACAGCTCTCATTGGTTTTGTACACGTTTACCAACTGGGGACCTTTCCCCAAACGGGGACCCTATTGTCCTCTTTTGTTATACATGTAGGTCCCCGGTTTGAATGTGTTTTCCTACCCACATGCACATACACACACACACACACACACACATTTTTTTGACAAACTTTAGATATAGTTGAATAATCATTAGAAGATGAAACCGCTGCAATGACGTCATGATGACGTCATCAGGTGTTGAATTACGTTAAATCAAAGTTAAATATTTGGAAAAAGTTGAAAATTACAAAAATTCATATCTAAAGAACTGCTTATACGTAAATAAGTAACATTTTTACATCAGGTTGTACATTGTAGGTCCTTTAGCCTTCTTAAACTTAAGCACAGAAATAATACCAATTTGACCTTAACTTCTGGTCGAAATCGGACGTTAAAGCCCACGTTTGTATTAAACTGTATAATGCAAAAGCACTGTGACTGGCTGTTTTGCTCTATTGACCACAAGGCTCAAAGGCCATAAAACATGCTTGTACTCTAGTCTCTATTCAAGATTCACGCAACCTGATTTTGTTAGTCTCTAAAACAGCTGTCCATGCAAACCTTGCTTACAATCAAATGTCAGGCTTTTGATCGTGTGCTTTTTTAGACTTTGCTAAAGTTTGTAGCCTGTTAGGCACACCACAAAACAGTAATAGTTCACCAAACTTCAACTTTTAAAATGAAATAGCTCACGCGTTGACACAATACTGACCCCAGCGATACCCGAACACCTAGTGTTTGTTTTTACAATCTCTATAAGTCTAGTTATTTAAAGTTTCAAATATTCTGAACCACATGTCATAGAGTTATAATCTTTGGGCAGTGCTGGAGCTTACAGCACATGTAACATTCTATTTTGAAATGTGATACATGTACCACTTTGACCTTTACTTCCAGTTGAAACAAGAAGCTCGTAACATAAAACAAATCATATCTCTTGAACCACATGGTGTAAAGTCATAATCTTTGTGTCGTCTTGAAGCTTATGACACATTTTACATTTTATTCAAAATATGACCCCATTTTGACCTGTCTTCCCCGTTTAAACAGGAAGTTCAAATGAAAAAATATTGTTTGAGTTCTAAATAGCGTGGTTCAGAATTTTGATGTTTTTTTTGTGAGTTTAGAATGTACGTTTGATGACGTTTGAATAGGTGATAAATCCCAAGTTTTATGATACGTTACAGTACCCTCTCTTGATGTATGTAAAATCTACATCAAAAGGCTGAAACTTTGCTTTTTAGGGTTTTCATGCGAGGGAATAACATTGTGTTTAAATACATGTACCATCTTAAGCCTACACAAAATGAAAAACATGTTTTCGTCATTGTGATGTAATCAGTGTATCAAATTCAGTAAATTCATGGTTTATTCAAAAATTCAACCATGTCGTTTTTTAGTTCAAAAGAGCACATGTGACATTTTAAGCTAAAATGTGCAGAACCATTTTTACCTTTCCTTCCGGTCCAAACAGAAAGCTGTAAACTTTAAGCATCATATCTCCTGAACCACTTGTCACAGATTCATAATCCTTTCAGAGCCTTTTTGTAGCTTTTGAGATATTGACCTTTCCATCTGGTCCCAACAGCAAACTCAAAACAAAGTTTAGGGTTTACGAAAGTCTATTTCACATGCAAGATTCAGTATGAAATCATGATATTTTATCTTTTTGTTCCACCTACCGAAACCCCTACATGTATGTTAATTTTTAGGAACACTTGATTTCTAGTTTTTAACTTCTCTTTTCTTGCAGGTACCTTCTTCTAAATCAAGAAAAAAACACTTTTGACACAATTTCTAGAAATCCAGACATTTCTGAAGACTTACATTCTAGACGTACGGGTGAAACAAAGCATAACACCGTAGGTGCTTGTCTGGGTGGATATTTTCGTCAGCTGTCCGACTGACTGCGAAAAATTGAGGGCACTCTGAAGTTGTTCCGTCAACCAAAACCATCCACAGTACATGTAAGCCAGTTTATAAAAATTTGGCAGATACGTCATCCTACATGTACATGAAGTGGTAAGGCACAGCATACAAATAAAATACAATACATCTAGTTTGACTTTGACTTACTCTCTTTGGAACTTTTAGCAGAGTGTCACTGAGTCTAAGAAGCTGTTGACTATGGATGTACACAACACCACTGGATGAGGAAACCTGGTTCAGTTTATCTCCAACGATGTATTCCCATCGACCAGTGCCCAAACTGCGCCGCTTTAACCTTGGAGCTAATCGATTCAAAGGCTTTAATGGTGATGGAACACTTCTTTTTAGTTGATTTGATTTCTCAGCTGACAAAACAGGACAAAGGGAGTGCCCTGGAGAAATTCTACGTGCAGAACCAACAGTAACTCTAGGCAGTTGTTCCAGACGTTTTGAAACCTTTTCTGATGTTGTTGAGGAGGCAGATGAACTGCCCTCAAAATCATAAGTTGTACATGAGTCGTCAGTTGTTTTTAACAATGGTTTTCCTATAGATGAGTGGTCAGGTGAGGTAAGAAAAGATCCAGGAGGTATGTTTTCTGACAGCTCTTCCAGTCGTTGAAGAAGTTTTTCAGATGAACTTGAGGTGGTTGATGAACTACAGTCAAAATCATACAAGGTACTAAATGTCTCTGTACGCTTCATAGAGTAATACATGTGTAAAGATTTCTCAATAGATAAACTTGCTCTAGCAGGAGATAGAGGAGCCTCCCGTTGGGGCACACTTTCTGCCAGGAGTTCTAAGTGTTGTAACAACCTGTCTGATGCTCCTGAAGTTGATGGTACACAGTCTAGTGAATCATTTACTACGGTGGCAAGTGGTTTTAAATGCACTTGGTCCTCTTGGGTCCTAGTGTGACAGGATAATGGTGATGAGACCGCATTATTACCAGTAAGCTCCTCTCCTGTCTGAGAAACTATGTCTTCATTCATCCCATTTGAACAAGCCATAGTTGCTTAGTTAATCAGGATAAATGTAAACACACACACACTAGTCCTTGAGGCTTCTGGAAAACCTGTACATGAAAGTAAAGATAAAACAGTTTATTAGTTCAAGTGGTTAAATTTTCAAGCTACATGTACATGTAGCAAATGAAAACAACTAGATTTGAACAGCCAGAAAACGTGGCTCAAAACACAATACCATACATGTTAAATCAATGAGGTAAAAGAAGAGACCCAATGAGAGACTGATCACAGGTTTAAAGTTCCATGGCGCTGTGGTTGTGTTAATGGCAAGTTGAAAACCATTAAAATGGTCAGAAGGGAGCAGCTACGTAGAGATGGAATGCAGGGGAAAAAATTCAGACATACATAGATTCCTAATACTCCGTGCAATGTGCCGTATTTTTGACCGCGCGAGGGCGCTCTCAAAAACATTTTTAACACTTCCGGGGGTATAACTTATCGTCTGCTCAGCTAGCTGTGTACAGTTTAGCATCAGCATTTTGTCGGCGCAAGAGAGTTAAGTCAGTGCTTCTAGAATCTAAGGTGGATTATTAATAACGGCTCTCTTAAAGGTATTGTACACTTTTGGTAACAGCTCAAAATCAGTGTCCACATTTGTGTGATTAAACATGCATGAACAAACATGTGAAAGTTTGAGCTCAATTGGTCATCGAGGTCACAAGAAAAAAGTGAAAAGAGATCTTATGTGTTTTCTGTTTTTTCAAATTATCGCGTGCGATAATTACTATTGTTTTACTCGTTTCTCAGAAACGATAGCATTTTAGGCAGAAATATTTTAAGGAACCCTTTCTACCATTACTTACTTTAAATCATGTAAGTTATGTGTGAATCTGTGAACAATGTGTTTTTCGATCTTACCAATAGTGTACAGGGCCTGTAAAGGTCTTATTGTCTGGATATGACGTCTGGTAGTAATGTGTTTCAGTCCTTAACTGTCTGGAGGAAGTATTTGAAGCAGTTTTTGTTTGCAATTGCGGAGAACAGTTGTTTTTATTTAAGTGTAAAGAGGAAAGGATGAGCCACGCTCAAGATAAGATTCAGGGCTCTTTATTTCTTTAAAGGAGCCGTTATTAATCCACCTTAGATTCTAGAAGCACTGACTAAACTCTCTCGCGCACAGAAGTGACAGAACGCCGATGTTAAAACTGTACACGGCTACCTGAGCAGACATAATCGCTTCAGTTATACCCCAAAGGCGCCCTGACTTCTCATGATCAGCAGGCAGAGAATCCTACTTAAGATGGCGGCCCCCAAGTCACGACGAACTTGAATGTAATTTTTGTACAAGTTTTTTTTGTTCCATTTTCAAATCATCACATCTGGACAAAGGAATCATTTGGTACGCCCTGTCATGTATCATAGTAATTCTGGAAGTGTAAGGAATAATATGAGTAGGTTTGAATAGTGAGGGATGTTTAGAAATGGGAGAAATTTGCAATCAAAATCTGCCAAAGGTGTCGGTCAAACACTTTCTCTATTTTAAGGTGCGTAAAGATGGTGGGCTGTAATGGTGATTGTTATATGACCGATGTTAAAAGAGAGCCATAACAGCCCAACAAGGTGGGCTAAACTTTATTAGATTCATGCAAGTTTAAAACAATCAGCTAATCAGCTGATGGTTAATGGATTTGTCAGCATAACCCCATATAAATGCAAATGAGATTTAGGTCTCTCTATGTGTGTCTCCTGTATTTCTACCTCCATGCTCCAATGATGAGCAAAAGTACTGTAAATAGTAATACTAATAAGTAATATGGTTTTCCAAACACCCAGCAACAAAAACTGCCCTAACCCTAATCCCCCAAATGCTTGAACAGTTGAAAGGGGGGGGGGGATATCACTCAAAACATAATTATAAAAATTTCCGTATCCGTCTGCTACTTTTTCACTTTCACTCATTCAATGTTACCAAAAGGCAAAACAAACGGAAAAATGTTTTTTTCTTAAATTTATTCATGAGGATGTTTCCAATCGATTGGGGTAGGGAACAAAATTCTACGATAAATGTATTTCATAGAGGGACGATTTAAAAAAAATATTATTTTGCGTAAATCAAAAAAAAATTGAGAAAAAAAAAATGCGCTTATTGCCACACTCTATTCTTCTCTGTTTCTCCCCCATTTCCTGTCTCCTCTTCATCCAGTCTCCATGTATCTACCTGTACCTTATTGCTGGAAGGAATGGAACGTTAGTAATCAATGAAATAATGCAATGGCGTCGTTACCGAGACTCGAACCTGTAAAGAGAGAACAATTTATTATACACAAGAGAGCATAGCCTTAACCCACACGGCTATGAGGCGTTGACACAACATTGGTTTGCTTGTCCTACATGTTTCTCCCATAACCTGGTTTACTAAAGGTCATAATGAATATGTAATTTTTATGAATATTAAAATAAGCTGTGATTGTCCAATACTTTGCATAAACTGAATATTCATAAATTTATGAATGAAAACCTGCCTGTCGCGCAAAAGGTTATTTCGGATTATTCCATTAGAAAGAGTCCTAGGTAAGTTCAACAGAAGACGCAGCTATTAAATCACCCGTTGTCCTGGGCCATGAAAGCGGACCGAGGCGATGGGTACACATGGCGGTGCAACAATCGGGGTTGTCGGAAGCGGTCCCGCAATTGTACTATCCGCCATGGCAGCTGGTTTAGCAACAGCAACATGTCACTGAAGAAAATCCTCAAGCTAACTTATTACTGGGCGGCACGATCGACAACCGACGCGGCAATCAAGGAGACCAGCAACAAATCAGGGCGGTGAAAGTACAAGTACTGAAACTGCCGAGCACCCACGCAACCACTTACCGACGGCTTCGGTTTCCAGCTAGCTGAGTACTTGTGGCGCTGCCAAAATGCATCCACGGATCATTTTGAGAAAATCCTCAGTGACATCTTGCTGTTGTATAAACCACCTACATGTCTACGGCGTTTTTGAACCCGGACCGTCCCCGACAACCCCCTCCAAAAAATACCATAAAGGCTCTGATTCCATCTTAAAAACACTTGTGGCCTCATAGAAGTACACAACGTACATCAGCTCCTATAGACCCATTGCACAACGGCACAAAAGGAATGGACTCCCCAAAATTCCCCGCCAACCCATGAAATACGCTTGACATAAGCGCGGAATTCCCTGCTTCCCGCAAGCGCCGATTCTTTGCTTATGGTAGCAGAGCCATGAAATTGGGCCCAGGAGGTGCGCGTTCAAGCGCGCTGCGCGTTTGCAATGGGTATATAAAATGGCATTATTAAATAAATGCATCAGGGCAATTTATATCGTAATTTACGGACATTCAACGCACGTGTGCTTTTGTAGCTAGTTCTAATTTCCCCCCTGAACATCATCTGCGTTTACCCATTCCAGAAAACGAACAGTCCTATCAATTTTCCATCGCGCATGAACGATGACCGACTGATTGGAGAAATTGCAAAATGCGCGAACACACACACAGTAGGAAAACGATACAAAATGGTGTTGGGCCATTTTCTCACGTCGCGCAGGCCGGTTTTCGGCCCTTTTTTCACGCCTTTCCAATTTTTCCAACGGCCTATTCATACTTAGGATATTTTTTGCTAAAATTCCGGAGGCGGCCGCCACTTTAATCGCCCCGAATTAAGAACATTTTGGGTCTTACCTGTCCGGAAGGAGTGGAGAAAAATATCCTAAGTATAGCTATGTTAGAGGTAGCGCGATATTGACATTTCCTATTCTGGCCGCACACAAAAAAGAGGTTTTTCAAATTAATGTTGCTTCAAACTGACATGCTGTATGAGCTTCAAATCACTCCTGTAGGTCAATAAAACTCTCTTCTTTCATAATCTCTTTGAAAAAGGGCAAAACTTTACCTCACTTTTTCACACATCAAAAAAATTCAGAGATGGTCACCGACACGACGACCGCGAGCACAGCCATTTTTGAACTTTTTTGAGAAATAAATTGGCTCTGACTGTTTTCAGTTATACCGCCCTCTCTTGACTTCTAATAAAAAAATACTGCCATCTATGGATAGAGAGAGGATTGGAAAGTCTACGGTGCTTTTTTTCCCGTCTCAATCGGTGAATAAATAAGGTTTTTACGTATTTTTTTACTGTTTTTGGCCAAATTTTGACTAGGAATTTTGACTAGGAATTTATACATTCAGCGACGGCGGGGTATGCTGTCAAACCTATATCAATCAGTAGAAACCAACCATTTTTGAGTAAGAAAAGTTGGGTTTTGTTCCTGCGCGAGGTCGCGCATTTTTTTTATGGAGGTTTTAATTCAATCACGGCACTCGGTAAAATCTCATTTTTAACCTTTGAGTGCACGTAAGAGATAGGGCTGAAATGTTAAGCAGTCCGGGGGGTCTTAATTTAACAATCTCTTTTACCTCAGTTGGCGACCAGAACTCAGAAGAGTACCTCGTATCGTGTATGGTGTCTTTTGAAAGGCATAACTCATTAACCAAAGCACCTACGACAGTGGCGTTTGCACCATTAAATTTCTCCTGAAGAGGCCTTTAACTTGATGTATAATTTTAATAGATATGAAAAAAGGAAATTTTTACTATAATAAAGCTACTAAGTATGAATAGGCCTAGTATCACTTTTCCACTTTATTAACGATAACTTACTAATTAGTTTTCAGTCAAATTATGCTTAAAATACAATAACACTCGAGATACATACATTTCAATCAAATGAGCAGCATTCAGTCAGTGGAGGTAGCCATGGTCAGTGTCACTGCTGCTAGTGCTAGTGCTACTGCATGTACTGCAAGTGCTACACACAAACACGTACATACAATGTACTACGTGCTATACTGCTATCACGTCGTATAGTGCTAGCTCAACCTCGTCCCCAAGGTTTACTTTACTTCCAACCAGAGAACGGTCAACCTGGTACTGCTCAACACATCCTGAGGACGAGGTTGCATGAGCCCAAACGTTTGAAAAAAAGCATGTCATATTAGCCCAAACAACGTCACACTTCGAGTTGCGGATAAAGACAGGGGACCAGTCTAGAGTCACTCAAGTCTACAATTAATTCGTTTACAAGTGGTGGCGCTAAACTATTGATGAATGCGGGAATTCAACGTGCACGCGCGCACACCCGGTATTCTTGAGAACAAAGTTTACATTTGCCTTTCATTTCAGCTCGACAGCTCGATCCAACTAGGATTAAACTTTGAGGTAACATGGTTTTTAATTTGTTAACTTCATATCAGGATATGTACTTCGATTAACGTGAAAGTAAGACTATAGAAAACTACTAATTTTGATGAACTTTAATCTGTACACAATTTGAATGATGGCCAGTGGCCGGCAGTAGCCACGCAGCATGAGCAGGCCGAGTAGGCCCTACTCAGCAGTAGTATAAGTATTTTTTACATTCTTAGGTTGCCAGTCTCCATTGCACTGCTCTTTGTAGGTCATCACTCGAACCAGTCATCTCGTGCCCAAGTCAACTTGTACACTGACCATGCCGACTCATGGCCCATGGCCATGCTGATTGACTGCATGGCAGCATGGCATTGTTGACCTGCTGAGTGAACAAGTTGACTTGGTGGGTAAAATATCATAGCTCATTTAATATTTAACCTAGAAACAAGTAATTTTGGGATCAAAATGATGCTGTAATTGTGCTCTTTCCATTGGTACCAATTATAAAAGGATTTATTTAATTTGAAATTTGTTGTCATATTCCTACATGCACAATAGTACTTAGTAGGCCACTCAGTCATTGTACACTTTTGGTAACAGCTCAAAATCAGTGTCCACATTTTGTGTGATTAAACTTATGCATGAACAAACAAACCTGGAAAGTTTGAGCTCAATTGGCCATCGAGGTCACGAGAAAATAGTGAAAAGAGATCTTATGTGTTTTCTGTTTTTTCAAATTAACGCGCGCGATAATTACTATTGAGTATTGTTTTACTCGTTTCTCAGAAACGATAGCATTTTAGGCAGAAATATTTTAAGGAACCTTTTCTACCATTACTTACTTTAAATCATGTAAGTTATGTGTGAATCTGTGAACATTGTGTTTTTCGATCTTACCAATCAATAGTGTACAGGGCCTTACATGTATCTGCGGTACCCAACATCTGTGTAGTTAAACAAGTGTTCTACTTAAAGGAACATTACAGAAATGGTAATTGTAAAATATACTTTTGATCACAGATTTACATAAAACTTACACGGTCTAATGATGATGATAGTAGAAAACAGCCCTTGAAATATTTCTGTCTGAAATGCCATATTTGATGAGAAATGAATAAACTAATTTTCCGATTGGAGTTTATCGCTCAGTGAGCGTTTTATTCATTTGTTGAACCTATATGATTTCATGCAAATGTGTAATCGGTTTTTCACTATTTTCTCGTGACCCAGATGGCCGATCGATCTCAAACTTCTACAGGTTTGTCAGTTTATGTATATGGTGGATTACATAAAGTGCTTACACTGCCAGCAACTGTTTTGTTAGCAAAAACCAATTCTGTAATGTTCCTTTAAGTAATAAGAGTCAGACTAAAAATACTGAAGAGAAGGAAAGTTTACACACTTTTTTTTTTAAAGCATTTCCTTTTCCACTAGTCTCCCCCACCAGTTTGTTGCTTGTTGTTGCTTCTAGGCATGTCACACCATTTTTCAAAGTGTGTCCTTATGGCTCAAAATCATTTCTAAATAAAGTTCAAGTATGAAGAAAGAAACTCAGAACTGCAAAAAAAAAATGAAATCTGACATTCCGTTCTCGAGCTATGTTAAAAATTAAAGTTCAAAAATATATCCCAATTTACGCTATTTTTCGCAAAAGACAATAATTAGAGTTTTTCATAATTTTTAATTGCAATTTTCAACAATGAAAATTTTTGTCAAAAATGTTTAAATGATGCTTTCTTGATGGACAAAAGTACAGTGCTATCTTAATTTATTTTTGTGTAACAAATACTTGAAAATGCAATAAAGACAATAAAGTTGAAAAATAGGCTAAGTCCAGATAATCCACATCGGTGTTTTCAGCGCAGTGTGGGAGCTGGAAAAAACGATGGAAACCGGCTAGCTTTATTGTTTATTACAATTGTTACCAAAGGAGTAGGTTCAAGTTTCGTACATTAGTTGAAAGATTAATAACTCTAAATTCATATGGGGGGACAGATATTTATATAGGCCTATCTATATTATTCTTTACGAAAATTACAAGTTCTTGCCTTGTCCCTTCGAACCGCTTCTGGTCGCCATCTTGGAAAATGTCCTGCACGAAATCGCATGGCCAGAGCTTTAACCTCGCTTACATGTCATTTAAAAATAGGGTCGGTAGGTCGGAAATTTGTTTTATTTTGCGTTTTTTAAAATTCTGATGGGATTGACGATACGTCCATGATCGTTCATGTGTTGAGTGCAATCAACGGATTTGCACAGCAAATTAGGCAAAATTGCGCGCAAACTGTAGTTTGCGCTCTACAGATTTGGCAGTTAATCTGCCCGATCTTGCCAAATGTGCTAAATCTTAAGTTTGCGCAAATCCTTGGAATGCGCTTCACACAGCGCCGTGTACACACGTGCGCGATGCGCATTGTATTGTGGGTAATTTTCGCTCATTGTATTAGTGACACCCATATTTAAGTGTTACATTAGTGTTATGACGTGAGCGTACGCACAACTGTTGAGCGTGGCATGTATATCCTTCGCGAAACAGGGCTCGAGGATGTGAAAGGAAATGAAAGTTAACAGAAAAGTTGAGATTTTCCAACAATATTACGCTTTTTAACAAAAAGGGCATTATGGGAATAAAAAAGTAGTGACCCGCTCTCTCCCGGCCGGGTGATAAAGGAACTCGCTTCGGCTCGGTCCTTTAACACATGGCCACGACCCTGCCAGTTTTAAACGGCTGGTTAAAGGCCCTGTACACTATTGGTAAGATCGAAAAACACAAATGTTTACAGATTCACACATAACTTACATGATTTAAAGTAAGTAATGGTAGAAAGGGTTTCTTAAAATATTTCTGCCTAAAATGCTATCATTTCTGAGAAATGAATAAAACAATAGTTTTTATCGCGCGCGATAATAAACTCGATGTTTGAAAATCAAAACACATAAGGTCTCTTTTCACTATTTTCTCGTGAACTCGATGACCAATTGAGCTCAAATTTTCACAGGTTTGTTATTTTATGTATGGTTAATCACACAGCATGAACTTTGTTTGCGACTGTTTAATACCTTTAAGACCGCGTCACTACTCTTTTATTACCTTATGTATTATTATTTTTTTTAATGCAAATTTGCCCCAAATAAGGCTAAAGGCCACTCTTCTAAGGGGCTACATAATAATGGAGAAATTTGTAAGATGAAAATAGCGGAGCTGAAGGAAGGAACTAAATTTCTTCTTAAAACTGTCTAGATTGTAGGATGGAGGAAAACATGCACCAGGCATTGAGTTTCAAAGAGATGCAGTACTTGGAATAAAGCTGTTGGAATGGCTCTTTGCTAGAACTACATATGTACATCTCAGCAAAGAATGAGTGAGAACAAGCAGAACGCCTGGTTTTATGCTCAAATACCCTGACAGGAAAAATGAGGTTGGATGCACTGGTGGCACATTTACCAAGAAAATATCAGTAGAAAAGACAATTGAGGCTGGCATTGTTGAAAATGATAGTACAAGTCTGTACATACCCACCATGAACCATGGTCATCATGGGGCATGAGGGGACTGCATAGTTGATAAACACACTTTGTTGCTGAACCAGTCGGGCAGTGTCAATGTTGAGCCCCAGCCAGTACACACTTGCTTTGGCTCATAATTGGCATTTTGTGACACCCTCTTGTCCGGCACGTGGAGTTTTTCCATGACCATTTGTCCCAAGCTGTCAGGGTTTACAATCCTACAACATGTACATGTATCTCCCTTGGTTTCAACTCAAATGTGGATAGACATTTCAGCTAAGTATAAGACCAGTTAAGGGGTGACTTCATTTGGGGAGCTGCAATAAGTTGTACTGATTTTCCTTCAATTGCCTCAATGTGTGAAAAAAGAGTGCTACATGTACAGGATGCCTCTCATCCACTGTACAGGGTTGCTTTACATTCAATTCAATAGGTCTGGTATTCGTCTTTCTGTTCCCCGGATCTCACTCTGTCGCACCTGAAAATGTATTATGACAATGTATTATGACAATGCTCATAGGGTCTACATGTGTGGGCATGTAATCAGGGGTTGTTTTAAGCACTTCTGTACTGTACTGTTGTTTCAAGGTCCTTCTTAATGACCTCTTGTCGCTTTGTCGCCTATTTTGAACTCCTTGTATCTTGTAGTGTATTTTGTAAACGGCCAGTGAATGTCAAATGTTTCTGTTTTTAACGTGAACAATAAAATTTCTATTCTATTCTGTTTGCGGTTGCGGAGCACTATTATGTATGGCACAATGTATTGTGAAGAGTTTGGAGTATACAGTCCGAGGATTGCTGAGTCGGCAGTTTCTGCAACAAAAAATCATGTGACGACCCATCCTTTGCAATAATTTTTGCAGGGGATTATAATGCACCCATATTGTTCAATGCGTGTCCCATTATACGCTGTGAGGATTTTCCATTGCACTGTGGTACTGTAGCGCTGTTCTTTTAGTGAGCAATTAAGGTACATGATATTGTAGTCATGCATTGGTTATTGACGATTTGTAGTTTCAGGAACGGTCAATACTAAGTGAGTTTGAAATTTGTTGACTTTGAGCTGCTGGCAGTGGCTTTCCGGCGCGAAGTGTAATTTACAAAGTCGTTGTGAGCAGTGTGCCTCGGAATAAGAGTTTAATGTTCAAGGCAGTCTGCACAAACTCCCAAAACGGAAACATTCTTGATGTGAAAGCCTTAGAGTTTCCATATCAGGAAAAGATTTCCCTATTGGGAAACTTTTCATTCAAACACAAAAAGAAAAACAAAATCTGCAAAATTGAAATACTCAAGACTAAAAAATATGTGTTCTTTGAATCCTAACCAGATAATTTGTACATGTGTATGTGTGCAACTAAAAAAGTTATATCTACGTTTTGGGGTAAACAACTTTTAAAATTAATGACTCCAGGTAAACTGACTATAAAAACTGTGACTCTATTCTACCAAAATATTGTGTTTTTGTGCAGGACTTAAACAAAACAAATTTAGATTTATAAAACAAACAAAATTAAGAAAAGGTTAACCAAATTATTACTATGCATGAAATCTTAATGCAAACATTTTAGGATTTTTAATATACATGTAAGAAAATATTATGTGATTTTCTTAAACAGAACCGTTACGATGTACTGTAAAGTAACGAGCGATGAACGTTTTAAAAGGCACCTGCAGAAAACATACATACATGAACATGTACTACACCAATAGCCTACTTATACTGGAATACAATGTACTCATTTGTTTTGATGTTTGAAACACCTCACGCCTATTATAGAACTTTGTAGGAAGAAGAAGAAATTTGAAAAATAAACCCACTGGAAGAATAAACTTTGCGTAATTTGTGTTATTGAAATTTATTCAATATTTAGTTTGTTTTTATTCATTTTGTCACAAAAAGTGTACCCATGACTGTGATGTACAATGTATTGCATGATAATATTGAAAAATGTGATCCTTTGAAAAACCTGCTATTACATTAGATTTGTGCTGTTTGTGTTACTTTAGTTTGTTTTAAAGGCTTAATGATTCATTGTATCACATGGGGACCATTTTGCATTTAATTTTTTTAAAGAAGTGTCAAAATTGTTCTTAATTCCAGTTTGAATATTCATCATGAAGTACATCCTTGTATCTGGAGGTGTAATCAGTGGGATTGGCAAAGGTGTGATTGCATCTAGTATTGGTATGCTTCTAAAGGCTTGCGGCCTTAGAGTTACGTCGATCAAGATAGATCCATATCTAAACATTGATGCTGGAACATTCTCACCATATGAACATGGTAAGTTGTAGTTACTAAAATGTACCAAAATTGATACAGACCCAAATAAATGTGACAGTTTCATGTTGTGCATTCTTCATACACAGGTACATACATGTACCTAGAGTTGGTCTACATGCATACAACAAACTAACTTTAAAATTTACAAACTATGGATGTCTTTAACTAGAAAAAGTGTATGTAGACCACTCATTGTGTCAAGCTTTTTGGAAGAAATTGTTGTTTCCCCACTTATTCAGGACCATGGCAGGTCTCCTTACTTAATGACTATCGCACATTATTTACTCACTGTTGGCAGTCTCAAATTCTACCATGCATGTCTCAGATAAACAGGCATGATATTCTTCCTACATTGTACTTGAATAATAATAAAAGTAACTAGATGGTGATGTTGTTAGGTTGACACAGTCCATAGTGATCGATCATTGTCCAGATGTGAAAATGAAAAGTTAAGTATGGAAAAGGAACTTTAATTCTCGACGGCAGTTTACATATATCTGCATTCAGCAGTACCAACAAAAAATCCCTTCTCCGACATGTATACCAAACAGTCCCATTGACGAGAACAAACTTGTAATTTTTGAACAACATTTAATAATGCCGTGTCGTTCAATCTCTCCACACAAGAGGGCGCTATACAGGTTTTGAGTTGTTTGTAGTTTCCTGTTAAACCGATGAATGAATGAAAGGTCCCAAGGTTGGAACAATTCTTGCATGGGAACACAACGGCTATGTGGTGTACAAACCCTATTTAATGTACAGTGCGTTTTACAGGCAAAGTACATGCTTAAAACTTGTATAGCGCCCTCTTGTGTGGAGAGATTATAAACAGCAGGCCGTTATTCAATTTTGTTCTTACAAATTTGTTTGTGTCGATGGGACTGTTTGGTATAGGAAAAGGGATTTTTGTTGGTACTGCTGAATGCAGATACATGTATGTAAACTCGTCATGCATAAGGTTCCCTTTCCATACTTAACTTGACATTTTTACATCTGGACAATGATCGATCACTATGGACTGTGACACCCTAGCAACATCACCATGACACTTTTACCTTGTTATAACCGAAACCCCCAGTGTTGGTTACGTAACAAACACACATCTAGTTTACTTTATAATTCTTTTCTACTCAATACAAATTTTAAGTATAAAATACTTATTAAAAACTGGTATCTATGAAGTCTACTCTGCCAATTGGTAACAATTAAAATATTAAGAGTGCCTTAGGCCCGCTCTTTAATGAAGTGTACATTTATAGGGCACTAAAACATGTAATCTTTACTCTAAACAAACAGGAGAGGTATATGTTCTTGATGATGGTGGTGAAGTAGACTTGGATCTTGGTAATTATGAACGTTTCCTTGACATTACTCTTCATCGTGACAACAACATTACTACTGGCAAAATCTACCAGGGTGTTATTAACAAGGAAAGGAAAGGCGATTACCTTGGAAAAACAGTTCAAGGTACAAAGTAACTAAAACTTTCCTCATAATTAAAAACATGTTACTACAGAAATAAATGGATTAATTACATGTAAATCAAAAACCTAACTTTTCAACAACTTCATCTAGCAGCTGGTCAGCAACATACAGCATTTACTGATACTCTACCACTGTTTACATAGATAATTAGCTGGTCAGCAACATACATGTACATCATTAACTGTTGTGTACTCTACCACTGTTTACATACATGTAGATTATTAGCTGGTCAGCAACATACATCATTTACTGATTGTGTACTCTACCACTGTTTACATACATGTAGATTATTAGCTGGTCAGCAACATACAGCATTTACTGATTGTGTACTCTACCACTGTTTACATAGATAATTAGCTGGTCAGCAACATACATGTACAACATTAACTGTTGTGTACTCTATCACTGTTTACATACATGTAGATTATTAGCTGGTCAGCAACATACAGCATTTACTGATTGTGTACTCTACCACTGTTTACATAGATAATTAGCTGGTCAGCAACATACATGTACAACATTTACTGTTGTGTACTCTATCACTGTTTACATAGATTATTAGCTGGTCAGCAACATACATCATTTACTGATTGTGTACTCTATCACTGTTTACATAGATTATTAGCTGGTCAGCAACATACAGCATTTACTGTTGTGTACTCTATCACTGTTTACATATTGTAGATAATTAGCTGGTCAGCAACAGACAGCCTACTGTTTTTTTATTTAGGCCTACTGTTGTGTACTCTACCACTGTTTACAAGGCTTAATTTATTAATAAACTATACCGCACAGACCTTCAAATGAATTGGGGTGGGAGAATTCAATGAAATTGCGTGCAAGGGTAAACCGCTACTAGTATCCCCAAACGCTTCCACATAAAATTGTTTGAGGACTCTCCACAAGCACGAGGGCGCTTTACAGGTTCACCGTTGCAATGCGGCCATCTTCAGAACCAAAATAATGAACAACATGCGTGTGACATTATGGCTCTCTGTGTAGGTACGACCCGTACATGTATGCAGTTTACAGTGTGTATTCTGTGCAATATAAATGGGGAATTAAACAGGATTATAGTAATCAGATATCGTTTCCTAATCCCACACAAAACACGATGTATCCCTACAAAGAACCTGTTCACGGACAAATGCACACAAGAACTTACTGTGTGTAACAGTTGCCGCAGGTTTTGAAACTAGCGGTCGGCGAGTCTAAACACATGAACTTGCTGTGTGTAACAGTTGCCGCAGGTTTCGAAATTAGCGGTCGGCGAGTCAAAACACTTACTTGAAAATTCACTTGAAAGTGCCGCGGATCACGATGTACAACGCGCGACACGAAAACATTCACATCGTTTCCAATTTACAGGCTTGTAGTCTTTGTTATCACGTGACTTTGCGTGCTATATAAAGCTAAGAAACATTGAACGCTAGAGGGCGTTTCAAAACAATAAGATGGCTTGAGAAATATAACAGAGCATTACGCGACAGCATACAAAATCCAGTTACAGACGCCTTGACGAAAGACTCTACGTTTCTGTGCATGCAGAAGGTTATTCCCCCCGAATGTGCAATACGCTGGTGTCGCGATAAAAGCTAATACAGCATTTGCTTCGCTGGTCCGCACGCAAATTCTGTTGACAGCATCAGGGACAGCATGGTCTTCGGAGCACAGTTTCTTGGAAATGTCAGCTTGTTTTACGAAAAACTGCGCAACGTTTGGGCTTTATTTTACAAAAATGACAGAATTTAGGATCCCTGGATGAATGGAAATATCGTTTAACTGTATAATATAAGATTTGTTTCTCTTTATTTTATTTTTTTCCGTTGTTTTATGATGTTTGTTTGCTGGGTGGTTGCGCCAAGACAAAACGCTGTTATGAAGACGCAATGTTTTTGATCGCATGCATGGTTGCGTAAATTATTTTGTTAATCCTAAATTTTGTGTCTGAAACGGACGGTTACACGTTTAAAAAAATAGGAGACCGCCAACATAGGGCTAGATAGCTCAGTTGGTAGAGCGCCGGTACGTTAATCCGGAGGTCATTGGTTCAAATCCCGCTCTAGTCAATTTTTCTTTGTTCAACCCCAAACCATTTGAAATTGACCCAGTCAGTTTCCCTTGTGTTTCATTACTTGACATTTAAAAAAATAACCGTAAATGCACAGGCTTAACAAGTCTTGATATTTGCTAGATTTAATGTGGCCGCGATCGTGATTGTGATCGTTCATTTCTAGTAAAACACGCATGAAATAAATATAGTCTGGCTTGTTTTGCTTCCCACGTTAGTATTTTTTTTAGAATAAGCTGACATTTCAAACAGCTAAAATTGACTTCACAATCAACAGCTCACAGAAAATACAGCACAAACTGCTATAAGATGTATAAACAGATGATCTTACATTTGATTCCCAATAGCATTAATCGTTTCATCAAGAAAACAGCGACAGCAAAAACACATTAAAATATTATAGTAATGGAAAAATGCAGCTGGCCAGCCCTATCGGTTGTATTCAACACACACACGCATTCTCAAAAATGCATCCTTGTGGAGCAATCTTTTGTTCTTTTCTTTGTCCCTGCACTTAAAAGTTTCCCTAAGACTTTGTACACAAATTTCCTTGTGGAGCACCCCGGTCTTTAGAAATTCCATGTGGAGACCTTTTGTTTTCCCTTTTTTGTTTTGTCCTTGGTCTCCATAAGGTACCGACAATTTATGTTCGGGTTGTGTGTGTGTGTGTGGGTATACACCATGATAGAATGTACATGTATGGCGCTGCCAGACGGAAGAGACTGCCCATATTTACATAGCGTGAAACAAGTGTTTCTATTGGCTGTTGAATTCATACATACCGCGTTACGAATTTTCCCATTGGCCGATTTGGGTTTTTTACAACTACATGTACATTGGACTCTTGGGGCTGGCAATGAGCTAGCCAGCGAATTAACCATTGGGGAAACTCCACCGTTCGCGCAGCGAAACGTCTGTGGGTCCTTTCTCTATGGTCCCTGTAATTTACTCGTAGTTTAAGTTTCAAAAGGGAACCTCCTCAGGTTAAAAAAAAAAAAAAAACAATTTCCGCAAATGTTTTTGACTGGTCAGTCGGACCTTTTTTGACAAGGTGTTCCAGCTGGCTTGCCGCCGTTTCAACTGCGTTTTTTCAGCGGACTACCGTTATTGCCTAATGGGTGAACCCTGTAAATGATTCCTAAAAGTTGTTTCACCTAGCGCACATGGACCTTCAAAGGGGGATTGGATGATTGTTGACGGCCTTTTTCAAAACAAGACAGCGTTTAGCGCTACACTGCTAAAAATTGTATTCTTGAAATAAGAAAAAATCTTATTTCAAGAAAACTTTTCTTGTGTCACTCCCAAAAATCTTAATAGAAATTTTTTTCTAGGGAGTGACACAAGAATTATTTTCTTGAAATAACATTTGTTTTTTTATTTCAAGAATACCATTTTTAGCAGCGTAGCCACATGCCGACATCGTGGGTGCTACATTTTTTACATTGCACATGGCTGCCAAGTGTCAAGCGGATGTGTTACTGTTGGAAACCCAGTCGGATAACAACGTTCTCTTTGATAAGGAAGTTTATTGTCTGCTACATGTAATCCTTTGGCTATAATGGGTTAATTGCGGGGGATCGTGTTTCGGACGGATTAAGACACACTATTTTACGACCGTGTTTTTCGTGTTCGTGTTTCACGAACACGATGATCGTGTATCGTGGGGGCTTTTACTCTGAGCGGTACTGTACACAGTCAAGGCGATTGTGCTTGTTTGACGATAGGTGTTGAATGGCATGACTCTCTGTGTAGGTCAGCCCGTATATGTATTTCTCAGTGTGTTTTATGTGTAATGTACACAGTAATGGCGATCGTGCTCTTTTTGACGATACATGTTTTTTAATAGTTAATATTGTCAACAAAGGAATAAAAAAACTTTGATGAACTGCTGCTGGATCTAAGTTAGAGCACAGGCTTTCATTTGATTATTGTTTGTGTCTTTTTAAGACTGTAGTTCCTGAGATCGAACAACAACAAATTTCACGTTTAAATGCTATGAGACTTTTCAGAAAGAAGCATAATAATAATAGGAAAACAAATAAAATCTTGACGAAAAACAAAGGTGGTTTCGGTGGAATACCGAAACCCCCAATTAGCTGGTCAGCAACAGACAGCATTTACTGTAACCTCTGGCTTATAAACCGCGGCTTATACGTTAACTTTGACCCCCAAAATAATAATGCGACTTGTACATCGGGCGGCTTATACGCCGATGTATAAGTATGAAGAACACAATTTAATACCAGTACACATTCTAGCAATGGTCACGGTATTTGTTTAATACCGAACAATATATACCGAGAGCTGTTTTAGAAATACAAAAAAATACCGTCGTGCTCGGTTTTTTAATTCCAATACCGCGATGTAAACAAAACTGTGACACCCATGTTCTGTAGCCTCTACAGAAAGAAAGAAAGAAAAGCTTATCTTTTAGGCCATTAATGGGGAGAATACAAAGCCCGCACTGACTGTAAGCAGGCTGTTTATTGTTAGCGGTTTTCAGCAGTTTCCTGACCCTGGTACACGGCCGTATAGTGTAGCGGGCAAGCAATTCACCATACACAGCACACATGTTTGCGATGCCATTTGGGTGAGCTACCACTTGTAGAGGGTGCTGCATTTTTAGAGCGCTCTCTACCGACTTCTTGTACAAGTTGCGACAAAGAGCGTCAAAAGCGGCAAACTTCTGATAAACACTGACAATCTGGAACTTCCCCTTACATGTGCGAATCCGGGGTCGTGCCGCGCTATTTAATAAAAACATGTGTCTGCAATGTGCAACTTAATGTAGGTGTCCGGGTACCAAGTTACAAATTGTACACACGGAGAATAGATCGCGATGCTTTCATTGAGTGCTGAAACAGCAAGCTTATTCTGATAAGTTTTTTGTTGAAAACAGGTCAATCTATTTGTCCTTATAAAAGAGAAAGACAATCTCAGCGCTAGCATCTGTTGTTGAATAACCATGATTTTAGGGCCTTATTTATGTCAATAACCTGAGTGAGACTGCGTGGTTTTTTTGTGGTGTTTTTTTTAGCCCCATCCGAAAAGTTCCAGGGATCCCAAAATCAAAATATTATGTAAAAAGAAAATAGACCCACTTCTGACTGCAGACCATTTTATTAAGTTAGCGATTTAAATAACGATGGTGTTTACTTCAATACATTTTGACTTCAAGGCAACGCAAGTCAGCCTCTGTGGTGATGTACATTTGTACAATGACTGGTGTGCTGCGGGCCAATCACTGTACATCACCACAAAGGACCGCAAACCCCTCTGTGTGTGCGGTCATGCCTGCGGCTTATACACTGGGCGGCTTATACATCGACACATAAATCTTGTTTTGACAATTTTGGGGCACTGCGGTTTGTACATCGGGCGGCTTATAAGCCAGAGATTACGGTACTGTTGTGTACTTAACCACTGTCTATCTATAGATAATTGGTTCGTTTGAAACTAAGACGCTGAGGCAGTAGGCACTGTACCAAGTCTCCTTATTTGGTACATGTATGAGTCTCAATCTATTGTCATGAGTTAGTCACTGAAACAATACTGGCTTTACATGTGCAGTACATGTACACCAAATAATCCAAAGCATGGTAGTTCTTTTTGTTTTTGTTTTGGGGTTGTTGTTTTTTAGTGAAAAGGTAAGTTGAGTGTAGTTCTTACAAAACATGAGTGGCACAGCCCCCCCCCTTCCCTTAAAAGCAATGAGAAGTCGTTGTGATCTGTTGAAACATTGTATGTTTGTTTGATTGTACCCAGTTGTGCCACACATCACCAATGCTATACAAGAGTGGGTAGAAAGAGTTGCTCTTATCTCAGTAGATGGAGACCAAGAACCACCCGAAGTCTGCATCATTGAGGTAATCAGTTTGTATGGGAACAAATTATTCATGATCTGTTGATTAATGACCAAAGTACATGTATTTCTAAATCCACATTTAAGGGTTTAATGCCAAAAGCTATGGCAAAGTGTTTTAAACATGACTTTTGCCAGTTTAACATGAAGTATGAAACCAAATCATTACATGTTGCGTCATGTTTTTGTTCATGATGTCATTGTCACAAATATCCTGATCATCTTGTGTTTGTCAATGACAAACACTTTTGCTCTCTTTTGATTTTTAATTTTTTTTTCTTGTTTAGCTTGGTGGGACAATTGGTGACATTGAAGGTATGCCCTTTGTCGAGGCTTTCCGCCAATTCCAATTTCGTGTTCAACGGGATAATTTTTGCTGTGTTCATGTGAGCCTAGTTCCTCAGCCGAAATCTACAGGAGAGCAGAAGACTAAGCCAACACAGGCAAGCATCAGAGAACTGCGTGGGTTGGGACTTTCACCTGATTTAGTAAGAATAAAATGTTTGATACATGTACATGTTGCTTAGTCACATATAATAAATGTTTTAGATGCATTTTATTCACAGTGTATTGTATTAAAAACTTAATTTAAAATTTTTTGTTCCAGTGAAACAGAAGCTTTTGAAAAAATAACCCAGTTACACATTTTCAGGCCTCGAAATTACCGACTGCATCGACGGCAATTGCCGTCGGTGCCCTATGCCATTGCCGCAATGCCTTGAAATTACCGACAATTCACGGCAATATATTGCCTCGCCCTTTTTATCCAACTGCCGTCGGTGCCCTTAGTAAAACTGTAAGATGCTAACTAAATATCCGTTTACATTTTTACAGTTCCGATAAGCATAACAAAATTCACTCGAAAGTTCCTCACAGCATTGCGATCACAATTTGTGCAACGCATGCAGTCCTGCATTTCGTTATTTCTAGGTTTGGAGTCTTGGATCTCTTTCCTTTGGGTGCAACAAAAAAAGGTAGGAAACAATGAATGCTAGAGGGCATTTCAAAACGCAATACCCCTCTACTGGTGAAATATCCCAATGCATGACGCGATAGATCACAACATCCATTTGAAACGCCTTGACCAAAGACTGTATGTGTCTGTGCATGCTCGGGGAAAAAGGTTTTCCCCCAACATCGCTGGTGCGCGATCTAAAACCATGCACAGAGCAATGAGCCACTGGTACGCACACAAAAGCTGACAACAGCATGGTCTTCAGAGCACAGTTCCTCGGAAATTTTGTTTATGAAAAACTGCACAATGTGTGTAGGCTTTATTAATTTACAAAAAATGACACCATTAAGGACATTTTGGATCAACAGAAAGATTACTTTACTGTAAAACATAAGATTTGTTTCCTTTTGTATGTGTTTTGTTCTGCAGAGTCAAAATGCTGTGGTGAAGCCGCATTGTTTTTGATCACATCCGTGGTTGTGTAAACGTTTGTTTCAACCTTAGTTTTTTTCACCCACTTGTTTAATTTTGAAAAATTTTCTTTTTGCCATGATGCCCCCAAATTAAAAAAAATGTTGTGGTGCCCTTTTTTCCCTTACGAAATTGCTGCTATGCCCTTCAAATTTTAGAAAAAGCAGGGCAATTATTGCCGTGACCTTTTGAACACAAAGTTTGATGGCCTGCATTTTTTGTTTGAATTCATTCTAAAGATCAATTGCTCTGAATAATATTGTTGATAAGCTGATCCATTAAACATTCAAACATAAAAACAATATACGATGTATGTTCAAGTCAGGTGAATTTGGCTAAGGCTGGCAGCATCAATAACATTATAGAATAGGCACATAAGACACTAGTGTCTAGCTGCTGTTCCGTGGCACTTTTTAGTGAATTTTTTTACCGTTTTCCGAACCATAAAAATGTACACTGGACGATCGGTCCGTTAACCATATAACCTACACAGTGCCAGGGGTTTCCCTTTACTTTTTTTTTCACTCGCTGGCCGGAGTAATCAACCTAAAATCTTTGGTCACCTGCAAGTTTTTTCACTAGCCCGCAAGTATGCAAAAAAAATGGTTTTAAAAAAAATAAATAAATGAAAGTGAAGTTTGTCAAATTGTGTTTTTGGACGATATTTCCACTAATTTCTGCCCTTAATAATAGTATTCTCATCAACAGCAATTTTTATGGATTTGTAATTTGAGGATCGATTTTATAGAACTTCTTTTGCACTGAAACGATTGGTCGACGACGCACCATGGGGAAAAAATTGTGTGGCGAGAGTGATGTGTTTATGAGTTCGAGGTTATACTTTTGCATAAAATATTACAGGAACGAGGTTAAAATTAGACTTCACTGCGTGTCTTTTGCCCCTGGAAATTTGATTCGTGTGTTTCCTTACTCGCCTTCGTATTGTTGTATGAAACATGGAGGAGAGAGCCAGGCTAACATGTGCATGCGTGTTTTACTTAAAATTAGCGATCGCGGCCACATTAAATCCAGCAAACATTTCTTGTGTGGGTGTAAAGTTATTTTTATAACTCAACCATTTTGTAACACTTGTACCACAAATTGTATCCCAAGGGAAATCGTTCCCTGCCTTATTATTTATTGTAAAAAAGACTAAAAGCGGGCTAATAAAGGAAGGGTTTTGAATCGCCCGCCGCTGTTTTCACTCGCATTTGGCGACGGGGCTACGTTTATTTCAAACCCTGAGTGCATCAAAAAAGAGTTGCTTAAAAGCATACTTTACATTTCAGCCTGACTTTTATAATCTAAAAAATACCACAATGCATCTTGGGAAACAAATAATATTGTCAAAGACGCAACTAATTGAAGTGCGACTAGTCATGCAGTTAATTTCAATAGTCACCTAGCCCGTCGCTTAGGGGACCCGTCTGTGATAAGTTTAAGTGTGAGAAAGTTGTGTAAAAATGGCTCATTTTAATTTTACTACTTGAAAAATGACCACCCAAAAGGTTTTAGGTCGGCAATGTGTCCTGTAAAAAAAAATTAGGTCGGGTTAAACAACAATAATTTTATTTGGCCCAACTATAATTTTTTGTTGATCAGCAACTTTATTGGCTATCCAATAAATAAAGGCATGCATACATGAAGTATGATTGTGGATGACACAAAACTGGCTCAATTACACAATTTTGAATTTATCATCATCAGCATTCTTCTACATGTACATCTAAGATTCATACATGTATTCCATTCATTAATGTCATTGACTCATCATATAACATCACTGGCTTCCAATATCCCAAAGAATTGTATACAAACTTAGATTGTTTGTCTACAAGATTCTCCATAACAATGCCCCAGAGTACATATGTACGTCTAAGGGGCTTATGATGCTTCATGAGCCCAAGACCTCTACTTGATAAGGAGGCAGATCCTTCAGTGCTGCATCAGCCCATAGAGATAGGACCACGGAAGGAGTTTGAACTTCCTTACTTCAGAGTAAAACATGATCGTCGCCGCTAATCCGTTGCAGTCATATGCTAATCATTTTGTGACTGCTGACACAAACCTCCACTTTGCGGTCAGCCAGTTGTCCACAGTGGAGTAGCACAGTGTATTGTGGGTAACCGGCGTGCGCAGAACCCCAAATTGGTATTTTTGCTGAATGAAAGAGTGGCAGGAAATGAATATTTACAGTCTTAAAATGTTTGGATTCATGGTTTGGAGTTGGCTAAGGTTGGCCACATCATCGATTTACATGGTCAAAAAGACAAACTCACTCCCTGCCAGATGCACAATATTTTGACTCAGAAAATCTATGGAAATTGTATTTATGTCAATTTTTCAACAAAAGGCAAAATTCTGTAAGATTTTGATGTAAATTTCATGAACTTTGGTTGATTTTCAAAAACAAAACATTGACAGATAGCTGTCATTAAAATCTTTTCGATTGCATGCGTCTTTACGAACCAGGGTAAACTGTACTCGACTGCGCATGCGATGAAGTCTTATTTGACGCGAAATATCTACTCCATTATTGTGGAATATCTTGCAGCGAAATGACGTCAGAAAATAGACACAGCATTCTTCAACGCATGCCCCAAAATGAGCTGTAGTTTACCAGTGTAAAATGCGGCGACACACCTCCTACCAAAGGGTTCATGGTGGCTCATTGATCTCTATTGTTACTGCCCAGGACGTTCGAACTCCTTCTGTGGTCCTATCTCTATGATCAGTCTGAGTGTGGAACCAACTCCCACTGACTGTCAAATTGTCCCCATCTATCACAACATTCAAGACGAGAATCAAATACCAGCTGTTAAAGCCAGCTTACACAGATACATGTAATCCCAACTTTTAGATTTTTCTTCCTCTAGCACCATGAAAGCCTGTCTAGGTAGAGACTGGTGCTTATTAAAAGTGATTATTCATATTTTTTCATATGAACAATCCTTGTGCATTAAACCATTTTCCAACTTTTTACTTTCAGATCGTTGCCAGAAGTCATAATCCAGTGGTTGAGAGTGTCAAAGAAAAGATCTCAATGTTCTGCCATGTGTCTGCACAGCAGGTATTTCAATCAGGAACATTACCTAAAGTTTAAATTGCAACAAATTAAGTTTTTAAATGCATGAAGATTAAAGATGGACATGAACAGTGTATTTCAAGCAACAAGAATCACTCAGCCTTCTTAACAATGTATGTACGAACCATTTTTGCAAAACAAATTTAATATTGGAAGTTTAAAATGATAACAAATTTGAAAATAAAAAAACGACTCTTACGTGACAAATTTCCGCGGTTTTTCAAAGAAGTTTCAGCATATTGACCGCTGGCGGCGCTGTGTGAAAAAGCTTATTGTTTGACATATACCCGTAGAGACGACCTGAACATTGCACTTTGACCTGTACGTATAGCGTATGCTGTCTGCTGTTTTTTTTTATAAAATAGTGAGGCTAGACTGCATGTCTTTTTATCGCAAAGATACTTCTATTGAGAAAAAATGCCAACTATTTTATTTATCTCTTGAGTCTCAGTCCACGGACCCATATGGGTGTGTACGTCCTATACACCTCACGGCACATACTACTAATGTATATACGGACGGGCGCAGGGTCCAGTCTCGATCCACGGCTGTACGTCATCAAAACCGGTGAAATGTTTTATTCATGATATGTAAATGAAGTGATGATGACACGCTCATTTCGTGAAACGGCCGCTGCAATGCAACAGATTCATGTCAAATTATTGTCTTTTAAAAAAACATGTCTGAAATTTTGAAACTTTGTGTAAGTGAAACTAAGGTCTTTATTACACTCCAGCAAACATGAATTTAAATATGCAGAGTATTTTAATTATCTCGTTCAATACAGCTTTTTCAAGGCTGAGATGTAACAAATATTTCACTTTCAGTTTTTATCCCTTAGTTAGAAGTGGCAGTTGGACTTGTAACTTGGGTGGGGGTTATCTCGGAGAAAGGAAAGTTGGGATTGTTTTGGGGATAAGGGGTCAAAGGTCAAGGTCACAACAGTGACCAGATATACACATGTAGGTACAGTGCTCTGGTATGGGAACATGGTTTTTGGATCTCTTTGGCATGTTTGGGGAGAGTTTTTAAGAGTTGAGTGGTTTCAACAGCATCGCTGTGATTTTGTTAAAATCTCATCCCTATAAAAGCATATTAAACAAATACATGTAAATGGATTGGATGGGAAAACATGTTAATGAAGTTCTTGTTGTTGATAGTTATTCCAAAACTTGACAGGCCTGTGTAAGAAAGAGATAAACATGGCAGCCATGGATTATATCAAGTTTTATAACACACCTCTTGCTAGTTCTGTATTCTGGTTGGCTGAAACACGGTCACGTGGGATGAACTATTATAGGCTAGTGCATGAGATTTGCACAACCATGAACTAGACATCGCATGCGCGTAGTTTGCGGGAAATAGTTCTCGAAGCGGGCAATAGTCTTTCAATTTTTTGACTGGTTACAGCGCCCTCAAGAGGTTACCAGGCTCATCTTAAAAAGAAAAAAGGCGGCGTCTGGATCGGATTACGGTAGTTTCTTTCCTTATTTCATATTTTGGACCGAGTTGTGTTATAAAACACATATGGACTGCCATGATTCGGTCACTAGAGTTCGTCTATCCCCCCTCGGGCCTGTGAGTGACCAGAAGAGGGACCTATTTCCTCGGCCTTCGGCCTCGGGAAATAGGTCCCTCTTCTGGTAACTCACAGTCCCTCGGGGGAATAGATGTGCTCTAGTGACCTCATTGCCAGTCCATATGTGTATAATACTTACTGACCCTTAACTGGTTTCCAAGCATCAGGAGTTTGTCAAGCTGCAGATGTGAGAATTGTTCATTACGGTAATTTCCTGCGGATAAGACGCATCTTATCTGACTTTAAACAGCACAAAAACATCCCTGCGTCTTATTTACCGATGCGCCTTATCTGCTAACGCTTGAGTTCACTGTGATGTTCAGTTTGTAAAATCTTACAATTTTAAATTGTAAAATAATCCTTTCTTTCATCCAGAGTAATCCTACGTGTTATAATTTTATTAAAATCAAACCTTCACCGTAGGCCCGTTGTTTAACTTTAAAAAAGCTTCCACGAAACTTACCGAAGAACGAAGTCACTGGCCGTGCTGCTGCCCACAATAATAAAAATAATACCGACGCAAACCAGCAACGACCAGCTTGTACACACTAGTCTTTATTGCATGTTATCGTGTAATGCACTGTTAGATTTCGCCAACATTCTTATTGTGAAAGCGTTCTTATGAGAGTGCCCTCTAGCATTTGGTAATTCTTTCATGTAGTGTAGCACGCAAAAATGCCTGATAACAAAGACTAGCAGGGAAACGTTAGCACAACGTTTTTGTTTGCGCGCTCGTTGCGTGAAAAGAAAAGCCATAAAGTTGTTTTTAGAAAAACAATCTTAAAACGAAAATGAACACAAAATAAAAAAATAGAAGCGATGTTTTACTTATAGTCGTAATTGACAAAAATTACAATCCATGTTATAGTAAGTGTCCTAGAAACACAATGACCCCCATAAGTGGTGATGTACGAACCGTGAATGGGTTTGCAAGCCTCTGAATATGTAACTACATGTATCATTGCGCCTTATCTGTTGGCGTTTGATTTTTTTGGGGTCATTTTAGGGGACTGCGCCTTTTGCGCCCCACGTCTTGTCTGCAGGAAATTACGGTACATATAAAAAACTTGACACAAACAAAGGCATTTTGTGCAAACTATTTGTACAGAATTCCAGTATATACTCATAAGCTATATCCCCAAATATTTCACCAAAATGGTAATAAAATGCTGAGACTCCTATGATGGCTCAGGGCACTTAAGTGGGGTCGGAAACACATTACTGGAAAGGCCCATTCAAGACGGAGGGCAGATTTACACCTTTTTCATGTTTGCCTCCTTTCACCTCTTCTCTCCATGTCATCCCTTTGTCAAACAGTGACTTTAACTTGTATGAGTAGAATGATAGATGGATGCAGCTTGGACTACTTTATAATCAGTGATGCATGGGAGAGTGATCTTAGTTGTTTAGGTCACAGTGTAAACTGACCATAGAGGACAAACAGTAATTTTCAGAATAATTAATCGCCACATCTTATGAGTTGGTTTTCAAGCTGATAACATCAGCTTATTGCGGGTGACTTTACAGCAACATAAAGCTTGGGCGGTTAAAAGTATAATTGGTAAATCAGTCTGACTTCAATGAAGTCAGAAAGAAAAAAAAGATCTGAAAAACGTTCCTAAATTTGCATTTCAAGTCTGTACTTGCCGGTGCAAAACGTCATTGCGAACTAGCCTACTGCTAAAAAGTGCTAGCATGATTGCATACTTGACCCAGTGGTCTTTTTCCAACTCATGTGAAGTAAGCAAGCATGCTTTACACAACAGGCACCACACTGCAAATCACAGGCGTGTGTAAGTTTAGTTGTGTGTACAGAATGCAATAATTGTGTGATCTTACAAACATGGCGTTTTTGAGGCATGAGAAAAGTCTAATGAGAACAATGACGTAATGGAACAATTCATGCTTTTTTCGCTATGCACAATGTCATAATTTTAGTTAAATCTTTTGGGCAGTAATTGTGTGTTGTTGTTTTTTCTTTTTCGTTTTGGGGTTTTTGGTTTGTTTATTTTTTCAAAAAATCTACATTTATAGTATTTTAAAATAAATCATATTAAAGCAAACGGAAAGGCTCTTTTCTTATCTACATGTACATGTGCCTTGAATGTGAGACAGCGATCCAGAGTAACTCCAAGACAGACTGGGTTTGGACATAAAGGCAGCTGGGTACCACACCATGTACATGTAACATTCAGTTGATGGTGGGCTTCTTGGTTCCTCAGGGTGAAGTCGCAAACCTGTGTCTTGGAGAGATTTGCACGGAGATGGTTTCTTCAAAATATAAAAACAGGCCAGTGAGTGCCTCATAGAGTGGTCTTGACATCTTGGAAATCTTTCACCTATGATGTTATACAGAGATCGTTGACATACTTATGAACTGTTACTGAGTCAGTATGCCTATCGTTTGTTTTGATGATGTACAAAATAGGGGGGAAGGACATGGCCTTGTGGAAGGCCATTCTTCTGTTTTCACTATCTGCTACACTTTTCTCCTAATTTCACAAGAATCTTTGGTTCTGGAGCATGATTTGTAGAAGCTCTGTTAGATGTAGATCTTTGGTCATCTCAAAAACCTTGGAGAGGAGACATCTGTGGTTTATGGAGTTGTATGCTGCTGATAGACCAACGAATGCTGCTCCTTTGATCTTGGAAAACCATCTTGGCTGAGATTGAGGAGCTGGCTCGTTGTTAATTTGCCATGTCGGAATCCTGCCTGTACTGGTATAAGTTGTTCACCAACATTCGATGCTGTCCTGTTAAGAATCAGCCTCTCAAACAACCTGTAGTTGCAGAGTAAGGAAATTGGAATGTTGCTCTACAGGATCCTTTCCAGGCTTCAATAATGCAGTTATACACATCTGACAATAGATCATGGGTATCTCCAAACTGGATGAGCATGAGTTGTAAAATTGTAGGAGCCATCTTTTAGTCTCTGGTCCAAACTGCTTGATTTGCTCGGTAGACATTACAGTATTTGGTGTGATTTATCTTTGGTTTGGGTTGTTTCCTGGTGGTTTTGGAGGCTTTCCCATTTATGAGTAGCCTCTGTGCAACTTGATTGGCTGTAGTGATGTAGGGCCGCTTTCTTTGGGTCATTTTGCTGAGTTTGCGGATGATGGGCCATGCTTTTTTGTTGTTTGACATGTTGATAGACTCCACTTAAATTTGCCATGATTTCAGTGTTCCACAGAGATGGCTGACATGAGATTCTCATTCATGGTGGTTGTTTCTTTAGCAAAGAGGTCTAGCTGTTTGGAACTTCTTTTATACACTCGTAGATGTACTTTTTGGGGTAGCCTGGGATGTATTCTGTTCGGCAGCCACATTGGATATTCTTTCTGAAAAGTTTTTTTAACTAGCTCTTATAAAGTTGAAACGGCATTGGAAGGGTACTGTGATGAGAGTAACAGCTGCTTGGACAAGAAGACCAATGTGCCGATGATGTGTTCTTGGTATTGGATCCCACACCATCTTTCTACATAGTTCAGCCATGTCTGTACTGGCAAAGGCAATATCGAGATTGTATCCCTTCTTCTGTTGACCACTTTTAAAAGAGCTTGGTAGTTTAGAGTCATGAATAAGATTTGTAACCCCACTGTGTATTGTAGCTGTTATAAAAGTCTCCTACTATCACTCATGTTTTGTTTGAGGGGTTGCAATGTGGATTACTGAAGTTGAAGGCAACCTGGCGGTTTATGGACTAATGTCACGACTCCATTACGTCCGGCTATGAATGTTTCATCGTTGATATGTTGTACGTTAAAGACCATTCCAGTTATTCTCTGCGTTATAATAACAGGTTACTTTTAAATTACCCAAAAGTAATTTACAAAGATCCACCGGGGAAAAGTCATTTATTCAAGCTGCACCGACACTTTGGACTGGATTACCCTCTCATATTCAATCAAGGTCTCTTTCTGTCTTTAAGACTAAGCTGATGACTTTTCTTTTTTTCCCAAGCTTTTGGCTAATTTTGTTTTATGGGTGTGTAATACTGATATTTGTACTCATTGCTACTTTACTCCACTGTGCTGACTATTTATCATATTGTAGATTTTTTGTAATGGGCTTTTGAACATTTTAATGGACACAATAAATGTGATTTTATTATTATTATAAATTATTATTATTATTATTTCAGTGTTGTTTCTATCAGTTTTTGAGGTAGCGTTGATAACTGTCCAGGCTTTAACAAGCATTATACATATACTTCCATATTTCTCATGTGGTATTTCGATAAACTTGGTCAATCCTGGAATGTGGGGGCGGTTGTTCTGGGGATCCGGATGTTTTTCTTGTAAACAAAGGATGCACATTGGGTATCCTTGCACATATTGGTAATAAGTTTTTGCTTCAACATGGAAAACTCTTGGATGTTCACAGAGATAACTGTCAATGTCGGTCTTGAAAAAACCCTAGGTTTTGACATTGACGAATGTTGGGCCATTAAATAACTTTGTATAACTTGGATGTAGTGTGAGGTGTTAGTAGAATTAGCAATAACTCAGCGGCTTGACATGAGTTGTGATGGGAAAGCTTCTACTATGTAAGCCTGTGACTCGTACTCGGGTCGGGTACCCGGTTCCAATTTTTTGGTTCCATTACCCACCAAAACCTTTCGCCGCAAGTTTTGAAAAAAACAAAACAACAACAATGTTTCTGATATCTCAATTTACTTACAGACACTGGGACATACATGAAACTGCAATTTCAGCTGCCTTTTGAGTTTTCAAAGTCCTGCAATTGTGTGACTAGGCCTATTTATTGTAAGCCACTAATCCAATTTGCTAAACAAGCAGTGCATTGTGCATTCTGGTTGCGGTTTCTTTCTCCTTTCTTATTGGTAAAACCCGCCTGTGATAAGCAAAGCTTATCGGCTCCCCTAAAGCACAACAAATCTTTTTAGCCACTCTTTTATCTGTTATCACTTAAACACTCAACCTCACCGTGTTAATATTGCATGTTTAAACATGGCCACATAATCTCTTCTCAACCAATAAGAATGGATAATCTGTCCGATGTAATGTTTTAAACCGAAAGATAACAAAAATTTAAAAAATAAATAAATAAAAAAGCACACAAAATTGTCAGGAAAATTATGTGAATAATTCTAATTGGATTTGTGCGTATTTCTTCTTCCTAATATTGTTGATATTTTTTGTAATATGTACTTGAGAAATACTAAGTCTATGAAAAGTTAAGATAAGTTATGCCGAATGTGTATTCTTTTGTTAACATTTCTGTTAATGTTTTCTTGTAGGTTATCTGCGTTCATGACTGTACATCAGTTTACAGTGTACCGCCACTTCTTGCTGATCAAAACATTGTTCAGTACCTCCAACAAAGACTTAATCTCAATTTTAGACATCGCCCTAGACGTCTGCTTAACAAATGGAAGGAGTTAGCACACAGGTGAGGCTAAATTGCTGTATCTAGCAAAATTGCAAAACTATGTATACTCATTTCTAAGCCAGGGGTCATAGTTGAATTGATCATCAAAATACCAGCTCTGTGCTATTCGGATATCTGCATATATCTGTACAGGACCCTCTGGCTTATAAGCTACCCGATGTACAAGCTGCAGTGCCCAGAAATTGTCAACAAGATTTATGTGTCGGTGTATAAGCTGCACGGCGTATAAGCCGCAGGCATGCCCACACCAGCGTGTTAGCTAGCGAGCCGTGCAAGCCGTGTTAGCACGGCCAGTTGGGCTGAAAACACGGGCAAAATTTTGATGCACGGCTTGGTCATGTTGGTTGAAGCCGTGTTGTCAGTGAAAAATTACTGAACTTTATTTATATTTTTTTTGTATGTGGAAAAGTTTCAAAACTGCAGATAGTAAAGCCAAGATTTGTTTTTTTTTACCAGTTTTCCTTCTTCTTTTGGAATCTAAATTTGATTGAGCCCGCACGTCCACGCAGCCGTGACACTATGCACTACACTAAAACGAGAGTAGTTTTGAGAACGAACTCAGATCGCGATCGATCATGAGGGGAGAGCGTGATGTGCGGCCTTAGTCTGGTATACGTTTTGGTAAAAATCGTTGGTGTTCGAATGCACACATTTAACGCGAGGAGCCAGATCGCGATCATAGACTTCATCTAGTCGCTTCCGACCAATTGCTTCCGAAGTTCCGCCGAGTTCTTTATTGACCTGTCAAATAACGACATCGATCATGTCGTCTTCTAAGAAAACACCTTCCTCCATGGCTAAGATAACGGACTTCTTCTCAAAGGTAAGACAAACTTAGCAGGTTAGTTTTATAAAAGAAAGAAAATTAGAGAATAATACTTACAAGTAGGCCTACATCGGGATCGGGGTCTAAATATACTAATATTAATTAAGTTGTAGGGCAGGCAGCCCACTGCTAGTCAATGGAGAAAAATGCTAGCCGAGCCGATTCATGATTCGTAAGCATCGGGATTTCGCCCTAATTTTGCCTAAGTGACGATTGACCATCATGGGAATAACAGTTTGAGATTTTCATCTTGACATTTTTCAGAAGGCAAACGTTTTTGTTTAACTATTCATTATTTTCCCCTTGTGAGCTCTTCAGCAAGACAGCCGATCGTTAAAGGCTCGATTGTTTTGGATCATCGAGCAGTACTGTGTGCACACACACGTGCACAGCCCAGATTAATAACATTGCCTCATTCGGGTGCCTGGAAAAAGCGTGCGAATGGTCGGGTGCCTGGAAAAAGCGTGCGAATGGCCGTTGCAAAAATAAATGGCCAACTTCTGGATACTAGCCACCATGTACAATGTACATTGTACATGTACATGCACTGATTATTATACCATGGGGGAAGAAAACTGATTACACTGCAGTGGCGATTGCTAGGATCGGAGCGCGCATGGGAACTAATTGAGTATGTCATGCATGTGGGCGGCGGCGAGGCGGGCGTGCGCCGCGGCCCGGACGCTGAGGGGGGCGTAAACAAAAACGTCTTCTTCTTTTTTGTTAAACTGCTGTGATTTGGAACTTGGCAGTGTAAAATAAATAACATTAAATAATGAAAATGTTTGGCAGCATAGAGCATGCAGGCGGCGCACACACGTTTTTATTAATCTTCACTTGATTTGCATATGTCAATATTACTGTGCAATACTTGTCCAATCAAACGCGTTTAAAAAGAAGAATCGTTGATTTTTTAGAAGGTAAAGTACTTAACTGGTTGGGGATTTATATTGAAAAAGTACACTTTGAGCAACCAGTCAATTATAAAATGAAAACACTGCATGATCATTTTTATCTAAGTTTCTTTTAGTATACTTTGAAATTGGTATTTTTTGCAAAATTTAACCTTTGTTTGGAAGTGCAATTCAGCGAATGAAATTAAATAAATAAATCTAGTCCCTTTACTTTTAATAAGTATCGCACTCGCACACCTGTACAGGTTTCATAAATCATGATATATCCAATAGAAAACATATTACTACAACAAATTAGGAGAAGGGGTTTATTGCAATGCAAATTCGGGGCAGCTACAAAGATAGTGATTGTCAAAGAAAGTTTTTTTCTATTTTTGTTTTCAGTCTTATAATATCAATATATTTATACATTTATACAATATTATTTACAATCATAGTGTCAGTGTCACATAATATTCTTTAATTGGATTATACAGCTTTTTGTTTTCGAGCAAAATTAACCTTCACTGATCTGAAATGCTACATGGCATCATTGTAATAATAATAACAATGATAATAATAATAATAATAATAATAATAATAATGATAATAACAATAATAATAATAATAATAACAATAACAATAATAATAATAACAATAACAATAATAATAATAATAATAATAATAATAATAATAACAACTGCATTTACTGTATATAGCGCTGATAGCACCTAACACAGAATATTCAGAGGTAATAAGCTAGGTTATGTGTGTATAATGTATTTAAAGTTTAGGTACATAGCACAACCATACAACTGAGTAGTAGAAGTGTAATTCTTTTGTTGCATAATTTCACATTCCCATAGCTTTGTCTTTAATGCAATTGCTTTAATAGTTTGGTTTGTATTGCACTTCCTTCCCCAGAGATGCACAAGTTGATGCTCCTGTCACTTACAATTATGCCATCCAATGCGGAAGCCGAGAGGGCGTTTAGTGTACAGAACAGAATAAAAACCAGATTAAGAACAAGACTATCAATCGCTCGACTGGACCAGCTCATTCGTGTCTCCTACAGCAAAATGACAATGACAGCATTCCCATTCGCCCGTGCACTGGATATGTACATGCAGCAACCACACAGATGGTACTAGTGCCCATTCGCAACAGTTTAGGCTGTCACTGATTCACTGATTTCTTCTCATTAACAATTTTAACCCAAACAATAACTTTCATTCAGCTTTCAATTCAAGTGCTATTAATACCTTACCAATGGCAGTCTTGTTTTTCGATGACAAATAATTTAAATTCGTTTTTATTTTGACAGTGATATTAACAAACTTCATTTAAAGCTTACTTTACAGAGGGTGGCCACCTTTGGTTCAGTGGTTAGCTTGTCAAACAGGCAGTGACCAAGGATTGACTTAATGTACATTGTTGATGTACATTTAACCTCTTTATTGAAAAACAAAAATAAAACAGACTTTGTTGTAACCTGTTTCAAATGATTCATGTGTCATTGCTTGCGTCTTCTTTGTTACAATGTTTAATCTTAATTGCAATCACGGAGCAAAAATAGTGGACGTCTTTTATCTTTACAAATTTATTTTTGCTGTAAAGCCTCTCTTTTTCAGTTCAAAAAAGCAAAAAAATAAATCAAAATAGTTCACTTGTACTGGAGAAATAGGTGCCAGAAATGCATCAGAAACCACCAGAGAGCATCTACAGTAGCCAGAGCTTCCAGGGCCCTTAAGCGGGCCCTGGACCCCGGCCGAGACAGACTTCGCGCTGCGCGCTCGTGTTGTGTGCTTCGCACACAATTTATTTATTTTTAAGTTGCACTCCCACTTTTTCAATTTGCACTCCCACTTTCTAAATTCCTGGCTAAGACACTGGCCCACACACACAGAGTGGTCGTGCGTGTTTGCCGTCCTTTGTGGTGATGTACAGTGATAGCGCGCGGAACACCAGTCATTGGAGATAGCCGCAAATGACGACTTGCGTTGCATTGAAGTTAAAATGTCATTGTTTAAAGGAACATTACAGAATTGGTTTCTGCTAAAAACAGTTGCTGGCAGTTTAAGCACTTTATGTAATCCACCATATACATAAACTGACAAACCTGTAGAAGTTTGAGATCGATCGGCCATCTGGGTCACGAGAAAATAGTGAAAAACAGATTACACATTTGCATGAAATCATATAGCTTCAACAAATGAATAAAACGCTCACTGAGCGATAAACTCCAATCGGAAAATTAGTTTATTCATTTCTCATCAAATATGGCATTTCAGACAGAAATATTTCACGGGATGTTTTTTACTATCATCATCATTGGACTGTGTAAGTTTTATGTAAATCTGTGATCAAAAAGTATATTTTACAAGTTTTTCTTACCAATTCTGTAATGTTCCTTTAAAGGTAACACAATCGTATTGAAATCGTAAATTAAAAATGGTCTACAGTCAAAAGTGGGTCTATTTTCTTTTGACATAACATTTATACAGGCTAAGCTTAGGCGTTTTTTTATTTTGAGATCCACGATATACCGTCGCCAAAATACAGCCGTGTTCGGTATTACCAGGAATTTTTCGGATGGGGCTAAAAAAAACACCACAAAAAACCAAGCAGTCTCTCTCAGGTTATTGACTGAATTGAGGCTCTAGAATCATTTTTTTTCAACAACAGATGCTAGCGCTGAGATTGTCTTTCTTTTTCAGGTCAAATAGATTGACTCGTTTTTAACATAAAACTTATCAAAATAAGCTTGCTGTTTGTGGATCAGCGCTCGATGAAAACTCCGCGATCTATTCTTCGTGTGTGTACAATCACTAACTTGGTACCCGCACACCCAGTTGTGCATTGCTGATATATGGTTTTGTTAACCAGCGCAACCCCGGATTCGCACGTGTGAACAGGAAGTCGCAGATTGTCGGTGTTTATCAGAAGTTTTGCGCTTTTGACGCTCTTTGTCGCAACTTATACAAGCTGCCGGTCAAATTGTAGCGCCCTCTAGAGGTGGTACATGTAGCTCATGTGAGTAAAAAAATGGAAATCGCAAACCTGCGTGCTGTGTGTGGTGAATCGTTTGCATGCTACACTACGACCAGTTGCCGGGGAAAACTGCAAAGGATAGACTACTTGGCTCAATTCAAAAGATGTGTTGGGATTTTTAACACTATTTTGTCACAATCATCACATCACACAGTCCATGTTATGCAGGTTTTAGTTGTTATTGTTCGTTTTTTATTTGTTTTTTAGTTTTTTTGTTTCGATTGTTTTTTTTATCAAAAATAATTTTACAAACGATTTTTCTTTATTATAATACGTTGGCGTATAAGCCGCCTGATGTACAAGCCGCAACATTATTTTGGGGTCAAAATTAATGTATAAGCCGCGGTTTATAAGCCAGAGATTACGGTAATTGCATTTTTTTCCCTGAGTTTTAAAATTTACTTTATATATATATTTTTAGGTTTTAGAAATGGTCAATTAAGTCAATGCATGTATGTCTGTATTATCTTTGTCTTGTAATTTGTGCTGATATTGAGGTCTGTAATTTAAGAGGGAAAAAATACACAATACGTCAGAGAAACATAAATGTATAAATAAAAATTTTTAAAAAGGTTCTTTTTAACCAATGTTAATTTTTTATAAACATCAGTTACAAATAAAACGGGGCAATAGACAGATGTTACAGAGATCAAATTGAGAGAGGAGCTAGCCTGATTTAATTCTCGACATTGACTTTCATTAATAATTTGTAAAATTTCATTGAATAACACAACAAAAAATCATTAATCGATAATATTGAGTGTGAGGACTACACCACAAGTCAGCAACCATGCCGCCGGAGCCATGCCACCGCAAATCGGTATCGGTCAATGTTAATCCACAAATTAAGAACAATGTAACAACGATCTCTCGCATTCCTAATGCTTCATTAGAAGCAGTACATTTAATTGTGTTTTTAGATTTAAAAAAAAATAAATAAAAATCTATTTCAGAAGATAGAGTGATCAGAATAGTTTGCTTCTTGTCACGGAACGCTCTTGGATACACAATACTGTATTGCTCTGCTGGAAATCCTGAAGGATTGCAATAACATGTCAAATAGTTTGCTTTTATTTTTATTTGAAGACAAAATAACATGCTTATTAATTAACCAGGAGCAGCTCTTACGTTCGTCAGGAAAAGTCAGAAACACATTCAGCTGATTTCACTACCCACATCAACTCACAGAGTAGACTATTTTCTTTCTCGCGTTGGAATGTTTGACAGCAATGCTATGAGGTGTGCTGTGCTGTGCTGAACCATGCCCGGTGTGATGTATAATGTACACTACAATGTATATGTGCAGGTCATTAACAAACTGCGAATCACAACCGAATCCGTATGTACATGTAACTGTTGCGTAAGAATAATGCCATGAACATCAGTTGGGCAAATTCTTAATTTGTAAGATAATCCAGCCATACCAGTCACAATGCTGCGCTGCTGTCGTCGTTTGTATCAAGAAACGGTCTAGCTCGTTGGTATTTTTGTTTAAAGAAGGAAGTGATGGACATCCATTAATTTTATTTGTTGAAAAAGCATTTATTCAAAACAACAATTTTAATTAGACAGGAACTATAAATAAATAGTAAACTTGCGGGTAAATCATGTGTAACTCTCTTTTGTGGGAGTGTTGGCTCTGAATAGAGCCGATGTAGTATACTGTTCGAAACGATGAGACCACACCGGCTCTTTTCAGAGCCAACTCTCCCACAAAAGAGATTTACACATGGTTGTACCCACCAGTTTTCTAGTATTATTTATTTATAGTTCCTGTCTATTTTTCCATACCATGCAAAGCTTCAAACAACACTTAACACTTTAATTAAATGTTTTTTTGTTTGCATTTGAGAAACGCTGCGGGATATTTTTAAGGGGTGACGGCAATATTTTTAATGGGCCAGAAAATTATAGCGTGGTGTGATTTGCACAATTTCACCCGAGCGTGGCGGGCAAGCCACGCCATAGTGTGCCTGGCGAGAGTGCTTCCTTGTACATTTGGATGTGGAGTTTCTTTCACCAGGCAGACTGAAAACTGTTTTTGTGTTTTTGCATTTCCTTGGATGGTACAGAAATCTTGCATGGCTGAATCTGTGTACACCAAACCACCATCCCGTCTACTGCAGTGCATTGCAGTGTATTGTTGTGCACTGGGGATTGTGGCCCATATACACTTAGTTACATGTATTCACACTGCTATACACAGCCAGTGTGCTATACCCACCATGGTGAGTATGTACAAAAGATCACACATCTTGGAACTGTATTCAGTATTCTTCAGTATTCTTTACCAACACATAGAGGAGTGGGTCTACAGCAACAACTGCCCAGTTCTTCATGGAACACCATTAAAGAGCTTGGAATTCACAGGGACGCCTCTTTACCAACACAAAGAGGACTGTGTGCAGAAATTGAAGTTGTTCTGAATCCACACGGTGCTCGTTTGCAAACGGGCAACTCCACCAGAAAACCAGCTCAGTCTTGTCTTCAGAAATCTACAGAAATTACCATTACATTGTGGACAATTACCTTGACTTATTAGTTATAACTGAGTCCAGGAAAATTCAAACCAGACGGTTACGATTTGATACACCTGTCAAGGGATGATCGTCAAGGAGGTGGTGTTGCTGTTGTCCAAAAGAAAGGGGTAGCAGTTGAATTGAAGCAAAAAGCCATCTTCAGATCCATGGATTTTATGGATATTGTGTGCACTTCTAACAACAAGTCGATGAGATTACTATTTATCACCCAACACCATCAGCACAAAATAGAACCCCTGGTCGGTGTTTTACTCAACGATTGTATCATTGCTCAGAAGGAGCTGCTTGTGGTCGGTGATTTCAATTTTCATGTCAAAGTCCCCACAAGTAGTGAAGCATCTTGGTTTTTAGAATTCCTGGACTCGTTCAATTTGGTGCAACATGTAGACAAACCAACACATGTAAGTAATCATACCATGGACCTGATTGTTTCAAGATTCCCAGATTTTGTGCACAATGTTGTCCAAGTGGCCTACCATATATCTGACCATTTTTGTATCACATGTGAACTTGCCTTGAGTAAGCCAAGAGCATTGAAAAAGGAAGTTATTTACAGCAAATACAACTGTATTAATTACAACGATTTCAAGGCTGATGTTGGTGACGCTATGCAGGATGTTCTGAATTGTACTGATCTTGTTTGTGGTGTTCAAATTTACAATCGTGTTCTTCAAGAGCTGTTTTAAAATAAGCGTGCCCCAGAGCATCTTCGTGTCTTCACACTAAGACATAACCCCTGCGTTTCTTTTTTAAATGACCATTTTTAAGAAAAGAGAAAGCGGAGGCAGCTTGAACGGTGATGGAGGAGCACAAAATCACCAAATTGCCATAATCTCTTTTGTGAACAGAAGGTTAGAGTTACGAAAATGTTGGATGATGTCACCACTGAGTTTTACTCTGACATGATTCTTGAAAATGCTAACAAACCCAGAAATTTATTCAAAGTCATGAACTTGATTCTCAACAGAAAAGCAGACTCCTCCTTATAATAATAATTTATTCATTTATAAAGCGCAAATTCCAATAAAATTTTGTTCAAATGCACTGAACAATAAAATGTTGATAACAAAAAATATAAAAATAAACCCATTTGCGCTATTACACACATCAAAATGAATAAAGGTAACAGCAATAAAATTACTTTAAAAATGAACAATTACAACTACAACTAGACTTTAGGTGTTTGTGAACAAACACAAAGCTGTTCCGTTTTGTTTTAATTTGATTAAATGCTCTGTATTAAGCTAGCAAACATCACAAAGATTATGACTTTATGACATGTGGTTCAGGAGATATGATTTTTAGTATTTGAACTTCTTGTTTGGACCGGAAGGTCAACAAGGGGTCATGGCCAAAGTTCAATGTTTAATGCTCAAAGGATCTATAACTGAAAGAAAATTGAAAATCGGTTGTGTACTTCTTGAGATATGGTCCCACTTCCGGTTGACCCAGAAGTAAAGGTCATTAAGGGGTCACGGTAATCAAAGTTCAATTTTTAATGCTCAATAGATCTATAACTGAAAAAAAATTGAACATTGGCTGTGTACATTTTGAAATATGGTCCCACTTTCGGTTGACCCGGAAGTAAAGGTCAACCCGGGTTCACGGTAACCGAAAATAATCTTTAATGCTCAAAGAATCTATAACTGAAAAGTAATTGAAAATCAGTTGTGTAGTTCTTGAGACATGGTCCCACTTCCGGTTGACCCGGAAGTAGAGGTCAATTAGGGGTCACGTTAACCCAAATTCATAAGTGGAAAGAAATTGAAAATCGAGTGTGTACCTCTTGAGATAAGGTCCTACTTCCGGTTGACCCAGAAGTAAAGGTCATCAAGGGGTCACGGTAATCGAAGTTAAATTTTTATTGCTCAAAGGATCTATAACAAAAGAAATTGAAAATCGGTTGTGTACTTCTTGAGATATGGTCCCACTTCCGGTTCACCCGGAACTAGAGGTCAACATGGGGTCAGGGTAACCCAAGGCTAATCTCCAATGCCCAAGGAATCTATAACTGAAATCATTTTTTAAATCAGCTGTGTACTTCTTGATATATGGTGCTTCAAAGATTAACTAATTAAAGCTTTGAATTACTGTAATTTGACACCCGATGACGTCATGATGACAAAAATGTGTTTTTCTTACTAATAAATTTGATAAGGTACAAGATGGTATGTAACTTATCCCAATCAAATGCCTTTAAAAAAAACACCTTAACTTACCTAGGAATGACACTTGTTGGTCATGCACAAATCCAATGGGGGTACGCAGAGACCAATTGGTCCACCTTCGGTTAGGAATAAACAGCGTAAACGCATTGCCGTGATTGCGCAGTATCGTGAAACTACATTGTATTTGATAAGTTTTTAATGGCCAGGAGTAACTCTTAGTAAAAACATTTATAAGTCAACAACAGAATTTTAAAATTAATCCTAAACCTCACTGGAAGCCAATGAAGATCAACCATTAATGGAGTAACATGGAAAAACTTATCAAACAAGTCGAGCGCAGGCATTCTGTACTCATTGAATACGATTAATCTGACAGTCAGGTAAGCTATAAAAAAGGCTGTTACAGAAATCTAAATGACTGGAAATGAAAACATGAATCAAGGTTTCAGTTCACTTAGTGGACAGGTGTTTTCTTATACGTCTGATGTTATGTAAATATAAAAATGCACTTTCACAAACCTTTTGAATGTGAGTATTCATTGACATATGTACATCAAACCATAAACCTAAGTTATGAGTAATGGGTGCAGGTGTAACCATACAATCACCAACATGAATGGAATCAAGATTAACTTTAGACAACTGTTAGGGGGTCCCAATAATCATAACCTCAGTTTTACTGTCATTAAACCATTAAACCATTAGCCAACATCCAGTTACGTAAATCCTGAATACAGCTCTCCATAGCTGCTAAAGACGATCTTTGTTTTTCTGAATTGTCAGTGCTAAAAGAGATTTACAGATGGGTATCATCAGCATAACAATGAACCTGTGGAAGATGGGTGTTAATGATATCAAACAGTGGGCTAGTGTACAAAATAAATAATAAAGGCCCAAGACAAGAGCCTTGTGGAACGCCATAATCGAGGATAAAATGCCGAGAGAGATTACCATTTATAGAAACATGTTGGGATCTACCAGACAAGTTAAGAATAAAACCATTTAAGAGTAGTACCATAAATAAAACAAATTACACTGGATGGTATTTAGTAAAATGGTCCAAGGTATCAAAGGTGGCACTCAAATCAAGCAAAACAAACAAAGAAACCTGTTGTCTATCCATAGCCATTAATAAATCATTTCTAATCTTAAGTAAAGCTGTCTCTGTGCTATGATACTGACGGTAGGCAGACTGGGCAATGGGATCTAATTTATAAAACTCTATGGGCTTGTAACTCATCTGCAACGGCTTGTTCAACCAATTTCAAAATAAATTGCAAATTACTGACTGACCGATAATTTTCAACTACTAAGTCAAGGCCAGGTTTTTTAAACAAAGGAGACACAGGGGCTGATTTCCATGTAGCAGCAAAATGGCCAGTGCGAAGAAAAGTACTAATCATACTAGTAACGACAGGTAAAATAACCTAAAAAAATTTAATACGTCCAGTTGGTATTGGATCAAGAAAACAGCATTTCTTACTGGAGTTTAAAATGAGCTTACGAACTGAAAATTCTGAAAGCTGAGTAAATTCAGTGAGAGTACACACAGCGAATGACGTTGTTGCAGAAAGATTACATCTAGGCATGCAGATCTCATTACCTACATGTAACCTAGACCGAATGTTGGCAATCTTCCGAACAAAAAAGGAACCCATATCATTGGCAAGAGAAATATCATCTTATCAAGGAGGCAGACCGGTAGGTTGTGGGAGGTTAAGAAGAGATTTACAGGCCTTAAAAAGATCATGACTGTTATTGTCATCAAATGTAGTGTAAAACTCACGGCGAGCACGGTTCATAAGAAAGGTAACTTTATTTCTATGAAATTTAAATGAGTCTAAATCCTGTTGAAAATGAGAAAGTCTCCATTTACAATGTTTACGTTCAGCTTTTCTTCTCTTCAGTTTGGCCGTCTTAATCTCATCATTGATCCATGGGACGCAAGGGCAGATTGTGATTGTTTTGGTTTTAAGTGGAGCATGATTTTTTGTTATGCAAGTTCGCCCTAAACAAGGCTAAAAGCCACTCTTGGTAAGGGGCTACAAGAAGAAAAAATTATTAAATGTGAAAAGAACTTCAGGGGAGCTGAAGGTAGGAATTGATATTCCTCTTAAAACAGTCTAGATTGTAGGATGGAGGGAAACATGCACCAGGCAAGGAGTTCCAAAGAGATGCAGTACGGATAACGAGGAATAAAGCTGTTGGAATATCTCCTTGTTCTACATCTCAGCAAATCAAGAGTGTATGGGTGAGAAGAAGCAGAGGAGTCTGGTTTCACGCTCAAACACTCTGATAGGAGGAACTAGGTCGGACACACTGGTGGCACATTTACCATGAAAATATCTGCAGAAAAGACAGAGGCTGGCTACAGACCTACGGTGGGAAAGAGGTTGTATTGTTGATCCCAACACGTCACCAACAAGATTTACAATACGCTTCTGCACTCTATCTAATAAAGATCATTGACAGGCAGAAGCTCTGACCCAAATGTGACTACAGTACTCCATTAGGGCACGTATAGTTGTCTTATACAGGTAGAGAGTAGCATCAGGAGGTAAGAACTTCCGAGCTCGATATAGACTACCAACTCACATGGAAGCACTCTTTGCAATGCATGTGATATACCTCTCCCAACTGGCATTGGTGGAGATGTCAAGTCCAAGAAGGTGAAAACCTGCTACCTAAGGCAAAGTCAATGGACCGATATGAATAGATGGAAATGTATCATCTCTAGAGCGAGACAGAGACGAAAGTTTAGTTTTCTTTGCATTGAAGGTTACTAGCCAATCATTCCTCCACTTCAGCACATTCTCTAAGTCATTGTTTAGTGAGACACCCACCTCACAGTGAGAAGTGTACGAACAGTTAGGGGAAACACAGTAGAGGGTTGAATCATCAGCATACATGGCGAGCTAAGACAAAACTTCATCGGGCAAATCATTAATGTAAACAAGAAAGAGAGTGGAACCAAGTACTGAGCCTTGTGGAACACCGGAATTGATGGAACAGGTAGGAGAAGATTGACCCTCAAGGGCAACCTTCAACTTGCAGTTGGAAAGGAAAGCAGAGATTATAGACAACATTTTGCCTGACACACCATATGACTGAAGCTTGTATGCCATACTTTGTCGAAGGCCTTGGAGATGTCCAATGCTACAACACGAGCCTCTAAGGCCCTTGCAATCTAAGGCCCTACTAAAATGATAAGTAATTAGGGAAAGCAGATCACCGTTTGAGCGGGAATGGCGAAACCCGAACTGGCAGTCAGTCAGAAGGTAGTTGTCCTCCAGGTATCCAAGTAGCTGTTGATTAACAAAGCATTCAAAGATCTTACTTATTATGGGAAGCAGACTGATAGGGCGATAATTAGTAGCTTCAGAACGCTCATCAGCACCTTTAAAGACAGGGACAACAGATGCCACTTTTCAAGATGAAGGAAACACAGAGACTGCCAAGCACATTTTAAACAGCTTGGCAAGAATGGGTGAAAGTTCTGGGGAACACATTTTCAAAACAATTGCAGGGATTCCATCAGGGCCAGTAGCCTTGGAGGCATCCAAGGAATTAATAATCTGGGCAATCTTCTTGGGGGTGATAAGAGGATCAGATACTACAGTGGCTGTTTGAGATGGAAAGACGGGAAGTAAATGCCCCTCATCACGGAGTGTGGAGTTGTCGGCAAAAAGGTTTGCCTTATCTTGAGGAGAAGTAAGAACTTTGGGTCCATGAAAGAGAGGAGGAATGGAAGACTTGTTGCAGTTCAGTACACTATTGGCATTCTGCCAAAAGTCCCTGGAACCAAGCCGCTATGTTGAAATAGAGCTAGCAACAGAGTTGGCATATTGCTTCTTAGCATCCTCTAAAACTCTCTTGCATCGATTTCGAGCTTCATGGAAAAGACGCTTACTATCCAAAGTTCCTGAATGATGATACATGTACTTCTTAAAAAAACGGTTACGATGGGCAAATGCTGCAGCACTGGCTGGAGTGTACCAAGATTGAGAATGGCCTGGATCTGGTAGGTACGTGAGGGGATGTAAATCTCCATACCAAGGTTAATCCATTGGGATAACTCGTCAGCCGCCAAATCAGGACCAAGACTTAGAATCAAAGACCAAGGCAAATCAGCGAAAAGACACCGAAAACCATCCCTGTCAGCCTTTCCAAACTGAAAAAAAGGCTGGAACGTAGTTGTGGGAGAAGAATATGAGACAGAAACAGAGACAATTGAGTGATCAGAGTTACCAATTGGAGGCAATACTTTTGCAACATAGTCATCTGGGTTGGAACACAAAAAGAGGTCCAGCAAGTACCTATATACCATCAGAAGCACGATCCGGAATGTGAGTAGGTGATAAAACTATCTGAGTAAGATCCTGGTAGATGGAAAAAAATTATGTGTTGCAATACCAGGAATGTCAATATTACGAGAATGGGTCAGCCACTCCTTGTGATGAACATTGAAGTCACCAAATACCATGACTTGAGCTGAAAGGTGCTGAGAAATAACAGTCAATGCCATCAGAGATAGCATCAAGCACAGCGCAGGATGATGGTGAAGGTGAACGATACAGGAAAAACAGGTACAATGTAGGTTGTGGAATGGAGAAGTGAAAGGCGAAAGCACATGTGTTCATGATTGTCAAATTCCAAAGTGCTTTCACAGGCTAAGGGGAGAGTTTCTTTGAAATAGACACCCACACCATGTGATGGAGGGTGGTCAAGGCGATGAAAGATATATCCTGGTAACTTGAAAGAATCTGAAGAAATGTCACAATTCAGTCTGCTCTCAGATAGAGCTAGCAAATCAGGGGAGTTGTTGAGAACAAAAGACTGAACAGAAGTGAAGTTGGAACAAAAGCCCCTGATATTGGAAAAGGCAATACCAAGAGGCTTTGAACGCTGCGCACGGGCAGGTGGATTTGCGCAAGCAGGTAAGGTTTCTTTATTCTTTGTTTGTTTATTCATGTTTGGATTTATTGGAGAAAAAGAGTCTCAGCTAGTCTTAAAGTTTGAAATCCGCCCAAAACAATCGGAGGAACTAAATGAACTCGTGCGAACACATTTTCGTAATATTGGCCCCCCCGATGGCTTTAGGAATGCAACCGAAAGTGGCTGCACAGACCACCAATCCATGCATGTCCATGGCAGTACAACCACTTCGACATTTTACACCTGTTGATAGATCAGCCTCTCAGAGCATTACCACTGAGTTTGGGATCCTGTACTACCAGGCGGCCATGATCTGCAACATGTTTATTTCCGGTACTCTTCGGAGAGGCGGAGTTCAATGATCCAGGGAGGGTTCAGGGCAAATATCAAGGGTTGGTAGGGTCTAGACTAACTGGGAAGAGATAGAAGGAAAGATAGGAATGAGAGGGAAAGGGGAAAAACTGGCAGAACTTTGCCTAGTCCAGAAACAATGTCAAAACTCTTCACTGGACCACTGCAAAAGATGGGGTTATGACGCCAGGCGGAAAAGAAGAAGTTTTCCTACTCCCTGAAAATGATGATCGAGCAGGTTACGTAACCTAATGTTATATAATTCAGAATGTGCGTCAAGATCATTAAATGAGTCGCTACACTGATCAGAGGCAGATATATCGTTCCGAAAAGCTTCCATATCAATGGAGTTGATTTTACGAAAAGTTGTCTCTTTTACCGATAGAGATGGTTTACTCCAATGTAGGTGACACAAGATGGAATAATGATCAGAAAACAAGTAAATCAGGAGTGAGTAAGTCTTGGATGATAGACTTGGACTGACGGGTAATTAACAGATCCAATGTGTGATCGTGAATGTGAGTAGATTTATCAACGTGCTGCTTCAAGTGCAATGATGTAAGCAACTCAGAGAAGCGAGCAGTATCAGGGTTATTTGGTATATCAACGTGGATATTAAAATCTCCAGTGATGACAAGTGGTTCGTTGCAAAGCACGATAGATTCTAAAAATTCTGTAAAAAATGTTGCTATGGTGACCTGATGATTTGGGGATTACGGTGGCCTGTACAAAACGACAAGCCTAAATGACCGAGACCCAGTTCTAATGAGCCATTCGGAAAATTCCAAAGATTGACGATCTCCAACAGATTTTAGTTTTTTTATGTCAATACTACTACGAAAAAAAAGAGCAGTACCTCCGCCAGTACAGTTGCTACGAGGTTGATCAAGGAGTTTGTAACCAGGGGGAGTTGCTTCAGAAGATCTTTGAAGACAGGTGACAGAAGGTCGATTATTCAAAATCACATTTATTTTGTGTTTACGTCGACCCGATCGCTTCCCTCTGTATTTGAGTATGCCATTTGACTTTAACAATCGGAGTGAAGTAGGATCAAGCAGTGGACGATAGGATGAGCATCGCAAAAGAAAAAGTTCTTGGCGGAAATAGATGTAAGAGTGTTGAAAACGAATCACTTAAGGTAAGGTGACGAGTGGACAAATCCTCCTGTAATCCGTTATTGACATTGAAATTAGGGCCTGGATTTGATGAATGATCCATACAGATAGTAATGTCCAGTGGAATATGCAAGCAAGTCTAGCCATGCTTCGACCATTTGAATACTGGCTGTTTTAATGTAGATCTAGACCTGCCACGATTAGGCCTAATGTAAAGAAACACTTGTCTACCTGAAATATGGTAAATGTTGGATGGAGTATCTGTAACTTGTGAATCAGTCAGACAATCAAAACGTAGAGGTGGCAGCGAGAGTTGGGATGACAAATGTAGAAACAGTAGCAATAAAACAGTCATTTTACAGATGTACATACCGATAGGGTTCATGGTGAATATGGGTAAATCATGTGTTCCAAAGTTGACAGTGATGAAACAAAAATCTACAAAAATCACAAGGACGATACCCAATAACTTCACAAAACTCGGTCACAAAATACATAGGCTGTTAAAAAGCTGTTACAACTACAAACGGAGATTTGAGGAGATTTTTATAACGATGACAGAGCAAATTTAAAATGGCAGCTCGAGCATGGAGCGCCCTCTAGATGCCTTCCCTTCCCTTGCCATGATAGTGATCAAAAACTTGCTGATGATTTTTGTAGCTTCTTTCTCTAGAAAATTAGTAACATTTATCAACAAGTAAACCAGGCTGTTGGCTCTCTGACGGAGATCAGGATGTTTAACACTGAACTCTCCTGCTTTACACCAATGCTTGCGAGGGATGTCTGGCAACTCGTGAAGAAAGCTCCAAATAAATCCTGCGAACTTGATCCTCTACCAACATGGCTACTCAGGCTTTGTGATAGCGAGGTTGTGGATGCTATCACTACATGAACCATTATCAACAGTTAACTAAGATCCTTACACTGCCTGCCTGTAACTTGCAGGATTCAGTAAAAACTTATTCTTATCATCTACAAAGCCTACCAAAACCTTGCTACCATATACTCCTGCCTGATCACTTAGGTGGTCTTCTGATATCTTCTGTCAGGGTTTCATCAGTCAAACTTGAATCTTTTAACTGGAGAAAGAGCTTTGTGCAGGGTGGCATCACAGCTATTGAGCAGACTTCCTTCAGACTTAAAAAATTTGAACTCCCTAGCTGTTTCAAATGACGTCTTACGACTTGACTTTTGAATGCCAAATTTAACTAGTTTTTGTGTTTGTGAACATTTATTTGTGCATTTTTGTCGTGGATTGCGCCCTCTGTTGTTGCTCTTGTACTTTTTAAAAGCTTGGCTCGATTGTTTTGTAAAATTTTGTAACTTTTTAATGTTTGTTTTGCTACTTAAAATTTTTGGGTGTAATTTTTTTATGTACAGCGCCTTTGAGCAATTTCTTGGATTTATGGCACTTTATAAATGTTATTTTTTATTATGTGTATATTTTTTGGTTTTGCCCTTTCACTGTACTCAAGTTCTGTGAAAAGTAAAGGATTCAAACTGCCGGGCAATCTCGGTGGTCTAGTTGTTATTAGACATCTGCTCTACAATGGCAAAGGTCATGGGTTAGAACTCGGGAAAGTACCGAGTATGCAGTGCTTAACACACACCGGTGAAAGGGCAAAACCAAATAATATTCTTTATCCCCGGTGCAAATTTAACATCTATTAAAATATTATGAGTGTCTTTTACGAATGTTATGAGAAAACAATTATAAAGGACCAGAATATTACAGATGCACATCACATTTTGAGATGTGAGAATTGTTTAATGGAATATGCAGACTAGAATATTAAGTGGAACGAAATCTAGATGGCTGTGATCAATTTATCAATTAAATTAAATTTGTTATTTATTACTATTTTAATTTAATTATTTTTTGTTATTTTTGTTGCAAGGTACAATAACACCAGCAAGATAATCACTATTGCCCTTGTTGGAAAGTACACTAAATTAGAGGACGCCTACATTTCTGTCATGAAGTCATTGCTTCATGCTGGACTTACCTGTAAATGCAAAGTCTCCATCAAGGTAAGAAGGAAACTTTACTATTTTAAAGTTGTTTCTCATACACTTAGATTAATGTTATTTGTTTGATTGAACACACATTATTATGTGTTTTGTATTTCTGCCATTAAATTGTGTGCGTCTTCTCCCTATTCCACTCATACTGGAGCTAAAATTCTGTAGTAAAACTTGACACCATTCTGCCCGAGTCTGCGAGCTCAAAACTTTTTCCAGAGTATTCCAGATGTCACATTAATAATGTCAATATTCTGACTGAGGAACAAGATGTCACATTAATAATGTCAATATTCTGACGTGAGGAACAAGATGTCACATTATTAATGTCAGTATTCTGACTGAGGAACAAGATGTCACATTAATAATGTCAGTATTCTGACTGAAGAAAAACATGTTACATTAATGTCGGTATTCTAACTGCGGAACAAGACATTAATGTCATGAATTTTTCAAATATTAGATTGTTTATCATTGGGTGTCAAACTTTGACCTTCTGGTACAACAAGAAGTAAAGGTCGAACGATTTTTGGCGTTACTTTTGAAATGTTGTCCCAGTCTTGAATTATCAGGTGCCTAATTATGAACATCATAGCTTTCCAGTTGCCAAATCTACAGCAAAAAGCAAATGGTCCTTTACTTTAAAAACTTTGTAATTTGACACCTAATGACATCATCATTACGAAACCAAAAACGGTTTCATCTACTAATGAATATCTAACTATATGTGTGAAGTTTCAAGTTTATGTGAGCTTAGGAAGTGTGTGTTTGTTAGAGGACAATCAACGAAGAGAAGAAGAACAAGAACTAGAAATAAGTTTTTGTGACATGACAAAAACAAGGTGTTCGGCATGGCGGTCAAATCTTGAATGTAACACATCCCAGCTTGAATATGCAAGCTTAGTTTCTGCTTGACCAAGCATTCAATCGACGAAGAGAAGAAGAAGATGTAAAAAAAACACTTTAAAAAAACAAAACAAACAAAAACAAGAGGTGTTCCGAGCTATGCTCCAAACACCTAAGAAGAAGTGATAACAAAAAATATATAAAAAAAGCAAATAAAAACAAGAGGTGTTTCGAGCTATGCTTCGAACACCTAATAAATTTAGAGTTTGTCTTACCACAAACTCAAGGTGTTCGGTTTTTGTGAAAATCAGATAAATATTAGAAACTTATTAAAATAAAATATATAAATTAAGGTGAAAACCGTCTAATAGGCCGTGATAAAATACATTTGATTTAAACTTCCGGTTTGAAGAGGAAGCCACGTCATATCAGGTAACTAACACTCATAAATAATTGTCATACATCAAACTTGAAGCAGGTTTTCATAAAAATAGTTCATGTTTAAACTTGTCACATGAGGGCGCTGTTGATGATGATGATAACGTAATTTGCCTTCTAATTTAAAGCCCGGGGGGGGGTCAAATGTTATTTCAAACACAAATACCATTTCTACATTGCAATTGATATTTGCAGACTTAAAACCAGGCCCAAGAACATTCTTTTTACTTAAACTTAAGTTTTCGACCGGAAGACAAGATCAAATTGGGTCATTTTAATGCAACTTCCCTTTCATATGACGCATAGATCGTGAAAAAGGTGATTGAGTTCACCAGAAACAATTTTGTTACGGTTAAACTTTGAATTGATAAATTCCAGCTAGGTGTATGTGCTTGGGAAGTGTTTAAATTCCACTGCATGGTGCATGAATAGCTTTTTCAATATTACACTTTAAATTGTGTGAGCTTTAAAGTGTGTTTTTGTTGGCCGACAAAAATGCTCACGTTTTGTGTTTGTCTGAAGTAGACTTATACAGCCTAATGCCATCAGGTATCGTGGACTTTGAACCTTCTGATCAATGGAGCAGAACCGCCATAAACAGTGAATTTACAGTATACACAGTTTATACGCTGTTCAACAATGTTCAATACAAATGTGCGCTTTAACGTCCAATTTCAACTAGAAGTAAATGCCAAATTGGTATCATCTCTGTGCAAAAGTTTGAGCAGATTTAAAGACCTAAATTCTGGTGTAAAAAGTTTGACTAAATTATGGATGGTTCTTGATATATAAATTTTTGAAATGTTCAACTTCCTATTTGAACCGGAAGTCAAGGTCAATTGGGGTCACACTCTGTGAAGCGTTTATTAAATTGTAGACAACCTCTCTCCACTGTGCTGATGATGATGATGTGTCCAGTGTTGAATACATCCACCTTGAATTATTGCTATAAAGCAGACTGTCTAAAAGACACCTACACACATGTACATGTACATACAAGTTACATGTAGATATCCCTTCTCTGTCAATAGACAACTTGGGTAATGATGTCACAAGCTTCTAGAAATACAACAGGAGTTTTGAGGTGAAGGTTGGTGTACACCAGGGCTTGGTACTGAGTCCCCTGCTCTTTGCAACTGTGATGGTCGTGGTGTCGAGTGAGATGCAAGGCCGGTTGCCCTTGGAACTGCTGTATGCGGACAACCAAGAGAGCAGTTACAGGCAAAGATGGCAGCATGGAGAGCGTGTCTGGAATCTAAGGCTCTGAAGATCAACGTCGGAAAGACCAAGGTGGTGGTTAGTCGAGTCAGCGGCGGGCCAATGACGAGCTCTGGTGCATGGCCGTGTGGTGTGTGCGGGAAAGGTGTAGCTGCCAACTCAATCCAGTGTACAACGTGTAGGAAGTGGGATCACAGGCAATGTAGTGGCGTGAAGGGTAGTCTTCAGGCTGCCAGCACCACATTCTCCTGTAGGAGATGTCGAGGTGGTAGTCCACAGCCGGAGGAGAGAGAAGCGGGTCTGGAGGTCTGCGGTGACACGTATGAGGTGGTGGAGTCGTTCTGCTACCTGGGTGACATGCTGGGTGCTGAGGGAGGATCAGATGCAGCAGTGACATCACGCATGAGGAGTGGGTGGAGGAAGTTCAGGGAGCTGGCCCCATTTTTGACATCAAAGCACCGCCCCTGAAGATGAAGGGCCAGGTATACACCGCCTGTGTCCGGAGCTGCATGGTGTACAGCTGCGAGACATGGCCCACAAGGGTGCGGCACATCCAGTAGATGGAATGAGCAGAGATGACAATGATCAGGTGGATGTGTGGGGTGTCTCTGGCTGACAGGCTGTCAAGTGAGGAGCTGAGGAGGAGAGTCGTAGTGGAGGGGATCGGCACCGTATTGAGGAGGCACAGGCTGATGTGGTTTGGTCATGTGGAGAGAAAGGAGGATGTCAACTGGGTCAAGAGGTGTACCAACATAATTGTGGGTGGGCCCACACCCGTTGGCCGACCGTGCAAGACGTGGCAGAGCTCTGTGTCATATGACATGCAACTGCTTGAAGTCGATGCAAGGGATGCGACGGACAGGGCCAAGTGGAGGATCGAGCCATAGGGAGAAAGCAGGCCAACCCAGAACAGACTGGACATCGGCCTTAAAACCGACATGATGAGTGTGCACATCAGCTTCCTGGATATTTTTGTATGCTCCTGTCAGGAGGGTGTGTATATGGCTGTGGTCATGTGCAGAGTAGGGAGTTGGCTTGTCTTGGCTTTATTGATGACAATCTGCTATTTTGACTCTAGCATACTGTACAGCATACTGTACCGGAGATAGGGCAGCATCAAACACTTGACCCTCTTTCTCCTTAAGTGCCTCCTCTGGCAGATGCTGTTGTGGTGGAGGAAGCTTGCCTGGCAAATGGTCTGGGAGATAAGTGGCAATGGTGGCATTAGTCAGAACCCCCCCCCCCCAGGCGTGTTCTGTTGGGTTTCTCTCCCAAAAAAACCTGGACAATGCGCTTGTTGCAAGGAGTACATCAAGGTTTAAGTCCTTAAATAGTCTCATAAAAAACTACTCGTTGGTCAAGTGGTCGACATTGAAGTTGCATCCACGCCGGCTAAGATTGTTACCCATGACCTCTTGCTCTGTTGGATGAGTGGATTTTAAGTCTTAGTGTACAACCCTCGGTTGATAACATTGATCGCACTGCACTCTGGTAGCCTATATAGCTGTCCTCCCATCTTGTCTAGTGTGAACTTCGACATAGATGGAGGTGTCATCACCATGTACAATGTATCCAGCCGGAGTGATAAAGTAGCCAGGACAGGAGTTTGGAAAATCATGATCGAGCTGGTTAGGGCTGTCATCAGTTGGAAAGATTCACGATAGAGTGCATATCCTGTCTACTGCTGGTGCCAGGAGCTAACTCGCAGCTTGTTTTTATTGTCCACGCTGAACATGGTTGTTGACTCTGGAAACATACTGCATGCCTCTCTTGTATACTTCACCCTAGCTGAGTAATAATGTTCGTTGTCATTTTCGTTGCTTTTCTCGTTTCGCTTGGGTGGTACTTTGGCATTAATCAGATCTTTGTAGCCCTTGGCAGCATTGTTGAGTTTTTTCGACAGGGGGTTGCATCCGTCGATGAACCGTGTTGAGTCCAGAATATGTTATTAATTATGTTTCAGCTCCCTGCAAGGATTGTGATTTGAAAAAAAAAAAACATTCAATTTCACAAAATGTTGAAAAAAACAAGTATTTTTCACCAAGTCAATCACAATACATATTAAGTTGGTCAGATTTAAAGGAAACACTATACTGTTTTTTACTTGGCCATGGCGATTTCATGGTTGTTTCCTTTCAAATTACTTATGTTTTTGTTGGATTTTGCTGGTGTGACATTAAAGTGTTACTAGAGCGATATTTGCTACGGTTCCCTTATCCAATTAAACTGTAGAATGATACTTCATTATGTCACATAAATCCAACGATTTGGCCCTTTTAGTCTTGCCTAAATAACGACTTTTGCAGACCGATTTTTTTGCACTCGCCACTCCGAATCGCGAAAAGACCCCCCACGTAGAGTCTCTGGCACACAGCTTCCGCGAACAACTGCATGACGTCACAGAGTGGTGTAGGTCTTGTGTTGTCACACTATACAGCGTCATTTACTTTCCCGCACTCGAGCTTGTTCAGCGATTTTTCCGACAAATTCCACCATGGAAAGAGACAGTTCTTGGGAAGATTATAGTAGATTATTGTAGTCATTTAGGACAGTAGCAGCGATACTGTGGTAGTGATTCTGCCAGTAATTTTAGCGATTTCATTTCGTCAGGACGAAATCCGCGGTGCAGATCCCCTACTAGACTTGGTTCAAGTCCCTTTCTCGTGCGAGGTCCCCAACACACATGTAACGCGCCAGCATGCAGCCACAGTACAGACATGTACTACATGTACCAGTGCACTCTCACCGACAAAATGTAGCTCGGAACAGGTTTGGGAATGCAGAGCGCAAAACAATAGTTTTCCGACGATGAGGCAAGGAAGGGCCTTGCACGGTAATGGGACTTGAGTCAAGTCTAATTCCCTACCGGCTGGAGCCGCTCGCGCGTCCCAGTCGATAGGCAGGCCAAGGCAGCTGGCAAAGACGAAGCCGAAGCCGAACAGGACAACAATCGTCTTTTAAACACAGACTGGTGAGTTGTTTATCAACGATAAGGAGATCATAATACATGTACAGCCTGTTCAGGATTTAGTGTAGTTGAAATTTTGACTTGATTCCATTGGAACTTAAACTAACGTGTGTGACATAAAAACATTTGCCGCAGTGAAGTTCGCCGATTGACTACAGTTAGTACATGTACATGCAGTAGTACCAGCATTACACACAGACTACGTTTGTGTGGGTGTACATGATGTACATCAATGTACATCGATAATGTGTTGTGTTTGGCCAAGAAGTAAACAGAACAGATACAAGCCTTTAGTTGTGCATTTATTTTCATGCAAGATTGTGTAATTCCTTTGCCTAATAAATAAGAAATTTAAATTGTGAAATAAACAAGATGGAGCAACAAATAGTTTTAATTTTGATCTGTTGAAAACTTTGAAACTGAAATGAAAATATCAAATATCTGTTGGCAGCTTAATTTATGGTACTGTTCTGTAAAGTGATTGATAGAAAGTTTCTGGCTGAAAGTTTGTATTTCCACCTCGCAATGTGCGAAATAATTTGTTTATCCCGAATAACCGTTGACCTTAAGTTATAGTACAAACATTCCTATCAAGTACGTATGCACGCTTTCCCCATCGTAAGGTCAACATTAACTTTAGATATATAAGTTGTGTACAATCTGGGGGAGAAATAGTTAGGTGGCTTTTATGTATGAATGAATTGAATTATCAGGGTCATGCAACCCCCCCCCCCTCACAAAAAAGCCACAAAACAAACCTTTGAAGATAAAAGACCCCCCCCCCCTCCCCAATAAAAAAAATAATAATACCACTCCACCCGTACTATTGCCCACAGCACATAGGGAAATAACATTAAATTATATTTTTCCTCCCCCCCCTCCCTCCCTCCTGATCCAGGTGTACTTGTGGCAGTCAGTCATCCAACAACTTGGGATAGACCTAGGTTTGAAGCGTGCTGTGCATCCAGCAGTTTTGCAGACAGCATCTTTGCAGTATCGGGCTCAGTATGGGAGATGGGGTTTATTTGACCAGTAAGTCTGGGGAACATTTGACAAGTAAGTAGTGCTTCAAGACATTGTATGTGATTGTATGCTTAAAACTTTCAACTTTTATTACCAGTTTGAACCAAAAACATTGCTTTTTGTCATTCCATCTACATCATGTAGTTTAAACACTCATATTATGATTGTAAACCTGCACAGCATAAGAATAATTGAACATAGAATCTGATCAGAAAAATATCCATTATTTACACAGATTTGAGGGAACCTACAACTATCCATCCATTTGTGAATTATATTGTTTGTGTAATGAACAAGTAGATACAATTTACCTTTTATGGATTGACCGCAAAATAAATGGCTACATATACAAACGGTATAATTATACTTAATCTTCTCACTTGGTGCTGATTTGTTCCATATATTTATTTCTCATTAATCTCTAGGAAATATCAACATGTGTTTAAACTACATGCTTATCGTCAAGTAAAAAAGATGGTGTTGGGGATATTTGGGAAGATTCAACCGGGCTCCACTCTCATCCTGTGTAATGAATACAATCCGACAGATGTATCCAAACCCAGATGGTACAAATTCTTCAGCTATCCTGAACTGGATTACATTTTTTCTTGATCTACCCTGTGACTGCACTTTTCATGAACATGCATTTCTTTATAAATATTTTGTTTAATTTCACCTTAGACATGGACATGCAATTCTGAAGAAAACAAAACAAGCATTGCAGAGCAAACAAAATTTTGCAAATATAAAAAGTGTTTTCTCCAGTTTTCTTTGGTACTATAAAGGAATTAGAGATGTTCTGTATGCCTTTATACACAATGTAACTCGTCAGAGTGAAATGTTACAGTACACATGCTATTAGGGGTATAACGATACATTGACAACAAACATGATAAAGGAATGCTGTGATATAGCATTGTGATAACTTTATTATGACGGTAGTGTGTTTGTTTTACACACATTTTGATCATGTTGTATTTGGATCATGTTGATCATATCGGATGATCACATTGTGATCATATCGTAACGTTACACCCCTACTGGCTGCAAAACGTATTCAAATAAATGTCCAGAGGTTGAAATTAACTTTCATTTTGCGGTAGCCCACGGGGAAAGTCAAGTCAAATTGTTACTATTCCTCATTTAATAAATATGGGATTTTGCATTTGTACATTTTTTACATGTGTATAGAAGTGTTTAGGTCAACGTTCAATTTTCAGCCGTTTGTAAGAACATCAACAAATGAAAGATTAATAAAAGAGTAGATACAATTTTTTATTGGGCCACAGAATCTCTGTTTCAAAATTTGCATATTCCTTTAGCTTGTCTTTTTCAGCGTTCTGTACAAAACCAATTTTTAAATCCCCTTCCCTTAAGTTGAGAAAGTCTCTTTTTTTTAATCCTAAATTTAGATACAGACTAAAAAGAACAACCGTTTTATGTTTTCCAATAAGCTATCCGTTGGTGCAGTTAATGCGGGTTCAGCCACGTGAAGGTCCAGTCATTGATAGTCCGCCTGTTGATGGACCAGTTGTTTCTCCAGTCTTGAAGATTTCCATTAGCATCTAACAGAAGCAAAATATTCCATTGAAAACAAATTAAAAATTTACCCCCCAAAATCAATTTGTTTTTTCTTCTAAATTTATTTTTTTGCGGGGGGGGGGGGGGGCGGTTGGATTTGATTTTGAAAGGGGAATCAGCTCACCACTATCCACTCACCACTATCCACTATTTCAGTCATTATGATGACCACATGATGATTTCTTTTGAGCACAAAACAAATATCATTTTTCGTCATAATGAAAGGTTTTGAGTGGATTGAACACCCACCCCTTACTTTGATTTCAAAATATTTTCCATTGATGTCTTGTAATGTAGGCAAAGAAAGGATCAATGAGGATGGAAGCTCGCCACTTCTATTTTACAGAGGGATTTTTAGCATTGTCATTGTTTATTGACATGACGGCGAACATCATTGACGGTTCAAACAGCCCAATGGTTTTGCCCGGTATCCGGACACGTATTGTTGGCGACTCGCACAGTCCCCCGTTTCCCACTGTTTCCTACCAAACACTTACCCGTGGGATTTAGCTCCTCGTCTTCGTTCGTCCGATTGGCCCTTTCGCTGTCTGTCTTTCGGATTTTTTCCCTGACCACGTCGTGGCAATTATTTTGTGGCCTTCAGCATGGAACTGCACCCCCTTTTCTGGACTATCCGTGAGAAGTGTGGATGAAGTATCCAGGGTCATCGGTCATACTACACAGTAGTGAGTCAGTACGACTACACTAGATCGACTTCGAAACGCTGAAGTTGGATCACGTTTCAGCTTACAAAAAGTACCCATTCCTTCCTAAATAGCTGAATGAGCCAGACAATTTTGGAACCTGTGGTTAGGGTTTTTACCACTGTACCTTGTGCAGCCTCCAAAAGCACACGTTTTTGGCATTTTAAAGTCTTATTTACACTTCACATGCATGATGTCTGTGCTTCTGCAAGCCTTCGATGCATGTTTGCATGCACGTAGTCAGTGATTGTGTAACATCATAAACAACCTTGCCCATCCTGTGACGTCATGATCTTTCTAACCAATCAAACGCCCTCAACGGCAAAATGCTTTCAAGTTTTGCCAAATCCCCAATAGTGACCCTTTTTTTTGATACAATATAACAGACAAACTGTGAACCCAAATAATTTAACTAACTCATTAAACAGTAGTCTGATATCATATCTGCAGGGTGTACAATCGTTTCTGCTTTCTCAACAATAGCTCTAGTAACACTTTAAGGAGATGTTCGCGGATGTTGTGCCGTATTTCCAAATGGTTTCTCGAAGCCATTCTCTATCACAAACGCTGTGGCAGTGTCTACAATCCCAGGAAACAGATTCTCGATGGATGGTCTGCCTCCACAGCTCTTATTGGCTGCATGTACATTTGTAGCTTGGTTCTGGGAATCTTCCTCTTTTTACTTTGGCTTCATAATGTCTGTTTTCAACACCTGCAATATAGATGAAAAGTATTGAATTGAGGTTTAGAATAGACAGTTGAATGGCAGGAAATTAGACACACACATTTTTTTGTAAACATTAAGTTGTTTGTGGTCTTTCGTGGTAAGGCATAGCTTTCTCTAGGGGCATACATGTAGGTAAGGCTACACAATTCCATCCAAATAAAAATCAAAAGCAAAGTCATTGATAATACTCGTACAATCATCATCAGTGTGCAAAATGAGGGTGTTTTTTACCCTTCCATTTGGTCCAAAACAGAAGCTTAAATAAATAAATAAAAAGTGTGTACATTTATTTGTATCTGCAACAAAATCAATCAATAATTTTCATATGGTTTCTCTGTATGAACTTGTCTGTGAAGTCAAAGCTTTCTGAAAAAAGGCTTGTTGATGTCATCAAAGGTTATTCATCTACAAGGGAGAAGTTCCATTTCCAAATTTAATTTGACATTTTCACGCTGGGACAATTGATGCATCATGTTGGGACTGTGACAATTGAATTAAGTAGTCCACAAACTACATTACGTCACCATGACATACATTTCTGAATTGTTTGATTTGTTATACCCAAAACCCCTGAGTTTGTTATGCAACAAACACATTTCTAGTTGTTATTTATATGGAAAGATTTACATTGCTTTTGGTTTACAGTTCATTGAGGCAGATGACCTTGAACAATCTACATTAGAGCGAGAACCAGTGAAGTTCCATGAAGCCTGGCAGCAGCTATGCAGCAGCAAGTAAGACTTTAATCACTCATTATAATAAATTAATTATTTAGTGGCAATGAACATATTATGTATAGTTAGGAGGTGTCAAAGTTTACACTACTTTGGCTGTGCAATGAGAGACAGTTAGCTAATCAATCAATGGGTAAGTGAGGCTGTGTCCAAATTAGCGGCTACAGCTACAGCTAGATTTCCGCGTCATCATGCATTGAAATATAGGACATCCTAAGCGACACCTTTAGCAACAGTCGTAGCCATAGGTGTTGTGGCCAATTCGGATACGGCCTGATAGTCAGCCAAAACAATTTTTATATTGACAGCTTAAATTTATTTATGTTGCCATCTTCCTGGCTTCTGTCCATTCAGTTGATATTTACAACTTGATTCAATAAAATTCTTTGGAATATACTGATTCAGTTAAACTCATTTTCATCAAATTTAACTCAATTCAATTCCAATGCATGCAGTCACCAACACAACTTTTTTTTTTCATTGACTAGGCACAAATACAAATGAAATATGAAATAAAACTGACGACCCTTGACCTTGCATTAAAAAAAAACATGTTTCAAAATTAGCATACATGTACTGTAAAACAGAAATTTCATGACCAAAAGTGAGAATGATTATTGAGCACATCTTATATTCAAGTTCTCAACATAAAAACGTAATATTCGATATAAAAGCCACTTGGAAAATAAGCTGTAGCACCAGAAAATCTTCTATTTTTAACTTAATGTGGTATGTAAGCCGTACTGTTAAATTGTTATGCTGCATGAACAAAACGGCAGACTTTTATATCGTTTGTGTTCTCTCTTTGTATGATTGAGGTGGGACCATTCTCATATCTGTACATAAATTTAACTAATATTTGTACCAACAAATTTTGTAGGATTCAGATTTGATTCGCTCGGACAAAAAACTTTTCAAACATAAACAACTTTCCGGACAATGTTAAACATAATAAATTTGTGTGTTTCAATTGTGATTAAGAAATAATAAAAAAACAAATTTTGACTATGACACCTGCCTTATACATGTACGCTCTAACATTACAACAATACTTCCGGTACAGGAAAGATGATTTCATTTTGAATTAGAAAAATTAGACTAGGGCACAAAAAAAGCTAAAGCTTGTCAAAAACCAACCAAAAAAAGCCGCCCAGACAGCACATGGAATTTCTGTGTTTGGATAGTGTAAAATCGTCTTCAAATGGTATACAAAAATACTATAAATAATTTTGATTGGTTTAAATAAAGTAAAAACTGATTACTGCTAGGGCTGTGCATCCATGGGTAATTTTAGACCCGGGTACCCGAGGTGAATACCGGTCGGGTACCCGGGTACCCGAGTGGAAGCCCGGAAGTACATTGTAAACAAACCATGCCCCGACCGGTCATTCGTAAACAGTTTTGCACACATGTGAAAAAAGTATCATACAACTGTGGTCTACTTCACTCTACTTACTTGTAGAGCGAATACTACAATGGTATTGTTCCCTGTGCTGGCAGGCAATTAGCTAAGAGTTTTACACACAAACACGCCCTCTTGTGTCCTTTTCCCGACGCCCTGTGACATGCGCACTATGTTAGCGTCCCTCTTTTTCTCTTAGCAGGCAAAGGGAACACATGTGAATTTTTATGATAACGTAAATTCTGTAGAATTGCTGTTACTGGATTGCTTGAGAAAGCAAGATAATCTGCTATCCTGAAAAAAAAGATACATGGATAGTTATTGTAGAGTTGTGTTTGTTTGAGTGTTCGTGTGGTGATAACAAAATGAGTTCTAGGAAGTTGGGGAGGACAGGGCTTGTCGCTACTGGAGGGGATGTACATCCCTCCGGGACAGCCTGAGTCCTCAGGGGATTGCACCGGTGACACTACATTGCCGCATCAGCAATCCCCCAGGCAGCCCCCTCAGCCATTGCCGGCTAAAGACCTTCTAACTGGGTGGGGGGACCCTACAGTCTCTCCATCCCCGGTTAGTGTTTTGGGGTCCACCCAACCTAAAGGGAAACGCCCCGGTAAGGCCAAGAAATTGTCTAGTATCGGGGCCATACCCAAAAAGGGACGAGTTGGCAAACGTGCCTCCTTTACGGAGTCCACCTTGCCAGTCCCAGGCCTGCTTACGGGGCACTCGCACAGGCCCGGGGCACTTGCAGCCAGAGGGATTACCCCTCCACTGCTCGATGCACCCAGACCACCCAAGCACAACCCCACATGCCGCGGTGCCTAAGGACAGTCTATTGTACAGCAGCCTCGACCAGGCAGCCCCGCCAACACTATTGGGCTTGGGGCGCTGTTGGCTGCCCAGGCGATTGGCCACGGGGAACAGTTCCCATGGAGCCCCTTCAGAGCACTACGTTCAGAGGGTTCGGCCTCTGTATCCAGATTTACCCGCTGCTCAGTCATCCACGTCCGCAAGTACCCTCTAAGCTTACATCAGAATCTACTCGGGGGCGATCCTCCAAGAAGATGGGCCAAAAAAAAAACGACAATCCCGCTGCCCACCTTCGAGCTCGAGCGGTTTCTCTGATCGGACACACCGTGGCAAACGCCACAAGGGTGGTGATCCGATCTTTAGGGAGGACTACTTGGAGGCGTTCCAAACCCTTGCGGCCTCATTATCGGGCCGACGCGGGGACAGCGAACAGGGCCCCACTGACTGGGTCACCCCAAAGGTGCCCCATAGTCTGTACGGCCACAGCTGGCTAGCCTCGGACCAAAGGGAACTCTCACACAAAGCTAGCCGTGCTCCGGAGTCCCCCAGGTTTGCCGCCCCCACCCGGCAACCTCTACGTCAGGGGCGCATGACTACTGCCCAGCGGGCACCGCCACACACAACCCACCATGTGCTGGCGTCCCCGCCAAGCATCAGTCTGCACCCATCAGCGTCGTTCAAGTCTGACCAGGACTCGGTGCTAGATTGCCATGATGGTGCTATTTCTCCTTGGGGGTATGATTCCCATTCCCCGAGGGCATCTCATCCCAAGGGCATCTCATGCCAACTCGGCCGAGGAAGAGGGCGAGTTGGTAAGCTCCTCCAATGGATGTCGGTCTCTGAGACCAAGTTGTGCTTGGTCCAGAGGGACATGATCAGGGTACTGAATTTCCCCTATGGCCCGGAACCCCCCTCTGATGAACGACAGTCGTTCAGGAAGAGGTCGGACCCAACAACAGCTGTGACCAAGCCCTTAATTCCCAGTGATGCCCTTGGATTGAGTGTGTGTCGTGGACTTCGTACTCAAAACATATGGAGCCCTACTAACGTTTTCCCTCTTAGGATTTCGAAAAATATTTTGCCACCCCCAACCTGCCGGACTCGGCCATCGACGAGCTTGCCACTGACAGGGGATCAGCATTCTCCAAGCTCCCTTTTGTGGACAAGATCAGCGGGAAACTGGAGGATGGATTCATCTGCATGCATGGGGATGCGTGCCACGTCGTTTCTCCTACTCCTTTTCGAAATACTTGGAGCAGGGGTGCGGCAAGAACTCAATGGTGCCAGCCGATATGATGGTGGCTGCCCTCCATTGCTTGGACAACAGGATATGCTCCGTCCTAGACCAGTTCACAAAAATGTGACCCTGGCAACGACGGCACGTCCACAAAAAGTGGTCATTTTCGTGACGGGCTCACATTAACCTCAACCCCAACCTGGACAACAGCGCGCCCAGTCGGGCCGTGGCTTCAAAGCGTCGACCCCCAATAAACTGGGGCATGGCGCAAGTGACTTCCCACCGACAGACCCGTGGGAGGCCGCCTCCGGAAATTCTTGGGGTCCTGGGTTCAAGTTACCTTTGACCGGTAGGTCCTCGAAACGATCGACCGCGGTTACCCCCCCCCCCCCAACGGACATGCCAACACCAGTACCGTCCGACATGGCAAAGTGCCGCTCCCTCTAGGGAGAAGCCTCTCAGAGGAATAAACGCCCTCCTCCTGAAACGAGCAGTGCCTGTTGCTCGGGGACTCAAACAGCTTTCATGTCAACCTTCTTCTTGACACCCAAGAAGTGTGGGGCCCGATCCTAAACCTAAAACCCCTCAACAAGTTCATTTGTCCGAAGCGTTTCCGCTTGGAGATGCTAAGTACTATATTGGGCTCAATAATAACGCCCTCGTGGGCTGCAAGTCTGGACCTGTCAGGCCGGAGCACTGCAAAACCCTACATTTCCAATGCAACAATACCCAGTACAAATGTGGGTACTCCCCAATTGGACTTTCCACCTTACCGCAGGTGTTCACCCGGATCGCAAAGACGATCAAGGCAACACTGTGGAGGCGAGGTATCATTTTATAATACCTTCCTCGGTGCGTCCCTCGACCTGCGCAAGGGATTGGCCTGCCCATCGGAGGACCGCCTGTTGAACCTTCAACAGTGCGTGTCCCTCTTCCTCCCGGCGGTAGTGGCTCCTGCTCTGGCCTAGCTCAGGCTGTTGGGCCTTATGGCCAGCATGGTTGATGTGGTAGATTTCTGCAGGTTGAGGATGAGACCCATTTTACTTCACCTGCTCTCCTTCTATGAGCCCATTCGGAATCAAATCCACCACCCGGTGCCTACCTTGCCCTGGCTAGTCCCCCTCCTTCATTGGTGGCTAGTCGAAGTGAACACTACTCACGGTCGTGTTTTCCGCCCACCCCGTCAGTCGGTGACAGTCACGATTGACGCGTCGCTTCACGACTGGGGTGCGGCCCTTCACCCGTGATCGTGATAGCTTACTATCAACTTTGGGGAAGCCTCCTTATGAGTCGATGGACAGCTCAACGCTGTTGCAGCTCTCCATCAAGGTAGCGTTTCTCCTGGCTGTCGTTACTTCCCGATGGCGCAGTGAGCTACACGACTTGTCGTTGGAGGCAGGACACATCCGGTGGGAACCAGGCGGCATTTGCCTAGTCCCCACGGCCGGTTTCCTGACCAAAAGCCAGTCCAGCTCCTTTACGCCTCCGGACATTTTTGTCCCGAACTTCAAGTCCTGTTCTTCAGAGGCAAATGATAAGTTATAGTGCCCCGTCCGGCAGTCAAGTGGTACATGAGCCATACGAGATCACTGGAAAACTTCTTATTACGACAAACCCCACCCTTTCGGCCGGCGTCGCAGTGTACCATCTCCCGCTGGATTGTGACCGCCATACGCTCCGTCCACTTAACCATTCGGGCACATGACGTTAGAGGGGTAGCCACCTCTTGGGCATTTTTTAAAGGTGTACCCTTAGCTGACATTACCAAGGCGGCCTGTTGGAAGTGCCCTAACACCTTCTTCGAACTCTACCTGAAGGAAGTCCTCCAGGCAGATGGCAGAGCCATCTAGACAGCTAGTCAAATTTCCCAGAAACGCTAACTGGTGAGTCCATTTTCTTTGGTTTCTCTCTCATATATATTTTTATTTGCATTTGAAATCTAATGCGGTGTACCTATTATGTTTTCTCCCATAATGTCGATACCCCCCCCTGATTTTTGCGCACATACCTGGGCCCCCTGGGCCACGCTCGCCGTTCTCCCATACTGCGGGGCCACGTGTCTGGGCTGACCTGTTAGTAAAAGCGCAATCTTGCGTTGCGTAGCCCGCTATTTTAGCCTCCCGGCGTGATTACGGGTTGAACCCTAGGCCTTTGGGGTTTCATTAGGCATGCCCCTTGTCCTACTCCCCTGTAGACTTACAATAGTTTTGCATATACCCACCGCCTTTCTTGGTGCGAGTCTATGCAATGTAGTATTGGCTCTACAGGTAAGTAGAGTGAAGTAGACCCCCACCCCACAGTAGTGTGTGTGGGTCTACGAGCGAATACTTACCTGTAGAGCACCCTCCCTTCCCTACTATACTTGATTCTTAAGTACTTAGGCGTGTAACGCTTGGGGGAAAAGAGAATGCTAACGTAGTGTCACAGGGCGTCGGGATAGGACACGAGGGCGCTATTGTGTGTAAAACTCTTAGCTAATTGCCTGCCAGCATAGGGAACAATGCAGTTGTAGTATTCGCTCTACAGGTAAGTATTCGATCGTAGACCCACCCACACTACTTTGGTGTGGGAATATGTGATTTCATGATTAGAATGTGACAATGAGCATTTTTTATTAACGTGTTCATATATCCAGTTTCTATAAACAAAACGAGAAACTAAGATGACTTTTTAAAAAGTTACTAAACATTACCCAATTCAAAAATTATGTTTTTAGTTATGTACATCATGCACCGATGTCATAATCCATTCCACCACTGCAATTGTTGTTCCATTTTCACTGCCTGCAAATGTTTTTTCCATCTTTAAATTTGAAAGGGACTTCTTCAACATTTTGATATTCCAGTCCCCTATCTGATCCCCATGCCTTTGTGTGCAAACATCCCTGACACATACAAGCGGTTTGGCAACCATTTTGAAGTCACAAAACCACACATCTCCATACAATCACGAAGCCATGCCTGCAGGGCATGCTACAACACCACATAGCAACACCAAGTTGTTCGTGTACATGTACAATACATACACATGTACTCTCACATGAAAACCATGTGTGAGCCATTCATTGCATACACTGCACTAGTTTTCCTTATTTTGTTGATCATGCGGGTGGACATGTTTCATTGGCTCGTAACCAAGTTGTGCTGCCAACTCTCTCTACATAATGAGATTTCAAACCGTGGTGCATCAGTCAGTATTTGATTTAAATATTGAAAAAAACGAAAGGACATATGTGTAGTTGAATCTTAAGGAAAAGTCTGAAAGAAGAAAACAAATTGTGTAAAATAAAAGCACCAACTCCTATACAAAGTGATGACAGATAGAAGAGTGGCCAAAAACAGATTTGTTGTGCTTCAGGAGAGCCGATAAACTTATCACAGGCGGGTTTTACCAATAGTCCAAGGAGAAAGAAACCGCAACCAGAATGCACAGTGCACTGCTTGTTTAGCAAATTGGATTAGTGGCTTACAATAAATAGTCCTAGTCACACAACTGTGCAGGATTTCGAGACCTCAAAAGGCAGCTGAAATTACTGTTATGTCCCATTGTCTGTGGGTAAATTGAGATATAAGAAACGGTTTTTTTTTAGCTGTTTCGCGCACGTAGCGCTGTGAAACAGCTCTTGTTTTCGTTTAAGTTTTTTTTATTATTATTAATATTTTTTTTTTAATTTGTATTTTTCAGTCATTGAAATAATGCACGATTCGTTCTAAGCTGCCTTTTGCATAGTTCTTAAAGAGCAATTGCAATGAAACTTTCAGTGATGAAAGGCATTGGTGCAATGATGATCCAAAAACAATTATGTCATGATGACGTCATCACCTGTCACGTGACGTCAGCTTAACGGTTTCTATTTTAAATATTTGAAAATCCGTATCAAATCAGCAACAAGAGACCGTAGGTTTCTGTTTGCGGGATTGTATAGGGATAATTTAGGTCTTCATTTTATTCAGTGTGCGTGACCTCACATAACCTCTACTTCCGGTCGAAACCGGAAGTGCCTTGTAATTCAAAAGTGCTAAATGTTATTAACATGTTTTCAACGATGTTAGTGTCTGGCAAGGGTGTGCATTTATAAAAATACCGATGACGTCATGATACACACGAGCGCCCTCTAGCGGCAGGTTGAAAACTGTTCAAAATGGACTTTTTGAAGATGTGTGTGGGGAAAATTTACACATATGTTGACCGTCAGGCAGCTATCATTTGTGTGAAGTTTCAGATCAATGACGTCATCGGGGGTCACATGACGCAGCATTAAAGGTGCCCTTTTCAAAGTCGTATATCTCCCAATGTATAAGTGCGATTATGTTGAAACTTGGTAGGTTGTTAGATATTGGCCAGTTCTTGTAAATTATGAAATGACGTCATGATGACGTCATCACATGATTGTTTATGATTTTTTTGATTTTTTGCACCTTTAAGTCATAAATTGCTAAATGAACACTGTATAATCTAAATTCTTTTTTTAAACAGGCTCGATACGTCATATCTGCTTTGAATACACAAAGACTTTCATATTTACTTGAGTAATTTGAAAATTTTACATACCCGTAAAGTCTTTGGTCAAGGCGTTTTAAACATGTGTTGTGATCTATCGCATAATGCATTGGGATATTTCACCAATAGAGGAAGTAATAACTCTCATGCTATCCCATCCGCTCTCTAGCATTCAATGTTTTTTGCGCAAAGTAACAAGATACAAATTGGAAACAATGTGACCGGCATGCGGTGTGTAAAATTGTGATCGCAACATGATGTGTTTTTCGCGGAACTTTCTATTGAATTTTGTCAATGCTTATCCGAACGTGAAAAGTTTAAACGTATAACCATTAATTAGTATGCATCTTACAATTTTACTAAAGGCACCGACGGCAGTTGGATAAAAAGGGCACGGCAATTGCCGTCGGTAATTTTGAGGCAAGCAGCCTGTGTACATCCAGTGCTAACTGTGCTGGATAATGCAGTCTATTTAAATGTTGTGTTCACTAGTGGCATCAAGCCAAAGAGATGTACTGTCATTATCAAAGATGTTTTTGCTAAAATGTTACAGGAATTATTCTCAGCCTGAATGAATTTTAATTAAGTATTATTATTTGAATTTCAGTTTCACCTTACTAACAAATAACATTTTAATGCTTTTCATTGGTATACACTGGCTGGTAGTTGTTTTTGAAAACCAACATGAACAAAATCTATTGATTCGTCATTATTTGATTTAAGGTTACAACCTGCATAAAGAAATTCATCTTGCAACAGCTGTAATTTGTAGATTGATTCAAGGTGGTTGAGCCCTGAAATTTGCTTGACTGTATAGCATGTTTGGTTCCTTTTCACAGTGGGGTGTTGGTACCAGGTGGATTTGGTGTCCGAGGAACTGAAGGCAAAGTCGCTGCAGCAAAGTGGGCTAGAGAAAACAAAAAACCATATCTTGGTAAGAAAGATAAACTTTATTAGGTGTTCGGGCAATCTGCGAGTTTGCACTCTGCAGATTTGGCAGTTAATCTGCCCGACCTTGCAAAATGTGCGCAATCTTAAGTTATGCGCAAATCCTTGGAATGCGCTTCACACAGCGCCGTGTACACACGTGCGCGATGCGCATTGAATTGTGGGTATTTTTCGCTCGTAGTCGAGTCGAGTCGCTGGACATCGCAGGCTCAAATCACGGAGATATCTGTAAGTTTTTCTTGATATGTTCTGGTTTTTATTTCAAAGTTGCCTAAAACATGTTAAATTGGTAAAAGTCAGACATTTTTTTCCAAGTAATTTATTTTTTCATTTTTTTTCCCACCATTTTCCCCCATTTTTTCCCGTTTTTTTTTAAAAGCCAAATAAAAAGTTTAGGGTCGCGGCGTAAAAACTAGGGTCGGTCAGGGAACCGGAAACAGAACCCTTTTTTTTTTTGGCCTCATCAGGTGTCAAAATACAGTAAATTAAAGTTTAATAATTCATAAATTCATTACTCAAGAAGTACATTAGCTATTATAACACTCTATACATCATCGAAGAGGTCATGACAAATCTAGCAAATACTACACAAAGTTTTACACCATTTGACCTCGACTTCCTGTTCAAACCGGAAGTTGAAAATTTCAAAATTCATACTTTAAAAAATATTCATACTTTTTACACACACACTCCTACTCATGTTGTAGGTCCATAAGCGTTACCTACTTGACCTTCACTTCCGGTTGAAAATCGGGTATGCATTGACCCGCTGTTAAACCGCGGGAAAATAACTGCACTGAAAACACACACAATGCGTGGTCTATACCAGTGCATCCTGAACGGCTTTTTGCTCTATAGACCACAAGGTTCAACCTGATTTTGGCAATAGCTTTGTCTCTAAACCAGACGTCCATGCAAACCTCGCTAACAATAAAATGTCAGGCTAATCGTGTGCTTTTTTAGACTTTTGTGTGTAGCTTGTAGTGCTTTTACTTAGAGTTGTTCTAGGCCACTAGATAATAACCCAAATACAATGTATTTTCATGACAATAACGATTAGATTGGTAAATCTTCCCCTATGGATAAAACACTGGGTTGCGCAATCACGGCAATGTGTCTGAGATTGCGCCGCAGTTTATTCCTAACCAAAAGTTAACCACTTGGTTAGTACATACATGTACCCTCATCGGATTTTTGCATGACCAACATATGTCATTCCATAGGTAAGGTTTTTTTTTTAAGGCATTTGAATTGGATAAGTTACATACCATCTTGTAAAATTTGTTTGTAACATGTCATAAAGTTGTGTTGTTTTGTCTTGTAGCTTACAACACTTGTGACATTTTGTTCATACGAATGACCCAACTTTGACCTTTACTTCCTTTACTTACTTTACAAAATAACTTTGTTAGATATTAATAAGTAGATGAAACCATTTTTGGTTTTGTCATGATGACATCATCAGGTGTTGAATTACAAGGTTTTTTAAGTTTTAAAAGGACCATTTGCTTTTTGCTGTCGTTTCGGCAATTCAAAGCTATGATGTTCATAATTAGGCATCTGATAGATCAAGATTAGGACAACATTTCAAAAGTTAACAAATTCGTACGACCTTTACATCTGGTCGTACCGGAAGGTCAAAGTTTGCTTTTCGTTTTTTTCTTCAAAAAACATTTTCTGGGCTTAACTACTGCATAACTCAAGTTTGAAACTGGATTAAACATTGAAACTCCCCAGACAATTGAACCTTAACATCAAGACAACACAAACTTCATGAAGTCATGATGACGTAATCACATTAAATCACATTGAATTACATTAAATCAAAGTTTAATATTTGAAAAAAATCATAACTCCTGAACCACATAATGGATATTTACAATCTACACATCTTCGACAAGGTCTTTGAAAGGTGAACAAACGCTACAAACAGTGTGACCCCATTTGATCTCGACTTCCGGTTCAAACCAGACGTTGAAATCTTCAAAAATGAATATCTCAAGAACTACTCATCATTTTAGCTGAAACTTTGTATCAGGCTATAGATCTGTGAGCCTGCTCAAACTTTTGCACAGAAATGACAACACTTTAACTTTTACATCAAAACCAGATGTTAAAGTGCACGCATTTGTTGACCCACAATGATAACGCACGCTAGAGGTATAACACACACCTACACGTAGATTATACATATAGTTTAGTGTAAATGTACAGCGTATGTACTGTGTACACGTGTACATGTACATGTACAGCAGTGCTCAAATTAGCATTGGGCCAGTAAACTCATGAATGGCCAAGTCCGGCGGTCTTGTGGTTTAAATTCAATAACAATTCATGTACCTCACCCTATAATATCTTGAACAGATGTTCAAGTATTGACTTTGAGTAATGATTTGAAATATACTTAATACCCTTAAAGACAAATGAGGTAAATCTTCTCTTATATGTCTTAGTGCTTGTTAGATTAAATGCAAGTTAAACTGTGCAAGGAAGTCTTTTCTCAGTTTGAATCTGGTCTTGTAAAACTATTTCTGGTCCAGTAAACCTTTTGAGATACAAGTCTTGTGGTCTTGTAAATTTTTCCCCCAAATTCAAGCCCTGTACAGCATATTGTACAGTGTACACATGTACATGAATAAATACATTTGACATCGCTGTTACACTGTATATTGACCACCCAAAGATAAACAATCTAATATTTGACAAAATTCAAACTCCTGAACCACACATTGGATGTTTACAGTCCATACTTCATCTGAAAGGTATTTGAAAATCAAAGATAGCTACACAGTGTGTGACACCGTCCGATCTACTAAACCACAAGTTTGACTGAGTTTAAACTTAACCTTTTGTTAGACAAAAACTTCTGTGAATTGAATCAACTTCAAATTACACCATCATTAAACACCATGATGAAACATCATATTATTTAAAAGGGTGTGAAGGATAAATTTTATTGGTGATGTTTGGAAGCATACCAGTCAAAAAATGTTGATAAAATAATAAAGACTAAGTTTCATTACTTGAAAATATTAAATGAAGGCTGCACATTTTGAGAACATTAATTTTCAAAAAACATACATACTTCACAAACTGTTTCTGGTAACCTACCTGTTTTCAGGTATTTCTTGAAATCATTGTAGTCAATAAATTTGTTGTCAGAAACTTGTTTCTGGTCAGGGTCACCAAAACACGCCCCAGAGGTTCTTCCTAGAGCTGGTGAAATTCATGCTGCTTGTTAGACAACATTTGTTTGCTTCCAGAAATAATTGGCCCTGAAAGAACGGAAAATAAAGCAATGCATGAATGACAGCACTAAGCACATGTATTGTTACGGCCATGTCAGACGGCATTTTTTCCCAGGCAACCAACTGTGGTCTTTCACAAGTTCTGATGGTATAAATTTACAAATTCAACTTTGTTCAACAAAAGGTTAAAAAGTTATACATTTATGACTGTTGAACATGCATTCAGTTATACATGCATTCAGTTCTTTTTAGTGCGGCAAAGTTGGGTACAGTCGTACACAATCAACACAACAATAGTGGAGCTGATCACTTAAGGGTTGGATTGGACAAATACTAGAGCCATAAAAAGAGTCAACCTGGGTTCACCTCATCATTGCTTTAGGGAGTCATACATATTGTGGCAACATAATTAACATACTTTTATAGTAACTTAAGTGCATTTAAGCAATCATTTTATTTTTTCCAGGTGTTTGCCTGGGATTGCAAGTAGCTGTGATTGAGTTTGCTCGAAATGTATTGGGTTGGAAAGATGCTCATTCTGAGGAATTTGATCCAAACTCCACTCATAAAGTGGTAAGTGTGCTCTTCTTAAATATTTGCACTTATAGTACGGCAGGTAGATGATGGGATTGTGCCTTTGATTATACAAACAAGGAATTTGATACACAGTCAATGTTATGCGAAAGATATTTGGCTAAAGGGCCATCACCGATTGTTCTTTGAAAAAATATAGGTGGAATAACAATTAATGGCAGCCATTTTGAAAATTGCTTGTTATTCTAGCCTGCATTTGTTCAAAGGACAAATCTGTGTTGTATGCTTGTATGTATCATCACAGCTGAAATTCCGCTAATGTTGGTTTAAAAATATAATGGTTCCATGCTGTATTTCAATCCACTTTGCAAAGCCCTTTAGTTTTACTGACTGTTTGCTCAGTCTGGAACTTCTGGCTCGATATTCAGATGCATTGCTAATTGACAAGTTCGGTCCTAGCTTGGAAACAGGTTTTTTGACCCCCCCCCCCAATTGATTTTCGGAAAACCAAGACCACCTTTATTTCAAGAGTATCGATGTCGAAATGAAATCATGACTTAACCAAGTTAAGACATTGATTATTCTTATAAAATGCACCGGTAGGCCTATGTATACATGTAAATATTTTTCTCTTTCACGAAAATTTGCGCTTTGTTCACCATGACTCGGCCAACCTCTTGGCCTTAAGCTATGGACAATAGTTGGCCATGGTGTGATTGAATCTTGGACTTACCTCCCAGACTCAGCTAGTCTTGATTGGTGATGCTGTTTTTTGTATAAGCCACCCGTACAGGGCGCTACATTGAGTGTTTGGGAGGCTGACTTAGAAGGACTGGGCAAGTCTATAACTCTGGATCGAAACAGCGTCTTGACGATTTTGGATTTGCTGCCCGGAATCAAACAGGCAGATCAAAATGAGGCTAATTTGCATAATTTGTATTGAGGCGTTCAGCGACAGATATTGTGTATGGTACCTACATACGTTAGTATGCCTCAAGGAAATGGCTTTGAGAAGTACATTTACATAATGTACTGTGAATGTTGAACCAGCGTTAGAATTTGCGAGAATTAAATTGGGCCTTGAAGAGTTTAAAAGTCATCAAACCACCGCAATTCGTAATTTTGTGGAAGGTCATGACTTAGTTGTAAATATATGGATTGGATTTGGGAAAAGTGTTATTTTTCATGCAGCTACTATCGTTAAAGACTTTTATGAATGGACCTGGTAACATGATACGTGAAACCCTGATCAAGGTGACACCGTGAAGGAGAAGTCTCTTGTGATTGTTATCAGACCATTCAGTCTTCTCCACACGCGTATTTTGGGAGGGCAGGCCGCTCTCCCAAAGTTTAAGGCCGCCCTGCCAAAGAATTGGCCGCCCTGCCAAAGAATTGGCCGCCCTGCCAAAAAAACTACAAACAGACTATTTTTAGCCTGCACTTAATACAATCAGACGAATAGCCGACGAGCCATGCCCGACTTCCAAACCGCAGCATTGGAATTGCAATTGTTCATTTCAGTATGCAAACGTTAAAACACGAGCGATGCACACAACCACATGTGTATCCACTGCGCGTACATCGGCACCGTACCCCACAACGTTCGGTCGCCCACCATGCATAGCGCATACCCAACACACAGTACAAAAACACAGCACGGTCCAAAGTCCAAAGCTAACCAACATTCCGCATGCTGTGATTGGCCGTTGATGGTCGTTGATAATTACCATATTCATAAGAGAGCTTGGTTAGACTCCAACGCAGTAGTTTACAAGCAGAGTAAAGAATTGCCACACAGTGTGCCGCACCTGCCTGCGGATTGGGCGTGTAGCCGTGGGAACGAAAAGGCAAGGGAAATTCCCTCGGTGAGAAATTCCCTCGGTGAGAAATCACCTCGTGGTCGGGAAACGTTGGGCAAACGTATTTACGCAACATGGGGATCGGAATAAACATCGAGGCACAAACTTGCAGTTGCAGAGATCGCAACGTTCAATCATTGAGGTAGAAACCATTGAATTAATTGTGTCGTAACCAGTGATAAAAAGCACACAAAAATGTAAGCCGTTCCGTTTTCATGGAATATCCATACAGTCATGTCATGTTTGTTAATTTTATTGGCCATGTCCTCCCCCCTGTATGCGGTAAAATCCCTTTTCCGTGTTCACAATTTTTTCACGATATATCGACATATCGGCGATATTTATCCGACGATATATCGCCAGTCCAAATTTAGGATATCGTCCAGGGCTTTTGGGATGAAAGATACTCAAACATTTACAACTTTTGCTGACAGAGGGCGATGCGGGGCAAAGTTCATTGAATTTGTTCTCAATGTACATTCTGTTGTCGACCGATCATTGAATCCCGATGATTTGATTGCAAACGAAGTTCTAAACGCAGTTCTAAACAACGGATCCACTATTCATGAATCCATGAAAATTGTTGTTGATGGAAAAAGTATTATTTAGGGCAGAAATAAGGGAAAAAGATCGTCCAAAAACGTGTGGTTTTTTTAATGTTTTTTTTATAGCGTTTGAGAGTTGTGTGCACGTGTGTATCCGATCACCAAGCTTTCTAAAACCCCACACTGTGCAGCATATCCCTGTGATGTTTTTGGCGCAGCGCAAAAAGGAAAATGTATAACAAATTGGAGGTTTTTGAATTAGTTTTTACAATAAGGTTGTAGTTCGACCGGAATGGATGTCAATCATTCTCCTTAGATAGTGTTGGGGCCGGGGGGTTTATAACATTATTGTTAAGAAAAGGATTATCTCAAGTGTGTTTTGCTTTCCCGTCCGATGACGTCATATACCAACGGGCGCCACTTTGATGACGTCATATCGGCAGGCGCCATTTTGTTTACGTCGTGCTGCCCTCCCAAAGAAAAAGTCTGTGGAGAACACTGCCACTGAAGGCACTCGCTGTTAAACAGCTTGAAAGAGCCCAACAAATTGGCTTAGTTCGAGCTGATGTAACTTCTGGTATCACATCACATGTTCTTGATAATTGTCACCAGTTCTCTATCCTATTCTTAAGGGAAACAGTCTGGTCACAGCCTGCTCACCGTTTTGCAGTTCATGCAGTTCATTTCATGATTAATCCAATTGCTGCCAGAAAAAAAAATGTGGGCAGGATCTAGAGCCAAAAGCATCAAGACGTTCGTTTTGATCCAGATGTTTGTGTGATACAGATATCTCTTCTCCAGTAATTCGTGTTGCGGACAGTAATTCGTGCTGCGATATCGCACTACGTTAAGCAAAATGAACGTCGCCAATCAAGACTAAGACTTGGCCAGCCTCTTGGCCTTAAGCTATGGACAATGAATTGGCCATGGTGTGATGGAATCTTGGACTTACCTCCCAAAGTAGGTCAATGGGAAATAATTGTAGCAGCCTTTTGATTTCTAGTAATCTCTAGAATTTCCTGTCTGAATCTTTTCCAACTTGAATCAATTGAGGCAGTTGCAGTGCTTCAGGGATAAAATAACGAGCCGAGGAAAAAAATAGCTGCAGATTCTGCTGATTATGCTGATTATGTACCGTATTTTCCTGTGTACAAAACGCAGCTTATCTGACTTTCAAAGGTCCACGTCTTATCTAACTGTGCGTCTTATCTGGTATCGCTTGAGATCATTGTGATAATCGCTGTTTAAATCTTACATTTTTTATACTGTTAAGTAATCCTTTCTATTGTCCAGAGTAATCCTACGTGTTATCATTTTTTTTTAAATCAAACCTACACCAAACACCTGTTGTGTAATTTTAACAAGCTTTGATGAAACTTATCTGCACAACCAGCTTGTAGAATCATGTAAAATCTGTTTTTATTAAATATTTGTGTGTCTTACTGAATCTATTTGTTCTCTATAGGTCTTAAAAAATAGTCTTTTCTTTCCTCAGTATATTGAATGTGACTAAATTGATTTGATGTTTTTTGTGAATTTTACTAAGATCATCGAAATGCCAGAACATAACACTGGTCAGATGGGAGGAACTATGCGTCTCGGCAAAAGGACAACCTTATTCAAGGCAGAGAACTCAATCCTCAGTAAGTACAAATTTACAGACTTTCATGACGAATTAACTTGTAATGCTTTTTGTTATAGAAATATTCTTTCAGTTATGTTAAGAAAATGATAGGGGGATCGTGGACAAAAATTGTTATATGCTCGTGTTCTACTTTAAACTCTGAAGACATCAATTTCACACTTTCTTTTGACAACCTCTCAATACTTACTAATGCTTGTATGTGTTCATTCTGTGCCCTTTGCGTGTTAAATCGACATGCTTTTTTGTTTAAGCCCTAGGCTTCACCGCTTGAATGATATACCGGTACACAATACCAAAAAGCACCTTTGTCCTTTCCAGCATTCATTGGAATAAGTGGTGTTTGTTTGTTTGTTTTTTTTCACATTGAATTGAATTAGGATAAGTAAGTGTCTCCTTATTTTCTGTATCCATACACACATGGTTCCAGAGGTGGACAAAATTCACAAGTTCTTTTCAACCTTTTTACTGACACCCAAAAACACCTCAAGGAATGGCGACCAAATTTGGACCTTCAGACGCTGAACTAAGCAGTTCAGTATGGAATCACTCCATACAGTCTTTTTATACCACAGTAATAGATTGTAAATTTGTATTGGTCAAGAGCCAATTATGTGGTGTGCTACAAAGACGCCTGTAACATGGCTCAGGGGAACATCATCTTGATCGTGGCAATCATTGGTCATTTCCAGTGCCTTGTACAGTTTTAGAAATAGCCCTTACATGTATCCTGACTGATACAAACTTTTTGCACTTGCAACAGAGGTCTTTAGGATCAGTGGTTTCAGATTCAGCATCACTGTCTTCATCATCCATAACCAAAGGTGGTTTATTTCTTGGTTTTCTGTTCCGGTGACTTGTTCCAGATGAACTCGGTTTTGGTTAACTCTAAGTTCTTTGGGTCTACTTAACTCTACTTACCTGTAGAGCGAATACTACAATTACATTGTTCCCTATGCCGGCAGGCCATTAGCTAAGAGTTTTCCCCCACCTACACGGGTGTGTGGGGTCCCGAACACCAATCGTCCCACATCAACGTCCTGGAATGCACTGCAACATTTCCAGTTGGACGTCAAGGGAAGTGCAGTCCTGGTGAGGTGCGACAACGCCACAGTGGTGGCTTACATCAATCACCAGGGGGGCACTCGGTCGAGCCGGCTGTGTGCACTAGCGTGGGACCTCATCCACTGGTGCATACAGCAGGGGACAGTACTGTCAGCAGTCCACATCCCGGGCGAAGAGAACGTCACAGCCGACGCTCTCTCCAGAGGCTGGATCGCCCCGACGGAGTGGTCACTGCTTCCACAAGTGGCCCGGTCGCTCTTCCAACTGAACGACCGGCCCCACATGGACTTGTTCGCTTCCCATGCGAACACCCAACTGCTGATCTACTGCGCAAGGGCCCAGATCCCAACGCGTGGCAGATCGATGCTCTTTCAGTGCAGTGGGACGGCCTACTGACCTATGCGTTCCCGCCCATCTCACTCGTCCCTCGAGTGCTGACCAAGATCAAACTGTCGGGTCCTCCTCATAGCCCCATTCTGGCCCCGCCAGCCGTGGTTTCCCCGGCTCGTCAGGCTCCTTGTCCACCGCCCGGTGGTTTTACCGAAGCAAGCGGATCTCCTCTATCAACCCAACTCGGGGGTGATCCACTCGTCTCCGGGGGATCTTCACCTGACGAGCTGGGTACTGTCACACGATACCTCTGTTCAGCAGGCCTTTCGCGACGGGCTGCAACAATTGCAGCCCAGTCACGCCGGGCCTCGACCAGAAAGGTTTATAATAGCCGACTACGCCATTTCTTTAAATGGTGTAGACGGAAATCCCTGCATCCTCCCAATACTTCTGTAGGGGAGGTAGGGGATTTCTTGGTATACCTCCTTGACAGCGGCCTCTCGACAGGTACGGTAAGAAATTACCGGTCAGCCGTCGCGGCAATCCATCTCGGTTTCCCAGACGGTTCTTCTGTCTCGGATAACCGGGCCATCAGCCAGCTGATCAAGGGGATGTTTGTGACCCATCCCCCAGTACGCAAACTGGTCCCGTCATGGGACCTCTTTAGCGTACTAACAACTTTGGTGAAGCCTCCTTATGAGCCGATGGACTGCTCAACGATGTTGCAGCTCTCCATCAAGGTAGCGTTCCTCTTGGCTGTCGCTACTTCCCGACGGCGCAGTGAGTTACACGCCTTGTCGGTGGAGGCAGGACACATCCGGTGGGAACCAGGCGGCGTCCGCATGGTCCACACGGCTGGTTTCCTGACCAAAAATCAGTCCAGCTCATTCACGCCGCCGGACATTTTCGTCCCGGACATCAAGTCATTTTCATCAGTGGCGAGTGATAAGCTGTGGTGCCCTGTCCGGGCACTTAAGTGGTACATGAGCCGTATGAGATCACTTTGTACGGGTCATGGGAAACTCTTTATTACAACGACCCCACCGTTTCGGCCGGCGTCGCAGTGTACCATCTCCCGCTAGATTGTGACCGCCATACGCTCCGTGCCGGGCGGCTGGCCGGCAGCCGAGGGCCCCATTCGGGCGCATGACGTTAGGGAGGTAGCCGCATCTTGGGCATTTTTTAAAGGTGTACCCTTAGCCGACATCACCAAGGCTGCCTCTTGGAAGTGCCCTAATACCTTCTCCGAACTCTACCTGAAGGACGTCCTCCAGGCAGATGGCAGAGCGGGAAGGGAGGTTTTACAGACAGCCAGTAAAGTTTCCCCAAAACACTGACGGGTGAGTCCACTTTCCTTGTTTTCTCTCTCATATATACTTTTATGTGTATTTGAAATCTAATGAGGTGTACCTGTTATGTTTTCTCCCATAATGGCGATACCCCCCTGATTTTTGCGTGCTAACGTGGCCCCACAGGACCACACTCAACGTTCTCCCATATCGCGGTGCCACGTGTCTGGGCTGACCTATGGGTCCTTCGGTTTCGTTAGGCACGCCCCATGTCCTACGCCCCTGTAGACATACAATAGTTTCACGTATACCCACCGCCTTTCTCGGTGCGAGTCTATGCAATTGTAGTATTCGCTCTACAGGTAAGTAGAGTGAAGTAAGACACCCTACCCACAGTAGTGTGGGAGGGTCTACGAGCGAATACTTACCTGTAGAGCACCCCCCCCCCTCCTTCCCCACTATACTCGATTCTTGAGTACTTATGCATATAACGCTTGAGGAAAAAGAGGACGCTAACGGTGTGCGCATGTCACAAGAGGGCGCTATTGTGTGTAAAACTCTTAGCTAACTGCCTGCTGGCATAGGGAACAATGCAATTGTAGTATTCGCTCTACAGGTAAGTATTCGCTCGTAGACCCTCCCACACTACTGCGGGTAGGGGGTTTCTTTTTTTGTTGCCCCTGATGTTTCTTGTGTCCTCAGTGATGGCTGTACCTCCTACATGTACATCACCACTAAGTACTTGGTTTGTGTAGTATTCTCTGTCATGCAGCTTCAGTTTTCCTGAAGAAGTTGGTGCATCTGTCGGTAGTGTCGTCAGCTAGCAGCTGTAGGTTTCTCAGCTAAAATGACAGAAGCTGAAATGCTTTCCGGACAGTTAACTGTTGATAAAGTGAAAAATGGTTATGGGCAAAATACTTTATTAGTTCATACTACATGTACACCAGACAACTGGGTAGATGCCACTCTTTTGGAATGATGCCTACAGGTTATTTGGTGTAAGTGCACATGCATTGCAAGCAATCTCAGTCGGGGAGTATTTGTCAATGCCGGATGGCGCTGCATATGAATCTGTCTTATATTATCAAGGATCTTTTCAAATAGTCCAAAATATCCAATGTCCATAGACTGTGCAAGTCTCGCGCGTATCGGAACGAGAAAACACGTCAAACGAAGAACTTTTTTTTTTTCTGAAATCAAATCTGTGTTTTTAATTATATCTAATGACAAAATCTTAACAACAAAAATACTCAGTACAATTTTTATAAAATGAGTTTTAGCTTTTATAATAAATACATAAATAATGTGTTAATTATTATTAAGAATAATTAAAACTCTGGGACAAGGATGCTTATTTGATCTTAACTTTTTAGAAACCCCTTACGCGGATTCGCAAAGGTCACACCGGTGTAAAATTAATGCTTGGCACAGTTTATAGAGAACGCACATTTTTTTAAATTGTATCAACTTGAAACTTTAGATGTAGGTAGAGTATAACTTGTACATGAACCTAAAGTTAAATCGTCATGATGATGTCATCGGGTGTCGAGTTACATTAAATATAAGTTTAATATTTGAAAAAATCATAACTCTTGAACCACACAATGGATTTTTTCAATCTATACATCATCGGAGAGGTCGTTCAATACTTAACAATTGCTACACACAGTTTGACCCAATTTGACCTTGACTTCCGGCTCAAAACGAAAGTTGATGACATCAAAAATTCATCAGCGTGAGGTCTCAAAATCAATTCAAATATTTTACTGAGAAATTACTTCTTTCTCAAAAACTACGTTACTTCAGAGGGAGCCGTTTCTCACAATGTTTTATACTATCAACAGCTCTCCATTGCTCGTTACCAAGTAAGTTTTTATGCTAACAATTATTTTGAGTAATTACCAATAGTGTCCAGTGCCTTTAAAGCCCACGAGTGTGTTTACCCGCGTTTAAACAGTGTATAGTGCGAAAGCACTGTGGTGGGCTGTTCAGCACTACTGATCACAGGGTGCAAAGTCCATTTGGCATTAGGCTGTGCATAGAGCAAGGCTGTATGGGCTGTGTTAGTCTAATCCAATTGTGAGCATTTTTGTCAGATAACAAAAGACACACTTCCAAAGATCACACAACCTTCAAACTGCTCACATAGTTAGCTCTTCACTTGTAGAAGACATCGCTTTCTTGACGTCATAATGACGGCATCAGGTGATCAATTAAATTAAAATAAAGTTTAACATTTGAAAAATTCATAACTTCGAACCGTGCATTGGATTTTTACAATCTATACATCATCTGAGAGGTCTTCCAAAAATAAACAAGCGCTACACAGTGTGTGACCTCAATTGACCTTGTCTTCCAGTTGAAAGCGGAAGTTAAGTAGTAACCTTAGCATTTATTTCCTGTGTAATAAATGTACTTTCCGTGAAGTTTCAAAAGCTATCAACAATCTTTTTATTGATTTATTTAAATAGTTTACACATTAACACAACGCTGACCCCATTGATAGCCGAACACCTCGGTGTTTGTTTGTACAAACACTAAATTCTAGGTTTTTTTTAAATTTAAATAAAGGTTTTCTTCTCCTTCTGCGCGAAGTTTATCTGCAGTCAAATGCACAGTTGCGAAGCTTGTATCAACTTAAAACTTTACATGTAGGAAGAGTATAACTTAAAGTTTTAGGAGAAGTCGTGACGTCATGATGACTTCATCAGGTATCAAATTACAAGCAATTTAAGTTCAAAAAGTGACCTTATGCCAATGTCTGTACTCCTCTTAATATTATAGCTATGGTATTCATAATTTAAAAGCAAACGATAGATCAAAACAAGGGCAACATTTGAAAAGTAACAAAAATTCATTTGACCTTTACTTCCGGTCGTATCGAAGGGTCAAAGTTGGCCTCTGTGAGTTTCTTACAAAAAAACATTTCCCGGCAAAAATCTAAACGTCTGTATATTAGATCAACTTCAAATTTTCACCGTATTATGACCTTGATAAAACCTCTATCAGGTAGGTGTGACGTCATGGTGACGTCATCAGGTGTCACATTACAGTAAATCAAAGTTTAATCATTCAAAATTCATAACTCAAGAAGTACATTAGCTATCATAACAATCTATACATCATCGGAGAGGTCATGAAAAATCTAGCAAATACTACACAAAGTTTTAATCCATTTGACCTTGACTTCCTGTTCAAAACAGAAGTTGAAAAATTCAAAATTCATATCTCAAGAACTACTCATACTGTAGTCAAAATGTTTACATCAGGATGTGGGTCTTTGAGACTCCTCAATCTTTTGCACAGAGATGATACCAATTGGACCTTAACTTCTGGTCGAAATATGACATTAAAGCCCACGTAAGAGTTGACCTGCATTTAAACTGTGTGTAATGCAAAAGCACTGTGGCGGGCTGTTCCGCTCCACTGACCACAATGTACAAAGTCTTTTAGCCTGATCTGGCATTCGGCTGTGCATATAGTAAGGCTCTATGGGCTGTGTAGTCTAATCCAAATGTGAGCATTTGGTGACATCATTATGACATCATGAAAGCGGTGTTTTCTCAAAGTGAAGAGCTAACTATGTGCAAAGTTTGAAGTTTGTGTGATCTTGGGAAGTGTGTCTTTGTTGGCAGACAAAAATTCTTACATTTGGACTAGACTTACACAGCCTATGGAGCCTTGCTATATGCACAGCCTAATGCCAAATCAGGCTAACAGACTTTGTTCCCTGTGTGGTCAGTGGAGCGGAACAGCCCGCCACAGTGCTTTTGCATTATACAAAGTTTAATTGCAGCTTTGTGGCTTTAACGTCCGATTTCGACCAGAAGTTAAGGTCTAATCGGTGTCATCTTTGTGAAAAAGTTTGAGGAGTTTCGAGGACCTACATGCTGATGTAAACATTTCGACTACAGTATAAGTAGTTCTTGAGATATGAATTTTTGAATTTTTCAACTTCCGTTTTGAACCGGAAGTCGAGGTTAAATGGGGTCATATTGTGTGAAGCGTTTGTTTAGTTCTGGAAGACCTCTCCGATGATATATAGATTGTATAAATCCATGGTGTGGTTCGTGAGTTATGATTTTTTCATTTATTAAAGCTTTATTTAACGTAACTTGACATCTGATGATGTCATCATGACGGCACAACTTTTAGAATCATCTACAAGTTATTGTCTACCTACATGTAAAGTTTCAAGTTCTTGAAAGTTTAACAACTATGCAATTGCTTGTGGACAAACAAACCTGAGAAGAAGAATAAAAACTATTAAAAAAAACTAATAAAAAAACAAACGAACAATAACAATGAGTTGACAATATTTAATTTGTCATGAGAGGGCGCTGTTGAGGTCATTATCCTTAATTTTGAAGGCCAATGGGTCAAACATTATTTCATAAAGAGAGAGCATGTCGGAAATCGAGATGATTTTGCTAGCAAACCTCAAAATGAGAGGCTGGAATATTTTCTTTTTGTCAACTTGTGGTTTTGACCGGAAGACAAAGTCAAATGAGGTCACACTCAGTTTGGCGTTGACAATTTTTTGGAAGCCCTCTCTGATGAAGTATAGATTGTAAAAATCTATTGCAGGGTTCATGAGTTGTGATTTTTCAAATATTAAACTTAAATTTATATTTATTAATCATACGATGACGTCATAATGAGGTCATTAAACAGGTATATTCTACTAGTAAAGAGCTAACTATGTGGGAAGTTTGAAGGTTGTGTGAGCTTGGGAAGTACATGTATGTTATTGTTGGCCGACAAAAATGCTCAAGTTTGGCGTTTATGTTGATTAGTGTTACACAGCCTAACGCAAAATCAGGCATCGTGGACTTTGGACTTAGTGATCAGTGGAGTGGATCAGTCTGCCACAGTGCTTTTGCATTATACAGTTTAAAAGCAGGTTAACACATGCGTGGGCTTTAACGTCCGATTTCTACCAGAAGTTAAGGTCAAACTCGTATCATCTCTGTGCAAAAGTTTGAGGAGGCTCAAGGACCTACAGCCTGTTGTAAACATTTTGACTTGTGTAAAGGTTGTTCTTGAGATATGATTTTTTTAAATTTTCAACTTCCGTTTGAACCGGAAGTCAAGGTCAAATAGGGTCGCACTATGTGTAACGTTTGTTAAGTTTTGGAAGACCTCTCCGATGATGTATAGATTGTAAAAATCCATTGTGTGGTTAATGAGTTTTGATTTTTTCAAATATTAAACGTATATCGATGTAGCTCGACACCTGATGACGTCATCCTGATGCAACAACTGTTGTATCATCTGCAAGTTATAGTCTACCTACATGTAAAGTTTCAAGTTGATATAAGCCTCGCAAATATGCGTTTTCTTGTGGACTCTGAGAAGAAGAAAAAAACTATTTTTGTTTTACTTTAAAGAAACCAACAATAACAATGAGATGTTCTGGCTAATGCCCCGAACACCTAACTTAACAAACAAAAACAATAGTTGTTCGAGCTGTATTGCTCAAACACCTAAACAGTTTTTTTGTATAAGACATATCATCGTTGTTGGTAATTTCTGTTTTTTCTTTTTATTAAGTTTTGATTTGAAATGTTGCAGTCTGTGTTGTAAGTATTATTCACTTTGTTTTATGTTTAGAATCCCTATACGGAGGCAAGGAGAGTATTGAGGAGCGCCATCGCCACCGATATGAGGTAAAATTGATGACAGACATTTTGCATCGCACTTGAAAGTGTGCAAATAAAAGCACATTTTTGGCTTAGTCTCAAGGTTGAGCTCCCACCCTATGGCACTGTAAATTTATGATTTTTATCTATCTGTGGATTTTGTTATTGGTCACAGTAAGGAAACTATCTTAAAACGAACAGACAGACATCAATCTTAAATTTTACAATTGTATTGCTACATATGTAGCAGCATTCTTCTGTAAACTGTTTCTTTTCTCAAGGAGCAGATCTTATTTCCTGATTGATTGTACCCAAGGACTTTTGAATCCTTCCTGTCTGAAAGAAAAATATTCTACCAGTAACCTGGCAGAATGATTGACATGCTCCCTTTTGCCTTTAAAAAGCAATACAAAACAAATTCAATGCTAAAAAATTACTTTTTTAAAAGATTATAAGAATCATAATCAAGAGTTTGTAGTGCTGGTATCTAGTCAATAACTAGCTTGGAAAGGGAACAAGTACCATTCAGCTTGAGTAAATGGTAAAGGGGAAGATTTAAGGTGTGTTCTGTAGAAACAAGTAGAGAGCATCGTAAATCTGTTTGACACATGAACTTAGTTTTTCAGCTCCAAAGGTAAACGTATCATCCTCGTTGGAAGATTTTGACATATTTGGTTATCACTTGTTTTGATGACTTGTTTTGTACTTTTTAAATTCTTAAAGTTCAAGGAAGTATTTTTACACACAAAACAGTGTACCTTCCAAACAGTTCAAGATAATTTTTTTAAATAGTTGTTTTCTTTCATTAATCAGGAGATCAAAGTGATGGTCTTTGATTAAACTGTAGGCTCTCAGAGAGGATTACATTTTCACAATGGAATTATTCTCAAAAACATGCAAAAGTGAGTTATGAAAAACACACTCTGCATGTTTTGCCGCTGAAAAACTTCCTGTAAAGTATCGAGTTTGTTTTTCTCTGCAGTGGTTAAATCTATCTTTTAAATGATTAACACACTTGAGAAAACTTGTGTCATATATGGATTGACATTTGTTTTGTAAAACTTTTTCAACTGGACCGTCGTCGCTTTTCAAACCGAAACAAAATGTGATTACAATAAATCAAAACAAACCTTTGGAAATGCCAATAATGATGGTATTACTACATGTAAGGGAATAAAGAGTAGCAACAAAGTCTTAACTGGCTGTTTAAAACCTGCAGGGTCGTGGCCGTGCGATGAAGGACCAAGCCAAAGGCGAGGTCCTTTATCACACGGCCACGACCCTGTAAGGTTTTAATCGACAGGTTAAGACCGAGTCACTACTCTTTTATTCCCATTCATAAGAGCCTTTTTTCTTAAGAAGCATTATAATGTTGGACAATCTGTAAAACTTATCTGTAAATTTTCATTTCATGTCTTCGGGCTCCGTGATTGCAAAGGGTCAAATTGTGTGCCACACATATGTTTAAACACTTATCACCGTGTTTATATCACACATTAAAACATGGCCATGTGTTATCCTTTCGGCCAATCAGAATGGATAAACTATCCTGGGTATTTATGAATAACAGATTAAATGCCTTAAAAAAGTAAATTCCTTTCAATTACAAACATTCCTTGTGCAAAAACATAGCGAAAGTAAGCACAGTCGCCACCATGGCGACTGTATTCATTACGGTGCATAAAATGCATTGTACACATGTACAAAACAGTCTGTACTACACAAATATGATTTTCAACCTCTGAACCTTTTGAAGATTACATCAGGTTTTTTAAATGGTGACTGTTTAGTAGGCTATTTTCAGACTATGGAAGTCTTCTCGTCACACTCTGTCTACGTCTGTTGGTTTAACCAATAAGGATGTGTAAAACGGGAGATAATAATAATAGCTAGTTCTTTATGTAACCTAGTTTATTTTTACAATAATGTATCAGAGTGCTTTACAAAGTGTTTTGTAATCGTGGGTGGTTTGGGTGCGATTCAGTGAGTAAATGGCTGGGCAGTACAGAGACAGAAAAGTTGTTTGGAATGAAATTGTTTGGAATAATGTCAGGTGTATTTGCTCATAGCACAGTTGCACTCTGGGCTTGAGGAAACTATGAGCTACACGTGTTTATACTTACACAAGCTTAGTATGTGGCGACAAGGTCTTAACCGGCCGTTTAAAACCCGCAGGGTCTGACCATGTGATGAAGGACCAAGCCAAAGTCCCTTATCGCACAGCCACAACCCTGCAAGGTTTTAAACGACAGGTTAAGACCGAGTTACTGCTCTTTTATTCCCATTCATGAGAGCATCTTTCGGTGTGTCTACATGTTGACGAGACATGAGTTCATAGCTGGCAGACAGGGTCTAGATCGCTTCCCGAGAAAAATCTATCAAAAAACAACATTAATGTTCTACTGACCACAATTTACATCATTCTCAGTCTTCATCGATAATCGCCTGATCATGTCTGAGCCATTGGAAGCCAAAAAATCATAAAGTTTGTCAAGAAAACACAATAAAGATCAGCCAAGCTCACACACCAATATGAGTGACAATCAAGATGGCGGCCACCATTGTTCTTGTCGTGACGCAATGGAACAAGTCGACAGCAAGCTTGATGAGATCCTGGAGACCTTGGGTATGACGGGTACAAAAATAGTCGACCTGGAAAGCAAGCTGTCTGATGTGACACTTGCCGTCTCCAATCATGATGATTAAATCAGCGACATTAAATCCGTCATGGACTTGGTCAGCGACAAGCACCTGCCATGCTTCTGTATGATTAACAACCGTTCGATGCTAACCATTCATACTGCTCCAAACTTGAGTATCGACGATCTGGAAAATCAAAGCAGAAGAAACAACATCGTCCTGCATGGCATCCCAGAGAAAGCTGAAGGAAACCATACAATCAAAGAGTTCCTGACGGGTTTCTTCGTCGACCTAATGAAGTTGAACGGCGGTGACCAGATTGAGGTAGAGAGAGCTCACCGCACCCCGACATGTCGGCACAACACAGCTCCCGGTGCGAAGTCCAGTAACGGCCCATCAGTCTCGACCCAGTCCTACATGTATCCATTGCAGACTACTTCGATACACAGCTCGCCAATTTATTCTAAAAAGTGCATCGAGGTCCCTCAAGAACAATCCATACATGGGATCACGATTCTTTATTTCTCACGACGTCACATCTTCCATCAAGAACGCCCGCAAAGAACTCCATCAGAATCATCTACCGTCCATCTGCAAAGATGAACGCGTCGACTTTGCTTACATTCAATGGGCCGTTCCAGAGGTCATCAAATACAAACTTCACCGTGGTCCATTTAAGACCTTCCGTCTCGGGGAGACTGCGATCGACCCAACCTCTGGATGAATCACCAGTCATACAACCTGTCACTACCATTTAAGTATTGTATGTCTTCTTCCTTATCCCTGTACATAATTACTGCCATCCTTAATATCATCCTGATCATTCAATATTTGGCAGATAATCATCTTATTATATCATTTCAAAACCCGCCTATGTTATCAAATACTTGTGGTTTAATGTACGTATTTACTACAAATAATGTTTCTATGGTTGCTGTCTATCCTTGTATTGCTGGAAAATCTTACGCCAACAGTATCTTGTTTACATTGGTATTAGCCCTTAGCAACAGCTTACTGTATTTTAACTCCTTCATAATGCGTTATTGTGATTTAAATTATCGTGTCTAGTAGCTATTTAAGTGACAGCATCTTCAACGAAAGCTTAAGCAGCACAGACACAAACCATTCAGATAGTGATGTCATAAATCGCCTTAGCGATCACGCCTGAATTCTTGAAAAGTACGTGTGGGTCTGAATATTTAAGTGAAAACCGGGTGGAAACCAAATATGCAGAAACAGAAGAATCGTTGTCATTGTACCATGCAAATATAAGAAGTATAAAAATTGTTGACCTCTTGCAGCACATACTTGCAGAAATGAGACATGAATTTCAAATTATCGGCCTTACTGAAACTTGGCTCAATTCAGACCCTGATCCCCTATTGTTCATGTCAGGTTACAATATTGAGTTGAAAAACAGACAAAATCAAATACCGGTAGGTGGAGGCGTATTGATGTGTATTAAAGATTCATTAACTTGCGCCCCGATCTGTCAACTCATTCTGTCAACTCATTCTTATGAATCTTTATTTGTGGAGATTACCAAAAAAAAAACTTTAACATTGGTTTGATTTACAGACTGCCTGGTTTATGCCTTCATTCCTTCACAGAAGAACTTGAAGTATGCTTGAAAAAATCTCATCTGAATCAAAAAATTGCGATTTTAATATAAATCTTCTAAATAGTGAAACTAATGATGTACTAAACCTTTTGTATACTTATTTTTTCGCCCAACAATTGACAAACCAATCAGAATAACTCAACACTCGGCAACCTTGATTGATAATATATTTACTAACAGCGTTGAACCATTATCAACTTTGTTTTACCAGATTTCAGCGATCATCTTCCAATAATTCTCTTTCTTGGAAAAGAAGCACATCAGCCCAAAATGTTGCTGCACTGAAAAATGAATTAGCACAAGTTGACTGGGATTCCGTTATTATTGGTGATGGAGTCAATTTGAAATACTTGCAGTTCACATCAAAGCTAAGCCAACATGTAACAGATTATCTTTGAACTTGAAGAAAACACATGCGATGGTTTTTACGAATCGATCTGTAGATTAAAACGTTAATATTCGTCCCAACAATATTGCTATTGAGCAGGTAAATTCATGTACATTTTTGGGTGTCGTTATTGAGTATAAATATAGGTGGAAAAATCATTGTCAGAAAGTCCTCACATTAATTTCCTGCAACCTTGGCGTCATTAGAAAGCTTAAACATTTTGTTTCATCCCATATTTTGCTTTCCATTTATAATACATTATCATTGTCATGTCTTCAGTATTGTATACTTGCCTGGGGAAACACCCACAAAACATACCTTGATAAGTTGTTTCTTGTTCAAAAGAAATCCTTAAGATTAATTAATGGGTCCAGAGATCACTCTGCCCCACTATTTATTAAATTGTATTTGATTTCTATAAATACCATATGTGTGCTTTAATGTTTAACTTTGAAAAAAGTGTGTGTTTACCTTTGAATATTAGAGATTTGTTTGTAAGGAACACTGATATTCATACGCACAACACATAGATAAACTTCATCTAAGTAAAGTTAGAACATCCCTCCACCTTTCAACTGTTAGATACAACGGACCTCTCCTTTGGTACCAAATTCGATCTTCCTGCCCACTGACTTCAAATAGAGTATGTAAGAAGTATTTTTTAAAACTTCTTCTCAATATGGTTAAGGATAACTAGGCGTTTTAGATCATTATTACGTGAATTGCCATGTGACACAATTACTAATATCCTTTAGTTTAAGATGGTAATTTTTTGCAAAATTGTATTTATTGACATAAATTATTTAATAACAATAGCATATAATAATTATTGCTTATTTGATTTGAAAACTCATGATTGTAACTATATGTTTATATGTATTCTTTGTGAAGAGGGCAGACCTTGTACAAGCTTAGGCTTCTCGTCTGACCTCCCCATACTTAAGTTCTGATAAGTATTTTTTCCCTTATCTTGTACTGTCTAATGGAATGTAAATAAACCTGAAACCTGAAACATATTTAAAGGTATTGTACACTTTTGGTAACAGCTCAAAATCAGTGTCCACATTTTGTGTGATTAAACATATGCATGAACAAACAAACCTGTGAAAGTTTGAGCTCAGTTGGTCATTGAGGTCACGAGAAAATAGTAAAAAGAGAACTTATGTGTTTTGTTTTTTTTCAAATTATCGCGCGCGATAATTACTATTGTTTTACTTGTTTCTCAGAAACAAAAGCGTTTTAGGCAGAAATATTTCAAGGAACCCTTTCTACCATTAATTACTTTAAATCATGTAAGTTATGTGTGAATTTGTGAACAATGTGTTTTTCGATCTTACCAATAGTGTACAGGCCTTTAAAGGACTTAAAGAGACGATTGTTCCAAAATGCGCTGGATTTTGCTTCCAACATTTATTTTTTACTTCTTTGACCTGCAGGTAAACCCAGGGTATATAGAAGCATTTGAAACTAAAGGAATGAAGTTTGTTGGCCGTAGTGTGGATGGTGAACGCATGGAAATCCTGGAACTTGAAGGTAAACTTAAGCTTGGGTATTTTGTAGGTATTACCTCGTAGTCACAGTATCTGTTCAACATCACAATAAAAACAAAATTCTTGACCGTATGTGTAGCCTCTTCATAAAAAAGCAGAGGCCAGATCCAGATCTGCACCTCAAAAAATACTCTTAGCTTATCTGTAATGCAATTTACAAGGAGAAGACAACAAGCCCAACAGACCTTCTTAGCAGGGTAGCGAGCGAGAGATTCCCACAGATGCTTGTTTTGTGCCACGATTTGGGTAAGCCAAATATAGGGGGTACCACATTTATGTAGAGCGCTCTACCATATAAATTGCAGCAAAGAGCCTCAACAACTTCCTTTTTACACATGCAAATCCTAGGTGTTGGTGCATCTAACAAGCCTATGAAATGTTGGCGTTTACGTGGATATTCACAGTTTTGATTTCCCCAATCTGCGTTTTTCTTGTGGGCTTCAATTTTTTCCTGGCTGTTTGACACCAAAAATGGCAGACAGTAGCCGCGTGTGATGTGAATGTAAAGGGTTTATACAACTCATGACAAAAAACATCATTTTGTCAATCGTTGTTTATTTTCATTTTTGTCAATCGTTGTTTTTTTTCCTCAATGAATACAAGATAAACTCTGACATTTTTTGTTTAAAAACTGCTAAAAATGTATTTTCCAAAGTAAAAGTGTTTAATATTGCCAATCGTTGATTGCTTGCTTAAAGTAAGCGATATCTGCTGGATAGTGGCTTTCCGCTGTTCCCTTTCCCTCATAGCAGCCGGTAGTTCTTCCGGTAGAGGCTGATGGGAAAGAGGTTTTAAGGCTGATCCCAATCCTTCACCAACAAGAGTACCAGTATGCCTATGCACTCCATCTAGTAAAGATAAATGACAGGCAGAAGCTTTGGCCCAGTACTCCATTTGGGGTCGTAAGTTGTCTAATACATGTAGAGAGTACCATCAGTAGGTAAGAACTTCCGAGCTTTATAAAGAGAACCAACTAGCAAGAAAGCACTGTTTGCAATGCATAAGATACCTTAGTGGAGATGTCAAGTCCAGAAGGTGAACGTCTGATACCTCATGCAAATTCGATGGACCCATATGAATGGATGGAAATGTATCATCTCTAGAGCGAGACAGAGACAGTAGCATAGCTTTCTTTGCATCGAAGGTTACTAGCCAATCATTCCCCCACAATCAGCATGTTCTCTAAATCATTATTCAGTGAGACATCCACCTCACAGCGAGAAGTGTTGGAAGAGTTAGGGGAAACACAGTAGAGGGTTGAATCATCAGAAACAGGGTTAGAACCCCTTCACCGAACCACTGCAAAAGATAGGGTAAACACGCTAGTCTGAAAATAAGTTTTTCCTACTCCCACTTCCACATACCAGCCAAGATTTTGTAAAGACGGATTATACTGCATTGTCATGAGACATTTCATGATCAGCTGTTGATAATCGTCCGTTACAAAACGGATTTCTAAGTCTGATATTGCTTCAGAATTATGATTCTTAATGGCAATGTCAATGAGAAAACATATTTATATAAATATATTTTTTTTTATTATTTTTTTTTTTTGTGGGGGGGGGTGGTCATATAAAAAAACACCTATTTATTTTTTCCTGACTGTAAAAAACAACAACATGAGCTTAAAATGAAGGTAAAATAAAAGTTCTTGAGTTCTTAAGTTTCTCTAAAGTTATGGTCCTACTATTAAATGAAACCAGACTATAGAACTGATAATTTTTTTTAATCAGGACTTCTTCAAACTAATTTTTATCATTTTTTTATTTACTTAAGTTGTTTTTTAAACCCTCTTGTTTTAAATGTGTTAGCCCCACCAGAAGAGTTCCTGGTAACATCAAATACTGTGGTATTTGGTGATGATAAACTGTGGATTCCAAAATTAAAAAAACATTCAGAACATCCTGAATTGTTAAAAAGGAAAGTGCTGCAGATAACGTCATTGTAATGACAACTTCCGTTGGAATGTTGGTTCGTCTGACCATCCATATTCATTAAAGTGTTAAAGTTTAACAAGGCTTCTAAATTTATATTTTGCGATTCCCACTTGAAGTGCTTAAAGAACTTCATAATATTAGTAGGGTAACAACCGTGTGACTTAAATCACTTTCGGGAGTAATCTTGTTTCTTAGAAAAACCCTGGTTTATATGATAGCATTTGAATTTTTTTAAATTTATTATATTTATTACTAATTTCGTCCTGCAGCTTCTATAGAATATACCGGTACAAGATCTAGTAGAGTTCTGCTTAGAACCAACACTACTTCTGAAAAACAAATTTATCACGTAAACCTCCTGTAAACCTCCTGTAAACCTCCTGTAAACCTCCTGTAAACCTCCTGTAAACCTATTGCAGTTCTTAAACAGTTAGGCCCCTACTTGAGCGAAATACTATATTCTTCCCTCAAAATCATTGTGTGGACCCTCAAAACATTATTTCTTCCCTCAAAAACAGTTTGTCTCCCTTAAAATCATTTAATTCCTTCAAAATAATTTTGTTACCACAAATAGTTATTTGTTTACCTCAAAATCATTTAACTGCTACAGAGCCCCCTGATGTGCCACTTTCTTTATTGCATATGCTATGACTTTACAGTAAAGGCAAGTTCACCAACCCCAAGAAGAGATTGTCATGTACAGGGTAAAGTTAAACTGTTTTAGGTACACAAAATATACCGTACATGATGCACACATTGTAAGCTACAGATGATGAAAATAATACAAAGTACATGTACATTCCCATGGCACACGGCATACCTACAGTACAGTGTGCCATACCTTCAGCCCAGTTTGTCTTCAGGTTGAACAATGTTTTGTGCTGGTATATGTTTGATACTCCTGGAGGAAGAATACACGGTGTGTTGTAAGGATGTAAATATTCGTCTGATCATTTTTGGCGAGCTGCGAAGCAGAGTGAGCCTATGTTATGACAATTTCCGTCGGTCTGTCCGTCCATTCATCAGTGCGTCTCTCGGCTGTCCGCATTCAATAAATGTTAAGGTTTTAGCATCAAGTTTCAAGTTTTGAGTTGTTTTGTTTTATAGAATCTAAAAGCCCCAAGTGAATTAATTGTACAATGACAGCCATATATATTGTGTTTCTCAACAGGAATGTGTTTTGTAATTGAAATACTTCCATCTTGACAGGTCAATGGTTTCTTGTAAAGGCTGCCTATTCTGAGCCTGATGTACTTAAGTACATGTAATTTACATTTTGTAGATGCATCTACTCTGGTAAATGTTTGTCTTTGATGACATACCAGAGCTGAGAATGAAAGAACTCATCGAAGAATTTGTTGTTACTATATGTGACAGACAATGTTAGAACTAGGCCAGTATCTTTTTGTTTGTATCTATTTGTGTCTCTTCCTTGTCAGCCCTCGCCCATCCTTAGCCCCTCTGTCATTCCCACTTTAAACCAATGGTCAAGTGCATACCTGTTAATGTCCCCACTCCTATCATCAGTTGATCGAATGATTGATTTTTCTATTAGTCTTTGTTTTTCTATCAGGCGATCGGCAGCTCGCCATGGCAGCTTTGCTTTTCTAGTTAAAGTAATGTACAGTGTTGATTTATAAATTCTAAATCTTTCATTAGAGAGAAATATGCCTTGGTGTATTTGCGGAACTTAAATCAAGTAAACCTTTAAACGTTATTTTTTCAAACTTACTAAACTAACAAATAAATATTTTCCCTTGTCCCTTATATGGGTCATTCTTCAGTAAGTGTCTACTTTCGAGTTGCAGGAAAACCGATTTTAAAAACGTAATTTTTGCAACTTTGAATATTGTTTCCAATAGATGGACATCCCTAGCATGGGAAAAATGTGTTTGGCGCGATCTTTACCGGAATTAATTTAAATTTTCCTCTTGTTTCTGGTCAGTCATTGCATTTACTAGTCATCTCCGTCACACTTTTCGAACAAACAAAACTTGAAAAAAAAGTTGATTTAAGACTACAAATCAATGTTCATGTTGCGGTCTGTAAAATTGTAGAGTATCGTCCTCAAATGAATCAACATATTTTAATGTTTCACTTTAATTGACCGATTTGATACCCTTGTACAAATTAAGTTCATCAAAAAGAGGTGATTTTTAGCAAAAACACTGACTGTGGTTCAATTTTTTTACCAACTTCCTTTCAAAAATGTTTAACTTCAGATTAACTAGCAGACACACAATGTTTAATTTTATCAAATGCAACTGGTTTTGTTCTCATTCCTGTATTAGTTTAAACATTGTGCACAAAATATGCACAAAATGTGCACAAAAAACTTGTGTGACGGATATAACAATGCAGTGACGGAGGTGATAAAGTTGTGACGGAGATGACTTTAACACATGACTTTAACAGTGAATGTGACAGAACTGACCGTGACGGATATGACGGTTCAAACTTTTATCCAAGTATAACAACGAGGTGCAGACGATGTCTGGCGCGAAGTCCACGTACCTGGTACAGTTCATGAATATTTTCACAACAAATCCTTAAAAAAAACAATAACTGTATATATTTAATAGGTTCCATAGCATTCGGAGATGACACTGAATAAAGGTACGCTCCTATAATTTCACTTAAATCCTAGTTTTTGTAGGTTTTTATTCGCTCTACCTGGAGATAACTGTTTACAAGACGCGAAGAGACGTCACTTGCACGCAAAGACTGAAGGACTTGTTTATGTCTATTTTTATTAATTCTGGAGGGCGCTGCCAGGGTTCGTGACGGTATCTGACATAAAACCTAGGGACAAACATTTCCCGACAAAAAAACGTAAATTATGACTTGAATGGTCTATAATTCCATATTTTGAAGGTTTTGATTGATTTAACTAATAAATACCCAGCGTTTAAAAATAAAAATTGTTAAAATAATTCCCTTCACCCAAAAATACAACAATAAGAAATTTTACATTGTACGATCGGGACATGGGGTTTTCGGGGGGTTGACATCTAACGTCCGGGAAAATATATAACATGTCACACTTTTTTCTTCACTTTTGTGGTCCTTCATTATCGGAATTGTGTTTATTAACATAAATCCTCAAACAATTTTTTTTTTAAATAACGCAATTTCCGTCTATACGGTGTTAAAGTATAGGGACACAAATGTAGACACTTACTGAAGAATGACCCATATAGCAAACTGTCTTGATTTTGTATTGTACAAGCATTATGCAAAAATTAAGTTGAGCCATTTGATTTCATGGTAAAAAAAAACAACCAACTAAAGAGCATGACAAAGGACAAAACCAAAATCAAGAAAGAAAGAAATGTGATGTAAAATTCTCGCCATTAAAAGTGCTGGCGTGCAAGCAGCTCAAACCGCTGGTTCTGCGAGACAAACTCCCCCAACGTTGTCATCACTCCTCTTCCCTTTTCTCCTTGGGAGAGCTTCCCTCTTCGCTATCAATATTAACAGCAGTGCTTGAAGAGTACACACCTCTTCTTCGTAAATAATAAATCCCTCTCGAGACCCACTGCAATCTAGCATTTTAGAGGCTTTTCTTTTCGAATTTGTCTTAGAATAGTGCTCTTTCGATAACACTATGTACATTATTCGCAGTGGTATAAAATACCACTCCCACAAATGACGTAATGCGAATTTCACGAAAAGCAAAATTATTTTTTTAATTTTATGTTATTTATAAAAGATTTTATGGAATGTGAACTGTATGCCTGTATTCATTGAGTAAATGAATTTTAGCAAATATTATTTCTTCTTTATTCTTGTTCAAATACTTCTTTAAATAGATTCACTTGAGAGTGAAATGAAGCAATAAGCATTTTACAAAAACAAATAACACAAACTCAGTTGGTACCACAGTTTCTATTTTTAAACGTTTATTCCATTGGCAACTCCAAGTTTCCAATTATGTACCATCATACATTCAGTCCGTGTATGTTGCCAACTCTGTTGTTTGTAGACCATTAAATAAGTTTTTTTTTTTCCAGGTCATCCTTACTTTGTTGCAGTCCAGTATCATCCAGAGTACATATCTAGACCTATGAAGCCTTCGGCGCCCTACCTTGGCCTTGTTTTGGCATCCATTAATCGTCTCAATACATACATTTCTCGTGGTTGTCGTCTGTCTCCGCGTAACTCTTTCAGTGATACAGAATCTTCAGATACAGAGGAGGAGATGGCTATGTTGATGAACAAGTCATTATCATTTACTAGTCAAGAGTCAAGTCCTCAACAGTTATAAGAGTTTGCCAACTTTTTTCCTGTGACCATGGAAGAGAGAAAGCTTTGGGTATAAGAAGAGTTTTCAGTAACCCTTATAATCATAGATTAATTTTAATCTGATTAAAATTACAAAAATATTGTCAAAAACTATGCTTTTCAGTATCAAGTACATCCAATTTGGAGATGGTTACACAAATTGAACCAATATACTAATGTTACAGTTTGTATGAGCCTGGGTGAATGTGAATACATGAGTAATATGGCTCGTTTCTACTTAATACAAGTAGTACGTGTATTCTGTGTTTTCACCTCTTTTTTTCTTTTTAGAGTCCCAAAGAAGTTAATTTTAAATACAGCTATAAAACACCTAAATATTAAAAAATATATAAAAATATAAAAAATTAAATATGGTGCAGTCCTAATATCATTTCATCCCTGGATGCACTGTCGACGACCTGATGATGATTTAGTATAAGTGTCATTCTTAACCTAAACTATCCATTTTAAGTTGATTGGTTTTAGAAAACTAGATATTTTTGTCTGTCATCTTTAATTGATTTATCTTCATTTATTTTGAGGATTATAACCTATGATGATATAACTTCATTTAATTTGAGGATTATAACCTATGATAATATAACTTCATTTATTTTGAGGATTATAACCTATGATAATATAACTTTGACCTAAAGAAAAAATGTACTTCCACTCAGGCTAAAAAACAGTCCTGAATAACATTACTATATTGTTTCACTTCAATCGTTATTATTAAGGGGGATAAGTATACATTATTTCCTAGATGGAAATTATCTATAACTTATATTAAACACTTGTATTTGTTATACCTCTAAAAGTATAGCGTGTAGTTTATTATACCTAGCATATCATACTTTTAATTGTGTGCATTTTCAAATTTCTTTTCGTGCTGATGCTACAATGTAAGTACTATATATCCCATCTTATGCTTTTTGCTCAGTTTTGCAATGTCTTCTTTGGGAAAGCCGTCAGTGAACAATGAATGCTTCAAATAAAAGTGAAATTGAGTTTTATTAAAACTAGTTGTCTTGGATCAAATTTGCTCACAGCAAAAATGTACACTTTGATTCAATAGAGGATTGCAATCTCATACACAAAGATCATAAATATACCCATTTTTCTAGGCATTTTTACATTTAAAATTGTTGTTTTCAAATTTAACAATATGTGCGTGGCTATGTATTTATGTGCTGCATCAACCTTAGTGAAGATTGGCTGCCTATGGTGTAAAGATTTATAAATAGAGATGTCCCCTGTCGATATTCCCCCTTTCAGATTCAAGTGAACAGTATTCTCAAGCACCATTTCTTGGTCTTTGGTTCAAGGAATTATTATAACTTTTCTACAACGCAGTCGTAGAATAATTTTATGAAGAAATGGAGCATTGGAGAAACTTTCCAGATCAATTTGGTAACTTAGGTAGGCAATAACAATTCTAGTTTCCTTGAGTGGGAGAGGTGCAGCAACATCAATCTAATTGAAGTACTGTTTGTTGATATTGCCACCTCATGGTCTTTTTAGTAATTCTTATAAAGCGCAATTTCACAAGGGTATTATACCCTTTGTTTAATTTGATTGAATTCTTGCTTTACATTGCAGAGTTGTATAGTTGAGTAAATTTCACAATTAAAAGTGCTAAAGTACATTTACAATGTAACTATTAACAATATTGTGTAAGGAAGTGAAATATAAAGTAACATAATGCATATGGTTCTGAAAACCATCTAGCATATAATGCATTAAATATTTTACATTTCTGACTTGTTGGTTATCTAAACTTTCTGAAACTGAATAGTTTGCTTATTAATTAAGCAAATTAATCAGTTAAAAATCATCCTTTCAATGTTTTGAGCAGTTCAAAATAATTATCTCAAATTTTCTTAGGATCAAGAGCTTTGAAAGTGGGTTGTATTTACAAAATCAACCTTAGAGCTATACAGCAATTTTATTTTTCCAATTTTGCTTAGACTGAGTCATTAGTGTCCAGAGGATATTGACTTTCAAATATCTTTTGTAAAAACAGCCTCCTAGATGCTCAGTAGTATTGAATTGTCATATAATTCAAATCAATGGAGTGAAAAGGATTTTTTTTCCTATAGTTTAGTTCCATGCTTCGTTGGCTAGAGCTACATTTCGGGTGTACATAGATTATGGTCAGTTGTCACCTATCATTGAAAAATGTCAAAACAGCCCTAAAAGGTCTTAGACTGATTTTGTAATGAGTGGTATGCAACAATTTCAAACAGCCAAAATTGGTCTAAGACTAATTTTGCAAAGAGAAACATGGGTGTAATGAAAATTTTGGTTCAGTTTTGGGCAGATTGGAGATAAACATTTTTCAAAAAACCCAGGACCATATCTCAAGAACTACACAACCGATTTTCAATTTCTTTTCAGTTATAGATCCTTTGAGCATTAAGAATTGACTTTCTGTTAACGTGACCCCTTGATGACCTTTACTTCCGGGTCAACCGGAATTGGGACCATATCTGAAGAACTACACAACCGATTTTCAATTTTTTTTCAGTTATAGATCCTTTGAGCATTAAAGATGGATATGAACGAGAAAATAAAATACGCTGCATGTTAAACTCATGTTTGCTGGAGTGTAATAAAGACCGTAGTTTCACTTACACAAAGTTTCAAAATTTTAGACATGTTCAGACGTGAATCTGTTGCATTGCAACAGCGGCCGTTTCGCAAAATGAGCATTTCGTCATCACTTCATTTACCGAGAATATCATGAATAAAACATTTCACCGGTTTTGATGACGTACAGCCGTGGATCGAGACTAGACCCTGCGCTTGCCGTATATACATTAGCAGTATGTATACAATTATATACACAGTGAGGTGTATACATGTACACACACGCATACGGGTCCATGGACTGAGACTCGAGAGATAACCACACGGTCTATGCACGCATAACAAACAAACGGAAACACTTTTCGACTGGCTGCGTACCGACTGAATAGTTGGCATTTTTCCTGAATAGAAGTATCTTTGGCGATAAAAAAACATGCAGTCACTATTTTATTTTTAAAAAGCAGACAGCATACGCTTTACGTACAGGTCAAAGTGCAATGTTCAGGTCGTCTCTACGGGTATACGTCATACAATCAGCTTTTTCACACAGCGCCGCCAGCGGTCAATATGCTGAAACTTCTTTGAAAACCGCGGAAATTCGTCACGTAAGAGTCGTTTTTATTTTCAAATTTTTTATCATTTCAAACTTCCAATATTATTTGTTTTGATAAAAATGGTTCGTACATACATTGTTAGGAAGGCTAATTGATTCTTGTTGCTTGGAATACACCGTTCATGTCCATCTTTAAAGATTGAACTTCGGTTACCGTGACCCCATGTTGACCTTTCCTTCCTGTCCAAACAGGAAGTTCAAATATTAAAAATAATGTCTCCTGAACCACATGTCATAAAGTCGTAATGTTTGTGCTGTATTGTAGCTTACAACACTTGTGACATTTTGTTCATACGGATGACCCCACTTTGATCGTAACTTCCGGTCCAAACTGGAAGCCCAAAACTGTAAAAAAAATCATATCTCTTGAACCAAATGTCATACAGGTGTAATGTTTTTATTGTTCTGTAGTTTACAACAATGGCGACATTTTACTCCAAAAAAAAGCCCACTTTGACCTTACCTTCCGGTCTAAACAGGAAGCTCAAAAATTCAAATAATTATACCTCCTGAACTACATGTCATAAAGTCGTAATGTTTGTGCTGTTTTGTAGCTTACAGCACCTGTGACATTTTATTCATGACAATGACCCCACCTTGACCTTTACTTCCGGTCTAAACAAATATATATATATCTCCAGAACCACATGTCATATCGTCATAATGTTTATGTCTACTTCACTCATACTTACCTGTAGAGCTCAATACTATTTTTGCATATTTCCCTATACCGGCAGGTAGTACCGCTAAAATTTAGCATAGCGTGTTCTATTGGTCTAGCCATAGTGCCACGCGGTATACCGCGTGATCCTCCTCTTTTCTCTTAGCGGCAGATCGGGTAAGATGTCTTTTCGATAGCTCCGTTATCATTCGTCTTTATTCCCATAAATTATTGCTTCGAGAGATTTTGAGAGAAATAAAAAAGAAAGATTAGTTCGTGGAACTATTGGTGTAGAGTGTGTTTTCTTGTTGTATTGAGAGTAGGAATGAAACGGTTTGGGAAGAATCCTTCTGTCGGAACCGGGGTGATTCTGCAGGGGAGGAAGACGAAGTGGCCCAGCTACAAAGGACTGTTCATAACAGAAACAGAGTTGCAGAGGATCCCCTGCAGCAGACCAAAAAGACTTTTAAACACCGCACGGGGCCAGCGGACCAAGTGTGCATTGACCACATGCAGACCAATGATAGATGGCAGCCTTATTCCTCTCGTGAGAGCGAATATTATCAGTTCCCGGAGGAGGACTTCCAGAAATTCTTCTCCACTCCTGCCCTCCGTGACTCGGTGAAGGACAAGCTCGTCGCCGATGCCGGGGCTCCCGCATCTAAGCGGGCGTTCCCGGATAAGATGCTTGACAAGTTTGAACAGACTTTGAGGAAAAACTTGATGTTGCCTCGTGGTTTGGTATGCGGTCTACGTCTTTTCTGCTCCTCCTGACCGAATACTTAGCCATGGGGTGTAAAGTTGACACCACAGTGCCCGCCGATATGTTGGTGGCAGCGTTATTCCATTGCATTGACCATGGACTACGGACAGCGTTGGACCAGTTCTCGCAGATTGCGACTCTGGCCACGTTTGCTCGAAGGTAATGTCCTCGATGCGCTTTTCTTCCATCTCTGGGTGCCCGCAAGAGGTTCGAAGGCCCTTCCTTTGGCGGGCGGAGACCTTTTTGCAGGGAAATTTGAAGAATTTATGCAGGCAGAGGCCAAACGTCTGAAGGCGCCCGAAAAGATCAACCTTAAAAAACCGGCTGCTCCTTCCACTCCACAGGCCAAAGGAAAGACATCTTTTGTTATCCCTCGGCGTAAGCCATTTAAGCCTGCTTGCGGTGGGTTTCGGAACTGGGCCGCAAGTTCGGCGGGCGCGCGCACTGCGCAGCCCCAGCCGTTCTCTGGACAGCGACGTCCAACTGCTGGTCACGGCTTCCGGGCCCCGGCCCCGGCCCCCCGTTATCCAGGGGGCTGGCGGAAGTGACAAATTAGACGAGCTCACGAGCACCCCTCCAATGGACATGCTGGTTCGGCCGACGCCGATCCCGACCGACCCGGTACAACGCCTATGCCTCGAGGGGGAGATCCAATCCCTCATCGAAAAAAGGCGGTTCATGTTCTTCCACCGGGGGAGACAGGTTCGGGGTTTATGTTGACCTTCTTCTTGGTACCCAAGAAGCAGGCCGGCACTTGGCGTCCCATCCTGAACCTCGAGCCTTTAAACAAGTTTGTACGGTCTCGGCGTTTTCGGATGGATACTCTCAAGATCACTTTGGAGTCCATCTGGACGCCGGCGTGGGCGGCAAGCCTGGACCTCAAAGATGCCTACCTTCACGTCCACGTTTGCCCGGAACACTTGGAATTCCTTTGGTTCCAATACAAGAACATCCGATACAAGTTCTCAGTGCTCCCGTTTGGTCTCTCCACCTCCCCCCGGTCTTTACCCTATTAGTGAAGGTGCTAGGAACCGCACTACAGAGGGGGGGAGTGTCGGTTTACGATTACCTCGACGACTGGTTGATCGTGGGTCAGTCCCGGGCCTCCACGGCAGCGGCGCTCGATCTATCATGGCGCCTTGCAGCCGAGCTGGGGTTTCTCATAAACACCGAGAAATCCTGCCCGACACCCTCCCAGTACCCACAACTCCTGGAAGCATCAATCGACCTTCGATCAATCGACTCGCCCGCCCTACAGAGAAACGCATTGCAAACCTCAAACGATGCGTTTCCCTCTTCTTGGGGCGTCAGAGGCCCCGGCCCGAGCTTGGCTCCGGCTGTTGGGCCTAATGGCCATGCATGGTGAATATCATCGACTTATATCTTCGTATGAGGCCGATACAACTCCATCTGCTTTCCTTTTACCGACCCAGTCGACACAACATAAATCATCTGGTGCCGACCTCAGGCTGGCTGGTCCCACAGCTCCAGTAGTGGCTCAACGACGCCAACCTGTCGGGGGGAGGGGGCGGACCTTTCGCAGTCCCCGACCGTCGATAACTATTACGACGGATGCGTCGCTGTCGGGCTGGGGGCGACTCTTGGCCCACGCCAGGTGGCGGGTTGCTGGGGTCCTGAGCACTGCTCGGCCCACATAAATGTCCTTGAACTGTTAGCGGTGTCCAACACTCTCGAGCGCTTTTGGAGGACGGTGGCGGGCCAGGCGGTGCTGATCCAGTGCGACAACACCACCGTCATGGCGTACATCAACCGCCAGGGGGGGACTCGGTCGTTCCAACTGTGCGCCCACACCTGGGAGCTTCTCCACTGGTGTATGCGCAACAAAGTCTCCCTTACGGCAATTCATCTCCCGGGCGAGGAGAATATCACAGCCGACGCTTTGTCCAGGGGGTGGATCCACCCGACGGAATGGCGTTGCATCCTCAGGTCGTGCAGTCGCTGTTTCGGCTGATCCACCGTCCACACGTCGATCTGTTCACTTCATGCAACAACCATCAACTCTCACTGTTGTACTGCACAAGGGGCCCCGACCCCAACGCATGTCGGAGGGACGCTCTGGCTTTTCAGTGGGATGGACTCCTAGCGTATGCTTTTCCCCCAATCTCACTTCTTGCCCAGATCATCACCAAACTGGAGCAGGAGGACTGCAAAATTTTTCTTAAAGCTCCTTTCTGGCCTCGCCAGCCGTGGTTCACCTGCCTGACCAGACTGCTGGTTAATCGCCCGGTGGTCCTCCCCCAGAGGGCAGACATCCTCTTCCAACCCAGCTCGGGCCTCCAGCACACAGCCCCTCAGCATCTCCACCTGATGTGCTGGGTGCTGTCACACAGTCACTCTACGCAGCAGGGTTTTAACAACGAGCTGCGGCGATCGCGGGAGGTAGCAGATTTTTTAGTGTACCTTTTAAGAACTACCGTTTGGCTATTGCGGCTGTCCACAATGGGTTTCCTGACGGGTCCTCCGTTTCAGACAGCCGGGCACTTGGCCAACTGATTAGGGGGATGTTTGTCTCCCGTCCCCCAGTACGTAAGCTTGTGCCCGATGGGAACCTTTTCAGCATCCTAAACACGCTGACGAGGCCGCCATATGAGCCGATGGGTAGCACAACACTGCTGCACCTATCCATTAAATTGACTTTTTTGTTAGGTGTAGCTACATCAAGGCGACGTAGTGAGCTGCACTCCCTGACTACGGAGGCAGGCCACATCCGGTGGGAGCCGGACATCTTTGTGCCAGACATCAAGGCTCATTCGTCGGTCCGAGAGGGCAAGCTTTGGTGCCCGGTCAGGGCACTAAAGTGGTACATCAGTCGTACTAAATCACTTTGTAGCCACCCGCAGTTACTTATTACATCGACCCCACCGCGGAAGGGCGGAACAGCTATTGTAATCGTCAATATATATTTTTTTTTTTAGCTGTTCCGACCTGTTAGGGCGGAACAGCTATTGTAATTGTCCAGATTTTTATTTTTGTTATTATTATTATTATTATTATAACTATTATTATTATTATTATTTCATCTTATCACAGCATGCAAAAGAAAGATTTCATTTTCATTTGTGCCGGTTACTCCTCGAGTCAGGCTACGTCCCGTAGCCTTAGATCTCAAGGGTCTTTCTCAGGATCCTCGCTGTTCCCAAAAGCGCTGCCTTCTGTAACAGATCTATCCTCACGTTTGTCCCTATTTCATCTAGATGTTTCCCCAGTGCTTTGGGAATGGTGCCAAGTGCTCCAACAACCACAGGGACTACTTTCACTTTCACCTGCCAAATCTTACGGAGTTCCCTGGCCAGGTCTTGGTACTTGTGGATCTTTTCCGTCTCCTTCGAAGCTACCCTGATATCACCCGGCACAGCTATGTCAATGAGATGACACATCTTCGTCGTCTTATCTAAGACTACAACATCCGGACGCCTATGTTCTATAACATGATCAGTCTGAATGTTAAAATCCCAGAAAATCTTGACCTGGTCGGTCTCTACAACTTTCTCCGGAACGTGGTCGTACCATTTCGCATGTACTTGGACACCATACTTCTTACACAGATCCCAGTGAATCGCCTTGGCTAACTTGTCATGTCTTCCTTTGTACTCCGTCTGGGCCATCATACTACATTCGCTGACAATATGAAATACAGTCTCTTCTGCCTTGTAACACATTCTGCACATAGGAGAGACGTTTGCTTTCTCTATCCTTGCCTTCATAACATTTGTCCTTAGTGACTGGTCTTGCGTTGCAGTAATCAAGCCCTCGGTTTCCTTCTTTAGTTCTCCGCTCTTTAACCAATTCCATGACTTAGGGCTCGCTACCTCTTCAGTACATCTCAAGAACCGGCCATGAAGTGGCTTGTTCCTCCAATCTTGATGTCTTTCGTCTTTCTTTCCCCTCTTGTACTCCTTCGGCCCAACTTCGTCTTCCCTCGTGTACTTTTGGGCAACCATCAACAAGTTCTCCTCGGTCCTCCTATTATGACAATGCAAGCTCAGTAACCCCCTTCCGCCCTCTGACCTCGGAAGATAGAGTCTGCTGACATTTGACCGCGGATGTAGCATGCCATGCATGGTCATCAGTTTCCTTGTTCTCCTGTCCGTGACATCTAGATCTTCCTTGGTCCGCCCACAATACCCCCACTGTACCTCATCAAAGACACGGCCCACGTGTTAATCGCCTTAATCATGTTCCCCCCGTTCAGTTTGGACTTTAAACATTTCTTCACCCGCCTGATGTATTCTGCCCTCAGCCTTACCTTTGATTCCTCGTGAAGCACATGGTCCGATTCAAGAACACCAAGATACCGATAACTCTCCTCCTCGCCTAGAGCCCTCATCTGTGCACCATCTGGCAGAGCGATGCCATCGGAGTGTACCCTCTTTCCCCTCTTCATGGCCATTGAAGCACATTTCTCCAGACCGAACTGCATCCCGATGTCATCACTGAAAATCCTGACGGTCTGCACCAGAGAATCGATCTCCGCCTCATTCTTTGCAAACAACTTTAAATCGTCCATAAAAAGCAGATGGTTGATCTTACATCCGTCCTTCTTCATTACATAACCTGCGCTCACCTTCCTCAGAATCATCGACAGGGGCATCAGTGCCAGAACAAACAGCAGTGGAGACAGAGAGTCACCTTGGAAAATACCTCTTCTTATGCATACCTTGCCCAGACTATCGTCATTGGCTGTCAGATTTGTTCGCCACGTCTTCATGCTCTCACCTAAAAGACGTTTTACTGCATCAGCCACTCCAACCATATCCAGACATTCCATTATCCATGTGTGCGATACCATGTCATACGCCTTCTTGTAGTCGATCCACGCCATTGCCAAATTAGTCTTTCTGCTCCTGCAATCCTTCAGTACAGCCTTGTCAATGATAAGTTGATCTTTCGTACCTCTGGACCGCTTCTTACAGCCTTTCTGCTCCTCTGGAAACAACTTCTGGTCATCCATATGGCGATAGAGGTCTTCTGCAATCATACTGGTCAAAAGTTTATACATCACAGGTAAGCACGTGATTGGTCTATAATTACTCGCAATGTTACCTTTCTTGACATCCTTTATGATCAGAACCGTTCTTGCCTCAGTCATCCAAGATGGGACCTTACCCTGTACTAAACAGTCTTGCAGTTGTAGGGCCATTCGCTCATGCAAACTACGGAAGTTCTTCAACCAGTACCCATGCACTTGGTCCGGACCCGGGGCTTTCCAATTTGGCACTTTCTTTACCTTGTCCACGTCAATCTGGAACCCTTCTTGCTGCTGTACCCCTTTCAATTCATCTTTCACATTCTTTAGCCATTCCGCTTGTCGGTTGTGCTGTATTGGTTGGTCCCAAATACTACCCCAGAAAGTTTTTGCCTCTGCTGGCCTCGGGCCCACTTGCGTGCTGTCATTCTTTCCGTCTAATTCCTTAAACAACCGACGCTGATTGGTGTTAAATAGCCTATTTTGGTGAAACTGCTTGACCCTATCAACATACCTCTTCACCTTTGCAGCCTTAGCCTTTACCCTTTGCTTAATCTCCTCTATGACAACATTCACCCCCTTACCTTTGACATTATACTTTGTCATGATTGTATTCCTCAAGTCTGGACCTTTTATTAAACCCTTTTTCATTTGTTCTATTCTACTGAGGTCTTTCCGTAATTCTTTAATTTGACCCTCCAGACGACGTTTCCACCATGGTGTACTGTTTTCCTGTTTTGATTGTGAAGCCTTCACACCTAACTTTTCCCCTACTACAACTGCCCCAGCAAAAATAAGACGGTTAGTTTCCGACAGATTATTTGTACTTACTGACCCAAGGACTTTACTTACCACGGCTGACATTTCTGTCAGCCTTTTCCTTGGGACCCGGCGCAAAGATGGGATACTCCACCCGCTTGACCCCTTAGCCGCTTCCATCACCTCTTGAATCCTGGTTTTAATTTGCACCTCCTCCTCCGTACACTCTACACCTCCCTCTTCGTCTATGCCATCGTCACCCTGACTGTCTAGTAACCCTGGCTGCTCAACCACATCTTCGCTATTAGCAGCAGCCACCTCCTCCGGTACTTGGTTGGTGGTTAACAACCTCCGTTCTATCTCTTTCAGCTTGTACTATCCTCCTCATCTCCTCAATTTCCACGTTTGTTAACCACTGGTTCCGTTTGATAGTACTTATCTGGTCTGCAAGACGCTGCTCACTGATCTCAAACATTTCTTTATCCTGCCATAGACTAAACATTCTCTTTCTGTATCCTCTCTTGTCCGGCTCACTTTCAATATAACATTCCATCGCCATTTTGCAACACGAATCCTGTTGTGAGCAGTTTGGATACGATCTGGTAGTACCTGCTCAGGCATACCAACCAGATCGGGTGAAGGACTTCCTCTCTGGGAGTTTGTCACTCTTTCACCGTTGACTTGATGCTCCATAGCACTCATTATAAACATCACACAATTGTGAGAAAGTTTGTAGTTTTAGGGAGAACTACATACAGCAACGCTGTAGAATATCCAACCCTACGGAGACCACTAAACACTGGTTGTAATCAAGATGTTCCAAAGGACGCAGTTGATACGCGCGTCCGTTCACTGACTCAATGTACACTGTGCGGTCTACGTTGAAGAAAGTTTTCTGAATACAGAAAAATCCAACACTTTTCCACCAAAAATAGCAACAAGATGGTAACTAGTTGTCGTCAAACTTGCCCTGCGGTGTCTTACCAAGTAGTACCAACAAGGAGTTAACTTTTGATGTATAACAAACAGCAGGAAACAATATTTATCTTCTATAGAATCGAGAGCCGATCTGAAGCAGTGTTCCTTGTCTCGCCGCCATTATTATTATTATTATTATTATTCTTTCTTTCCCTCAAATCGTATTGACTTAACCTGTGTCTCTTTCAGAAGCCATATGTCCCTCTTAGAATTATCAAAAGTAGACAAATCATAAACCATATTAAAGCTTGCCCCGACTTAAATTTTAGATGTAATTAGATTAAAATTCTTAATTCATTATTCACATGACAGCCGTGTGAATATTTAATTAGCCAATCTCTTGTTCCAATCATATCTCAAGAAGGATACATCCAATCCTCAAACTTTTTTCAGTTATGGACTTGGCTTGTATTGTAGATGTGTATTCTGGCCAAACATTCATCATGACGTCACTTTTTGCATGTTTTATATCTGTGTACAAAACCAATGGCTCTATAAAAATCATGTTTAAAACACAACTTTTCAGAATAAGTTACATTTGATTTACTTATAATACACAAATAATGTTTAAAACAGAAATGCTTTTACTAAGAGTTATTCCAGACCATTAAAAATTATCAAATACAATGTGGTTTTACGATGATTAACGGTTTAAGATTTGTAAATTTGACCCCATGAAACAATCTCTGTATTGCGCAATCACGGCAATGCGTCGGAGATTGTGCCGCTGTTAATTTTTATAAGGAATTTGATTGGGATAAGTTACAAACCATCTTGTACCTTATAACATTTATAAGTATGAAAAACACATTTTTGTTACTGTGACGTCATCAGATGTCAAATTAAGTAATTGAAAAAGTTTCAGAACAACCTGTTTTCTTATACAAAATGAGTCTCAGAGCATTCTGAGCACCCAATCACTCTCTGAACACTTTTTAAATTTGTTTGTCTCCAAATCAAGCTGAGACTCAACTAATAGCTTCAAAACAACCTGTTTTCTCATACAAAATAAGTCTCAGAGCAATCTGAGCACTCAATTACTCTCGGAGTAGTTTTTGATTTTTTTTGTCTCCAATCAAGCTGAGACTGTACTAAAAGCTTCAGAACAACCTGTTTTCTCATACAAAATAGTCTCAGAGCAATCTCAGCACTCAATCACTCTCTGAACACTTTTTAAATTTGTTTGTCTCCAATCAAGCTGAGGTTCTACTGAAAGCTTCAGAGCAACATGTTTTCTCATACAAAATAGTCTCTGAGCAATCTGAGCACTCAATCACTCTCTCAACACTTTTTAAATTTGTTTGTCTCCAAAAAGCCGAGACTCAACTAACAGCTTCAGAACAACCTGTTTTCTATACAAAATTAGTCTCAGAGCAATCTGAGCACTCAATCACTCTCTCAACACTTTTTAAATTTGTTTGTCTCCAATCAAGCTTAGACTCAACTAATAGCTTTTAAAACAACATGTTTTCTCATACAAAATGGGTCTCAGAGCAATCTGAGCACCTAATCACTCTCGGAGTAGTTTTTATTTTTTTCTCCAATCAAGCTGAGGTTCTACTAAAAGCTTCAGAGCAACATGTTTTCTCATACAAAATTAGTCTTGAGCAATCTGAGCACTCAATCACTCCTCAACACTTTTTAATTTGTTTGTCTCCAATCAAGCTTGACTCAACTAACAGCTTGAAAAACCTGTTTTCTCATACAAAATTAGTCTCAGAGCAATTGAGCACTCAATCATCTCTCAAACTTTTTATTTGTTGTCTCCAACAAGCTTAGACTCAACTAATAGCTTTAAAACAATGTTCTCATAAAAATTCTCAAGCAACTACAAATCATCTCGATAGTTTTTGATTTTTTTTCTCCAATCAAGTGAGGTTCTACTAAAAGCTTCAGAGCAACTGTTTTCTATACAAAATTAGTCTCTGAGCAATCTGAGCACTCAATCACTCTCTCAACACTTTTTAAATTTGTTTGTCTCCAAACAAGCCGAGACTCAACTAACAGCTTCAGAACAACCTGTTTTCTTATACAAAATGGGTTCAGAGAATTACACCAATTACTTCGAGTAGTTTTGATTTTTTTTGTCTCATCAGCTGGACGTATAAAAGCTTCAGAACAACCTGTTTTCTCATACAAAATAGGTCTCAGAGCAATGAGCACCAATACTCTCGGAGTAGTTTTTATTTTTTTTGTCTCAATCAAGCTGAGACTGTACTAAAGCTTCAGAACAAACCTGTTTTCATACAAATAAGTCTCAAGCAATTAGCACTAACTTCAACACTTTTTTAAATTGTTTGTTCCATCAAGCTGAGGTTCTACTAAAGCTTCAGAGCAACATGTTTTTCATACAAAATTTGTCTCTGAGCAATCTGAGCACTCAATCACTCCTCAACACTTTTTAAATTTGTTTGTCTCAACAAGCCGAGATGAACTAACAGCTTCAGAACAACCTGTTTTCTTAATTCAATGTCTCAGAGCAATCTGAGCACCAATACTTCGGAGTAGTTTTTATTTTTTTTTGTCTCAATCAAGCTGAGACTGTACTAAAAGCTTCAGTCAACTCTGTTTTTCATACAAAATAGTCTCAGAGCAATCTAAGCATCAATCACTCTCTAACACTTTAAATTTGTTTGTCTCCAATCAAGCTAGGCTTCACTAAAGCTTGACAACATGTTTTCTCATACAAAATTGTTTCGAGCAATCTGAGCACTCAATCACTTTCTCAACACTTTTTAAATTTGTTTGTCTCCAACAAGCTTAGACTAAATTATTAAGCTTCAAACAACCTGTTTTCTCATACAAAAATGGTCTCAAGCAATCTGAGCACTCAATCACTCTCGGAGTAGTTTTTATTTTTTTTTCTCCAATCAAGCTGAGCTCTACTAACTTCGAACAACTGTTCTATACAACTGTTCAGAGCAATCTAGCACCAATCTACTCTCGAAATTTTTAGATTTTTTTTTGTCTCCATCAAGCTAGAGTTACTAAAAGCTTCAGATCAACATGTTTTCTCATACAAATAGTCTCGAGCAATCTGAGCACTCAATCACTCTCTCAACACTTTTTAAATTTGTTTGTCTCCAAACAAGCCGAGACTCAACTAACAGCTTCAGAACAACCTGTTTTCTTATACAAAATGGGTCTCAGAGCAATCTGAGCACCCAATTACTCTCGGAGTAGTTTTTGATTTTTTTTGTCTCCAATCAAGCTGAGACTGTACTAAAAGCTTCAGAACAACTGTTTTCTCATACAAAATAGTCTCAGAGCTATCTGAGCACTCAATCACTCTCTCAACACTTTTTAAATTTGTTTGTCTCCAATCAAGCTGAGACTCAACTAATAGCTTAAACAAATGTTTTCTCATAAAAAAATGGGTCTCAGAGCAATCTGAGCACTCAATCACTCTCTCAACACTTTTTAAATTTGTTTGTCTCCAATCAAGCTTAGACTCAACTAATAGCTTGAAAACAATTGTTTTCTCATACAAAATGGGTCTCAGAGCAATCTGAGCACTCAATCACTCTCGGAGTAGTTTTTGATTTTTTTTGTCTCCAATCAAGTTGAGACTGTACTAAAAGCTTCAGAACAAACTGTTTTCTCATACAAAATAAGTCTCAGAGCAATCTGAAGCACTCAATCACTCTCTAACACTTTTTAAATTTGTTTGTCTCCAATCAAGCTAGGTTACTCAAAAGCTTCAGACAACATGTTTTCTCATACAAAATGGTTCTCTGAGCAATCTGAGCACTCAATCACTCTCTGCGAGTATTTTTAGATTTTTTGGTCTCCAAACAAGCCGAAAAAAAAAAAAAAAAAAAAAAAAAAAAAAAAAAAAAAAAAAAAAAAAAAAAAAAAAAAAAAAAAAAAAAAAAAAAAAAAAAAAAAAAACAGCGAATACTAAGTTCAGAACCGTTTTTATACAAAGTCTCGAGCATCTGAGACCATACTCTCGAATTTTATTTTTGTCTCCAATCGTGAGTACTAAAAGTTCAACAATGTTTCTTAAAAATAGTTCAGAGCATTAGACTCATACTTCAATTTTAATTTTTTGTCTCATAAGTAGTTACTAAGCTCAAACATGTTTCTATACAAATGTTCGAGCAATAGCACAATCATCTAAATTTTTAATTTGTTTGTCTCACAGCGTCATAAAGTTCAGACAACTGTTTTCTATACAATGGTCTGAGCAATGAGCACCAATACTCTCAATTTTATTTTTGTCTCAACAAGCGAGACTACTAAAGTTCGAACAACTGTTTCTCATACAAATGGGTTCAGAGCAATTGAGCACCAATTACTCTCATTTTTATTTTTGTCTCCAATCAAGTGAGACTACTAAAAGCTTAGAACAACTGTTTTCTCATACAAAATGGTCTCAGAGCAATCTGAGCACCAATACTCTCGATATTTTTATTTTTGTCTCCAATCAAGCTAGACTACTAAAGCTTCAAAACAACTGTTTTCTCATACAAATAGTTAGAGCATCTAGCACTAATCACTCTCGGAGTAGTTTTTATTTTTTTTTTCCAATCAAAGCTTAGGTTTTACAAAAAGTTCGGCAATCTAGCACTCAATCACTCTCAACACTTTTTAAATTTGTTTGTCTCCAATCAAGCTGAGGTTCTACTAAAGCTTCAGAGCAACATGTTTTCTCTACAAAATTAGTCTCTGAGCAATCTGAGCACTCAATCACTCTCAATTTTTATTTTTTGTCTCCAAAGCGAGACTCACTAACGCTTCAGAACAACTGTTTTTCATACAAAATGTCTCGAGCAATTAGCACCAATTACTCTCGAATTTTTATTTTTGTCTCAATCAAGCTGAGACTATAAAAGCTTCAGAACAACTGTTTTTATACAAAATGGGTTCGAGCAATTGAGCACCAATACTCTCGAATTTTTAATTTTTTGTCTCCAATCAAGCTGAGTTCTAAAAGCTTCGAAAACTGTTTTCTCATACAAAATGTTCAGAGCAATCTGGCACTCAATCTCTCGAATTTTTATTTTTTGTTCCAATCAAGTGAGACTTACTAAAAGCTTCAGAACAACCTGTTTTCTATACAAAATAAGTCTCAGAGCAATCTAAGCACCAATCACTCTTGAACACTTTTTAAATTTGTTTGTCTCAATCAAGCTGAGGTTCTCTAAAGCTTCAGACAACATGTTTTTATACAAAATTAGTCTTGAGCAATTGAGCACTCAATCACTCTCTAACACTTTTAAATTTGTTTGTCTCCAACAAGCGAGACTCATAACAGCTTCAGAACAACTGTTTTCATACAAAATGGGTCTCGAGCAATTGAGCACCAATTACTCTCGATTTTTGATTTTTGTCTCAATCAAGCTGAGCTTACTAAAGCTTCAGAACACTGTTTTCTCATACAAATGGGTCTCAGAGCAATCTGGCACCAATACTCTCGATATTTTTATTTTTTGTCTCCAAAAGCCGAGACTACTAAAGCTTCAGAAAACTGTTTTCTATCAAAATGGTCTCAGAGCAATCTGAGCACCAATACTCTCGGAGTAGTTTTTGATTTTTTTTTCTCATACTGAGACTAACTAAAGTTCAAACAACTGTTTTCTATACAAAATTGTTGAGATCTAGCACCAATACTCTCAACTTTTTAATTTTTGTCTCCAATAAGTGAGTTCTAAAAGCTAGAACTGTTTTCTATACAAATAGTTCGGCATTGAGCCTCAATACTAATTTTTATTTTTTTCTCCACATAGTCACTAAGCTCAAACATGTTTCTATCAAAGTCTCGAGCAATCTAGCACCAATCACTCTCAAATTTTTAATTTGTTGTCTCAACAAGCTGAGACTTACTAAAGCTTCAGAAACTGTTTTCTCATACAAAATAGTCTCAGAGCAATCTGTGCACTCAATCACTTCTCAACACTTTTTAAATTTGTTTGTCTCAATCAAGCTGAGTTCTTCTAAGCATTCAGAGAGCAACATGTTTTCTCATACAAATTTGTCTCAGAGCAATCGAGCACTCATACTTCTCAAGCACTTTTTAATTTGTTTATCTCTTCAACTGAGTCTCAACAAAGCTTCAGAACAACTGTTTTCTCATACAAAATAAGTCTCAGAGCAATCTGAGTACCCAATCACTCTCGGAGTATTTTTGATTTTTTTGTCTCCAATCAAGCTTAGACTCAACTAATAGCTTAGAACAACATGTTTT